>CM058236.1:62375483-63630459 GCA_030180135.1 Orychophragmus violaceus | reverse complement strand
CGGGTTCGTGACGGATCCTTCCGGATCTGCGAACTTCAGGCTCCACAGGCGCCGGTTCCACAGAACTTTGTGGATCCAACTGCTGCTCTTCCTCAGCAGGTTGAGCAGCTTCCTGTGCATCTTGAATTTCTTCGAGATGTACTTTACTCCCACTGTTTTTCTTAGAAAGAAACTCTCTCTCAAGAAAAGAACAGTCCCGAGCAACAAATACTTTGTTCTCAGATTGGTTGTAAAAGTAGTATGCCTTGGTTTCCCTAGGATAACCAACGAAGTAGCATTTATCTGATTTGGGTGCGAGCTTGTCAGAGATTAAACGTTTGACATAAGCCTCACAACCCCAAATCTTCAGGAAAGACATACTAGGAATGTTCCCAGTCCACAATTCATGTGGTGTCTTTTCCACTGATTTAGATGGCACCTTATTTAGTGTAAACGCAGACGTTTCTAGAGCGTATCCCCAAAAGGATAATGGAAGATTTGAATGACTCATCATAGACCGAACCATATCCAATAAGGTTCGATTCCTCCTCTCTGACACTCCATTCCATTGGGGTGTTCCAGGAGGAGTGAGTTGTGAAACAATTCCACACTCGCTCAGATAGTCGCTGAACTCTTGACTCAAGTATTCTCCTCCGCGATCCGACCGCAGAGCTTTAATACTTTTGCCAAGTTGGTTCTGTACTTCATTCTTGAATTCTTTGAATCTATCAAAGGATTATGACTTGTGTCTCATCAAATAGACATAGCCATACCTACTGAAGTCATCAGTGAAGGTAATGAAGTACTTGTAATTTCCTCTGGCAACAGTGCTCATTGGCCCACATACATCAGTATGAACAAGGCCCAATAAATCAATGGCCCTTTCATTTGATTTGTTGAAAGGGGCTCTAGCCATTTTGCCCATCAAACAAGATTCACATTTCTCACATGATTCAAAATCAAATGAGCCCAGAAGCCCATTTCGATGTAGCTTCTGAATGCGTTTCTCATTGATATGGCCCAAACGACAATGCCATAAGAAAGTCGGATTTTCGTCATTTGACTTAAACCGCTTTATATTTATGTTAAAGACAGGCATTTCTTGGTTTAAAACATATAACCCATTATCTAATGGGGCGCTACCATAATACGTACCATCACGATTAAAAGAACAAACTTTATTCTTAACAGCAAAATCAAAACCTTCCAAATCCAAAACGGAAACTGAAATTATGTTTCTGCTAATCGCAGGTACAAAGTAGCAATTATTCAAAGCTAAAACCATGCCCGAAGGTAAAGACAAATCGTAAGTGCCTACGGCCAGTGCATCAACCTTAGCTCCATTCCCGACTCGTAGCTCCACTTGTCCTTTCTTCAGCGTTCTACTGTTTCTTAGTGCCTGCACATCAGTACATATATGAGCACCGCAGCCGGTATCCAATACCCACGAAGTAGAACTAGAAGACATAACATTAAGTTCAAGAACATAAATACCTGAGTCAGACGCATCATACGTCTTCTTCAGCTTCTTGTAATCTTCCATGAACTTCTTGCAGTCTCGCTTCTAATGCCCTAACTGCTTGCAGTAGTTGCATTTGTCCTCAGGAGAAGGCCCGGATTTGGGCTTTGGCTTGGGCTTGTCCTGACTCTCAGTCTGGACAACTTGGGCCTTGCCCTTATCCTTCTTAGGTTTCTTAAACCTTTTACCCCCTTGTACCATCAGTACACTGGGAGTTGCCTGAAGAAATTTCTAGCAGTTCTAATCAGTATTAGCAACCCTAGTCTGAATTCCGAGCCTAGGATCTAAGGTTCATGTAATTGAATCTATGGGATCTCAGATTTACCTGGTGATTAGCAGCGGAAGGTTTGCAGATAATCGAGATCACGAAGCACCTCAAACGTTGTGCCTCTACTGGTATCCACACGCACACAAACTGGACAGGAGGGATGCTAGTGCCTGTAAGAGATCTAATCTCTAGAGAGGTTTCTATCTCGTTCTGGTGGCTGTGAATTAGGTTCGAAACAGTTTAGGTCGACCATATATCTTTTATATGTCGACTTAAACCATAACGGAATTAACCAACGATTAAACCGAATTAATTTGATTAATCCGCGAGTTGCATCGATCGATGCACTATCTGCATCGATCGACACTGCCCCAAAATATTGATATCGAATGCATATCAAATATGCATTCACTGGATCATTACATTAATGATCAACCTCGTCTTTAACGCCCAGTTCGCTTAGGTTTGTGACCCTGTAGGATCATATAACACTAGCAATGGGTTCTCAACCCATTGATCATAAGTGGCTTCTAGCAAAGCGTTATGACTACCTAGTGTCATATGATTGTCTCATCTCGACAATACGACTTTCTCTCAGAGCAAGTACAATAGATTTCAGGACATTCCCAACATTGCCTTCTTGAGATTCGGCTCTGCTGTCTTCAGCATGCCGTGCAACTCAGTCAATGTCTTCGTCATGTTTTGCATGTTGTAGTTCATGATGAACTGATCAAAACACGACGGCAAAGACTGCAGAATCATGTCAGTGGCTAGCTCCTGGCTAATGGCACAGTCTAGTTTCCCAAGGTTATCAATGTAACCCATCATTTTAAGGACATGAGGACTTACTGGACTATCCTTAGCCAGCTTGCAATCCATGAGAGATTTAACCGTCTGGTATCTCTCTGTGCGAGCTTGCTCCTGAAACAAAGCTTTCAGGCTGTTAATCTTCTCAATGGGTGACATCACGTTCTCATATTGCTTCTGCAGCTCAGAGTTCATAGTCACCAGCATTAGACAATTAACATCTTTGACATCAGCTGAATGCTTATCCCAAGCATTCTTTTCTGTCTGCGGGGCATTGGAACGTGGCCTCTCGGGGAGAACTCTTTCAAGGACATATTCCTTGTTCTCCTGCCTGAGAACTATTCTCAGGTTCCGATACCATTCCAAGAAATTAGATCCATTTAACTTGTCCTTCTCAAGGACGGATCTTAGTGAGAAAGTGTTGATGTGAGTTGAGACAGACATAGCTGTAATTAAAAGAGGTAGAGGTTTTAGTTATAATGCTCAAGGAAATGAGAATTCTTATCTAATAAGAAAAACTCGCATTGTATTCAAAACTATGTTTTCTCAGATGAATACAATGAGCCAAGATCCATACTTCACCAAAATCTGAGTGGGCGACTCGCCATCACCCAAACTTTAGTTATCTAGGTAAGCAAATCATTGCTAATTGTACCCAGTACAACTTTTGGTCGTAGATGAGACAAACTATGTCTAATCCACTCTGATGTCTCTGGGCCCAGAACTTCTGATAGCCCAGTCAAGTAAAACCAATCCCTTCTGTCTTGTGATCACTGACAGTCGCACTGCAAGTCTAACAATGACCACCTGCCTTACTCATGTTGCTGTGGATACCAAGGACTCCAAGACTATCCAACAAACAAAACGAGTCTTGACAGTAGACAAGATTGGGCAAGACATTAAGATCACTTGATATTTAGTTGAGGAAAGGAATTATTTGATCTTGATGTATATCCAATATACATCCAAGAAGTTACTAATTTAATTAAAACATTCAGTTATATTAAGTTTAGGTTCATCTAGAACTTTGGGATTAAATTTGGTCTGGTATCTGCAAATTTGTGGTCCAACCAGCACGTTTGCGAATGGTGTGTCGATCGATGCCAACCATTGGCATCGGTCGACACAACACAATTTAAACCGGTCTTCGATAACCGGTCAAACCGGATCGAATTTCCTTAACCGATTCAATCTAATTGAACCGGTTCGGTTTAATGGTCTATGTCGATCGTCACACAACTCTGTGTCGATCGACGTTACCAAACCAGAACCAATTGGTTAATTAAAATTAACCAAGCGAGATAACCGGTTCAATCCAATTGAACCGATCTATCTAATCGCATTGCCTGTGTCGACCGACACACCCAGTGTGTCGATCGAGACAGCAGGAATACGGGTACTCGATCTCATATCAAAACCCTAAAATTATTTATGAGTTTTCGCTCTGTGTCGACCGACACACGCTTTGTGTCGATCGACACTCTGCGACAAACCCTAAAAAAATTTCACGCGTTTTCGCGGCGTGTCGACCGACACAAGCTTAGTGTCGATCGACACCGTGCGATTTCAACAGTTCATCGATTTTCAACAGAGTGTTAATCCGAGATTAATTCTTCAAAAACTCGATATAGCAAGCAATAATCAATTCAACAACATCATTTTTCGAATTAATTGCATCAGATTCAATAGACTAAACCTAACACGCTCTGATACCACTGTTGAATCTCCTAGGATCTAGGGTTCGTTATATTGAAAATTTACCAACCTCGTTCTTACCTTGAACTGGCAGCGGAATGATTGGTGACGAGATCAGTAAGCAACACAGATGCCTTGCCTCTACCAGATACACACGCACACAAGCTGGAAACGGGATGCTAGTGTCGGATCTATGGGATCTGAGAGTTTCTGGTGTTTCTGCTTTTCTGTCAGAGAAAAACTCGACGGCCTAGGTTCCAGGTCGAAACTATATCATTATATAAAGACCTGGAATGACTTAAACCGAACCATGATTAATTAGATTCGTTTTAAGTCATAAAACCGAAACTCAGTTTCAGAATCGACCCTGTGTCGATCGACACACATACTGTGTCGATCGACACACTATTCGAAACTCAATATTGATGTGCATCCAATACACATTAATACGATCATTACCATAATGATCATCCCCATATTTTAGCTTCCAGTTTGCTTAGGTGTGTGACCCTATAGGATCATATAATATTGGCAGTAAGTCTACAACTTACAGATTGCAAGAGGCTTCTAGCAAAACATTGCAACCGCCCAGTATTATACGAATGTCTGATCTCGACACACAACTATCATCAGGAGTGAGTACAAGTGTGATTTCAGGACACTAGCCCAATACGTATATGCATCTATATTTATTAGAGAATGATATTAAACGAATCTATATACAGGAATTAAGATGACATTAAAATACGAAAGTAAACCCTAACGAACATATAGAGTATACACGGGAATGGGAGTAAGTTAAATAGTGGGTTAAGGGTTAATGAACGAAGTTAAGTTAATTATGAGACGTCGGGGAGTTAGTAAGTTTACTAACTCTAAACCTACGGATCGAGGAGTTATTAAAAGATACTTAGGGAAGGAAGAGTAATTAAAGAATGTTGGGATTGATGAGCTGTCTATGGGAGCAATCTGCTAATCCAAGGTAGCGGACAAGAATGAATTAAAAGATGTTAGAACACCCTAATAGGCTTGCGTGTGTGATTGATTGTGGTGATGCTTGTTGTTGTTGAGCTTTGCGTGCAGGCCTGTTTAGACTGTCTCGGTGTTGGGCCGAGCGGTCCTCGTGGACACTTAACCAGGTCACGGGCCGGTTAAGTTCGTAGCTGCTGACTCGGTGATAGGTCAAGAATTAATCCCTATTCTAACTGCAAGTGCACATATATGCAATTGTAGTACAAAGGGTATCGAATCCACAGAGACTCAAGTTTCAAGACTCAGGTTTCGGGACGTTCTCAGGAAATCATGAAATCAGATAACAAATAATCAGGATTCAATCTATTAGCGTTCTTGAACTAGAGTCACAGAAGTATAACTAACCAGCTCTCGCTGCGATAATTATCTATGTCTAACAACCTAGAAAACCAACTCTCATTGCGAATCCTAGAGTTCTAAACATTCATTAATTCCAAGTTCGTTCGTTCACAATTTCTCTAAACCAAATCTCTTTGCGAATAGATAAATTGCTCACCTAAATTCTTTCTAGTTAATTAACCAACTCTCGTTGCAGAAATCAACCTAATATCAATAATCAAAATGGTCAGTTCAGATTAAGCGTTAAGAACAATTTAGATGAATAACTAGATGATGAATCCAAATTAATCTTCCTTCAAATCCCTAATGAGAATTCCCTAACCTAACAAGAGATCTAATCAGACATGGCAATCATCACAAAAGACATAATCAGAATAGATATCATATAAAATCCAAAAGAGTAAGAACAGGGGTTCGAAATCTCTTCTCTCTCGAGTACAAGACCAGCCCCAAATCTCCTAATCTCTGATAAAAGAAATCTTAGAATAAACTTAGCCTAACAAGTGGCTGTAAAACCTAATTAATAGCTAAAACACGATTTGGGTATTCCCGTAAATATGGGAAACTTCTGGGTAAATCTTGCAAATCTCCAAAATATGTATTTTTGACGCGCACGAATTTCGTCCTTTAGTGATGTCGACCGACACTAAGTGCAGACGCACCCAGTGAACTTTTCCTGGATCTGTCCATTACTTGTTGCGTCCATAGCCATCTGATACCACAAATCAACACCTCTGAAAAAGATGCTCAACAGCTGAACCTCAGAGAGACCATGGTGTGGAAAATCTCTTTGGTACCTCTTAAACCTCACCCAAGCAGTTTTAAAAGGCTCTGTAGATCCCTACTTGAAGGTCAAGAGCTTCTGTCTAAGCTGATCGGATCTAGCATCATCATAAAAGTATCTAAGGAACCCCTTCTTGACCGCATCCCAAGTAGTCAAAGATCATGGTGGTAGCTGTTTCAACCAGTGAGCTGCTTCCCTATTAAGAGAGAATGGGAAGAGCTTGCAGAAAAGATAATCAGAAGAGACTTCTTCAGCCTTAATACTACTAGCCAATTCCTCAAAGGTCTCTATGTGATCCATATGATGCTCGCTAGAGAGACCATGAAATTTATGCTGCCCAACCAAAGCGTAGTACTTTGGCTTCAGCTTAAATTCAGCTCTGGTGAATGAAGGTGGTCGAATCGCAGACCGATTGGCATAGAACTGATATGGTCTGTTATAGTTAGCAAGTGTCTTCTTGCGACCAGCCTACTGTTGTGCATGTTCCGCGCCCACGGTAACATCTGGGACGATGAGATTTCCTTCCCCAACTCTCGTTGTGGAAATCAACCTAATATCAATAATCAAAATGGCCAGTTCAGATTAAGCGTTAAGAACAATTTAGATGAAGAACTAGATGATGAATCCAAATTAATCTTCCTTCAAAACCCTAATGAGAATTCCCTAACCTAACAAGAGATCTACTCAGACATGGCAATCATCACAAAAGACATAATCAGAATAGATATCATATAAAATCCAAAAGAGTAAGAACGGGGTTCGAAATCTCTTCTCTCTCGAGTACAAGACCAACCCCAAATCTCCTAATCTCTGATAAAAGAAAGCTTAGAATAAACTTGGCCTAACAAGTGGCTGTAAAACCTAATTAATAGCTAAAACACGATTTGGGTATTCCCGTAAATATGGGAAACTTCTTGGTAAATCTTGCAAATCTCCAAAATATGTATTTTTGACGCGCAGGAATTTCGTCTTTTAGTGGTGTCGACCGACACTAAGTGCAAACGCACCCAGTGAACTCTGTGAAATCCATGTATGCTGCAAAATCACTCCAAAAGCTCCCAGAATCTCCAGATAACTCCAAACGTACCTAAACCTGCAAAGGACTCAAAAGACTCCAAATACAAGGTTAAAGACTCAATATATACACTTATATCATGGTTGAAAACCTATAAAAATATGATATATCAACTCCCCCACACTTAGCTCTTGCTTGCCCTTAAGCAAACAAAGAACCAAAGTATGAAAAAGAGGTTTGAAAACACAGAAACTCATTTCGTCTTAGGAACATCGCATTCACATTCACTTAGTAACACACATGAAAACATCCCTGTAGAGATGAAGACCACAATGTACTTCCCCCACACTTAGTAATTGTCCCAAGTAAACTCCACAATCAAGACAAGATATCCAAATTCACCACACTAACCTCTGTATATATTTAAGTGCGTTCTCACAGAGGGAGTATCGATCAGAGGACACATGGACTCAACCCAGTCAGTACCTGACCACCAAACTATCGGTTTCTGGTTCCTTTATTCTCCCTTTCTCCTTTAGCAACTGATTTTTCCCCACTGGGTATCATTTTATTTTTTCTATCAGTGCTCTTCCCTTTTCATTCGGGGTGAAACTTTGGACATGTTTCCATGGATACACCGGAGGTAATAGGGGTCTCTACCACTCCCATGACCACTTCAAAGCTACTTGCTTATCCGCAGTTTATTTCTTTATACTTTCAAAGGAGGGGAGAAGGAAACCATACTCAAACAGGTTTACAAGTTGTGTCAGGGACATCAGAGGAATCCGATCCAAAGATACCAAGCCCCTGGGTGAGAAGATTAAGTCAAGATTAGAAGTGAAGTTAGTAATGGATCCTCTGAATACCTGAGAAGATAAGGGTGTCCTTGGTAGGTTGATCCGTGTGTGGTTTTCTAACAGTCATAGAGCTACTGCAGGTCTGTCAAATGGTCACTTAGTTCATGTTCCAGCGAAAATCTCTTCGGAAAATCACAGTTTCATACCAATTTTGACTCAATAAAACGATTTTGAAAACAGAGGACTGACTCTAAGAAAAGAAAGCAAACGGTGGTCCGTAACTACCTCCCCCACACTTAAACAACATTGTCTGCAGTCGGGAGAACAAGGTATAATTAGCGAAAAGCTCGGAAAATCAGGAAGCTTACCTGCTAGCATGGTCAGTGTCGACTGACACACAGCCAGCGTCGAACGACATAAGGCTTTGGTCGACATAAATTCTGATCCGAATCGAGCGCCCTCGATTATGGTCCGTGTTTTCGAGTTTGGTGTCGATCGACACTTAAGACTGTCGACCGACACTGCTTTCTGCAACCTGTTCATCACGTTCTGAAAAACCAAAAACCAGAAAAAATCAAAGAACCAAAACCAAAAATGAAAAAGAAAAAGAAAAACTAACCCAACAGCTGGTTGCCTCCTACTCAGCGCTTGTTTTTAGTCATTAGCTTGACTATGGGTAGGAGATCAGACTCCTGGGGGTTTCGACAGAGGCTGTGAGTGCCTCATCGAAAGCTGCCTCATCTATGGAGGTTTGTAAGTGGTATCAGCATTAGATCGTCCAAGGAACATAGGAATAGATCTAGGGTGCGTGTGAAGCTTGGGTGGGATAGAGCGTTTCCCTGCATTCACAGCAATGAGGTTAGGGGGATTGAGTTTAGAGGATGCATACCTTCGCTTTGGTGGATGTTTGATGTTTGGAGCTTTCTGCTTATGAGCAGTTGCAGGCTCTGAAGATGTTAGAGTAGATTCCTGAGGAACCACCATCTTCTTTTCTCCAATATCAGACATTGTAGCCTCACCAATCTGAACTTCTTGCTCTACCTCAACACTAAAAGCTTGACCATAAATGGTGGATTTTTTCAGCTTATCCATCTTGAAGTGCAGAGGCTTATCTCCCAGGTGGAGATCAATCAGACCGCGCCTCACATCAATCACTGCTCTAGTTGTAGCTAAGAAGGATATGCTTAGTATCAGAGGATCATCCGGTTCCATATCATATTTCAGCACCACGAAGTCTGTTGGAATCAAGTAGTTTCAAACTCTGATAGGGATGTCCTCAAGAACTCCTTCTGGAATCCTCTTCGATCGATCAGCTAGGATAAGTGAAATCCTAGTTCGTTTGAAGTCCAGTAATCCCAATCTCACAGCCAAAGAGTATGGCATGAGATTCACACTAGATCCCAAATCACACAGAGAGTGTTTGAAGCTGTCCTCGAAGATAGAGCAATCTAGCGCAAAGACTCCTGGATCTGGAAGCTTCTCTGGAGTCTGATTCAGTAGCACAGAACTGACTCGCTTAGATATAATCATCACTCCTTCTTTCAAATGACCATCAATGGAGATCATCTTCTTCGCTTATCTCAGCACACAAGGATGAACTCGCGAAGCATCAGCTGGTGGAGTTTCATTCCGCTCCTTATCCACCACCACCATGCATTTGACCACATTATGCTCATGTTTAGACCTCATAGGAACTCTGGGGAACGGTACATGAGGTTTGTAAACTCTCTCCTTAGCAAAAACATCAGATTTGGACGAAACTGGATCAGCCCGACCGTAGTGTCGACCGACGCTGAAGTGGTGTCGGTCGACGCTGTTTCATGTCAATCCTTATGTGTCGAGTAGAGTCGATTTCCGTTCGTAATGAGAACTCGAAATTGCCGTCGAAACTAGTTGTCGATCGACACTGAGGGATTTTACCAAGAGATCAATGTCGATCTCGGTCGATTTTGGTCCGTCAAAGCTCGAAAACTCGGGGTTTTCAAGGAGTGTCGACCGACACTCGTGATCAGTGTCGATCGATGTTGAGTCTGCAAGCTCGGATTCATCTCTGTTTTCCACGATTTCCACAGCCTTAACTCCAAATCCTTCTTCTTGATCCAGCCTATCTTCAATCTGAACTGAGATGGCGTTAACATGAGCATACTAAGCATTCTTCCCTTTGACAGAACTTGAAATCTAAGCCACTTGTGTATCCAGCTGCCTCATATGAGTGTTCAAGGACTCAAACTTCCCATTCAGATCTTCATACATAGCATCAAGCTTCTTGTTGAAGTCTACAGTGGTCTTTGTCTGCCCCTCAAGTATCTGCTCCATCATAATCTACTCTCATGAGCATTAGTAACAGGAGGTGTCTGATAAGAGGAAGCTCCATAGTTCCTTGTGAAGGAATTGTTTTGCTGTTGGAAAGGCTTCTGGAATGCAGACTTTTGAGTGAAAGAAGCAGGATTTTGAGAACCATACTTCTGAAATCTAGACCCTCCAATGTAATTCACAGCTTCTTGTGCACACTCTTCTGCTTCATATGCCTCATGGGGCTGCTTCTTCCCAAGCAGAATGCTATGGAAAGAATCGATATTGTTCCTCATCTCAGCTATTTGTGAGCTATCAGCTTTCCGGCCAGATTTCTGCATCTCCAGATCAGCATTCTTGACACTATTGCTAGTTACCAAGTTATCTATAAGCTCCTTGGCTTCTTCTGGAAACTTAGTGTAGAAGTTTCCATTACTTGTTGCGTCCATAGCCATCTGATACCACAAATCAACACCTCTGAAAAAGATGCTCAACAGCTGAACCTCAGAGAGACCATGGTGTGGAAAATCTCTTTGGTACCTCTTAAACCTCACCCAAGCAGTTTTAAAAGGCTCTGTAGATCCCTACTTGAAGGTCAAGAGCTTCTGTCTAAGCTGATCGGATCTAGCATCATCATAAAAGTATCTAAGGAACCCCTTCTTGACCGCATCCCAAGTAGTCAAAGATCATGGTGGTAGCTGTTTCAACCAGTGAGCTGCTTCCCCATTAAGAGAGAATGGGAAGAGCTTGCAGAAAAGATAATCAGAAGAGACTCCTTCAGCCTTAATACTACTAGCCAATTCCTCAAAGGTCTCTATGTGATCCATATGATGCTCGCTAGAGAGACCATGAAATTGATGCTGCCCAACCAAAGCGTAGTACTTTGGCTTCAGCTTAAATTCAGCTCTGGTGAATGAAGGTGGTCGAATCGCAGACCGATTGGCATAGAACTGATATGGTCTGTTATAGTTAGCAAGTGTCTTCTTGCGACCAGCCTACTGTTGTGCATGTTCCGCGCCCACGGTAACATCTGGGACGATGTGATTTCCTTCCCCAACTCTCGTTGTGGAAATCAACCTAATATCAATAATCAAAATGGCCAGTTCAGATTAAGCGTTAAGAACAATTTAGATGAAGAACTAGATGATGAATCCAAACTAATCTTCCTTCAAAACCCTAATGAGAATTCCCTAACCTAACAAGAGATCTACTCAGACATGGCAATCATCACAAAAGACATAATCAGAATAGATATCATATAAAATCCAAAAGAGTAAGAACGGGGGTTCGAAATCTCTTCTCTCTCGAGTACAAGACCAGCCCCAAATCTCCTAATCTCTGATAAAAGAAAGCTTAGAATAAACTTAGCCTAACAAGTGGCTGTAAAACCTAATTAATAGCTAAAACACGATTTGGGTATTCCCGTAAATATGGGAAACTTCTGGGTAAATCTTGCAAATCTCCAAAATATGTATTTTTGATGCGCAGGAATTTCGTCCTTTAGTGATGTCGACCGACACTAAGTGCAGACGCACCCAGTGAACTTTTCCTGTCTCAAACCGATCTGTCTCTGGCTTCGTCTTGTGACGAACTTTTCCTGTTTGACTTGCTCGGGCTCGACTAGGTCATGTTCTTGTTTGATTGTTGACCAGTCAGCTTGACGGTCAGCGGATAATGGGAAAGGGGCGTTACAACCAATATCACAGAGATTCATGAATGGTTGTTGAATAATGAAGCCAATCTTCTTTCGGCTGGATCCATCGCCAACGCTATTGTCCTTATCTCTTCGAATAATGTGCAACATCGACAAAACAACAATCGTTCCTACTCCAACAACAACGGTAAAACTCGACTATATTCGAATAATCGCAAAACCTCAAATGTTGGCAACAACAACAACATTGGTTATCAACAAATTCGTTTTCCAACCAGATTGAGCCTCGTCAATTCAGGCCTTACTTGGGCAAGTTCCAGATATGTCGCACTCAAGGTCACAACGCTCGTCTCTGCCCACAGTTTCAGTAGAACATGACGTTCAACATACCTCAAGCCAGTTCATTCAAACCATGGAAACCGAGAGCTGATATGGCTGCTGCTACACCAAACACCTCTCAGCAGTGGATGCAATACTAATGCGGTTTCAGAGTAATTTTTCCCTGCTTTGTTTCATGTGAAGGATCTTATCACGGGGGTCCCGTTACTCTAAGGAAAAACTAGGAACGAGCTGTATAAATGGCCGGTCTCTCCTCAGTATGCCGCAGCCTTCCTCACTTTTATCAACCCGCAAACCTCTATCAATTCATGGCACTCTCGGCTCGGCCATCCTTCCTTTACCATTCTAAACTCAGTTATTTCGCATTTTTCGCTTCTTGTTTCTTCTTCTGTGTCAAAGTTGTTACCTTGTTACAATTGTTTACTTAATAAGATCCATTGACAAGTTTGAGGACATAGTCACTGGCATGAAGTATGAAGGAGTATGCCCGGACTATATGTTCCTTAAGCTATTTCCACACAGTCTTGCTGGAGACGCTAGTGCATGGCTGAGACAACTGGCACCTGGTCAGTATACTACTTGGGCAGCCTTAAAGAGTGAGTTCCTGCGTCACTTTTATGATGATGCGCGCTCGGATCAGTCCAGACAGGACATACTCACCTTTTCCCAAGGAGCTGTGGAGCCCTTGAAGACTGCCTGGATGAGATTTAAGCAGTATCAGCGTGACTGTCCACACCATGGATTCACAGAAGTACAGCTGATTGGTATTTTCTTCAGAGGCATAGATCTCCCTTATCAGACTGCGCTGGATAATTCCAGTAATGCTAATTTCAACACCAGGACTCCTACACAAGCTAAGCAGTTGATTGAGAACCTGATTGGCAGCAACAGTTGCAAGACAATGGATGAAAGGAGGAAGAAATCTGGTGGAACTGTAGAGAATTCTGATATAGCTAATATAAGATCCAGATTGGACACAGTCTACAATCTCCTGACTAGTAAGAAAGCTGTCCACTTTGCCCAAGATGTAGAGGTGATTCAGACTGAGGAGGAAACTCAGGAAGAAGATGTGAATTTCATAGGAGGTTCTGGTTTCCAAGGTAATAGATTTGGTAATCAACAGGGGAACAGATTCTCCAATGGTGGACAGACTGGTGGTTTTCAGAAGACCTATGGACAAGGTACTCAGAGAACCTATGGATCTACATCCTATCAGACTCCTCCTGCGCCTACAGCCCATGAGAGCAAAATGGAGGCTATGATGGAACAACTGATTGAGAGTCAGACCAAGATTTCTGTGGACTGCAACAAGAAGTTGGACGCTGTCTATGAAGACCTCAATGGGAAATTTGAGTCTCTGAGCACTCACATGAAGCAGTTGGACACTCAGGTGAACCAGATGTCCAGCTCACTGAAGGGAAAAGGAGTGGCAGACACTCATGTTAAGGCCTGGTCTGTGTACATTAATGATGGATCTCACCTAGGTGAAAGATTTGAGCTAAGTACAGCTGAGTTGGTGACAGAACAGGAATTTTCGGATATTTGTGAAAAACTCTCGGGTGAAATCTGCTGCAGTGCGTCGATCGATGCAACATATGTGCCGATCGATACACCCGTCGGGATGGCAACGATCGACACACCCTTAGTGTCGGTCGTTGCAGGGCGTGAACAGACAGAACCGTCGGATGATAATAGCATAGATGCTGACTTGGAGCTTGATTGCCTATTCAATGGAGCCTCTGAGATTACTCAACAGGAGATCTACGAGCAGATCTTTAGACAACACTCCTCAGTGTCTGAAGTGATTAGGCAAGAGATTGAAGAGCTGAAGAAATTAGAAGGGATTGGTGAAGAATTGGAAGAAATTCCAACTTCTGATGATCCACCTTATCATCCATGTGTGCAAAGGTACATGAACAAGATGTTGCCCCTGGATGATGATCTGAAAGACTGGGTGATAATAGTTCCTCAGCATATTAGTGATGTTCTGCTAACTAAGGTCCCGAAGAAGCTATCTGATCCTGGAGTCTTTGTGCTGGACTGTTCTATCTTTGAGGATAGCTTTAGGCGTTGTCTGTGTGATTTAGGAGCTGCTGGAAGTTTGATGCCTTACTCTGTGGCAGAGAAGCTGGGTATGCTGGATTTTACTCCTACTAGGACTTCTCTTGTCCTAGCTGATCAGTCCATACGAGTTCCTGAAGGACTCCTTATGGACATTCCGTTGAGAGTTGGAAACTACTTAGTTCCAACGGACTTCCTTGTGCTGAGATATGACTGTGATCCGGATGAAGCATTATTGCTTGGGAGACCCTTTTTGGCTACAGCAGGAGCGTTGATTGATGTTAGGAACAGCTTGATAGACCTCCATCTGGGAGATGAACCACTGCACTATGAGATGGATAAGCTGCGAAAGCCACTGATAGATGGGCAGACATTCACCATAAGGGACGCAGATTTTGAGCAGCCTGATCATACCATGGTTATAGATCCTGGAGCACATTTCACTCCATCTTTTCTTGGACATGAGCATTCCGCAACAGCCTACTCACCACCTTGGATGAGGAGACTTGAACAGAGACAGAAAAAGTCTCTGTCAGGACCTCCTGGTACTTGAAAATTCCCATCCGTCCGGTCAAGCTATTGACCTTAAACAAGCGCTGGGTGGGAGGCAACCCACCATTAGGTACTGGTGTTTTTCTACTTAATTTTTGGTGTTTTTGTTAGGATTTTACGTTTGTTTTTGTTTCTGGTGAGTTTATGTTTGCAGGTCTCGGATAAATCGCAGTGCAACGATCGACGCACTTCTGTGTCGATCGTCACAACACGAAAGGAATCGCATTGCAGCGATCGTTGCGGTCCTGAGCAACGATCGACCATACACGAAAATCGCCAAGTAACGGTCGATGCACTTAGTGCATCGGTCGATGCCTGAGCGACAGAGGTAACCCGACAGACATAATTTCACCTTTTCAATTTTTTTTATTTTCTTTTTACCGATCCTTCGCTGGACACTACTGGGGATAGTGTGTCTTAAGTGTGGGGGAGGTGCTACTGACTTTTGTTTTCTGTTTTCTTAAGAGTCAGTCCGTTTTTCAAAAAAAAAATTTGTTTTATTGAGTCAAAATTGTTTAAGTAAGAAACTATGATTTTCTGAGAAGATTTACAAGACTTGCAGGAACTTAAGTAACCATTGGGATGAAGTTGCAGGATCTATCTCTGACTATTAGAAAACCCCATCACAGATCAACCTACTGGGAACACCCACATCACTTCAGGTATCAGAGGATCCTTTACTGACTTCAACCTTAATACTGACTTAGATTTCTCACCTAAGGGCTTGGTATACTTTGTGTCGGATTCCCTTGTTAGTTCTGACACAGCCTGTCAACCTATCCTATTTAGTTCCCTTCTCCCCTTCTGTAAAGTAAAAAAAAAAAAAGATAATAAACTGAGGATGAGTTAGTAACTCCGAAGTGGTCATGGGAATAGTAGCAAACACTATTATCTCTCATGTGATCCATGGAATGTGTCCAAAGTACACCCCATAACGGGAAGAACACTGATAAAAAAAAAAAAAAATGATACCCAGTGGGGAAAAATCAGTTGTTAAAGAAGGGAAAGAGAAGAAAGGGACTAGAGAAAGATAGTATGGTGGTCTAGAGCTGATAAGGTAAGAATCCATGTGCCCTTTGATCGATAATCCTTAGGTGAGACCGCACTTAAATACTTGCAGAAGTCAGTAGGGAGAATTTGAATGCTTGAATGTGATTGTGGAGTTTACCTAGGACAGTTGCTAAGTGTGGGGGAAGTACATTGTGGTCTTGATATCCTGTGATTGATTCTTGCAGTGGTTTACTAAGGGGAATCTGAGTATTGTAGCTTCTAGGATGAAATGAGTTTCTGAAGAGTTTTCAAACCTCTTCACCATGTTCTAGTTCTATGTTTTGCTTGAGGGCAAGCAAAGGCTAAGTGTGGGGGAGTTGATATATCATGGTTTTTACCCATTTTAGACCATGATATAGATGTGTTTTTAGTGTCTTTTGTCTTTGTTTAGAGTCTTTTACAGGTTTAATCAGGTTTGGAGCTAATTGGAGATATTTGGAGCATTTTGGGACTTTTGGGACGTTTTGGCCGAGAGCTTAACTCACTGTCCGATTTATTGATCATGCATCGACCGACACACCTTGTGCATCGGTCGACACACTAGCGAGATGGGCCGTACACGTCGGTTTAATGAAGATATGAAGATTTGCAAAGAAGCCCAAGATAGTTCCAGTATTTACACAGAAGCCCCAGCCGAGATTAGGCCTATATATAGAGGATTTTGGTGTTTATTTTACTTACGTTTTCATAATTAAGAGCAGAGGATTTTTAGAGCTTTTGGGGCTGATCCGAACCTATTACTTCATCTGTATTTGGAGAAGATTTCGAACCCCTTTTACTATTATTCTTTTATGCAATTTATTCATTCTATGATTATGTTTTCATTATCTATGTCTGAGTAGATTCCTAGTTAGGTTTAGGGTTTCTCGCATAGGATTTCATGACTTGCTAGACTTGTTCAAATTCATATAAGGATTCAAACTATATCTGTTCTTCAATTTAATTGTGCTTAAAGCTAGTTCTAACCTGATCAATTAGAATCTAGATCTTAGGTTGCTAAATACGTCACGGAAGGGGGGTTTAGGAATTTGAACTAATTAAATTGGGCAATTAAACTTTGCGCAAACGGAAGTTTGGTTTAGGATAATTGTGAACATATCAAACTTGGGATTAATGCTAGTTTAATCTGTTAGTTCTCGCAAACGAAAGTTTGGTTTGCTGCACTTAGACTTAGAGAATTATCGCAAAGGAATTTGGTTAATTCTATATATGTGTTTTGAGTTCTAGAACTGTGCTTAATTAGATCCTTGATGAATGAACTGTCTGCTTGTCTGATTTCCTGAGAATACCCTAGGCTTGACGCTTTTAATTACTTGCTTTCACAACCGTTAATCTCTGCTACTGATTTACTTTCTCGCACTGCTTTCAATTCAATCATATTGCTTTATTTCTAGTATTAGTCTCTACTGTTCTGATCTATTGAGACCAAGTGTCCCTGTGGATTCGATAACCCTATATACTACTTTGACATTGCTGTTCACTTGCAGTTTAGTATAGGGATAAACTTTGAGCCTATCAATATGTCTGCATATTCCCACTTTGTGTATCTACATATCTCGTCACATCCAATTTGTGGAAACAAAGTTCCCATTCTCTGAGTTAAAACCTAATGTACCACTAATCTCTTCATCGGAAACTGTTGAAAAATCCTCTGTCGATCAGCTGCTAACGAAGATTCAAGTGTCAGAGCCTGCGTGTAATGGACTCCCCGAATTGATCCTTCACTCACCGACCTCGACATCGTCTCACACACCAGCACTTAATCCTCAGGTATTGCCTTCTTCTCCTATATTTCACTCTCCTTCTCCCTCCGAGCCCGCTGCTCATTCTCAAAATAGGTATGAAACCCCGACCCAGCCAAGCCTAACTTCCCCTGAGAAAAGTGCTCACACAAAAAATGGGTCAGAACTCGTGGCACAGCCAATATACCAAAATCAACCAAGCAACTCTACCTCACCGTCCACGTCAACAGCCATTGAACCAGAAAATATATCCATCGTTATACAACCACAAAATGACCATAAAATGACAACCCAAGCCAAAAACAATATCACAAAACCGATCAAGAATCTTGCCCTCACATTCTCCATCTCCAACACAAAAAATGACAGAACCGAACACTATGCTCTAAAAGATGAAAAGTGGCGGGCAGCAATGTCAACTGAATTCAACGCTCAAGCTGTGAATCATACATGATATCTTCAACCACGAAATCCTCATAAAAATGTTATTTGATGTAAATGGGTTCACACAACCAAATATCTAGCCAATGGTGAAGTTGATCAGTATAAGTCACGTCTTGTCGCAAAGGGATTCACTCAACAATATGGTGTGGATTACTCTTAAGACTTTTAGCCCG
Organism: Orychophragmus violaceus; assembly: GCA_030180135.1. NCBI lineage: Eukaryota > Viridiplantae > Streptophyta > Magnoliopsida > Brassicales > Brassicaceae > Orychophragmus > Orychophragmus violaceus. The sequence continues at coordinate 63,611,917 of CM058236.1, read as the reverse complement.
GTAATCAAGACCACTACAATTCGAATAGAGCTTGAGATTGCGGTTACAAAATCTTGGTTTATCAAGCAATTAGATGTCAACAATGTCTTTCTTTAAGGTTAGCTAACCGAAGAAGTGTATATAACTCAGCCGTCGGGATTCATCGATAGAGATCATCCAGAGATTGTTTGTAGGCTGAGGAAACCGATCTACGGTCTGAAACAAACTCCTCGTTCGTGGTACAGGTCGCTCAAACACCATTGTATTTAATCGGGTTTTCACAATTCACAAGCTTATGTATCTTTGTTTATTCACGTTTGTCGATTTGAACTGTTTTTTACTATGTTCTACTTTGGCTTTGCCATAATCTGTATTTGGATTCTATTACCCATTAATAAAACTCTTAATTCTCGGAAAATAAAAACTTAAGTTTATAAAATATTTAACTTTTTCATCCTCAAAACATTTGGACCTTGACAAAAAAATGTTTGGACTAAATTGTATTGTCTTAGATATTGAATGGAAAAGCGGAAGGGTAGCGGAGGGGATAGTGACCAATACATGGTGAGGGAGAACTACTATTATGTCTTTGTTTTTCATCTGAATGGATTATATAGTAATCAATGGCAAACACCATTTCCGAAATTACAGAGTAAGGCAAAACGAAACTGCCAATCTAAGCCCCATCCCAATAAACAACACCGCATGCTATGATCCTATACTCACTATCATATCCCAAAACATTTCTTAACCACAAGCATTCTAGCTTAAACAGAGGATAATACTCTTTCATTGTCAAAGAAATCAAACAACCACCTTGGAGGACCGGCCGCAACATAAGATTGCAACATGTCCAAGTGAGTAACACTCTGAGCGATGAAAGTCGCACCTCTGTTCAAATCAGGCTTTTCAAAAACAATCTCCCACTCCACAAACTTCGCTAGTCCAATAGTCAACTCAGCAACCAAAAATTGAAGAGCCGGCCAATCTTTTGGTTTTGCCACATGATATATCATGGTTTTTACCGGTTTTAGACTATGATATAAGTGTCTTTTAGAGTCTTTTAGTGTTTCTTTAGAGTCTTTTACAGGTGTTATTAGATATATGCAAGTTTGGAGCGGAATTGGAGTTATTGGAGCTTTTTGGAGCATTTTGGTGTTATGACCCGAGAGATAGAGTTCACTGTCTGAAACAGAGTAATGCATCGATCGACACACATCGTGCATCGATCGACACACGAGCGAGATGGGCCAAACTCGGCGGTTATTGAAGAATAGAGATATTGCAGTCTTGCCCAGAAGTTCCTGATAATTGCAAAGAAGCCCCAAGACGTGATTAGCTTATATAATTAGCTTTTTACATTAGTTTTTACATACGCTTTCATACTTAGAGCATAGAGTTTTTAGAGCTTGGGGCTGATCTAATCCTGTACTGCTTTCTGCTTTTTGGAGAAGATTTCGAACCCCTTTACTTTTATATTCTCTTTTATGCAATCTATTATTTCATTGATTATGTTTTCATATTCTATGTCTGAGTAGATTCATAGTTAGGTTTAGGGATTCTCATTAAGGATTTTATGACTTGCTAGATATAATTAATTCAGTTAAGGATTCATATCATAATTGTTCTTCGATCTAAATTGTGCATGAACACTAGTTTCTAACCTGATCACTTAGAATCTAGATCTTAGGTTGTTAAATTGACACGAAAGTGTGGTTTAGAATCTGAACTATTTAGGTTGAGCAATTGAATTACTCGCAAAGAAATTTGGTTTAATTGAATTGTGAACATATCGAACTTAATCTTAAAGCTAGTTTAATCTGTTAGGAATTACAAAGACATTTGGATTTCTGCAATTAGGCTTAGAGAATTCTCACAACGAAAGTTGGTTAATTCTATATATGTGTTTGAGTTCTAGAACGGTACTTAATTTGATCCTAACTGAATGATTTATCTGCTTGTCTGATTTCCTGAGAACTCCCTAGACTTAGCGCTTTTAGTTAATTGCTTACAAACCAATCTTGCTACTGATTTACTTTCCTGCTTTGTTTTTAGTTTCTCATTACATTTGTTTTCTCCTAGTTTTCACTTGACTGTTCTAAATCTATCGTTGCCCAGAGTCCTTGTGGATTCGATACCCTAAGTACTACATTCACATTACTGTGCACTTGCAGTTAGAATAGGGATTAAAACTAGACCTATCAAGTTTTTGGCGCCGTTGCCGGGGACTCTTTGGAGTCTTCGATAGATTCGAACTTAGGGTTTTTACTAGGATTTTTATTTTTTGTTTTTGGTTACTGATTTTTCTATTTCTTCTCTGTCGCATGTTTAACAATCGCACAACATCGATCATTGCATCCTTTTTTGTCGATCGTTACTAAGCGACTGGAGTTGAGTCGATCGTTGTACCTTAGCATCGATCGTTGCACTGCGATTACAGACGGTTTATGCAGACGCGTGATACCAGAAGTAATCCGAATACTAATCTCGTTAATTTCCAACTTGAAGAGCTTGCTAGACTAGAGAGGACTAACATGAAAGTTCAAAGAGCAAGGATGGTTCAAGAACGTCTGATTATAATGCCTGATGCTCAAGGTACCCTGAGGGACCGACAAAACAATCTGTACAATGCTGCTGGGCAACGGATTGATGCTGAAGGGAATGGGATCCTTGAGCCTGAACAAGAGCAAGGACAAGTACAAGGCCAAGGCCAAAAGGAGAGGCGAATAGTTAATCCTCCTGTTGCTAATGAGAGGACCTTAGCTGACTATAATCGTCCGGATGAGTTTCATGCTAACCGGTCAGCTCTTGTACCTCCTGGTTTTGAGAGGAATGATTTTGAGATCAAGACCATCTACATCTCTCTTCTGAGGTAGAATGCCTTACATGGTTTCCCTAATGAGCAGCCAATGGATCATATAGATGAGTTTGAGGACATAGTCACTGGGATGAAGTATGATGGAGTGAACTATGACTATCTGTTTCTCAAACTTTTCCCCTACTCTCTCACTGGAGATGCTGCTGCCTGGCTGAAGCAACTTCCACCTGGGATGTTTACTACTTGGGATGCTGTTAAGAGTGAGTTTCTGAGACACTTCTATGATGATGCTCGCTCTGATCAGTCGAGACAGGACATTCTCACTTTCTCCCAAGGTCCTATAGAGCCTCTTAAGACTGCCTGGATGAGGTTTAATAAGTACCAACGTGACTGCCCGCATCATGGATTCACTGAGGTAACATTGTTGGGCATTTTCTTTAGAGGTATATATCTCCCACACCAGACCGCGTTGGATAATTCCAGCAATGCAAATTTCAACACTAGGACTCCTGAGCAAGCTAAGCAACTGATAGATAACTTAGTAAGCAGTAATAGCTGCAAGACTACTGATAGGAGAAGGAAAGAGTCTGGTGGGAAGATAGAGAATCTGGAGATTGCTGATATTAGGAGTAAGTTGGACACTGTTTGCAATCTTCTAGCTGGGAAGAAAGCTGTCCATTTTGCTCAAGATGTTGAAGTGATCAATGCTGAAGAAGAAGGTCAGGAAGAGGATGTGAACTACATTGGAGGATCTGGTTTCCAAGGAAACAGGTTTGGAGGATAGCAAGGTAATAGATTCTTCAGTGGACAGAAGAGTGCTTTCGCAAGCAATCAAAACTCTTCTGGCTTTGGACAGAATGCTGGTTTCCAGAAGCCTTTTCAACAAGGTAATCAGAGGACTTATGGATCTTCCTCTTACCAAGTACCTCCTGTTGCTAATGCTCATGAGAGCAAGATAGAGAGTATGATGGAGAAGCTGCTGGAAGGACAGACTAAGATTGTTGTGGACTGCAACAGGAAGTTAGATGCTGTTTATGAGGATCTCAATGGGAAGTTTGAGTCCTTAAGTACACATATGAAGCAATTGGACACTCAGGTGAGCCAAATTTCAAGCTCTATTAAGGGAAAGAGTGTCGTAGACACCCACATTAAGGCCTAGTCAGTGTACATTGATGATGGATCACACCAAGGTGAAAGATTTGAGCTAAATACAACTGAACTGGTGGAAGAGGCTGTTAATTCTGAATGTGAGGAAAATCTCTCGGGTGGAATCTGTGAAAACTTATTTGCATCGATCGATGCACCTCTAGCGTCGATCGTTGCATGTCGTGGACAGACATATTCACATTATTTTTATCGAATTGATGCAGAGGCAGATCAAGAGCTTAATCGTTTATTCCCTGGAGTGTCTGAGATAACACAACAGGAGATTGATGAGGTCAGACAGTTAGGAGAGATTGGTGAAGAGTTGGAAGAAATTCCACCATCTAATGATCCACCTTATCACCCTTGTGTGCAAAGGTACTTGGAGAAGATGCTGCCTATGGACGAGATGCTGAAGGATTGGGTTATAGTGGTTCCTCAATAAATCAGTGATGTGCTATTAACTTGGATTCCTAAGAAGTTACCTGATCCTGGGATATTTGTGCTAAGTTGTTCTATTTTTGAGGATGGTTTCAAGCGCTCTCTGTGTGACTTAGGAGCTTCTGGAAGTCTCATGCCATACTCTGTGGCAGAGAAGCTGGGGATGATGGATTTTTCACCCACTAGGACCTCTCTTGTTCTAGCTGATCAGACAATAAGGATTCCGGAAGGAGTTCTTGAGGACGTCCCAGTAAGAGTTGGGAACTACTTGGTTCCGACAGACTTCTTGGTGCTTAAGTACGACAGTGAGCAGGATGATGCTTTGATACTGGGAAGACCATTCTTAGCCACAGCTGGAGCAGTGATTTATGTGAGGCACAGTTTGATTGATCTCCATCTGGGAGATGAGCTTCTGCACTTTGAGATGGACATGCTGCGTAAACCGCTGATTGATGGGCAGACCTTCACTATTAAGGATGGATATGGAGCGCAGACAAGTAACACTTTGGTTTTGGATCCTGGGAAATATTTCACTCCTTCTTTTCTTGGACGAGCTCACACTGATGAAGCTTACTCTCCACCTTGGATGAGGAGACTTGCACAGAGGTAATCACAGTCTCTGTCGGGATCTCCAGCAACTTGATCTTGTTCGTCCGGTCAAGCTAATGACCTTAAACAAGCGCTGAGTGGGAGGCAACCCACTGTTTGGTTTTAGTGTTTTTCTTATTTATTTCTGGTGTTTTTCTTAGGATTTCACTTTTTATTTTGTTTTTCCTAAGTTTTTAATACAGAACACTGTCTGGAGATGTGTGACGATCGTTGCCTATATGTGCAACGGTCGTTGCAGGGAGATATGACGAAGAGATGGGATCGCCTTGTGACGATCGTTGCGGTCTTGTGCAATGGTCGTTGCAAGTGGTTCAATTGCAAAAATTAAGGTACGCGTGCTAAACCGGAATAAATTTGGTTCACAAGCGTCGATCGTTGCTTCAGTGCATCGATCGTTGCATCCACGATCCAGGTAAGTGCCTTAAACCCTTTCTTTCTTCTCTTCTTCCCCATTTCGACGTCCGTACAACCGCGACTCCTATACCCTAAATCACTCAAATCTTCATCATCTTCTCTGATTCAAAGCTTTTTCTTCTTATTTTTACTTGCTATATATATTTCTCTAACCCATTTGAAGTGATTCCAAGGTAAGAGCTCTCATTTTCATCATTTTCATCATTTTCGGATTCGGTTCTAGGGTTTTGAAATTAGAGATCTTGAAAATGATGATTCCGTACTATTAGAGGCTTGATTTAGGTTGATTGGTGATGGTATTAGGCTGTTTGTGCGATTATGGAACAAATTTAGAAACGTTTTTGAGGATTGTTTGGCGACTGTGAAATCGCCTTGCAACGATCGATGCAGTTGTGAAACGGTCGTTGCATTGCGATTTCACAGAGAGTTCTGCGTGACTAATTGAGCTTTATTTCTTTGATTGCAGATGCCTCCTCGACAAGCTCGCAAACATAGAGCTACCACAGCAGCTGCAGCTACAACTCATCATCCTCCACCAGTTGAGTGGTTTCCTCGAGACTCGCCATATCCTAAGCCTTATCAGAGAGATCAGGAAGCGATACAGTTGTCTTGGCCTAAGGCAGATAATGAGCTGATTCAGACAAACAAGGTCTGAGGTATGGAGATTGATTAGCTGCTTAAGACCGACACCTTCACAGAGAGGCCACTACTTGACCATTGGGATGAGTTTGATACATTGCTCTACAATGGTTGGTGTGGCATGACGATTAAGCCGGCCAAGTTTGCTGACTACTGGACTTGTAAGGGTCTAGGCATCGATGAGAAGGTGCTGACATTAGTTAAGGGCATTGGTCTGGGGACAATGCCTATGCAGCATTACGAGTTGTATCCTGATCTGGTGAGACAGCTACTGGCCACCTGCAGAGTTGTTTATCCTGACCCAGAGAGCAGGAGAGCTTCAGGAGGTTTCTTTACCTTCATGTGCTTAGGAGCCGGGTATCGGATTCCCCTTCTTGATATCCGTCGGATTTATGGATTCAGCACTGAGCCTGCGCGTATTGGTATGTCTCTTGAGTGGGATGTGCCAGAAGCTCACTATTTCTGGGATTGTGTTGGCAACGGTCGATATTGCTCGGGGACGACGAAGCTGATACAGGTTAGGCATCCTGTTATCAGATATGTCTTGCACATCTTGGGATGTACTCTGTTGTGCAAAGCTGAAGCCAACAAGATGCGTAAGAATGAGCTGGAGATGCTTTTCATTGGGTTGTGGGAGCAGTTTACTGAGACTGATTTGAGAGATCCCACCAGAGGACTCAACCTAGGATCTGTCTTTGCTCATCACTTGTGCTCACTGCAGAAAAAGCCATTCGATGGGAAGGACACTGGGACAGTAGGGAGTCTGCTTACTCCCATTTTAGGCATTGCAGGATTCCCTTAGAGGGTATAGAGTGTGATGACATCAAGGAATTCCTTGATTTTACCCACCTGCAGAGTGCAACATGGCTGAAGGAGGGACGTATATGGGTCTATTATGACTCCGCTACGAAGCGCGGTATAGATCTTCCTGCTGCTGGTCTGACACAGATTGATACGTTGGATGCCTTGAGATTCCAGCCTCCTACACGAGATCAGCGCAGTGTGCCTACGATGGCTCATCCGCTGGGAGAGCCTTCTACACGCCCTTCTTCCTCATCTGCGCCTGCACCTGCTGCTCCTGCTGATGATATTGGTCCTTATCCCGAGCCTTCGGTACCTTTTACTGAGATGTCTGAGGGAGAGTGGAGAGAGCGTGAGGATGGTATTCTGCGGAGCATCTGGAACTACATGCGTACCTGCACTTGTAGGAGACAGCCGCAGATTCATCACCCAGGACCTTCTCGTCGACGTAGACAGCGATCTCCGACTCCTGGTTCTTCGAGTGGTACTGGTCGTTATGATAACATAGATGACGAGTGAGAGTAGTGGCTTCTCTAGACATCGGTTCTGTATTTTCTTTTTCATCTTTTCTTTTGCATTTTTCTTTTGATTTTCTTAGGATTCTTATGTTTGGATGATGTTTTTATTATGAGACTATCTGTTGCTTTGATTCTACTTGTTTGCAGTGATTTTCAGCTTGCAGGTTTGAAATTTGACAATTTCTCACGGACTAACTGCTAACTTGCTGACTGTTCTCGGATATCGCAATGCAACGATCGACACGGTCCTGTGTGTCGATCGTCACAACACGAAAATCGCATTGCAGCGATCGTTGCGGTCCTGAGCAACGATCGACATATGACGCAAATCGCCTTGCAACGGTCGTTACATTTATGTATCGATCGATGCATGAGCGACAGAGGTAAAAATCAGACAGAACTTAACACATCCATTAACATTTATCTTTCTTTTTACCAAACCTTAGCTTGACACTACTGGGGACAGTGTGTTTCAAGTGTGGGGGAGGTGGTACTGACTACTATCTTTCTGTTTTCTTAGAGTCAGCCCGTTTTTCAAAAAAAATTGTTTTATTGAGTCAAAACAAGTTTAAGTAAGAAACAGTGAATTTTTTAGAAGTTAACAACATCTTGCAGGAACTTAAGTAACCACTGGGATGAAGTTGCCGGAACTATCTATGACTATTATAAAACCCAACATGGATCAACCTACTGAGGACACCCATATCAATTCAGTTATTCAGAGGATCCTTTACTGGCTTCACCCTTAATTTGACTTAAAATTTCTCACCTAAGGGCTTGGTATACCTTGAGCCGGATTCCTTTGTTAGTTCTGACACGGCTTGTAAACCTGTCCGAGTATGGTTCCCTTCTCCCCTTCAATAAAGTAAAAAAAAAAGAGTAATAAACTGAGGATGAGCTAGTAGCTCCGAAGTGGTCACGGGAGTAGTAGCAAACATTATTACCTCCTGTGTATTCATGGAATGTGTCCAAAGTACACCCCTTAACGGGAAGAGCACTGATAAAAAAAAATGATACCCAATAGGAAAAAAATCAGAATGCTAAGGAAGGGAAAAGAGAAGAAAAGGAACCAGAAAAAGATAGTATGGTGGTCTAGAGCTGACAAAGTAAGAATCCATGTGCCCTTTGATCGATAATCCTTAGGTGAGACCGCACTTAATAGCTTATAGAAGTCAGTAGGGTGAATTTGAATTGCTTGGATTGATTGTGGAGTTTACTTAGGATAGTTGCTAAGTGTGGGGGAAGTACATGTTGGTCTTGATGTCTTGCAGGTGATTCTTTCAGTGGCTACTAAGGGTAATCTGAGTGTTGTTGCTTCTAGGATAAAAAGAGTTTCTGAAAGTTTTCAAACCTCTTCCCCATGTTTTAGTTCTCTGTTTTGCTTGAGGGCAAGCAAAGGCTAAGTGTGGGGGAGTTGATATATCATGGTTTTTACCGGTTTTAGACTATGATATAAGTGTCTTTTAGAGTCTTTTAGTGTTTCTTTAGAGTCTTTTACAGTTGTTATTAGATATATGCACGTTTGGAGCGGAATTGAAGTTATTGGATCTTTTTGGAGCATTTTGGTGCTTTGACCCGAGAGATAGAGTTCACTGTCCGAAACAGAGTAATGCATCGATCGACACACATCGTGCATCGATCGACACACGAGCGAGATGGGCCAAACTCAGCGGTTAATGAAGAATGGAGATATTGTAGTCTTGCCCAGAAGTTCCTGATAATTGCAAAGAAGCCCCAAAACATGATTAGCTTATATAATTAGGTTTTTACATCAGTTTTTACATACGCTTTCATACTTAGAGCATAGAGTTTATATAGCTTGGGGCTGATCTAATCATGTACTGCTTTCTGCTTTTTGGAGAAGATTTCGAACCCCTTTATTTTTATATTCTCTTTTATGCAATCTATTATTTCATTGATTATGTTTTCATATTCAATGTCTGAGTAGATTCATAGTTAGGTTTAGAGATTCTCATTAAGGATTTTATGACTTGCTAGATATAATTAATTCAGTTAAGGATTCATATCATAATTGTTCTTCGATCTAAATTGTGCTTGAACACTAGTTTCTAACCTCATCACTTAGAATCTAGATCTTAGGTTGTTAAATTGACATGAAAGTGTGGTTTAGAATCTGAACTATTTAGGTTGAGCAATTGAATTACTCGCAAAGAAATTTGGTTTAATTGAATTGTGAACATATCGAACTTAATCTTAAAGCTAGTTTAATCTGTTAGGAATTACAAAGACATTTGGATTTCTGCAAATAGGCTTAGAGAATTCTCACAACGAAAGTTGGTTGATTCTATATCTGTGTTTGAGTTCTAGAACGGTACTTAATTTGATCCTAACTGAATGATTTATCTGCTTGTCTGATTTCCTGAGAACTCCCTAGACTTAGCGCTTTTAGTTAATTGCTTACAAACCAATCTTGCTACTGATTTACTTTCCTGCTTTATTTTTATTTTTAGTTTCTCATTACATTTGCTTTCTCCTAGTTTTCACTTGACTGTTCTAAATCTATCGTTGCCCAGAGTCCTTGTGGATTCGATACCCTAAGTACTACATTCACATTACTGTGCACTTGCAGTTAGAATATGGATTAAAACTAGACCTATCACCACAGCATCCGTTAATCCTTTCAAACTAACCGCAAACACAATCTTATCCAATCTGTGGCTCGACATACTTTCCAATACCCACAGAATAGACTGCAAATTAGCCTCGTCCTTGCTTTTGACATTGGTAAACGTGGTTCTACAATGAAGCAAAACAGTCCCACTGCCATCACGAACAACCCAAGAGGCCCCCACCAATCCATTATGCTTTCTCCAATCCACCTTGCACTTGACCCAATCCTCATGGGGAGCCGACCATCCAGAAAACCCAGCAACATGAATATTTGACTCCATCTCCTCTAACTCTTTATCAATCTCATGCACTAAAAACCATTGCATCATTTCTTCACACACCTTGTTCACTACCTCCGTCGCTGAGAATCTAACTCCCTCAAAGATAAATAGGTTTCTATTCTTCCATAGGTACCAAAATATCCACGGCCACGATCTCCTAATATCCTGAGGTATTCTGAAATTCTTACTCAACATCAACAGATATTGCATATTCACAAACACAGAGGATTCGTGAAAACCATTTTCCGGAGAAGGAATATTAGACATGACCCAAACTTAACGAGCTACCGTGCAACTAAAGAGAGTATGATTAATCGATTCTCCAACAACACCACAAATCTGACATCTATCATCAATAATCATCCCTCTCTCAATGATGAGATCCGCCACGGGTACTGCATTGCTCAGAGCTTTCCATAGGAATATCTAAATCTTGGGGACAGTTTGAACCATCCAAACCCTTTCTTTAAGACCATTCAATGATGGCAGAGCTTCTGCATCTCTGAAAGTGTCTAATTATTTAGTCTATTGGCAAGCCAATACCCTGATTTCACAGAATAAGCTCCACTTTTGTTGAATTTCCAAGACCAAAAATCCTTCCTCGAAGTCACAGGTTAATTTTTCATGATTTCCTGCACATCAGATGGAACAAAAATCTCAACCAGGGCTTGCTCATTCCATCTTCTAGTAGAGAAATCAATGAGTTGATATGCTTTTAACATGACATCAAAGGAATAGTTCTTTCTCCACAGAGCTCTCACTTTTTCAACTTCATCCTCCACCCATTTGTCAATCCAGACATTAACTGATTTACCATCTCCAACTCTGAGCTTAAGACCTTGCTCCAACAATTCTCGTCCAAACAGGATGCTTCTCCAACATAACGAAGGCCTATAACCCAGCTGCGCAGACAGGAAATCATGTTTATGAAAGTATCTACTCTTCAAGAAGCGAGAGAGTAGACAATTTGGATCTGTTAACAGCTTCCAAGCTTGTTTGGCAAGTAAAGATTGATTGAATGCCTGAAGATCTTTGAACCCAATCCCACCCAAATCCTTTGGGAGACACAACTTGTCCCAAACTATCCAGTGGACTTTCCTATGATGCTCATCTGCGTTCCACCAAAAATTAGCCATAGCACTAGAAAAATTGGTACAAACGGATTTCGGTTATAGCAAATCTTAGGCTTTTTATAAATAATAAATATTAATAAATTACATATGTTTCAATCCAAAAGCAAAAATATACTATACATGGCGGATCCATGCTCCGTAGCTAATATGGGGTGGTCGAAGTTCTTCTGCATATGTAGCTAATATGGGGTGGTCGAAGTTCTCCGTTCTTTCGCTAATTAGAGTTAGCCTAACCAAAAATTTATTCATTATAGAATCATTAGTTTAGTATTTTATTAGATATTCTTTGGTATTAAAAATAACTATTTGAATTGTTTTTTTCTTAAGATTTCTAATTGCAAATTTTTAAAAAAAAAATTGTGTGAACTAAGTTTATAACTTTGTACAATGTGATTTGAATGATAAATATTTTGGTTACCTAAAATATTACTCCTTCCGTTTCATAATGTCGTTTTAGAGTTATTTTTTCGTTTCAAAATAAGTATTATTTTAGATTTTCAATGCAAATTTGACATAAATTACTCATTTTAATATTAGTATTAACCAATGAAAAAATAAGAATATCAAAATTAAAAGTAGTGGTTAAGAATATAATAAAATTTTTAATATATTTTTTAATTTGTGTGAAAAATGTCGGAATGACATTTATTATGAAACGAAACGAGTACAAAAATCAGTTAATTTTAATAACTATCATAAAATTGCATAATTTTTTAATGTAATTCTTTTAATTACTAGTATTTAATTTTATTTAATTCTTTATTTTATCAAAACCTTTGTATCTAATTTTTCTGATGATAAATTTTGTAACTTAATTTTCATACAAATTATCTCATAATTTTTTGTAAGAATAATTAGATTTACTAAGATTAACAACACAAAATCTAAAACTGATTTTGATGACATAAAATATCAAAGATAGTCGAGAAAAATCCAATAGTAAACATCATTAAACATGTTGAAAATATGTTATAGACAAATCAAATTACTCAATCTTACTATTGTATTTAATTTTATTTTATGTTTAATATATATATTTATTATATTTATATTTATTTCATTAAAATATGTAAAACTTTTTCTATTTTATAACATATTTTAAACTATTGGGAGATTTGTATAAAAGGGATGGAAAAAAAAAGATTATTGTCCCTTTACTCCTTTTTCATATTTTACCTTAATTTGACATGATTACCCTTATTATTATTTTTAAAAATTCATATTTCGTATTATTTTTATTTCCAAAAAATACAGAAAATAAGCAAAATAAAAATACACCAATCTGGATTTTTCAAAAAAAAATTCCTGTTATTTTTCGAATTTTAATATTATGTTTTCTTACATGTTCTAAAATAATAGAATATGAATTCTATCATGTAGAATACGTGTTCTACCGTTTTCACTAATATCCAAACCATTTAGAATACATAATCTACCACTTGCACTATGATCCACCTTTTGTAGATTGTAAACTCTACGGTTTTAACTGCATTCTAAAACTGTGGAATACGATTTCTACACTTTTTACTATATTCTAAAAATTGAAACATTTTGTGGAATACGTAATCTGAAGTTTTATATTTATTCTACAATTTCGTAGAATTTACATTCTCCCAATTACTCATTATTCTAACATTCGTGGAACATACAATCCACAGTACTCTCTTTCTTCTACATTTTGTGGAATGTACATTCCACGAAATCTGTTAAAAATTAGAGAAAATCTAGGAACAAAATCTATGATCATCTTTATCATTTTTATGTTGAATATTTCGAAATTATCTTCTTCTTTTTTCAAAAAAAATGTCACATACCTCTTTTTGACGTCCCCATCAATGAATTCTTCTTAATTTTTGTCATACCTGTTTTTGACGTCCATCATGATTCATATCTACGCAACATGTGGTGTTTGGAAATCATGTGACAGCAATCGTTGAAGTTTTGATGTTGATGAATAAAAAGGAGGGAGCTTACTTGCTCTTGATTCTAATACTACTCTTGATAAGCTGAAGATCATGGTTTCAAAAGACTATAGAATAGAACAGAGAATCGGTGATATCGAAGCTATTTTCTCGGAGATTTGATCAATACAACTATCCGCATGTTATTATTGCTAATGATTTCATCTTTTATTTATTTTTTCTTTTTGTTTCAGAATCTAAAACATTTTTTTAGAGTCAGTTTAGCGTTTTTTCTTTTTAATGGAATACATCATGGTCTATTTCATTCAACTAATCAAATGGGTCGCAGCATCTCGCAAGACATACACGTCCCTTCGTAATTAAGACACTGCAACTATAAATACATTTCTCGTGGAGTACATCATTACATGCATATTTGTTTGTAAAGATAGAGATATGTGATTGCTCTAAATCTTGAGGAGTCTCGGATCTAGTTGGTGTGTCGATGCCCGCCATACAACAAAGCCCACTTATCAAGATAATAAGCAGAACGTTTCCCTGAAAATTTATAGGCAAAGACCTTATCACAAAGACTATATGTGGAAAATGGAAACTAAAATCTTCTAGCTAAGAGACATTAAGCGTTGAAAGAATGAGTATTGAAAATAATTTGCTTTAAAAAAGGGATGAATTTACCTCTAAGATACCCTCCAAGAGTGATGACTTAAATTTGCAGAGTTCATCACAGGTTGTAGCAGCGTTAACTGTGCTATTTCCTGTGGCGGTTTCCGCCAAAAACCTTTGGAGAGTTTGGTATGAAGTGTACCAACAAGGATCAGAAACATATTGAGCTGAGTATTTAGTTCCATATTGCTCTACTAAACTAACAAGCTCATAGATTATTTCACCTGCAGAAAAGGGAACTCAGTTCTATTTCTCTGATAACAAACATATTGCGAGTATCTAATTGCTAGACTACTTTTGTAACCACGATCTGTCCACTTACGATATGAATGTGACTGGTCATATTGAAATTGATGATCCAGATTCCTCATAGCAGAGCACACCCAAATCTGTTTTCCCTTCTTTTCACGTTTCCTTTATAGCAACCAAATGATCATGTCGATTATTTAAGAGTACAATTAGGAGGCTCATGGGATTTAGGAAAGCAATAAAACAAACAGATTCCAGATTACTTTGAAAGAATGCACGTTTGACAGTTTCCGAACTGTTCCATCCTCAACAAATCACGAGTCTGAGAACACGATATTGCTGACTCCTGCATTGTGAATGTTAATATATTGTGGAGATTTAAAAGGATATCAATATGTGTTCCAGCATCTAAGCAAAACTAGATTACGTTCAATGTCTTAACAAGTGAGCTAAGATTTACTGTGGACTGCATTAATTTGATCTTGAAATATGTCTGCATCACGGAAAATTCCAAGCTTCCCATATATTCTGATGGTCAACCGGCGGACAACCTCATCAGCTGGTATTTTATATCTTTCCATGTCTCCAAAGAAAGAAAGCATAGCTCACGAAGCCAAACCGATCATAAAAACGTAAATCAAGAACAAGAACAAGCAAATTCAATAGAATGCAGAAAGAAAGAAGAAAAAACCTAAGAAAAACACATCAAACAACAGTCAAATTCAAATGACTATCTCAACTCTCGACTCTTAACTAATGCAAATTTCATGACAAATGACAGGATCTGGAAGTTTAGAACAATAGCAATCGAAGGAGAAGAGAAGAGAAATAGTTACTGGTCTAGACTTTGGAGTAAATTTCAGGATAGGAGGTTAAAATGTCTCTTCCGCGGAGGCAGAGGCACAACGAATGACGAGCAGAGGTGGAGATGCAAAATTGGTGGAGAAGAAATCTCTTTCGCAGATGCGTCACAAAGAAGGAGGAGCAAAGCCCGATATCTGCAGAAGCGCACATAATTGTCGAAGGCGGAGGCGCACAGGCGGCCGGAGACGAATAATCGGAACTTCCTTTAGGTCTTCATCTACGAAGAGAAGAAGAATTACAGAGGAGGAAAAGATGGAGAAAAGATGCTTCAGTTTTCTTTTTATTTTATTGTTTTATATTAATTGTTTGAGATTTACAAATCTTTTTTTACGTAAGGTTAAAACAGGTTTTACATAAAATTTAATACTAGTAGGACATTTTTAGTATACAAAAAGTCTATTAGGACAATAGTTTTTTTTCCAGCCTTTTTAGCCAAATTTCTCTAAACTATTTGATCCTTTGATTTGAATTTGTATTATCTGATTCGCATTTAATTTGTCTTGAAGAAATTGCTGTTTTTTTCATTTCGAAACGTTAGGAAACAAAATAATAATAAAAAAGGAAAAAATAATAATTTATTAGCTACGGAAAATGTGTTGACAAAAAAAATACTGAAAATGTAAATTCACATAACCGATATAAATTCAGGGACACGAGCTTTTCAATGGCGTTATCTCCTTTTCTCGATTTAGCCCTAACCTATACTGCTGCTTCACCCAGATTTCCTCATCCTCAATAGAAGAAGCAAAACCTTAATTCTAATCTCACATAAAGTACCAATCGCTTAATGCAGCTTCTCTTCTTCTATCTCGTGTCTTCGTTTCCATTTAATAGCTACCCTGTGGATTTTATGATTTCTCATCTCGAACCCTAATTTTCAATCCATCGGATTGTACTGATCTATCATTTGGGCGATCAGTGATTAGCACAAGTCTAGGATTTTCGCTTATAGATTTGTTATCGTGTAGAAATCAGCTCAGATTTCATATTTCCCTTTGTTTATCCGTTTACACTTATCGGTTTTGTCAGAAGAAGCTTGTTGGTTATCTCGATCTTTGTTTTTTTTTGCTTTAATAGAGAAGAGGTAAGATGTCTGGAGGTGGGAACAGGAGAGACGAAGGATCGATTACGATCCAGAGCACCAATTTGTTTGCAGCTTTGGACACTCGTAAGAAGAAGAAGAAGACGGACAAAGCAGGTAAGAGCAAAGGGTCCTCTAAGTCATCGTCAAGGCAAGAGCCACTGAAGGAGCCTGAGCCACAGGTTTTCTGGGCACCTACGCCTTTAAAAGTTAAGTCTTGGGCTGATATTGATGATGACGATGAAGATGATGACTATTACGCAACCACTGCTCCTCCCCCTTCTGGTTGGAGTACTTCTGAGCCTTCCCATACTGATGCAAAAGACACTCATGTTGAGGTCAGAAATCAAACCATTGTGTCCTCTTCAGTCTAATGACTTCTCTTTCATCTCTTTTGCCTGAGTTGTTGTCACTCTGGTTCCTGAATTGGTTGTGATTTTCTTTGATTTATCCTATGTTTGTTTCATACGTATTAGTTTGTATTTGATGTTTGTATTGGGTGGCAGAAATGGATTATTATCGTTGCACATACTGGTCCTTTCTGAAGCTAGTTGCTTTCTCCCTTCTGAATGTTTTCATTTATGTATTATCGCATAGATAATTTATAGCTTGAGCTTTTTTGTTCAGGTTGAATTGCTTTTAGTGTGTGTTTGTGTCCATATTGCATGTACGGTTCATGGTTTCTGATGGGATTCTGTCGTTTTGATTCTCAGGAAAGTGAAAGTGAGGAAGATATTCTTGATGAAGGTGATGATGATGTGGATGAAGAGCACGAACAGGAAACAGAGGTTCAAGTTCATCCAGAACCAGAGCATGAGATGAAGAAAGCTCCTGAAGTTCTTGCACCACCTAAAGAGGCAGAGAGGCAGCTTTCCAAGAAAGAGAGGAAAAAGAAGGAACTTGCTGAGCTTGAGGCTTTGTTGGCAGATTTTGGAGTTGCCCCCAAGGAGAATAATGGTCTAGAAGACGCTAAAGGTACCCTTTTCCATTTCTGACATTTTAATAATACTCTCAATGTATTATTATTTGCATAGCCAATACAACTAATTCTTGTCAAGCAATTGTACTCCACCGTATTGCCATTTCTAGTGTTTTGTATCACGATCTTGGTTTTGCTTTTTTTCTTGCTGAGTAAATCAAGTTGTTTTGATAGCATTTTACTAATATCAGTACCTTGTGGGTGTTCTTTCACAGAGGCTAAAGAAGAAAAGAAAGAAGAGCTCAATGGAGAGGGAGATAAGAAAGAGAATGCAGCAGGTGGGGAGTCAAAGGCATCAAAGAAGAAGAAAAAGAAGGATAAACAGAAGCTGCTGGAGGTAAAAGAATCTCAAGAACAACAAGCTAACCCGGATGCTGTAGATGAAGCTGCTGGGTCTGAACCGACTGAGGAACAATCTGCAATTGATATCAAAGAAAGGCTAAAAAAGATTGCATCCATGAAGAAGAAGAAATCAAGCAAAGAGATGGATGCCGGAGCGAAAACTGCTGCGCAGGAGGCTGCTGCAAAACGTGCAAAGCTGGCGGCTGCAAAGAAGAAGAAGGAGAAGAACCACTACAACCAACAGCCTGTGCGGTAAAATCCTGAATCATCACCATTTTGATCTTTGATGGAAATACGAATATGAGCATGTATTTCGCCGTATTTTGTTCATACGAGTCTTCTCTGCTTTAATAAATCTTTTGAAGGTTTCTGGTTTTTAGTGTTAAAAAGACATTGAACCCTTTTCTAGTCTTATCATGATGAACAGTCTAAAGACAAAACTTATCTCTGAACACTTTTGTCCTATTTTTAATCTTAGACATGTGCGATGATTTTATTTTGCCTTCTCTTTTCATATTATCTTCTTATGTATTATATGGTTTGATGGCTGCTTTATGGTTGTCTTATTATGTTTTCGTTGGATATCGTGCGAGTAATCTTCATCTCGTTGTTTCTTTGGTTAAATGTTTCAATCCTACCTTCCAAAGTAATGGGAACAATGTTTGGTATGTACATGAGATTGGGTTTTTAACATTGGATGTGAGACTTATGAAGAAACCTTTCACGGGGATCATCAGTTATTTCTCGTTACAGTGAAAGAGGACCAGTCGCCGGCTATTAAGTTCTCCGGAATATTATGTTCGGAAACCGAATAAAAAAATTTACGGGAGGTGGTGCATAATGTAATCGGAAAACTCGGAAGTCAATCAAATTCATATATGTTTTCACCCAGGATTCACTCAGAACAGGCCCTTATATATTGCATTCCAACGTGCCATCTAGATATCGGGAGAACGGCATATCCGTGCCCGCACTCTTAGATGCTGCGAAAATTCATATCCACATTTCGTAAGCGTGATGTAACATGCCCACACTACTTAAAATTTTGAATTGCATTCACACATTACATGATTTTCTCCATTTCATTCCTAGACGTTAACATCGTTAATTCTGTCGTTAAGTGGGGTGATTAGGATGATGACTCGGATTAGTGTAATAAGAAAATGACGTCGTTTTATAAATCAGATGGGTTAAAAAATTGAAAACGACGTCGTTTGTAATTAAAAGCATTTGGGACTTTTATTCCTTCTCTCCGACCCAAAAACCCAGCTCGAAGAGAAATCGATTCCCCAATTTAGGGTTTCTTCAATCCGACAATACATGTTCTGATTCTTAATCAGAGCAATCGATTCGGTGAGATGAGGTAATGAAATCCGATTTCAACTAATCGATTCCTGAATTTTCTTTTGACATTTCTGTGTTAACTGGTTTTTTGTTTGATTGTGTTAAAATCATGTTAAATGACTTCGAGATCTTGTTAATTGCAGTGATTCAGAAACTGTTTTCAAAATCTATTACAAAGGAAAATTTGAGACACTTGAACGTGCTGTCGTAGTCTACAATGGAGGCGAATGTCATACGCTTGAGATACAGTCTACGGCATTGTTTAGTGGGTTGAGGAATCTACCCATATCTCTTTATGGTGAAAGATTTTGGTACAAGATGCCTCATGAAGATCTTCAACAACTTAAAGTGTTAGGTAACGGGAGTGATAGTTTTAAGAAAATGTGTAAAGCTGCTAATCGGACTAAGTCTGTCGACATTTATATGGAGCATGAAGACATCGATGAGCTTGGAGATGAAGGTAACAATAATGTTGTTGCGACAGAAGACGATAACAGTGTTACAGAGGACAATGGCGATGAGGAGAACGAATTTTAGGAAGATGCCCGGGTTGAAGCCGTAGTTGGGGAGATTTGTGAAGATGAGGAGAACGAGAATTATCAAGATACTCCTCCTAATTCAGATTTTGATGAAGAAGAAAGAGGAATTTCATATGATAGATGGAAAAGAGGGAGTGGAGAGTTAAAAATAAGACATTTGTTTGACAGTGTTAAAGAGTTCCGAGAAGCTGTATTGGAGTATGCTTTAATGGGTGGATGGAATGTTAAATTCAGTAGATGGGGAGGACTTAAATCTGAAGCGATTTGTGCAGCAGTTGTTGCGGAGGACTCAGAACCGTGTACGTGGAGAATATATTGTTCTTTCGAAGAATCAACGGGTCTATGGATGGTGAAGACATTTCAAGATGTTCATTGTTGCCATAAAGATGGTCGTTGCAAGATTTTTTCAGACACTATAATCGCGGAGATGGTCTTGAATGATGTTATAGAAATGATCCAGACATAAAGCCAAAAGCAATTCAAGAGAAAATTCAGACTTTGTACGATCTGAGTGCATCTAATGATCAATGTCGAAAGGCGAAAAAGAGGGCTTTGGATCTCATACAAGCAGAGTATGATGAGCAGTATCGAAGGCTGAAAGACTATGAAACCGAGATTCACGTGTAAGTTTACTATTTCATAACAACTTGTTTAAGTTTCTATCATGTGTATTTATGTTTTTGTGTCTTATACAGGACAAATCGAAATGCAACAACTGAGCTGAGAACAACCATTGGACCTGGTGAACTAGAAGTATTTGACCGGTTCTACGTGTCTTTTCCTGTCCTAAAAAACACATGGCGGTCATATTGTCGACCAATATTCGGGATAGACGGATGTTTTCTCAAAGGCACGATAAAAGGACAGCTTCTGGCAGAAGTTGGTAGGGATGCCAACAACCAAATTTATCCACTTGCTTGGGCAGTCGTGCACGTAGAGAGTACAGAGACTTGGGCATGGTTTATGCAGAAACTGAAAGTTGATCTTGGTCTAGGAAATGGTCAAGGATTTACTCTTATTTCAGATCGACAAAAGGTATACACGCTTGAGCTATTGATTTGAATCTATGAGTTTTTAGTTGGTACTGCTTACATATCATGTACTGTTTTATAGGGATTGCTTATCGCAGCAGAGCAAGAGTTGCCTAATGTTGAACACCGAATGTGTGCAAGACATATTTACGGAAACTTGAAGAAATTTTTTCTGAGGAAGCCTGAAATGAAGAAGCTGTTCTGGAGAGTTGTTGAGAGTTTTAACGAGGCAGATTATCAGCTGAATTTGAAAGCATTGAAAGAATATGATGTCGAAGTATATGATGTGCTAATGGTAAGGAGGCCGGAAACATGTAGTCGAGCTTTTTTCACCACGACTTGTACTTGCGAAGACGCACTCAACAACAATTCCGAGTCCTACAATAGCACACTCGAGAAAGCACGTGCAATGCCTTTGGTCGAGATGTTGGAAACGATGAGAAGGCAAGCTATGATTCGGATCGAACTCAGGAAGAATAAGTCAAACAAGCATAAGGGGAAGTTTAGTGAAAAAGTCAGTAAAGTTATTGCTTCAGAGACAAAGCACAGAAGCAAGTGTCGCATTTTTCCTGGTTCTAATGGCGAGTTTGAGGTAATTGAGCTTGGGATATCATATTCGGTAAATATGAAAGCAATGACTTGCAGCTGCAGGAGGTGGGACTTAACTGGAATTCCCTGTCGACATGCGCTCCGTGTTGTATTTGATCGAAAGACATATCAGAAGGATAACTTGATTTCACATTGGTATTTGACATCGACATGGAGGAAGCAATATTCAGATTCAATCAAACCAGTAAGAGGGTTAAAGTTCTGGAAAAAGTCGGGTGAATCAACTTTAGAACCTCCACCAAGAGAGAAGTCGATGGGTAGAAAAAAGAAACCTGCAAAACGAATCAAAGGCGTGAATGAGAGTCCAACAAAGGGAAAACAAGTAAACCGACACGCACGGATAATGCATTGTACTAGGTGTAGCATGGCTGGTCACAACGTTACTACTTGTCTAAATGATGGAGTCCCTCGAAAACCTCGACCGGTGAAGAGGAAGAGAGTCCAGAACTCGGAAGAAATGGCGGAGTCAATGAATATTGACGCAGAAGCATTTGCATCACAGCCAACTCAGACTTCCATTGCTCAAGTTTAAGTGTCTATTGTTTCTCTGTTTTGATCATGATCGTCTGTCTTTTTTTTGTTGGATAATGACTTTGCTTTTGGTTCATTTGCTCATGGGTCTATTTCGGTTAGGAATATAACTCTGTTTTTGGATAATGTCTTTGGTCGTGGTTCTGTTTTAACATTGTTTGTGTCTGGGGATTTAATGACAGTGTTTCTGTT
This sequence comes from Orychophragmus violaceus, assembly GCA_030180135.1. Classification (NCBI taxonomy): domain Eukaryota; kingdom Viridiplantae; phylum Streptophyta; class Magnoliopsida; order Brassicales; family Brassicaceae; genus Orychophragmus; species Orychophragmus violaceus. The sequence goes on along the minus strand of CM058236.1, from coordinate 63,590,164 downwards.
TTCGATATTTGATTTGTTTAGATCAAAAACACATCAACTTAAAACACATAATCTTAGGAATATAACTTAAAACACAATGTCTTCATGACTTCAATCCTCACATAACAAACACTAGACATCAAGCTCTAACACATGAGCATTAAGCCATAAAGTAGTAACAGATCACAGAAAATCCAAGACCACACAACATCATTTTTTTTATGCTTTGCACTTCTTCAGTGATGCATTCCTTCCCTTCTCTCTCAAATTTAGCTATCTTTGTTTTCAACTCGAGCACATGTTTCTCATATCCAAATACGACATCTTTCACATCCGACAAATCACTTTTAAGCTCACCAACCATGGATTGTAAATCTTCAATATCCCCAACCATACTTTCATCAGTCCATTTGAACAAATGATGTTTATCCTACAATAATTTCGAAAGGCTCAGACATCGTGCTCTGTATGAAACTGAAAATAGCAACAATAATGTGTGATGTCGAAGTGAGCTTACTTCTTCAGATCCGTTTGGGCAACAATAGAAAAGTCTTCCCGGATTCTTAGCCGTTCCAGAAGTTCTTATCATTGAGCTTTGTCCACATCTACAAGCTCTGGGCATTCCTCTTTCCCTTTCAATTCGTCGTGAATTACCTACAATCCCAGAATCACGAAATCAAACCTAATTAGATTAATGAATGAGAAGAAATTATTTACCTGAGACTGACGACGCAGTTTGGTTTGATAATGTCGACATTTTTGGGAGAATTGCAGAAACCCTAACTGAGGAAGAAGAGAGTCGAGATGTTATTTTGGTCGGAGAAGATGGGTTTTTCAATTTTTTAACCCATCTGATTTATAAAACGACGCCGTTTTCTTATTACACTAATCCGAGTCATAATCCAAGTCATCATCCTAATCACCCCACTTAACGACAGAATTAACGATGTTAACGTCTAGGAATGAAATGGAGAAAATCGTGTAATGTGTGAATGCAATTCAAAATTTTAAGTAGTGTGGGCATGTTACAGCACGCTTACGAAATGTGGGTATGAATTTTCGCAGCATCTAAGAGTGCGGGCACGGATATGCCGTTCTAATGAACTCACCAAATTGTTTTGACATAATAAGTATTTGGAAGGTCCTTTATAAGCTCATCGAGAAATGTTTTGGCTAATATGTTACAACCGCATCAAGTAAACAAATCTAGTTTCACACCTAGAAGATTAACATCCTTGTATAATACTTGAGTATCTCCCTCCATTGTTTGTCTTCTAAACATTTTAGAAGTTGGCTATTTACAACGTCTATAGTAGTTGGGCAACCTATGCTATTCTGTCCTGGATATCCTTAAATTGCAGCTAGTTCAACTGCTTATGGGGAAACCTGTATCGACCCACTCGCAGAATTTTAAAATTCTTGTAACCTCGATGATCCATAATATTTTATTTACAAAACGAGAATATATTTTTGTGCTAGAAACAATTATAAAAATAGCAGATTAGTTCAACGGCCGAGTCGGCCATAAATGTGAATTTTGAACATTTATAGTAATGGTAACTTTTTCTCTCTAAGGGTGAATGTGGCGATTTGCGTTTCCCAATTTCTCGTCGGACTCTTCCGTCGACTACCAACTCAGGGATGGTTTTTCAGCCTCCTCTGAACCCGTTTCCAACCCATCTGCCACCGAACACTTCTCTCCCGGTTCTTTCCGCTGCTGAGACCGCTACTTCATCTTCTCCTCTCCCTGGAGATTCATCACGTACTGTTCAACGCTCGACAAAATCAGGTCTCCTGCAGGACTCTATGATCACTAACCTGCCTGGATCTATTAATCCCCCACTCGCGGAAGCTGCTTGCCTCAACATTCCTACATAATCGGGACCTACCTCTTTGACGACGGGAATTGTTAATTCTTTCGATGCATTCGGGGAAAAGGCTCGGCCAAGCTCTGGTCGTGCTTCAATTGGTTTCAATTGGGCTGCGAATCTCTCCTCTTCTACAAAAATTTCTGCTTCGGATTCTGGTATCTACCTCTCAGGAAGGTCAACCTAGAGTTAAAATTCTGAAACCAGTCTTTGAAAGAGGCGTTAAGCTTCACAGCGACTACATCGTGGGTATTTGTTTATGGCAAATATGGGATGTACTAAATTATCTTTGGGGAAAGGATCGAAGTGTCACAATCCACCATTTCTCCAAAACGGGTTCTTGTTTCACATACCCTCGCCAGCTCTCCGGAGGAAGATTCTACAACACAAGCTTTGGCGAGTAGGAGATTCGCCATTTTTTTGTTACTGAATGGAAATCAGAGTCCAGTCTCAATCCTCCGTCTCTTGATAAGGTTCATGTGTGGGCTACTATAAAGGGTATTCCTTTTTATCACATTACTCTGGAAGGTTTAAGCATTATTTGTCGTCATCTTGGTCGTGCAGTAGATTATAAACCTTTCACTAGTATTACTACGGCTGAAGTCAAAGTAGTGGTTGATGTTACGAAGCCATTACCGGCTCAGATTGAGCTAGAATGTGAAGATGGAAATATTCTTGTCCTGGCTATCTCGTATCCATGGCTTCCTCCGTTGTGCGACTATTGCAAGGAAATTGGACACAAAGCAAGCTTATGCCCTTTTGCACATGCGCCTTCGACTCAAACTGCCCCTAAGATTGCAGGGAGAAAAACCAATAAAGAATGGAAACATGTGTCAGCAGGGAAAAAACATGCCAAGGATAAACATGCTTCAACTTCAGTACTTATCTCGGACCTTATAGTTGCTCACTAGGTTGATCATGTGCAGTCCCCTGAAGCAGCTCATTCTAGTCCCCTGGCTTATAACTATTAGGAACATAAGTCCCACATCGGTAGTTGGAAGGGATCTCAAGTAAATTTATAAGGGATATGTGCCACTCCACTTATCGTCAATTGGTTTTAGGTTGGAAGCCCATATATCTTAATATGGTATCAAAGCCCGATCCACGCCATTCCAACCCAATCCGACCCAAATTTGGTCCACCTATCGACAACCATGCCCAAATTGGTGCCATCGATCCAAGCCCGAATATTCTGAGATTAATGGCCAAAGAACCATTATCTCGAGGGGGCGTATTAGGGACATAAGTCCCACATCGATAGTTGGAAGGGATCTCAAGTAATATATAAGGGATATGGGCCACTCCACTTATCACCAATTAGTTTTAGGTTGGAAGCCCATAGATCTTAATAATAACAACGATGAGATAACCTCGAATTGTCCTGAAATCGCTGATTCAAAAATGCCTTTTACGGCTGTCACTCATAAACCTCTGTGAAGGCAGTTATTTTTGTTGAAGTCCCTTCGACATCAGTCTCAAACCAGTTCGATTTGCTAATCTATGAATCCGCAGATAAGGCAGGGCAGGAAATTGTTTTATGCACTTTTGCAAGTTCTTAGCAAACATCATTAGTTCCCGCAAAACAAGAGCTCAATGTCTTAGCTGCTTCAGGTGCAATGATCTCCTCCTATTTGTTGGGATTATGTCCTGAAATCACACTCATACTCACTCCTGATAGTTGTGTGTCGAGATCAGACATTCATATAATACTGGGCGGTTCCAATATTTTGCTAGAAGCCTCTTGCAATCTGTAAGTTGTAGACTTACTGCCGGTTTTATATGATCCTATAGGGTCACACACCTAAGCAAACTGGAAGCGTAAAATATGGGAATGATCATTATGGTAATGATCATATTGATGTGTATTGGATACGCATTGATATTGAGTTTATAGTGGTGTGTCGATCGACACAGTATGTGTGTCGATCGACACAATTCGGGTTTCGATACTGATGTTTCGATTTTATGACTTAAACGAATTGGTATTAACCAAGTCTCGGTTTTTAGTCATTCCAGGTCTATATAAGGTTTATAGTTTCGACCTGGACCCCAACCGTCAACTTTTCTGTTGCAGAGAAAGAAGAACCACATAGACTCAGTGATCCCGAAGATCCGGCACTAGCATCCCGGCTTTCCAGGTTTGTGTGCGTGTGTATCTGGTAGAGGCGAAACATTTGAGTCGCTATTGATCTCGTCATACCAATCATTCCGCTGCCATAACAAGGTAAGATCGAGGTCAGTGATTCAATATAACGAACCCTAGATCCTAGGCGATCCAACAGTGGTATCAGAGCTATTAGGGTTTAATCTGTTGAATCTAAGGCATTTAAATCGAATACTGATGAATTTGATTAGTTAAGTGCCTGTTAAATCATGTTTTGTAGAATTTAATCTCGGATTAAGTCTCTGTTGAAAAACGATGAACCTGTGTTTTCGCATAGTGTCGATCGACACAAGTTTGTGCCGGTCGACACATCGCGAAAACGTTTATAAAACTTTAGGGTTTTAGCAAAGTGTCGATCGACACTAAGCTTGTGTCGGTCGATGCACCGCGAATACGCCTATTGAATCGCACTGTGTCGATCGACACACTGGGTGCATCGATCGACACAGGCTGTGCGAAAGGATAGATCGGTTCAATTGGGTTGAACCGGTTATCTCGCATGGTCATGTCGGTTAAATCGGTTCAATTGGATGAACTGGTCAATTAGATTGGACTGGTTATCTCAATTAGTTAAGAACCGATTTAATTGGTTGATTTCGGTTAAATCAGATTTATCAGTTATCAACCCGGTTCAATTGGATTGAACGGGAAAATCAATTTGGTTCTGGTTAGGCCATGTCGATCGACACAGTATTGTGTGACGATCGACATGGACCATTTAAACCGGACCGGTTCAATTAGATTGAACCGGTTAAGGAAATTCGATCCGGTTTGACCGGTTATCGAAGTTCGGTTTAAATTAGGTTGTGTCGACCGATGCAAGGATGCGTCGATCGACACACCACTCGCAGACTTGATGGTTGGACCTCAATTTGCAAATACCAGACCGTATTTTTCATAAGTTCTAGATTAAACTTAAAAAAAAAATCTAGATATTATAAGTAACTTAAAATATTCTTGGATGTATATTGGATATACGTCAAGATTAAATAGTTCATTTCCTCAAATAAATATCAAGTGATCTTGATGTCTTGCCCGATCTTGTCTACTGTCAAGACTTGTTTCGTTGTTGGATAGCCTTGGAGTCCTTGGTATCCACAACTACATGAGTAAGGCAGGTGATCATTGATAGACTTGCAGTGCGACTGTCAGTGATCACAAGACAGAAGAGATTGGTTTTACTTGACTGGGCTATCAGAAGTTCTGGGCCCAGAGACATCAGAGTAGATTAGACATAGATAGTCTTATCTGCGACCAGGAGTTGTATTGGGTACAATTAACAATGATTTGCTTACCTAGATAACTAAAGTTTGGGTGATGGCGAGTCGCCCACTCAGATTTTGGTGAAGTATGGATCTTGGCTTATTGTATTCATCTGAGGAAACATAGTTTTGAATACAATGCGAGTTTTCTTATTAGATAAGAATTCTCATTTCCTTGAGCATTATAACTAAAATTTCTACCTCTTTTAATTACAGCTATGTCTATCCCAACTCACATCAACACTTTCTCGCTAAGATCCGTCCTTGAGAAGGACAAGCTAAATGGATCTAATTTCTTGGAATGGTATCGGAACCTGAGAATAGTTCTCAGGCAGGAGAACAAGGAATATGTCCTTGAAAGGGTTCTCCCCGAAAGGCCACGTTCCAATGCCACGCAAGCAGATAAGAATGCTTATGATAAGCATTCAGCGGATGTCAAAGACGTTAATTGTCTAATGCTGGTGACCATGAACTCGGAATTGCAGAAGCAATTTGAGAACGTGATGTCACATATTGAGATGATTAACAGCCTGAAAGCCTTGTTTCAGGAGCAAGCTAGCACTGAGAGATACCAGGCGGTTAAATCTCTCATGGATTGCAAGCTGGCTAAGGAAAGTCCAGTGAGTCCTCATGTCCTTAAAATGATTGGTTACATTGATAACCTGGGGAAACTGGACTGTGCCATTAGCCAGGAGCTAGCAACTGACATGATTCTGCAGTCTTTGCCGTCGTGTTTTGATTAGTTCATCATGAACTACAACATGCAAAACATGACTAAGACATTGACTGAGTTGCACGGTATGCTGAAGACAGCAGAGCCGAATCTCAAGAAGTCTACTCCCAATGTTCTGATGGTACAAGGGGGTAAAAGGTTTAAGAAACCTGGTAAGGATAAGGGAAAGGCTAAGGCTGTCCAGACTGAGAGTCAAGACAAGCCCAAGTCCAAGCCCAAATCCGGGCCTTCTCCTGAGGATAAATGCAACTACTGCAAGCAGCTAGGGCATTGGAAGAGAGGCTGCAAGAAGTTCATGGAAGATTACAAGAAACTGAAGCAGACGTATGATGCGTCAGATTCAAGTATTTATGTTATCGAACTTAATGTTATGACTCCTAGTTCTACTTCGTGGGTATTGGATACCGGCTGCGGTGCTCATATTTGTACTGTTGTGCAGGCACTAAGAAACAGTAGAACGCTGAGGAAAGGACAAGTGGAGCTACGGGTCGGGAATGGAGCTAAGGTTGCTGCACTGGCCGTAGGTACTTATGATTTGTCTTTACCTTCTGGCATGGTTTTAGTATTGAATAATTGCTACTTTGTACCTGCGATTAGCAGAAACATAATTTCAGTTTCCGTTTTGGATTTGGAAGGTTTTGATTTTGCTGTTAAGAATAAAGTTTGTTCTTTTAATCGTGATGGTACATATTATGGTAGCGCCCCATTAGATAATGGGTTATATGTATTAAACCAAGAAATGCATGTCTTTAACATAAATACAAAGCGGTTTAAGTCAAATGACGAAAACCCGACTTTCTTATGGCATTGTCGTTTGGGCCACATCAATGAGAAACGCATCCAAAGGCTCCATCGAAATGGGCTTCTGAGCTCATTTGATTTTGAATCATGTGAGAAATGCGAATCTTGCTTGATGGGCAAAATGGCTAAAGCCCCTTTCAACAAACCGACTGAAAGGGCCAGTGATCTATTGGGCCTTATTCATACTGATGTATGTGGGCCAATGAGCACTGTTGCCAGAGGAAATTACAAGTACTTCATTACCTTTACTGATGACTTCAGTAGGTATGACTACGTCTATTTGATGAGACATAAGTCAGAATCCTTTGATAGATTCAAGGAATTCAAGAACGAAGTACAGAACCAACTTGGCAAAAGTATCAAAGTTCTGCAGTCGGATCGCGGAGGAGAATACTTGAGCCAAGAGTTCAATGACTATCTGAGCGAGTGTGGAATTGTTTCACAACTCACTCCTCCTGGAACACCTCAATGGAATGGAGTGTCAGAGAGGAGGAATTGAACCTTATTGGATATGGTTCGGTCTATGATAAGTCATTCAAATCTTCCATTATCCTTTTGGGGATACGCTCTAGAAACGTCTGCGTTTACACTAAATAGGGTGCCATCTAAATCAGTGGAAAAAGACACCACATGAATTGTGGACTGGGAACATTCCTAGTCTGTCTTTCCTGAAGATTTGGGGTTGTGAGGCTTATGTCAAACGTTTAATCTCTGACAAGCTCGCACCCAAATCAGATAAATGCTACTTCATTGGTTATCCTAGGGAAACCAAAGCATACTACTTTTACAACCAATCTGAGAACAAAGTATTTGTTGCTCGGGACTGTTCTTTTCTTGAGAGGGAATTTCTTTCTAAGAAAAACAGTGGGAGTAAAGTACATCTCGAAGAAATTCAAGATGCACAGGAGACTGCTCAACCTGCTGAGGAAGAGCAGCAGTTGGAACCACAAAGTTCTGTGGAGCCCACGCCTGTGGAGCCCGAAGTTCGCAGATCCGGAAGGATCCGTCACGAACCCGAGAGATACTATGGATTTCTCGTGACCAATTCCAATGATCTGATGATCATTGAAAGTGACGAACCTGCAAACTTTTCGGAAGCAATGATGGGCTCGGACTCCGAAAAGTGGCTTAAAGCCTCTAAATCCGAAATGGGATCCATGTCAGAAAACCAAGTATGGTCCTTGGTCGATTTACCAAATGGTACAAAAGCCATTGAGTGTAAATGGATCTTCAAGAAGAAGATTGACGTGGATGGTAATGTGCAAATTTACAAATCTAGGTTGGTGGCTAAAGGTTTCAAGCAAATTCATGGTATTGACTATGATGAAACCTATTCCCCAGTCGCTATGCTTAAATCCATTCGGATTCTTCTAGCAACTGCCGCTTATTATGATTATGAGATTTGGCAGATGGATGTCAAAACCGCCTTCCTGAATGGAATTCTGGAAGAGGATGTGTATATGACACAGCCTGAGGGTTTTGTAGATCCTGAGAATGCTGGGAAGGTATGCAAGCTTCATAAATCCATTTATGGATTGAAGCAAGCATCACAGAGTTGGAATCTTCGTTTTGATGAAGCAGTAAAACAATTTGGTTTCATCAAGAACGAGGAAGAACCATGTGTATACAAGAAGACTAGTGGGAGCGGAATTGCATTTCTTGTACTGTATGTCGATGACATACTTCTTCTCGGTAATGACGTTCTGTTGCTTCAGTCTATTAAGACTTGGCTCGGAAGTTGTTTTTCCATGAAATACATGGGAGAAGCCGCGTACATCCTTGGAATCAGAATCTACAGAGATAGAGCAAACAGGCTGATTGGATTGTGCCAGGACACTTATATTGATAAGGTGTTGCACAGATTCAAGATGCATGATTCCAAGAAGGGCTTCATACCGATGTCTCATGGCATTAGTCTCAGCAAGAAGCAGTGTACGGCGACACGTTCTGAGCGAGAACGCATGGATAGGATTCCTTATGCTTCTGCAATAGGATCTATCATGTATGCCATGCTCTGCACTCGTCCAGATGTAGCTTACGCGTTAAGCATGACGAGTAGATACCATTCTGATCCAGGTGAAGATCACTGGACAGCTGTCAAGAATATTCTCAAGTTTTTGAGACATACCAAGGATAAGTTCTTGGTATATGGAGGAAGTGAAGAACTTGTGGTGAATGGATTCACCGATGCGAGTTTTCAGACGAACAGAGACGATTTCCGATCACAGTCTGGATATGTCTTCTGTCTAAATGGCGGTGCAGTGAGCTGGAAGAGCTCTAAGCAGAATACCATAGCTGATTCCACGACGGAAGTTGAATATGTTGCTGCTTCAGAAGCGGCAAAGGAAGCTGTTTGGATCAAGAAGTTCATGACTGAACTTGGTGTGGTTCCTAGTATCTTGGAGCCAGTGGCTTTATTTTGTGACAACAATGGAGCCATTGCTCAGGCGAAAGAACCCAGGTCACACCAGAAGTCCAAACACTTAGAGAGGAGATATCACATGATTCGTGACATCGTCAATAGAGGTGATGTGAAGATCAGCCGAGTTCCGACGGACGAGAATGTCGCTGATCCTCTGACTAAGCCACTCCCAAGGCCCAAGCATGAGTTCCATACTACTGCTGTAGGCATTAGAGATCTTAAGATGTAATCTTGATTCTAGTGGAAGTTTTAGTTTTATTTTAGTTATAATAAGATGCTCTTGTAAACATACTTTTGGAAATGTTTAATGAAATTTGATTTCAGCATTATTTATTGTGATCTAAATAATGGTCCCAAAATAAGTGTATGTCATATTATAGGTCATCAAGTTGAGGACTTGATCATGAAACCCTATAATTTATAGATGACATAAATTATGTTTTGTCCCTAGTCGAGGTTGTCAAAATGGGACACTGACAACTGCGAGAGACTAGCTAGTGAGGTGACTGTTGACTAAGTTTCATGGAGTCAATGATATGAGTATCACAGTCAGTCACATAGATATATGTTGATGAACATATGATCGGACATGACCCGCTAATGAGAAGTCTACAAGATAGTTATATCTGTGTCATAAGAGATTCTCATTACGACTATAGAGTATAGTCCTTAGACCTGAGTTCATCATGCTTTCTTGCATATGAATTGGTACACTTTGACCTTGTCAAACGTCGACCCGTAATTGGCGGCTATAACAGCATTGTTCAGGTGTATCATGAAGTGTGTATAGGAACAGGGATGGAACAAGATGGGATTTGTCCCTCCTGAATAACGGGAGATAAATATCTCAAGGCCTGTCGAAGATTTGATACTGAGGAAATGTGTGGCCGCACTCAAACGAACTGTAGTTCAGTTGTTTGTATTGTTCAGTATAAGATCAGGAGTTCGATAAACACGATGTTGGATTAATAAGGATGACACTAATCTTGCTTTATGCCAAATCGAGATATAGAGACAAAAAGATTATAGGAATTGATGATTCCAGTACAAGTGGGAGATTGTTGGGATTATGTCCTGAAATCACACTCGTACTCACTCCTGATAGTTGTGTGTCGAGATCAGACATTCATATAATACTGGGCGGTTGCAATGTTTTGCTAGAAGCCTCTTGCAATTTGTAAGTTGTAGACTTACTGCCGGTTTTATATGATCCTATAGGGTCACACACCTAAGCAAACTGGAAGCGTAAAATATGGGAATGATCATTATGGTAATGATCATATTGATGTGTATTGGATACGCATTGATATTGAGTTTATATTTGTGTGTCGATCGACACAGTATGTGTGTCGATCGACACAGTTCTGGTTTCGATACTGATGTTTCGATTTTATGACTTAAACGAATTGGTATTAACCAAGTCTCGGTTTTTAGTCATTCCAGGTCTATATAAGGTTTATAGTTTCGACCTGGAACCCCAGCCGTCAACTTTTCTGTTGCAGAGAAAGCAGAACCACATAGACTCAGTGATCCCGAAGATCCGGCACTAGCATCCCGGCTTTCCAGGTTTGTGTGCGTGTGTATCTGGTAGAGGCGAAGCATTTGAGTCGCTATTGATCTCGTCATACCAATCATTCCACTGCCATAACAAGGTAAGATCGAGGTCAGTGATTCAATATAACGAACCATGGATCCTAGGCGATCCAACACTATTTGGGTGGCTCCCTTTCTTCATGCCTTCTACAAATAGGAATTCAAAGAAACGAAAGACCCGCCAGCAATCTCCTCTTGTCTCTGGTGACCTTCTTCCCATTGCGTGGAAGAACACTCACCCATCTATATAATTTATAATGTTAGACACATTTGTTTTTGGAATGTGCGAGGAATAAACGATACAACGAAGCATTGCCCACTCTCTAGCTGGCTTAGTAGAAGCTTGACATCTTTTGGGCCGCTTTTAGAAACGCATGTGAGGGAATGAAATAAGCAAATCATTTTGACAGCTTTGGGATCAAGCTTGAACCTTTTGGATAATTATCAGTTTTCAAATTTGGGTAAAGTTTGGATCATTCACAAGAAGGAAACAAGAATGAGGATTTTGTTCAGAGACCTACGGTTTATCACCTGTGAGGTAACTACGGAGGATGGTATGCATTTATTTTACACAACCGTGTATCCAAGCAATGAGGAGGATGAAAGGAAAGAGATTTGGATATCTTTACGGGACATGGAAGCTTCTTTTGGCATCTCTACCCATTCTTGGATGGTTGTCGGAGACTTCAATGAGATTTTGCTTCCTAGTGAGACTTCTAATCCAAATATTATGCGAACTACTCTTGCTATGAGGCGATTCGGTTGTTGCCTCTCTGATTTGGGATTGTTTGATCTTGCTTCTTCTTCTCCCCGTTTTACTTGGACAAATAGTAGGCCCTCGGCCCCTTTGGGGAAAAATCTAGACCGCTGCTTGATCAATGATACATGGCTTCTGAATTTTCCCAAGGCTCATTGTTCTTTCGGAGCAAACATGTTTTCTAATAATGCACCCTGCTTAATCAAGTTTAAATCGGATACTCCTCGGTTTGGAACTCGTCCCTTTAGGTTTTACAATCTCTTGATCAAGAATGCTACTTTTTTGGACTGGGTAAAGGATAGTTGGATCAATTCAGGAGAGGAAAGTAATTTTTTAGAGGACTTCTGCTTCAAGCTTAAACAGTTAAACACCCAATGAAGATTCTCCTAAAAGATAATTATAGTGATATTGAGAAAAGAGTGGCAGAAGCTGCCTTAAATACTCAATGTTGATCAGATGAAAGCCTTGAATGACCCTTCTACTGCTAACCTGCATAGTGAGCTTTTGGACAGGAATTCTTGGAACAATTTGCGCTCACTCGAAGAAAGCCTCTTCCGTCAAAGATCAAGGATAACTTGGCTTGGTGAAGGCGATTCAAATACGCCCTTTTATATGTGATTCACAAGGAGTAGGAACGCGAGTAACGCGGCGAAAGAGCTTATTCGTGAGGATGGAACAAAGACTAGCTCGTTAGAAGAAGTGCATAAAAAGCTATCACTCACTTCGAGCTTAGGCTATGTACTGTGAGAGGAGTTTTTTTTATCCAGATCTCCCGGATTTCTTAGATGGATTAATTCACACTCCTGGTCCGATTCTACAATGTCTCCATAAGCTGCCTTCAAACACGACTCCAAGGCCAGACGGTTTCACTGCAGAATTTTTTAAAGCTTCTTGACCAGTCATAGGATCTGAGTTTTTAAATTCGGTTAAGAGCTTCTTTGAAACAAGCTTCATGCCCACTTGCCCGAATGCAACTTCTTTGGTATTACTGCCTAAGAGACCATGGGCAAACAAAATCTCGGAATTTCGCCCTATTGCCTACCTTAACACACAATATAAGGTAATCACAAAGCTTATATCCAACAGATCCATAGATGTTTTACCGGATCAAATTCTCCCCATTCAAACCGCGTTCGTAAAGAATATGCTTCTTTTGGAGAATGTATTACTAGCCTCTGAAGTAATGCATGGTTATCATAAAGACACATAATCACCTCAATTTACATTAAAGGTGAACATAAAGAAGGCAATTGACTCTGTAAGATGGGATTTCATCTTAAGCACTCTGAAAGCTTATGATTTTCCAGAGAAAACTATCGGGTGGCTACTTTAAGGGAAAAACAGTTTTGAGACAAGGGGATCCGGTTTCTCCTATTCTCTTTGTTTTGATGATGAATGTCCTCTCAATAATGTTAAACCAAGCAACGGCATCAGGGTCTTTTGGATATCATCATGGGTGTGAACCAACTTCGCTTACGCATCTCAGCTTTTCAGATGATTTATTAATCTTTGTGGATGGGTCTGAGAAATCTGTGCTAGGAGTTTTAAAGGTCCTTAGCGATTTTGAAGCTATGTCTGGTTTGGGAATTAACATATCAAAGATTTCTATGTTTTGTGTCGTAGTTGGAAATGATGTTAAATACATAATCTCCTCGGTCCTTGGCCTACATTAGTCTGAGCTTCCTATAAGATATCTCGGCTGTTGGCAAGTGGTTCAACTCTTCTGGGCCTTATGGGCCGAGTGTCACTAAGCTAAGGAAAGAAGAAGAAGCTGGATCGAGCTGCTGGGCCAAGTAAACCGATGAGGCCCACTCGAGCTGATTCACGATAAAAGAAGACGCGGTCAACTCAGTCTTTGGTTGACCGTCTAACAAACTTTATCTTCTTCATCTTGTAACGAGAGCTGAGTGTGATCGCCATTGTTGAGAGAGTGATCAAGCTTGTGTACTCTGAAAACTCGAACCCTAGTGAATTCCAGGCTCGCACCTGAAGAGAGACGTACCCGGTATTAGGGGAACTCTATAAACTCGTGTCTTCTCTGTTTCTTTAGTTGCTTACAACACACAAGTGCAAGATAACCAGAGAGAGAGAGAGAACGATACCTGAGTGATCGAGAGCGAGAGAGGACGTCAGTGAATCTCCTAAAAATGGTATCAGAGCTAACCAGGTCAGATTAGCTTGGCGGTGATTCACGACAACAGAAAGGGATTAGGAGTCTTTCAAGATACGAGATCGGAACCGGTGATCTTCTGGGAAAATCAAGAGATCGATTGGATTGAGACCTCAGAGTGCAGCGCAAACCTGAAACCAAAAAGGGAGTATTACTGATCTTTGTTAATCGACAACTTCTACAAGAAAACTTGTTAGATTCAAATACGTACCTCAAATCGTGTAAGTGTTCTTGTTGATCTGGTTGTTCCGTTTCTTCTATACGTCTATCTGCAGGTGGAGATATAGGAGACAGAGCAAAAGCAAGATACAATGGAGCCAACGCGGGGAAAGTTTGAGATGAGTGTGTTTGACGGGAAAGGGGATTTCGGAATGTGGAAATTCAGATTACTGGGACAGTTGGAAATACAGGGATTGGGATCAGTGTTGCAAGATTCAAGAGCTCTAAAGTCAGAAAGCGAAGAGGAAAAGGACGTAAAGACTGAGGAAAAGGATGATCCAAAGAAAGCAGACAAAGACTTGAGAGTAAGAAATCTACTGAGTTCTTGCCTCTCAGACTTGATATTGAGAAAGATTATGCATGAGACAACGGCGTTGGGTATGTGGAAGGCTTTAGAAGCAGACTACCAAACAAAGTCTCTGCCAAATCGGATTTATCTCAAGAAAATGTTTGCAAGCTTCAAGATGGAGGAACAGAAATCTATTGAGGAAAACTTGGATAGATTCTTAAAACTGATAGCTGACTTGGCAAGTTTGAAGATAGAAGTCAGCGATGAGGACCAAGCTATCCAACTCCTAACAAGTCTTCCTCCCCTTTATGAACCTCTGGTTCATACACTGAAGTATGGAACGGGGAAGGAAACCTTGACGGTAAACGAAGTGGTGACCTCAGCGTATGCTAAGGAAGCAGAACTAAGGCAGAAGGGGCTCCTGAATAAGGGCAAGGGATCATCAGAAGGTCTGTTTGTTGAAAACAGAGGAAGGTCAGACAAGAGAACTGACAGAAGTAAAAACGGGAAGCACAGGGGAAACAGCAAGAGCAGATCTAAGTCAAAGGATCCAAAGACAAAAGCATGCTGGATATGTGGTGATGAAAATCACTGGAAGAGGGACTGTCCACAGAGAAATGGAAAGAATCAGCAAAGCAAGGGTCAGAGGTCTGCAAATGTAGCATCTTCACTACCAGAAACGGTGGCACTGACAGCCAGCCTTGTGGCCTTTGAGGATCAATGGGTACTAGATTCAGGGTGTACATTTCACATCACACCAAGGAAGGAACTACTGACAGACTTAAATGAGTTTGAAGGGAACAGGGTTTTGATGGGAAACAACACATATTTCATGGTCAAAGGAACTGGAACGATCACTATTGATAATGAAGATGGATCAGTAGTTACCCTCAGCAATGTAAGGTACATTCCAGAGATGGGAAGGAACCTAATATCTTATGGACAATTGGAACAGTCTGGTTGCAGGTACCAAGGACAGAACCATACTGTCCAATTCTTCAAAGGAGATAAGAAGGTCCTAACAGGGAAATATAAGCAAGGCTTATACTATCTTCAAGGAAAGGTCAGAGATGCTCAGGCAAACGTAGCACAGGAGACAAATGAGATTAGTAAGGTCTGGCACAGGAGACTAGCTCATATGAATCAAAGGTCTATGGAGACACTGGGCAGAAAAGGATACCTGAAACTGGAAGATGTTAAGGGTGTAGGATTCTGTGAAGCCTGCACACTTGAAAATCTCACAAACAGAGTTTTCCAAAGGCTAAACACAATACCAAGGAAATCCTGAATTATGTTCATTCAGACTTGTGGGGTTCACCAAATGTTACCCCAAGTTTGTCTGGAGCTCAGTATTTCCTCACCTTAACAGATGATTACTCAAAGAAGGTGTGGATATACTTCTTAAAGACAAAGGATGAGGCATTTGCAAGGTTTGAAGAATGGAAGGTTTTGGTGGAAAACCAAACAGGAAAGAAACTCAAGTGTCTAAGAACAGACAATGGACTGGAATTCTGCAATGCAAAATTTGACAAGCTATGCTCAGAAACTGGGGTTAAAAGACACAAGACGTGTCCCTATACACCACAACAGAACGGTGTCTCAGAGAGAATGAACAGGACCATTATGGATAAGGTCAGGTGCATGTTAGCAGAATCAGGATTGAAAGAGAGGTTTTGGGCTGAGGCAGCCTCTACAGCAGTGTACATCATAAACAGATCACCATCAGCGTCTATCGGGTTTGAAATTCCAGAACAGAGATGGACAGGAAATGATCCGGAATATAAACACTTAAAGAGCTTTGGGTGCATAGCCTACGTTCACACCATAAAGGATAAAACAAGCCCAAGAGCAACCAAAGGGGTGTTTATCGGATATGGGCAAGGAACAAAAGGCTACAGAGTTTGGCTGATACAGGAACAGAAGGTCGTACTCAGTAAGGATGTGATCTTCCACGAAGATATGATGTTTAAGAATCTTCAAGACAAAAGGAACCAAGATGAAAGGAGCAAAGGAAAAGGTTCTACACGGAGGGTGACATTCAGAAATGACTTAGAAGAAATTCTGGGCTCAGAGACAACACCAGTAGATACACCAGGAGCAGGTGGAGCTGATTGGGTTCAAGAGATCTCAGAGGATTCAGAATCATCTGAAGAAGAAACAGGAATGGGATCAGGAAGTGAATCAGATTCAGATATCTTGGAGGGATCAGAAGTTGAACAGGGAACTAGCACAGCAACGGTCGAGGATCAAGATACGGCCAGTGAGTATCTTCTAGTCAGAGACAGGGTCATCAGGGAAAGGAAGCCACCAGACAGATTTGATGACGCAGATTTCCTAGCTTATGCGTTATCAAGTGCAGAAATGATAAACTTCGATGAGCCTAAGTCCTTCAAGGAGGCTCAAAGAAGCAAGGAGAAGGATCTATGGAATGAGGCAAGTCAGGAAGAGATAGACTCCCTCATGAAAAATGAAACATGGATTCTAACTAGAAGGCCAGAAAAACAAAAGGTAATTGGTTGTAAGTGGATTTACAAACTCAAACCAGGTATCCCAGGTGTTGAAGCACCTAGGCACAAGGCAAGACTAGTGGCTAAGGGGTTTGCTCAAACAGAAGGGATTGACTACAATGAGGTGTTTGCACCAGTGGTGAAACACGTGTCAATAAGGATACTTCTTTCAGCAGTAGTACATGGGAACATGGAGTTAGAACAGATGGATGTTAAGACGGCTTTTCTACACGGGGTTCTTAAGGAAAGGATCTATATGAGTCAGCCAGAAGGGTATGTACAGAAGGGAAAGGAGGATCAAGTTTGTTTACTGAAGAAATCCCTATACAGTCTAAAGCAGTCTCCTAGGGAGTGGAATTACAGATTTCATACATTCATGAGCAAGCAAAACTACAAGAGAAGTGAGTATGACCTGTGTGTTTATCTAAAAGGAACAGATATCAATGACACAGTCTACCTACTACTCTACGTAGATGACATGCTAATTGCCTCTAAGAGCATGAAACAGATAAACAAGCTAAAGATACTCCTAAGATCAGAATTCGAGATGAAAGATCTCGGAGCAGCAAGGAAGATACTTGGAATGGATATTCTCAGGAAAAGGGATAAAGGAATTCTAAAGCTATCTCAGAGTGACTATCTTGCTAAGGTCCTGAAGATATTCAACATGTGGGAAAGTAAACCAGTACAAACACCGTTGGGTTCGCATTTCAAGCTACGGAGTTTAACTAAACAAGAAGAAATGCAACAGGCAAAGGAGATGGACAACATACCATTTTCAAGCGCAGTTGGCAGTCTCATGTACGCCATGGTGGGCTCCCGTCCAGACCTTGCTTATGCAGTCGGTCTAGTCTGCAGATACATGAGCAAACCAGGTAAAGAACACTGGCAAGCAGCACAATGGGTAATGAGATATGTCAAAGGAGCACTAAATGTGAACTTAACCTTTGGTAAAGAGGATGACTTCAGGATAGTGGGATACTGCGACTCAGACTACGCATCAGACCCGGATAGATGCAGATCAATCACGGGCTACGTCTTCACTGTGGGAGGTAATACGGTCAGCTGGAAGTCGACACTCCAGAAGGTGGTCGCCCTATCTACAACAGAAGCGGAATATATATCATTGTCAGAAGCAGGAAGAGAAGCACTTTGGTTAAAAGGGTTGTGCAACGAATTGGGGTTCAAACAAGAGGCAGTAGAGATTAACTGTGACTCGCAAAGCGCTATCTACCTATCTAAGAACTACATGCATCATGGAAGAACGAAACATGTTGCGGTGAAATATCACTTCATAAGAGACCACATAAGTGATGGAGAGCTAAGTGTCAAGAAGATACATACCTCTGTAAACCCGGCGGATATGTTGACCAAGGTGTTGCCCGGAGAGAAGTTCCTCGGTTGTCTGACGAAACTGAGGATAATCGAGAGCTAGAATGGTTATCGGTTGTTACCTCCGGACCATAGGAGGTGACAAGGTCATCTTCGGATCCTGAAGATGAACCGGCTTCAAATCTTCAAAGGAATTGAAGAACAGGAGGATTCCAGGTGCGAGAAATCGATGGTCACAGTCGTTGATCATCGGGGAGAAGGATCTCTAGCTAAAGGTGGAGTCTTTAGCAGCTTTGATCAGGAAAGATCGAAGAAGGAAAGAGATCGAGAAACTCGGAGGCTGTCCGAAAGAGAGAAGTCGCTAGGGTTTGTCGGAAGAGTCTTGAACCAAGGTGGAGTTTGTTGGCAAGTGGTTCAACTCTTCTGGGCCTTATGGGCCGAGTGTCACTAAGCTAAGGAAAGAAGAAGAAGCTGGATCGAGCTGCTGGGCCAAGTAAACCGATGAGGCCCACTCGAGCTGATTCACGATAAAAGAAGACGCGGTCAACTCAGTCTTTGGTTGACCGTCTAACAAACTTTATCTTCTTCATCTTGTAACGAGAGCTGAGTGTGATCGCCATTGTTGAGAGAGTGATCAAGCTTGTGTACTCTGAAAACTCGAACCCTAGTGAATTCCAGGCTCGCACCTGAAGAGAGACGTACCCGGTATTAGGGGAACTCTATAAACTCGTGTCTTCTCTGTTTCTTTAGTTGCTTACAACACACGAGTGCAAGATAACCAGAGAGAGAGAGAGAACGATACCTGAGTGATCGAGAGCGAGAGAGGACGTCAGTGAATCTCCTACATCGACCTTCCTCTTTCCTCTAGGAAGTTGTCCACTAGCGACTATGACCCTCTTATATCTCAGATTACCCGGAAAATGACCTCGTGGACGGTAAAAGTTCTTTCAATGGTGGATATGCTCACTCTTAATTACCACAGTAATATATGGGATTATTGATTTCTGGGCGAGTGTCTTTATTCTCCCGAACAAAGTGATAAAGAAGGTCAATTCTTTGTGTAGCTCCTTCTTGTGGCATGGAATTATCAGTATCTCTACATGAGCTAAAGTCTCATGGGTAGAATTATGTATCCCCAAAAGTGAAGGTGGGTTGGGTATTCAAAGTATCAAAAGCTGGTGCGAAAATTCTTTTTTGAAGCTCATATGGTTGTTGTTTTTTCAGGAGCGGGTCGATTTGGGTAGCTTAGATCAGAAGAAGATAATGATCAACTACATCCTTTTGGTCTATTATTGATAAAAACTATTTGATTTCATGGATTTTCAGAAAACTCTAAACGCTGAGAACAAAGGCTTTAAACTTCTTAAGGATAACCATTAGAAATGGTGATTCTACTTTCTTTTGATGGGATCAATGGACTACTCACGGCATTCTCTATCATTTCATCGGTCCGGATGGCCCAACAACGATGGGAATTCCCCCGTTTTCTACAGTTTCGGACCTGAAGCAAGGCGACAAATGACTCCTCCCAGCAGCTCGTTCTGAAAAACAAGTTTCCTTGCAAGCTTTCATCTCTTCAATTAGTCACTCTACCGACTGTGACTATCCAACTTGGTCCATTGATGGTAATGTTCATTAAAATTTCTAAAGTTATTTGGAATTTTATCTGTAAGTCTAGGATAGTAAAACCATGGGCTAAGATTGTTTGGCACAAAGCATTGATTCCTAGACATGCCACCATTGCTTGGCTTTTTATGTTAAACCGTAACCCAACATTGGACCGTGTTTCTAGTTGGGGAATGGATGTTGAGACCTGCTGTTTGCTTTGTGGTAGCTATCAAGAAAGCAGGTACCACCTGTTTTTTTGCTGTGTTTATTCAACAGAAATATGGAGGAAGCTCACGAGCTATATGGGTTTGGACAACCCTCCTATTAACTGGTTTGTTGTGGTTCAGTGGCTGCTAACTTGGATCAAAGTATTGCAGGATTGCGCTTTTGCAGGTTTGGGAAGCAGCTATCTATGCAATTTGGGCGGAGAAAAATGTGAGATATCATAATGGTTTGACAAATTCATCATTGAGTGTTTGCTCTCGGAATCTAACAACAATGCGGCTGAAGGCTTCTGCTCTCTCGCTCCACGGTGCTCATATATGGCGTTACCATTCTCCTTGACCAAAAGTCTTGCTCTTCTTTTTTATTATTATTTTTTTTTTTAAGTTGCTATTTGGCCCTTGTACTTCTTTTTAGTATTAATGAAAGCCTTTTATATAAAAAAAAAATGTAATTTTGGGGGAAATGATCTAAATGATGAATTAGGGTGCGGTCTAAGAGCGTTATTCACTTACTATTAATTCATTACTAGATTTTGACCCGCCGATCGGCGGGTATAAGTTCATTTCAATGTTTATTGATATTTTTATGTATAAACAATATATTTGTAAATGATAATATGTTTTTATAAAATATTATTAATATTAAATTTAGATGTTTGAGATATATTGAACATATATATATATAGGTTTTATACAGTTTATTTTTTATTTATTTTTTGTAAATGATAATGATCCACGATAAGGACAGACAATTATTTTTTATAGCATGTAGATTTTTATTTTAAAAGTAATTTATCTTATTTTTAAAACAAATATTCTATTGTTGTTTGTTAAAGATTTAAACATTTTTTATCTTTATGCAGTAATTAGTATAATATATAAAGTGTATATGTAATATGGTGGTGAATATATTATTAATCTAAATATAAGTAATTTGTTATGTATATTTTTATTTTATGCTTTGAATGTTTTTTTAGACTTGCAATTTTTATAAAAATTATAAAATTTATCTTTATTAGTTTTAGACTTTATTGTAAAAATGAATTTTAATTTACTTGGAAATAACAACTTCTATTTTCCAACTAATTCTAGTTTTTAAATTATCAGTTTATGGATTGAAATTATAACTGATTTATACAAATGTATATTATTGAGCATATTAAGACAAAAAATATTAAAAATATGATAAACAATTGTAATATATATTTATAAATAATAATTTGTTCTATTTTATATATAAATAAGTAGATGTGGAGGTTTGAGATTTGTTGACAATTTGGTTGTCTAGGTGATGTTATTATTATATAGTTTATATTTTTTGTAATATTATTAGATAGTAAAATTATAAAAAATGTTAATTATTATATTATTAATTTATATGTTAAAATTGAAAATCAATCTTATAGTTTATAAGTTTTGTTTTTAAGTAGCTAATTTTTAGATTTAATTTAACAACATAAAAAGAACAAAAGATGTTTATTTTACAAAAAAGGCTTAAAGCAAAAACTAAAAACTAACATTTTATTATTTCTATTAGAAATTTTTGAAAGGTTTAATAAGATTTTTTATATTTGATAAATAAAAAGAAAATTTCATTTTTCCTTCTCCATATATATAATTTTTGATATGTCCATAAAAACAAAATACCCTTATGATAACCTTTTTTTTTTTTTTTTTTTTTTTTTTTTTTTTGGTCAAACCCTTATGATAACCTATGATGTTATTAGACATGCACATTAGTGATAAGAAAACCAAAACATTTTTGTGTTCAACCGGAATTGGCAAAAAATAGTAGTGATAATAGAAACCATTGTTAAGGTTCAATATAATTATTTCAAATAAATACCCGGAAGTCCCAAATTATTCATTTTAGATCATTGTAAGTTAACATCTTGCTACAACTATTTATAGATCTTTAGAATTGTCAAAATTAGCGAGCATAAGATATCAATTTTTATAGAGTCTAGAAAAATTTCACATTTACCTTTATTTATTGTGATGATTTCTAACTTTGATTATCTTTATATATGTTGTATGGATATTTACTCCCTGCAGTCAAAAAGACAGAACTAATTAGATAATGTTATCATTAAAATAATCGTTGGATGTTTAGCATGAGAATTTGGTTAACATAAGAAATATTCTAATATTATTTTACTTACTGTGTCATCAACTCAAATGAGTTCTAATGTATCTCTAGTGGGGTATTACAAATTAGGAGGACGTTGGTACATATTTACAAACCTGTTTAAAAAGATTTGACATCACAAATGTTAGTAAAAACAACAATAGAACCTATTTTCTTAATGATAGGTTCTCGATAGTAAATAAAACAGAGGCAATTGATTTTTAGATAAAATAGCTTTGATATAGATTTAGATTAGCTGTAGGTAATGTATTTATAGAAGTAGTCATTGAACACTATCAGAATAATCTATTTTAAAGTGTAAATTATATATATATATATATATATATATATATATATATATATATATATATATATATATATATATATATATATATATATATTTAAATGTTAATTATTTTAAATATATATATTTGGAACCTAACTATACATGTTTTTAGGAAAAAATACAATCTTTTCGATAATATATTATATAATAGAATATTTGTTTTTTAGTTAAATGGAAACTCATATGAATTGAGAATATTTGTTAATTTGTTTTGTTTACATTTAGTTTAAATTTTCTTTTAAATTTTATTTTACCGTTTAAATCTTTATCTAGGTATTCAATAATATTTTGGAAGATTTTATGTTTAATTGGTTTTACTATTTATTTCCTATTTAATCTGAAAGAAAATAAGTGTTTTCGTAATTAATTATTTGTAACAAGTATGTATTTGTCAAATATTTATTTTTAAAATTATATTTGGATTTACATAGAGATGTTAATACGGACATTGGACCCATTTAGATCCGTTTATATTTAACACATGTGGTACAGTAACATTCCGGTTATAGGAATTACCAAAAACTTATTTAGTTTTAGGTAAGTATAAAGAATCCTAAAAATTATCTGCACATATATAAAATCAAAAATACTATAAAATCAAGGTATTAGTTATGCTATTTTGTATGTTATTTATCAAAATCCTTATTTTGGTACATATCCTTAGCCTTTGACAAAGATATTTTCAGAATGATATTATAAATATTTTTTTCGAAATAAATATTAAATATATTTATTAATCTGAAATTTTAATTTTACGTTTTTATCATTATTTAGCTAATTAAACCAACATATAAACATATGGTTAAGTAGCGATGCCTCCTAACTCATATGTCATACATTCCAAAAAAACATACATATCGGACCAAATTATTTTCTCATGTTAAGAGGTATAGGGTAGAATCATCGGCGCTTCGTTGAAAATAACTCATATGTCATATTCTTTAGGTTACTAAAATCTGACCCTTTAATTTTTTTGTAATCTCATCGTAATATATATTAATGGCTGAAATATATATGAATATTCGTTTTTTGTTGACCAACAAATTTGGCAGGTAGCACCTTCAATGAGCATTTTTAAAAACAGATATGAAGAACCAGTAGCATCTGATATATAAATTGTCACAGCACAAGCCTTTGAGAAAGGTAAAATGACCAAAGATTTCGATTTGTTTGAGACAATGCCCTAAGAGCTCACTTCCATTCAAGTTATGTTTTAAAAAATACATTTCGTCACTTTCCCATGCTGATCATTTCTACTGGTTCTACTAAAGTTCCCGTCTATGCATACATTTTAGGTTGTGTAGTTAATGTTCTCAAATTAGTACGACTCAATTAGCTTTTTCAATCTGAATATCATTTAAATAGGTAATGTGGGTCTAATTACAAAGGTGCTGGCACACATTGTATGTTTTAAGTGCAGCTGCTATCTTTCAAGACATTTTTGGAGGAAAGAGCTAGTTGAATACAAAGAGTAGTATGATCATTGATCACAAGTCCATAAAACTTAATTGATTACAAAGAGTTTCATATATCTGCAGAATGGTTTCATTGCTTCCTCGCTTTGAAAGCAAGCAATATATTTAGCATAAAACCCTCACAGCTAACAATATCAAAACTATATAATATTACAAAGATCAATCCAGATTAAAAAAGTCCCAGATCATAGCTTACGAAACAGCCATTCCATCGTCTTCTTTTTCTTCTGATGTCGCTGCTTCATGTTTTTTTAATAAACTGTCTGAGAATTTAGCAGGCAATGGAGGTTGCTAAAGGAGTTACCAGAACAGCAGTCTTTCCAGTTATCGGCTTCATACTTGCTGCGTTCTCTAGCTTTGCCCAGGTTTCTTTCCTCTTTTCCGCTGCAGAAATTTTTTTTTGGATCTCCATCATGGGAGCTTTCTTCTGCTTCAATCCCTTCATCTTCCTAATCTGCAGCCAGAGAAAAAGAGGTAACACTTAATTGTTGCCAAATCTAGAATATGTCAACATCTATGCAAAACATTAGATAAGTGAAAATGTGTTACCTGAGTGTGGGGCAAAACACAAATGATAGTTCCCTATTTCTTCATCTTTTCAAGCTGAGTCTGGATGCTCTTCTTACCATCCTCAGTTTCATACTGCTTTGCATACCCAGTGAAAGCCTTCTTCTTAGACTTAGCCCAGTTCTTGTAGAACCTTCTCCTGACCTCCTCACTCAAGTGTTGTGCCCAGACATTGTTCAAGGACCTCACGCCAGGGGGAGTCTTGACAAAGGCAACAACTCCAACAACCACCGTAGCAAGTGTCTCAATGATGGTTACAGCCTCACAGGGTCTCCTTCTTCTGAAGCTCTATATGAGAATAGAATCAACATAACCAATTAGATTATCAATCTTGAAACTTTTAAGTGTAGAAAGAAGAATAACAAAATTTATAATGAATGAGAACAACTTACTGGATTCGACATCTCTGACAATGTGGGTTATACCAGCCTTGTGTCCCATGAAGGCTGTGAACTTGCAAGGCTTGGTTTGGTCATCCGTAGGAAGGCCTTCACTGTCGTTCAAATTCAAGATTTGTATAAATAACTAAGAGAGAAAACTCATTCGTAACTCTTGTAAACAGAGTAAAATTTTTCTTCACAAGGTATAACCAAATGAGCATTGCTATAACACAAGGATTTAAAAAGCATCTAAATGCGAATAAAAACTCAAATTATAACATTCGGGAGCAGGACAGATGTTCATTTACAAAGTAAGCATCACATTTAACACCAGAAAATCAAAAGTTGAATTAATCATATTTTGGGCAACTATAAGAAACTTTCATCTCTCTCCTACGATAAAAGGAGAAACGCGAAATTAACCAACACCGGTAGATCAGATCGGAAAGATGAAGCGAGAACATAAAATGTACACCAAAAACAAAATAAAAACAAAAAAAGATGGAGACATTACCTGTAATCTCTGAGATAACAGATCAATAAACAAATTTCCTCATCGAAATCGATTCTAAAAAGAAACAAATTTTGGAAGAACATGAATCAAGGTGTTTACGATAAGTAACACTATATTTGACCCAATTGATTTATGAATTCTGATCTGCCGGAGAGGCCGCACTGGAAATTAAGGAAGGTTGATATTTAACATTACAAAAGCTTCTCTCAGAAGATTAGGTTTGAATAAAAGCTTCTCGTAGATGCTTGTATTTTTTTTTAAATACCATTATGCCCTTAATAAATTAAAAACAAAAACAAAGAGAATCAGTGGCATTCTTTGTAAATTAATCAAAAAGAAAGGGCAATTTTTATTTTGTACTTCTGTTTTAATAGTATAGATTATTACTCCCTCCATTTCAAAATGTAAGGGGTTTTGGCTAAAAGCACAAATATTAAGAAATTTACTTTTCTACATAAAATATCTATTAAATAAATAAATTAGAAACAATTCGGCCAATAACAAATAAAGCTGTAAAATATAATTGGTCACACAGTTTTCAATAAAGTTAAAGTTGTCTAAAAAAATGTAAACCCCTTATATTTTGAAACAAAGAAAAATCCTTAAAACCCCTTACATTTTAAAACGGAGGGAGTATTATTTAATTTAAAATATTAAAATGTTATTTTAAAAATCATATATAATTGATCAACTAAAACTAGGGATGAACAACAAAAATCGATCCGAATCGAACTAAACTGAATCAACCGAACTTAAATCGAACCAAGCCAAACATATTACATACATAATTCAACCGGCTGATGTTTTATCAGACCTGAATGGTTCAATTTGGTTTAAAACCGAACCAAACCGACAAACCAATGTTTTTATTTATTAATAAACAATATGATAAAATATAGATATATTTATATCTTGTAGAATTTAAGCCACCTTCCTTTATTAAAATAAAAACTAAGAAAGTCTATCTTTCACTAATCCAGCTTGGTGCCTCCGGTCCAACGTGGATTGAATATGAAGGTCTTAGACATGCACTCTGTGCTAGTCTGTCTGCCATCATGTTTTTTGTGCGCGGTACATGGATGAGTTCAAAAGTTGAGAGGTATTCCTTTCTTGCTTGGAACTCGTCTAAGTGAATTGAGAAAGCTGGCCATTCGTCTGGTTCCGACACTATCTTCACCAATTCTGAATAGTCTGTTGCAAATGTGATATCCTGATGTCTATGATACTTCATGCATTCCATAGCCCATACCAAGGCTTCAAATTCTGCATGCAATGGTGATAACTGGCTCTGATATTCATTGCCCCCATCAAAATATTTGCATCTCTCCCATAACCACTATACCATCCTTGTCCTGAAAACTGATCCCCCTCTTTCCAAGATCCATCCACAAAGCACCATTGACCTGTGGGTATCCAATCAATCTCTACATTTCCCCTATCAAAGGTTCTCGGTATTGGTTCCTTGACAACGATTAACTGCGCACCTCCCCATGTGGCAAATTCTGTTTCTGCCAATCTCAAAGTTTCATGAGGGTCCCGATCAATATGAAAATAAACCATATCATTTCTGCTCTTCCAAATATACCATAGTATCCAGGGATAGATATGCATCTCTGCATTCGAGGGTAATCTCCAAAACAGGTAATCCATATTCGTATAGATAGATGTAGTTGGAAAAAACTCCGGGTTTGTCGGAATGTGAGATAATGCCCAAGTTTGAATTTCTTGTGGGCATTCAAATAATACATGATTTATCGATTCTTCATCTGCTCCACACCGAACACATCGAGTATCACACTTTATCCCTCTTCCCTTTAGATTCTTTGCCACTGGTAAACAACCTAATAATGCCTGACATATAAAATATCTTATCTTTGGTGAGCATTTGACCTTCCATGAGAAAGCTTGTAGATTTTTGATGCTTGGCTCCAAAATAGGTACAGTTTCATCGTTGTTTATGAGATCCAGATGATACCCCGTCTTCACCGTGTATCTTCTAGAATTCGTATAAAACCATCCCAAGGAATCCGATCTGTGAATCCGACTAAAAGGAATGCTCAGAATCAAAACCACATCCTCTGGTACTATAACTGACTCCAATAGTGGTACGTTCCACATTTTGTTTTGAGGGTCGATCAACTGATCAACAGTCACCAATGTATGAGAAGAAGATTCCATTTTTGAGTTGCTGATCTCAGGCGATAAGATGGTATCCATGGATCATTCCATATTGAAATGGACTTTCCTGTTCCCACCCTTTTGATAAGTCCTTTCTTAACCAGAGGCCTAGCCGATGTAATACTCCGCCATCCGTACGAGGCTGAGTATGATCTTATTGGGTCGAGAGGACCCGCATTCATAAAATATCTTCCTTTAAAGACTTTCGAAAAAAGTATATCCGGCTTATCAATTAGTCTCCATAGTTGTTTCGCTAAAAAGGCCGTGTTCGCATCCCTGAAATATCTAAAGCCAATCCCACCATTTCTTTTATCTCGGCAAAGTTTGTCCCAAGACATCCAGTGCATACCTGAACTCGTTCTACTCGTACTCCACCATAAATTTGAAACTATACTTGTTAATTTCGTAGTGATTTTCTTTGGCAACCAATAACAGGACATAACGTGATTTGGTAAGGCCGTCGCCACAGCCTTTATCATAACCTCTTTTCCCCCTCGTGAGAGGAGTTTTGTCGTCCAACCATTAACTCTTCCATGAAGTCTATCTTGTAAGAAATTAAAAACATGTGTCTTAGGTCCACTAAGACTCTCTGGAATACCCATGTATGATCCCATTCCTCCCATCGTTGTGATTCCTAGTAATGTTGTCACCTCATCGCGGACTTCAGGCGCAACCGTGTGTCCAAACTGCAGTGAAGATTTCGCAAAGTTAATTTGCTGACCCGACACATCCTCATAGGCTTTAAGTATAGGTAGAATTGTCTGACATTCCTTCTTACTAGCTTTGCAAAAGAATAAGTTGTCATCCACAAACAGAAGGTGTGATACTGGGGGGCTTGCTCTTGCCACCTTTAGTCCCGTTAGTTGTTTTTCACGTTCTGCTTTCCTAATATTTGCAATCAAAGCTTCCGTACATAGAATAAATAAATAAGGTGATAACGGGTCACCTTGTCGCAACCCTTTCTGTGGAGCTATAAAACCTCGTGGCTGTCCGTTAATGAGGACCCTATATTGAACCGTAGTTATACACCGCAGTATTCGATCCACACATTGGTCATGGAATCCCATCTTCCTCAGTAGATTCTCAATGAATGCCCATTCCACTCTATCATAAGCCTTACTCATGTCTGTTTTAATTGCCATAAATTTACCCTTACAAGATGGGTTAGTCCGTAGTCCATGAAACATCTCCTGTGTGATAGGTTCTAAGTTTTACCCTATTCTAAACTGCAAGTGCACAGTATCGTCAAAGTAGTATATAGGGTTATCGAATCCACAGGGACACTTGGTCTCAATAGAATCAGAAACGTAGAGATTAATACTAGAAATAAGCAGATGGTGAAGTAAATAAATTGCGAAGCAAGAAAGTAAACAGTAGCAAGTTGGTTGTGAAAGCAATAAACTAAAAGCGTCAAGCCTAGGGTATTCTCAGGAAATCAGACAAGCAGACAAGTTAATCAGTCAGGATCAAATTAAACTCAGTTCTAGAACTCAAATCACGGAAATAGAATTAACCAAATCTCTTTGCGAAAACTCTCTAAGTCTAAGTGCAGTAACCCAAATCTCTTTGCAATTACTAACAGATTAAACTAGCATTAAGTTCAAGTTCGATATGTTCACAATTAAACTAAACCAAATCTCTTTGCGAATAATTTAATTGCTCAACCTAAATAGTTCAGATTCTAAAACACACTCTCGTGTCGAATTTAGCAACCTAAGATCTAGATTCTAATTGATCAGGTTAGAACTAGCATTAAGCACAATTTAGTTTGAAAAACATTCTAATCATATGAATCCTTAACAGAATTAAACAAGTCTAGCAAGTCATCAAACCCTAATGAGAAACCCTAAACTTAACTATGGATCTACTCAGACATGATTGATGAAAACATAATCATAGAAATAATAGATTGCATATAAGAGAATAAAATATCAAAGGGGTTCGAAATCTTCTCCAAAATAAGTGAATACAGGAAATAGATCAGCCCCAAAAGCTCTAAAAATATCTTAGCTCTAAGTATGAAAGCGTAAGTAAATTAAACACCAAAATCCTTTATATATAAGCCTAATCTCGGCTGGGGCTTCTGTGTAAATACTGGAACTATTCTGGGCCTCTTTGCAAATCTTCATAACTTGTTAAACCGACGCGTACGGCCCATCTCGCTAGTGTGTCGACCGATGCACAAGGTGTGTCGGTCGATGATTGATCAATAAATCGGACAGTGAGTTAAGCTCTCGGCCAAAACGTCCCAAAAGTCCCAAAATGCTCCAAATATCTCCAATTAGCTCCAAACCTGATTAAACCTGTAAAAGACTCTGAACGAACACAAAAGACACTAAAAACACATCTATATCATGGTATAAAATGGGTAAAAACCATGATATATCAACTCCCCCACACTTAGCCTTTGCTTGCCCTCAAGCAAAACAGAGAACTAAAATGCAGTGAAGAGGTTTGAAAACTCTTCAGAAACTCATTTTGTCGTAGAAGCAGCAACATTCAGATTCCCCTTAGTAATCCACATGAAAGAATCAATCCACAAAAATCAAGACCAACATATACTTCCCCCACACTTAGCAACTGTCCTACGTAAACGCCACAATCACATTCACGCATTCAAATTCTCCCTACTGACTTCTGCATATATTTAAGTGCGGTCTCACCTAAGGGGTATCGATCTAAAGGTACATGGATTCTTACCTTGCCAGCTCTAGACCACCAAACTGTCTTTCTTTAGTCCCTTTCTTCTCTTTCCCTTCCTTAACAACTGATTTTTCCCCACTGGGTATCATTTTATTATTTTTATCAGTGTTCTTCCCGTTTTGGGGTGTACTTTGGACACATTCCATGGATCACATGAGAGAAAATAGTGTTTACTACCATTCCCATGACCACTTCGGAGTTACTAACTCATCCGCAGTTTATTATCTTTTTTTTTTTTATGGAAGGGGAGAAGAGAACCAAATAGGACAGGTTTACAGGCTGTGTCAGAACCAACAAGGGAGTCCGACATAAAGTATACCAAGCCCTTAGGTGAGAAATCTAAAGTCAGGATTAAATTGAAGTCAGTAAAAGATCCTCTGATACCTGAAGCGATGTGGGTGTTCTCAGTAGGTTGATCTGTGATGGGGTTTTCTAATAGTCATAGATAATCTGCAGCTTCATCCCAATGGTTACTTAAGTTCCTGCAAATGCTGCTAATCTTCTCAAAAAATCATTGTTTCCTACTTAAACAAATTTTGACTCAAAAAACAAATTTTTAAAATTTAACTGACTCTAAGAAAACAAAAGAAAGTAATTAGTAGAACCTCCCCCACACTTAAGACACACTGTCCCCAGTAGTGTCAAGCAAGAGATTGGTTAAAAGAAAGAAAATAGAAATTTGTTAATGAAATGGTTAGTTCTCTCGGGTTTTTACCTCTGTCGCAGTCAGGCATCGATCGTTGCACTAGGTGCACCGACCGTTGCTGTGCGATTTCCGTTGTAACGATCGACACAATGGTGTGTTGATCGACGCACGGCGATTTCACGAACAGTCAGCAAGTTAGCAGGTTAATCCGTCGGTTTTTGTCAGTTTCGAATCCTGCAAGCTGAAAACACTAGAAACAGAGTAAAACCCATGCAACAAATGTATCTAATCAAGCATAAACCATCCAAACATAGTAGCAAACTAATAAAAAGAGAAAGTGCAAGAATAAAAAGAAAAACAGAGTACAGAACCGATAATCCGGAGATGACAGCTACGCTCACTCGCTATCATCAATCCCTCCATAGCGCTCAGTGTCACTGACGTCCGTAGGAGAACGCTGTCTACGTCGTGAAGCAGGGACGGGCTGATGAACTGGTGGCTGTCTCCTGCAAGTGCAGCCACGCATCCACTCCCAAACGGTCCTCCAGATCCCATCACTACGCTCTCTCCACTCAGCCTCGGACATATCTCCATAGGGAACTGACATCTCGGGATAAGGGCCAAGGTCAACGGGAGCAGCAGCAGGCGCAGGGGCAGCAGAAGTCGAAGCTCGTGTGGAAGGCTCTCCCAGCGGATGAGCCATAGTCGGAATCCCACGCTGCTCAGTCTCTGGAGGCTGAAATCTCAGAGCCTCCAATGTATCAATCTGTGTCCACCTAGCAGCAGGAAGCTCTATACCACACATCCCAGTATCCGGGTCCTGATAGGCCCAAATGCGCCCCTCCTTGAGCCAGGTAGCGCTCTGCAAATGACTGAAGTCTAGGAACTCCTGGGCTCTATCACGCTCCGTGCCATGTAGAGGAATCCCGCAATGCATAAAAATGGGAGTAAGCAGGCTCCCTACCGTCTCTGTACTAGCTCAATCAAAAGGCTTCGTCTGCAGATCACATAAATGTAAAGCAAAGACAGCTCCCAAGTTGAGATCCGTAGTAGGATCTCTCACGCCAGAACCTCTAAACTGATCTCTCAACCCCATAAACAGCATCTCCATCTCATACTTGCGCATCTTGTTGGCCTCAAACTTGCATAGCAAGCTCCAACACAAGATACGCGAGACATATCTCAGCACAGGATGCCTCATCATCTTCACCGGTGTGATCCTGGAGTTGTATCGACCGCTGCCAATACTCTCCCAGAATGTGCGAGCCTCAACTGGATCCCACTCAAGTGCCATAGCAATGCGCCTCGGCTCAGTACTGAACCCGTAGATCCTCCAAAGATCAAGTAGAGGAATCCGATACCTGACTCCCCAACTCATGAAGGTAAAGACAACTAAAAAAGTAAACTAATCCAATTATTTGTGTTTTCTACAACTAATTTTATTTACTTAAAGACAACTAAAAAAGTAAACTTAAAAATTATTATACTTAATCGGCTAAAATTTCACATTTTTAATTCTTCTTTGAAGATAAAATTTTATAACGTAATTAAAATACCTTTTAGATCAATAAAAGCAAAAAAATGGTGCTAAATGGTTAATAGTCATTTAGCTAAAGGTTTTGTTAACCAAATACTTTATAACTAAACTGGATTTAAATTGAACTAAAATCGAATCGAATTAAATAAAACAAAATTAAACTGAACCGAACTAAATTCAAACCGAACACATATCAAACTATATTAAGTTTGGTTAAGTTTGGTTAGAGTTTTATCTGACCCAAATTACCTGAACCAAACCGAACCCATATTTAAATCGAAGTGCCCATCCCTAACCAAAATGCTTGAAAAATATGTTGCGGTTAAATTAAGAAAAATCAATAATATATTTTATTGTATTTTGTTAGTTGTAAATTTAACGTGTTATTTGATTTTCTATTTTATATGCTAAAAATATAATTTCACTTAAATAAAATAAAATATATATATTTATAAGTTATAAATTTATGAAAAATACTTTTCATTACACTAAACAAGCAATTTAATTTTAAAATGTATTAATTATATTAACTAAATTAATTTTAAAACCCTTAGAACAATATCACCATTAAACCCCTTAGATACAATATCACCATTAAAACCCTTAGATATAAATATTATTTGAATATTTTCTATGTTAACACATTATATGTATTAAATATTATTGTTAACATTATTATTTTATATAACATATGCATATATAATTTGCATTAATATTTATCATTATTTATAAATTTTAATAGTTAAAAATAAAAATCAAATAATGAATATAAATTTATTCAAGACATTTTATACTTTAAGTAAAAATTAAGAATTTATGTTTATAATATTAAAATTTTATTAATAAATATTTATTTTTACGAAATATATATAATTAATATTTAATATTTATAGGTTACATGCTCGTACCCGTAAATTTAAGCGGGCCGGATGCGGGTCAATAATTTGTTTTTTGCGGGTTTGGCATATCAAATAGGCGAATAAAAAATAATTTAATCCTCACGAATCGCAGATTTGACCAAATTGTCAAGACTATTGATAGCCCTCTTGTTCAGTTTGATTGTTCCTAGATTCCAAAAAAAAGTTTTGGTTTGAACCCAATTTAACTTAAATATTTATAAAATAGTCTAGTAACAAACAATATTATTACCCTAATATTGGTCGGAAAACATTTCAAACTTAAAATAAACGAGTGATTAATCAATAAAATTCTACTATGTAGTACTTCAATGAACCCCATCATTAAAAATAACAGACATCTAACTCTATATCTATATGATAAAAGATTAGATATAGATAAAAGATACCTACAGACAACAAATTTGTGTGGAAGTTACAAAATTCAAGAAGGTATAACATTCTTTGCAAACGATTTTGTGCCACTGTATCTGCGTTGCCCATCTGACAAAACGCGACTTGTATGGTTAGAACGGACCGCATTAAGTTTTTTTTTGTTAACCATTTATAGCTTTGACATATATTTTTTTTGCTTTGATTGGTAACTTAATAATAAAATTGTTAGAGGCATACCACTTTCTTTGTTACCAATCACGAAAACGTTATCAAAGCTACAGTCAAAGCGGTTACTCTTAGCTTTTTATTACCACTTTCGCTAACCGCTCTCACTTAAAGTTTTGCATTATTCAACCGCTTACCACTTTCACTAACGGTTAATATAACGGTTCCGTTTTGTTCACAATCGGACCCATTATAGGAAGCTTGGTTTTGGTGTTTTTAAGCGAAACAACTTCTCGTGTAGCCTTATGGCTGTAAAAGAAATCCACACTACCCCCAACTAATCTCTCATACCCTTCCCACTTTAATGAAATGTGGTTTGACGCTTTTGCCTTTGGTTTACTATGAAATTGGTTGTTTAGAAATCAGAAATTGGAATGAGGAAATTGGTTATGATTGGATTGAGTTGGAATTGGGTTTAAGAGAATTGGATCGGGATTTGGTTTCTGGAAAAAAATAGAATCCCGAGCTTCCCCTCGGTCCCGCTTCCCCTCCCTCCCAGCTCCGTCCTCCGTTTATCTGAACTGGTTTTGCTCGTCGGCGCCGTCGCATCGCGTCTCCGATTAGGCAATCGCCGCCTCCGTCGTGCTCCGTCAACCCACCGAGGTTTGTGGCTCCCCCACGATCTGCATTCAGCTCCATTTGAATGGGTTTAGGATCCGTTTGGGATGATTTGGATTGTTTTTTGGTAGATTCAGCCGATGAGTTGCTACATTGTTGTTTAGCCACATATTCTTGGTTGATTTGGACTACGAATTGAGTTTTTTGCTTTTGTTTTGGCAGGATAGAATGAGTGAGAGTGTGTGCATCTATTATAAATATCAGGGGCGCATGTGTAGCCTAGTGTTTAAAGAGGAGATAACTTTGGAGATGGTAATCCATAGGCTTTACAAGAAGCATGCGTTAGATGAGAATAAGGTTAGATTGGAATTGTGTTACATTCTGTTGGTGGTTGGCTGTGAGGAACATATGAGTATTTCTGATGACGAAGATCTTTGTGGTTATCTAATGACCGTTGATAAAGAGAACCGTAGAAGTCTTTTGTGTGTGGAGGTCGTGACTGGACTCGAGCTGCCCACGCAACAGTCGAGAGCGGGGAAAGCTCTGCTGGTTTAAACTATGACCATGATGAAATCGGAGAAGTAGGACCTAATGCCTTGACATTTTTTGTTGAAAACGGATAAATAAGAGATAATGTTGTGCCATTGTTTGTTGAAAACGGTCAAGCAAGTCAAGAAGAACAAGAGAGGAAGAGCAGGTGAGAGAGGAAGAGCAAGTGAGAGAGGAAGAGCAGGTGAGAGAGGAAGAGCAAGTGAGAGAGGAAGAGCAGGTGAAAGAGGATGATACGTCTGGTAGGCGTGATGAATATCGTGAGGTACCACCTGTTGTTGAAAGTAGTCAGTTTGTCGCGCCATGGGAAGACGGTTTAGGGTTGATTGTGCATCAAGAATTCCGAGATAAGAAGGCGGTTATAGAGTTTGTAGAGAGTTTAGCATTTAAAAACTCTTTTGAGTATGTTACGCAAAGTTCTGATACCTCACGGTGGGTAGTTAAATGTTCTATTGAGAGATGTAAATGGGCTCTACGAGCAGCAAGGATCCTGGACTCGGATATGTTCTCTATTAGAACGTAGACGAAGATGCACACATGCAACCGTGTTGATCAAACTGGAAGCGCTGATTGTATGAAAGGCTCATCACAGCTAGTTGCATTGTATTTGAGTGAGGAATATCTTGGGAACTTCGAAACTCCAAAGCCTAGAACCATCTAGTCAGGCGAAAATATGGCGTAGACATATCTTACTCTACGACGTTAAGAGGGAAAATTCAAGCAGTTTGTGATTTGCGTGGTAGCCCGGAAGATAGCTACAAGATGTTGTATCGTTATCTGTACGTGTTAGAACAGGTTAATCCTGGAACGGTAACTGCTGTGGAAGTGGATGAGGGAAACAAATTCAAGTATCTATTCATAGCTTTGGGAGTTAGCATTGAAGGGTTTGCATGCATGAGGAAAGTGATAATTGTTGATGCAACTTTCCTCAAGACCGGATATGGTGGTGTACTAGTTTTCGCCATTTGTCAGGATCCTAATCGTCACATTTATCCCATAGCGTTCGGTGTTCTTGATGGTGAGAATACACCTAGGGTGTAAATGGATTACACTTTTTTGGAATGGAATGATGTGGAATGCCTAATTCCATAAAATATTTACCATTTGCCTTGAATTCTATTTTTTGGAATGGAATAGAATGGAATGTTCATTCCATCAATTCCACATAAAATTTCAAAGAAAAGCATTCCTCTACAATTTTGATGAGGAATGAATGGAATGAATCTATTCCATTTTTTTCTAGATTCCATTCATCATATCCCATTCAATATTATCCCATTAATCCCATTCTATGCAATCCATTTACAGCCCTAGTTGGACATGGTTTTCTAGAAGTTGAAAAGCGTTATAGGCGACTTGTCCGAATTGGTATTTGTGAATGATAGAAATCAAAGCCTCATCAATGCAATAGCAAACATGTTTCCACAAGCTCATCATGGGTATTGTTTATGGCATTTGTCCCAAAACGTAAAATCACATGCTGGGAATGCAAACAAAAAAGTAGTCGATGATAGGTTTCAAGAGATAGGTTGGTCTCACACAGCGGCTGAGTTCTACAGTCGTTACGAGACATTTAAGAGGAGATATCCTTCAGCCGCGAAGTATGTGGAGGAAACTACCGTCAAGGAAAAATGAGTTAGATGTTTTTTTCTAGGTAAACGATACAACTTGGACACGAGTAACTCTGCGGAATCTCTGAACAAGACTTTTCTTGATGCGAGGAGGTACTCCTTAATGCCACTGCTTGATACTATCATTCGCAAATTTTCGGATTGGTTTAACAAGCATAGGAAAGAGGCCGTAGCTGGAGATGCTAAAGACAATCTCGTGCCTTTGGTCCAGATCTTCGTACATAAAAATTGGCCAATTGCTAAGACATTAGCTGTGAGGGAGGTAAACACTTTCGAGCTCGAGTATGAAGTCGATGACTTTGATGGAAAGGTTTATTTGGTGAATTTGGAAGCGAAAACTTGCTCATGTGGTTTCTTCAATATTCAGAAGAATACTTGTCTCCATGCCCTAGCAGCATACAGAACATACAAAAAGAGCGATAGAGCTCGTGCAAGTGCTAACAGAATAAGACTCGTTGATTTGATTTCGAAATACTATTTGACGGAGATGTGGGCATTGGCTTATTGTAGGTCCATCTATGCTGTCCCTGATATTTCTGCATGGAACGTCCCGGATTACATCAAAGATATGCAAATCCTACCTCCGGTTTACAGGAAAACTAGGGGTCGGAAGAGAGTGCATAGATATCCATCAGCTGGAGAAGGAGGGAGACGACGAAGGACACAAAATAAAAGAGATAGACTATCAAGGATGTTATTTGGAAATGACTCAAACTCTGATTGTGAGTGATTTTGTGTGTAAGCTTTGGTTCTGTAATGTACTTTTGTTTCAATTTGTATAACCTTGTGTTTTCTATTTGGTGAACCCTGCATTGAGTTTTCTATGTCAATACTCTGGTGAAACTGTGTAAAACTCTGTAAAACTGTGTAAAACTGTGAAATATTAAGTGATTATCGTAATTATAATGAATATCATTAGAGAAAATAATTAACATATAGCTATAAGAGATTTTAACTTCTAGGAACATATTTTATCCTAACAGTGGACAATGGGTTTATATTACGTCGAATGAAAATCAATCATCATAGTTTTACACAAATTAGAAATCACCAACAATGTTCATATACTCTTGAGAACATTTTTCGACCAATGAACACGTTAGGAGGATACATTTTCATAAGTTGAGGAATGTTACATATTATTACACAGAAATACTAGATTTGTAGATCAATTGTGTAAAATAATCTGTAAAACTATAAAATCAAAATTAAAGTTCCAGTAAAACTGAATATATTGAAAACAGGCAAAGTAAAACTATTAAGAAACTTTGTACAACTACAAACTCCTGTAAAACTATGTGTAATTTTGTCGAGCGGGAAAATTCAAAGTTAACAAATTTTTCGGCGGCAAAATTCAGAATTGACCAATATTTTTGGCGCCCAAAAATATACTTTTCCTCCTTTCTCTACGGGATTCTCTTCTCACTTTTTCCCACTTCTCCTTCTTCTCCTTCTCTCTCCTTATCGTCCTCTCTCCTTTCACGAGATAACTCCTCTCAATTAGGAATCCCTCTCAATTCAACTTCTTCCCTATTCTCTTGGACATGGACAAATTCGAAGCCGATCCTTACTACAGTGACATGAAGCAGAAGAGGAGGGAGTACGACAGGATGTGCTTCATCGCAGATGGTGACAATGGCATACCGACAAGATGCCCGTGCGGTGGTCGAATCATTGTGGAGCCTGAACCTAACGTACGAAAGAGACACTTTGTTTATAATGCGTTTAGGGTAAGTTATGTTGATTTGGTGAGTCGTTGGTTCTGTTCGGTGTTTAAGGAGAGTTTTTTATGTGCAGGATAATGGGCTACACATTCGGAAACTTTGGGTTAGGGGCGTCGTGGAAGAAGCCACTAGCTTAAGGAATATTGTGGACTCCCAGACCGTGAAGATTGAAAGCCACGAATATCGAATTGAGCAGTTGGGATTGGCGCTCAAGAAAAGAGGTGAAGAGATTGAATAGCTTAAGGAATTGCTGGGAAAATGGGCTACAAGTGTTTAATGTTATTAGAATGTTTCCGAATGTTGTCCTGTTGGTTGGGATCCGTTCGGATCCGTTGGTTTCCTTTCAGTTAATGTTATTAGTCTACCAGTTTTACATTGTTCTACCAGTTTTACTTAGTTCGACCAGTTTTAAATAGTTTTACGTAGTTTTACCGTGTTATACCTACTTTTACTCAGAAACATTACCAACAAAGTATAATAAAAAAACAACTCCAAAACAACTTAAATCCAAAACAAGTTTCAAAAACAATTTCATACGAACATAGAACTTAACATCAAGTTCTAATCCTTCCTCGACCTTGTGTTGCGCTTCTGAAGAGAATTGGATGTATCCCCCACCATTCGTTTACCAAGAGCCTTCTCTGCTGCCTTCTTCTCTGCCTTAATCCTCTGGATCTCTTTTTGGACCTGCAATCAGGTGATACAATTAAAATACCCAGTTTTTCAAGAATTTCCATTAATATTAACAACTATTTTTACCATTTGTGTTTCTAGATCTTTCATATGATCCATGTATTCTTCAATGGGTCTGACTCTCTTATCCATCTCGTCAAACTTCCCATGCAAAAGCGTAAATTCATCTTCCATAGTTGACTGTATCCCTTTTATGATGGCAATAAGTTCGCTATTAGAAGTATTCAAAGTTCCAGGAGCATCAATGGCAGGAGGACTCTTTTCCTCACGTTTTTTTAGCTCTTCTGCCTCCTCTACCTGTCGGAAAGCCTTCTCTTCATCGTACATCCCCTGAAAAAAAACCTTCTTCCCAGCCGAAATTAGCTTCATCCAACTCTGAACAACAGGATCGTCAAGGTCATGGACATTGCTTTCTTCATAGAAACGCTCAAGAAGAGCTTCTTCAAGTCCATCTCGTGTTGGCAGGATGTTCTCAATGCCCTGAGAACACTTAGCCAGATCAAGTTCTTCATTTATTCTTGAAAGAGGAAACCCTCTCATCGAGTTACTCTTGAATTGCGACTTGCACATCCTTGGACAGTTATGATCTGCCCCTACAACCGGCTCGCGGAAAATTCTCCCTAGCTCAGGAATTGCCTCAAAGGCTAACAACTTCACGACAACACACATATGCTATTTTAGTTAGAGATCAGCACAAGAACAATTAATCAAACCAAAAACTTTAAAGTACATACCTCCAAAGGGATACAGAAACCGGGAACCGGCCACAATTTGTTCTCCTTGACAACCCCTTTAAAATGGTCCATTGTGTGAGAGATCTCACCGACCATATGATCGTAACAGAATCTACCCCAAGGAAAACTACGGCACAAGTCAAGATCATCGACAACTCTGAGAAAAAAAATCAACCACCGGAGTAGCATCCTTTCCAGTCTTCGTCTGGCCGATGAGGATGCTGCAAAGGAAGTAAAGAACGATCATCTGCAGTCTATCTGGACAAGATCCCATTTTCTCAAGCTTATCTTTCACATCTTGAACTCTAACTACGGCGTTCCCAAAATGTTTCCTCACAAACTTAAGGCCTCCCAAACGCTTGAAGTCAACAGGGTAGTTGCGGCAGTCTAACCCGGAGATAAGTGCATGCTCCCTCAGTCCATAACGTATCGGAACGCCGTAGACCACGAACCAGACTTCCATCCTCTTCTCGATGCAAGCTGTTCGCAGGAGTAGCATCCACATGCCCATCAGCTTGTGGTTTCCTTGTTTCGACAGGTGAAAGATATGTTGGAACTGCGGATGCTCTACAAACCACTTCTTCTCGGTAGTTGTTAGCTTAGGCTTCAAAGAATCTAGAGTGGCCAGAAAATCAATATAGAAGCACCGCGTTGATATCATTATTTTCTTCATGTACTCCGATGGGGGGGAAGTGTTGGATCTCCTAGGATCTAGGGTTTGATATATTGAAAACAACCAACCTCGTTCTTACCTGGAACTGGCAGCGGAATGAGTTGGTGAACGAGATCAGTTGAGCAACGCAGATGCCTTGCCTCTACCAGATGCAAACGCACACAAGCTGGAAACGGGATGCTAGTACCGGATCAATGGGAATCACCTGTTTTTGGTGTTTCTGCTTTTCTTACCAAGAAAAACTCGACGGCTTCTGTTTTAGGTCGACACTTTCAAGTGTTTTATTCGACCTAAACAAAATTAACGGGCCAGACTTAATTAAGTCATACTTCGAAAAGCCTTTCCGAAAACCCGAACTATGTCGACCGACACACAAACTGTGTCGATCGACACAACACCATATTCACGATAATAATGTGTATCCAATACACATTAATATGATCATTACCATAATGATCATTCCCATGTCGTAGCTTTCAGTTTGCTTAGGTGTGTGACCCTATAGGATCATATAATACTGGCAGTAAGTATACAACTTACAGATTGCAAGAGGCTTCTAGCAAAACATTGCAACCGCCCAGTATTATACGAATGTCTGATCTCGACACACAACTATCATCAGGAGTGAGTACAAGTGTGATTTCAGGACACTATCCCAACAATCTCCCACTTGTACTGGAATCAACAATTCATGTAATCCTTTTGTCTCTATATCTCGATTTGGCATAAGGCAAGATTAGTGTCATCCTTATTAAGCCAACATCGTGTTTATTGAACTCCTGATCTCATACTGAACATTACAAACAACTGAACTACAGTTCGTTTGAGTGCGGCCACACATTTTTCTCAGTATTAAATCTTCGATAGGCCCTGAGATATTTATCTCCCGTTAATCAGGAGGAACAAATCCCATCTCGTTCCATCCCTATTTCAACGCACACTTCATGATATACTTGAACAGTGCCGTTATAGTCGCCAGTTACGGGTCGACGTTTGACAAAGTCAAAGTGTACCAATTCATATGCAAGAAAGCATGATGAACTCAGGTCTGAGGACTATACTCTATAGTCGTAATGAGAACTTCTTATGACACAGATCTAACTATCTTGTAGACTTCTCATCAGCGGGTCATGTCCGATCATATGTTCACCAACATATATCTATGTGACTGACTGCGATAATCATATCATTGGCTCCATGAAACTTAGCCAACAGTCACCTCACAATCTAGTCTCTCGCGGTTGCCATTGTCCCACTTTGAAAACCTCGACTAGGGACAAAACATAATTTATATCATCTATGACTTATAGGGTTTCATGATCAAGTCCTCAACTTGATGACCTATAATATGACATAAACTTATTTTGGGACCATTATTTAGATCACAATAAATAATGCTGAAATCAAATTTCATTAAACACTTCTAAAAAAATGTTTACAAGAGCATCTTATTATAACTAAAATAAAGCTAAAACTCCCACTAGAATCAAGATTACATCTTAAGATCTCTAATGCCTACAGCAGTCGTATGAATCTCATGCTTAGGCCTTGGGAGTGACTTAGTCAGAGGATCAGCGACATTCTCGTCCGTCGGAACTCGGCTGATCTTCACATCACCTCTATTGACGATATCACGAATCAGGTGATACCTCCTCTCTACGTGTTTGGACTTCTGGTGTGACCTTGGTTCTTTCGCCTGAGCAATGGCTCCGTTATTATCACAAAACAAAGCCACTGGCTCCAAGATACTAGGAACCACACCAAGTTCAGTCATGAAGTTCTTGATCCAAACAGCTTCCTTTGCCGCTTCTGAAGCAGCAACATATTCAGCTTCCGTCGTGGAATCAACTACGGTATTCTGCTTAGAGCTCTTCCAGCTCACTGCACCGCCATTTAGACAGAAGACATATCCAGATTGTGATCGGAAATCGTCTCTGTCCGTCTGAAAACTCGCATCGGTGAATCCATTCACCACAAGTTCTTCACTTCCTCCATACACAAGGAATTTATCCTTAGTATGTC
This sequence comes from Orychophragmus violaceus, assembly GCA_030180135.1. Taxonomy (NCBI): domain Eukaryota; kingdom Viridiplantae; phylum Streptophyta; class Magnoliopsida; order Brassicales; family Brassicaceae; genus Orychophragmus; species Orychophragmus violaceus. Next base: position 63,547,661 of record CM058236.1, on the reverse strand, counting down.
TCAAATACTTGAGAATATTCTTGACAGCTGTCCAGTGAACTTCACCTGGATCAGATTGGTATCTACTCGTCATGCTTAACGCGTAAGCTACATCTGGACGAGTGCAGAGCATGGCATACATTATAGATCCTATTGCAGAAGCATAAGAAATCCTATTCATGCGTTCTCGCTCAGCATGTGTCGCCGGACACTGCTTCTTGCTGAGACTAGTGCCATGAGACATCGGTATGAAGCCCTTCTTGGAATCATGCATCCTGAATCTGTGCAGCACCTTATCAATATAAGTGTCCTGGCACAATCCAATCAGCCTGTTCACTCTATCTCTGTAGATTCTGATTCCAAGAATGTATGCGGCTTCTCCCATGTCTTTCATGGAAAACAACTTCCGGGCCAAGTCTTAACAGACTGAAGCAACGGAACGTCATTACCGAGGAGGAGTATGTCATCGACATACAGTACAAGAAACGCAATTCTGCTCCCATTAGTCTTTTTGTAAACACATGGTTCTTCTTCGTTCTTGATGAAACCAAATTGTTTTACTGCTTCATCAAAACGAAGATTCCAACTCCGTGATGCTTGCTTCAATCCATAAATGGATTTATGAAGCTTGCATACCTTCCCAGCGTTCTTAGGATCGACAAAACCTTTAGACTGTGTCATATACACATCCTCTTCCAGAATACCATTCAGGAATGCGATTTTGACATCCATTTGCCAAATCTCATAGTCATAATGAGCAGCAATCGCTAGAAGAATCCGAATGGATTTAAGCATAGCGACTGGGGAATAGGTTTCATCATAGTCAATACCATGAATTTGCTTGAAACCTTTAGCCACCAATCTCGCTTTGTAAATCTGTACATTGCCATCCACGTCAATCTTCTTCTTGAAGATCCATTTACACTCAATGGCTTTTGCACCATTAGGTAAAACGACCAAGGACCATACTTGGTTTTCTGACATGGATCCCATTTCGGATTTAGAGGCTCCAAGCCACTTTTCGGAGTCCGGGCCCATCATTGCTTCCGCGAAGGTCGCTGGTTCGTCACTATCAATGATCATCAGATCATTTGAATTGGTCACGAGAAATCCATAGTATCTCTCGGGTTCGTGACGGATCCTTCCGGATCTGCGAACTTCAGGCTTCACAGGCGCCGGTTCCACAGAACTCTATGGATCCAACTGCTGCTCTTCCTCAGCAGGTTGAGAAGTCTCCTGTGCATCTCGAATTTCTTCAAGGTGTACTTTACTCCCACTGTTTTTCTTAGAGAGAAACTCCCTCTCAAGAAAAGAACAGTCCCGAGCAACAAATACTTTGTTCTCAGATTGGTTGTAAAAGTAGTATGCCTTGGTTTCCCTAGGATAACCAACGAAGTAGCATTTATCTGATTTGGGTGCAAGCTTGTCAGAGATTAAACGTTTGACATAAGCCTCACAACCCCAAATCCTCAGGAAAGACAGACTAGGAACATTCCCAGTCCACATTTCATGTGGTGTCTTTTCCACTGATTTAGATGGTACCCTATTCAGTGTAAACGCAGACGTTTCTAGAGCGTATCCCCAAAAGGATAATGGAAGATTTGAATGACTCATCATAGACCGAACCATATCCAATAAGGTTCGATTCCTCCTCTCTGACACTCCATTCCATTGGGGTGTTCCAGGAGGAGTGAGTTGTGAAATTATTCCACACTCGCTCAAATAGTCGCTGAACTTTTGACTCAAGTATTCTCCTCCGCGATCCGATCGCAGAACTTTGATACTTTTGCCAAGTTGGTTCTGTACTTTATTCTTGAATTCCTTGAATCTATCAAAGGATTCTGACTTGTGTCTCATCAAATAGACATAGCCATACCTACTGAAATCATCAGTGAAGGTAATGAAGTACTTATAATTTCTTCTGGCAACAGTACTCATCGGCCCACATACATCAGTATGAATAAGGCCCAATAAATCACTGGCCCTTTCATTTGGTTTGTTGAAAGGGGCTCTAGCCATTTTGCCCATCAAACACGATTCACATTTCTCACATGATTCAAAATCAAATGAGCCCAGAAGCCCATTTCGATGGAGCCTTTGGATGCGTTTCTCATTGATATGGCCCAAACGACAATGCCATAAGAAAGTCGGGTTTTCGTCATTTGACTTAAACCGCTTTGTATTTATGTTAAAGTTAGGCATTTCTTGGTTTAAAACATATAACCCATTATCTAATGGGACGCTACCATAAAACGTACCATCACAATTAAAAGAACAAACTTTATTCTTAACAGCAAAATCAAAACCTTCCAAATCCAATACGGAAACTGAAATTATGTTTCTGCTAATCGCAAGTAAAAAGTAGCAATTATTCAAAATTAAAACCATGCCCGACGGTAAAGACAATTCGCAGGTGCCTACGGCCAGTGCAGCAACCTTAGCTCCATTCCCGACCCGTAGCTCCACTTGTCCTTTCTTCAGCGTTCTACTGTTTCTTAGTGCCTGCATATTAGTACAAATATGAGCACCGCAGCCGGTATCCAATACCCACGAAGTAGAACTAGAAGATATAACATTAAGTTCGATAAAATAAATACCTGAATCAGACGCATCATACGTCTTCTTCAGCTTCTTGTAATCTTCCATGAACTTCTTGCAGTCTCTCTTCCAATGCCCTAACTGCTTGCAGTAGTTGCACTTATCCTCAGGAGAAGGCCCGGATTTGGGCTTCGGCTTGGGCTTGTCATTACTCTCAGTCTGGACAACTTGGGCATTTCCCTTATCCTTCTTAGGTTTCTTAAACCTTTTACCCCCTTGTACCATCAGTACACTGGAAGTTGCCTTCTTGAGATTTGGCTCTGGTGTCTTCAGCATGCCGTGCAACTCAGTCAATGTCTTAGTCATGTTTTGCATGTTGTAGTTCATGATGAACTGATCAAAACACGACGGCAAAGACTGCAGAATCATGTCAGTGGCTAGCTCCTGGCTAATGGCACAGTCCAGTTTCCCCAGGTTATCAATGTAACCCATCATTTTAAGGACATGAGGACTTACTGGACTGTCCTTAGCCAGCTTGCAATCCATGAGAGATTTAACCGTCTGGTATCTCTCTGTGCGAGCTTACTCCTGAAACAAAGCTTTCAGGCTGTTAATCATCTCAATGGGTGACATCACGTTCTCATATTGCTTCTGCAGCTCAGAGTTCATAGTCACCAGCATTAGACAATTAACATCTTTGACATCAGCTGAATGCTTATCCCAAGCATTCTTTTCTGTCTGCGGGGCATTGGAACGTGGCCTCTCGGTGAGAACTCTTTCAAGGACATATTCCTTGTTCTCCTGCCTGAGAACTATTCTCAGGTTCCGATACCATTCCAAGAAATTAGATCCATTTAACTTGTCATTCTCAAGGACGGATCTTAGTGAGAAAGTGTTGATGTGAGTTGAGACAGACATAGTTGTAATTAAAAGAGGTAGAGGTTTTAGTTATAATGCTCAAGGAATGAGAATTCTTATCTAATAAGAAAACTATGTCTAATCTACTCTGATGTCTTTGGGCCCAGAACTTCTGACAGCCCAGTCAAGTAAAACCAATCTCTTCTGTCTTGTGATCACTAATAGTTGCACTGCAAATCTATCAATGATCACCTGCATTACTCATGTTGCTGTGGATACCAAGGACTCCAAGGATATCCAACAACAACACGAGTCCTGACAGTAGACAAGATCGGGCAAGACATCAAGATCACTTGATATTTGGTGGAGGAAAATAATTATTTAATCTTGATGTATATCCAATATACATTCAAGAAGTTATTAATTTAATTAAAACATTCAGTTTTATTAAGTTTAGATTCATCTAGAACTTTTATGATTAAATTGTTCTGGTATATGAAAATTTGTGGTCCAACCAGCATGTTTGTGAATGTCGTGTCGATCGACGCCAACCATTGGCATCGGTCGACGCAACCCAATTTAAACCGGTCTTCGATAACCGGTCAAACCGGATCGAATTTGCTTAACCGATTCAATCCAATTGAACCGGTTCGGTTTAATGGTCCATGTCGATCGTCACACAACTCTGTGTCGATCGACATTACCAAACCAGAACCAATTGGTTAATTAAAATTAACCTAGCGAGATAACCGGTTCAATCCAATTGAACCGATCTATCTAATCGCATTGCTTGTGTCGACCGACACACCCAGTGTATCGATCGACACAGCAGGAATACGGGTACTCGATCTCAGATCGAAACCCTAAAATTATTTGCGAGTTTTCGCTCTGTGTCGACCGACACATGCTTTGTGTCGATCGACACTCTGCGACAAACCCTAAAAATTTTACGCGTTATTTCGCGGCGTGTCGACCGACACACGCTTTGTGTCGATCGACACAGTGCGATTTCAACAGTTCATCGTTTTTCAACATGCAAATAATCCGAGATTAACATAAGAAAACACGATTTTAACAGGCAATTTCCAATTCAACAACATCAAGTTTCGAATTAATTGCATCAGAATCAATATTCTAAACCCTAACACGCTCTGATACCACTGTTGGATCTCCTAGGATCTAGGGTTTGATATATTGAAAACAACCAACCTCGTTCTTACCTGGAACTGGCAGCGGAATGAGTTGGTGAACGAGATCAGTTGAGCAACGCAGATGCCTTGCCTCTACCAGATACACACGTACACAAGCTGGAAACGGGATGCTAGTACCGGATCAATGGAAATCACCTGTTTCTGGTGTTTCTGCTTTTCCTACCAAGAAAAACTCGACGGCTTCTGTTTTAGGTCGACACTTTCAAGTGTTTTATTCGACCTAAACACAATTAACGGGCCAGACTTAATTAAGTCATACTTCGAAAAGCTTTTCCGAAAACCCGAACTGTGTCGACCGACACACAAGCTGTGTCGATCGACGCAACACCATATTCACGATAATAATGTGTATCGAATACACATTAAAATGATCATTACCATAATGATCATTCCCATGTCGTAGCTTCCAGTTTGCTTAGGTGTGTGACCCTATAGGATCATATAATACTGACAGTAAGTATACAACTTACAGATTGCAAGAGGCTTCTAGCAAAACATTGCAACCGCCCAGTATTATACGAATGTCTGATCTCGACACACAACTATCATCAGGAGTGAGTACAAGTGTGATTTCAGGACACTATCCCAACAGGAAGTACATTCTCAAAGGTTGCATGGCTGTCATTTCATCATCCTGGAAATATAAATAGTTTTACCAAGTTATTCTAGTAATACAATGTTAGTTTTACACAGTTATACTTGGTTGTGCTTAGTTTTACTCAGTTTTACAAGTTTTACTACATTAGTTTTACTTAGTTTTACCGGTTTCCTTGGTTATACTTGGTTTCACTAGTTTTACACGTATTTTTACACTTACCGATTGGGAATCGGAGCTGTTCTCGGATTCCTCCTCGTCTTCTTCCGTAGATTCTGAAGGGATTATTGTCTCCTCGACTCTCGGCTGGGTTGGTTGCGGTTGCTGTTAATCGACCTCGTCTCCGTCTTCTGAACTCTCTGTCTCCTCGTCATCCTCTTCTACTTCACTCTCATCTCCTTCGCTCTGTTTCTCGAGATCAATTTCTGGTTCTTCGTAAGGGACCATAGAAAGATCATTAACGACAGGAGGAGGGTTCCCCGGAACATTATCGACCGGATTCGTGGTCGTGGTACCAACAACATCGCTCACCGGAGAAGGAGGAGCATTTGTGGTAGTTGTAAGCCTTGCTACACCACTCGCCATCGCCGGAGGAGGGGGAGCATTCGTAGGCTTCTTAGGGCTTGCTACAACACTCTCCGTCGCCGGATGAGAAGGAGGATTGTCGGGATTATCCTCGATTTTCTTGGTGGCTAAACGAGTTTTGGGCGCCATGTTTTACGGAAGGGTTCGCGTGATTGAATTCGATTCGAAGGAGAAGGAAGAATCGGATCGAAAGAGGGAGGGAATCGAAAGGAAAGAGTCTTTGGGATTTCAAGAGATGAATTGGGGGGTTTTTTTTTGATAGGTCTCGTTTTTGAATTAATCGGGTCCCGTTTTTTGAAATAATCGGGTCCTGTTTTTTGAATTAATCGGATCTAACCCGACTCTCTGGACTACCCGACCCAGATAAATCGGGTAAACCACCTTTTTATGGTTCATTTGGTTCATTTAAGGTCTGAATTCTGATTTCGGTTTGTTCAGGTAGACCGTCTGGTTTACCATGTAATTAAACGAAAATCATAAGATCTTTTGGTAAATTCGTTTGTTTTCGGTTAAAAAAAATGTTAATAAAAATTCTAATAAATAGAGGGGCATTTGAGATTTGTTTTCAGTACGGAGGGCTCTAGAGGGGTCAACTTCTCTTATAGCCTTATGGCTCTAGAAAAAATCTACACTACCCCCAACTAATCTCCCATACCCTTCCCACTTTAATGAAATGTGGTTTGACGCTTTTGCCCTTGGTTTACTATGAAATTGGTTGTTTACAAATCAGAAATTGGAATGGGGGAATTGGTTCCGAAATTGGTTATGATTGGATTGGGTTGGAATTGGGTTTAAGAGAATTGGATCAGGATTTGGTTTGCTGAAAAAAAAAAAAGAATCCCAGGCTTCCCCTCTGGGATCCCCTCCGTTTATTTGAACTGGTTTTGCCGGCGCCGTCGCGTCTCCGATTGCCAATCGCCGCCTCCGTCGTGCTCCGTCAACCCACCGAGGTTTGTGACTCCCCCTCGATCTGCATTCAGCTCAATTTGAATGGGTTTGGGATCCATTTGGGATGATTTGGAGTGTTTTTTGGTAGATTCAGCTGATGAGTTGCTACATTGTTGTTTAGCCATTGATTCTTGGTTGATTTAGACTACGAATTGAGTATATTGTTGTTGTAATTGGATGATCTTGAAATCGATTCAAATTTGTGTTCATGTTGTTGTAGAACTGGGGACAACTAGTATAACCGATGTATGTTTAACTGATAACTAGTAAAACTGGTATAACTTGTAAAACTAGTATAACTAGTAAAACTGGTATAACTGAGGACACCTTATGTAAAACTGATAACAAACATTGTACAACTATAAGTACTGAGTTTTTTGCTTTTGTTTTGGCAGGATAGAATGAGTGAGAGTGTGTGCATCCATTATAAATATCAGGGGCGCATGTGTAGCCTAGTGTTTAAAGAGGAGATAACTTTGGAGATGGTAATCCATAGGCTTTACAAAAAGCATGCGTTAGATGAGAATAAGGTTAGATTGGAATTGTGTTACATTCCGTTGGTGGTTGGCTGTGAGGAACACATGAGTATTTCTGATGACGAAGATCTTTGTGGTTATCTAATGACCGTTGATAAAGAGAACCGTAGAAGTCTTTTGTGTGTGGAGGTCGTGACTGGACTCGAGCTGCCCACGCAACAGTCGAGAGCGGGGAAAAGCTCTGCTGGTTTAAACTATGACCATGATGAAATCGGAGAAGTAGGACCTAATGCCTTGACATTTTTTGTTGAAAACGGAGAAATAGGAGATAATGTTGTGCCGTTGTTTGTTGAAAACGGTCAAGCAAGTCAAGAAGAACAAGTGAGAGAGGAAGAGCAAGTGAGAGAGGAAGAGCAAGTGAGAGAGGAAGAACAAGTGAGAGAGGAAGAGCAGGTGAAAGAGGATGATACGTCTGGTAGGCGTGATGAATATCATGAGGTACCACCTGTTGTTGAAAGTAGTCAGTTTGTCGCGCCATGGGAAGACGGTTTAGGGTTGACTGTGCGTCAATAATTCCGAGATAAGAAGGCGGTTATTGTAACATCCCCGAACCGGCCTACGGGCCATTGGGCGTCCATAGGACCAGAAACACGAACTTAAGGCTGAGATGCCCAAAAGGGAAGTGTTCTATGGACGGAATTAGGTTAAACTCAGCTGGAATGGAGGTTAATCAATTGGGAATCAGCTGGAATGAGTGTGGGTAGCTCGGCTCAGCTCGGTTGAAGTGTGAAGTGTGAAATGAGCTGATCAGCTAGTAACACTAGCTGATCTTAGCGCCCATAAGCGAATGGCCACCAATGGACTTGTGTCCATTCGCTAGTCCCAAAGGCAACCATTGCCATGGGCGGTTATGGGGCGATCTAAGGCTTATAAATAGAAGCCTTGGAGGCCATTTTCGCACACAAGTTCACAAGGGGGAAAACCCAGATTTTTCTAAAGGCAAAGGCCAAGAAAAACCGAGTGAAAGACTAGAGAGAGAAAGGCGTTTGTGGCCGGTTTTCTAGAGAGAGAGTCGGCGATTGTTCAAGGGTTTTGGTGGGTGAATTGGAGCGGCTTAAGGAGGAATTATGGTGGGAGAATCAAGCCGTGATCCGGGCAAGTCCACCACGACCGCAAAGGTTAGACCGTGACCATCTCTTCTCTCGGCCTTGGGTCAAACCGTGGCCTATGGTCGGTTAAGTTGTGGCCGGATAACATCCTTCTTCTACTCCTTCTCCTGGAACTAGGACCGGGTTAGACAACACGGTTTTAGTGTCGGCTTGGTTGAACATTCAAGCGATCGGCCAAAGGCCATGATCGCGGTTCGAACGGTTGGGTCGTGTACCGCGGGCGCTAAAGGTTGTTGGGTTCATATGCGGATGATCGGACGGTTGCGGGAAGAGCAACCGGGTCATGGAATGGTCGGACGGCTTATCGAGATTAGATAGCCGGACCATAAACCGCAGGATGGACTGACCGGCGTTGAACGGTCTGGAAATGATCGGCGTACACGGTCGTACCGTAAACCGCTTTCGGATGGTCGGAATAGTCGCGGACCAGACACCGCGGTGACGGATCGATGGTAACCGTCCGCGGAACCATCGCGTCCGTTCACGGCGAACAGTCGCGACCCTACGTACTGACGGGTGCCTTATCGCGGGACGCTAGCCGGACGTGTGTTTTGTCCGTACGGATGATCGCGCGCCACGGACTGGTCGGCTCGGGATGATGCACGTATGATCGGGACTGACGGGCGGACTGACGCGAACACGCTATACGCGATGTCGTCGACACGGACATCCGCACGGTCCTTACGGACGGACGTGCGTACGTACCGGACGAACATCCGTATGGATCGCGGCATATGGTCGGACGCGGCTTGACGCGCATGTACCGATCCGTTCCTTCGGATGGACGTACTGCCGAGGCGTTGATTGCGGTACACGGCCTGATGCGCATCGCGCATGTACTGATCCGTCCAACCGGATGGACGTGCTGCCGAGGCGCTGATCGCGGTACACGGACTGACGCGCACGGACAAGGATCGCGGTTTTAACCGCGGATTCAGAACGGTCGTGACGCGGTCCGATTATGGAAATTTAGCCGACATTAGATGGAATTAGAACGGTTTAGGGTTTTCATGTTGCATTGGGTTATTGAGCATATAGAATTGTATAATGCTAAGTTGATGGTTATACTTTTCATACTTATGTTGTTTTGTTGCATTTCAGGACATGCGGACGATCATAAGGATGATTGATCCTAGGAGCGGACCGAGACGGGACGAGTGGTGTGTGTGTAGAGATAGACTTGTTTAGGACCGAATACTGTATTAGCATAATGCACTTGACTCACATTGTATTTGGTACCTTGGTTTGATTAATAAAAGTCTATTTCTGTCTTATGTTAACTCGTTTGCCTTAGAATAGAATGAACGGAATTGTTGAATGGAAATGAACTTAAGCTTGAATTTGACTAAGTATAGAATAAATGGGCTTGAGGTTGACAACGAACCTCAAGTCGGAATACTTAGAGAATGGAACGGCCGTTCCGGCCGTAGTGTCGGGATGGGGTGTTTCAAGTTGGTATCAGAGCGGAGTTATTTCCTAGGCTTTGGGTTAAGGGCTACACCACTCGTCCGGGTTGAGGTCTGCGGTAGAAATGCATTAGAACTATTAGGACTTGAAGATTGCTTGCTTGATATTTATTGTATCTTGATGAATCTTCAGGTTGGTAAGAAGTCCAAGAGGACTAAGGATAAGGATAAGGAGGTGTCTGCGACCGGCCAAGGCCAGAAGGTCCAGACCACTCCTGTTGCGCCTGGGTTAACCGGTCCTGAGGTTAACCAGACAGGCATTGAGCCTCCGGCTCCTCACGTTCCTGACGGGACTAGGGTTTCCGAACCGGGCGTCCGGGCTAGGGATGAGGAGGAGCGGATGGGCGAGTCATCTTCTCATGCGGTCCACAATGAGACCGGTCTTGAGAATGATGATGCCACATGTGGTGGTGACGGTGAGCCGCTTACAGCCGTCCCGAACATCGGTCAGATGTGGACGTTGCTTAAGACGGTCATGGAGCAGCTTACGACTTTGAACCAGAGCATCTCTGGCCAGAAGTCAGCTGAGGGTGAGCCGCGGGTCCAAGTCCCCGAGACTTCGGCCCCGAGTGATGACGACTCAGACGTAGTAGTGATAGAGTCACCGGTTCATAAGAAGGACCGTAAGGTGGACTATCTCAACGTCTTGGGCCATATCACCAAGTTGGGAACCAAGCCCTTTAAGGGCAGTGCTGACCCACTTGAGGCTGATGAATGGAGGTCACGGCTTGTCCGGAACTTCCGTTCTACCCGTTGTCCAAAGGATTACCGTAAGGACATTGCGATCCACTTCCTGGAAGGGGATGCGCATAATTGGTGGCTGTCAGTGGACAGACGCACCAAGGGCCTTCTCGAGTCGTTCGAGGACTTTGAGACTGAATTCAACCGGAAGTACTTCCCGGCCGAGGCTTGGGATCGTATGGAAGGAAAGTATTTGAGTTTGGTCCAAGGTTACAAGACGGTTCGGGAGTATGAGGCCGAGTTCAACCGTCTCAGACGCTTTGTGGGACGGGACGTAGAGGATGAGCCAGCTCAGGTCCGTCGGTTCCTTCGCGGTTTGCATCCGGAACTTAAAACCCACTGCTCGGTTTGTTCTTACGATTCTGTCTCGGAGTTGGTCGAACGGGCCGCAACGGTCGAGGCCAATTTGGTCGAGGCGAAGCAGGCGGTGGCCAAGTCGCAAGACAAGGGGGCCAGCCGACCTGTGAAGGACCTAAAGAGGAAATGGGGCCAAGGGGCTGATAACCAATCCTCTGACCGCGCAGAATGCACCTCCTGTGGGAAGCAACACTCCGGAAGCTGTTGGAAGAAAAGGAGGACCTGCGTGAAGTGTGGTAGCAAGGACCATGAGGTCGCGAGCTGTCCACAGGTTGAGGGTATCAAGGAAGTGACGGAGAAACCGCGCACATGTTTCCGTTGTGGACAACCGGGACACTATGCCCGGGAGTGTCCGAGTGGCCGAGACGGACGGTCGGGAGCTCCGAAAGTGGAGCGGGGTCGTGAGGGCCGTACGGGACCTACTAAGGGTACGGCTGCTAATCCCCGTATCTACGAGCTCGTGAAGGACTCGGGAGAGGCCGGCTCCTTCGATGCGATTACTGGTATGTCACTTGAACCCTAATTTCTTCAAATTACTGCATAGCATATTGGGGAAATAAAGCGGGGCTTATATGCATTGTGGGAATGTGTAGGGACCGTTGTGGTAGGAGGTGTAGAAACACTGACTATGTTTGATTCCGGGGCTACACATAGTTTTGTTAGTCCTAGGATGATAGGGAAAGGCTTGTTCCAGAAGGAACAGGTCGTGGGCCAAGGCATTGTAAATGCGGCCGGAGGGCAAGTAATGCCCGTGCTAGGTTTAGTTAGTGGTATACCAGTCTCCATAGGAGGCGTAAGTATGCCAGCTGACCTAGTGGTGGTCCAGCTCAAGCATCACGAGGTGATCTTGGGTATGGATTGGTTGGGACAGAACCGAGCCACTATTGACTGTCACCGGGGAAGGGTGAAGTTTGATAGACCAGAAGGCAAGGTCACGTTCCAAGGAGTGAGGCCGACTTCAGGAAGTCTGGTCGTCTCTGCGATCCAAGCAGAGAAGATGTTGGAAAGGGGATGCGAGGCATACCTAGCCACTATCACCACTAAGGAAGTGGGGACGGAAGTAAAGATTGGTGAGATCCCAGTGGTTCGGGACTTTGACGATGTGTTCAAGGCCTTAGAAGGCTTACCGCCTGACCGGTCTGATCCATTCGTCATTGAACTTGAGCCAGGGACGAAACCTCTGTCTAAGGCTCCGTACAGAATGGCTCCGGCTGAGATGGCCGAGCTGAAGAAGCAGCTGGAAGAACTGCTAGACAAGGGTTTTATTAGACCGAGCAGTTCTCCATGGGGCGCTCCCGTTCTTTTTGTCAAAAAGAAGGATGGAAGCCTCCGGCTGTGCATCGACTACCGCGGTATAAACCGGGTCACTGTGAAGAACAAGTACCCGTTGCCTCGGATAGACGAGCTGTTGGATCAACTAAAAGGTTCAACCGTGTTTTCCAAGATCGATCTGGCGTCGGGTTACCATCAAATCCCGATAGCGCCTGAGGACGTGAGGAAAACCGCGTTTAGAACCCGGTATGGTCACTACGAGTTTGTAGTCATGCCATTTGGTCTAACAAATGCACCAGCTGCCTTCATGAAGATGATGAACAGTGTTTTCCGGGAATGGTTAGATAGGTTTGTGATCATTTTCATTGATGACATTCTTGTCTACTCCAAGAACCGTGAAGAACACCGTGAACATCTAAGGATTGTACTAGAGACCTTGAGGACACACCAGCTCTACGCCAAGTTGAGCAAGTGTAGTTTCTGGCAGAGTAGCGTGGGCTTCCTTGGACACATCGTGTCTGACAAGGGAGTTGCGGTCGATCCGGAGAAGATCCGGTCGATTGAGGAGTGGCCGCGGCCAAGGAACGCAACCGAGGTTCGGAGTTTCCTTGGTTTGGCCGGTTATTACAGGCGGTTCGTCCAGGGTTTTGCAAGTATGGCCAAGGCCATGACTAAGCTAACCGGAAAGAACGTAAAGTTCGAATGGACGGAGGCCGCGGAGAAGAGTTTCTAGGACTTGAAGGTTATGCTAACCAAGGCGCCAATCCTGACCCTGCCCATGGACAACGTGCCTTACGTGGTCTATACAGATGCATCCCGGATCGGTCTGGGTTGTGTTCTGATGCAGGAAGGAAAGGTGATTGCTTATGCTTCAAGGCAGTTGAGGAAGCACGAGGGTAATTACCCAACTCATGATCTCGAAATGGCCGCTGTGGTATTTGCACTAAAGATCTGGCGATCTTATCTCTACGGAGCCAAAGTGCAACTATTCACCGACCATAAGAGTCTGAAGTATGTGTTCACTCAGCCTGACTTGAACCTGAGGCAAAGAAGATGGATGGAGTTGGTGGCAGATTACGATCTAGACATCACCTACCATCCGGGAAAAGCTAACTTGGTAGCAGACGCCTTGAGTCGGAAAAGGACCGAGGTGGCCGTGGAGAAAGATGCAGAGACCTTGGTCGGTTTGGTCAGGTCCTTGCATCTGAACGCATTGTCAGTGGACAATGAGCCACTCGGCCTTGGAGCAGCGGATCAGGCGGATCTGTTGACTCGTGTACGGTTGGCTCAGGAACATGATGAAGAGCTTATCAAGTCGGTAAACAACAACAACACCGAGTACCAGTTTACCAACAATGGAACGATTGTGGTGAATGGACGGGTGTGTGTTCCCGACGTGCAGGTCCTTAAGGAAGAAATCTTAAGGATGGCTCATCAGTCTAAGTTCTCCATTCATCCTGGACAGACCAAGATGTACCAAGACCTCAAACGGTACTATCATTGGGTCGGGATGAAGAGAGACATAGCAGAATGGGTGTCCAAGTGCCAAACGTGTCAGTTGGTTAAGATTGAGCACCAAGTCCCAAGTGGCCTATTGCAAAGTTTACCCATTCCGGAATGGAAGTGGGATCACATCACCATGGACTTTGTAACAGGACTACCTGCGACTCGGTTGAGGAAGGACACGATTTGGGTTGTAGTGGACAGGCTGACCAAGTCTGCACACTTCTTGGCCATCAAGAAGACTGATGGAGTGGGCAAGCTTGCTGAGAGATACATTGATGAGGTCGTAAGACTTCACGGTATTCCAGCAAGTATTGTGTCGGACCGAGATGGTCGGTTCACTTCTTATTTCTGGCAAGCTTTTCAAAAAGCCCTAGGAACAAGAGTGAACATGAGTACGGCTTACCATCCTCAGACGGATGGGCAGTCGGAGAGGACCATACAAACGCTGGAAGACATGCTAAGGGCGTGTGTTCTGGATTGGGGCGATTCTTGGGAGAAGTACTTGAAGGAATGTTTATTGTTAATCCAGATTCAATTCTCAGATTCAACAGACCTAAACATGCAGATCTAGGTTCTCTTGAATAGAAACTTTATGGATCTCACCTTATACCTGTTTATGCAGCGGAAAGGGAAGGTATGGTCAGAGATCAGCAGAGCCACCAAGTGATAACTCCTCCAGAGGTTCACACACGCACACCAAGCAGGAAGAAGGCTGCTAGACCAAGAGAGAGGAGGCGCAAGGAGAGAGAGAGAAATCGCAGAGGGGGCTAGGGTTAGAAGGAGAATCAGACTTAAGTTTTAATTATAAAACTTGTATGGTTCCTTTTGGGCTTTTGGGCCCAAATACCAATCTGATTAAATCCCTTAGATTTAATCAGACCCATTAATCTCTCTCTAAGTACGACAAATGCCTGGCACTTTTACCGTACTTCTGCTAAGCCGTTCCTACACATTTTCCTGTTAGCTTAGGCGTGTGACCCATATGGGATCATATAATAAAGGCAATAAGTCCAAGACTTATAGATCATGAGCGGACTCTAGCAAGCCATCATGACCCCCAGTATTATATGACTTATGTCTGATCATTGACATACTCTTACTTTCTAGAGACAGTACCGAGATTACTGGACACAATTCCAACAATCTCCCACTTGTACTGGAATCTCTGTATTCATAATCCTTTTGTCTCAATATCTCGATTAGTCATAAGGCAAGATGAGTGTCATCCTTATAAAGCCTAATCTTGTTTGTCGGACTCTGATTTGATACTGACAATCCAAACGACTCGGGACAGTCCGTTTGAGCATGGCCATGCATTTTCCAGTATTCAAATCTCCGATTGGCCTAGAGATATTCACTCCATTTATATTGGAGGGACAAATCCCGTCTTGTTCCATCACTGTAAACTACTCATTTCATAATACACCCAAACAAGGTCCTTATAACTATCGCTTAACGACAGCATTAGACAATGATCAAAGCGCATTAGTTCATGTGCAGTCACATGCATGCGAACTCAGGTCTAAGGACTATACTCTATAGTCGTAGTAAGAATCTCTTATGACACAGATATAAATATCCTGAAGAGTTCTTATAATCGGGTCTTGTCCGGTCGTATGTACCCTACATACACCTATGTACTGACTTTGATGCCGCGCATCTATGACACACTGAGACTTTGTCATAAGTCACATACCAATCTAGTCTCACACGGTTGTTGGTGTTCCAATTTCAACAACCTTCGACCAGGGACATGATGATATAAGCCATCTTTCAAATATAGGGTCTCATGATCAAGCTAAATGACTTTGATAACTCAAGATCAAGTCACTTACTTCGATGACCTATAAAATGGTTCATATCATTTTGGAACGATTATTTCATCACAGTTAAAATAATCTTGAAATAATAATTTCATTAAACATCATAAAATGTTTTACAAGAACATATCAAATAACTAAATAAAGCCCCAAAACTCCCACTCAAATTTAGATTACATTTCAATGTTTCTAATGCCTACAGCTTCAGTGAGATACTCGAGCTTAGGCCTTGGGAGTGGCTTTGTCAACGGATCAGCGACATTATCATCAGTCTGAACTCGGCTGATCTTGACTTCCTTTCTATTAATGATGTCACGTATCAAGTGAAATCTTCTTAGAACATGCTTGGATTTCTGGTGTGATCTTGGTTCCTTTGCCTGAGCAATAGCACCATTGTTATCACAAAACAGTGCCAGAGGCTCAGCCGCATCTGGTATCACACCTAGTTCAATAATGAACTTTCGTATCCAAACAGCTTCCTTCGCAGCTTCTGAGGCGGCGATATATTCAGCTTCTGTAGTGGAATCAGCAACGGTGTCTTGCTTGGAGCTTCTCCAACTGATTGCACCGCCATTCAGACAAAAGATATAACCGGACTGTGACCGGAAATCATCTTGGTCTGTCTGGAAACTTGCGTCCGTGAATCCACTGACTTTAAGCACATCACTTCCACCGTATACCAAGAACTTATCCTTAGTATGTCTTAGATACTTCAGGATATTCTTGACGGCAATCCAATGGTTTTCACCTGGATTTGACTGGTATCTACTCGTCATGCTTAATGCATAAGCAACATCAGGACGAGTACAGATCATGGCATACATGACAGATCCTATTGCAGATGCATAAGGAATATTCTTCATGCGCTCAAGCTCAGCAGCCGTCGTAGGGCTCTGCTTCTTGCTTAGCGTTGTGCCATGTACCATTGGCGTGAAGCCCTTCTTGGAATCTTTCATGCTGAATCTTTGTAGGACTTTGTCAATGTATGAATCTTGACACAAGCCTATCAGCCTTCTAGATCTATCCCGGTAGATCCTGATTCCAAGAACGTATGCGGCTTCACCCATGTCTTTCATGGAAAAACAACTTCCAAGCCAGTCCTTTACCGACTTCAGCATTGGAACGTTGTTTCCGAGAAGCAGTATGTCATCGACATACAGAATAAGAAATACTATCTTGCTCCCACTAGTTTTCTTATACACGCATTGTTCTTCTTCGTTTCTGATGAAGTCAAATTGCTTGATCGCTTCATCAAAACGAAGATTCCAGCTCCTCGATGCTTGCTTCAATCCATAAATGGATTTATGAAGCTTGCATACTTTCCCAGCATTCTTTGGATCTATGTAACCGTCAGGTTGTGTCATATACACATCCTCTTCCAGAATTCCATTCAGGAAGGCGGTTTTCACGTCCATCTGCCAAATTTCATAATCATGAAAAGCTGCAGTTGCTAGTAGAATCCGAATAGATTTCATCATAGCCACTGGTGAATAGGTTTCATCGTAATCCACACCGTGAACTTGTCTGAAACCTTTTGCCACCAACCTGGCTTTATAAATCTGGACATTTCCATCCACGTCAATCTTCTTCTTGAAGATCCATTTGCACTCGATGGCTTTTACACCAGCGGGTAAGTCAACCAACGAAAACACTTGGTTGACCGACATGGAGTCCATTTCGGAATCAGTGGCCTTGCGCCACTTCGAGGAATCTGGGCCCATCATGGCTTGATTGAAGTTCGATGGTTCATCACCATCAATGATCAAAAGATCATGACAGTTAGTCACGAGGAATCCTTGATATCTCTCGGGTTCGTGACGGATCCTCCCGGATCTTCGAACTTCAGGTACTACAGGTTCAGGCTCTACAATTTCTTGTAGGTCCTCCTGCTGCTCTTCCTCATTAGGTTGAGCAGTATCCTGTTCATCTTGAATTTCTTCAAGCAGTACCTTACTCCCACTGTCTTTCTTAGAGAGAAACTCCCTCTCAAGAAAGTTACAATCCCGTGCAACAAAGATCTTTTTCTCGGAACGTAGATAGAAGTAATAAGCCTTGGTTTCCTTCGGATAACCAATGAAGTAGCATTTATCAGACTTTGGTGTAAGCTTGTCTGAGATTAATCTCTTGACATAGGCTTCACAACCCCAAATTCTTAGATAAGACAGCACTGGAGCCACTCCAGTCCATAATTCATATGGTGTCTTTGCTACTGCTTTCGATGGCGCTCTATTTAGACTGAACACTGCTGTTAGCAGAGCATATCCCCAAAGGGATATTGGAAGGTCTGTGTGACTCATCATAGATCGAACCATATCCAATAAGGTCCGATTTCTCCTCTCAGACACACCATTCCATTGAGGTGTTCCAGGAGGAGTGAGTTGGGACACGATCCCACACTCTCTTAGATGATCACTGAATTCTTGGCTTAAGTATTCTCCTCCTCGGTCGGACCGAAGAGCCTTAATGCTTTTGCCAAGTTGGTTTTGTACTTCATTTTGGAATTCTCTGAACTTCTCAAAAGATTCAGACTTATGTTTCATTAAATAAACATATCCATACCTACTGAAATCATCAGTGAAGGTAATGAAGTACTGATAGTTTCCTCTTGCATTTGTGGACATTGGGCCACACACATCAGTGTGTATCAGGCCCAATAAGTCACTGGCCCTCTCGTTAGGTTTATTAAAGGGGGCCCGTGTCATTTTGCCCATCATGCAGGATTCGCATTTCTCACATGACTCAAAGTCAAATGAGCCAAGAAGTCCATTAGAATGGAGCCTCTTGATGCGTTTCTCGCTGATGTGCCCTAAACGACAATGCCATAGAAACGTTCGGTTCTCCTCATTAGGTTTGAACCGTTTGATATTAATGTTATAAATTGGCGCGGATTGATCGAGTATGTAAAGCCCATTCGTAAGAGGGGCACAACCATAGAACAAATTGTTGCGATTGAAGGAACATAATTTATTCTTAACTGAAAAATCATAACCTTCCAAATCCAACAAAGAAATTGAAATAATATTTCTGCTTATAGCAGGTACAAAATAACAATTATTGAGTTCTAAAATCAATCCCGAAGGTAAAGACAACAAGTATGTGCCTACAGCTAGTGCAGGAACTTTCGCTCCATTCCCAACTCGTAGCTCCACTTGTCCTTGCTTCAGCCTTCTACTGTTGCTGAGTGCCTGCATATTAGTACAAATATGAGCCCCACAACCAGTATCCATAACCCATGAGGTATTATCAGAAGTAGTTGTATTAACTTCTATAACAAAAATACCTGATGAAGAAGTCTCGAGAGTCTTCTTCTTCAATTCCTTTAGACCTTCTTGGAATTTCTTACATTCTCTCCTCCAATGCCCTGGTTCTTTACAGAACCTGCAGATGTCAGTAGGCCCAGCCTTAGACTTGGGCTTGGGCTTTGGCGTGTCCTTGTCCGAGACTTGGACAGCCTTAGCCTTTCCCTTATCCTTAGCAGAGGATTTCTTAAACCCCTTGCCCTTTTGCACCATAAGCACATTGGGGTCCTTGGCGGTTTTCCTCAAGTTGGGCTCTGCAGTCTTGAGCATTCCGTGAAGCTCAGGCAATGTCTTACTCAAGCCATGCATATTAAAGTTCAGAATGAACTGATCATAGCTTGCAGGTAAAGACTGCAGAACGATGTCGCAGGCAAGTTCCTGGCTGATAGGGCAGTCGAGTTTCTGAAGATGATCGAGATAACCCATCATCTTCAAGACATGAGGACTCACTGCCGCATTTGCAGCCAACTTACAGTCTAAGAGGTTCTTAACTGTCTGAAACCTCTCAGTCCTTGCTTGCTCCTGAAAAAGCGATTTCAGGCTTGCCATTATCTCGATGGGTGACAACACACTCTCGAACTGCATCTGCAGCTCAGCAGTCATTGTCGCCAACATCAGGCAATATACATCATTTTCATCTGACGAATGCTTTTCCCAAGCATTATGCAGAGTCCTGGCAGCATTGTTAGGAGGCCTCTCGGGGAGGGGATCACGAAGGACATAATCCTTCTTCTCCTGCTTGAGGACCAGCCTCAAGTTCCTTGACCACGTCAGGAAGTTCGTTCCAGTCAGCTTCTCCTTCTCGAGAACAGACCGGATTGAGAATGTGTTTTGAGTGCTTGTAGTAGTCATAGCTGAAATATAAGATAAAAAGGTTATTAGTTAATATGTTCAATATGATTAATCTTGTATTATACTTAATATGATTAATCACGCATTATATTCAATAACATAAGTTACCCTCAATAGAATATAATGATTCCAAGATCCACATATAACTAAGATCAAAGTGGGCCACTGGCCATCACCCAACCTTAGCTTATATCGGTAAGCCCTATGTCGGCTAATTATATCCGTGATATAACTCTTGGTTGTGAATCTGGGCCCGAGGCCCAATCCACTCTGATGTCTCAAGGCCCGGGACTCCCGATGGCCCAGTCAAGAAAACCAGACTATACAGTCATGTAATCATTAATGTCTGGGACTCCCAATGACATTTATGAATCACAAACCGTCTTATCCACGCAAAAGTAGACACCCTCACACTGTAAGGCCATGAATACAATTGAATGGGCTTCGACAGCTGACATAGACTGGACAAGACATCCAACGCTTGATATTATTTGAGGTTTGTAGGTTTATTAAAATCTTATCCCAAAATAGAAGATTACTATTTTGGGAAACTTTCCTTTTTGGAAACTTTCCATTTTGAGAAACCTACTATTTTTGGAAACTTTCTAAAATTGGAAACTTTCTAAAATTGGAAACTTCATAAAATCCAAAACATGCAAATCTAGAAACTTCTATTTTAAGAAACTTTCTAATTTCAAAAATTTGGAAACTTATTAATTTAAAAATCGATTTTAATAATTATTTTATAAAATAAATTTTTAAATTAATCTGATGAAAAGACTCAAATAATTGGCCCAATTGTTTTAACTTCTTGGCCCGAGGCCCAAGAATTGGTTTATGTCCAAGACATAACCCAATTGTCCAATTAAATGACATAACCGGTCTGGTTCATTAAAATTGGTCTAACCAAATTTTAATTACTACGATGACCACAATTGTCAACCGGTTATTTACTAAACCGGATTCTCTCAATTTATTTGGTCCAACCAAATCAAATTAGAAAACCACTGGTTTAGGCACTAAATCCAATAATTATTTCGACATTGGATTTCTTATCCCGGTTTAACCAGAACTTAATAAATTTTATTAAGTCTGTTTATTAAACCGTGACGGTTAAAATTTTAATTGACTTAAACCGAACCATCACAAAAACCAAAACGAACCGACCATTAGGTCATGGCCGCAAGCATACCGCGATCGTGCATGATCCGGACAGCCGCAAGCCTTGTGACCGGACGAGCTCGGCTTGTGATCGGGACGGGAGCGTGATCGTCGAGTCGGGTCGTTGGCTTCACACGATCGCCGAGCGATCGGGACAGCAACACACGCGAGCGGGACGACGAGGCAACGGGACGCGATCCTTGTGATCGATCCAATCGATCCGATCGGTCCATCCTCGCACGCAAGCGATCGATCGGCCATGATCACGCGATCGATCCATGATCAATCCGTGCATCAAAACGATCGGCCGACGCATACCAAACCTTGTTTGGTCCATGCGATTTCATAGTTAGGGTTTTAGGTTTTTTAATTTGTTTCTTAAGTGTTTGACAAATCATATTCAAGCAATACTCAGATTCAAAACACTTCTTAAACAATCCTAAAACTTGATTCTAAACAAGAAAAACCACAGAACCAATGGCTCTGATACCACTGAAGGAATGTTTATTGTTAATCCAGATTCAATTCTCAGATTCAACAGACCTAAACATGCAGATCTAGGTTCTCTTGAATAGAAACTTTATGGATCTCACCTTATACATGTTTATGCAGCGGAAAGGGAAGGTATGGTCAGAGATCAGCAGAGCCACCAAGTGATAACTCCTCCAGAGGTTCACACACGCACACCAAGCAGGAAGAAGGCTGCTAGACCAAGAGAGAGGAGGCGCAGGGAGAGAGAGAGAAATCGCAGAGGGGGCTAGGGTTAGAAGGAGAATCAGACTTAAGTTTTAATTATAAAACTTGTCTGGTTCCTTTTGGGCTTTTGGGCCCAAATACCAATCTGATTAAATCCCTTAGATTTAATCAGACCCATTAATCTCTCTCTAAGTACGACAAATGCCTGGCACTTTTACCGTACTTCTGCTAAGCCGTTCCTACACATTTTCCTGTTAGCTTAGGCGTGTGACCCATATGGGATCATATAATAAAGGCAATAAGTCCAAGACTTATAGATCATGAGCGGACTCTAGCAAGCCATCATGACCCCCAGTATTATATGACTTATGTCTGATCATTGACATACTCTTACTTTCTAGAGACAGTACCGAGATTACTGGACACAATTCCAACAGTACTTGCCCTTGACCGAGTTTGCTTATAACAACAGTTATCAAGCAAGCATCGGGATGTCGCCTTATGAAGCGTTGTATGGCCGGCCTTGTAGGACCCCATTGTGTTGGACACAAGTGGGAGAGTCCAGTGTGGTTGGACCGGACATAATTGCCGAGACCACCGAGCAAATCCGATTCCTAAAGGCTAAGATGAAGGAGGCGCAAGATCGCCAAAGGAGTTATGCCAACAAGAGGAGGAAAGACCTTGAGTTCCAAGTTGGGGACCGGGTTTACCTTAAGATGATTACCTTCCGAGGAAGGGCTAGGGTTTCTAAGAGAGGGAAACTTGACCCGAGGTACTTGGGGCCATTCACGATTCTGGAAAGGGTCGGGAAAGTGGCCTACAAGTTGGACTTGCCCAACGAGATGGAAGCATTTCACAATGTGTTCCATGTCTCGCAGTTGCGCAAGTGCCTCTCGGATCAAGACGTTATTTTGCCCGAGATCCCCGCAGATCTTAAGGCAAACCTCACTTTGGAAACTAGACCCATAAGGATCCTGGATCGACTGGAAAAAGTCACCAGGAAGAAGGTAATTCAGATGGTCAAGGTGGAATGGATTTGCAACGGAGTTAAGGAGATCACTTGGGAAACCGAGGCCCGAATGAAGGCTGATTACCCAGAGTGGTTTGAGGAGTTTACAAGAGACGAACTTCTTGGAGCGGATTCGGGGACGAATCCATTTCAAGGGGGGGAGAACTTGTAACATCCCCGAACCGGCCTACGGGCCATTGGGTGTCCATAGGACCAGAAACACGAACTTAAGGCTGAGATGGCCAAAAGGGAAGTGTTCTATGGACGGAATTAGGTTAAACTCAGCTGGAATGGAGCTTAATCAATTGGGAATCAGCTGGAATGAGTGTGGGTAGCTCGGCTCAGCTCGGTTGAAGTGTGAAGTGTGAAATGAGCTGATCAGCTAGTGACACTAGCTGATCTTAGCGCCCATAAGCGAATGGCCACCAATGGACTTGTGTCCATTCGCTAGTCCCAAAGGCAACCATTGCCATGGGCGGTTATGGGGCGATCTAAGGCTTATAAATAGAAGCCTTGGAGGCCATTTTCGCACACAAGTTCATAAGGGGGAAAACCCAGATTTTTCTAAAGGCAAAGGCCAAGAAAAACCGAGTGAAAGACTAGAGAGAGAAAGGCGTTTGTGGCCGGTTTTCTAGAGAGAGAGTCGGCGATTGTTCAAGGGTTTTGGTGAGTGAATTGGAGCGGCTTAAGGAGGAATTATGGCGGGAGAATCAAGCCGTGATCCGGGCAAGTCCACCACGACCGCAAAGGTTAGACCGTGACCATCTCTTCTCTCGGCCTTGGGTCAAACCGTGGCCTATGGTCGGTTAAGTTGTGGCCGGATAACATCCTTCTTCTACTCCTTCTCCTGGAACTAGGACCGGGTTAGACAACACGGTTTTAGTGTCGGCTTGGTTGAACATTCAAGCGATCGGCCAAAGGCCATGATCGCGGTTCGAACGGTTGGGTCGTGTACCGCGGGCGCTAAAGGTTGTTGGGTTCATATGCGGATGATCGGACGGTTGCGGGAAGAGCAACCGGGTCATGGAATGGTCGGACGGCTTATCGAGATTAGATAGCCGGACCATAAACCGCAGGATGGACTGACCGGCGTTGAACGGTCTGGAAATGATCGGCGTACACGGTCGTACCATAAACCGCTTTCGGATGGTCGGAATAGTCGCGGACCAGACACCGCGGTGATGGATCGATGGTAACCGTCCGCGGAACCATCGCGTCCGTTCACGGCGAACAGTCGCGACCCTACGTACTGACGGGTGCCTTATCGCGGGACGCTAGCCGGACGTGTGTTTTGTCCGTACGGATGATCGCGCGCCACGGACTGGTCGGCTCGGGATGATGCGCGTATGATCGGGACTGACGGGCGGACTGACGCGAACACGCTATACGCGATGTCGTCGACACGGACATCCGCACGGTCCTTACGGACGGACGTGCGTACGTACCGGACGAACATCCGTATGGATCGCGGCATATGGTCGGACGCGGCTTGACGCGCATGTACCGATCCGTTCCTTCGGATGGACGTACTGCCGAGGCGTTGATCGCGGTACACGGCCTGATGCGCATCGCGCATGTACTGATCCGTCCAACCGGATGGACGTGCTGCCGAGGCGCTGATCGCGGTACACGGACTGACGCGCACGGACAAGGATCGCGGTTTTAACCGCGGATTCAGAACGGTCGTGACGCGGTCCGATTATGGAAACTTAGCCGACATTAGATGGAATTAGAACGGTTTAGGGTTTTCATGTTGCATTGGGTTATTGAGCATATAGAATTGTATAATGCTAAGTTGATGGTTATACTTTTCATACTTATGTTGTTTTGTTGCATTTCAGGACATGCGGACGATCATAAGGATGATTGATCCTAGGAGCGGACCGAGACGGGACGAGTGGTGTGTGTGTAGAGATAGACTTGTTTAGGACCGAATACTGTATTAGCATAATGCACTTGACTCACATTGTATTTGGTACCTTGGTTTGATTAATAAAAGTCTATTTCTGTCTTATGTTAACTCGTTTGCCTTAGAATAGAATGAACGGAATTGTTGAATGGAAATGAACTTAAGCTTGAATTTGACTAAGTATAGAATAAATGGGCTTGAGGTTGACAACGAACCTCAAGTCGGAATACTTAGAGAATGGAACGGCCGTTCCGGCCGTAGTGTCGGGATGGGGTGTTTCAGTTATAGAGTTTGTAGAGAGCTTGACATTTAAAAACTCTTTTGAGTATGTTACGCAACATTCTAATACAATGCGGTGGGTAGTTAAATGTTCTATTGAGAGATGTAAATGGGGTCTACGAGTAGCAAGGATCCCGAACTCGGATATGTTCTCTATTAGAACGTACACGACTATGCACACATGCAACCGTGTTGATCAAACTGGAAGCGCTGATTGTATGAAAGGCTCATCACAGCTAGTTGCATCATATTCGAGTGAGGAATATCCTGGGAACTTCGAAACTCCAAAGCCTAGAACCATCATTGATCTAGTCAGGCGAAGATATGGCGTAGACATATCTTACTCTACGGCGTTAAGAGGGAAAATTCAAGCAGTTTGTGATTTGCGTGGTAGCCCGGAAGATAGCTACAAGATGTTGTATCGTTATCTGTACGTGTTAGAACAGGTTAATCCTGTAACGGTAACTGCTGTGGAAGTGGATGTGGAAAACAAATTCAAGTATCTATTCATAGCTTTGGGAGCTAGCATTGAAGGGTTTGCATGCATGAGGAAAGTGATAATTGTTGATGCAACTTTCCTCAAGACCGGATATGGTGGTGTACTAGTTTTCGCCATTTGTCAGGATCCTAATCGTCACATTTATCCCATAGCGTTCGGTGTTCTTGATGGTGAGAATACACCTAGTTGGACATGGTTTTTCGAGAAGTTGAAAAGCGTTATAGGTGAGTCGTCCGAATTGGTATTTGTGAGTGATAGAAATAAAAGGGGTAGACTATCAAGGCTGTTATTTGGGGATGACTCAAACACTGATTGTGAGTGATTTTGTGTGTAAGATTTGGTTCTGTAATGTACTTTTGTTTCACTCTGTATGACTTTGTGTTTTCTATTTGGTGAACCCCTGCATTGAGTTTTCTATGTCAATACTCTGGTGATACTGTGTAAAACTGTGTAAAACTAAGTGACTATCGTAAGTATAATGAACATCATTAGAGAAAATAATAAACATATAGCTATAAGAGATTTTAACTTGTAGGATCACATTTTATGTGCAAGACAATGGGTTATATATATGTCGAATGAAAATCAATCAACATAGTTTTACACAGATTGGAAATCACCAACAATGTTCATATACTCTCAAGAACATTTTTCGTCCAATGGACACGTTAGGAGGATGCATTTTCATATGTTGAGGAATGTTACATATTATTACGTATAGATACTAGATTTGTAGATCAATTGTGTAAAATAATCTGTAAAACTATAAAATCAAATTTAAAGTTCAAGTAAAACTGAATATATTGAAAACAGGCAAAGTAAAACTATTAAGAAACTTCGTACAACTACAAACTCCTGTAAAACTATGTGTAATTTTGTTTAGCGGGAAAATTCAAAGTTAACAATTTTTCGGCGGCAAAATCCGGAATTGACCAATATTTTTGGCGCCCAAACCCCAAGAATATACTTTTCCTCCTTTTTCTGCTCACTCTCATTCTCTCTCCTTATCGGGTATCGTCCGCTCTCCCATTTCATTGTATACTCTCTCAATTCAACTTCTACCCTATTCTCTTGGACATGGACAAATTCGAAGCCGATCCTTACTACAATGACATGAAGCAGAAGCAGAGGGAGTACGACAGGATGTGCTTCATCGCAGATGTTGACAATGGCATACCGACAAGATGCCCGTGCGGTGGTCGAATCATTGTGGAGCCTGAACCTGACGTGGGAAAGAGACACTTTGTTTGTAATGCGTTTAGGGTAAGCTATGATGATTTGGTGATTTGTTGGTTCTGTTCGGTGTTTAAGGAGAGTTTTTTAATGTGCAGGATAATGGGCTACACATTCGGAAACTTTGGGTTAGGGGCGTCGTGGAAGAAGCCACTATCTTAAGGGATATTGTTTCCTCCCAGGCCGTGAAGATTGAAAGCCACGAATATCGAATTGAGCAGTTAGGATTGGCGCTCAAGAAAAGAGGTGGAGAGATTGAAAAGCTTAAGGAATTGCTAGGAAACTGGGCTACAAGTGTTTAATGTTATTAGAATGTTTCCAAGTGTTGTCCTAATGTTTAAGACTTGTTTAAGAGTTTATCCTATTGCTTAAATGCACAACCTACTTCTACCAATTTTACATAGTTCTATCAGTTTTACATAGTTCTACCAGTTTTACATGGATTTTACATTGTTCTACCAGTTTTACATTGTTCTACCAGTTTTACCCGCAAACATTACCAACATAGTATAATAAAAAACAACTCCAAAACAACTTAAATCCAAAACAAGTTTCAAAAACAACTTAAATACGAACATAGAACTTAACATCAAATTCTAATCCTTCCTCGACCTTGTGTTGCGCTTCTGAAGAGCATTGGATGCATCCCCCACCATTCGTTTACCAAGAGCCTTCTCTGCTGCCTTCTTCTCTAACTTTGCCTTCTGGATCTCTAGATCTTTCATATGATCCATGTATTCTTCAATGGGTCTGACTCTCTTATCCATCTCGTCAAACTTCCCATGCAGCAGCTTAAATCCATCTTCCATAGTTGACTGTATCCCTTTCATGATGGAAATAAGTTCGCTATTAGAAGTATTCGAAGTTCCAGGTGCATCAATGGCAGCATGACTCTTTTCCTCACATTTTTTTTAGCTCTTCTGCCTCCTCTAAATGTCGGAAAGCCTTCTCCTCATCGTACATCCCCTGAAAAAAAACCTTCTTCCCAGCCGAAATTAGCTTCATCCAACTATCAACAACAGGATCGTCAAGGTCATGGACATCGCTTTGTTCATAGAAGTGGTCAAGAAGAGCTTCTTCATGTCCATCTCGTGTTGGCAGGATGTTCTCAATGCCCTGAGGACACTTCGCCAAAGCAAGTTCTTCATTTATCCTTGAAAGAGGAAACCCTCTCATTGAGTTACTCTTGAATTGCGACTTGCACATCCTTGGACATTTATGGTCTGCCCCTACAACCGGCTCGCGGAAACTTCTCCCTAGCTCAGGAATTGCCTCAAAGGCTAACAGCTTCACGACAGCACACATATGCTATATTAGTTAGAGATCAGCACAAGAACAATTAATCAAACCAAAAATTTAAAAGTACATACCTCCAAAGGGATACAGAAACCGGGAACCGGCCACGATTTGTTCTCCTTGACAA
Source organism: Orychophragmus violaceus (assembly GCA_030180135.1). Taxonomy (NCBI): domain Eukaryota; kingdom Viridiplantae; phylum Streptophyta; class Magnoliopsida; order Brassicales; family Brassicaceae; genus Orychophragmus; species Orychophragmus violaceus. The sequence continues at coordinate 63,519,780 of CM058236.1, read as the reverse complement.
CCCCTTTAAAATGGTCCATTGTGTGAGAGATCTCACCGACCATATGATCGTAACAGAATCTGCCCCAAGGAAAACTACGGCACAAGTCAAGATCATCGACATCTCTGAGAAAAAAATCTACCACCAGAGTAGCATCGTTTCCAGTCTTCGTCTGGCCGATGAGGACGCTGCAAAGGAAGTAAAGAACGATCATCTGCAGTCTATCTGGACAAGATCCCATTTTCTCAAGCTTATCTTTCACATCTTGAATTCTAACTACGGCGTTCCCAAAATGTTTCCTCACAAACTTAAGGCCTTCCAAACGCTTGAAGTCAACAGGGTAGTTGCGGCAGTCTAACCCGGAGATAAGTGCATGCTCCCTCAGTCCATAATGAATCGGAACGCCGTAGACCACGAACCAGACTTCCATCCTCTTCTCGATGCAAGCGGTTCGCAGGAGTAGCATCCACATGCCCATCACCTTGTGGTTACCTTGTTTCGGCAGGTAAAAGATATGTTGGAACTGCGGATGCTCTACAAACCACTTCTTCTCGGTAGTCGTTAGCTTAGGCTTCAATGAATCTAGAGTGTCCAGAAAATCAATATAGAAGCACCGCGTTGATAGCTTTATTTTCTTCATGTACTCCGATGGGGGGGAAGTACATTCTCAAAGGTTGCATGGCTGTCATTTCATCATCGGATTCCTGCAAAAATAAATAGTTTTACCAAGTTATTCCAGTAATACATTGTTAGTTTTACACGGTCATACTCGGTTGTGCTTAGTTTTACTCAGTTTTCCAAGTTTTACTACAAAAGTTATACTTAGTTTTACCGGTTTCCCTGGTTATACTTAGTTTTACCGGTCTCCCTGGTTATACTTGGTTTCACTAGTTTTACACGTATTTTTACACTTACCGATTGGGCAGCTCCGCTATTCTCGGATTCCTCCTCGTCTTCTTCCGTAGATTCTGAAGGGATTATTGTCTCCTCGACTCTCGGCTTGGTTGGTTGCTGTTTCGGGTGCTGTGAATCGACCTCGTCTTCTGAACTCTCTGTCTCCTCGTCATCATCTTCTTCATCCTCTTCTACTTCACTCTCATCTCCTTCGCTCTGTTTCTCGAGATCAACTTCTGGTTCTTCGTAAGGGACCATAGAAAGATCATTAACGACAGGAGGAGGGTTCCCCGGAACATTAGCGACCGGATTCGTGGTCGTGGTACCAACAACATCGCTCACCGGAGGAGGAGGAGCATTCGTGGTAGTTGTAAGCCTTGCTACACCGCTCTTCGTCGCCGGAGGAGGAGCATTCGTAGGCTTCTTAGGGCTTGCTACAACACTCTCCGTCGCCGGATGAGAAGGAGGATTGTCGGGATTATCCTCGATTTTCTTGGTGGCTAAACGAATTTTGGGCGCCATGTATTACGGAAGGGTTCGCGTGATTGAATTCGATTCGAAGGAGAAGGAAGAATAGGGGAAGTTAAGATTGAGAGAGATGAGAGGGAGTGGAGAATCGAAAGTCGAAAGAGGGGGAATCGAAAGGAGAGGTACCCGATTTCAAGAGAGATGAATTGGGGGTTTTTGGGATTTTTTATTTGAATTATCCGGATCTAACCCGACTCTCTGGGTTACCCAACACGGATAAATCGGGTAAACCACATTTTTTATGGTTCATTTGGTTCATTTAAGGTCCGAATTCTGATTTCGGTTTGTTCTGGTAGACCGTCTGGTTTACCATGTAATTAAACGAAAATCATAAGGTCTTTTGGTAATTTCGTTTGTTTTTGATTAAAAGAAAATGTTAATAAAAAGTCTAATAAATAGAGGGGTATACGGGATTTGTTTCGTGTACGGAGGGTCTCTGGAGACAATAATCAGCTCTAGAGACAATAATCCGTTTTTAAGCTGCAAACGCCGTTTATTCTTCTTCCCTATCTCTACGCCTCTTTCTCTCTCCTGGAACTCCTAAGCTTCTTAGATTTTCGTCTTAGACCATCGATAGTCCTATTTGTATCCCTTATCGCTAAAAACTCTTTACCTCTCGGATTGAGTAGAGTTAGTCGCTATAACACAGAAACCCTAATTTCTGGGTCCTTCTGCAGTTGAACAGTATCCACACGCAAAGAACCTGCCTTTCTCATCATTCAATTCATGTCAGGATTCCGGAAAGTGGGTAGTCTTAAATTCTGAAGCTTTCGGGGACTAGGAGCTCGCACTTCTTGGTCCCCAGCAGATGAGTGGTGATAATGAGCCTCAGATTGCAAAGCCCTTTTCTTGGTACTCCTCTTCTTCATGGTTCGTTAAATGATAGAAACATCAAAATTAATGCTTTTGATGATAGAAGGAGCCGTGGTAGAAGAGCATTCCGCAGCAAGCGTATTTGCTCAGAGAAGAAGAATGATTTATTAGCACAAGTGGCTAAATTTTCTAGATTTTGTGGGAAAAATGTAGAACTTTTGAGGAAGTCTCTAGATTGTAGAAGTAGGATGATGGAGGTAAAATGTCTGAAAGAGCCTTTGGTACGAAGCAGGGATTTGGTTAGGTCTTTGGCTCCTGTTTGGGAAGAAGGTTTGTTTTTTCTCAGGTGTTCTGTTTTCTTTGCTGTTATCTCTGGGGTTTGTTTATTGGTGTGGTATGGACAAAACAAAGCCCGTGCTTTTGTTGAGACTAAGCTTTTGCCATCGGTTTGCTCTATGGTTAGTCAGAGTATTCAGCGTGAGGTTGATTTCGGAAAGGTTAGAAGAGTTTCACCATTGTCCATAACACTTGAAGCTTGCTCCATTGGGCCTCATGGTGAAGAATTCTCGTGTGGGGAGGTTCCGACCATGAAACTATGTGTCCGTCCTTTTGCTAGTTTGAGGAGAGGAAAGGTAGTGGTCGATGCAATTCTGAGTAATCCAACAGTCTTGGTTGCACAAAAGAAGGATTTTACATGGTTAGGGATACCTTTTTCGGAAGTTAGTTTGCAAAGTCGTTTGTCCTCTGAAGAAGGTATCGATTTTCGGACCAAAACTCGAAGAATTTCAAGGGAGGAAGCAGGGATTCGTTGGGACAATGAACGGGATAATGCTGCAAGAAAAGCTGCGGAGATGGGGTATGTTGTTCCTTGTAAAGACTCTTCTCAAGCTAAAGATGATGCGATGAAGCACACTAGGCGTTTGACTGAAATAGCAAATTCCAACTCGTTTATTTGCATGGATGAAAATATGCATTCAGCAGATCAGCATTGCTTGGACACAGGAGTTGATTATGACTTGAAGCACGCTGAATTGGAGAAATCATTTGGCATAAAGATTCCTGGTTCAGGGCTCAAGTTCTTGTCTAAAATGTTGAATGGCCCAAGGAAGTACAAATTCAAGTGGAGTTCAAAATCACACAATACTTCAATGTCTGATATTAGTGCGAAGAAGCGGATTCTTGAGCGGAGTGCTTCAGCAGCTCTATCTTATTTCCACAGCCTGTCACATCAAAAGTCTGACGAGTTGAGTTTGGATATGTTATTCGTCAGGGATGAGAGAGAAATCAGTAATCAGTATGATTATCATGTGCCTGATTATCGAGGGAGGGGAAAAGCGCCCATCGCTGTAAAAAAGGCTACAACGTTAGACAAGTTCAATGTATCACGTGATCCATTCCTTATGACTATTGATAGACTCTGTGCACTTTTACAAACTAATGGAAGCTCATTTGGTGAAACAATTGTGAATTCTACTGAATCTGAGACTTTAAGCAGTCACAGAGGGGATATATCTATGCATGCTGTGAAACAGAGTGCTGATGATTTTCCACGTGGTAGTCGAAGTGGAAGTCAATCTCGTGACTTTACTTTCAAAAAGCATGAGCATAAGCCTGTAGCAAATCATTGGCGTCCTACTTGGTCATGGAACATAAAATTGAAGGAAATTGTCTCTAATATTTTAACTGGCTCGTCTAAGAAGTCAACGGGAGGTGCAGGTCCGAATGCTGCTGACAGTGCTTCTCACTTGAGTGATGGACTAGAGAAGCTGCCTGTTGTTTATGAGGATAAGACACTACCATTCATGCTTGATTCTGTGCAGTTTAAAGGTGGGACTCTTATTCTATTAGCTTATGGCGATACAGAGCCCAGGTAAAGATCATCTATCTCTATAACTGTAATGTTCAAATCAGACATTTACTGTGCCTTTTCTTTTACTTTCCAACACTATGTTTCAATAATCATATCCGTAGCATCACGTTTTGTCTTTTAGTATTGGTTTAAGTGGATATGAGATCCTACAATAGCTTATGAGATCAGTATTGTTTTGTTTCTGATTGCTTACTTAGTACAATCTGAGTGAAGTGGAGGTCCTGTTAAGTGACTGATTTTGGTAAACACCATTTATTATGTAGAGAAATGAGGAATATCCATGGACATGTTAAGTTTCAGAATCACTATGGTCGTGTGTACGTGCAACTTGGTGGAAACTGTAGTATGTGGAGGTCAGATGTAACATCTGAAGATGGTGGGCTTTTGTCTGTTGATGTTTTTGTTGATACTGTGGAACAGAACTGGCATGCAAATTTAAAGGTCACGAACTTCTTTGTCCCGGTAAGGTATCAGGTCGAATAGATGACTTATGTTTGGTATCGATTGCAGTGGTTGACTTATCTCTATTCTGCATCTCCGCAGATTTTTGAAAGAATTCTAGATATCCCGATTGATTGGTCTAAGGGAAGAGCTACTGGTGAGGTGCTTTTCTAATGTCCACTGTGTGCCATCTTACTGAATTTATCCTTTTATCCTTTTCATATTTTTTTCTGTAGTAGTTTTCTTGTAAAATATCTCTACTTGCTGTTACAATATGCCCAATTAGTAAGTCATTCCAGTGCCACAGGCTGGCTAGAGAACACCTTATTGCTGGAGTCTATATGTATGATAAATTTCGACAGATCTTTAAGTCAAGTTTGGAGCTCTTTCGATGAGTCTGAGAAAATTTTTGATAAAAATATTGGTTCGACTTTGGGTTTCGTTTCCCTAACTCTCGTCTATCGCGTTGCAGGTTCATCTGTGTATGTCTAGAGGTGAAATATTTCCAAACCTACATGGCCAGCTTGATGTCACAGGGCTAGGCTTCCATATATATGATGCACCTTCTTCGTTTTCTGTAAGTCTTCAGTTTAATCATTTCCTGAAGATGCCTTCACATGTCTTTATAATATATTTTCTGTGCGTCAGAAGATAGAAAATATACATCTTTCCATGTAATTGTTCAGATATGATACTTCTCCTGTTATCTTTTAGCTACAAACACAGGATGCCAGTCCAATGTTTTATTTGTTGACTCCGTCTGCCTTTTGCCTCATATAATCTTAGTTTGTTTTTGCAGGATGTGTCAGCCAGCTTGTCTTTCCGCGGTCAGCGCATTTTCCTTCATAATGCAAATGGTTGGTTTGGAAAGGTTCCCTTGGAGGCTTCTGGTGATTTTGGTATTCATCCTGATGATGGGGAGTTTCATCTGATGTGTCAGGTAGTATTTGTTATCTATCTAGGCTATTGTTTTATCCAGATTACCAGTCAAAGAAAAAAGCAAATGATTTTGTGTGGGTCAGTATTCTCGCTAGATTGGATGTCTATACTGATCTTAATGACTGATTTGTTTTGTCCTAATTTTCCCATCAAAATTGCTGATTGTCCTATTTTGTTTCAGGTTCCTTATGTGGAGATTAATGCTTTGATGAAAACGTTCAAGATGAAGCCTTTGTATTTCCCGGTATCGTTTATATTTCTTTAACATGTTCTGTTAAACTTCCCAATTTATTTAGCCTTTTATTTATTTTCTTCATAGCGATTCATTTATCTTGTCCCGATGAATTCTATCTTGGACTGCAGCTAGCTGGTTCTGTGACAGCTGTATTCAACTGTCAAGGCCCGCTTGATGCACCCGTTTTTGTGGGGAGTTGCATGGTCTCTAGGAAGATAGCTTATTTGTCTCCAGATCTCCCTTCATCTGTGGCATATGAGGCAATGCTGAAAAACAAGGAAGCTGGTGCAGTTGCAGCATTTGACCGTATTCCCTTTTCATATCTTTCTGCTAATTTCACATTCAACACTGACAACTGTGTAAGTGTTTTCTGTCTGTTTCCACCTCTGGGAAGTAGTCGATGTATGATCATTTCAAATATTTTCAAATTAGCCTATTTCTTTTGATAGGTTGCTGATTTATATGGTATTAGAGCTACCATTGTTGATGGTGGTGAGATTCGTGGAGCAGGGAATGCTTGGATCTGTCCAGAGGTGTGTTGTATTTACTTCCCAACTTTCAATATTTCTACGACTATTGACCTTGCATCACTAGTTTATCCGGGTTTGGCATTGTGACCAAATCATGAGTTTTCTCCTGAGGGATCTGCAGATGTATCTTACTCTTTCCCGCTTATTTTAGGAATAGCCTTTAAGGTTAATAAATTGCCTACATCAAGTCCTATATATAAATGGTTGTAGTTTTGTGTTCCACATCAGGCATGCGTAGTACCTGTGTAGGCATGGGGAGCTACTATAGATGGTGGTAGCCGTGTCTCAAATTTAGGTTATTTTTTTCTCTCTTTTGAATGGAACTGATGGTATTTTACTGAAGAAAAATGGCTATGTTTCACAAAGACAAGCCTGTCTCACTAGGCTCTGTTCGCGAATTATATGGAAGTTACAATTTTCTCTAATTGCTATTTTCCTTAAATAATAGTTTAACTAGCTCACTTGACATGCTGTTTTATTAGGATAATCTGAGGGACGCTATCTATAGCATCTCAAAATCTAATATCTTTATTTCGCCATCTCTTTAGCAATTTATATGTTACAGAGTACTGGTTGTCATTTTGCGTTTCTGGTTTTCTTTTTGATGCTGAAATGACATATATGTCTACAGGGGGAGGTAGATGATACAGCACTGGATGTGAACTTTTCAGGAAATATATCATTTGATAAGGTTTTGCATCGTTACATGCCTGAATATCTTAATCCCAGGCTGCTAAAGTTAGGTGATTTAACTGGGGAGACAAAACTTTCGGGGGCCCTCTTGAAACCGTAAGGATCCCTTGCCTTTCTGTTGTGCTATATTTAGTGCTCACTGATATTTGTGCTTGTCTTATTTGCTATATATGAACTTTGAGTGCAGGAGATTTGACATCAAATGGGCCGCACCTAAAGCTGATGGCTCCTTAAATGATGCTCGGGGAGATATTGTGATATCACATGATAGTATCATCATTAATTCATCATCTGTTGCGTTTAATCTATACACAAAATTAGATACCTTATACCAAGACCAGTGTTTGTCTCACCAAGACTTCACTCAAGGGGAGGCCATGCCATTTGTTGTTGAGGGACTTGATGTGGATTTACGGATGCGTAGTTTTGAGTTTTTCAGCTTGGTCCCTTCCTATCCATTTGACTCCCCAAGACCTACACATTTAAAAGCAACAGGAAGGATCAAATTCACTGGGAAGATAAAACGTCATAGTACTACAAAAGATGGAGACGCTGAGTCAGACAAATGTGAAGATGCAGCTGCAGTTTCAACCCTCGCTGGTGAAATTTCCATCTCAAGTCTCAAGCTCAATCAGTTGATTTTGGCTCCTCAACTGACTGGACTTTTGAGCGTTTCCCGTGATCATGTTAAGGTAATGTACTGCTTTCTTGCTTCAGTGAACCGTATCACCAATATCAATAATACAAGGAGCACTAGTAGCAGCTATGCTGCGATGGTGCCATTGTGGTTCTTAATTATGATTGCATCAGATCTTTTTGTCCGGCAGTAATAGAGTTGTGATTCATATCAGATTTCTAATTGTCGAAGCTTTTCTCTTAAATTATTTTGTCAGTTTATTTGAATCGTGAAGGCTATCTTGTAAATTTTTTGTGTCAGTATGCCTCACAAATCTGATTTGATTAGTGCTAGTAACAGATTTTTAGTTAGACACAGGATAACCTACGATGTTTACACTGATGTTTTTTAGTATTGTTGCATATCTAGCTCGATGCCGTGGGCCGGCCAGATGAAAGTCTTACTCTAGACTTTGTAGGTCCATTACAGCCTAACTCTGACGAAAATGGACAGAGTGGAAAGTTGCTCTCGTTTTCTCTACAAAAGGGACAACTAAGGGCTAACGCTTGTTATCAACCACAACAGTCCGCTACTTTAGAGGTATTGCTTTCTCTTGTGTGGAGTATATGTTTTTTATTTCATTATTAAAAGCAAAATTGAGAGTCGACAGCAGATGGTTTACATTGTCCCGGTATCTGGTTGCAGATCCGCCATTTTCCACTTGATGAGATGGAGTTGGCCTCACTGAGAGGGGTGATTCAACGGGTAAGTACATTCCTTCTGTACTAGTAACTGAGTGAGTTCAGATATTAAACAGTATTAAAGGTATCCTTGGCTTGAAAGTATTTCCAGGATTTTTTTTTTTTGCATGTCACAACAGTGTCAACGAAAATTAGGCTGACTTGGTAAAACGTTCTGGAGATGACTTCCTGCAAGTATTATTTGTTAGCGGTAGATGAATAATGGAACTGGAAGTACAAATGTGGTTTAATACTTTTGATGAAATAATGTTAGGACGATTCATACACAAGGAAGTTACCGTGAAAATTGGCAAAATACTCGTAAGGCTTTGATTCATTGCTGATTGCAAAACACTGACATGATCATTAAATTTTGTGTTCATGGAGCTCAGCCCCTATGCACTGACGCACAAACCATTCTTGCTCAAGTTTTGAGATTTTAAAACTTTTATCATATTATAAGGTTCAATAGCATGAAGATAATTTCCATGTCGTTTATTGGTCATTTATGAATATCTATATTTGATTAGAGATGATGGATCAAAACTTTGATGAGCACATCAAGCAGAATTCAAGATCTTTTACATGACTACAGAAATGCAAAAGGAAAAGGATTCGAGTAGTAAAAATCGATAAGCAACTGTTCATTAGAGGAACTGTTGGCAGGTATAGTAGAATGAGAATCTCATATATGAAGAAAAACTAGCGTAGGAGATGTAGAAGCTTAGCTCTATCACGAGGCTCTCACTAAAGAGCCTGGGAAGCTGAAATTATACTCACTCACAGTCACCACTTAAGCAGGAGACGTGATTTCATTTTTCAGCTTTCTTTTCACTTCTTTCGAGGGAAAGTGGGTGAAGAAATCTTTTTATTACATGTTTCAGGTGATTGATGCTTGAAAGATTTAGAAACTTTTGTAAGATGAAAAAAACGTTGCACCGTTCTGAGTGCATGTGCACTAAATATCACCTTTGTTCACGGTTTACACTTCAAACTGTTGTTTGAAAGTCTTGTGGGAGATTAGTGTTAACTTAAAAAAACTACTGGAGAGTTGCTTTAAAATTATCAGTAATATCTTACTTTCCATTTTACTTGCAGGCAGAGATTCAACTAAATCTTCAGAAGCGAAAGGGACATGGCCTGTTGTCTGTAATTCGGCCAAAATTTAGTGGAGTGCTAGGTGAAGCTTTAGATGTTGCAGTAAGATGGAGCGGTGATGTGGTACGTATTAGAACCCTACAGGTCCCTGTTCTTTTGGTTTAGTTTCCTAAGATGTAGAGAATAATCACCGCTGATGTCTAGTTAAATAGTCTCATAGCACATCATTTGCCACTTAAAAGATCATGACTAAATCAAGTCTTTTTTTATCTCTATGCATTACACCTTGTTTTAAGTGTTTGTTGTTTAGAGGATTGAAGGTTATATTAAAGATTAAACAGTGTATATTGATTAGTTCTTTTAGTAGTGAAGGCAATATGATAATATGCATTATGATATTTCTGCTTATCCTTCTCATCTTTATTCCTGAAGATCACTGTTGAGAAAACTATTCTGGAACAAAGCAATAGCCGATATGAGCTTCAAGGTGAATATGTTTTACCAGGCTCCCGCGACCGAGACCTTGGTCAGAAGGAACCTGGCAGTTTCTTAATGAGAGCCATGACTGGTCATCTCGGAAGTGTTATATCGTCCATGGGAAGATGGAGAATGAGACTTGAAGTGCCTAAGGCAGAGGTCGCTGAGATGCTTCCTCTTGCGAGGCTTCTTTCAAGAAGTACAGATCCAGCTGTTCTCTCAAGATCAAAGGTTGGCTAACTTTTTTTTTTGGGTGCTAAATCACATGCTTATATTGCGAGTAGCCATTTTCAAAATGATTGTGCATGTTCATGTTGGTGTACTCCAAAAATATGTTTTCATCTCCTCTTTAAGTTGGATGCCTCTGATTGTGCGGGTTTTGTGGTTGGTGTGGCAGGATCTTTTTATTCAAAGTGTGCAAAATCTCTGTCTACAAGCTGACAATCTTCGAGACTTGCTTGAGGTAATTGATACAGATTTGTATTATTTAGTATAGAGTTGACCCACAATCAGCCCATAACCAAGTCCATTGAAGCCCCAAAGGTAGAACCCACCCAAAAGCTATCTTGTAAGTGGGGGACCAATGAGACTTTATAAGCATTGGTTACTTTTTTGTTGTAACCGATGATGGACGTATCAACAATTTATCAAGTATCGTGCCTTTCTCCCATTTGAAAGTAACTAACAGGCTTCTAACATCGAAAGCAGAATCTACAGTTTAACAAAAGAATAGGGTAGATACTGTTAAGCTCGTCTTTGTTTTCTAATATTCTAAATTTCATGATTCCTCGAAACCAGGAGATACGTGGGTACTATACTCCAGCACGTGAAATCGTTCTTGAAGACCCAAGTCTTCCAGGTTTAGCTGAACTTAAAGGCCATTGGCACGGTTCCTTGGATGCTAGTGGTGGAGGCAATGGCGACACCTTGGTATAAAAACTAATCCTGTCATCTCTTTTTAAAATGGAAGGGTAAAGATTGTCATTATTAGAAAGAGACTCCAAAATTGGTTTTCATAAGCTTCCTAGTCCAAGAGGATGGGTGCAATTGTCTTTTAAAGAGAAAAAAGCTTTGTATGATAACTAAGTGAGAATTTCTAGTGATGAATTTGACTTTTTCTAGTCCAAGGGGATGGGTGCAATTATTTAAACGTTTTCCTTTTTCCTCTTAATATCAGGCTGAATTTGACTTTCATGGAGATGATTGGGAGTGGGGGACTTACAAAACACAGCGTGTTCTGGCGACTGGCTCATATAGCAATGATGATGGTTTACGTCTTAAGGAGATGCTTATTCAAAAAGGAAACGCCACACTGCATGCAGATGGGACCTTATTGGGGCCAAAAACGAATCTTCATTTTGCTGTTCTGAATTTCCCGGTTAGTTTGATACCTACCTTAGTTGAGGTTGTTGAATCATCAGCTAGTGATCTTGTTCACTCTTTGAGGCAACTCTTGTCACCAATCAAAGGCATTTTGCACATGGAAGGGGATCTTAGAGGGAGTCTTGAAAAGCCAGAATGTGATGTACAAGTTAGATTATTGGATGGTGCGGTTGGGGGTATAGACCTTGGGCGAGCTGAAGTTTTTGCTTCTTTGACATCTAACAGTCGGTTTCTTTTCAACTCCAACTTTGAACCATTTGTCCAAAATGGTCATGTGCATATACAAGGAAGTGTTCCTGTTAGCTTTTCGCAGAAAAACATCCCTGAGGGAGAAGACAGAGAAACTGATAAAGGTGGTGCAGTGAAAGTCCCTAGCTGGGCAAAAGAAAAGGAAGATGACGAGAAGAGAATCTCAAGGGATAGGAGCGAAGAGGGATGGGACAGCCAACTTGCTGAGAGTCTCAAGGGTTTAAACTGGAATATTTTGGATGCAGGAGAAGTCAGATTGGAGGCAGACATCAAAGATGGAGGAATGACATTGTTGACAGCCATATCTCCTTATGCGAATTGGCTTCAAGGCAATGCTGATATCAGGCTTCAGGTTGGCCAAACAATATTAGTGTGTGCTCTTGTTAAGTTATCTTTACATTGTTAATTGTTATATATTTAAATTATCTGTCCATGTCCGTAAACATTATAAAAGGTCTGACTAAATTCATTTACGCATACGCTACTTTCTGAGCAGGTCGGTGGTACAGTCGAGAATCCCATTCTTGATGGGTCTGCATCATTCCACAGGGCGTCTATATCATCACCTGTGCTTCGTAAACCTCTCACAAACTTCGGTGGGACCTTACATGTTAAATCAAACAGGTTGTGCATTACCTCATTGGAAAGCAGGGTAAGTCGAAGGGGAAAGCTAGTTGTTAAAGGAAATCTTCCCCTTAGATCAAATGAAGAATCTAGTGGTGATCGAATAGAGCTCAAATGTGACGTTCTAGAAGTACGAGCAAAGAATTTTTTGAGGTACATTTTGCAATCGACGCTTTTGTCAATCATTTCAAAATTTCAACTTATAACATTTTCTTCTTATTATAATAAATCTTGACGAGTACATACTTTTGTCCTGGATCAGTTTAACTGTTGATAAATCTTGACGAGTACATACTGAGATACTGTCTCGTCTAGGTTTCTTCCATTTTTCTCTTCTAGGCTCGTATAACGGACCGTATTACATTTGCTTATTCCTAATGAGGGTAATTGTGTTGCCAAATTAGTGGTCAGGTTGATACTCAGCTGCAAATTAGTGGATCAATGTTGCAGCCAAATATATCAGGAAATATCAAATTAAGCCGCGGAGAAGCTTATCTGCCTCATGATAAGGGTGGTGGAGCTGCCCCTTTCAATAGACTGGCAGCCAATCAATCCGGGATTCCTGGTGCTTCTATTAATCAGGCAGTTGCTTCACGATATTTTGCTCGGTTTTTTGGAACAGAACCGGCTTCGTCAAGGATGAAATTCTCCCAGACAACTGGTAACTTATGTCTCCACTAGCCAAAATTCTATTTGGAATTTGTAGTTAAATTTTTGTAATGATCTCTGCTTATTTTACCTGCAATAGGTGAATCAAATGCTGCTGAAAAGGAGATAGAAGAAGTGAAAATGAAACCAAATATGGATATCCGTCTGAGTGATCTAAAACTTGTTTTAGGACCAGAGTTGAGGATAGTGTATCCCTTAATTCTTAATTTTGCTATTAGTGGTGAGCTTGAGCTTGATGGCATGGCTCATCCCAAATACATCAAACCAAAGGGTATCCTCACATTCGAGAATGGAGATGTCAATCTTGTGGCTACTCAGGTTTTTGTCTAAATCCCTGTTTTGGTTTTTCTCATTAATTCCAGTCCATCTTTTCTTGCATAGTTTGACACAAGCTCTCCATCTATATTGTTTTCTAAATACAGGTACGCCTAAAGAGGGAGCATCTCAACGTTGCAAAGTTTGAGCCTGAACATGGACTAGATCCTCTGCTAGATTTAGCTTTAGTTGGTTCAGAATGGCAATTTAGGATCCAAAGTCGTGCAAGCAATTGGCAGGACAAACTTGTGGTGACTTCAACTCGTTCTGTAGAGCAGGATGCTCTCTCACCTTCCGAGGTACTTTTGAAGTCAAAACTCTAGCTTAAGTTTGCTCATGTTAGTTGCGTTTTATCTTCATGATGAAATGATCTGTATAAAATGTCACTTTCCTAGGCTGCAAAGGTGTTTGAGAGCCAATTAGCAGAGTCCATATTAGAAGGAGATGGACAACTTGCTTTCAAGAAACTTGCAACCGCAACACTTGAATCCTTAATGCCAAGGATAGAAGGGAAAGGAGAGTTTGGTCAAGCGAGATGGAGGTTGGTGTATGCCCCACAGATCCCAAGTTTACTCTCTGTTGATCCAACTGTCGATCCTCTCAAGTCTCTGGCGAGCAATATCTCATTTGGAACGGAAGTTGAAGTGCAGCTTGGAAAACGTCTTCAGGTCTGCCTTGTAAAACATATCTTGTATTTTCTCCATCTTACCAAATTAATCACCACTGGGTGCTTACTGTCTTTATCTACAGGCTTCTGTGGTGAGGCAGATGAAAGATTCTGAGATGGCGATGCAATGGTCACTGATTTATCAGCTCACGAGCCGTTTGCGTGTCCTCCTTCAGTCAGCACCTTCGAAACGTTTGCTATTTGAATACTCTGCTACATCACAAGACTGAAACGCATTTTGTCTTCCTGTGGGATTCTTGCAAAGGAGGTGACTGCAAGGTTTTAGTGACTTTGTCATTACCATTATTTGTTATTGACAAGAAAATTAATTTATATTTGCTCAGCCTGTTTCAGTGTTCGTTTCTTTTCGCCTTTTTACTTGTTTTCTGGTCGTTAAAAATGTAAAAGAAAAATACGTTGTAAATTTTTATTAGGGAAATATAAAAGTTATGAAATATCCCCGTTGATATCCAACTTCGGACATGGCTGTTGTATTCTATATGGTCCATGACCATAAATAACTCTACTCTACATGTGATTAATCGAAAAGTAAAAAATTCTGTAGATTTTTTAATTGTTATTTTGTCAGTACTTTTTAATTGTTTATTTATCCAACATATTTTGTTCATTGATTTATATCTATTTCATTCTTATCAACTGTGTTTTGTTTTATGTGGGTGGTAATCTAGTATATAAAATATATATTTATATAAAAAAAAACTGTTTTCTCTTTTTACAAATCCATTAATTTTTTTTCTAAGATTTCTTTGATTCTATCACCGATTTCGGTCGTTGATATCGGCTTCGGTCACACTGATGACTTGAGTTACTTTTGTTTCTTTTGGTTTTATCTGCCAATAAGCTTTGAGGGTTGCCTCTGTTTTTATTTGTTTTTAGTGATAGAGGTTAGTCGACTTGTTTTTCGGCTTTTCTTAGCTCCAGACTTTTCGTCTGTTTCCCGATCTTTCTATAGTGCTTTTCTTTCAAGAGGTTGTTGATCGGTTTCTTTTCTATCCTCGCCGCCAAACACTTTGAATCAGTTGGTTCATATGTTTGATCGAGATGAACAGATCTGACGGTTTTCTTATATCTTGCGGATTTAACCCCTTTGTGGATTCTCCTCAACGAAGTGCTTTGAATCCGGTGACAAAGGAGCGAAACAAAAATTGTTCGGATTAAAATGCGGTGCTCTTGTGATGGTCTTGATGGTTTAGATCGGTAGGAAGGTATCAGTAGGAAGATGCGCAGTTGTAAAGGCAACGACGACTTTATAGTGACCGGAAAGTTCATCGGCGATTTGCCTATGACCGCTTCATTGGAGATTGATGCTTGGCACTTCTTGTGACAATTCAACACGTATTTTTCGTGTTAATCCGGTTTTCTGTGTATTTGGGCTGATGTTTAGCCCAGTCCGTTATTGTACTCGTTAGTATATCCTACAACCTTATAATCATTCTTGCATCATGTGTCTATTGAGCTTTTTTATATAAAATGGTTGTCCAAAAAAGTCAACTTTTTAGTTATTAATTAATTTAGAAGAATGAGATGTGGATAGAATTTGTGGGTTTTTTTTTAACACTGATTTTATTGATATCTGGTTGGTTACAATTACATCGGAGAAGAAATAAGGTGTATGAAATAGCATCAGAACTATTGGTCTTTCCTCACTTTATTAGTGAGACATTCATCTACGACACAATATCGAAATTGCACACCAAAGTTTCCCGAAACAAGATAAAATGATTGATGTTCCCGATCCCACACTAACATGCGGACTTCCAAGATCTTTTACCACAAATGATACTTCTCATAGATACGATAGATCTTCTTCATTAATCGTCTTATTCAACTTTCTTCAAATATAGCTTCTCTGAAGCTTCCTTTGAAAAAGTTTGAGACGCAGATACCATCCAAATATGATGGAGAGATTTCCGGTGCTTTCCGTTTAAACAAGAAACAAACCCAAGAAAAACCAACACAATGAAAACATACTTAAATCGACAATCGATGGCATTTTGAAGTTTCATCTAGGAGATGATAGCCAATCGAAAGTACGTGAAGAAAAGACATAATGGATCTAATTTGTTAGTCTATAAAATTTTCGAATAGAAAGCATGGTTACTCTCCATTTCTTCATTGAAACTATTTCATCAAAACTGAAACCTCTATTTGCGTTGGTTTGTAAAGTTATTGATTTTTTTTTTGTCAAGTAAAGTTATTGATTATCCATCTTTGTAAACTCTTTTCAATATTAATATATTTGATTTGTCGTAAAAAAAAAGGATTTTTGCTGATATTAAGGTTAAAATAAGAAAAAGAAAAAAAATTATTTAAATCACGCTCATCATTGAATTGTTCTCCATTTACTTGTCTATGCTATGAACGCATTAAAATTTAAACCTAACTCGGTTGAGCATCCGTCACTATAAACTAAATCTCAATCCCAAAATCTTGGAACCGGTCGACCATCGGAGAAAAGCAGAAGAGCAGCTACATAATCCTTACTCTTGCTTCTTATTTGGTAAGATCGTCAATTGATCTTCATCCTGCGATTCTGATTTTTGTGGTTTAATTGAGTAGTTACTAATATGACTGAATCGATTCACTGTTTTGGGTTGTTTGCAAAGCGTTTGAGAGGTGCTTGTTTCGATCGAACAAAGTGAGGATTGCAACTAATTTGTAGTTTTCGATCAATTGAATTCCTTGTTAACGGTTGAATGTTCATGTAGCTACTTATCTTCTGCCAGATTTCAAGGCTAAGTGAATGTTACATTTGACTTCTTTTATTGTTATAGCATATCTCTCATTGATCAAGTAGAGTCCTTGTATTGTTTCTGATCAACTTCATTTTTCCGATTTGTCGTATATGTATATACTAACTTTCTACTACTTCGTAATCAAGTTTAGTGCAGTACCTGCATTTCCCCCAAATATTCATTGATCAAGTAGAATCCTTGAGCAGCTGTTGCATCTTCTCCAAAAAAGTTTCTGCTTTCATGGATGCTTCAAATCTCAATTCTTCCAGCAAACCTGCTTTCTCTTCCTTTGCTCATTCCAGCAAAAGGTCAGTTAGCGTTTCCAAATTACTCATAAAGTCAAAAAGCAGTCATGATTACATTATCGATTTTTGATGGATGTAGAGGAAGAGGAAATGAGAGTGATAATGATCTGCTAGATTTAGCTTTAGTTGGTTCAGAATGCCAATTTAGGATCCAAAGTCGTGCGACCAATTGGCAGGACAAACTTGTGGTGACTTCAACTCGTTCTGTGGAGCAGGATGCTCTCTCACCTTCCGAGGTACATTTGAAGTCAAAAGCTTAAGTTTGCTCATGTTAGCTGCATTTTATCTTCTTGTTGAAATCATCTGTATAAAATCTCACTATCCTAGGCTGCAAAGGTGTTTGAGAGCCAATTAGCAGAGTCCGTATTAGAAGGAGATGGACAACTTGCAACGGCAACACTTGAATCCTTAATGCCAAGGATAGAAGGAAAAGGAGAGTTTGGTCAGGCGAGATGGAGGTTAGTGTATGCCCCACAGATCCCAAGTTCACTCTCTGTTGATCCAACTGTCCACCCTCTCAAGTCTCTGGCGAGCAATATCTCATTTAGAACGGAATTTGAAGTGCAGCTCGGAAAGCGTCTTCAGGTCTGCCTTATAAGTCTTCTTTCATATGGCAAGCAAAAGCCACATTTCTTAACACCGCCTGGTTCTTGTTGTGTTTATCTACAGGTTTCTATGGTAAAACAGATGAAAGATTCTGAGATGGCGATGCAATGGACACTGATTTATCAGCTCACGAGCCGTTTGCGAGTCCTCCTTCAACCAGCACCTTCGAAACGTTTGCTCGTTCAATACTCTGCTACATCACAAGACTAAAAAGCATTTTGTCTGCCTCTGGGATTCGTATATGGATAAAGCTGTTTCTTGCAAAAGAAGGGACTGCAAGGCTTTAGTGACGTTTAGCATTTGTTACTGACAAGAAAATAAATTTATTATTTGGTCACTGTGTTTCATTGTTCGCTTCTTTTGGCCTTTTTACTACTCCCTCTGTTTTTTTATATAAGGTTTTTGGCTAAAAACCTAAAGATCAAGATTCATTTATTGTTTTTTTAAACTATTATTTTAATTTAATTAAATAAAATTCAACCAATCACTAAAAATTACATAATATTAATAATTGCATTTAAATCACTTAAAATAAATTCAACCAATCATTAAAAATATTACATTTAAATCTGCATAAAAAATTACAAAATCCTTTATATAAAAAACAAAACTAAATCTCTAAAACACTTTATATAGAAAAACAGAGAGAGTAGTTTTTTGTTGTTAAAAATGTAAAAAGGATTACGTTGTAAATTATTATTTAGAGAAATATAAAATTATGAATATCCCAGTTTATATCCAACTTCGGACTTGAATTCTTTAAGTTTCTTTGTGGTCCATGATCATAAATGGTGAATTTTTCTCTTTAACTGCATTTTTCTCTGTGCAAGTAAATGGTGAATTTGCTGGATTTGTCAAAAACGGACTTCACCAAAGGTGTTCTTTCCCATACTTATTTGTCATCAGTATGAATGTGCTCTCCAAACTGCTAGATAAGGCTGCCGATGATAGAAAATGGGCTACAATCCGAGATATAAGAATACTGGTACTACACATTTGAGTTGTGTAGATGATATTATGGTGTTTACCGATAGAAAGATTCGATCTACTAAGAGTATCATCGATTTATTCAATGATTTTGCGAGAATCTCAGACTTAAAATTAGCATGGAGAAGTCGACAATATATTATGTTAGGATTCACAATACAACTCGACAACAAATGGAGACGAGGTTTCTTTTTGAGACATGACATTTTTCTTGGTCACTTTGGCTTGCCCTTGATTACTAAGTGCATGGACCCAAATGACTACCTACTTTTGCTGAAGAAGATAAGAAAGAGAATAACTTTGTGGACAAATATATTCTTGGCAAGGGCTGGCTGACTGCAATTCATCAGTTCAATACTTGTTAACATCACCAACTTCTGGCTCTCTACTTATCAAGGGAATGTCTTCGGAAAATAGAAAAATTGTGCTCGGTTTTTCTTTGGTCTATACCAGATCTTAATCCACAGAAAGCTAAGATATCATGATCTGATGTATGTCGTCCAAAAGGGGAAGGAGGTTTAGGTGTAAGGTCGTTAAAGGAAGTCAATGTTGTATGCTGCCTCAAACTGATAGGGTGAATTGTTTCATCCCAACCCTCTTTTGGGTTAAATGGATACAAATCTATTTGATAAAACAAGGCACCTTCTGGTTTGTGAAAGATAACACTCAAAAATGTGGAGGAAAATATTGAAATACATTCACAAAGTCGAGGTGACTGGTGAGAAATGGGGACGATACCTCTTCCCGGTTGATTGTTGGTCGAGTATGGGTTGTCCACTTGATATCACGGGTCAGAGAGGTTGTATTGACATGGGAGTACATATCAATGCTTCGGTTTCTTCAGCCCTGGTTAGACGAAGAAGAAGACATCGCGCTGAGTCTTTAACTTTGATAAAAAAACATTATTGAAGAACATAGAACGAAGGGAAGTTTGAAGGAGGAGACACGAGCCTCTGGAAGTGTAAGGACGTTTTCAAGCCAATTTTGAACATTCACCTAAAGTTGACTTCATGCATTTGGTTTACTCACTCGGCGCTGAAATACTCGTTTCTCTCTTGGTTGGCGATTCAAAATAAGTTATCCATGGGTGATCAAATGATTGCTTAGAACTAGTGTAGCTTGTGCTTTACGTCATAATCCCATAGAATCAAGAAACCACATGTTCCTCTCCTGCAGTTTTTCCAACAAAGTATGGACAAAACTGGTAAGAGGCCTGCTCATTGCTTGCTTTTCGACTAACTAGTCAACTCTCCTAAAAATCATTTCAAATACATCCCACGACAAGATTCTCGCCTTTTTCATTCGCTATGTGTTCCACAACCAAGCGACAATTTATACCATCTGGAGAGAGCGAAATAAGCCAAGGCACGGAGAAATTGAATCTTCAACAACATAAATCGTGAAGCTAAGTGCTAAACTGTGTAATATCACTTCAAGACTTGAGAGACCAAAAGTATCCAGGGGAGCCCTCAGAGGTATTGTTGGATATGGGTTTAGCACCCATCAATAAGCCCATTGGAAATCTAATTAAATCAGCTATGTCACCTCGGCCCAAGAAGACAAGCCCGCTAAGGAGTCAACAGCCCAAGAAAGAGTCAGCATCCAAGCGCTATAAATAGGACCATTCACTCTTCATTTTAGACAGATTGTAACTTACAAGAGGCCGAGCTACTTCTATAAAGCTCCGACCTCAAGTACTGTTTAGTGAGCACGTCATTCGACGGACTCACACCTCGTACCATCCTGTTCATTGCTCGGCTCCGGCTTTAAGATTAATAAAGAATCACTTCGTCCTCGTATTATATTTACATTTCACCTCGTAGTTCAGATACTCCATATCGCAGCCCGTAATATTGACTAGGTCGGATTTCTGTAACAACAATTGGCGCCGTCTGTGGGGACGATAGACTTCTTCACGATCTAAGACGAATCTGAGATGACATGACCTCTCTCAACCAGCGACAGCTCAGGAAAAGCAACAGAACAGCCACAAGACCCAGACCACCCGAACTCGGAGAAGGAAACGGGCCTGTCGCACCCACCAGCTAGCTCGACAAACCCTCTCCTCACCTCGGGACTCTCGAGAGGTGGCGGGCCCAGCACCGTACTGGCTCGCGCAAAAATGTAAACGGTCAACAGCCCAGTCAACCAAACCAGAGCCGCAAACACACACGGAGGCGCAGAGCCAACAACGACCATAACCGCACAAGCCACAACTCAAAGCCAGCAAGACACCGCCTCTCTCGTAAGGACCCTAATGGCACAGATCAACGAGCTGACATGATGCAACAACGATCGTTTCGAACGGCTCGCGCGCGCCCAAAACACATGTCACGAGCAAATGGATAGCCTCCAAGCAACCTAACTAACACCCCGAAACAAGGAAGCATCTACAGACACGTTCCCTAACACAACCATCGGGCCAGGCGAGCGACTAACCATACCCCGATTAACATCTGCACACGAGTCCGAAGCTCGCAACGAGAGGCCGGGTAACGAAATCGAAATCCTGAAAGCGCAGCTGGATATCATGACGTCGAAAGTACATAAAGCCACCAGTTCAGCTCCTGAGATTGACAGAGTCCTAAAAGAAACACAGAGCACACCATTCACAAGCAAGATAACAGGAACGCCAGTCCGACATCAAGGAAAAATCAAGTTACCCACCTACGACGGTAGTTCAGATCCGCGAGAATACCTGACAGCCTTCAGCATTGCGATGGGACGAACTCAATTTCGTCCCGAGGAGCGCGACGCCGGTTTCTGTCAACTCTTCGTTGCGAATCTCAGCGGCGCCGCCCTCAATTGGTTTTCACGACTAGAAGCACAATCGATCGGCAACTACCAACAACTAACGACCACCTTCCTCAAACACTACTCGATGTTCATTCAGGAAGGAGCCTCCAGTGCCGATCTCTGGTCAATCAACCAGGAGAAACATGAATCCCTAAGGTCATACATTGACAGGTTCAAAACCGTCATGTCTAAAATCTCGTTCACCGACAACGAAGGAATACCCGCATTACGAAGCAGACTCTGGTACGAATCACCGTTCCGCAGCGAGCTGGCCCTCAATAAACAACAGAGCCTCGAAGATTCCCTACATCGAGCCGCCATCTTCATCGAAATAGAGGAAGAATGAGAACTGCTGGCCAGAAAGTTCGGATCAGCAAAACCAACGAAGGAAAAGGAGAAGGAATTAATGCAAGATTACGTCGAACCTCGGCAGCACTATAATCAGGAGTACATGAACTCCAAAAAAGAAGGTAAGAAAACGGCGGCTTACCTCACCGGCGACCACGACCCGCAAAACAACCTGAGGAACCACGCCAAGAGCAAAGGCTCGAGCACCGGAGACAAATATCGACCTTTCTGCACATATCACCAAAGATCGGGACACGACACTGACGAATGTTGACACCTACAGAACCTCCTCCTGGGAGAGTACCAGAGAGGAGATACAAACATAACAAACCGAAACGCACAGGTAATGCCGGCTGAAAAAAAAGCGACGAACGACAATGAGCGAGTCCGACTCATCAGGGGAAAGAACAAAAGGCCCGGAGGCGCACAACGGGCCAAGCAAGACGACACCAACGCAGAACCACACGAGCGATCTCAAGGCAGCAGCGAGACAGGGAAGCCGTCACCAAGAAGGCGCATCAACATGATATTGGAAGAACCCGCTGGTCACGACGACTCGGACGAACACTCGGGAACTCCAAACAAGAGGGAAAGCACGAAAAAGGAAAAGAGTCACGACGTCGGGATCGAAGGAAGGAACGAGATCTCGTTCACCACCAGGAACGACGGAGGAGTAAACAAACCAAATCACGACCTACTTGTTATCAAACTCCAAATAAGCAAACAAATAATCGCTAAAGCTTTGATCGACACCGGAAGTTCACTTAATCTCATTTTCAAAGAAGTTTTGCAGGAAATGAAGCTCGAAAAACACATGGTAAAAAGGCCGAAGAGAACACTCACCGGCTTCAACAGTGAAACAACAACAGTGATCAGAACTATTTTATTGCCAGCCCGCACAAGACAAGTCACCCGCACCACCACTTTCCTCGTCATAGACCGACCAGCAACATATGACGCGATACTAGGGACCCCGTGGATCCACGCAATGAAAGCAGTCGTCTCGACCTAGCACCGGTGCATCAAATTCCCGACTCCGCGGGGAACCAAAACTATCTGGGGCGAACATATGAAAACAAGAGCCGACCTTGTTGGCAAGAGCGGTATCCAAAACCCAGCGCATCCAGACAGGGAAACGACTTCAATCAAAGCAGCAACTCAGGATCTGAGCTCGTAGATAAGGCCCTCTATCTTTTTTTCTCCACGCATATATAAACGCATGAATTTCCTACAAAAAAAATTATTACATATTGTAACTACAAAAAGAACTACGCTCGACTTGATCTCTCATTAGAGAGTATGTAGGCAGCCCTTACGAGGCACAGTCACCCCATTAAAAAAAAAAAAAAACGTGTTCTCTCCTCGAAACGTGCTCGGGTTGTCCGAACTGCTAACATTGACATTCTGGCCAAATGATCGATAAAATTAGAACGCGTCCCAAGGCGCAGTGGCATCATGCCACATTGTCAATTTTGATAACATCCAAGCCGGGGCCAGACCCGCACAAGTCATCGGAATAGATTGATTAAGCCGAACCTCCTTCGCGCAGTCCAATTCCGAGACTTCACAGGATAAGTCGGGCACGTACTCGCACCTAAAACCTAACAGATGACAGGATAAGACGAGCCCAAGCCCGCACCTAAAAAACATTTCTATGTAAGGCGAAGACAATTCGTACTTAAGCAATCCGAAAGAAGACAAGTCAAAGACTGAACTTGCCCTCGCCAACGCTCCAAATTTCTTTCAAAAAAAAAAAATGGCGACGAACAATGACAAGTTCGGACCCGCCCGGATTCACCAAAACCAAGAATCAAAACAACGTGCGACAAGTTCAAGACTTCTCTTCTCGCTATAAATGACAATCCGAGAGCCATAAGTACAACAGCAAGACCAAAAGCATTCATACAAACAACACAAATACATACATGCACAAAATAAAGCAGCTCAATTATTTGAAAATCCCCAGAGCTCGCAAACCAGCAGCCACTTCAGGGGTAATGAGCACGGTGTTCGACCCATAGGGAAAGTCGACCAGCGCTCCGGAATAAACATCCTCGTACTCGGGATCACCAAGAGGAGTCATGAAAAAGTCACCCTTCTCGAGCTCTGGAACCGGAAGCGCGGATAACTCAGCCCGCAGCTGGGCGTCGTGTTCTTTTAGCAGCTCAAAACGAGCAGAGGGAACTTCGAACCCTTCCTCCGCAAGAAGTTGGAAAGCACCCATCATGGCAACAGTTTGATGCATCTCCAACAGCTTACCCGTCGCTAGAGCGTCATCCCTCTTCTCAACCCTGATCTTATAAAGGCGTTCAGAAGCTTTTTCATACATCCTTCGCTTCTCAGAATGAACAGCTTCATCACACGAAGAACGCAACAGATCACGCTCAAGCTTAAGAGAATCGACCTCAGCTTTCAAAGAGTCAACTAAACTACCACTCCGATCCTCGGACTCCCTTTTCTCCTTCTCAAGCTTATGAATCTTGGCCTTGAGCTCGACATTCGTGATCTCGGCCTCAACAAGCTTCTTCTGAACACCTTCAGGCCCACTCAAGGACCGCCGCAAATTCATAACCTCCCCCTTAAGATCTTCTTCCCTAGACTTAAACGCCTCGAGCTCCGCAGCGTAAGAATCATTAAGATGATTGGACTTAGCCAAAGCCTGTCAAAACCAAGAAAAACACGATAGCACAAGCAGAAGCTCCCCCACATGTCATCAAGAAAGAGAAAGACCAGAAGGAAACACTCACCATTGCAAAATGAAAATTTATGTCCTGTTGAGTCTCAGCATGAAACAACCGATCAATAGGGGTCATGCTAGGACGAGGCTTCAGCGACAGCTGACGAAAGAAATTCATACAAGAAGCCCGGTCATGTACGATCAAGTCAGGTCCAGCATGGCGAATGTTGAATGAACCATCCAGGGCCTTAAAACCCTCCGACACCTTCGAGCTGTCAGTCGCTAACAGGTTATCAACAGTCAACGGCCCCGTCGCCCTGCGCTTTCCAACACGAGCAAGAGCCACCCGGACAGCCGGATCAACGTAATCTCCTAAGCAATCCAGTTCCGCAGCAGACGCCTCATCAGTCTCCGATCTACACCTCTTTCTGCCCAGGCAAGCATCCCCCTCATCAAGACTAGGAACGTCGTCCTCTTCCCCAAAGGGACCAGCATCATCAAGAGCCAACTGATCGTTGGCACCATGACCGTCTGAGGAGGACAGTTCCTCTTCGATGTCTGCAGAACCATTATCATTAAGAGACAGCCCCTTCATAGCATCACTACCACCCTGGGAATCGACCAATAGCCCTCCTCCGGCACCAGCACGATCTTCCCGAACAAAAGTTAAGTCTCCTTCGACAACAGCCTCATCAACCCGACCGCCAAGCGCGATGGAACTAGCAACCTGGCCTTCGACATGAACTATATCTCCTTCTTCACGTCGGCCCGGAAGAGCCAAAGAACGCTTCCGCTTGAATAGCCGGCCGGGTGTCACGACCATCCTCTACTGGTTTCTGAACCAAAGGAGTATCTATAACGGCAGCAAGAACCCTCTGAATATAATCAGGCAGCGAAGCGTTTCTCCAACTCATCTCCGAAAAATATTATGAGTAAGAAGGGGAAGGAGGACAGTATAGGAAGAAAACCCAAAGCAAAGCTCGAAGAAAACTACACCCCCAGAGCAAAGAAGAAACTAATTAAGGAAGAACGGCAACCCGGAGAGACAGAAGCAAAACCCTAAGAACGCAACCGTCAGGAGAAAAATGAGAATCGAAGGAATCGAATCCGGAGAAGGTCTCAATTCCCCGTGTAAAAGAAACCACGCCCTTTCGCTTTCCTTAAGAGGAAAATAAAACCCGACAAATATGGACAGAAAGTATCGAAGTAAAACTGACCTAATTAGATTTCCTCCTGACTTAAGTACTCAAGGAAATTCGCCGAGTTCAGCACCATGACTCGACGAACTGGGGGGGGGGGACTAATTGTTGGATATGGGTTTAGCACCCATCAATAAGCCCATTGGAAATCTAATTAAATCAGCTATGTCACCTCGGCCCAAGAAGACAGGCCCGCTAAGGAGTCAACATCCCAAGAAAGAGTCAGCATCCAAGCGCTATAAATAGGACCCTTCACTCTTCATTTTAGACAGATTGTAACTTACGAGAGGCCGAGCTACTTCTATAAAGCTCCGACCTCAAGTACTGTTGAGTGAGCACGTCATTCGACGGACTCACACCTCGTACCATCCTGTTCATTGCTCGGCTCCGGCCTTAAGATTAATAAAGAATCACTTCGTCCTCGTATTATATTTACATTTCACCTCGTAGTTCAGATACTCCAGATCGCAGCCCGTAATATTGACTAGATCGTATTTCTGTAACAACATGTATCTTTTGTTCGTCATGAGGACCTAGTCGCTCATTTTCTCGAGGGTACTCTCTGTTATAACAATTCTGGAAAGAAAAAAACTATACAATCTCAGCCTCATGATGATGCACTTGTTGTAAAATAGTCTTCTTATTTTTCAGTAAAATTTTAGGGTGAAAGCCAATGGAGTATCGCAAAAGAACTAAGTGCTGAAATAGTAAACGTCATTATTCAGAAATTGATTAAAAAAAAAAAGTTGCCCATCACTGAATTATTCTCCACTTACTTTGGTTCATTCATCAGACATACACAAAACATGACTTTATTATTTATGTTGTGAACGCGTTAAAGCAAATTTAAAACCTAAGCCAGTTTAATATTCAAAAAGTCTAAACTCGGTTGAGCTGTGGTTATCCGTCACTATAAACCAAATCTCAATTAATGGAAAGCTCCCAAATCGTAGAATCAGTCGACCATCGGAGCAGTTGAGTGAAAAGCAGAACACACAGCTACATAATCCTTACGATCGCCTTGCTTCTTGGGTAAGATTGGGGTTTTCTATGTTGTGTGCTTCATAATTGATCTTCGATTCTGATTTTACGAAGTGGTTTTGCTAATCTTATGAGACGGTTTTTTGATGAGTAGTTTTCGCAAGTTACCATTATGATTGAATCGATTGGGCGTAACACTAGTCACATTGTTTGCTTCATTGGTATTAAAGCGTTTGAGAGGTGCTTGTTTCGATCGAACAAAGTGAGAATTGCTACTAACCAATTGAATTCTTCTTAATGGTTGAATGTTACAATTGGTTTATCTTATTGTTATATTATAGCATTGATAAAGTAGAATCCTTGCACAGTTGTACTGTTTCGGTTTTTTCGTATATGTATATACTAACTTTCGACTTCGTAATCAAGTTTAGTGCAGTCCCTGCATTTCCCCCAAATTCATCGTTGATCAAGTAGAATCCTTGAGCAGCTGTAGCATCTTCTCCAATTTTTCTCTTGTTTCTGCTTTCGTGGATGCTTCCAACAAACCTGCCTTCTCTTCCTTTGCTCATTCCAGCACAAGGTAAGTCAGCGTTTCCACATTACTCATGAAGTTAAAAAGCATTTATGATTAGAGATGTCTGGTATTATCGATTTTTGAGAGGAAGAAGAAATAAGAGAGACAATGATCGACACAGACCTCAGAGCCGTGGCGGCAGCAAAGGAGGAGGAGGAGGTAAAGATAAAATCGATGCGCTTGGAAGGCTTTTGTAAGTACCATCATTACTTGTTCTAAAGAATGGCAGAGAGATTTTAGGTTAACTTGAAATCACTTTGGCAGGACACGAATCTTGCGACACATGGCTACTGAGCTGAGATTGAACATGCGAGCTGATGGTTTTGTTAAGGTTGAACATTTACTTAACCTGAATTTGAAAACATACGCAAATATTCAATTGAAGTCCCACACGTTTGATGAAATCAGAGAGGTTAGTGATTTTGTTCACAAGCATTTCGATTTCAGTGATTTGTGGTTGGAATTTGTGTATGATTTTCTTCAGATGATGTTAACTTGCAGACAGTGAGAAGAGACAATAAACAACGTTGTAGCCTCATTGAAGAGAATGGAGACCTCTTGATTCGCGCAAACCAAGGCCACTCAATTACAGTAAAAGATCTTCATTACAGTTTTGATCAATATGGTTTTCCAGTCATAGCTTCTGCTTATGGTTTTTTGTGCAGATTGTGGAATCTAAAAAGTTACTTAAACCAATATTTTCACAGGAAGAAGCTTCAGGTAAAAGCAGTTTTAGGACACATATTTACTGACTCCTGATCTGTATCGTTAGTTTTTATATTCATTTTTTTAATGGCAGTGTTAAGATATTAGCATCTGGTTTAAAGCATATGAATAGACTCCATGTTCACTTTTCTTGTGGCTTGCCAACCAACAGATGGTGAAGTCACAAGTGGTAAGATTTTGGCTGTTCCTGCATTATTGCATATTGAACATTTATCTGATTCCAAATTTTATTAAATGATTTGGCTAAGGCATGAGAAGGAACGTTAATGTCTTAATCTTCCTCGACATCAAGAAAGCTCTTGAAGGTATTTATTTAGTATGAAATAATTCATCATATTCCGTTTGTTTTAACATTCTTGCTATGTATTCCAAATATTCAATATTTCATTTGTCACTTTTGTTTCATTCAGATGGTATTGCGTTCTACATTTCAGATAACAAGGTGATTTTGACATAAGGCATTGATGGTGTAGTGTCTGTCGATTACTTCCAAAAGATCGAGTCTTGGCCGAATCGGCAGCCAATACCTTTCTGATTTGTTAAAGATTTACAGGGTTCTATGACAATCAATGATTGTAAGCTTAACCGTTGATAATGTCCTGATCTCGTTAGTGGCACATGATAGTTTCTCTGAACTTTCAAGATTCTGTTGTTCTCGTTGTCGGAAGCGTTGAAACGATAACAACTGAAGAAAAGCTAAATAATTTCTAGACAACCAATGATGTCAGAATTTTGGAGCTAATGTTAACCAACGGGAAAATACCCTAAGAATATTCAAACTGAACTCTTTTTGCGAAATACACACTTTTTGTCATTATCCGATTAATACACAAACTGGTTAAATTTGGTATTTTAATACATAAATTCGTAAGTTGTTAAGTTTTTACTACACCGTACCGTTTTAATAGACATTAACGGGAAGTTACAGTCCTCTGTGATGGGGTTAATTTGAGATAATCGGGGTCCATTAATTTTCTCTCATAATTTTCCCAAATCAATATGGAAGAAGAACCCTAAAAGAGCGAAACCCTAAATCGAATTGGGAAATTGAAAATCAATATCCTACATTCGTGCGTTTCATGTGTTTCGAAGCTCCAGCATAAAGATGAGGTACGTTTTTGACTGATGCTAATAATTTCGGGTTGGATTTCTTGATGATTTCTGGGTTTCGAAAATCTGGGTCGATTTGGGGATTTCTATTTTTGTTATGGGTATTTTGGGTTTTGAGTTGTCTTGAACTCGTCTTAGAATGCGGTTTCGATTTGGGGATTGAGGTTTTCGATTTGGCTAAGAAAGATGCTTCAATGTCGAGATTTGTTGTGATTAAGTTTGGTGTTTCGTTCGTGTTTGAATTTTTGACAGTGCACCGGACACCATTAAGCTGAATATACACTAAGGTGGCATATCAGATTATGAAGATGGTATTATCAGCTATACCGGAGGATTTGAATCGAAAATAATGGTTATAGATCATGATTACATGACATGGTTTTTATTTGACGATTTCTGCAAGGAAAAAGATGTCCATGGTTCGGTAGAGCATGTATAGTATAAGACTCATGAAGATGCGACGATGAATTATGTGAAATACCTTAAGGAAGATAACGATAGTAGGATACGACAAATGTGCGTTGACGGTGTTAGTGCAGGTGAGCTTAATGTGTACATTGAAAATGGAGTCTCAACACCTGTTCTTAGTGTAGAAGATGACACATTGGAAGCAGTTGGGAGACAAGATAAAGAGAGAGAAGGCAATGAAGAAGATGAAACTCGTGGTAATGAAAAAGAAGTTGGTGAATGTAATGATGAATTTGATCTTGAAGAAGAAGAGAGTGAATTTGCTGGTGAAGGTTATGAAAAGTCAGAGGATGAGGAAAATTTTCATGACAGTGGTAAAAAAAAGCTTCAAGAAGAGGAAGAAGAAGTTTTCGAAGGAGGAGGAGAAGATCCAAGGTTTAAAAACCTCTTCGATGAAGCAAAGAGACAAGAAAAAGATGGCTCAGAAACTGTTGGTGGTGGTAATGGTGCTCAGTCAGGAATGTTGGTGGTGATGATGGTGCTAAACATGGTCTTTCTAAGGCTCAAGTTGAGGATGAAGAAGAGTTTGAAAGGTAATTTACTGATGCTAAACATCCAAAACCTGCTATGGATTCAGATGAGGAATGGGATGAGTTCCATAAACATGAAGTTGAAATTTCAAGGAAAGCGTACCAGCAAGAACAGCCTCTGTATTTGTAGCTTCTGTACACATTTAGAAGTGGAGAAGAGTTCAAAGAGCAGTTGCTGAGGTATGTGCTGAAAACATAATTCGATGTTAAGCTATGTAGATGGAAACCAACCAAGCTAGCTGCGGTTTGCACATGCCCAAAATGTGAATGGAGAATCGATTACTCCGTAGAAGAAAGTTATAAGAAATGAATGGTGAAGGTTTACCAAAACTGTCATCACTATTAAAAAAAATTAGAAGAACAAAAATGTTTAAAACATGTGTCATTGCTAGACTTTTCAAAAATGAAGCAAGAAGGTCTGATATAAGTGATCGTAGAAAAATAATGAAAACGTTAGCGAACAAGGACCAACAAATTATTGGGCCTTACAGGCCCATTTTAAGTGCAAAATTGAATGATTTGATAGAAAATAAAACCACTGAGAGCATTTATGCTACAGAACAAAAAGAAAAAATCAAACAAAACTTTCAAAACTTCAGACCAATAAATGCCAATTAATATCCTCCTCCAGCCTGTTGCGTCCACCACCCACTACGTGGTCTAGCCACTGAGCCACCATTTACGTGAGTTGGGTTTGGTCGAGGTTGCCACTCTGGTAGTATATCATTATTGTCATCATGAAAACCTTGTTTCCACAAAGGTTCAGATCTTCCATATTTATGTATAAGCTCTCTCGCAGAATCAGACCGGCTTGTATTGACAATATCTCCACGAGATAAATAGTTAAATTCAGGCAAGTCATCATCATCAACATCATCCCGACTCATGGCAATTGGACCAAACCCAGGCGGCACATCACCACCATCATCGTGGTTGACCTGTGGCATGTTATTGTAACGAGACGTACTAAGTGTGGGTAATGAATGGTTCTTGTGAGAGTTAGATAGTGATGGTTTTTTTAATTGTGGTCTTCTCCATACAACAACACCTATAAGACCAGCATCATCTAAAGATTTCAAGAAATCAACTTGGTTTCTCGGAACAATCTTGTTTAAAATCTCGGTGGTTCTGCCACGGCTTGGACACAGGTAAAGCTCGACTCCTGAAGCCGGTTCAGCGAAACCCACCCTCGCATCTTTAGCATACGAATCCACCACCTGTATAATAATAACAATACCACATTTCACAAAATTGTTATCAATGTAGAATAACATAACCAGTAAAGAAACCGGGTTTCAGTTTGTGTTTCTGGTTTATGAATTAAACCAATTCAAATATACTAAAACTTTCGAAAAAATTCTTTTTGATCTTTCTTTTTTCTTTTCTGATTTGGATCTAGTTAATATATGCAGAAAAAAAGTAAACCCATTTTAACAATTCGGTAATTGTTATCCGTTGTTTCAGTTCTTTATCTGGATAACAGGGTCCTACACAGAGTCTTAGTTAACTACCAAAGCTCATACCTCAGAAATGTTTTCTTGTTCTGTCTCTTCCTTGCAGGCGAAACACATAACCTGTAACACAAAAGAAAGGTTTATATATATAAGTAAGTGCAACGAGTTCATCATATACATATAGAAAGAAGAACAGACAAGTCTTAAATATGTTGGCGTATCGAGGGGGCTATTTCAGAAATTGCCATTGTTCAGGTGAAAATATTTTTGTAATTGTCAACACAACATGTATTTCTATTTTAAATAAGCACACTATTCCATGGATGTGAAAATTACAAGCATGAGAAGAATGAGGATATAAACAGTGAAATTGATGATAGAGATAAACGTGTAAAACAATACCATTACAGCACGACTCCTGGAATTTGGGAGCTCTCGAACAAACTTCTCAAATGCATCTAATCTGACTCTACCCTTGATCTCAAGCAACTTAGGCCACTCTTTTGTAGTAGTTTTTTCTCCACTGTCAAGAGTAAAAATCAGGTCAATAAATGTAGAATCAGTAAGTGTACAGACTTTTGACACGAATCAATTGCCCTATAATGCAAACCAATCTCTATGGATGACATAAACGCAATGAGAAGCTATATATATATATATTCACAAAAGCTTTTATCTGAGCGGTAAAACATCTTCCATGCAGCTGATAAACACTGGAATAGTATAAATAATTGAGAGAGAACATATTAAAGAGTCTTTGATCAATCAGTATCAAGAAATGCTTGAAAAAATGCACACTCAAATTTGAAAATGTAAACGGAATACGAAATACTGAGATAGGTTTACTACCACTAATGGGGCCATTAATTGCTAACCTTTTCAGAATGCCAATGACAGAGATCATAGAAGAAACACTCAACTGGAGTGCACCTTCCCATACACGTTCACCCGCAGGTATGGATACAGAAGTGATTCCAGATTTCAGATCAGAATAAGGCTTTGACAATACTATGTCACCATCCTCAGCCTTAATTGGTGATGCCTCAGCCTTGTCTAGTGATTTACCAAGATCAATATTAGCACTTTCTTTGGGTGATGCACAAACTATAAACGCCTCTGGGTCATTATTGTCTGAAACGAAAGGTCCTTTCCCAATATCTGAAGACAAAGACTCGGATGGAGATTCTGAATTCATAGATGACGTGAATTCATCAAGAGACACAATCGGAGGAAGAGATCCAGTAGCAGCCTGCATCTCATCATCTATTGTGACTCCGTGAATTGGAGCAGTGCCCTTATTAGAGTCGTTCAATGCATTCTTGATTTTAGTGATGGAAGCGGTTTTCTTCTTGATATTCTTTGGTCGAGACCAGTTAAGCGAACTCGAGCCAACAAAGGTCTCCACTGAGCCACTATCCATTGGTTCAACTTCCACTTGGAACTCTCCTTTGTGTGTTTTCCTCACCAAGCTTCTGATATCAACATCCGTGTCCTGCAAAACAACCATTTGAGCCATCTCTTCTGCCTTTGCTTGTCGCCACTCTGCTAGTTCCTTTGACGCAAGTTCCTCAGCTGACATGGAACACAATCGCTCTGCTGGAATTTCTCCATACATAACCTTTTCCCTGAGTTTTGGATTGTTCTTGTCTTTCAAATTGAATAAGAGAGACCTTCCTTTTTCTTTATATTTCTTATTTACACCACCGTATAACTTGAAGAGTTCAGCCTCTATTTCATATGCCAAAACTTGTGGATCCAGTAACAACTTTTCCATGGATCTTTCCTGGCATCCATCATTAGCCATTGCACCAATGATCTCATTTTGGCAATTTTCTGTAAACTCAATATCTGAGTCTAGACCCCAAGAGAGGCCATTCCCTTGCAATAGATCATCTGTTGTGAACACATTGTCACTATATGAAGCATTGTCTTGCGGAAAAGGTTTATCAGCGAGAGGTTCTTGTGCAGTAAATTCTTCGGTATCACTTGTCTTGGTGATAGTCGAGACACCAACTCCAGAAGCAGCTGAAACTGACTCACTAACTTGATTTTTGAGAGGATCAGTTGCAATCTCACTATGTAATCTTTTTGACTCCTTGGTAGCTTCAATTTGGCACTGTACCATTGCCAGTGCATCTGCTAACGACTCTCTCATTTTAGACCTCACAATATTAGATGACTCGCTCTGATGTTTCAGCCGCATCGGTTGAGGTGAAACTTGTTTCCTCGCTGGAGTTTGCTTCCCAGATTTATTATAAGAAACAAAAGTATTCTTACTGAATGAAGCAGGCAAATACTGAGTTCTAGGGGAAACAGAAGATGACTGCACAGACTTGGGACCTTTATTTAGCTCAGACATCCGTGGTCGATGTTCCATCGGCACCATCCGTTTATTTTGCACAGACACCATTTGAGGAGGAGAAATCCCGTTGAACATAGGCTGCATCGGTGTCTTCCTCTTACTATGTGACTGAGCTTTGTCATCCATGTTTACTGACATAGATCCTACAGAAGCACCACTAAGTACAAACGATGACTGCATCATTACATTACAGTCTTGTCTAGCAGAGATCTGACTTCTTGCTGGCAGTGAAGGAGCTTCTTGGAAATTACGGATTGGTTCTGACAACAATCTCACTTCCGGAGTAGAGACATTAACGCATGGACCCATTTGCATACTTGCTTCTGTACTTACAGGTAAAGGCTGAGGCAAGAGATTGTCGGACATAACAGACACGAGCAATGTAATACAAATAAGGCTGCAAAATGGAAATGAGAGGCCGATTCAGAACAAAACACGAAAATGTAGCCATAAATTCAAGTTTCAAAACAAATGTAAAACAATATTGATTAATTTAATCAGGAACAGCATTTGATTATAAATCCAAGCTTCTACTTCAATCGGAGCGATGAGCAAGAGTCAATGTTAACCATTTCACAGTGAGCAGAATGCGATTTGAGAGGTGGGTACCTGATTGGTGGTAGTAAATGGTAATGGATGAAGAGATTAGAGGCTGCCAAAGGAAGAGAGATCTCTCATGACTGTACTATTATCTAAAGGAAAAGCGGGTGGCGGTGTTATAGTGAAGAAGAAAACCCTAAAAGACCTTATGCGGATGGCGGATGTATTAGTGAGTAGAGAGACTGATGAAAATGAATTGATTCATTCAAAGCTCAAAACTGTACCTGATTCTAACTATATACAATTGAGCTAAATATATAACCGAAAATAACCGGGTCTATCTAACCAAACCAACTACAATTATATACAATGATACTTAATAGTTCCCTCAAAATAAGCTATAAATGTTAGTAAGGTTCATCATACACACCAAATGATGAAACTCATGAGGAAAGAGTGGTTTCGTAAGAAGGTCAACGACTTAATCCTCTATACAAACATGGAGAAGTTTCAATAAACCCTTATCAAATCGTTCTTTAACAGTGCGGCAATCCACCTCAACATACTTCGTCCGCTCATGGAAGACATGATTAGAAGCTATTGAAATCACAGTCATACTGTCAAAGTAGAGAAATGGTAATATACCGGTCTCAATATGAAGATCCTTGAGCAAAGTTGCAAGCCAAGTTAACTCACAAGAAGCCAAGGCAAGAACACGATATTTAGTTTCAGCTGAAGATCAAGAGACTGTAGCCTGTATCTTGGACTGCCATGATATCAAGGAAGATCCCAAAAACATCGTGAAGCTAGTAGTTGAGCGCCTACTATCAACACAAGCAGCCCAGTCAGAGTCAGCAAACCTTTTTTAAGAGCTAAATTCGGATCAGCAGAATAGAAAAGTCTTTGTTCAATAATGCCTTTTTATGTACTGAAGGACTTTGTAAATGCCATGAAGATGTGCATTTCGTGGAGCAGAAGAGAACTAGCAGAGCTTATTCTTATTCACAGCAAAGGTGATATCCGGACGAGTAGTAGTAAAATACATCAGTCATCGTCCAACCAAACTCTTGTACATCTCAGAATCTGACAAGAGTTCTCCATGAAGTTTAGATAATTGCAGGTTAGGAACCATTGGAGTAGAGGAAGTAAGCCTGGGCATTTTTATCCGGACCCGAGGACCCGACCAGGAACCGACCCGAATAAGGCAGGTTCGGGTAGGAACCTGATTTAGACATTTTAACATGTTGGATCTAGCTGTTGAAGACCCGCGGGTACAGGTTCGGGTCCGGGTATTACCCTCGGATCTTTCGGGTACCCATATAAACATGTATAAATACATATATTAATAATATATGTATATATATATATATATATATTAAATATTTTAATAACCTGTTCCGAACATGTACCCAACCTGTTCTCAGCCTGTTCTGAACCTGTTCCAAACATATTCCGAACATGTTCTGAACCTGTTTCTAACCTGTTCCGAACTTGTTCCAAAACTGCTTGAACCTGTTCGAACCCGTATCTGAACCTGTATCTGAACTTGTTCAAACCTGTTCGAACCTGTATCCGAACATGACCCGATTAGTATCCGAATAAAAACGGGTATTGGCAGGTAAGCTACCTTAAAAACCGACCCGGACCCGGCAGTACCCGACCCGAACCCGACCCAAAACTAGCAGGTCCTTCATTTCTTCTACCCGATGGACCCGGACCCGACCGAGACCCGACCCGAACCCGACCCGAGGACCCGAATACCCCTAAGAGGAAGGTTTGCAAGCAAGCATTCCAGTGGATGCTAACAGCTCAAGAGCATATTTCCTTTGACAAATACTGATCCCAAATCCTGATCTTGCAATCTCAAGTCGCAAAAAATATTTTAAAGAACCCAAATCACGAAGTTTAAACAGCTTCTTCAAATCAGCAGTCAAAATATCAGCAGCAGATTCAGTAGAGCTGGCTATTGCAATATCATCAACATAGACTAGAACCACAACAAAATTAGAAGATGAACCTTTGATAAACAAAGTGTGATCGCCATGACATTTGTTGAAGCCTAAATAAACATTGCAGAGCTGCAGAAAATTCCAGAAACCATTGTCGAGAGGCATGTTTCAATCCATAGATTGATTTTTTGAGTCAACAAACGACAATAGCAGGTAGAGGGTCCCCCTTACTATGTGAATATCCTTCAGGTAAACGCATATAAATCACCTCATCTAACTCCCCATTCAAGAAAGCATTAGAAATGTCCAACTGTTTCAAAAACCATTTCTTAGATGCTGAAATCTGTAACAATAGCTTTACTGTTGCCATCTTAGCAACAGGAGAAAAAGTTTATGTATAGTCAAGTCCAGGTTTCTGAGTAAAATCTTTATCTACCAAACGGGTTATTATAACGTTCAAGACTCCCACATCATGAAACTTCAGGTTAAAAACCCATTTACAACCAATAACCTTCTTCCCAGGAGGTAAACTAACAACATCCCAAGTAATTGTAGACTCAAAAGCAGAAATCTCCTTATCAGCAGCCTCACACCAATCCTTAGAATCCTTTGCCTCAGAGTAAGTTTGAGGGATTAGGATTTTAGTTATATGATTAATGTATAACAAGTAGGATGGTGTAAGATGAGAATATGGGAGATAAGATGATATGGGAAATGAAGTATTATCATTAAGAGAATAGCAATGATAATCAGACAAATGAGCAGGAGTTTTACGATTCCTGGAAGAATAAATTTGTGGTGATGAAGAAGTTTGTGGTGATGGAAAGATAGAGGATGGAATTCACGTGAGAGTACACGAGGCAATATGATCCTTGGATGTGAAAATATCCATAGCATCATTTGAGTCTAATGTTGTGGCCAGAGGAAACTGATCTTCAACAAACTCAACATGTAAGCCCTGGAGAATATCCCAAGAAGACAATCTCGAGCTCGAGGTATAAACTTATGTCTTTTTGAGCAGAAGTAACATTGTAACATAAGCAACCAAAATTCCTTATCTTAGAATAGATAGGTAGTGAGAAGCTCATAGGGACTCTTGTTCTGAAGAAGAGGAGAGGGAATCATGTTGATAAGGAAAACCGGAGTCAAAATGCTAACACCCCAGAAAGGAAGAGGCAACTTAGACTGAAACATGAGAGCTCGTGCAACATTGAGAATGTGCTGATGCGTCCTTTCGACGATTGAGTTTTGTTGAGGCGTTGCTGGACACGATTGAAAGGGTGTAATGCCTTTTTCTTGATAAAATTTGGTGAGGCGCAATTCCTGAGCATTATCAGAACGCACTGCTTTAACTCTGGCATTATACTGATTTTCCACTTGTGTGATGAAATTTGGAAACACTATGAGCACATCACTCTTGTTCTTGAGTCAATAAACCCATGTAGCTCTTGAATGATCATCAAAAACAGTTAGAAAATGTTTAAAACCATCAACAGATTCCACTTGAAAAGGTCCCCAAAGATCTATGTGCAACAACTGAAATGGAGAGTTACACATATTATTTTCTGAAGGAAAATAAATTCTCTTCTGCTTAGCCAAATGACAAACATGACACAGAAAGCAGACTCTTTATTCCTGTGCTTTTATGTTCCTAAAATCTCTGAGATGACATCAAGTCTTGAGTATGAAGGATGACCAAGCCTTTGATGCCATAAACCAATGTCCACGACCGCATTGACTTGAAAAGAGCTAGCAACTGCATCCATCACATAAAGGTTTCCAATCCTTCTACCCTGACCAATCGTCAACCCCCTGGTAACATCATGTATTTCACAACATGTAGTATCAAAGATCACACGAGAGGCAAGAGAGGTGGTCAATGAACTGATACTGAGAAGGTTTAGCCGAAAGTCAGGGATGAATAAAACATTGCAAAGTATTATTGCTTTATTCAACTGAATATTTCCAACTCCACTGATGCAAACTGTAACACCATTAGGCATGTTGACGTAACTCACAATTGAAGTATCTAATGAGGTAAATAGATTTTTCACATGAGCTACATGATGAGTTGCACCAGAATCAATAACCCATGTATCATTTGAAAGAGTGTTAAGAAACAGATAATATTTAAACAAAACTATTGGTATAGGAGGAAAATGTGATACCAGATGAATCAACATTGAAGTGAGAAGGACCTGCATCATGAGTTGATGATGATGAATGATTCTGCAACTTACCACTGAAGAGAGCAATGAAGTTCTTGATCTGATCATTAGTCAAATCACCAAGAATGTCTTCAATATTTGGAGAAGAATGCGTAGAGGAGAGATTTATCTGAGCAGCAACCAGAGTGGAAGATGAAAGTTGCTTCTGAGGAGTTGAAACAACAGTCGTTCTTTTCGCTAAGCGTATATAATAAAATAGAGTGAAAGGGGTGCTCGGTTTGGAGGATTTATACTTAGAGAGAAAGCCTGGAGGGAAGCCATGTTTCTTATAACATCGTTCTTCTATATGACCCACATGGTTACAGAAGGAACAAACAGGAGAACCTTTATGTGGTCCATTCTGACATTAGAGAAACCCCGCTGATTGACATCTTGATCCAGATGATTATACACCTCAACCAAAGAAGGAAGTGTCTCTTTAGCAATGATTTATCTCCGCACAACAGCATAGTAATCATAAAGGCCATCTAATAACTTAACAATCTTGTTACGTTCTGCCTTGTATTATAAGCGAAGAGCCTTGCCACATGTACATGGATCATCAAGTTCTTCAGCACCTTCGAGTTGATCCCAAAGAGTCTTCAAATGAGTGTAATACTCGGAGAGAGTGAGAGACCCTTGGCAAAAATCCTGAATCTCATGTGTGAGGTTAAATGTTCTCGGAAGATTGGACATGTGAAAACGACCATAAAGATCCAACCAAATATTCGAAGCCTTATCAAGACGGAGAATCCTACGATAGATCTGTGGAGACACCTAATTTAACAACCACGCTTTCACCATAAAGTTACAGTTAGACCATTGAGCAAAGGTGTGGTGGATAATGTTAGGCTCAGAAACAGATCCATCAACAAATCTTAGTTTATTCTTTGCATCAAGAGAAATACGCATAGCAGCAGACCAATCATCGTGATTCTTACCGTCAATTTGAATCGCGATGAATTGAAGTTCCGGATGATCGGAGTTGTGCATATGTAACGGAGAACGTTCTGAATCTGTAGAAGATGATGTAGATCGAGGGCAAGGAGCTCGCCCGACTTTGGATCGAGTCGTCGGAGGAGTCCGAGAAGGGGTTTTAACATCAGCATCAGGTCCAGGTGTTCTTCGTGAGCTGGAAATCATCGCTGCCTGTAAACGAGCTGAGCGACGAGTAACCTTACAGACTTTAACCATGGTGATTTGAATCGAGGAAGATTGGAGTCAAGAGAATGGAAATCCGAGCTAAGATCAAAGAAGAATGGGTCAAAATCAGAGAGAATCGGCCATTGATAGCTCTGATACCATATTAGTGAGTAGAAAGAGTGATGAGAATGAATTGATTCATTCAACGTTCAAAACTGTACATGGTTCTAACTATATATAAATGAGATAAATATATAACCGGAAATAACCGGGTCTATCTAACCAAACCAACTACAATTATATACAATGATACTTAATAGGATGTGAGAGAGACAGAGACAGAGTTGTTCAACACTATTATTAACCATTTTACCTCCCTAATCTTATTTTAAATAAAGAGTGATCTTACTCAATATACATCAATAATAAAATTAATTAATGATTTAAAAATTAACAAAATGAATAAATAAATAAAATTTGGACCACAATTTTATAAAATTAATTTTAAATTTGTCATCATTGTTAACATTGTCCATACAAAATCGATAATTATTGGCTCTAAATGGTGACCAAGGGAATGAGGAGGAACAATGAATTCTCTTTCGTTCCTTAAAAATACACCATTACAAGTAATATTTTTTACATATAATTCCTTCCCATTCCTTCTTTCGTAGAGAACTAAAGAGCAAAACTATTCTTCATCAAATTTGGGAAGGAACAATAATTCCTATTATTTTATTCCTCTTCGTTCTTTTCCCACTCATTCCTATTGTTCTTCAAATAGTCACCAGTTAGAGCCATTATTTATCTTTTTTGTCAACATAAAATGAACCTAAATCTAAGATAATTCGGTTATCAATATCGGTGGCTTAGAAACTATGTAGAAGAAATATTTGCTCCTATGGCGTCAATTTGACGGTTGTGTGGTGGATGTGATGGTGGTTCTCCTGACGGAGCTATCATGCTCGTTGATGGAAGATGCTTTTGTTATGGTGAGCCATATCGTCTTGCGAGGCATTTGCTTCTTTGTCCTATTTTCTTTCGTGTGGGGGGGGGGGGGGGTTGTTGTCGTCTCTGGCGAAGGGTTGTGGTGGTTTTGCGGTTGTGTTGTGTTTTTCGTTTTCCTTATGTCGGGATATGGATTTAGGCTTTTCTCTCGTCGGGTTGGTGGTGGTTTGATTCGGTAAGGCCAGGTTGAGATGGCACGGCTGCTAGGGTCTTCTCCGACAACAGTGGTGGTGGTTTTGTCAGAGCATGCGAGGTGGTTTTGGTTTTGGCTTCTTGTCATTCTCGTCCTGCTTGTTGGTCTCGTGCGGTGGATGTTACCTGCTCCTTGGCGTGATGTTTGTGGCCTCAAGGACTGGCACGGTGCTGTCTTTGGGCATGAATCTTAGCTTGCTCGTTTCACTTTGGAGTTGTGGCAACTACCCTTGGCGTCATGTTTGTCTCTGTTATTGAGTTTGAGGTTTGAGCGGGGATGTTGGATAGTGAATCAACTTGGTTTAGGCTCTCTTGGCAACAGTCGACGGATTCTTCAACGGTGGTTGGATGTTCAGAGCTCCTCCATTCTATTTGCTTGCTTTGCTCCTCATTTTGTCTCTACAGTCGGTGTAGTCTCAGCTTCTTACCTTGGTGTGTGTTATGGATTCGTTAGATAGTCTTGAGATCTGTTTTAATTTTCAGTTGGTTCGCCTCCATTGAAAGTTTTCCGGGGGTGATCCTTGGTTGAATAGAAGTGACATATCTGCTTGTTCAATTTATATTCTTCTGTGGGAGATGATTATCTTAGTTTCTCTGCTAGAGAATGGTGGTTTTTCCAACTGTCTGCAGAAGCTCATGTGCCGTTGGATGTGAAATTGACCATTGATATGATTTTCGTTTTTGTGTTTGTCTTAGAAAAGTTGAAGGTATTTTTGCTACTAGGTTTTTGAGGTCGGACTTTGAGTAAAGTTGCTCGTAACAATGATGATGAGGATTCAAAATTTTAGGATTTGCAAGTTCAATTTCCGAACTTTGTGTTTTGAATCGGTGTTTATGCTATAGGAAACTTAGGGATTTGATTAGATGGTTGTTTTTATTTTTGTCTTCTGAGTTTTAGTCCGATTTTATTGTTTTATTGTAACTTAGCCATTTATATAGTTTTGGTTTCTCTGTTTTCTAATTGGTCTTTGTAATTCTGTCAAAATTCTAAAATTGATATAAACTTTTAACAATTTACCATCGTTATTCGTTATAAAGCACAATTCCTTTAAATGTAAATACGATAATGAGATGTTAGGAATTTGGTTGTGGTTAGAAAAGAAAGAGCTTAACAGATTATGTTACTTGCTAAGTTCTTATATATTACTAGGTATGTGCCCGTGCTACGCTGCGGGTTGATTTTATTTAGATTATATTTTATCAGTTTATTAAAGATTTTACAATGAATGGATTGTATAATGTGTCTATTATATTGTATATTCAAAATTGTTGCAATTATATTGTTTTTGTTTATTTTTTGGTTAGATTTTGATTTTGTATCATATATGATTTTATATTTTTATTTGTTTTTCGTATTCATAAAATTATGTTATTTATTTTTAAATTCATTATTTGATAAATAAGTTTTGTTTTGATTCTCACTAAAATTTTTTATTGAAAACCTAAAAGATAGAGAAATTTAGTTAAGAAAATATAAAAGATATATTATAGAAAAATGGGTAATAACGAAATTTTGTTTTGTACGTCCGGTTATATTTTTTATAGTTTTGTTTGTGTTTTTCATATGAAAATCTTCTCGAGCTAAAATATGAACATTCTTTTTAGGTAAAACATATCTGTTTTATAGTGTACTTGAGTTACAATAGATGCTTCAAAGTTTAATAGTTATCTTAAGTAAATTTTTTTTGAAAAGCCAATGAAAATACATTTTTAATAGAACTTTTAAAGTTTAATTGAAAACATTTTAATCACTTATACATTAACTTAAAAGTATAGCATAAGTATAGTATGCCATGACACTAAAAGAAGCCGTCGATCATGCATTTGTTTGTATCGCATTGAGAGGAAATCTCGGCCCAAAGGAGAACACTTGCTGTTGTTGTTGTTGGTGTGCCATGAACTGCATCTGCGCATGAACTTGCGGGTTGTTGTTGAATCCCGGGATGATGCTTGGTTGAGAAGAGCAAGCTGAAACTTGTTGTTGTTGTTATTGCTGTTGCAGGAGAGTATTGATGTTGTTACCACCACCTGTGGATAGAGACATGCCTTGGAGAGTATTATTATTAGTATGCGGAGAGATTCTTCCCGGTGATCCAAATCTTGCTGAGAGCATACGTGCTCTTTCTGCAGCAAATCTCTAATGGGGTTTCTCTACTTGTTCGCATTCTTTCATCAATAATGTTTCGATTTCTGAAAACTGTTTTAGCTTCAACTCCATCCTCTTCAACTGTGGGATGATTGAGAGGTTATTCTACTCACATCAGCAATAAACGCTATCAACAAAACAAATTGAAAAATCATCTAAATTATCAACAGCAACCATGTTCTGCTATTTACCTGGTGATTTACGATGTTTGCAGAAAGCCTTGGGATTTCCTGTTCCTAATGATCATCGAACAATTTTGCTTTTGTTGCTGCAGCTGATAGTCCGGCTCTAAATGTAGCCATAACCTTATCATGTGGTAGTAGAGTGGAGCACCGTTTTGGCAGGATGTTATCTGTGCTCCCGAGTTATCTATTACAATCAAAGGAGATAGATATTGACGATTAGGTTAAAAACAAAGAAGCCAAAAAAATTACTGTAAAGAGAACAATCAAGCAATTGCCTCACCATCTAGCTGATGGTTTTCTCCATCAATCAAGCTGGGTTCTTTTCCTTGCAAGCCATCAGATTTCAACCTTGATAGATTGAAAAGGTTTCAGCATAGTCCATAGGATGTATAAAAGCTACCACAAAGACTTTGAAAATGGATAGTGACCACGAAAACACTAACCTATCATCCGCATATAAAACCGTGAGCGACTCATGGGCACGAGATGCGGCAACTCTAGGTCCAACAGCTGATGCCAAAAATGCAACCTAAAATGTTTTGGTATCAGGATCATGGGCGGAGCTAGGTAAGGAGTGAGGGGGGCAGTTGCCCCCGGTTAATTATATATACTAAAAAATTTCATTGGTTTTACTGCACAAATTGTAATTAAAATGGCAAAAACAGTCTACTTGCCCCCGGTAAATTTGGGTAAGAGCGCCACCTTGCCCCCTTGTTTTCCATATATACTTTTGATGTCTTTACTTTTCTGTTTATATGTTTATTTTATTTATCTTAGCTTTTTATTTATATTTCCTATCATAGAATTTGCTTTGCTTTCCCAAAGCAAATTACAATTCTTTTCTACTTATTGTCCTGTATTAGTTAGATTCCGTTTCAAATCATAGCATCTCATGGCTATTTTTTAAAATTACTTATGTTTTTCTCATTAGTAGAACTAATGTTTATGTTGAAAATGTATTTTTAATATTATATAGCTAATATTCTCCCTTTATATTTTCTATAATAATTGCACTCGTTACTATCCATTAGTATATATCCAAAAGGTGTAGTATAAGATTTCTTTTTAATGTAACAAAACTAAACACTAAAAACTAAGTTTATACTATTAAACTTTAGTCTTATTATGCCCCCGATAAAAAAAATTTCTGGCTCTGCCACTGATCAGGATCATCATATCCCAAACTCACAGTTAACATAGGACCAACCTTTTCCACTCTAAATTAGGCATACAGTTTAGGTTTCAGATCAATCGATTCATGGATGGAATATCTCTAACTGGTGAGATCATAAGGATAGTGAGAAGCGTATATGAATTCTGCAGTGAAAAAATAAATCACAAACCAATGCCATAACCGGATTAGGAGACTTGACAAAAGGAAGATTGATCTCAGTGTCATAATCTTGCTCAGAAGTTCCTGCCAAAGCAAGTTAACAATGATTATAACATGT
Organism: Orychophragmus violaceus; assembly: GCA_030180135.1. Lineage (NCBI taxonomy): Eukaryota > Viridiplantae > Streptophyta > Magnoliopsida > Brassicales > Brassicaceae > Orychophragmus > Orychophragmus violaceus. The sequence continues at coordinate 63,475,320 of CM058236.1, read as the reverse complement.
CAAAGAACATAACCACAATCAATAATTCACAGCTATATGAGATGAAGTAAACAAAATAACCACGTAAAGACCCATTTGAATCAGTTCCTTTGTGCTCATATCCATTTGTAGAGTTTTCTGGATCAATTACACATGCATGGAAGCTCAACATTATCCAAAAGACCATCCTCCACAAGTAATCGAAGAAAATGAAGAATACATTGAGCTTTCGATTTGGAACCAACATGGTCCGCAATCTGAATCCAATTTTCACTGATGGTGAATAGCTCCACCTCCCTTCCCACTCTTCTTAGCTTTATCAGCTGCAGCAGCAAATGTTCTATGGCATACAACTCGCACTACATCTTTTAGTCCATGAGTGGAGTCCACAAACAATCGAGTAAGGTTTATATTATCAAATACCTGAAAATTTCCAGAATAAATTAGAGAACAAAACAAAGCAACCTATAGAATCTTATAACCACTCTCTATAATCAGTTACATAACATCTAATGTGTCTCACTTTCGACCAAATTGTAAAGCCAGGACAAAATTCTTACCCAGTCTTTCATTAAGAAAGCAATTTAAAACCTAGTTAAGTTGGATGACCATACATAATCGCACATAAACAGCTTAAATGTGATGGATTCGTTTAGTATTTCCTGGTTCAATTCATCAAATAATTGATCCTACTAAACATGCCAGATCTAGGTTCTCTTGCTAGAAACATAAAGGATCTCACCTGTTACCTTGTTTTGCAGCGGAAAGAGGAGGTACGGGTCAGAGATCAGCAGAACCACCAAGAGATAGCTCCTCCAAAGGCTCACACACGCACGCACAGGAAATTGGCTGCTAGACCGAGGAGGGAGGAGGCGCAGAGAAAAGAGAGAGGAGGCGCAGAGAGGCTAGGGGAAAAAGGTGGCTAGGTTAAGTTTTAATCATAAAACTTATGCCTAGTTCCTTTTGGGCTTTTGGGCCCAATTCCCAGTTTGATTAAATCCCTTGGATTTAATCAAGCCCTTCTATCTCTCTAAGCACAGTAAATGCCTAGCACTTTTACCGTACTTCTGCTGAACCGTTCCTTCATTGTTTCCTGTTAGCTTAGGCGTGTGACCCATATGGGATCATATAATAAAGGCAATAAATCCAAGATTTATAGATCATGAGCGGACTCTAGCAAGCCATCATGACCCCCAGTATTATATGACTTATGTCTGATCATTGACATACTCTTACTTTCTAGAGACAGTACAGAGATTACTGGACATAATTCCAACAATCTCCCACTTGTACTGGAATCTCTGTATTCATAATCCTTTTGTCTCAATATCTCGATTAGTCATAAGGCAAGATGAGTGTCATCCTTATAAAGTCTAATCATGTTCATCGGACTCTGATTTGATACTGACAATCCAAACGACTCGGGACAGTCCGTTTGAGCATGGCCATGCATTTTCCAGTATTCAAATCTCCGATTGGCCTAGAGATATTCACTCCATTTATATTGGAGGGACAAATCTCGTCTTGTTCCATCACTGTAAACTACTCATTTCATAATACACCCAAACAAGGTCCTTATAACTATCGCTTAACGACAGTGTTAGACAATGATCAAAGCGCATCAGTTAATGTGCAGTCACATGCATGCGAACTCAGGTCTAAGGACTATACTCTATAGTCGTAGTAAGAATCTCTTATGACACAGATATAAATATCCTGAAGAGTTCTTATAAGCGGGTCTTGTCCGGTCGTATGTACCCCTACATACACCTATGTACTGACTTTGATGCCGTGCATCTATGACATCCTGAGACTTTGTCATAAGTCACATACCAATCTAGTCTCACGCGGTTGTTGGTGTTCCAATTTCAACAACCTTCGACTAGGGACAGGATGATATAAGCCATCTATCAAATATAGGGTCTCATGATCAAGCTAAATGACTTTGATGACTCAAGATCAAGTCACTTACTTCGATGACCTATAAAATGGTTCATATCATTTTGGAACGATTATTTCATCACAGTTAAAATAATCTTGAAAAATAATTTTATTATTAAACATCTCAAATGTTTTACAAGAACATATCAATAACTAAATAAAGCCCTTTACAAACTCCCACTGAAATTAAGACTACATCTTAATTTCACTTATCCTACAGCTACAGTCCGCGACTCGTGCTTAGGCCTAAGGAGTGGCTTCGTTAATAGATTAGCAACGTTCTCATTCGTTGAAACTTGCTGATCTACTTAACACCTCTGTCATTTATCTCACGGAATAGGTTATACCTACCTTCAAGATGTTTGGACCTCTGATGTGCAGCTAGTCTCATCTATGCTGGGAATCACATCGAGTTCAGTGATGAACTCTTCTTTCCAAACAACCTCTTTCGCCGCTTCCCAAGCTGCGAAATGTTCAGCTTAAGTCATGGAGTCAGCAACAGTGCCTTGCACCGCCAGACAGACACAAGATATAACCGGACTGTGACCGGAAATCATCTTTGTCTGTTGGAAACTTGCCTTTCAGACTCTACCGACTTGTAGCACCTCACTTTCTCCGTAAATCAAGAACTTATCCTAAGTATTTTCCAAATACTTGAGGATATTCATTACGTTTATCCAGTGATTATTTGCTGGATTTGACTGGTCTTTACTTGTCTTGCTTAACATTAAAGCAACATCAAAACAAGTACGTGTCATGGCATTCATGATAGATCCAATTGCCGACGCATATGGAATCTCATCCATGCATTCAAGCTCAGCAGATATCGAAGGATACTGTTTCTTGCTTAACGTAATGCCATGTGGCATTGGCATAAAACCCTTCTTGGAATGCTGAAAAAGTGTAGGACTTTGTCAATATAAGAATTCTGACTTTGTCCTACCAGCTATTTTGAATCTCTATCTTTAGATCCAAAATCCAAGAACCTATGTGGCTTTACCCATGTCAATCATAAAACCAACTCCCAAGCCAGTCCTTTACCGACTGCAGCTTTGGAACGTTATTTCCGAGAATCAGTATGTCATCGACATACAATATGAGAAATGCAACATCGCCCCCCACTTATCTATTAGTAAACGCACAGTTCCATTTCGTTCCTGTTCAAGTCAAAACCTTGACTACTTCAACAGAACGAAGATTCCAACTCCGATATGTTTGCTTCCATCCATGAATGGATCGATGAAGCCAACTTACACAAAATGTAATTTTTCGGAGTCCGGGCTCACTTTCGCTTCTTTGAATTTCGCAGATTCGTCGCTTTCAATGATCATCAGATCATGCGAACTTTCAATGATCATCAGGTTCAACTAATGACGAGAAATCACTCTCGGATTAGTGACTGATTCATTCATATCTGCGAACTTCAGGCTCTACAGGTGTAGATTCTACAGAAATCTGTAAATCCATCCGTTGCTCACCCTCAACAGGTTGAGCAGCCTCCTGTATTTCTCAAATTTCTTCGAGTTATACTTTTACTCCCACTGTTCTTCTTGGAAAGTAACTTCCCTTCTTAGAAAACAGAATGGACGTAAAAGTAACAAGCCTTGGTTTCCCTAGGACAACCAGCGAAGTAGTACAACTACAAATACTCAGTAAAGACGAATTTGGATCATTTCCAATCCACATTTACGTGGTGTCTTTCAACTGATATTGGTGGAACTATTTCAGCGTAAACTTAGATATTCTAGAGCGTTATTCTTAAAGAATATCATGGAAGATTCGTGTGACTCATCTTTAATCATTTCTAATAAGATCTGATTCTTTCTCACAGAAATACCTCAAGGTTTTCAGGAGAATTGAGCTGTGAAACGACTTCACACTCATTCAGATGATCACACCATTAATGACTCAAGTATTCTCACTCGTGATCTAATCCTGAGTCTTAATACTTCTGTCACTCAGATTCTATACCTCATTCTGGAACTCTTTCGACCAAGTCAAAGAATTCTGACTTGTGTCTCATCAAATGAACACAGTCTTACTTACTGAAGTAATCAGTAGAGACAATGAAGTACAGGAAATTTTCTCTGGCATTACTGCTCATCGGACCGCATACATGAGTATGTTCAATCTCCAATAAGCGTTTGGGCCTTTCTCTAGCTCGGCTAAGATGGGGCCTTTGTCCTTTTGGTCTAGTAAGCAGAATTCAAGTCTCATAAGATATCCATTCAAATGAGCCCAAAAGTCCATAACTATGGGGTTTCTGAATCCGACTTACTCTTTGACCAAAACATTTATGCCAAGAAAAATCAGGTTTAATTCATCAGATTTAAACCAATTTGGTATTTATGTTACATTTAGGCACTCTTTGGTTTAAGATATAAAACCCATTCCTTGAATAGGGTGCTACAATTAATATTTCATTAAGATCAAAAGAACTAAACTTCTCTTTTATCGAAATGAAAAACATTCAAATTCTTACAAGAAAATGAAAGACAACTCTGCTAAAGCAGGTACATTGTAGCAATTACTTAATAAAACCAAGCCTCAAAGGCATCTACAAGTGAAAACCCTACGGCTGAGGCAGCATCCATAGCTCCTTCCAGACATGCAGTTCCACTTGCCCTTCCTTCAACGTTCTACTGTTGCTTAGGCTCTGCATATTACAACAAATATCAGTGCCACAACCAGTATCCAATACCTATAAGGTAGAACTTGAAGTAATAACATGAATACCTGAGGAAGTAGTCTCATACATCAACTTCAACTCCTCATCATCTTCCATGAATTTAGTGCAATCTCTCTTCCAATGCCCAGTCTCTTTACAGTAGCAGCACTTACCAACGTAAGAGGTATCTGACTTGGGCTCAGAAGACACACGCTTGCCATGATTCAAAATCTGGACAACTTTGTCTTCACCCTTGTCAGCACTAGGTTTAATAAACCCACCCTTCTCCATTATGAGATTATACTGGGTACTCTTCACGTTTGGCTCAACTGTCTTGAGCATATCATGCAGTTCAGTCAGCGTCTTCGTTAAGCCTTTCTTGATATAGTTCCTTCTGAACTTATCATAGCTTGACGGCAGTGACTGCAGAATGATCTCAGTTGCCAATTCTTGGCTAACTGGATAATCCAGTTTCCTCAGGTTATCAATATAACCTATCATTTTACTGATATGAGGACTTACTGGATGATCATTTGGTAGCTTGCAGCTAGTGAGAGACTTAACCAACTGGTATCTCTCCACTCTTACCTGCTCCTGAAATTTCAATTTCAGGCTGCTGATCATCTCTATTGGCGACTCCATGTTTTCATATTGCTTCCGCAAATCTGAGTCAATGGTAGCCAACATCAGACCACGCACATCTACCGCATCATTATAATGCTTATTCCAAGCATCATATACTGCATGAGAGGCATTGGACCCGATCCTCACGGGGAGAGCTCTCTCAAGGACATAGTCCTTTCTCTCCTGCCTGAGGACTAGCCTCAGGTTCCGCGACCAAGTCAAGAAATTTGATCCGTTCAGTTTGTCCATCTCAAGGACAGACCGGATCGAGAAAGTGTTTTGATTGTTTGTGCTAGTCATAACTGAAAATTAAGATAAAAGGATTTTAGTTAATATGTTCAATATGATTAATCTCGCATTATACTTAATATGATTAATCTCGCATTATATTCCATAACATCAGTTACCCTCAATAGAATATAATGATTCCAAGATCCACATATAACTAAGATCAAAGTGGGCCACTGGCCGTCACCCAACCTTAGCTTATATCGGTAAGCCCTATCTCGGCTAATTATATCCGTGATATAACTCTTGGTTGTGAAACTGGGCCCGAGGCCCAATCCACTCTAATGTCTCAAGGCCCGGGACTCCCGATGGCCTAGTCAAGAAAACCAGACTATACAGTCATGTAATCACTAATGTCTGGGACTCCCAATGACATCAATGAATCACAAACCGTCTTACCCACGCAAAAGATAGACACCCTCACACTGTAAGGCCGTGTGTACGATTGAATGGGCTTCAACAGCTGACATAATCTGGACAAGACATCCAACGCTTGATATTATTTGAGGTTTGTAGGTTTTTCTTAAAATTTCATTCCCAAAATAGAAGATTACTATTTTGGGAAACTTTCCTTTTTGGGAAACCTACTAATTTTGGAAACTTTCTAAAATTGGAAACTTCCTAAAATTGGAAACTTTCTAAAATTGGAAACTTCCTAAAATTGGAAACTTTCTAAATAAAGAAATATCCTAAAATCCAAAACATGCAAATCTAGAAACTTCTAATTTAAGAAACTTTCTAATTTCAGATTTTGAAAAACAGATTAATTTTAAAATCAAATTTTAATAATTAAATGAATTTTAAAATAATCTGAAGAATAAGACTCAAATAATTGGCCCAATTGTTTTAACTTCTTGGCCCGAGGCCCAAGAATTGGTCCATGTCCAAGACATAACCCAATTGTCCAATTAAATGACATAACCGGTCTGGTTCATTAAAATTGGTCTAACCAAAATTAATTACTACGATGACCACAATTGTCAACCGGTTATTTACTAAACCGGATTTTCTCAATTTATTTGGTCCAACCAAATCAAATTAGAAAACCACTGGTTTAGGCACTAAATCCAATTTTTCGACTTTGGATTTCTTATCCCGGTTTAACCAGAACTTAATAAATTTTATTAAGTTTGTTTATTAAACCGTGACGATTAAGTTTTAATCAAGTTTTAAACCGAACCAGCATAAGTCAAACCGAACTGACCATTAGGTCACGTGAACTGAACCGTGATGCAAGCTTCACGCGATCGAGGAGCGATCGGGACAGCCGCAACCACGCGATCGGGACGAGCCTCTTCGGCTCTCGGTCACGACATCGGTGCAGGACGGGACGCGGGACGCGTGATCGGACGGGCTTCGGGTTGATCCATGCGATCGATCAATCGATCCATGCGATCGGATCACCGTGCGTCGCTCGATCATGCTGGACGCGTACGGCTTCGATCCATGCGATCGTACCGATCGGATCCATGCGATCGTTTGCGCCTTGCCGTCGATCGTGTCGATGACACAACCCGATCCATGATCGGTTCGTTCGTCAAAACGATCCGGACGTGTGATCCGAAACCGATCAACACTCCGACGCATACCAATTCATATAGATCGGATCATGCGATTTCTAGTTAGTTTAGGTTATAATTCTTTGTTTCTTAAGTGTTTTCTTATCAATAGATTGATTCAAACACTTCTAAACAACCTAAACATGATTCTAAACAAGAAATCCTAACAGAACCAATGGCTCTGATACCACTGATGGATTCGTTTAGTATTTCCTGGTTCAATTCATCAAATAATTGATCCTACTAAACATGTCAGATCTAGGTTCTCTTGCTAGAAACATAAAGGATCTCACCTGTTACCTTGTTTTGCAGCGGAAAGAGGAGGTACGGGTCAGAGATCAGCAGAACCACCAAGAGATAGCTCCTCCAAAGGCTCACACACGCACGCACAGGAAATTGGCTGCTAGACCGAGGAGGGAGGAGGCGCAGAGAGGCTAGGGGAAAAAGGTGGCTAGGTTAAGTTTTAATCATAAAACTTATGCCTAGTTCCTTTTGGGCTTTTGGGCCCAATTCCCAGTTTGATTAAATCCCTTGGATTTAATCAAGCCCTTCTATCTCTCTAAGCACAGTAAATGCCTAGCACTTTTACCGTACTTCTGCTGAACCGTTCCTTCATTGTTTCCTGTTAGCTTAGGCGTGTGACCCATATGGGATCATATAATAAAGGCAATAAATCCAAGATTTATAGATCATGAGCGGACTCTAGCAAGCCATCATGACCCCTAGTATTATATGACTTATGTCTGATCATTGACATACTCTTACTTTCTAGAGACAGTACAGAGATTACTGGACATAATTCCAACAAAATGTTCTTACACCCCAACCACAGCCTCAAACCATGGATTTACAATGTGGAAAATAATAATAAGTAAAACCGAAATCGCAAGAAACCTAATTCTATTACGTTATTGAAGAACATGTAGCAATTCAAACCCTAATTGTAGAGTAGTACATTACATAAGAAATCATCAAAACTCGAGAAAACTACTTCATAACCACATCCATTGCCTCTAGTTCATCTAATGCCCCGACAACCTTATGTACATGTGAGAAGAACCTTAAGTTGTAATTCATATGTCTGAATAACTCAAATCTAATATAAGAACCAATGCAGAAAACTTACAGGGTAACTCATTCGACCTAAACCTCTACACCAGGCTTGGCAACCACTTGGTAGACGCACTTCTGTGAAGCAGCTTCCATAAGGACCTCATCAAACTCGTAAGTCTCCGTATCCCAATTGTTTTTCCTGAGTTTCAACCTTTTAAGCTAAACACCAAAACAAGAAGAATCAGTGATTAATAAAAGAATCAGCTGAGATTATTATTATTAAAGTAAACCCATCAGTCATTGGAGACAACCTCAGGTTGCAACTCAACGCAATCAGCAAAATCAGCATCTGCCACCGATCGCTCTCTTTACAAAAGCAATGCCTAGCACCGGTCCCCAAGTCGACCTGAACAAAAAATTAAGAGATGTTACAGTTCTACATTCCAAAATAATTATGATCAATTCATTGCAGAGAAACTAAGCTCATAGGCACTCACGTCAGAGAACAGAACCTGTGAAAAGGTAAAGACTACACCGATGAAGAACATTCACAGTAGTTACAATGTATTGATTGTTAAACTTTAAGAAAGAACCTAACCTTCTTTCAAGGCCCATCATCTGCATTTCAAGGTCGTAATCTTACGAAAAAACCGAAGAACATCTTCATTCTCTGGGTGCTGCTCTGATCGAAGGGATCACGGAGGGACGATCCCGTCTCTCCCTTTTGTCTCTTCTCCTTCTCTTCTTGTCGGCGACTACTTTAATCTCAGCTGCTGATTACACTCCCACCGATAAAATCCTTTTGAATTCTGGTGGTTCTTCTGATTTAGTCGACACAGATAACCGAACATGGATTCCCGATGTCAAATCTAAGTTCTTGTCTTCGTCCGGAGACTCCAAGACATCTCCGGCTGCGACACAAGATCCTGCTGTCCCTGAAGTCCCTTACATGACGGCTAGGATTTTTCGATCTCCCTTCACATACTCATTCCCAATCGCATCAGGTCGTTGATATGCTCAGAGTTTACTTCCCTAAGTTCAACTGCAAGTGCACAGACAAATGTAGTATCTAGGGGTCGAATCCACAGAGACTCAATAAATCTTACGATAGACTATAGAATGTCAAGTTAAGCTAGGAGACACTAATCAGAAATAAATAACTAAGCAGAAAGTAAATCAGTATCAAGAACGGTTTTGTGAAGCAAGTACTAAAAGCGTCAAGTCTAGGGAGTTCTCAGGAAATCAGACAACCAGATCAACTATCAGTCAGGATCAAATTAAGTTCGGTTCTAGAACTCAAACACAAGATAGAGCTAACCAACTTTCGTTGCGAGAATTCTCTAAGTCTAATTAGCAGAAACCCAAATTTCTTTGCAATTCCTAACAGATTAAACTAGCCTTAAGTGCAAATTTGATTTGTTCATAATTCAATTAAACCAAATTTCTTTGCAGATAATTAAATTACTCAACCTAAATAGATCAGATTCTAAACCACACTTTCGTGTCAATTTATAAACCTAAAGTCTAGATTTTAAGTGATTAGATTAGAAACTAGTATTAAGCACAATTCAGGTTGAAGAACAAATAAGATATGAATCCTTAACTGATAAATTAATCTAGCAAGTCATGAAATCCCTAACGAGAATCCCTAAACCTAACTATGAATCTACTCAGACATGATTAATGGAACACAAATCAATGAATAAATAGATTGCATAAAATAAAAGAGTAAAGAGTTAAAGAGGTTTGAAATCTTCTTTCTGGAGTACAAGAACGATCAGCCTCTAGGTCTCTCTCTCTAAAAAGCTAATAGTATGAATGCGTCTCTAAAACAAAACACCAAAAACCTAATTATAAAGCCTTAATCACGTCTTGGGGTCTTTTCGCAAATACTGAAACTTTCTGGGGCAAAACTGAAAATCTCCAAAGTCTTCATTAATGTGCTGGCGCAGGGCTGCAACGATCGACGCTGATAGTGCAACGATTGTTGCATAGGTCGATCAGATTTGGTGAAATTAGCTCTCTCGGCTTAAGCTCCTCATTTTGCCCAAAATGCTCCAATATCTCCAATAATCCTCCAAAGGTGCATGTACCTAATAAACACTTGTAATGACTCCAAAGACACGACAAAAGACTCTAAAACACACTTATATCATGGCTTAAAACAGGTAAAAACCATGATATATCAACTCCCCCACACTTAGCCTTTGTTTGCCCTCAAGCAAAACAGAAAACTAGAATGTGGTGAAGAAGTTTGAAAACTCCAGAAACTCCTTTCATCTTAAAAGCACAACACTCAGATTCCCTTAGTAAGCCACATGAAAGATTCACCTGCAAAACATCAAGACCAACATATACTTCTCCCACACTTAGCAATTGTCCTGAGTAACTCCACAATCACATCCAGAGCATTCAAATTCACCCTACTGACTTCTATAAGTTATTAAGTGCGGTCTCACCTAAGGAGTATCTATCAAAGGGCACATGGACTCTTACTCTGTTAGCTCTTGACCACCATACTATCTTTTTCTGGTTCCTTTCTTCTCTTTTCCCTGCCTTAGCAACTGATTTTCCCCATTGGGTATCATTTTTTTTATCAGTGCTCTTCCCGTTATGGGGTGTACTTTGGACACATTCCATGGATGCACATGAGGTAATAGGGGTCTCTACCACTCCCGCGACCACTTCGGAGCTACTAGCTCATCCTCAGTTTATTATTCTCCTTTTTTTTTACTTTAAGGAAGGGGAGAGGGGAACCTTACTTGGACAGGTTTACAAGCTGTGTCAGCACTAACAGAGGAATCCGACTCAAGGTATACCAAGCCCTTAGGTGAGAAAAGTAAGTCAAAATTAGGGGTGAAGTCAGTAAAGAATCCTCTGATACTTGAAGTGATGTGGGTGTTCTCAGTAGGCTGGTCTGCGTTTGGGGTTTTCTAATAGTCATAGATGCATCTGCAAGCTCATCCCAATGGTTACTTAAGTTCCTGCAAGTGTTGTTGGCTTCTCAAAAATTCATCGTTTCCTACTTAAACTGTTTTGACTCGATAAAATCGACACAAAAGACACGACTGACTCTAAGAAAAGAAAAAGATTAATGTCAGTACCACCTCCCCCACACTTAAAACACATTGTCCCCAGTAGTGTCAAGCTTAGGATCGGTAAAAGAAGAAAATGTTAAGGGATGAGTTGGGTTCTGTTGATTTTTACCTGTCTCGCACCTGCATCGATCGTTGCGCATGAATGCGACGATCGTTGCAGGGCGATTGCGATTTGGTGTCGATCGTTGCACATGACCGCCACGATCGCTACAATGCGATTTTCGTGTTGAATCGATCGACACACAGGACCGTGTCGATCGTTGCATTGCGATTTCATCAGTTTTAGTTAGCAATCAGCAGTTAGTCCGTGAGAAAAGTCTCAAAACTCAAACCTGAAAGCTGAAAACATCGCAAACAAGCAAAATCAAAGCAACAGATGGTGTAGAATCAAGTACATCATCCCAAACATAAGTACCAACAAACATCAAAGAGTAGTCAAAAGAAGTGAAAAGGAAACAGAACCGATAGTCTGAGATAGGACTCTAATCTCTCTCTCTACTCATCATCAATTCCAGCATAAGGGTCAGAACTGCTCGAAGTAGCAGGATTCAGAGAACGCTGGCGACGACGACGAACAGGGACGGGCTGATGAACCTGTGGCTGTCTCCTGCAAGTGCAGCCACGCATGAATTCCCAAATGCTCCGCAATATACCATCATGACGCTCTCTCCACTCACCCTCAGACATCTCACTCATTGGTACCAATGGAGCTGGATAAGGACCAATGTCAAATGTAGTAGCAGCAGGCTCGGGCGCATGTGCAGAGGAAGAAGAAGGTCGTGTGGAAGGCTCACCTAGAGGATGGGCCATCGTAGGTACACTGCGTTGATCGTTCGTAGGAGGCTGGAAACTCAACGCATCCAATGTATCTATCTTGGTCAAATCAGCAGCATGAAGATCTACACCACGCTTCCTAGCGTGTGTGTCATAGTAAACCCATATACGTTTCTCCTTCAGCCAAGTAGCACTCTGCAGGTGGCTCAAATCCATGAATACCTCTTTGTTATCACGCTCCCTACCCTCTAAAGGGATCCTGCAATGTCGAAAGATGGGAGTAAGCAGACTCCCCACTATCTCAACACTACCTCCATCAAATGCCTTCTTCGTCAGATAGCACAAATATTGAGCAAACACAGCTCCTAAGTTCAGATTCTTGGTAGGATCCCTCAAGTCAGAATCAGCAAACAGCTCTCTCAGCCCAATGAAAAGCACCTCCAGCTCATTCTTTCGCATCTTGTTCGCTTCAGCCTTGCACAACAGTGTGTATCCCAAGATGCGTATCACATATCGAAAAACAGGATGCCTGACCTGAATCTGCTTCGTAGTCCTTGAGTCATATCGGCCATTACCAAAATGGTCCCAAAAATACTGCGCGCTCGGAACATCCCACTCAAGAGCCATAAAGCATCGTGTAGGCTTGACACTAAACCCATAGATGCGACAGATATCAAGAAGTGGAATCCGATACCTGGCTCCCAGACTCATGAAGGTAAAGATGCCATCTGAAGCTCTCTTGCGATCCTCATCGGGGTAGTAGACCCTGCAAGTAGCTAGCAACTGTCTCATTAGATCAGGGTATAGCTCGTAGTACTGCATAGGCATCGACCCTAAACCAATGCCCTTAACCAACGCATGCACCTGCCTATCGATGCCTAGGATCTTGCAAGTCCGATAATCAGCAAACTTGGTTGGTTGAATGTCCATATCAACCCAACCGTTGTAAAGCAGTGTATCGTAGTCATCCCAGTGCTCTAATATCGGTCTGTCAGTGAATGTAGTAGTCTTAATCAGATCCATAGGTTCCATGCCCCATACTTTGTCTGTCGGGATCTTAGCTTTATCTTCCTTAGGCCAAGGCAACTGTATGGAATCGCGGTCTCTCTGATACGGCTCAGGCAGTGGCGAGTCGCGTGAAAACCACTCATCTGGTGGAGGAGTCAGATCTGCAGGTGCTAGAGCAGCTCTGCCGCGTTTACGAGGCTGTCCGCGAGGAGGCATCTGCGATCAAAGAGATAAGAACAATTTTGCACAATCAGCATCATAAACAACATCAATCTAAGCAACATACGCAGTCCAATCACATTTCAAATCTGTCAAATTCGCGCATCAGACAAGTTCATCACAAAAATGAAAATTTTCAGAAACTTGCGAAATCGAACGTGAAACTACTTCCTAACCTTCATTCCACTGCCAGATAACCTAAACCAACACCTAATCATCACGGATTCAAGTTCCAGAAGCTAAAAATCGAACTTTTTGCACCTTGGTTTTGCTTCTGAAAAATCGAGATTGAGAGAACATACCTTGGTTTCGGCTCAAATTGATTAGAGATATGGATAGAGCTTGAAAAATCGAGCAGGTTAGAGCTTTGAATCGTTAAAATCGAGAAAGATTTGAGTGAGAAATCAACAAAGGCGATTCAACTATGGTTCTTCGCGAGAGAGAAATGAGGAAGAAAGAAAGGAGAAGAAGAATTTAATCGGACTTACCTGCACGTGACTGCATCGATCGTTGCACTAAGTGCATCGATCGTTGCATAATCGCGATTGATCCAACCGAAATTGAACCAATCCGATTTCCGGTTTAAAGCCTGCGTACCACCGATTGCAATTTGAACCAGCTGCGTACCACCGATTGCAACGGCGCCAAAAACTTGATATGCTCAGAGTTTACTTCCCTAAGTTCAACTGAAAGTGCACATGCAAATTTAGTATCTAGGGGTCCAATCCACAAAGACTCAAAAAATCTTACGATAGACTATAGAATGTCAAGTTAAGCTAGGCGACACTAATCAGAAAATAAATAACTAAGTAGAAAGTAAATGAGTAGCAAGAATGGTTTTGTAAAGCAAGTACTAAAAACGTCAAGTCTAGGGAGTTCTCAGGAAATCAGACAAGCATATCAACTATCAGTCAGGATCAAATTAAGTTTGGTTCTAAAACTCAAATACAAGATAGAGCTAACCAACTTTCGTTGCGAGAATTCTCTAAGTCTAATTAGCAGAAACCCAAATTTCTTTGCAATTCCTAACAGATTAAACTAGCCTTAAGTGCAAGTTTGATTTGTTCACAATTCAATTAAACCAAATTTCTTTGCAGATAATTAAATTGCTCAACCTAAATAGATCAGATTCTAAACCACACTTTCGTGTCAATTTATAAACCTAAAGTCTAGATTCTAAGTGATCAGATTAGAAACTAGTATTAAGCACAATTCAGGTTGAAGAACAAATAAGATATGGATCCTTAACTGATAAATTAATCTAGCAAGTCATGAAATCCTTAACGAGAATCCCTAAACCTAACTATGAATCTACTCAGACATGATTAATGGAACACAAATCAATGAATAAATAGATTGCATAAAATAAAAGAGTAAAGAGTTAAAGAGGTTCGAAATCTTCTCTCTGGAGTACAAGAACGATCAGCCTCTAGGTCTCTCTCTCTAAAAAGCTAATAGTATGAATGCGTCTCTAAAACAAAACACCAAAAACCTAATTATAAAGCCTTAATCACATCTTGGGGTCTTTTCGCAAATACTGAAACTTTCTGGGGAAAAACTGAAAATCTCCAAAGTCTTCATTAATGTGCTGGCGCAGGGCTGCAACGATCGACGCTAATAGTGCAACGATCGTTGCATAGGTCGATCAGACTTGGTGAAATTAGCTCTCTCGGCTTAAGCTCCTCATTTTGCCCAAAATGCTCCAATATCTCCAATAATCCTCCAAAGGTGCATGTACCTAATAAACACTTGTAATGACTCCAAATACACGACAAAAGACTCTAAAACACACTTATATCATGGCTTAAAACAGGTAAAAACCATGATATATCAGTCGTAAGTTCGTGCGTCTCTACTTCTACCCAAACTCATACGATGGCCTCAACGCGACCAACTCCCTATTCTCCGTCTCCTCCGGCCCTTACACCCTCCTCAAGAACTTCAGTGCTTCTCAGACGGCGCAGGCGTTGACTTACGCTGTCATCGTTAAAGAGTTCATTGTGAATGTCGAAGGTGGAAAGTTGAACACGACCTCCTCCACTCGAACTCTCCCAGGAACTGTTGAAAAAACAGCAACCACAATTGTAAATAAACAAAGCAGAAAACTGAGAGCTCAATATTACTGAGTAATAAGAAAATAAGCATTTTAATTTCAAATCGTGTCTGAGTAAGTTATCAGTGATAATGATCGGACCTCCGTTGTCTCCTTCTCCCAGAGAAGCAGAAGAGTTCCGACGGGGAGCAAGCGCCGACGAAGGAATCTTGGATTTGAAAAAAAAAAGACGATCTAAGATTAGAGGAATTAGCTCCAGAGATCGGTCTCATGGATCCTCTACTCGCACCATTTCTCGAAGATGCCATAGCCATATAATAATTCATTTACCCAATATATATAATGAAAGCTTGCAAAATCATTCTGAGGAAAAGGAAGAGTTTATTTTTACCGATATCCGATATGAGCACCAGAAACGACCAGAGGCGGTGGTGGAGATTACAAATATTCGCTCTGGATTTGTTGAAGATGAATCAAGAGGCGATTACTTTCGAAGATGGATTACAGAGTTTCGGAGATCCCGAATCATGCTTGGATCTGGATTTTTTTGGTCTGAGGCGCAAGAAACAGATGATAGGTTTAAAGATTTTTTTTATTTAATGATTTGTTTTATAATAACATTTGATATTTTCGGTGGAAAGATTATACTGATGTGGACATATAATTTATTCTGATTGGATTAAGCTTAAATTTATTAATCTGAGGTGGCATTACATGTGCTGAGGTGTCAACACAAGGAGAGACACTACGATTAAAAAATAATATTCATGATAATTTGTATATCGTTATATATTTTTAAGCTACCTATTATATGTTATATATTATACGAGGAAGAGGCATTAAGATTTTCTTTGGGGAAAAGGGAAAACAGAGGAATAACAATGGCAGGGAGAATAGGCTGCTGTCTGAATCTTCTTCTCCTAAATTCCAATTCTGCACAATCATCACCTCAACTACTCAAGACAAAGTCACCGATCCCCTGGTATCTCTTTTACTCAACAAAAATAAATTTTAAAAACTCATTTCATTTCTTAAATTTATCAATTAATTATCACGAGTTTAGGAGAAGACCAGATGATGAGACCGAGCCACGGAAGAACAAGTGTTCTCTTGCCATGGCCGTGACAGTGACTGTTGTCATCGGCACGATTCAGATCAGTAACGTGGCGTCGGTTGAAGCCGCAGTTTTACAATCGCCGGTGAAAGAGACGGCACCGCGGAGGTGGAGCGACACGAGGACTTGTCCGCCTTGGATTCAGAACTCACTCGAGACCATCGTTCCGGAGAATCTTCCTCGTCCGTCCAGTCATCGTCGTTTGGAGTTAGCCGGGCTTGCTAAGCGTGACGCGCCGCCAATCGGTGCGGTGGTAACACGTGCCAACAGGGCTGCTTGTTTCTCCATGTAAATGGGAAGTCATTACGTGCACGCGAAAATGTTAGGCACCTGTAAAAAAATTAAGTAGAAAGAAATTGTAATACACCCGAAAATTATTGTCAATAAATAAAAGTCAAATATTTACTCATATTAAATTGCACAATTTTATGGATCAATCAGTCATTTAGGCTACCTACTTGCATAAAAAGTTTTATTTTGTTTAGTTCATAAAATCTAATTTAAATGTCTAACAAGTAATATTATAAACAATTAAGAAATTGAATATGTTATTTAGTTCGTAAATATAACTATTTGCGGGATTATTGAATTAGTTTTCGTTGAGCCCTTTAGATTGTCTCTTTTCTGACATACTTTTGGAAGTTTTCAGTTTTGTGTTTGGAGTAGTACTCTGTTGGATGTGAGATTAGAGAAAGCAGTACATGCATGTAGTACAAAGAAAAATTATAAGTACCTCCTACTAAAATAAGTCAGCCCATTATCGATCCAGAGTAAAGCCCAAATCTGAGTTAATTTCAATTCGGTCTCATAATCTTTGGTTTTTGATCCAATTAATCATGATCTTGCACGACGACGGATACGGATAAGAGACGGAAGTCAGCCTTTTGTTGCTGGATATGAAGGCTGTTCCTTTGTCTGTAGCCGGCCGCAGGTTCTTGTTCGTTTGCTTATCGTTGACGACAACAGATGGCGGCTACGATTGGTAATAGCGGCAGGTTCTTGTTCGTTTACTTATCGTCAGTCGTTAGCGTCAGCTGCCAACGTCCAATCGTAATCAAATTTTTAACGCTGATTTTTTCGATGTTCAAACGTAGAAGTTAACGATTGATGCTGGCGGTTGCCAACGATGGCTAACGATTGATAAACGAATAAAAATTTGCGGCCAATCGCAATCGTCAACTGCCAAAAACTGCCGCCGACAACAAACAAATGAACATAACTAATGCTAGACCAAAGATATCATAGCATCGTGGGCCATATAGCAATGACGGCATATCCTATGGAAGAATTGGGAACATTTATCAAAACTAGTTTATTTTGAATGAGAAAATGAAATTTAAAATGGTTGATTTAAAAAGTTGTAAAGTTTGTTGCTTCACAGAATGTGTGCAAAACTAGAAGAAAAAGCATAAGCTACAACATTGTTATCATACAACTTCAAAGAAAGTTAAAGGGATTTAAAATTAGATTCTTTTTTCCTCTATATCTTACAAGAATGTAACGATCAAAATTTCCTTGATCGTTACTATTTTTACTGTTTGTAACAATTTTGAATTAGATCGCTGACTTTCTGTAACATGTTCTGATATCTTTAAACATGAATCAGCCACATCTTGAGCTGAAATCTCTAAATATGCTCTATCTTAAGCTGAGTTTATCAGGTTTGAATATTTTGATAAAGCACATTTGATTAGATCATTGATGAAATAAACTCTCTTAGACTTTTTCTTCCTTTGGCTAGTCAGAATCAAAGCCGTTTCATTCATTTATAGGACCCTGTTCTAAAAAAAATTTTGGTCATCTATTTACATATTTTGAAAAAAATTAGACCCTAAATTACTGTTCATTTAGGCTAAAAATTCAAAAAATAAAATAAAAGACCCTGTGCAAATGCACCCCTTGCACATGCCTAGAGCCGGCCCTGGTCAGAATCAGTAACTTATGTGAACTTTATTGTGTTACGATGAGCTCCACAAAAAGCTGACACATGTCCTCTCCGTTTAACATTGGAGCCAAGTTGGACGTCAAAGTTGGTGGCGGGAGTTGGGCTCCATAACCGTGAGAACTGCCACCTACAGTGACCGTCAGTGACATGATAACAGTAGGTGAGGTGCTATATTTTTTTTTGATATCGTGTCATGTTGGTTGGGTTTCTTTCACCCTACTAGCACCCATTATTTTGGACTCGCGAGTGTTAACACGAGCTTGTCCTCATCTCTGTCTAGGGTTTGAAAGATTCACCGCCATTTTTTTTGTCGATTTGGAGACGTCTCCGTCGTCCGGTGGTCTCTGCCGGTGACGTGGGAGGTCTCCCATTTGGTTGTTAGCTCTTCATCGAAGCTTGGGTTAGCGAGGGTGGCCAGAAGATGCCATGTCTATTCTTCATTCCGGCTGCACGAGGTGTGGAAGACTTCTCCGGAGAGACGAGCAACAGCACTACCGAGTTCAGTCAACGGACCTTAGTAAAATGCTGGATTATTTGCCGAGGACAACAACAAGGCAAGGAAAGCACAGAGGTGGAAGAGGCGATTCAGATCTGTGTTTTTCGCGAGCGGTGGAAGCTTTTTGAGTGGGCAAGTGTGGCGAGCCGAGGAGGGTGCGCGGCGGTGCTTGGTGAGGCCACCACATATGGAGAGAAGTTTGACGGCGAAAAGTGAGGTGGCCTTGTAGTGGTTGGCTTCTCTGCTTACCTCTGAGATCGATGTGTGGTGAGTTTTGAGGCGGACACGTGGAGGTGAGTCACAACCAGAGAAGGAGATTTCGGCGAGGGTAAGTCACGGGTTTCACAGTTGCGGGATCCGCCGGGTGAGTCCGTAGGAAGCGGAGAGGCTGAGATCGGAGAAGTCGGGAGTTGGCAAGAGGATAGGCCCTCCAGTCACCGGAAAGGGCGCTGAGTTCGGATTAGTGGTCCAGGAAGTAGGACGGAGTGCGCCACAAATCTTCGTCGGTCTCGCAGCAACCATCAATGAAGTTTAAGGTCATGAAGCAACTCCTAAAGAAGCTTCACCAAACCAGATTTTCAGCTTTGGTTTATGATTTTCCATTGTCCTTTGGTTTGTATTTTTTACTTCTGGTTCGGTCTTATTGTAACCTAGTTTACTCCCATTTATTTTGATTGTTTATTATAAATATAATATATTATTTAAAAACGGTGGGTAAAAAAATTATATCCTACTATAGGTGCCTATTCATAAAAAGCATATTTTGAAAAAACTACATGTCTTATACCCATTAGGATAACCAAAAAAAAAAAAACGCTTTAAAGCTTTAAAATTATCCATGAATACCTATTTATGTTTCGCTTTACATTTTTTGCAAGAAAATATAATATTACGTTTTGGCAAGAAAACATAATCCTACGTTTTATAAGGAAAACAAAATTTTATGTTTTGACACGAAAATTGAATCTTACATTTTGACGGAAAAAAAAATCTTACGTTTTGGCGGGAAAAGAGAATCTTATGTTTTATGCGGAAACAAAATCCTAGCTTTTGCGGGGAAAAGAAAAGCTTACGTTTTTGGCGAAAAACAGAATCTGACATTTTTGGCGGAAAAATATAAATTAAAATTTTGGCAGAAAAACAAAATCTTACATTTTTGGCGGAAAAAGAGAAATTTACGATTTTTATGAGAAAACATATTTAAGTTTTTAGGACGAAAACAAAAATCTTACACTTTTGGCCGAAAAACAAAATCTTACGTTTTTGGTGGAAAATCGAAATTTATGTTTTTGGCAAAAACAAATAATATTACGTTTTTGGCGGAAAATAGAACTTTACATTTTTTGCGGAAGAACATAATATTATATTTTGGTAGAAGTATATAATTTTAAATCTTTCAAGAGAAAGTGAATTTTTGTTTTAGCTAATGAGATGTTATATTTCGGCAAGAAATGATTTTTTTCGTTTTTGACGGAAAACAGAATTTATAATTTTAAGAGAAATTTTAAATTTATCCAACATTGTTTTCAAAAGTAAAATAATTAAGCATTACTTAGTAGTTTTTTTATTTTCAAAAATTTGTGATAAATATTGGATTATAAAATTATATTGCGTGTATTGTTTTAGTAAATAAAAATCTTATGGATACTTTAAATCCAATAGAATTTAGGAAAAAAAGTTAGTTTAACCCTAATTAATCAGTTAATTACTAGATTAACTCTAATTTTTTTTAATTATTAGTCAATTTTTGTTACCTATTTTGCCCCTAAATCATTTGCAATCGAAAATCCTATTTACAAAAATGCCATTACTATATTTTCCAGGTCAGCAGAAAAAATGAAAAATATTACGAAATTGTCATTTGACAGACTTATTTAATCGTCGTTACATGAAGCAACAGACTTATTAACAGCCGAATTTTTTTTCCTTAAGCGACAAACTTAATCAGATTTGACTGATTTAATTAGGTTTCTCCAAACAAATCTATTATTCTTTAGCAACAAACTTATTCCAATTTGACAGACTTATCAAGGATTCATCGATTTGTTTGTTTTTGGCGATAGATTTACTTGATTTTGACCGACATATTAAGGTTTCGACAAATTTATTTCCTCTTTGAACACATATTTATATAGATTTGACAGAGTTTTTAAGGTTTCGACAGATTTAATACTTCTTTGAACACAGATTTATCTAAATTTGCCAGATTTATTAGGTTTTCATAGATTTGTTTTACATTATGGCAACAAACTTACGTATTTTTAATAGATTTGTTTAACCTTTTGACAACAGACTAAACCAAACTAAACCACGGTTTAGATTAATAAACCAAAATCTAATTTAAAGATAAACCATTTAAATATCAGACCATAAGTTAGACCATAACTTAAAACAAAACACGTTTTCAATTAAAACCCTAACCTTATAAACGTGAGTCAACGTCATCTCCTCTACTCCAAAGACGTCACATTAAATTTAGAATCACACAATTGTTTGCTTCATTTTTCATTCATGGTTCAGATTAAAATTGTTTTAGGCAAGTGGTTGTTTCAGCAAGGGAGATGGATATTTGGTGTTGTTAAAAAGGAAAAGGCCAAACTCATAGAAGTTAACAATGGAATTTCATATGAGGAATTTGTTGAGATGGTGATCAGAATCTACCAAGTTGATATGCAAACTTACAAGGTGGAATTGAGCTATATGTTTCCTAAAAAGGTACTAGTGACATTACCTGAAAACACACCACTCATTGATATTGGAAATCAAAGGCAATTCGATGGATTATTAGAACAACTCAAATCTGAAGCGTTGCAAATCTGTCTCGAACTAAAGGAAAGAGGTGTGGATGCAGCTGGATGCCATACAAAAAACGAAGAAGATGAGAAGGTCAGTGACAATGATGATGATCCCATATTTGATTATTGTGACGATTCAGATGGAGCATCTTCAGGTGATGAGGATTTTAGAGACTACGGTTTACCTCTGCAAGGAGAAGAACCAAATTCAAATGAGGGATCGACACCTGCAAGCGTTCAGGTTAATGGGGTTAATCAACATGTTAGGCTAGAGTTGGATGCGCTGAATCCAGCTGTTGGACAAAGATATGAATCGAAAGATGCCTTGGAAACTAGGATGAAGATATTGTCTGTCCTTCAACAATTTGATTTTAGCGTTGATAAATAAGCGAAAGATTTGTGCGTTATTAAGTGCTGGGTAGAAGGTTGTACATGGCGAGTAAGAGCATCCCATGTTGGTCTTTCTTATGAGTTTTGTATTCGTGTGTACGAATCAGTACATTCATGTTCTGTTACAGAACGTTCTACCCGTGCCCGACAAGCTACTCCAGAAATTCTTGCAATACTATATATGGACTCTGTAGGAGGTGTTGATTCAAAAGTTCTCCCAAAGCATGTTGGTGAATCATTAAACATGAGATTTGGTGTGAAGGTACATATTTGTATCAACATTTTTCTATTACTTGTTTTGTTTAAATATTAGGATCGTCGTATCGTCTAACAATTTTTTTCTTACAAAATGTTTCTGATTAGATGAATTATTGGAAGGCCCATCGAACACTTTTATGCGCAAGAAATATGGTTAGAGGTTCAGCAGAGAATGGATACTCGGAGTTGCCGACATATCTATACCATATTAGAAGACAAAATCATGGCACTTTCACACGTTTAGAAGTTGATGGGTTAAACAGATTCAAGTATTTGTTCCTTTCTTTTGGAGCTAGCTTGAATGGATTTCCTTTCATGCGAAAGGTTATTGTGGTGGATGGCACGTTTCTCCAGGAAAAGTACAAAGGTACACTACTGACAGCAACAACTCAAGATGGTAACTTCCAAATATTCCCGATTGCTTTTGCCGTAGTTGATACAGAGAATGATGAATCTTGGGAATGGTTCTTCCAACAACTTAGTTATGTGATTCCAGATGATGAAGAACTTGCTATTATTTCGGATAGGCATATAGCCATTGGTAATGCTATAGGAAAGGTGTATCCTAAATCAAGTCGGGGAATTTGCACTTACCATCTATACAAAAACATTTTGTTACAATTCGGAAGCGGAGATGCATATCGACTGGTGAAAAAGGCAGCTAATGCTTATAGAGTATCTGATTTCAACACCTTATATGATGAGATCCGAGCGTTGAATCCGGCATTACATACTTATCTGGAAAGTGCAGATGTACAAAAGTGGGCGCGTGTGTATTTTCCTGGTGATAGATACAATCTATTGACATCTAACATTGCCGAATCCATCAACAAAGTCATTTCAAGTTCTAGGAGTTTGCCAGTTGTTAGACTACTAGATGCAATTCGGTTAATGATGACTAGATGGTTCGCAGATAGGAGGGCATATGCAGGATCAACAAAGACAACCCTGACTCGCGGAGTGGAGAAACTGCTGGAGGTATAATTATCCTCATTATCTCAATTTATTTCCATACCAAAAAGAAGAGAAGTTAGTGTTAATATAATTTTTTTTTCCAGAAACGTGTACCACTAGCTAAGTCATATACAGTACAACCAATCGATTTGCATCATGCACAAGTGACATCAGGAACTTCTCTTAATGTAGTTAACTTGACTTCGAAGAAATGTACTTGTCGCCGGTTTGATATCGAGAAAATACCATGTATTCACGCAATTGCAGCAACTGAAGCTTGTAGGAAATCTCGGATAACCTTGTGTCATCCCTATTATCACACATCATACTTGTGCAATGCTTACTCTTCTTCGATAATGCCAAGGGATGTTGCTACACCAGTTCCTGAAAATGTTGCCACCGCTTTGTGTTTGCCTCCAGCAGTACGTCCACCACCCGGGAGACCTAAAAAACAAGAATAAAATCAGTGCTGGAGAAAGCTAAAGGGAAAAAGCGTGCAAGAAAACAACACACATGTTCTCGATGTCTACAGAGTGGTCATAATGCTACGACATGTAAGGCTTAGTTGTTCGGTGTATTTTACTCTTTTATATTTTTTTCATATAATTTACACTTTTTTTTACATAATTATTCTTAGTTTTCCTTTACCTTACTATGCCACTCTAATATTGTTAGTAACTTCTCCATATAATCACTCTGTTTTTACTCTGTTATTTTACAACATAATTATGTTATGCAACATTTAATTTTGGAAACCTGTTTAGTTGCCTGTCAACCTCTATGGACACCAATTATTCACTCGTTAGCTCATCTAGCCTCTTTCATTCGATTACAACAACTTGGTCAAGAACCACAACGCTAAGAAGGCCTCCAATGCATTGTGCAAAAGCATCTTGAATCACAGTCTCTGATTCAATGAAAGTAAACGTTCCACTAGAGACTTGTGAAACGTTTGTACAAAAAAAAAACAGTGATTAAAACGCATTTGGAAAAGTTATCAAATAAAAAACAAGTTATGATCCCGTAGCTAGAGCATTTAAGTAGAAGTCACCTAAATAAACAACTAAAGGAAAACCAAAAAAACATAAAAACATCTACTACGGTGATTTAGGGAATTCATCTTCAATCTCTGGCTTTCCCACCTCTTCAAAAATCTCAGCCGCTAGCTTCCTCCGGATTGCCTGAATATTCTCATCATTCAGCCCTTCAAAAGTACAACCGATAGCAAGACACTCGATGTACTTTATGGTGTACACACCACAATCTCCCGGGTTTTCATTATGTGAAATTTGTTTCAATCTTCTAACAGTGAATTGCTTCTCACTCTTCTTCCTAACATTATCCGGTACCATAACGCTTAGAATCATTGGAATCATCTTTGCAATAGACTGACAAGCATTCCTAATGCCTTTATCACCCGGAACAACACCAACAATGCTGTCATACAATAGAATTTCCTCCTTCTTCAAGTCGATGTCTAAAGCCACCCAATGATTTCCATTCACAAAATGGCAAGCATACAAATGGTCAACATCATAATACCGGCGCTTGTTTGTGACCAAACCCTTTGGATACGTGCCATTAAAAACACCCCTTATACCACTCATTTGGCTTCCATGTCTTCCTGTCGAATGTCTTGAAATATTCTACCAGTGTGTGGACGAACCACTGGTTCATGAAGACAATACGCTGAGAGTGGTATGGAGACGGAACAAGAAGTGATCTCTTAAAGAACATATACATCGCAGCCCACATATTCTGCAAAAAAAAAAAAAACAGAAACAGTAAAAAAACGACCATGTCCAGTACGTTTATACATCCACAAATAAGCAGAACAAGATGTTATCTCTTATAGATCATATTTCTAACAGCCCACATACATATGTTCTTCTCTTAATATTCAGTTCTAACCGATAACTACAACGAACATAGAAATTAAACAAGCAACCTATCATATATAAATCTACAACCAAATAGTAACAGTAATATGAAAACATACCAAATTTGTCAGCCACCCAAATTACGAATCAGGTCACTCTGTCCTTGGTCTAAGAATAATGTCGTAGAAGGCTGCATTAGTTTCGTTTGTAGCATCGGGGTTCGGCCTGCATAAATGTTTAGTCAGTCTAAAGACAATCATAAATGTGTAATACTTATTAGATTTTCTGAAAAAAGAAGAAATCCATACTCTTCATCGAGCAAGAAGTGCAGCAGGTTCTGATATTTTTCCTTATCCACAATCTGAAATGGATCATATGCGGCTGGAGAGGGAGTAACACCTTTGATGATGCGCTTCACCGTAGAATTTCCAATGAACGGGAAGACTTGCGAAGGAGCCAATTTTGGTTGGCGTCTTTTAAGAGGTGAGCTAGCATCCTTTGTAATATGTCCTACCAAAGCTTCTAGACCTTTACCTAATGCCTTAAACCTCTCTCGCTGAGTTGGGTCTGACCAAGTCTCTGAGGGTTCGTCAACAAGACTAGGTACCACAATCGGACTTACTGCTTTTTTCTTATCTACGCTGACTTTCTTCTTTCCACAGCTCTTGTCTGCCCCTTTTTCCAATTTGTTTCTTTACCGAGTCCTTGGCCCGAGCTAAATTATCCTCTTTCTTGACACTCTTAACAACTCTTGTTACGGGCATTCCTTCTTGCGAGGTGGATTTCAACTCAACCACCCAAGACTGAAAAAAGCAAAAAAAACCAGTGAATTAGTGCACATGTATGATAAGAAAAAGAATCTATAAGACCAAAGCCGCCGAAAAAATCTCCTAAATAGGAAAATACCATTCTAACTAATAAATGAAACCAAATGAAATCACATTTACGAAATGTCATTCACCAAACAAGTCTCATTGGAATAGTAAACAACACATGTATGTAATGTCCTATGTGAACTCATTATCAGTCTTTCAAGCACTTGAAACAACACTATCAAAAACCGCCATAAAAGCTAGAATTCGAATCTGTTTGCTTAAAGATTGGTACTGAAGCATATGTGAACTCTTTTAACAGAAAACTAACTATGGCTAAAGGATGTTTTCAGAGAACTTGGGATAGTTTCTTAGCTGCCATTAGATCCTAAGCTAGTAAAGAAGATTCACACTCAAATTAAAGATGTTTTTCCTGAGAACCACAATGTCAATAAATTTTACAGAACAACAATTTCCACATAACATCAAAAAACAGAATTATAATGGTTAAATAAACAATACCACTAATTTCCATGAAGACTTAGTTAAAATTTAGTTACCAGAGGTTTAGACACTTCTTCATGGACATTTGCATTGGAATGGGCTGCTTCAGTAGTCTCAACTTCCACTTTCTGTTTTTTATGAAATTCAACTCCTCCTCTAAAATAGCTATCTTATCTTTCAAGGGAGCAAGCTGAGAAGAAAATGCCGTATCCAAACACACTTTCAGCTTCTGTTCAATGTTCGAATCCATGTTGGCAATATTTGTTGTCAGATTCTTCAGCACCGAGAGTAACTCACGAGTTTCAACTTGGTTTTGATTTGGCTCACCACCAAAAGGATTTCCATCATCCTACATTTTAAAACCATATCAGAATGTGAATATACACATTTAACTTTAAGTAACTAAAATATTTGACATAAAAGAACTCATAGTTGGAGGCTCATCGTCGATATTATCTACTGCCCTTGGCTGAACAGAATCCGGCTTCTGTTTTTTGGACCTCTCCAAATCATCCGCCCTTATAGTTTCTTTCCGCTTCCTTCTTTTAATCATGGGTTCCTCGGTGACTTCCCAAGCAGTTTCATTCAATTGGTTGTTTTGAATGTCACGGACCATATCAGCTAAATCTTCATCATGAACCTCATCATCCCACAAAGGCATAATCTGTCCATCTGATATATCATGGTTTTTACCTGTTTTATGCCATGATATAGTTGTGTTTTTAGTGTCTTTTGTGTTCTTTTAGAGTCTTTTACAGGTATAATCAGGTTTGGAGCTAAACTGGAGATAATAGAGCATTTTGGAGATTTTTGGAGTGATTGGCCGAGAGATAGAGTTCACTGTCCGAAACAGAGAAAGGTGTCGATCGTTGCACTTTAGCATCGATCGATGCACCAGCGAGATGGGCCAAAACTCGGCGGTTTAGAAGAATCAAGATATTGCACTTTGATCCAGAAGTTCCTGATATTTACAAAGAAGCCCCTGGCCGAGATTAGACCTATATTATTGAGTTTTTAGATACGCTTTACATAACGCTTTCATAATTAAGAGCAGAGGATTTTTAGAGCTTTTGGGGCTGATCTGAACCTGTTACATCATCTGTATTTGGAGAAGATTTCGAACCCCTTTTACTCTTATTCTTTTATGCAATTTATTCATCATATGATTATGTTTTCATTATCTATGTCTGAGTAGATTCCTTGTTAGGTTTAGGGTTTCTCACATAGGATTTCATGACTTGCTAGACTTGTTCAAATTCAGTTAAGGATTCATAACTATATCTGTTCTTCAATTTAATTGTGCTTAAAGCTAGTTCTAACCTGATCAATTAGAATCTAGATCTTAGGTTGCTAAATACGTCACGGAAGTGGGGTTTAGGAATCTGAACTAATTAAATTGGGCAATTAAACTTTGCGCAAACGGAAGTTTGGTTTAGGATAATTGTGAACATATCAAACTTGGGATTAATGCTAGTTTAATCTGTTAGTTCTCGCAAACGAAAGTTTGGTTTGCTGCACTTAGACTTAGAGAATTATCGCAAAGGAATTTGGTTAATTCTATATCTGTGTTTTGAGTTCTAGAACTGTGCTTAATTAGATCCTTGCTGAATGAACTGTCTGCTTGTCTGATTTCCTGAGAACGCCCTAGAATTAGCGCTTTTAATAACTTGCTTTCACAACCGTTAATCTCTGCTACTGATTTACTTTCTCGCACCGCTTTTAATTCAATTACATTGCTTTCTTCCTAGTTAAATTCCTATTCTTGAGCTATTGAATACCGGAGTCTCTGTGGATTTCGATACCCTATATACTACATTGATATTGATGTGCACTTGCAGTTTAGTATAGGGATTAAAACTCTGAGCCTATCAAGTTTTTGGCGCCGTTGCCGGGGACTCTTTGAGTCTTCGATAGCTTCGAGCCTAGGGTTTTACTAGGATTTTTCGTTTTCTTTTCGTTTTTATTTTTGTTTTTTTAGTTACTGACTTTCTCGGTTTTTCTCTCTGTCGCAGGTACCGATTTCGCCGTGCGTCGATCGTTGCACCCTTGCATCGTTCGTCACTAGGCGATTTGAGATTGAACCGATCGTTGCACTGATAGCATCGATCGTTGCTGGACGATTACAGACAGTTTATGCCAACGCAGAAAACTAGAAGTAATCCGAACTCGAGCTTGGTTAATCTCGATCTTGAGGAGCTTGGACGTTTAGAGAGAGCTAACAGAAGAGAAAGAAGAGAGAGAATGGTACGAGAACGTCTGATCTTGATACGAGATGCTGAAGGTGTCCTGAGGGATCCGGAAAACAATCCTTACAATGCTGTTGGGCAGAGGATTGATGCTGATGGACGAGTGATCCCTGACCCTCCTGAGCAACAGCGACAGGAGCAGAACCAAAACCAGGGTCAGGAACGGGCCCAAGGTAGAGAGATGGTGGTTCATGAGAGGACACTAGCTGACTACAACAGACCTGATGAGTTTCATGCAAACCGAGCAGCTCTAGTGCTTCCTGCTTTTGAGAGGAATTATTTTGAGGTAAAGACCATCTACTACCAGCTGATGAGGCAGATTGCTTTTCATGGTCATCAAGCAGAGCAGCCTATGGATCACATTGACAAGTTTGAGGACATAGTCACTTGCATGAAGTATGAAGGAGTATGCCCGGACTATCTGTTCCTTAAGCTATTTCCGCACAGTCTTGCTGGAGACGCTAGTGCATGGCTGAGACAACTGGCACCAGGTCAGTATACTACTTGGGCAGCCTTAAAGAGTGAGTTCCTGCGCCACTTTTATGATGATGCGCGCTCAAATCAGTCCAGACAGGACATACTCACTTTTTCCCAAGGAGTTGTGGAGCCCTTGAAGACTGCCTGGATGAGATTTAAGCAGTATCAGCGTGACTGTCCACACCATGGATTCACAGAAGTACATCTGATTGGTATCTTCTTCAGAGGCATAGATCTCCCTTATCAGACTGCGCTGGATAATTCCAGTAATGCTAATTTCAACACCAGGACTCCTACACAAGCTAAGCAGTTGATTGAGAACCTGATTGGCAGCAACAGTTGCAAGACAATGGATGAAAGGAGGAAGAAATCTGGTGGAACTGTAGAGAATTCTGATATAGCTAATATAAGATCCAGATTGGACACAGTTTACAATCTCCTGACAAGTAAGAAAGATGTCCACTTTGCCCAAGATGTAGAGGTGATTCAGACTGAGGAGGACACTCAGGAAGAAGATGTGAATTTCATAGGAGGTTCTGGTTTCCAAGGTAATAGATTTAGTAATCAACAGGGGAACAGATTCTCCAATGGAGGACAGACTGGTGGCTTTCAGAAGACCTATGGACAAGGTACTCAGAGAACCTATGGCTCTACATCCTATCAGACTCCTCCTGCACCTACAGCCCATGAGAGCAAAATGGAGGCTATGATGGAACAACTGATTGAGAGTCAGACCAAGATTTATGTGGACTGCAACAAGAAGTTGGACGCTGTCTATGAAGACCTCAATGGGAAGTTTGAGTCTCTAAGCACTCACATGAAGCAGTTGGACACTCATGTGAACCAGATGTCCAGCTCATTGAAGGGAAAAGGAGTGGCAGACACTCATGTTAAGGCCTGGTCTGTGTACATTAATGATGGATCTCACCTAGGTGAAAGATTTGAGCTAAGTACAGCTGAGTTGGTGACAGAACAAGAATTTTCGGATATTTGTGAAAAACTCTCGGGTGAAATCTGCTGCATTGCGTCGATCGATGCAACATCTGTGCCGATCGATACACCAGTCGGGATGGCAACGATCGACACACCCTTAGTGTCGGTCGTTGCAGGGCATGAACAGACAGAACTGTCGGATGATAATGGCATAGATGCTGACTTGGAGCTTGATCGCCTATTCAATGGGGCCTCCGAGATTACTCAACAGGAGATCTACGAACATATTGTTAGACAACACTCCTCAGTGTCTGAAGTGATTAGGCAAGAGATTGAAGAGCTGAAGAAATTAGAAGGGATTGGTGAAGAATTGGAAGAAATTCCAACTTCTGATGATCCACCTTATCATCCATGTGTGCAGAGGTACTTAAACAAGATGTTGCCCCTGGATGATGATCTGAAGGACTGGGTGATAATAGTTCCTCAGCATATTAGTGATGTTCTGCTGACTAAGGTCCCGAAGAAGCTGCCTGATCCTGGAGTCTTTGTGCTGGATTGTTCTATCTTTTAGGATAGTTTTAGACGCTCTCTGTGTGATTTAGGAGCTGCTGGAAGCATAATGCCTTACTCTGTGGCAGAGAAGCTGGGTATGTTGGATTTTACTCCTACTAGGACTTCTCTTGTCCTAGCTGATCAGTCCATACGAGTTCCTGAAGGGCTCCTTATGGACATTCCGGTGAGAGTTGGAAACTACTTAGTTCCAACGGACTTCCTTGTGCTGAGATATGACTGTGATCCAGATGAAGCATTATTGCTTGGGAGACCCTTTTTGGCTACAGCAGGAGCGTTGATTGATGTTAGGAACAGTTTGATAGACCTCCATCTGGGAGATGAACCACTGCATTATGAGATGGATAAGCTGCGAAAGCCACTGATAGATGGGCAGACATTCACCATAAGGGACGCAGATTTTGAGCAGTCGGATAATACTATGGTTATAGATCCTGGAGCACATTTCACTCCATCTTTTCTTGGACATGAGCATTCCGCAACAGCCTACTCACCACCTTGGATGAGGAGACTTGAACAGAGACAGAAAAAGTCTCTGTCAGGACCTCCTGGTACCTGAAAATTCCCATCCGTCCGGTCAAGCTATTGACCTTAAACAAGCGCTGGGTGGGAGGCAACCCACCATTAGGTACTGGTGTTTTTCTACTTAATTTTTGGTGTTTTTGTTAGGATTTTACGTTTGTTTTTGTTTTTGGTGCAGTTATGTTTGCAGGTCTCGGACAAAATCGCAGTGCAACGATCGACGCACTTCTGTGTCGATCGTCACAACACGAAAGGAATCGCATTGCAGCGATCGTTGCGGTCCTGAGCAACGATCGACCATACACGAAAATCGCCAAGTAACGGTCGATGCACTTAGTGCAACGATCGATGCCTGAGCGACAGAGGTAACCCGACAGACATAATTTCATCTTTTCAATTTTTTATTTTCTTTTTACCGATCCTTCGCTGGACACTACTGGGGACAGTGTGTCTTAAGTGTGGGGGAGGTGCTACTGACTTTTATCTTTCTGTTTTCTTAAGAGTCAGTCCGTTTTTCAAAAAAAAATTGTTTTATTGAGTCAGAACTGTTTAAGTAAGATACTATGATTTTCTGAGAAGATTTACAAGACTTGCAGGAACTTAAGTAACCATTGGGATGAAGTTGCAGGATCTATCTCTGACTATTAGAAAACCCCATCACAGATCAACCTACTGGGAACACCCACATCACTTCAGGTATCAGAGGATCCTTTTACTGACTTCAATTTAATACTGACTTAGATTTCTCACCTAAGGGCTTGGTATACTTTGTGTCGGATTTCCTTGTTAGTTCTAACACAGCCTGTCAACCTATCCTATTTAGTTCCCTTCTCCCCTTCTATAAAGTTAAAAAAAAAAAAGATAATAAACTGAGGATGAGTTAGTAACTCCGAAGTGGTCACAGGAGTGGTAGAGACCCCTATTATCGCATGTGCTATCCATGGAATGTGTCCAAAGTACACCCCATAACGGGAAGAACATTGATAAAAAAAATAAAATGATACCCAAAGTGGGAAAAATCAGTTGTTAAAGAAGGGAAAGAGAAGAAAGGGACTAGAGAAAGATAGTATTGTGGTCTAGAGCTGATAAGGTAAGAATCCATGTGCCCTTTGATCGATACTCCTTAGGTGAGACCGCACTTAAATACTTGCAGAAGTCAGTAGGGAGAATTTGAATGCTTGAATGTGATTGTGGAGTTTACCTAGGACAGTTGCTAAGTGTGGGGGAAGTACATGTTGGTTTTGATATCCTGTGATTGATTTTTTTTTCAGTGGTTTACTAAGGGGAATCTGAGTATTGTAGCTTCTAGGATGAAATGAGTTTCTGAAAGTTTTCAAACCTCTTCACCATGTTTTAGTTCTATGTTTTGCTTGAGGGCAAGCAAAGGCTAAGTGTGGGGGAGTTGATATATCATGGTTTTTACCGGTTTTATGCCATGATATAGTTGTGTTTTTAGTGTCTTTTGTGTTCTTTTAGAGTCTTTTACAGGTATAATCAGGTTTGGAGCTAAACTGGAGATAATGGAGTATTTTGGAGATTTTTGGAGTGATTGGCCGAGAGATAGAGTTCACTGTCCGAAACAGAGAAAGGTGTCGATCGTTGCACTCTAGCATCGATCGATGCACCAGCGAGATGGGCCAAAACTCGGCGGTTTAGAAGAATCAAGATATTGCACTTTGATCCAGAAGTTCCTGATATTTACAAAGAAGCCCCTGGCCGAGATTAGACCTATATTATTGAGTTTTTAGATACGCTTTACATAACGCTTTCATAATTAAGAGCAGAGGATTTTTAGAGCTTTTGGGGCTGATCTGAACCTGTTACATCATCTGTATTTGGAGAAGATTTCGAACCCCTTTTACTCTTATTCTTTTATGCAATTTATTCATCATATGATTATGTTTTCATTATCTATGTCTGAGTAGATTCCTTGTTAGGTTTAGGGTTTCTCACATAGGATTTCATGACTTGCTAGACTTGTTCAAATTCAGTTAAGGATTCATAACTATATCTGTTCTTCAATTTAATTGTGCTTAAAGCTAGTTCTAACCTGATCAATTAGAATCTAGATCTTAGGTTGCTAAATACGTCACGGAAGTGGGGTTTAGGAATCTGAACTAATTAAATTGGGCAATTAAACTTTGCGCAAACGGAAGTTTGGTTTAGGATAATTGTGAACATATCAAACTTGGGATTAATGCTAGTTTAATCTGTTAGTTCTCGCAAACGAAAGTTTGGTTTGCTGCACTTAGACTTAGAGAATTATCGCAAAGGAATTTGGTTAATTCTATATCTGTGTTTTGAGTTCTAGAACTGTGCTTAATTAGATCCTTGCTGAATGAACTGTCTGCTTGTCTGATTTCCTGAGAACGCCCTAGAATTAGCGCTTTTAATAACTTGCTTTCACAACCGTTAATCTCTGCTACTGATTTACTTTCTCGCACCGCTTTTAATTCAATTACATTGCTTTCTTCCTAGTTAAATTCCTATTCTTGAGCTATTGAATACCGGAGTCTCTGTGGATTTCGATACCCTATATACTACATTGATATTGCTGTGCACTTGCAGTTTAGTATAGGGATTAAAACTCTGAGCCTATCACCATCTTTCAAAGGAAGGAAATGCCTTACACGTACCTGAAAAAAATGGTAAAACAACTTATTATGTAACCAACTAAAGAACACATTCGAAATAAATAAAAATAGACCGTAACAAATATTGCATTAGCGAATTTTACCTTATCATTGTGAGCTTTCTTTTCTTGGGTAATAAAGTCTCCAAAATTGATTCTCTTACGACCACCAGCCCATAAAAGAAGACGAACTTCACCACCCTCAATTCTGCCACCGTAAAGCTCTCCTAACCCCGTAATCGACTCATAAGCCCATATGTGCAGAACCTGAACAAAACCTTCCATGGTATATGATTTTTTGGCTTTGTAGTCAGCAGATTTGATGGAGTTTATCAAGCTTCTACAACCAACACGACCCCAAGGATATCTCGCAAAAGCCTCATCATTAAGCACCCTCTTGGCACAATCCAATGGGATTCGACTAGTAGGTGCAATGCCGTAGATTCCAAGATGCAAAATGCACAACAATCCAACCATCTTCCTCTTCGGTGGAGACCAACCCGAGCATTTATCCAAAACCAGCCTCAACTGATTAAATGTAGGACCAACAGATGTGTGAACCCCTAAGTCTCTCCAAAACTCCGTGTGATCTGCATCCCATGTGTCGCCATCATCAAACTGATTGCAATTTAAACCCGTGATGTGTCCAAATTCAATCAAGGAGAAACGAACTGGCTGCCTCCATATGAGAGACCATAACTCATAATTCTTCCTTACCAGAAGCTGGCGTAAGGAGATGGTGGACCAATTTAGCTGACCAAGTGAAGTCCACCTCATAAAACCGAATTAATACCCCAATAGGTGAAGGCTTCATCTCATCCCAAGCATCATCGCCAACTCCTTCTTTCACCATTTGAAAGTTAGATATGTAGGAATAGTAACTCATACTCTTCTGTTGGCTTGGTGCTTTCCCCTTTGCATAGAGCAGTGGAAGGTAGTTTCTTGGATGCGATCCTGAAGACATCCCTAAAAATAGAAAAAGAAAAGATTATGTTACATTAACCTGTCATCGAGAACACAAAAATTCAGCGTTAATTCATAAAACGTAAAGTTTCTAAACATATAATTAATGGATTTTAGTATTCCTTAAGTAACATAGAATTCTTAATTCATCATATCCTCCTATTTCATGGACACGACCACAAAGGACAATTGGTTGACTAAAAAATCAGAGAGTCAAGATATATAATCCACATACACAAGAGAAAATCTCAACTACAACAATTAAACAAGCAAAAGTGATCCCAATCCAGCATTAAGAACCGAAGGAACAAAAAATTGAAAGGAAAAAAGAGTTATAAGGTACAATTCATACATAGACACCCGAAAGTAAATAAACATATAATTAAAGAATTTTAGTATTCCTTTAAGACAAATATGTGAATCAACTTAGTAAAAAAAACAAAATTTGGTTCCCCCATTCGATTTTAGCAAAAACAGTCTTAATAAAATGTGAATGTCATTGTGACTAATAAATAAAAATACTGTCAATGGCAACCTTAGTAATCGTATGACCACCATACTAACAATCAATGAAAAACGAGAGTTTAAAGAAAGAAAGAAAACTCACTTAAGGATGGTTGCAAGAACAGAGTAGTTTTCTTGGTTTTTTTGTCCAGAAACAAGGGTTCTTTTAATGAGCTATCACCACCAGAATAAGAATAAGAATAGCCAGCCTACAGAGATAAACACAGGTTTTCAGAAACTTACTAAAACAGATTTTGACCCATATCAAGACCAAAAGTAACAACTTAACTCTAACAACTTAACTATAAGTAACATAGAATGGAATTTTGAGATACATAGGATTTATTGTCAGTAGCCATACCCGAAAATTAGATGTGATACAGAAGTTTATTAGCAAGCACAGCTCTCTCTATTTACTTTGATACAATTGCAACATAACCAAGCTGCAATAGTTCCACATTCATCAGTGACTCGAGATATAATTATGACATGTTCACAAAAATATACATAAGAAATAAAGGATCAAAGCATAACCTGATTGTAGTGAAGAGTTAAATCAAAACATAAAGGGAATATATTCAGTGAGTGGATTGTTTAGAGATCTCTGCATTTAAAGATGATATCATTTCAGAGTCAGTGACAAAGTCTGGACAAACAAGAATCATAAACATTAAAATATCAGCTACTGTAATTAAGACACCTAATCAAAATAGCAAAAGACAATGAAAAGATTTAGCGCAAAGACATGAGCTGTAACGAATTTACAAATAAATTCTTAACTAATGTAAAACAAACGAGTATAAACAATTAGAGAGACATTTAAGACTAAGTCCAACGTATGACCAACGTATGATCCCAATCATGCAATAGACTAATCAATTATAGAAAACAATTTAATCTTAGACCAATGAGCACCAATTACATAACCATTACCTGAATAATAAACACAACCCAAAGAGCACCAATAACAGAACCAATTAGCGACACTCCATGAGCTGGAAAGAGAAACCTGAAATAGAAGGAAACAAAACACAAATGATCAGATTTGTTCTTCTTATGAACCGTATGATAAAACTGTGACTTGTAATACATCAAGCAAGGTAGACTTTTGAACATAATAGCAGAACAGAACTCCTAAATCAGACATGGAAATACATTACTAACATCTATAGCTTCTACTAGAATCAGACTTGAACATAGTAGAATTACGAACCACAAAATCTCAAGAATGAGTGATGTTCTACTCTATTACATTATTAACATCTAGAGCTTCTACATCAGACATGCAATTAATTAAACCCATTCAACAAAACCCCAAACAAATGCACACTGAAGTAGTTTCAAGTTTCAAACTTGGTACTAAAATCATCCAAAGACACTGCTTCAAAAATAACAAAAATACCTAAATCTTGCACTAAATCAGATTCCAATTGTAGAAAGCTTAGAACTTTCACCTGAATTACGAAATTCAAGTCTCCAATTGAAGGTAGGAAGCAGCAGCACACGAAACGAAGCTCGACGGTTATCGTCGGAGACCACGAAGCTCGACGGTTATCGTCGGAGACCACGAAGCTCGACGGTTATCGTCGGAGACCACGAAGCTCGACGGTTCTACGGCTGAGACCTACAGATCAGTGTCTTCGGCGGCGAGATGGGAACCGTGACTTTCGACGGCATAACCCGACAGCGACACCCGACGACGAGATCCGACCGTGAGAGTCGACAGACGACGGCGGTTTTTACTTCGAGCTTATAAATGTCGTATTTAATTTTGTTTCTTAATGAAGTCAAAGATTTTTTTGTTTTATTATGTTCTTTTACTTTATTATTGTAATCTGTTATTTATAAAAAAAATAAATAAGTTATTTAAATGAGAATGGCAGTGTTGTAATTAATCAGATATAATGAGGTTTAGAGGTCTTTTAATTGCCTTTTGCTCACAGGAGTTTTTGCAAGAGTTAGACTAGTAATTAACAAACAAATGGGAGTCAATCTGAGTAAATTTCACTATAATTTATCCTATTTGAGTTTATGAATAATGGGTGCTTTCCTATAACACCCGCCTCGTCGGATCCAGTAAATGACCTCTCGGCTTCCAAGCTATTATGCACAAACACGTGAACACATTCATAAGCCACATACTTTAGCAAATAATCCATAAACGGTTTACTTTATTAAAACTAAAACTCGGGGCTTATCATAAATCCAAAAGAATTGCATATGACGTAAATAGCAAAAGAATTTTTTTGAAAAGATCTCGCTTCCCGAAACATAGCACCACACCCAATCGTCTACCCATGTAACTCTCCGCGATTATCTGAAAAACATAAAGAGTGATGAGTAATTGATTTAACAGCAATTACCCAGTGAGTGCATACTCTAGGAAAGCACAATCTTATCTTAAACTAGAACAATAGCAAGAAACAAGTCCAAAGCTAATAACACCTTGCAGTCAACGCCTTAAGGCACTCAATCAACATACTCAACTAACAAACATCCATAAGCGCGGACTCAGGCCGAAGCCCGCACGCACTCATGAACTGGCGGGTACGCCCACACGATGCAACTCTAGCATCCACAAAGGGTGGCTCGTCACACCCCCTCCTGACAAAAACCAGAACACGTGACTTCCTTCTCGGCACCAGGTCATGTGTCCTGCAAACAACGCCCATCACACGCTCTTATCTCAACTAACTCATACATAGCCATCATTCACAAACAACGTTTTCAGTTTAAGTGATAAACTATCTTCTAGGTGCTTTCAATGCTTCAAAACAATCAACAACTAGATCTACACTACCTTGGAAAGACGATATTAACAAAGGACTCACGCCCCGATATTGAGATAACTTAAGGTAGAGATGACGTATGGTCTTCACTTTGGCTTAGATCTGAGATTCGACGGTAGATCTGACGAGAGAGAGATGGAACGAGAGCATGTAATAGATCTACAAACGTTTAACATCTGATCGGATCTAGGATCGAAGATCGGAAGTAGATCTGATATCTAAAGATATAACCTTAGAAATTCAAAGAACGGAGAAAACGGCACTTAAACAAGTCAACAAGGCGATGACTAGGGGTTCGAGATCGAAAATAGGAACGAGTAGAAGATTCTGGCGAACCCAGTTTTCTGGCAAACAACAGCGACAAGACGGCGGCAGCGGCGGCTTCTGTCGGTTTCTGGTCAGCGGCGATAGCGGAGCTCCGACGGTCAACGGAGGTGGCTGGCTCCGACAATCGGCGGCGGTCTCCAATGGTGGCTCTGACGATCGGCGGTGGTCTCACAGCGGCTGCTGATAGCTGGTCGTCTCCGATCATGAGAAGAGCTTTATTTATTAAGATTTTGTGACAAATGAAAAGGGATGTATACTTTTTATAGGGAATTTATGCGAGACTGCTAAGATTTTCGGAGTAGACCTTGGGCTTTAAACTCATACTCAAATTCTCTTGGACCACACAAATTGGTCAATTACACTTCCCATTTTGAACTCTCATCTTTTTATACAAAAGAATAGGATTGTAGGTTTATATTATTTTCAAGTTTTAGGGTAGATGCTTACATGGAAGGATCTTTCACTCAATGGGTCCGAAGAACATATTTAAACAATAGTGATATGGTTTAACTTGAAATAAGTGAATATAAGTGTAACATCCCGGTTTGTGGTATAT
This sequence comes from Orychophragmus violaceus, assembly GCA_030180135.1. Taxonomy (NCBI): domain Eukaryota; kingdom Viridiplantae; phylum Streptophyta; class Magnoliopsida; order Brassicales; family Brassicaceae; genus Orychophragmus; species Orychophragmus violaceus. Next base: position 63,436,389 of record CM058236.1, on the reverse strand, counting down.
GTTGTGAGGCTTAAGAGAATTTATTTGACTACCAATGTCACCCAAGTGCATTTATCTTTTCGGTCACTTGTCCAGAGAGAACTCCAGAGTTAAGCGTGCTTGAGGTGGAGTAGTCAAAGGATGGGTGACCTACTGGGAAGTGACTCACGGTATCGTGCGAATGAGGGCAAAACACATGAAAAGATCGTGCGGTGATTGCAGGGACAGTAAATCAAGTCTTTAAAGCCTCACAAAAATAACAAACCGGCCGTCAGACGAGGGTGGGCCCATGAACCGAGTGAGCGGGCATGGAGCCCACAGACGGAGGCGGCCGGGGCATTACAATAAGATTGAACAAAGAGAGTAAGTACGTAAAGACGAGCATTACTCACTAATCACGTTGTTTCTAGCAAAACCAATGAAAAATATGTTAGAAATCATTATTATGAAGATTAAACAAGAAGAGATTAAGAAGAAATAAAGAAATACTTGATTAAAATCATAAATTTTAGTTTACAAATGTTAAGAACTTTAAAGAGATAAAAAAAATCTTAAGAGAAGAGAGAGTTCCTTAATTTTTAGGCTAAAATACTATTTATAGGAAAAGAGTTTGAACTGGGTGTACCGGGAATAAATCAGGTCTTAACTCAGTTCATGTTGTGTAAACTCGAGTGAATCCTAGAAGAAGAAACGTCTTGCGGAATACTTAGAGAGAAAAACAATATTGAGGTAAATACCCTTTAATCTAGCGTTTTTATATTTTGTGAGTGATAATATTTACAAACCCTTGGACCCCTTTATATACTGCTCCAAAACCCGATACAATAGACAAATAGAAACCCTAATGAGATCTTTTCATTCATTTGCTCACTCAAGAAAGGCCCATTTGCAGTACCTTGAGATTTAAGTCACCTTAGAATAACAAACTCCACCTTAACGAAAAATCTCCACAATGTCTCCTTCTGACTCTCATAACATCTGAGGGCTCACCATCTTCCTCTAGCACCGAAAGATCTGGAGTAGCTCAAGACAATGTCTGAACTTCCCCGTAGGAATTGGCTTGGTCAACATGTCAGCTGCATTCTCCAACGTAGACGCCTTCTGCAATAAAATTTCTCCAGAAGCTGCTAACTCCCTGATTTTGTGAAACCTTATAGCAATGTGCTTCGTCCTTGCATGATATACTTGATTCTTTGCCAGATAGAGCGCACTCTGACTATCACAGTGTAGCTGAACTCCACCTTGCTCAACTCTCAACTCCGCCACAAGTCCTCGCACCCAAAATGCCTCCTTAGCTGCCTCACCCATTGTCATATACTCAGCTTCCTTGGTTGACATGGCTACAACAGACTGTAACATGGATCTCCAGCAAATAGGTCCTCTTGATGGTGTAAACACATACCCCGTAGTGGACTTTCTATTGTCTAGATCACCACCATAATCTGAATCAACGAACCCCACAACTGATGCACTTCCCTGACCGCCAAACATAATCCTACTATTAGCAGTATACCCATCAAATACTTGAGTATTCACTTCACTGCATCCCAATGATCTCTTCTAGGATTCGACATTCCTTTGCTCACTCAAAAAGGTTCATTTGCAGTACCATGAGATTTTAGCACTTCATAATAACAGTTCAAATGAATCAAAACTGGTCCGGGGAGTTGAACACGGTTTGGCCTGGACGATATGGCTCAGACTGATGCAATCTAGAGTGTGGTGAAGATTCTGAGTTGTGAGCTGCAGTTAACTCAACCCGATGTCACCAAACTGCATCAATGACCATGGGCTGTTCTAGCCGATACACCAAAACTGCAATATTTGATGGTTGGATTGGTGGTCTGGGTCGAGTGGCGTGCAATGGGGAAGCTTGGCTGATGTTGGCTTGGCCGATGTGTCCGCGGGCCACTTTGAACGAGGCCTTCAAACCAATATGTGCGTTTTTACCGGTTTTTACCGGTTTTATGCCATGATATAAGTGCATTTTAGAGTCTTTTTGTGTTCTTTTAGAGTCTTTTATAGGTTTTATTAGGTACACACACGTTTGGAGTGGATTTGGAGTAATTGGAGCATTTTGGTGCATTTTGGAGTTTTGACCCGAGAGATAGAGCTCACTGTCCAGAACAGAGTGATGTGTCGATCGACACACATCAGCATCGATCGATGCACAGCGAGTTGGGCCAGTCTCGGCGAGAGTTAATGAAGAATGATGAATTTGCAGAATTGCCCAGAAGTTCCAGATATTTACACAGAAGCCCCAAGACGTGATTTAGCTATTTAATTAGGTTTTTACATCAGTTTTAAGGGACACTATCATACTTTAGAGCAGAGAGTTTTTAGAGCTATTTGGGGCTGATATGATCCTGTACTACATCTTGTTTTTGGAGAAGATTTCGAACCCCTTTACTTATTTAATCTCTTTTATGATATCTATTAATTCATTGATCATGTTTTCATTATCTATTCTGAGTAGATTCATAGTTAGGTTTAGGGATTCTCATTAAGGATTTTATGACTTGCTAGATATAATTAATTCAGTTAATGATTCATATTAATAGATGTTCTTCAATCTAAATTGTGTTTAATGCTAGTTCTAACTTGATCACTTAGAATCTAGATCTTAGGTTGCTAGGTTGACACGAAAGTGTGATTTAGAATCTGAACTATTTAGGTTGAGCAATTTAATTACTCGCAAAGAAATTTGGTTTAATTAGATTGTGAACATATCGAACTTGATCATTAAAGCTGGTTTAATCTGTTAGGAATTACAAAGACATTTGGATTACTGCAATTAGGCTTAGAGAATTCTCACAACGAAAGTTGGTTAATTCTATATCTGTGTTTTGAGTTCTAGAACTGTACCTAATTTGATCCTGACTGAATGATTTGTCTGCTTGTCTGATTTCCTGAGAACTTCTTAGACTTAGCGCCTTTAGTTAATTGCTTACAACAAACCGAACTTGCTACTTGTTTACTTTCTTGTTCTGCTATTTAGTTTCTAATCACATTTGCTTCCTCCTAGTTTAATCTTTTCTGTTCTAATTCTATCGTTGCCCTGAGTCCTCGTGGATTCGATCCCTAAGTACTACATTGATATTACTGTGCACTTGCAGTTAGTATAGGGTTAAAACTTTACACCTATCAAGTTTTTGGCGCCGTTGCCGGGGATTCTTGGGAGTCATCGATAGATTCGAACTTAGGGTTTTTACTAGGATTTTTATTTTTTTTGTTTTAGTTACTGATTTTTTTTCTGTTTCTTTCTCTGTCGCAGGTTTTACTTTCGCATAACATCGATCGTTGCATATTTTGTGTCGATCGTTACTAGGCGATTGGAGTTGAATCGATCGTTGCACTGTTAGCATCGATCGTTGCTTGACGATTACAGACGGTTTATGCAGACGCGTGATACCAGAAGTAATCCGAATACTAACCTCGTTAACCTCCAACTTTAAGAGCTTGCTAGACTAGAGAGGACTAACAGAAGAGTTTAAAGAGCAAGGATGGTATTTGAACGTGTGATTATATTGCCTGATGCTCAAGGTGTCCTGAGGGACAGACAAAACAATCCGTACAATGCTGCTGGGGAACGGATTGATGCTGAAGGGAATGTTATCCCTGATCCTATAGAGCCACCACGACAGGAGCATAACCAAGGCTAAGGATAGACCCAAGGTAGAGAGATGGTTGTCCATGAGAGGACTTTGGCTGACTATAACCGTCCGGATGAGTTCCATGCTAACCGGTCAGCTCTTGTGCCTCCTGATTTTGATAGGAATGATTTTGAAATCAAGACCATCTACTACTCTCTTCTGAGGCAGAATGCCTTCCATGGTTTTCCTAATGAGCAACCGATGGATCACATAGATGAGTTTGAGGACATAGTCACTGGGATGAAATATGATGGAGTGAATTATGACTATATGTTTCTCAAACTCTTCCCCTACTTTCTCGCTGGAGATGCTGATGCTTGGCTGAAACAGCTTCCACCTGGGAAGTTTGTTACATGGGATGCTTTGAAGAGTGAGTTTCTGCGACACTTCTATGATGATGCTCTCTCTGATCAGTCAAGACAAGACATTCTCACTTTCTCTCAAGGTCCGACAGAGCCTCTTAAGACTGCCTGGGATAGGTTTAAGAAGTACCAACGTGACTGCCCGCATCATGGATTCACTGAGGTAACATTGTTAGGCATTTTCTTTAGAGGTATAGATTTTCCATATCAGACTGCGTTGGATAATTCCAGCAATGCCAATTTTAACACTAGAACTCATGTTCAAGCTAAGCAATTGATAGATAACTTAGTAAGCATTAATAGCTGCAAGACTACTGATAAAAGGAGGAAGGAGTCTGGTGGGAAGATGGATAATCAGGAGATTGCTGATATTAGATCTAAGCTGGACACAGTTTGTAATCTTCTAACTGGGAAGAAAGCTGTCCATTTTGCTCAAGATGTTGAAGTGATCAATGCTGAAGAAGATGGGCAGGAAGAGGATGTGAACTACATCAGAGGATCTGGTTTCCAAGGTAACAGGTTTGGTAATCAGCAAGGTAATAGATACTTCAGTGGTCAGAAGAGTGCTTTCACAAGCAATCAAAACTCTTCTGGCTTGGGACAGAATGCTGGTTTTCAGAAACCTTTCCAACAAGGTAATCAGAGGACTTATGGATCTTCCTCTTACCAAGCACCTCCTGTTGCTAATGCTCATGAGAGTAAGATGGAGAGTATGATGGAGCAGCTGCTGAAAGGTCAGACTAAGAATGATGTAGACCTCGACAAGAAGATATGTGCTGTTTATGAAGAGCTGAATGGGAAGTTTGAATCTTTGAGCACACATATGAAGGAGCTTGATGCTAAGGTTGCAAGGACTGCTGGATATGTTCAGAGGCCAGATGGATCTCTTCCGGGACGGACTGATGCTAATCCTAAGTATCAGTGCAATGCAGTGACATTGAGAAGTGGTAAGGAGCTGTTTCCTGCCCAGAAAAAGCAGTTGAGTGTCGAAGAAATCATGGAGATTGATGAAATGGAAGATGAGATCCGTGGAATTCGCAATGCGTCGATCGATGCACCTCGGCAACGGTCGATGCAAAGCAAAAACATAGAACCAGAGGTCGTGGCACAGTCGCCAACAACGATCGACGCAACACCAGCAACGATCGACGCAAGGCGACTGCAGAGGGTTCAGACGTAGGAAAGCCGAAACAGTCAAACGAAAGGGTTTACAAGCCTAAAGTACCTTATCCTAAGAATCCCAGGAAGGCTAAGAACGATAAGCAGTATACCAAATGCAAGGAGATCATCAAAAAGGTGAAGGTCGAAGTGCCTTTGATTGATTCTATGGAGACTACTCCTGTGATAAGGAGATGTCTTAAGGACTTACTTGCCGGTAAGTAGTCTGATGAGGAGAGTGCAATGATGATCACGGAAGTATGTAGTGCAGTGATTCAGGGCAGAATTCCTGAGAAGTTGAAAGATCCAGGAAGCATTGTGTTGGATTGTGCCATCTACAGAGAAAGATTCGAAAGATCTCTATGTGATCTTGGTTCTAGTGTGAACCTTATGCCCTTCTCTGTTGCTAAGAGACTTGGGATGACTGACTTCCTACCTACTAGGATCTCGCTGGTTCTGGCAGACAGAACAATCAGAATTCCTGAAGGAATATTGGAGGATGTGCCTATAATGATTGGTCAATGTGTGATTCTGATAGGTCTCGAATTTTACCCTATACTAACTGCAACTGCATAGTATATCAATGTAGTACTTAGGGATCGAATCCACGAGGACTCTAGGCAACGATAGGATTAAGAACTTAAAGAGATTAAAACTAGGAGAAAGCAAATTGTATTGAATTACTAAAAGCAAGCAGGAAAGTAAACAAGTAGCAGGTTGTTGTTGTAAGCAATAAACTAAGGGCGCTAAGTCTAGGGCGTTCTCAGGAAACCAGACAAGCAGATAAATCAATCAGTCAGGATCTAATTAAATTCAGTTCTAGAACTCAAAACACAGATATAGAATTAACCAAATTCCTTTGCGAGAATTCTCTAAGTCTAAGTGCAGCAATCCAAATTCCTTTGCAATTACTAACAGATTAAACCAGCTTTAATTCCAAGTTTGATATGTTCACAATCTAATTAAACCAAATTCCTTTGCGAGTAATTAAATTTCTCAACCTAAATAGTTCAGATTCTAAACCACAATGTTGTGTCGTATTTAGCAACCTAAGATCTAGATTCTAATTGATCAGGTTAGAACTAGCATTAAACACAATTTAGTTTGAAGAACATCTATTGATGTGAATCCTTAACTGAATTAATTATATCTAGCAAGTCATGAAATCCCTATGAGAAACCCTAAACCTAACTATGAAACTACTCAGACATAGATGATGTAAACATAATCAATGAATTAATAGAAATCATAAAAGAGATTAGAATATAAAAGGGGTTCGAAAACTTCTCCAAAACGAATGTAGTACAGGATCAGATCAGCCCCAAAAGCTCTAAAAACTCTCTGCTCTAAGTTATGATAGCGTATATAAAACTGAAGCTAAAAACCTAATTAAATAGCTAAAACACGACTTGGTGCTTCTGTGTAAATATATGGAACTTCTGGGCATCTTCGCAATATTAGAAATCTTCATTAAACCGCCGAGAGTCTGGCCCAACTCGATGTGCATTGATCGATGCAGGTGTGCAACGATCGACACAGTACTCTGTTTCGGATAGTGAACACAGTCTCTCGGGTCAAATCTCCAAAGTGCTCCAATTAGCTCCATAATCTCTACTTTTGCTCCAAACGTACGTGAACCTAATAAAACCTGCAAAGGACTCTAAAAGAACACCAAAAGACACCAAAACAGATTTATATCATGGCATAAAACCGGTAAAAACCATGATATATCAACTCCCCCACACTTAGCTTTTGCTTGCCCTCAAGCAAAACAGAGAACTAAAACATGGTGAAGAGGTTTGAAAGCTTTCAGAAACTCTTTTTGTCCTAGAAGCAACAACACTCAGATTCCCCTTAGTAAACCACTGAAAGAATCACCTGCAAGATATCAATATCAACATATACTTCCCCCACACTTAGCAATTGTCCTAAGTAAACTCCACAATCACATTCACGCATTCAAATTCACCTTATTGACTTCTGCAAGTATTTAAGTGCGGTCTCACCTAAGGAGTATCGATCAAAGGCACATGGACTCTTACCTTGCCAGCTCTAGACCACCATACTATATTTCTCTAGTCTCTTTCTTCTCTTTTCCCTTCCTTAGCATTCTGATTTTTCCCCATTGAGTATCATTTTATTTTTTTATCAGTGCTCTTCCCGTTAAGGGGTGTATTTTGGACACATTCCATGGATGCACAGGAGATGATAGTTGTAGCTACCACTCCCAGAGACCACTTCGGAGTTACTAACTCATCCTCAGTTTATTATCTTTTTTTTCTTTTTTATGGAAGGGGAGAAGGGAGCCAAATAGGACAGGTTTACAGGCTGTGTCAGAACTAACAAGGGACTCCGACACAAGGTATACCAAGCCCTTAGGTGAGAAAATTAAGTCAGTATTAAGGTGAAGTCAGTAAAAGGATCCTCTGATACCTGAAGTGATGTGGGTGTCCTCAGTAGGTTGATCTGTGATGGGGTTTTCTAATAGTCATAGATAGATCCTGCAACTTCATCCCAATGGTTACTTAAGTTCCTGCAAGATATTGTTAACTCCTCCAAAATTCATTGTTTCCTACTTAAACTGGTTTTGACTCAATAAAACAATTTTTTTTGAAAAACGGACTGACTCTAAGAAAACAGAAAGATAAAGTCAGTAACACCTCCCCCACACTTAAGACACACTGTCCCCAGTAGTGTCAAGCTAAGCTAAAGGTTGGCAAAAAGAAAAGAAAAATGTTAATGGATGTGTTGAGTTCTGTCTGATTTTTACCTTCGTCGCACAGGCATCGACATCGACCGTTGCTAGGCGATTTTTCGTCGTGTGTCGATAGTTGCTCAAGACCGCAACGATCGCTGCAATGCGATTTCTTTCGTGTTGTGACGATCGACACGACGCACTGCGATTTGGCCGAGACTTGCAGACAAAAACTCACCAAAACCAAAACCAAAACGTAAAATCCTACAAAACACCAAAAATCAAAATGCAAAAATGAAACAGTGGGTTGCCTCCCACTCAGCGCTCTTTTAACGTCAATAGCTTGACATTTCAGCTGATCTAGGCAGAGGGTGCATCATCCAGAGGCAGAATCTGACCTACTGGAATCTCGGCTTTAGCCCAATAGTGTTTCACCCTCTGTCCATTCACATTGAATTCATTACCTTCCTTACTGATCAGAACAATAGCTCCGTAGGGACGCACCTCTTTGATCTTGAAAGGGCCAGACCACCTTGATTTCAGCTTACCTGGAAACAAATGCAAACGTGAGTTATACAAAAGTACCTGATCATTTGGTGCAAACTGTCTGGAGACAATCTTTTTGTCATGATAGGCCTTAGTCCTCTCTTTGTACAGCTTTGAGTTCTCATAGGCAAGATGTCTAATCTCATCTAACTCATTAAGCTGCACCAATCTCCTCTCTGCAGCAGACTTAAGATCAAAGTTCATCTGTTTTACAGCCCATGCTGCTTTGTGCTCAAGCTCCACTGGCAGATGACATGCTTTTCCATACAGAAGATGGAATGGAGTGGTCCCAAGAGGTGTCTTAAATGCAGTCCGGTAAGCCCATAATGCATCATCTAGCTTTGCTGCCCAATCCTTTCTTGTCTTCCCAACTGTCTTTTCTAAGATCTCCTTGATATGTCTATTAGAGACCTCGACTTGTCCACTAGTCTGAGGGTGATAAGGAGTAGCAACTCGGTGAAGAACTCCATGCTTTCTTAGGAGCTTCTCGAAGACCTTATTAATAAAGTGGGATCCTCCATCACTAATCACAATCCGAGGTACTCCAAATCTAGGGAATATGATGGTCTTAAACAGTTTAATGACCACCTAAGAATCATTGGTTGGACTAGCTATTTCTTCTACCCACTTAGATACATAGTCCACAGCAACCAAGATAAACTTATTTCCATAGGATGAGGGAAAAGGACCCATAAAGTCTATGCCACAGCAATCAAAAACCTCAACCTCAAGAATGAATTCTGAGGCATCTCATGCCTTTTACTGATTTTCCCTCTCCTTTAACAGACATCACATTGAGAGACAAAAGAGTGTGTGTCTTTAAACATCGTAGGCCACCAGAAACCTGCTTGCAGAACCTTAGACACAGTCTTGAAAGTAGCAAAATGTCCAGCATAATCTGATTCATGACAGTGGAATAGGATTTCTGGAACCTCTGATTCAGCAACACATCTCCTGTAAAGACCATCTGAACAGTGTTTGTAGAGATAAGGCTCATCCCAGTAGTATCGTCTGAGCTCCCTGAAGAACTTCTTCTTTGCATACCCCTTCAAATCATCTGGTTCAATCTCTGCGGCCATGTAATTAGCTATATCCGTGTACCAGGGTCGATTAGTGGTTGCGACAGCACCTACCTCGAAGACATAGTCTCCAATTTGTATCGTGAAAGGTTCTGGTTCTGTTTCCGCATTGCAACGATCGTCGCATAAGGTTGAATCGATCGTCGCATCCTCGACACCTGCATCGATCGTCACAGATGTGGCATCGATCGACGCAGTGCGATTTATCCGACAGTTTTGCAGATTTTTGCCCAAATCCGCCTGAAACACTGTCCCGACCATATTGACGTTTTCCTCGGGCAAGTAATCATTAATGGGTACGTCTTCCTCAACCACCATCCTTGAAAGATGATCAGCAACTCCATTCTCAACCCCCTTCTTGTCCCTCACTTCAATGTCAAACTCCTGAAGAAGCAGAATCCATCTCAACAATCTTGGCTTAGCATCCTTCTTCTGCATCAGATATTTCAGGGCTGAATGATCAGTGTGTACAATCACCTTGGAGCCAACAAGATAGGGGCGGAACTTCTCAAATGCAAAGACAACAGCCAACAACTCCTTTTCTGTGGTGGCATAGTTTCTCTGCGCATCATATAGTGTCCTACTAGCATAATAGATAACATGAAGCTTTCTATCTTTCTTCTGCCCCAGAACAGCTCCTACATCATAGTCACTTGCATCACACATAACCTCAAAAGGTAGATCCCAATCCGGTGGCTGAACTATTGGAGCGCTCACTAAAGCCTGTTTAATCTGCTCAAATGCAGTCTGACAATCTGCATTGAACTCAAATTTGGTATCCTTACACAGCAAAGCAGTTAGTGGCCTAGCAATCTTACTGAAGTCCTTGATAAACCGTCTATAGAAACCAGCATGTCCAAGAAAGCTTCTTATAGACCTTACAGAATCAGGCGCCTGAAGGTTGGTCATTACCTCAATCTTAGCGCGGTCTACTTCAATTCCTGCTTCAGACACTTTATGTCCAAGTACAATGCCATCTCTGACCATGAAATGACACTACTCCCAATTAAGGACCAAGTGCTTTTCTTCGCATCTAGTCAGTACCTTACACAGATTATCCAAGCACTCATTATAAGATGACCCATAGACTGAGAAGTCATCCATAAATACCTCCATAAAGTCCTTAATCATATCAGTGAATATGGACATCATGCATCTCTGGAAAGTAGCTGGTGCATTGCAGAGTCCAAAAGGCATCCTACGGTAAGCAAATGTGCCATATGGACAAGTGAAGGTGGTCTTTTCCTGATCCTCTGGGTAGATAGGAATCTGAAATAAACCTGAGTATCCATCGAGGAAGCAATAGTAAGGGTGATTTGCTAACCTCTCCAGCATCTTATCAATGAAGGGTAAAGGGAAATGATCCTTCCTTGTTGCGGCATTGAGTTTCCTGTAATCTATGCACATCCTGTGTCCAGTCACAGTCCTAGTAGGGATCAGCTCATTCTTCTCATTCTTCACAACTGTAACTCCGCCTTTCTTAGGCACCACATGGACTGGACTCACCCAATCACTGTCTGAAATAGGATAGATAATCCCAGCATCTAGGAGTTTCATAATCTCTTTCTTAACCACTTCCTGTAGATTAGGATTAAGCCTTCTCTGATGCTCAACAGATGTCTTAGACTCATCCTCAAGATGTATCTGATGCATGCACAGCTCCGGAGAGATACCTGAAATGTCATCAAGAGAATATCCAAGAGCTTTGTGATGCTTGCGCAGCTTGCTTAGCAGTAAAGTGAGCTATGCGTTGTTCAAACTAGCGTTAACAATCACTGGATAAGTTGAATTAGGTCCAAGAAACGCGTACCTTAGCTCCGATGGAAGTTATTTCAGTTCAATTTTCGGAGCCTTTTCCTCTGCCCAATCTCTGTCGACTTGCAATGATCGATGCTTAGTCTGTGTTGATCGATGCAAAGTCGCGGCAGACACTTCTAACTTCATCACTTGCTCAGCAGAATCCATCAGTTTTGCATAGCAGATTGCAGGCTCGTCTTGCAGGTGTTCCAGCTCCATTATAGAGCTCAGTAAAGCTCTTTCTAGTGGATCTTCAGCATGTGACTTGTGAAAGTACTCTGTGTTGGATCCCCTAGGATCTAAGGTTTGATATATTGAATGAAAACCAACCTCGTTCTTACCTTTGAACTGGCAGCGGAATGAGAATGGTGAACGAGATCAGCGGAGCAACGCAGATGCCTTGGCTCTACCAGATACACACGCACGCTCGCTGGAAACGGGATGCTAGTGCCGGATCAACGGGATTCGAATCTCTCTGGTGTGTCTACTCTTTCTGTCAAGAAAAGTGGACGGCCCAGTGTTTAGGTCGAAACTCTCTTGTTTTATTCGACCTAAAACACAATTAACGGGCCAGACTTAATCAAGTCTTAATTCGAAAAGCCTTTCGAAAAACCCGAACTGTGTCGACCTACACACAAGCTGTGTCGATCGACACAACACCATTTTATCGATTATAATGTGCATCCAATACACATTAATATGATTATTACCATAATGATCATTCCCATGTCGTAGCTTCCAGTTTGCTTAGGTGTGTGACCCTATAGGATCATATAATACTGGCAGTAAGTATTCAACTTACATATTGCAAGAGGCTTCTAGCAAAGCATTTCAACCGCCCAGCATTATACGAATGTCTGATCTCGACACACAACTATCTCAGGAGTGAGCACAAGTGTGATTTCAGGACACTATCCCAACAATCTCCCACTTGTACTGGAATCATCTATTCCTATAATCCTTTTGTCTCTATATCTCGATTTGGCATAAGGCAAGATTGGTGTCATCCTTATTAAGACAACATCGTGTTTATCGAACTCCTGATCTCATACTGAAACATTACAAATAACTGAACTACAGTTCGTTTGAGTGCGGCCACACATTCTCTCAGTATTCAATCTTCGATAGGCCCTGATATATTTATCTCCCGTTATACAGGAGGGACAAATCCCATCTTGTTCCATCCCTGTTTCATCGCACACTTCATGATATACTTGAACAGTGCCGTTATAGTCGCCAGTTATGGGTCGACGTTTGACAAGGTCAAAGTGTAGCAATTCATATGCAAGAAAGCATGATGAACTCAGGTTCAAGGACTATACTCTATAGTCGTAATGAGACCCTCTTATGACACAGATATAACTATCTTGTAGACTTCTCATTAGCGGGTCATGTCCGATCATATGTTCACCAACATATATCTATGTGACTGACTGCGATAATCATATCATTGGCTCCATGAAACTTAGCCAACAGTCACCTCACAATCTTGTCTCTCGCGGTTGTCAGTGTCCCACTTTGACAACCTCGACTAGGGACAAAACATAATTTATGTCATATTTAACTTACAGGGTTTCATGATCAAGTCCTCAACTTGATGACCTATAATATGTCACAAACTTATTTTGGGACCATTATTTAGATCACAATAAATAATGCTGAAATTAAATTTCATTAAAACACTTCCAAAGAATGTTTACAAGAGCATCTTATTATAACTAAAACAAAACTAAAACTCCCACTAGAATCAAGATTACATCTTAAGATCTCTAATGCCTACAGCAGTCGTATGACTCTCATGCTTAGGCCTTGGGAGTGACTTGGTCAGAGGATCAGCGACATTCTCGTCTGTCGGAACTCGGCTGATCTTCCCATCACCTCTATTGACGATATCACGAATCAGGTGATATCTCCTTTCAACGTGTTTGGACTTCTGGTGTGACCTGGGTTCTTTCGCCTGAGCAATGGCTCCATTGTTGTCACAAAATAAAGCCACTGGCTCCAAGATACTAGGAACCACACCAAGCTCAGTCATGAACTTCTTAATCCAAACAGCTTCCTTTGCCGCTTCTGAAGCAGCAACATATTCAGCTTCCGTTGTGGAATCAGCTACGGTATTCTGCTTAGAGCTCTTCCAGCTCACTGCACCGCCATTTAGACAGAAGACATATCCAGATTGTGATCGGAAATCGTCTCTGTCCGTCTGAAAACTCGCATCGGTGAATCCATTCACCACAAGTTCTTCACTTCCTCCATACACCAGGAATTTATCCTTAGTATGTCTCAAATACTTGAGAATATTCTTGACAGCTGTCCAGTGAACTTCACCTGGATCAGATTGGTATCTACTCGTCATGCTTAACGCGTAAGCTACATCTGGACGAGTGCAGAGCATGGCATACATAATAGATCCTATTGCAGAAGCATAAGGAATCCTATTCATGCGTTCTCGCTCAGCAGGTGTCGCCGGACACTGCTTCTTGCTGAGATTAGTGCCATGAGACATCGGTATGAAGCCCTTCTTAGAATCATGCATCCAGAATCTGTGCAGTACCTTATCGATATAAGTGTCCTGGCACAATCCAATCAGCATGTTCACTCTATCTCTGTAGATTCTGATTCCAAGAATATACGCGGCTTCTCCCATGTCTTTCATGGAAAAACAACTTCTGAGCCAAGTCTTAACAGACTGAAGCAACGGAACGTCATTACCGAGGAGGAGTATGTCATCGACATACAGTACAAGAAACGCAATTTTGCTCCCACTAGTCTTCTTGTAAACACATGGTTCTTCTTCGTTCTTGATGAAACCAAATTATTTAACTGATTCATCAAAACGAAGATTCCAACTCCGTGATGCTTGCTTCAATCCATAAATGGATTTATGAAGCTTGCATACCTTCCCAGCGTTCTTAGGATCGACAAAACCTTCAGGCTGTGTCATATACACATCCTCTTCCAGAATACCATTCAGAAATGCGGTTTTGACATCCATTTGCCAAATCTCATAGTCATAATGAGCGGCAATTGCTAGAAGTATCTGAATGGATTTAAGCATAGCGACTGGGGAGTAGGTTTCATCATAGTCAATACCATGAATTTTCTTGAAACCTTTAGCCACCAACCTCGCTTTGTAAATCTGTACATTGCCATCCACGTCAATCTTCTTCTTGAAGATCCATTTACACTCAATGGCTTTTGCACCATTAGGTAAATCGACCAAGGTCCAAACTTGGTTTTCTGACATGGATCCCATTTCGGATTTAGAGGCTCCAAGCCACTTTTCGGAGTCTGGGTCCATCATCGCTTCCGCGAAGGTCGCTGGTTCGTCACTATCAATGATCATCAGATCATTTGAATTGGTCACGAGAAATCCATAGTATCTCTCGGGTTCGTGACGGATCCTTCCGGATCTGCGAACTTCAGGCTCCACAGGCGCCGGTTCCACAGAACTCTGTGGATCCAGCTGCTGCTCTTCCTCAGCAGGTTGAGCAGCCTCCTGTGTATCTTGAATTTCTTCAAGATGTACTTTACTCCCACTGTTTTTCTTAGAGAGAAACTCCCTCTCAAGAAAAGAACAGTCCCGAGCAACAAATACTTTGTTCTCAGATTGGTTGTAAAAGTAGTATGCCTTGGTTTCCCTAGGATAACCAACGAAGTAGCATTTGTCTGATTTGGGTGTAAGCTTGTCAGAGATTAATCGTTTGACATAAGCCTCACAACCCCAAATCCTCAGGAAAGACAAACTAGGAACATTCCCAGTCCACAGTTCATGTGGTGTCTTTTCCACTGATTTAGACGGTACCTTATTCAGTGTAAACGCGGACGTTTCTAGAGCGTATCCCCAAAAGGATAATGGAAGATTTGAATGACTCATCATAGACCGAACCATATCCAATAAGGATCGATTCCTCCTCTCCGACACTCCATTCCATTGGGGTGTACCAGGAGGAGTGAGTTGTGAAATAATTCCACACTCGCTCAGATAGTCGCTGAATTCTTGACTCAAGTATTCTCATCTGCGATCCGATCGCAGAACTTTGATACTTTTGCCAAGTTGATTATGTACTTCATTCTTGAATTCCTTGAATCTATCAAAGGATTCCGACTTTTGTCTCATCAAATAGACATAGCCATACCTACTGAAATCATCAGTGAAGGTAATGAAGTACTTGTAATTTCCTCTGGCAACAGTACTCATCGGCCCACATACATCAGTATGAACAAGGCCCAATAAGTCATTGGCCCTTTCATTTGGTTTGTTGAAAGGGGCTCTAGCCATCTTGCCTATCAAACAAGATTCACATTTCTCACATGATTCAAAATTAAATGAGCCCAGAAGCCCATTTCGATGGAGCCTTTGGATGCGTTTCTCATTGATATGGCCCAAACGACAATGCCATAAGAAAGTCGGGTTTTCGTCGTTGGACTTAAACCGCTTTGTATTTATGTTAAAGACAGGCATTTCTTGGTTTAAAACATATAACCCATTATCTAATGGGGCGCTACCATAATAAGTACCATCACGATTAAAAGAACAAACTTTATTCTTAACAGCAAAATCAAAACCTTCCAAATCCAAAACGGAAACTGAAATTATGTTTCTGCTTATCGCAGGTACAAAGTAGCAATTATTTAAAATTAAAACCATGCCCGATGGTAAGGACAACTCGTAGGTGCCTACGGCCAGTGCAGCAACCTTAGCTCTATTCCCGACCCGTAGCTCCACTTGTCCTTTCTTCAGCGTCCTACTGTTTCTTAGTGCCTGCACATTTGTACAAATATGAGCACCGCAGCCGGTATCCAATACCCACGAAGTAGAACTAGAAGACATAACATTAAGTTCGATAACACAAATACCTGAGTCAGACGCATCATACGTCTTCTTCAGCTTCTTGTAATCTTCCATGAACTTCTTGCAGTCTTTCTTCCAATGCCCCAACTGCTTGCAGTAGTTGCACTTATCCTCAGGAGAAGGCCTGGATTTGGGCTTCGGCTTGGGCTTGTCCTGACTTTCAGCCTGGACAACCTGGGCCTTACCCTTACCCTTCTTTGGTTTCTTAAACCTTTTACCCCCTTGTACCATCAGGACACTGGGAGTAGCCTTCTTGAGATTCGGTTCTGCTGTCTTCAGCATACCGTGCAACTCAGTCAATGTCTTAGTCATGTTTTGCATGTTGTAGTTCATGATGAACTGATCAAAACACGACGGCAAAGACTGCAGAATCATGTCAGTGGCTAGCTCCTGGCTAATGGCACAGTCCAGTTTCCCCATGTTATCAATGTAACCCATCATTTTAAGGACATGAGGACTTACTGGACTGTCCTTAGCCAGCTTGCAATCCATGAGAGATTTAACTGTCTGGTATCTCTCTGTGCGAGCTTGCTCCTGAAACAAAGCTTTCAGGCTGTTAATCATCTCAATGGGTGACAATACGTTCTCATATTGCTTCTGCAGCTCAGAGTTCATGGTCACCAGCATTAGACAATTAACATCTTTGACATCCGCTGAATGCTTATCCCAAGCATTCTTTTCTGTCTGCGGAGCATTGGAACGTGGCCTCTCGGGGAGAACTCTTGTAAAGACATATTCCTTGTTCTCCTGCCTGAGAACTATTCTCAGGTTCCGATACCATTCCAAGAAATTAGATCCATTTAACTTGTCCTTCTCAAGGACGGATCTCAGTGAGAAAGTGTTGATGTGATTTGAGACAGACATAGCTGTAATTCAAAAGAGGTAGATTTTAGTTATAATGCTCAAGAAATGAGAATTCTTATCTAATAAGAAAACTCGCATTGTATTCAAAACTATGTTTCCTCAGATGAATACAATGAGCCAAGATCCTCAGATTACTAAAATTCGAGTGGGCGACTCGCCGTTACTCAAACTTTAGTTATCTAGGTAAGCAAATCATTGCTAATTGTACTCAGTACAACTCTTGGTCGTGGATAAGACAAACTATGTCCAATCCACTCTGACGTCTCTGGGCCCAGAACTTCCGTTAGCCCAGTCAAGTAAAACCAATTTTTTCTGTTTTGCGATCACTGACAGTTGCACTGCAAGTCTGTCAATGACCACCTGCCTTACTCATGTTGCAGTGGATACCGAGGACTCCAAGATTATCCAACAAACGACACGAGTCTTGACAGTAGACAAGATCGGGCAAGACATCAAGATCACTTGATATTTAGTTGAGGAAAGGAACTATTTTTTCTTGATGTATATCCAATATATATCCAAGAAGTTATTTATTTATTTAAAACATTCAGTTTTATTAGATTTAGGTTCATCTAGAACTTTTAGGATTAAATTGTTCTGGTATATGCAAATTTGTGGTCCAACCATCATATTTGCGAATGTTGTGTCGATCGACGCCAACCATTGGCATCGGTCGACGCAACTCAACTTAAACCGGTCTTCGGTAACCGGTCAAACCGGATCGAATTTACTTAACCGATTCAATCCAATTGAACCGGTTCGGTTTAATGGTCCATGTCGATCGTCACACACTGTGTGTCGATCGACATTACCAAACCAGAACCAATTTGGTTAATTGAAATTAACCGAGCGAGATAACCGGTCCAATCCAATTGAACCGATCTATCTAATCGCTTTGCCTATGTCGACCGACGTACCCAGTACATCGATCGACACAGCAGGAATACGGGTACTCGATCTCAGATCGAAACCCTAAAATTATTTACGGATTTTCGCTTTGTGTCGACGGACACACGCTTTGTGTCGATCGACACTTTGCGACAAACCCTAAATTTTATTGCGAGTTTTTGCTCTGTGTCAACCGACACACGCTTTGTGTCGATCGACACCCTGCGACAAACCCTAATTTTTTACGCGTTATTTCGCGGCGTGTCGACCGACACACGCTTTGTGTCGATCGACACAGTGCGTTTTCAACAGTTCTTCGTCTTTTCAACAGGAACAAAACCGAGAACAATATATGAAAACACGATTTCAATATGCAAAATTCAATTCAACCACATCGAGTTTCGAAATATTTGCATCAGATTCAATAGCTAAACCCTAACAACGCTCTGATACCACTGTTGGATCCCCTAGGATCTAGGGTTCGATATATTGAATGAAAACCAACCTCGTTCTTACCTTTGATTGGCAGCGGAATGAGAATGGTGAACGAGATCAGCGGAGCAACGCAGATGCCTTCGCTCTACTAGATACACACGCACGCACGCTGGAAACGGGATGCTAGTACCGGATCAACGGGATTCGAATCTCTCTGGTGTGTCTACTCTTTCTGTAAATAAAAGTGGACGGCCCAGTGTTTAGGTCGAAACTCTCTTGTTTTATTCGACCTAAACACACAATTAACGGGCCAGACTTAATCAAGTATTAATTCGAAAAGCCTTTCGAAAAACCCGAACTGTGTCGACCGACACACAAGCTGTGTCGATCGACACAACACCATTTTATCGATTATAATGTGCATCCAATACACATTAATATGATCATTACCATAATGATCATTCCCATGTCGTAGCTTCCAGTTTGCTTAGGTGTGTGACCCTATAGGATCATATAATACTGGCAGTAAGTATTCAACTTACAGATTGCAAGAGGCTTCTAGCAAAACATTGCAAACGCCCAGCATTATACGAATCTGATCTCGACACACAACTATCTGAGGAGTGAGCACAAGTGTGTTTTCAGGACACTATCCCAACACTCTGCAGCCAAATCACCCAGTGTGTCCACATAGAAGGTCTGTCCGTCGATGGTTGGTCTCTTCACCAGTTTGTCCATATTAAAACTCATCTTCAGATCACCCACATTCAGAATTATTCTACCTCCTTGGCAGTCAATCATCGCACCAGCAGTAGCTAAGAAAGGCCTGCCCAAAATCAGTGGATCCTTCGGTTCCTCTCCATACTGCAGAACCACAAAATCAGTAGGTATCACACATTTACCAATCATTATAGGCACATCTTCTAGTACTCCTTCAGGGATTCTAATTGTTTTGTCTGCTAAAACTAGTGAGATCTTAGTTGGCAAGAAATCAGTCATTCCAAGTCTCTTAGCTACAGAGAAGGGCATAAGATTCACACTAGAACCAAGATCACATAGGGATCTTTCAAATCTCTCCCTATAGATGGCACAATCCAACACAAAGCTCCCTGGATCTTTCAGCTTCTCAGGAATTCTGCCCTGAACTACCGCACTACATACCTCCGTGATCATCATCACACTCTCCTCATTAGACCACTTACCAACAAGCAAGTCCTTAAGACATCGCCTCATCACAGGAGAAGTCTCCATAGAGTCAATCAAAGGCACTTCGACTTTCACCTTTTTAATGATTTCCTTGCATTTGGTATATTGTCTATCGTTCCTAGCTTTCCTGGAATTTTTGGGAAAAGGCACTTTAGGTTTGGAAACCCTTTCACTCGACTGTTTCGGCTTCTCTAGTTTTGAACTCTCTGCAGTCGCCTTGCGTCGATCGTCACTGGTGTCGTGTCGATCGTTGCTAGGCGACTTTGTTACGACAGGTTCTCCGTTTTCGCTTTGCAACGACCGTTGCTGAGTAGCGTCGATCGATGCATTGCCAATATCACGGATCCCGTCTTCCAATTCTTCAATTTCCACGAGTTCTTCAACACTCAACTACTTTTTCTGGCCAGGAGACAGCTCCTTACCACTTCTCAATGTTACTGCATTGCATTAATACTTGGGATTAGCATCAGTTCGTCCTGGGAGATATCCATCTTCCCTCTGAACATACCCAGCAGTTCTTGCAACTTTAGCATCAAGCTCCTTCATATGAGCGCTCAGGTATTCAAATTTCCCGTTCAGATCCTCATAGACAGTACCTATCTTCTTGTCGAGGTCTGCAGCATTCTTAGTCTGACCTTTCAACAGCTGTTCCAACATAGCCTCCATCTTACTTTCATGGGTAGTAGCTACATGAGGTGCTTGGTAAGAGGAAGATCCATAAGTTCTCTGATTACTTTGCTGGAAAGGTTTCTGAAATCCACTCTTCTGTCCTCCATTGAAGAACTTGTTACCAGACTGATTACCAAACATGTTTCCTTGGAAACCAGATCCTCCGATGTAATTCACATCCTCTTCCTGCTCTTCTTCTTCATCATTGATCATCTCAACATCTTGAGCAAAGTGGACAGCTTTCTTCCCAGCTAGAAGATTGCAAATTGTGTCAAACTTAAATCTAGTATCAGCTATCTCAGAATTCTCAATCTTTCCACCGGACTTCTTCCTTCTCTCATCAGTGGTCTTGCAGCTATTACTGCTTACCAAATTATCTATCAACTGCTTAGCTTGAGCAGGAGTCCTAGTGTTAAAGTTGGCATTGCTAGAATTGTCCAACGCAGTCTGATATGGAAGATCTATTCCTCTAAAGAAGATGCCTAAAAGTGTTACTTCGGTGAATCCATGGTGCGGGCAGTCACGTTGGTACTTCTTAAACCTCATCCAGGCTGTCTTAAGAGGCTCTGTTGGACCTTGGGTGAAGGTGAGAATGTCCTGTCTGGACTATTCTGAGCGGGCATCATCATAGAAATGATGCAGGAACTCACTCTTCAGAGCGGCCCAAGTAACAAACTTCCCAGATGGAAGTTGTTTCAGCCAAGCTACAGCATCTCCAGCCAGAGAGTAGGGGAAAAGCTTGAGGAACAGATAGTCCTGGTTAACTCCATCGTACTTTATTCCAGTAACTATGCCTTCAAACTCATCTATGTGATCCATCGTCTGCTCACTTGGAGAGCCATGGAAGGCTTTCTGCCTCAGGAGAGAGTAGTAGACGGTTTTGATTTCAAAATCATTCCTCTCAAATTCAGGGAGCACAAGAGCTGACCGGTTAGCATGAAACTCATCCGGACGGTTATAGTCAGCTAAAGTCCTCTCATGGACAACCATCTGTCTACCTTGGCCTTCTCCTTAGCCTTGTCCTTGACCTTGGTTCTGCTCCTGTTACGGCTGTGGTTGCTCTGGAGGATCAGGGATGACATTCCCTTCAGCATCTATTGGTGCTCCAGTAGCATTGTAAGGATTGTTGTGTCGGTCCCTGAGGGTACCTTGAGCATCAGGCTTTATGATCACACGTTCAACAACCATCCTTGTTCTTCTAACTCTTCTTTTGGTCCTCTCTAGTCTAGCAAGCTCTTCAAGTTGGAGGTTTACGAGATTAGTGTTCGGATTACTTCTGGTATCACGCGTATGCATAAACCGTCTATAATCGCCAAGCAACGATCGATGCTAACAGTGCAACGATCGATTCAACTCCAATCGCCTAGTGTCGATCGACACAAGAAGTGCGACGGTCGATGCTATGCGATTTCGAAACCTGCGACAGAGAGAAAACAGAGAAGAAAAATCAGTAAACAAAAAATAAAAATAAAAATCCTAGTAAAAACCCTAAGTTCGAAGCTATCGAAGACTCTAAGAGTCCCCGGCAACGGCGCCAAAAACTTGATAGGTCTCGAGTTTTACCCTATACTAACTGCAAGTGCACAGTATATCAATGTAGTACTTAGGGATCGAATCCACGAGGACTCTAGGCAACGATAGGATTAAGAACTTAAAGAGATTAAAATTAGGAGAAAGCAAAAAGCAAATTGTATTGAATTACTAAAAGCAAGCAGGAAAGTAAACAAATAGCAGGTTGTTGTTGTAGGCAATAAACTAAGGGCGCTAAGTTTAGGGCGTTCTCAGGAAATCAGACAAGCAGATAAATCAATCAGTCAGGATCTAATTAAATTCAGTTCTAGAACTCAAAACACAGATATAGAATTAACCAAATTTCTTTGCGAGAATTCTCTAAGTCTAAGTGCAGCAATCCAAATTCCTTTGCAATTACTAACAGATTAAACCAGCTTTAATTCCAAGTTTGATATGTTCACAATCTAATTAAACCAAATTCCTTTGCGAGTAATTAAATTTCTCAACCTAAATAGTTCAGATTCTAAACCACATTTTCGTGTCGTATTTAGCAACCTAAGATTTAGATTCTAATTGATCAGGTTAGAACTAGCATTAAACACAATTTAGTTTGAAAAACATCTATTGATGTGAATCCTTAACTGAATTAATTATATCTAGCAAGTCATGAAATCCCTATGAGAAACCCTAAACCAAACTATGAAACTACTCAGGCATAGATGATGTAAACATAATCAATGAATTAATAGAAATCATAAAAGAGATTAGAATATAAAAGGGGTTCGAAAACTTCTCCAAAACGAATGTAGTACAGGATCAGATCAACCCCAAAAGCTCTAAAAACTCTCTGCTCTAAGTTATGATAGCGTATATAAAACTGAAGCTAAAAACCTAATTAAATAGCTAAAACACGACTTGGGGCTTCTGTGTAAATATCTGGAACTTCTGGGCATCTTCGCAATATTAGAAATCTTCATTAAACCGCCGAGAGTCTGGCCCAACTCGCTGTGCATCGATCGATGCAGGTGTGCAACGATCGACACAGTACTCTGTTTCGGACAGTGAACACAGTCTCTCGGGTCAAATCTCCAAAGTGCTCCAATTAGCTCCATAATCTCCACTTTTGCTCCAAACGTACTTGTACCTAATAAAACCTGCAAAGGACTCTTAAAGAACACCAAAAGACACCAAAACAGACTTATATCATGGCATAAAACCGGTAAAAACCATGATAAATCATATTCCTACTGATTTTGTGGTTCTGCAGTATGGAGAGGAACCAAAGGATCCACTGATTTTGGGTAGGCCTTTCTTAGCTACTGCTGGTGCGATGATTGACTGCCAAGGAGGTAAAATAATTCTGAATGTGGGTGATCTGAAGATGAGTTTTGATATGGACAAACTGGTGAAGAGACCAACCATCGACGGACAGACCTTCTATGTGGACACACTCGGTGATTTGGCTGCAGAGTACTTTCACAAGTCACATGCTGAAGATCCACTGGAGAGAGCTTTACTGAGCTCTATAATGGAGCTGGAACACCTGCAAGATGAGCCCGCATTCTGCTATGCGAGGCTAATGAATTATGATGAGCAAGTGATGAGGTTAGATGTGTCTGACGCGACTTTGCATCGATCGACACAGCCTAAGCATTGATCGTTGCAAGTCGACAGAGACTGGGCAGAGGAAAAGGCTCCGAAAATTGAGCTGAAACAACTTCCATCCGGGCTAAGGTACGCATTTCTTGGACCTAATTCAACTTATCCAGTGATTGTTAATGCTAGTTTGAACAACGCAGAGCTTACTTTACTGCTAAGCAAGCTGCGCAAGCATCGCAAAGCTCTTGGATATTCTCTTGATGACATTTCAGGTATCTCTCCGGAGTTGTGCATGCATCGGATACATCTTGAGGATGAGTCTAAGACATCTGTTGAGCATCAGAGAAGGCTTAATCATAATCTACAGGAAGTGGTTAAGAAGGAGATTATGAAACTCCTAGATGCTGGGATCATCTATCCTATTTCAGATAGTGATTGGGTTAGTCCAGTCCATGTAGTACCTAAGAAGGGTGGAGTTACGGTTGTGAAAAATGAGAAGAATGAGCTGATCCCTACTAGGACTGTAACTGGACACCGGATGTGCATAGATTACAGGAAACTCAATGCTGCAACAAGGAAGGATCATTTCCCCTTACCCTTCATTGATCAGATGCTGGAGAAGTTAGCAAATCACCCTTACTATTGCTTCCTCGATGGATATTCAGGTTTCTTTCAAATTCCTATCCATCCAGAGGATCAGGGAAATACCACATTCACTTGTCCATATGGCACATTTGCTTACCGTAGGATGCCTTTTGGACTCTGCAATGCACCAGCTACTTTCCTGAGATGCATGATGTCCATATTCACTGATATGATTGAGGATTTCATGGAGGTATTTATGGATGACTTTTCAGTCTACGGGTCATCTTATAATGAGTGCTTAGATAATCTGTGTAAGGTATTAGCTAGATGCGAAGAGAAGCACTTAGTACTTAATTGGGAGAAGTGTCATTTCATGGTCAGAGATGGCATTGTACTTGGACATAAAGTGTCTGAAGCAGGAATTGAAGTAGACCGCGCTAAGATTGAGGTAATGACCAACCTTCAGGCGCCTGATTCTGTAAAGTCTATAAGAAGCTTTCTTGGACATGCTGGTTTCTATAGACGATTTGTCAAGGACTTCAGTAAAATTGCTAGGCCACTAACTGTTTTGCTGTGTAAGGATACCAAATTTGAGTTCAATGCAGATTGTCAGACTGCATTTGAGCAGATTAAGTAGGCTTTAGTGAGCGCTCCAATAGTTCAGCCACCGGATTGGGATCTACCTTTTAAGGTTATGTGTGATGCAAGTGACTATGATGTAGGAGCTGTTCTGGGGCAGAAGAAGGATAGAAAGCTTCATGCTATCTATTATGCTAGTAGGACATTAGATGATGCGCAGAGAAACTATGCCACCACAGAAAAGGAGTTGTTGGATGTTGTCTTTGCATTTGAGAAGTTCCGCCCCTATCTTGTTGGCTCTAAGGTGATTGTGCACACTGATCATTCAGCCCTGAAGTATCTGATGTACAAGAAAGATGCTAAGCCAAGATTGTTGAGATGGATTCTGTTGCTTCAGGAGTTTGACATTGAAGTGAGGGACAAGAAGGGAGTTGAAAATGGAGTTGCAGACCATCTTTCAAGGATGCTGGTTGAGGAAGACGTGCCCATTAATGATTTCTTGCCTGAGGAGAACGTCAATATGATCGGGACAGTGTTTCAGACGGATTTGGGCAGAAATTTGCAAAACTGTCGGATTAATCGCACTGCGTCGATCGATGCCACATCTGTGACGATCGATGCATGTGTCGAGGTTGCGAAGATCGATGTTGCCTTATGCGACGATCGTTGCAATGCGGATACGGACCCAGAACCTTTCACGGTTCAAATTGGAGACTATGTCTTCAAAGTAGATGTTGTCGCAACCACCGATCGACCCTGGTACGCAGATATAGATAATTACCTGGCTGCAGAGACTGAACCAGATGATCTGAAGGGGTATGCAAAGAAGAATTTCTTTAGGGAGCTTAGACGATACTACCGGCACTAGCATCCCGGCGGATTCCAGCTTGTGTGCGTGTGGACTGCAGTAGAGACGCAGCATCTGAGGCGCTGGAGATCTCAATTACCTGTTCATCATTCCGCTGCAAATCTCCAGGTAAACACGAGATCCATCGGTAAGAATTCAATTACTCAAACTCAGATCCTAGGCTTAGAACTTGTGGAATTCTGAAACTGTTAGAATTGGCCCAAATTCCCACAGGTTTAGGGATTCTCATTAAGGATTTTATGACTTGCTAGATATAATTAATTCAGTTAAGGATTCATATCAATAGATGTTCTTCAATCTAAATTGTGTTTAATGCTAGTTCTAACTTGATCACTTAGAATCTAGATCTTAGGTTGCTAGGTTGACACGAAAGTGTGATTTAGAATCTGAACTATTTAGGTTGAGCAATTTAATTACTCGCAAAGAAATTTGGATTAATTAGATTGTGAACATATCGAACTTGATCATTAAAGCTGGTTTAATCTGTTAGGAATTACAAAGACATTTGGATTTCTGCAATTAGGCTTAGAGAATTCTCACAACGAAAGTTGGTTAATTCTATATATGTGTTTTTAGTTCTAGAACTGTACCTAATTTGATCATGACTGAATGATTTTTCTGCTTGTCTGATTTCCTAAGAACTCCCTAGACTTGGCGCCTTTAGTTAATTGCTTACAACAAACCGAACTTGCTACTTGTTTACTTTCTTGTTCTGCTATTTAGTTTCTAATCACATTTGCTTCCTCCTAGTTTAATCTTTTCTGTTCTAATTCTAACGTTGCTTTGAGTCCTCGTGGATTCGATCCCTAAGTACTACATTGATATTACTGTGCACTTGCAGTTAGTATAGGGTTAAAACTTTACACCTATCAGTTAACTCAACCCGATGTCACCAAACTGCATCAATGACCATGGGCTGTTCTAGCCGATACACCAAAACTGCAATATTTGATGGTTGGATTGGTGGCCTGGGTCGAGTGGCGTGCAATGGGGAAGCTTGGCTGATGTTGGCTTGGCCGATGTGTCCGCGGGCCACTTTGAACGAGGCCTTCAAACCAATATGGTGGCTGCTGCTGGGTTTGGCCGGTGCACACCAACCACAAGATCTTCTAGTAAGTTTGGTCATTTGGTTCGTGCAGCTCACACCAGGATGCTCAGTCTATTGTGTCCGTGGTGGAGGTGGAGCTGTGGGCATAGCTCATACTGATGCAAGCTTCACCGATGTGCAAGGTTGGGGTTACCACAAGCTTCTTTAATTGGCTGATGGGTTGTAACCGCTAGATCAAGAATCTCAACTTATTAATTTTTCCTCCTTGTTTCCAACTACTTCTCATGAGCCAAGGTTTTCTTACAAATTTTTGTACTCTTCCAAAGCTCAAAAATCACCTCATAACGATTCCAAAACAGCACAAACATGCAAAATTTTATGCTGAACACACTAAGTCTTAAAATTAATGAATTCTTAGGAAAAATGCATAAGAAAGATTTAAAAGGTTAGAAAACTGTGCAAATGATGATGAGAAATCATGAGAAAAAATGAACACATGAGCAGTATCCGTCAACAATAATTTAAGAATTTACATATATTACATAATTATAGAAAACACTAAATTATATTATTAGAATAAAATATAAAATTTTAATTAAATAAACTAATAATGATGAACAATGTGTATAATACTTATGTATATTTTTAGTCCAGATGTAAGTTCTGATTTCAGAGGATAATAAATGTTGTGAAGAAAATGTTAAGTTATAAAAATTTAAGTTTGTTACATTTTGATGTACAAATTAATGATCAAAAGGGAAATTTTAAATTAAAAATTTTAAACATAAAATTATAATAAGTGGTTAGTGAATATTATTTAGAAAGTATCAAAATTTATTAATATATATTAAATTATTATATCCAAGTTTTAATGTAAAATTTTATTATTATTATTATATATATATATATATATATTCTTGTGTTAAATAAATTTTATCTTTTCAAATGTATTTTTTATGATTGTCCATAGCTATAAACACCCAAGAACAAAATATTTTTGAATTTGAAATGTATTTATATGATTATTGTAAAATGCAATAAGTAAATGTTATATTTGCGAATGGTAGTTGAATTTAGCAGGAAAACTAGTTGTAGAAAGAAAGAAAAAAATGGCCTGAATGGCTGAACCCATTAGTATTGGGAAAGTTAGGTCTAGTCCTTTATATTCTTTTAGAGAGAGAAACCTCTCTCCGAGCTCCTCCTCTCCTTCTTCACCGATTTCAATCTTTCAGAAGGATGGATCGAGCTCGGTTTTGGGGTTTTTTTCTGATTTCTCCCTTTATCACTTCATCATATCTCTGGGCAAGAAATCTTTTTTCCCCATCTTCTTTTGCTTCCGATCTCGATTCTTCTTCCTTGGAGTTCGATTGTCTTAGGTTCGTCGATCGGTTTTTCTTTTGTTTGAATAAGGTTTCGGGTTTCGCTCACCGATTTGCTCCCTTAAGAGCTTCTTCCGATTAATATCGGAGCTTCTCGATCTCCCTCCCCGGTGTTTCTTCCCTCCGTGAAGGCTGTTCTTCTTCGCTATCTTCCTTGGTGACCTCTCGATCTCGGAGTAATATCTCTGCAGTTACCTCCCACCTTTGGCTTTGGGAATTTAATGGCCAAATCACTTGTATTTGGCCGGCGGTGGAGCTTCCGTGGCGCGGCGTTCCCGGTTTGCTAGTTGAAGCTGGGCTTTCTCTTCATTCGGCTCTTCTCCGGTGGTTTCTTCTCGGCAGGGTTTGATCGGCATCATGGGTTTCTTCGTTGCAGGGTGGAGAAGTCGTGGCGTCTTCCCGGCGATTCTATCAATCGCTTGAGCGGCGGATGCATGCCGGCGGATTTCTCGTACGGACACGTGGCCTCGGCCATCCTCATCTGTACATTAGGGCTGTTCCTGGGCTTAATTTTTACTCTGTATGGGCTCGTTAATTGTAATCCATGTTGCATGGCCTTTGAGCCTTAATGAAAGTCTTCAGTTGACAAAAAAAAAAAAAAAAAAAAAAAAAAAAAAAAAAAGGTCTAGTCCAGAACTCTAGATAAAGACAAATTGAGCAAAGTGGTAAAGATGGTTAATGCCTCTAAATAAGATATATAAATAGACATATACGTATCACGCCTAAATGGCCAATTAGCATGTGTCATCACATGTTCCCACGTCAACAAGCTTATTGTCCGTCCATTTAATTAATAAAAGAAACCATCGTTTTCAATTAATTTCTTATAAAAAGTTCTTAATGGCGAAATATTCATGAGATTAATATTATTAATAACTAAATTTTAATCCAAACAAAATAATTTATTAAAAAAAAAATTTGTTTTTAAATCATTTCTATTATACATTGGCGTATTAATGTTTATTTTAAATATTTTATTCACATTATGTATTGTTATAACTTTTAATATGAAAATTACACTCTATTTTATATGGGACAATCAGGTAGAAAATAAAAAGGTAGAAATTAAGTAAATGACCAAAAGTTGACAAAAATCATTTTGAGGATACAAAAAAAGGAACTATCATTATACATATGATATTTTGGATTTGCATGAATATTTTGATATGTTATAAACATCAATTTTTTATTAAAAAATATGATATATTTATCATATAAATACCATTGACATATATTTTATCTAAATTATTTATGTACTCTTAATATTTTATTTAGACTGTTAATATTTTATTTAGACCAATAACATTTTATTTAATGTTATTAACTTTTAATTGCATATGATATTTTAGATTTGCATGAATATTTTAATATACAATAAGCAATAATATTTATATTTTTTTGTCGTTTTTCATCAACCCCTATACAAAGTTTGTATATTCATTATATGAGTATTGTTTATATTTTATTTAAGCTGGTAAAATTTATTTGACGTTGTTAATATTTTAGATGCATACGATATTTTAAACTTGCATAAATACATTGATATATTATAAACATTAATTTTTTACACAAAATAATGGTATATTCATTATACGAGTATCATGAATATATTTATTGTATGTCGCTAACATTTGTAATGAATTTGTTACTTTTAATTTTAGATCAATAATCAAGTTATATGATTCTTACAAGACAATTCTTTGACAGTTAATGTGAGCGTCTGATCAAAACGTAACTACTTTAATATATTGCGTAGTAAAGCAAACATAAAAAAAATAGTATGGCTATTACTTTTCTTAGCTATTAATTCTATTTACTTGTAGATTAACAGCAAATCTAGCAAAAGGTAAGAAAAATGTGTAACTTTTCTATACCTCTCAGTTATATAATATACGATATGTGAATATTGGTTTTGACATCTAACATGCTAAAAATTAGTTTTGTATGACTAAAATATTTGTTCACGAATCACTACAAGAAAACAGGTTTTTTGCGACTGCGTATATAGTCGCAAATTAGTCGTTATATTAGTTTTTGCGACCCAATAGCGACTAATTGCATTAGTCGCTAATTTGTGGTCGCTAAATTTATTAGTCGCTATATTAGTCGCTAAATTGCGACTATTTAGCGACTATATATATTTTGTGAATATTAGTCGCTATATAAGTCGCTAAATTAGCGACTAATATAGCGACTCAGTAGCGACTGATATGAAATTATTTAACGACTAATTAGCGACTAATAATAATAATAAAAATAATATTAGTTTGATATTTACTAATTATATAATAATTAAATATTATTTAATATACTAATATATAAACCAAATAAATTCTAAAAAACAAAAATACAAAAAATATCATTAAATATTAAATATTTTGTATTTATAAACAAAATATAAAAAACAAATACAAAATACAAAAACAAAAGAAATACAGGAAAAATACACAAACATATATACAAGAAAAATACAAGAATATATGTATATATATATACATATATACATAAGCAGAGTCTTCATCCTGCGGTGTCGTCGTCTTCGTGGGCTGGCCCTCCGTCTTCAAGCCATGACTCTGGTGGCTAAGAACGACGGCGAAGATGGAGACTCTGGTGACGGTAATGACGGATCTGCGGGTGAGGAGTTGTCTCCGCCACAGACCCGATCTCGCTCCGCCACAGACCCGAAGCATCTTCAACCGTTCTCCTCTTCTTCTTTTGCTATGCCTCGCCACCTCCAGTAACTCCATTGGACTGTCATTCTCTGGAGCACAATCTGCGGCGGTGTGAGATCCTCAAGTGGCTCATCAACACACACTTTCAAATTGTCTACAAAATTCAAAGGCGGATTAGCAAATCACAGGTAAAGGAAGCATATTGTTTTCATTAGCAGAGTCATCTAGAGAATTCCGCTGACAGATTCACCAAATAGGAGCATATTAGCCAATTACAATGCAAATCTGATAACTTTACTTGTTTACCAATAGAAACTTATCCAACTCTTCATTAGTCAATAAGAGAATGCAGATCTTTTTTCATCTCCATCACAGTCTCAAGTAACAATCACTCAAGCAAATAAAGATAGACAGAATACATATTAGGCAGAAACTAAAGTTGTCTATTTCTCTTCTCCTTCCTAAGTGAAACTAACTACAAGAGCACACAACAAACATACCAGTAAGGTTACTAAGATGAGGGTCACATGGAAGAAGAAGCCCTTGAGGAGGCTTAAGAGGAAGAGATGAAAGATGAGACAAAGATCTAAGTAGAGGTATCTTTTGTAATGGTGTGGGGAGTTAGATTATGTTTGATTTTTGGGTTAAATTATGTCCAGACAACTACATTAGCTTTGGTTTCGAAAATCGCTAATCTATTGGTTCATTAAAAAGTTTGAAGCTTTACATCCTGGCCAGCTAATCAAGCATAACCCAATTATGGTGAAACTGAAACTAAAGCTTTAAAAAAAATCATTCAAGAGCAAGAGAGATCGAAAGGAAGTACCAATCGCAGTGCGCAAGGCGACAACGTCACCGGACTGAGCTTCGGCGGCCAAGTCACGGAGTAGAGAGGAAAGCTCGGGATCGCTTTCGCCGCCAACACCGTTTTCCTAGATGCTTCTTCTTTGCCGACGAGCTCGAAGGAATCCGCCTTGCCGCTGTGGAGGAGGAAGAGGGACGGGATCTGGAAACAGAAGCCGCCGTCATCGTTCGTGGTGGACGAAGCTCATGTGACAGGTCCGACCTCAGAAGCCCCATTAGAGGGTCTTTTCCGAACTGGTTTCTTTCCAGGATTGCCTTGAGCACCAGATTCCACCGATTTCTCGTCTCCAGCCGTCGCCTCAACCGTCAAAGGAGAAGAAACAGGTGGAGCAGCAGACGCAGAAGCAATCGGCTCTGATTCGCCGCAGACGATCTGAGTCCAAGGAGAGGACACCTGACGAGAGGACGGCGTGATTGTGAAGCGGCAGCGGTAGGGCTTTCGAGATTATTAGGGACCGAAGAGGCGAAGAAGCGGAGGCTGAGAAGAGAAGACGAAGAGGAAAAAGAGATAGCACAAAATTAGGTTTTTGACATAATCCAAAAAATGCTGGTGCCAAAACCAAATATTTGGTGCCAAAACCAAAAAAAAAAAATTGGTGCCAAAACCAAATATTTGGTGCCGAACCAAAACTTTTACGGGTCAACACAGTTGTTTTGAAATTTGTATGTGTTTTGGACTTCCTAAGTATTATATTTTCTTATGAACATTTATAACAAATAAATTATTGGTTTAAAGTTATAAATTTATGATTTAGGATTAAGTAATTAGATTTCAGAGTTTTATAAATAAATAATTTTTTTAACTGGTTTTAAGTAAAGTATATATGTGAATGATTTTATATATAAGTAACTAATAGTTATATTTTAGTTTTATTCATTATGTTTAAGTTTAAACTATTTAGAACTTAAACTTTAAGATTTAGAGTTATAATTTAGGGTTTAGAGTTTGGGGTATAGAGTTTATTCATTATATATAGCTAGGGTATAGGTTTTGAAGGGTAATGTTTAAGATTATAAGTGTTGTACTTAATTTTATATATTATAGAGTAATTAGAGTTAGTTATTAAATTTTGTTTGTAATTTAGTTTTAGGGTTTGTTTAGGGTTTAGGGTATAGGGTTTGAAAGGTAATGTTTAAAGTTTTAAGTGTTGTGCTTAATTTTATATCTTAACCTAAGCCATAAACATTTGTTCATACAAAACCGAACCAAATCTAAACTAAAGTGAATCTTGATTAGTTTTTCTTTTTTTTTCTCTAAACCCTAAATCATAAATCCTAAAGCATACACCCAAAACATATACTCATCATTAGCAAAATGTAACACTGACAATGCATAGGTTATGATTAATGGTTTAGGGTATGATTTTAGGGTATAAGGTTTAAAGGGTAATGTTTAAGAGGGTATAAGTGATGTATCTTAATTTAATATACATTTTAGCAATTGAAGCTTTAGTTATTAGTTTTTTGTTTATAATTTTGAGTTTTAGGGTTTGTTTAGGGTATAGGATTTGAAGGGTAATGTTTAAGGTTTTAAGTGTTATACTTAATTTTAATTTTATATGTTATATAGTAATTGGGGTTTTATTTATTAGATTTTGTTTACAATTTAGAGTTTTAGGGTTTGTTTAGGGTTTAGGGTATAGGGTTTGAAGGGTAATGTTTAAGGTTTTAAGTGTTGTATTTGATTTTATATATTAAATAGTAATTAGAGTTTTAGTTATTTAAAATTTTATTTACAATTTAGAGTTTTAGGGTTTGTTTAGGATTTAGGATATAGGGTTTGAAGGGTAATGTTTAAGGTTTTAAGTGTTGTACTTGATTTTATATATTAAATAGTAATTAGAGTTTTAGTTATTTAAATTTGTATTTACAATTTAGAGTTTTAGGGTTTGTTTAGGGTTTAGGGTATAGGTTTGAAGAGTAATGTTTAAGGTTTTATGTGTTGTACTTAATTTTATATGTTATATAGTAATTGGGGTTTTATTTATTAGATTTTTGTTTATAATTTAGAGTTTTAGGGTTTTTTTAGGGTTTAGGGTATAAGGAGAGGTCGACTT
The DNA here is from genome assembly GCA_030180135.1 of Orychophragmus violaceus. Classification (NCBI taxonomy): domain Eukaryota; kingdom Viridiplantae; phylum Streptophyta; class Magnoliopsida; order Brassicales; family Brassicaceae; genus Orychophragmus; species Orychophragmus violaceus. The sequence continues at coordinate 63,403,040 of CM058236.1, read as the reverse complement.
CATGTTTGTATATATAAAACTTTTTGCGACTATTTAGCGACTATTTAGCGACTATATCGCAAAATTAGTTACAGCTACGCGTGCCACAATATAAACGTGTTTATAACAACTTTATAACAACTTTTTGCGACTAAATATGAAACCGTTTAGCGACCCACCGAATTTAATCGCTATATAGTCGCTAAATAGCGACTAATAACATGTGGTCGCAATTTAGTCGCTAAATTGCGACTATTCCTTATTAATCGCAAACTTAGTCGCAATGTAGTCGCTAAATAGTCGCAATATTTAGCGACTTTAAAATCAGTCGCAACTTGTAGTCGCTAAAACCCTGTTTTCTTGTAGTGAATTAAATGTTAACATGAGTAACCAAACATTTAGTACGTAGTTATTAACTATGCATTGATCCATCCTGATTTGTGCAGCATCCCATGACCTTGCCGAAGAGTTCACTCATCACAACAAGAGCAGAAAAACCTTTGCTGAACACATAAGCATGGTCACAAGTGGATTCAGTAGATCTGAGGAAAAAAGAAGGAGGAGCAAATCAGACTGGGGAGAAAGGACAAGAGACGATTATCTTGAAATCTATAAAGAGAGATTGGCAGTAGAGAAAGTTGTGACCATTTCAGTATATCAATGAAGATTAATATAAAATTCAAGAGAATGAAAAAGATGTTACGGAAAAAAAATGAGAGAAAGAAAAAATTGGAGAAAACAATGAATAGAGAAAGAAAAAGATAATGAGATAAAGAAATCCAATAAAAAGTAGAGGTATACTTGAGATTTAGAAAAATATGAGTAGAGTATCATCATTTACCTAAATATGATATAAGTTATGAATATAGAATGCAAATTTTCTTTTTATATTTTATATTTTTTTATTATCAATATTAGCTAATAAATTAACTTTAGAGAATATATGTACTTATATACGATTTATTTGTTTTGTAGCCACAAAGCATGGTTTGGGATAAAAAAAAAAAAACTGGTTGTATCTTGTATTGGAGATAGCTATTAGTTGTATATTCTTCAAATTTTCTAATCTGATATTAGTTTGGAGTAAAAACTATTATTTTATTTATTATATTGATGTGAATTGTCAGTTTACAGTTAAAACTTCATTTTATGATTTTATTTATTAAACTTTTTAAATAACAATATTAGTTATATTTTACAACAAAACTTGAAAATATAAAATATTTATTAAAAGTTCAGATATTACTAATATTATAAATGAAAGACCGGTAAAACTTTCTATATTTAAGCCATCTGCTACTCTCAATAAATTGTTTTTGATCATCATAAACCATCCAACATAATCTATGAAAGAAAATAGATATATCTGCATAAATCCGCCTAAGTTTACAGGTGATCTGTAAGAGACAAATATTTTTAAATACTCATAAATTTATTTTATATGTTTTATTTTTTTTTGTCAACATAATAAGTTTCTAAGAAAATTCAGTTTTCTAAACTAGTAGGTAAGAACTTACGTACCTAAAATAATAAGTTTTGAAGCGTGCATTGTGTGTCAGTTTGGCCGTTTTAGTATTGTATGTGCTCGAAATATGAACATGTCGAAAAAGTCTTAAAATATTCTTTTCACCCTTCGAGTTCCTCTTAATAGATTAAAAATAACGATCGTTCTCTTGGTATAGATATCATCTTCACCAAAATATAAAAATCTATATCAAATTTAATTTCTTGCTGATGGTAGAACTTCATGCACTCTATAACCCAGATTAGTGGCATGTAGTGATGAGAGACCGCTTATAATTTCATTGTCCTCCTCATTTCATATGTGATTCAATTAGAATTTTGTTTAAAATAATATAAGCTAAATATTATAAAAAACAAACACATGTTTAAAATAAAAATCTAATATATTTATATATTATATATTTATATAAATTAGATAAATATTATTATTTATTATTTTAAATAGTTTTAAAGTTAGGTTGAAGAGGATTTTACTCTGAATCCCATTTTGGAGTTAGAAGATTTTACTCCAAACTCTAAGATCATCTCCGATGTACCACTCTATTTTTACTCAATAAATAAAATATTTTTTATAGATTCTTTTCTATTTTGTTTTAAATATATTTTAGTTATAAAATTTACAGTTTGACCATATTTTTTTCGTAATATTTATAAATTATGAAATAATTTCACTTACAATTTTTTTTGAACAAAATAGTACTAAAAATAATAAAGTTTTATTTTATAATGTTTAAAAATAGTTATAATTTTTGCTGAAAAATATAAAATATTTATTTGCATATAATTATTATTATATTCATAAAGTTAAAAATCAAAAATTTAATATTCAATGTAAATAAAAATGTTCCACTCTAAAATAGAATGGAAAATGGTGTTACTCTAGACATGGAGTAACCTTATCGAGTAATCTCACCCATTACTCCATTTTGTAATAGAAAATGGAATGAAGCTGAGATGATTTTACTTCAAATCTTATTTTAAAGTGAAAATGGAGTATGGTTGGAGATGCCCTAATAACACAGCCTAAATACGGAAATAAAACATCTTAGAGTGTGAGAATAGCCGAAATCCCAACAAAATTATATATTTTGAAAATATTCTATAAAATTTAAAGTTATCAAAATCTAATTAGTTGCCTTAGATAGGTAATATTTTCATATCATTTACCAAAACGATATGGAAAGAATATAACTATTAATTTAAATATTTGTGAATTTAATAGTTTAAATAGAATATCCATTTGTTATTTTGATCTGATAATAATATTATTTTAATTATTTTATTAATTTTAATAAGATGATATTAATTTATATTCTCTAAATTATAATGTTAAGCTAAATTTTCCATAATTAAAAAAAAATTAATGTAGATTTCTTAAATTTCTAAAATAAAGACATTGCTAGAGATTTATTAGTACTTAAATTATTTGATACATGTATAATTTTTAGGAACAGTTTTTGTTTCTTTCAAATATTGTGATAATTTTAAGAAATATTTTAAATACATTTAATTTTAATAAGCTTTGAAGTTTAAGTGATTGGTCTTGTAATCAGTAGTAAAAAAATATTTTGTGATCCTGTTTTTATTCTGTTTTGGTAGAATAGAATTCTTTAAATTTACGGTCAAAAGAAAAAGGGAAAAAGGCATTCTCAACAAAGTTAATACGCGGTCGTTGTGTGTTTCATTCATACGCGGACTCGTTTTTCTCGCCTAAGCCGGCGAACAGTTTTATCTCTCTCTCTCTCAAATTCGTGGTCTAATTTCTGCCACAAAACCCTAATTTTCTTAAACCTTAATTCGGCAACAATTGCTTCAACTCTGTGAAACCATTGATTACGAATCTAGCTGCATTCTCTGGGAATTGATTTAGTCAGACTCGATTATAGTCGCTAACACAAGGGGTTGACTCATCAGCTATTTCTCGAATCGCTGTAATACGCAATGATGGTGCGTAATGGAAGAAACTAAAGGAATCTGTGATCCGGAGAATGGGAGTTCGAGTTACGGCGGAAAACCGCCGAATCCTCTCTCCTTCTCTTCTTCTTCCGCCGCTTTATACAGGCAGAGCTTCGAGGGCGACCGATTTCTGGCGCCATATAATAAGAATTCGCTGGTTCGACACCCATCTCTCGTAAGATTCCTTTCTTCCAAACTTGGTTTTGTGTAAATTCAGGGTTTGAATTTTGGAATGAATTCAAACGAATTTTGTAGTAGATGTAGTTAAATGCGACATTAAAATGTTTAATTAGTTGATTTTTGTTAATAATTGGTTTTGTTAATTTTATAATTAAAACAACAGTTCATGTTTTCTAATGAAATGCTTTGCTTTGTGAGGTGTCTGACTGCTAAATTTTGGTAGGTGAAGACAAAGGTGTCAGATGAGAACGCGTTTGCTTTAGAGAAGAATAAGTCTGAGTTTGAGTTTGTTCCTTGTATGCGTTCTGGAGCATGGTCTGATATTGGCTTGAGGTCGAGCATGGAAGATGCTTATCTATGCCTTGATAATTTCAAGGATTCTGAGGATGGACCAAGTGCCTTTTACGGGGTATGTTGTTTCTTCACTTTTCTTGATAATTGTTGCCACAATTGGAAAAACAAAGTGATGTAGATGGTGTTGATAGAGTTCCTTTTTCGGATGATTTTTGGTGGATTTGTTGATTGTTGAATGCATTTTATAGATTAAGCAGACCACTTTGATTGTAATGAAGTTATGGAATCTCTTACCCTTTTTTATATCAGGTATTTGATGGACATGGTGGGAAGCATGCCGCTGAATTTGCATGTCACCACATACCGAGGTACATTGTTGAGGATCAAGAGTTTCCTAGTGAAATCAATAAAGTGATTTCTTCAGCGTTTCTTCAAACAGACACTGCCTTCTCAGAGGCTTGTGCATTGGATGGGAGCCTTTCGTCAGGAACTACTGCTTTGGCAGCTATTCTTTTTGGGAGGTTTGTTTGAAACAACTCATATTATCTACTAGACTACTACTCCTTTAATAATCTAACTCTATTACTCTAAATGAATACTAGCTAAGACTGTATAGGTAGGCTACCATTGTACTCTAACCTTAACCTTGAGAACAATCTCGTACCACTATTTCTCACTTGTAGATGCGACTCTCTCCCGTACTTGCTGCTGCATTACTGTAGTTATAGTCTCAGCTTTATATTACTTCCTTTGTGTATCATTGCCCGAATACAAGTTAATGCTCTTCTAGTTTTGTGTCATCTTCATACTTTTCTTTTACTGAAATCATATATTCTACTTTGTTACAGGTCATTGGTGGTGGCAAACGCTGGAGATTGTAGAGCAGTTTTGTCTCGTCAGGGCAAAGCCATTGAATTGTCAAAAGACCACAAACCCATGAGCTGCAAAGAGAGAAGACGCATCGAATCATCCGGTGGATACGTATACGACGGCTATCTAAATGGGCAACTTAATGTGGCTCGTGCGCTCGGGGACTTTCATATGGAAGGCATGAAGCAGAAGAAAGACGGTTCTAACGGTGGACCTCTCATTGCAGATCCTGAGCTCATGACAACTAAACTAACCGAAGAGGACGAGTTCCTCATAATTGGGTGCGATGGGGTTTGGGATGTGTTCATGAGCCAAAACGCTGTCGATTTTGCTAGAAGGAGACTACAAGAGCACAATGACCCAGTCATGTGTAGTAAGGAGCTGGTGGAAGAAGCTTTAAAGAGGAAGAGTGGGGATAATGTGACGGCGGTGGTTGTTTGTCTTCAGCCACAGCCGCCACCGAACTTGGTTCCACCGAGGTTGAGGGTTCAACGGAGCTTCTCAGCGGAGGGTTTAAAAGATTTACAGAGCTACTTGGATGGCTTGGGGTGCTAATTGGGGGACATGAGGATGGTGACGAATGATTGATTCTCTGTTTTTGATTTTTCGGGGGTCTTTTGTTACAATTTATAATTTTGGGCTTCGGCGGTTTTGTTTATTAAATTCTTACAATTTGAGTAAGTTATAACATAAGGCGGCATACAATAATTTATTACTTGATATGATTTGTTTTCGCATACTTCACTAGATTGCTTTTCCATAATCATAATTCTATAACATCAGTCTCATTTGTTTTTCATTTGTATAATTCTATAGACTGTTTTAATTTTTCTTTCTTTTTAACGCTGGTTTGTTATAAATAAGCTCCCATAGAGCAAAGAAAAACAGAATACAAGATCAATGCCTTAGAGAAGAAACAGAGGAAACATATACAATGAGTGCAGAGATACCACTAGGTACCATAAGGCATTAAGGGGTGATTAAAGATCGGACAACAACAAAAGAAGGACCTGTTGACCACCTTAGTGAGTTGTTGCAGAACATAGAGGAAGATAGGGTGTCCTACACGCGAGGCATAGAGATGGCTCTCGCTTCCGCATCAATCAGGTGCTTTAACCACCGGGGACCTCCCTTAGCGATGTAGGATTGATTGCAGAAGTCTTTTGTCGTGACATTTAGTGCAATTTTGTTAGCTACTGAATTACATAATCCAGACTCCAACTGTTGATTTTCGAGAGGTAGTTCTTGATGGTTGATACAACAGTGTGATGTTGGGGCATAAGGTAAGGTAAGGGTCAAGCAGATCATCCCGTGCTCCTCTGAAGTTAGATTCGAATATTACATTAGTGTATCTTAGTGTGGCTATGCTGGCAACCGCCCATAACACTGCAAGGAGTTCACACTCAGACATGAATGTGATATTTGTTGGAGTAAGCTTGTAAATCAAGCTATCTTGAAGAATAAGGAAAAAGGAAATATTTAGGAGTTATCTAAATACTTGCCTAAATAATTAGGAGTTATCTAATTGTTAGTTTTCTATTTATTAGGAGTTATCTAATAAGAAGTATTTCCTATTAGGATAAGGAAAAAGGTATGAGAGATCTCTATATAAGGAGATGCCAAGGTTGTGGCATAACTTATGAGTTTTATGAGAGATTGAGAGCTTAAGTTTTGAGTGAGTTTCTTAAGCTAATAAAAGAGAGTTATTCTTTATTAATCTTTGAGTTCATAATTCTTCTTTGAAATCAATAATTGGTATCAGAGCTTCTTCGATCCAAGGGAGATCTCGCTAAAGCTAGGTTAATCAATCAAGGAGGATTCGATTCATCTTGGTGAAACACAACAAAGGAGTTGTTGTGTAACACAACGAAGGAGCTGTTTTGTAGAGAGCTTTCGAAATCATCTTAAGAAGAAGACGATCTCGAAGGAAGCAGGAGGAAGACTCACACGCGATCAAAGAGAGAGATCGTGAAGTAGTTCTTCGTTCATCTTGAGCTATGGGGAAGAGTGACGATGAAACAACAAGGAAGATAAAAGAAGGAGGGGGATCTTTGTCTATCAAATGTCCTATGCTAAATTCAAGCAACTATACGGTATGGGCTATGAGAATGAAGATTTTGCTTAAAGTTCATAAAACTTGGGAAGTTGTAGAAACAGGAAAAGATGATGGTGATAAAAATAACATGGCAATAGCCTTGTTGTTTCAATCAATTCCTGAGTCTCTTATTCTACAAGTCGGTGAACTAGACACAGCTCAAGAAGTATGGAATGCTATCAAGGCGAGGCATATGGGAGCAGAGAGAGTAAGAGAGGCGAGATTACAAACTTTAATGGCCGAATTCGATCGAATAAAGATGAGACCGGATGAGAAAATTGATGACTTCGTTGGGAAGTTATCCGAGATCTCTTCAAAATCAGCTGCGCTTGGAGAAGAAATCGAAGAACCTAAATTAGTCAAGAAATTCCTTAAGTGTCTCCCTCGGAAGAAATATATTCACATTGTTGCATCTCTTGAACAAGTGCTAGACTTAAACAAAACAAGTTTTGAAGATATTGTGGGACGTTTAAAAGCTTATGAAGAACGTGTGGCTGAGGAAGAAGAAGAAAAGGAAGATCAAAGCACACTAATGTTTGCAAATATGGAATCCCACTCTAATCGTGATTCCTATGGTGATTTCAATAGAGGACGAGGTCGAGGACGTTACTTCAATAGAGGTCGAGGTCGAGGACGTTATAACGGAACCAGAGATACATCAGAAGTGATGTGTTATCGATGCGACAAGATCGGTCATTATGCTTCAAACTGTCCTGATCGATTACTAAAGTTACAAGAAGCACAAGAGAATGAAAACAACGATACAGAAAATGCAGATGAACTTATGATACACGAGGTGGTGTACTTAAACGAAGAAAGAATCATGCCAAGTAAGTATGAAACAAATGCCGGTGAAGATGATTGTTGGTATCTTGACAATGGAGCTAGCAATCACATGAGTGGAGACCGAAGGTACTTTGTGTATATTGATGAGTCCATTACTGGGAAAGTACGGTTTGGAGATGACTCCCAAATAGATATAAAAGGAAGGGGATCGATTGAGTTTGTCGATCAAGACGGAGAGGACAGGAAAATATCTGAAGTCTACTTTATCCCTGGTCTTAAAAGTAATATTATTAGTCTCGGTCAGGCCACTGAATCAGGTTGTGATGTAAGGATGAAAGAAGATTTTCTGACAATGCATGATCAGGAAGGAAAATTGCTTGTCAAAGCAATAAGATCAAATAATCGGTTATACAAGGTTCGTATGCAAACTTTGATTAGTGATCTTGATAAGGATTGTTGGAATTCAAATGAGATTGGTTGGAATTCCCCTGTGATGACTAATGCTAAAGGAATTGAAGTTCTTAAGCCAAGAGATCAATGGAATGCTGAAGAGAAGAGGGCATCAAGTTGCAAGACTGCGATTTATAATGCTACAACAGAGTCTGCATCAGTGTCTGCGGCAGAACTTGCGTCAGCATCTGCAACAAGGTGTGAAATTGGAAGAGACAAGGATGAAAGTGATCATGTAAGTGATGATGAGGATTTCGCTGAAAACTACAAAGCCTTGTATGAGCATTGGTGTAAGCTGGTTGAGGAGAATTCAATATTGACTAAGGAGAAAGTCAAGTTAGAAGCTCAAGTTGCTGAGGTACGAAAGTATGCAACAGAGAAAGAAGAAGAAGCACAGCAAACCAGAGTTCAACTTGAAGAAACTCTAAAAGGTGTGAGGATGCTGAATAATGGTACAAAACAGTTGGATCATCTTCTTACCATTGGCAAAAGTGATCGATGTGGTCTTGGATTCAATGGAGAACCTTCAAAAGCTGACTGTGTTTTTGTGTCTGGTGGAAAGATGGATGTTGCATCAACAGCTACTACAAAGACTGTAACTGTTATGAAGTCTGCAACTGGTACGTTGACTGATACGACAACTGGTACATCGACTGGTACGACAACCGGTACAAGAGCTGCTACAGCGACTGCAACAAGGAAAATCCCAGAAGTGAAGAGTGCACCTAAACGAATTTGGCGACCTGTTTGTCACCATTGTGGAGTTGTTGGGCATATTAGGCCAAAATGCTTCAAGTTATTGAAGGAGAAGAAACGAATGGAGCAAGCTCATGGAATGAGATTTCATGGTCCAATATGCTATCATTGTGAAGGTAGAGGACATGTTCAAAGAACTACTCATGGAGGGACAAGGGTCATGAAGATTTGGAGAAAGAAAGTTAATCACTTTGGAGATGGTACAGTATGATTTCATCCTCATTATGGAGGAGGACGGTTCATGTGTTAGTTTTGACCATGATGTGACTCAAGTAAAGGGAGATTGGTGTTGCTAGTTTTTGGATGATGTTGGATGTTGCTAGTGAAGAAGCCTTTGATGCTAAGGTTGTTGAGATCACATACATAGTCAAAAAGGGGGAGATTGAAGAAGTATTTGATGTGTCAGTCACGGCGTAGTACAAGTGTTTATGGTTGTGTGTTGAGCTATGAAGATCTTGGAGTGAAGATTGCAGCTTGGAGTGAAAAGGATATTCTCAAGTTTACCTAATGTAAAGAGGAGATGCGTGGCCTTATGAAGATACAAGAGATGAGAGATCTCATTGGAGTTCGAGATGTTGAAGAAAAGGATTTCAAGCTTAAGGGGGAGAATGTTGGAGTAAGCTTGTAAATCAAGCTATCTTGAAGAATAAGGAAAAAGGAAATATTTAGGAGTTATCTAAATACTTGCCTAAATAATTAGGAGTTATCTAATTGTTAGTTTTCTATTTATTAGGAGTTATCTAATAAGAAGTATTTCCTATTAGGATAAGGAAAAAGGTATGAGAGATCTCTATATAAGGAGATGCCAAGGTTGTGGCATAACTTATGAGTTTTATGAGAGATTGAGAGCTTAAGTTTTGAGTGAGTTTCTTAAGCTAATAAAAGAGAGTTATTCTTTATTAATCTTTGAGTTCATAATTCTTCTTTGAAATCAATAATATTTGAAAAGGCTCTTCTACTATGCGCCACCACTATTCCAGCGTCATTCCGTAGTACCCATGATGCACCACAATTTCTATATCCACTGACCCGCCAATGTTGCATTTCAGAAGACTCGCAGGCAGTTTCTGCCATGAATTGTGATAAGCTGCAGTAGGCTGAGCCAACAGGTTGGCTTTGTTTGGCTTGTTTTTTTTTTTTTTTTTGCCAAATTTGTTTGGCTTGTTCACTGTTCTGTTTCCTCATATGTCATGTTATCAGTGCCGTTGAGCTTAGTCTTGTCCTTTCAAACACCAAATTTCAGTTTTCTCTCTTTCGCTAACAATTCTCTTTGTAGTTCTCAAAAATATTAAATTACACAATTTTATTCGTCTAATTATCATACTGATCTTGAACCGAAACAATAAAACCAAAAAAAAACATAAATTATCATTCTTCTAAAAATATATCAAAATTATAATTCTTCTAAAAAATATCAAAATTATAAGACTTGCAAGAACACCCTCGGATATCATTCTAAGAACTGGTATGACGTTCTAAAATCAATCATTTGTGCTTATGTATGTATTGAGTATTTGGGTTAGGTACTTGTTGTTTCATCTATGTGAAAAATTATGATTTTTTGTTAGGGATGATGAAGCTAAAATGATTGAAGATATCACCGATGACATTTCGTGTAAACTGAAGTTAACCCCACCTAGGGATGTTAAAACGGGCGGGCCCGGCCCGTTTAGGCCCGGCCCGTTTAGACCCGTACCCGTTTAGGCCCGTACCCGTTTAAGCCCGTTTATACTTCAACCCGTTTAGGTCCGCCCGTTTAGGCCCGTTAAATTAACGGGTACCCGTTTAGGCCCGTTTATATATTTTTTTGTTTTACAAAAAAAAAAAATTTAAAAAAATTGACTCGTTGGAACGGAAAAAAATTCAAGAAAAAAATGGAAAAAAAATTTGAAAAAAAAACTTAAACGGGCCTAAACGGGTACCCGTTTAAAAATATCAAAACCCGTTTAATAAACAGGCTTAAACGGGTTAGCCCGTTTAGACCCGTTTAAATTTATGTGATAAACGGGCCTAAACGGGCTCATTTTAAAACACATGCCCGTTTAGGCCCGTTTAAATTAGGCCCGTTTAAACATCCCTAACCCCACCAAAGGATTTTGATGACTATGTTGGAATGGAAGATCATATCGCGGAGCTGCGTTCACGGTTGCGTTTGGAATCTGAGGAAGTTAGGATGGTTGGGATTTGGGGTCCTTCTGGAATCGGCAAGACTACCATTGCGAGAGCTGTGTTTAATAGACTCGCTAATAACTTCCAACGTAGTATATTCATAGACAGGGCTTTCGTAACTAAGAGTATGAAGGTTTATAGAAGATCCAACCCGGACGACTATAACATGAGGTTAGACTTGCAAAGAAATTTCCTGTCTGAAATTTTAGGCAAAAGGCACGTACGAATAGATCATTTAGGTGCGGTAAGAGATAGGTTAAAGCACCAGAAAGTTCTCATCGTTCTTGATGATATTGATGATCAAGTAGTGTTAGATACCTTGGCTGGTCAGGCTCATTGGTTTGGAGGTGGGAGCAGAATTATTGTGATTACAAAAGATAGGCATCTCCTAAGGGCGAATGGGATTGATTGTGTTTACAAGGTTGGTCTACCATCTGATACACTAGCATTAGAGATGTTATGCCGATATGCTTTCAGGCAAAGCTATCCTCGTCCTGGTTTTACAGAGCTTGCAGCTGAAGTTGCATGTCATGTGGGCTATCTTCCTTTGGGTCTTAAAGCTTTAGGTTCGTACTTGCGAGGGAGGGACAAGGAGGCTTGGATGATGCATGGCCTTCGAAAAGGTCTGAACAGGAAAATCGAGGAAGCACTGAAAGTTGACTACGAAGGGCTAGGTAGCAGAAAAGATAAGGCGATATTCCGATACATTGCCTGTCTATTGAATAATGTGGAAACCAATGACATTAAGCTGCTTCTTGAAGATAGTGACTTAGATGTTAGTACTGGTCTTGAAAACCTACTTGATCTTTCCCTTATACATGAAAGATGGAATATTGTGCAGATGCACTGTTTAGTACAAGAAATGGGTAAGGAAATGGTACGCATACAGTCCAAGAACCCTACTAAACGGGAATTCCTAGTGGATTCAAAGGATGTTTGCGATGTTCTTAGTGGTAACACTGTAAGTGCTCATTTATTTTACCACAGTCTATATGATACATCAGTTTGTTTGTTAAGATGGGGATTTTACCTTTCATTTTTTATTTTCAGGTTGCTGAAAAGCTTTCTGGTATATCATTGAATCTAGCAGAGATAGAAGAGTTTAGTATTGATAAAAGCGCCTTCAGAAGGATGAAAAATCTTCGGTTTATGAGAATCTATGAAGACTCGTTGGCAATGCATAACAGATTGCATTTACCACAAGGTCTAGACTATTTGCCCCCTAACCTCAAATTACTTTGTTGGGATAGATACCCGTTAAGATGTTTGCCTTCAAGTTTTCATGGTGAAGATCTTGTTGTGCTCAGAATGCAGAACAACGGGCTGGAGAAGTTGTGGGAAGGAGTTGAGGTATGTTTCGAGCGTAATCGTTATCGTTATCATATTGTTTGCAAGATTACGCATTGCTGCAGATCTAGTTTCTAGGTGTGTAACTTACTAAACTTACTACATGTTTGTTCTCTCAGTCGCTTACATACCTCGAGGATATGGATATGCGGGGATCTAGAAATCTGATAGAAATCCCAGATCTCTCAATGGTCACCAATCTCGCGAGTCTAAATCTCAGCAACTGCACACGTTTGATAGAGCTATCTGTTTGGGCCCAAATTCACTCCCATGTGAATTAGCTGGATAAGGCCTCATGTGTCTTCGACAAGCGGGCCCGGAAGCGTTCACATCCAAGCCCAAATCAACAGAAGAGGCTCCGACTTCACAGCACAGCTCGGGAGATGACGACATGGGCCGTTAGCAATAAACCGACTAAGAAGGAGGAGGTGAGTTGACGTGCGATCCCGGAAATCTCGCGAGCGGTTGGAACTAACTCCTCAAGTCACGAAGAGTAGTTGTGAAGACCAGGGCTATATAAGGAAACTCCGGTGACTTGAGAAGGGATCCGATTCTTTACGATACACTCGAACCTAGCACTAAGACTTTGTAATCGCGATTCTATGGAGTTCTTACTACTCTTATATAATAAATTAATACAAATCTATTTTTCACCATTGTTAAGCTCCTTGATCTAGTTCAACCAAGAATCTAGCCCACCTACTTTACAAATCAGCTCACTTGAAACACTCTAAATCTGAGTGTGGGTTTTAGGATCCACATTTTGGCGCCGTCTGTGGGGAGCATTCATAGATATTCTTTACACACGAACCTGATCAACAGCCCGCTAGCGTGGAAATGGATCCCAACGCAACAGCTTCGGTCGGATCGCCAAGGTCGCAAGACCTTGATCAAACGAACGCAAGCGTTCAAGTCGGGAATACCGGATCAGAGTCGACCCAGACTCAAGCAGGATCCGGAACAGGGGACCGCATCCCTATTTCCCAGTCTCTAGGAGTTGCGCCCCCAGGCTCAACTTCACAGACAACCGAGAGAACGAACTCTCGAACCTGGATACGATCCGAGGATCGCTCCCAAGGGGACGTACAAATCCCTCGGATTGTTCCGCAGACTCGCCCCGACTCGCCAAGTCTGACGAGATCCGTCACCGATGGCATGGCAGAGCTCCGTAAGATGCTAGCAGTCCTAATCAACAGATCGCATGATCAGGAGGCCACACAACGGACTGTATTAGCCCGGCTAGACATGCACGACAGCAGTCTGCTGAACCTCGGGAACAGACCACGGCCCGCCACAGGGACCACGGCAGACACCGCCACGAGGAGCCCGTTACCTCGCATGCGTCTGGACTTTGAGGAGGACTATATAACTCCCGAAGCCCCGAGACAGACTTCTGTGGCCGGAAACAGCGGCTACCCAGTGTTTAGTCTGATCTCGGGAAACGCACTTCCCAGCTCAAACACCGTGGCCTCAACTTCGACGGGTATTACGGCCCCTGAGGGAGCGCAACTGCCGACGCCCCCGCCCATGCCAACGAGCTATGAAACGAACAGGCATCGGGTGTTGGGGGCATCAGCCTTCGCCTCCGGCACGCGTCCTCCAGTGACGGAGCCAGGGACTAACACTGCTCGGCCTCCCCCGAGCGAGATAGCCCAACAAGCCGGAACTAGGGGACCAAACAATACGCGTCCGAGGAGCACGCATCTCCCCATGTTCGACCAACGAACATACATAGATGACGAAAGCATATATGCCAGGATCCAGCGTCTGCAAGCTGCGGTCCACTCGGCAACAAGCGCGGCTCCAGACATCGATCAAGTTATCGAGCAGACCCGCCGGACCCCATTCACAGATAGAATCGCTAGCGCGAGGATCCAGAACACTGGGAAAATCAAAATCCCGGAATATGCGGGAACTACAGACCCGAAGGCCCACGTTAGAGCTTTCAGGCTTGCGGTCTCCAGAGCACACCTCACCGATGAAGAAAAGGAAGCAGGGTACTGCAGACTCTTCGCCGAAAACCTCACCGGTACCGCACTAGAATGGTTCGCCAGTCTAGAAGGAAACTCGATCGACAACTTCACACAGCTCGTATCGATCTTTCTAAAGCAATACTCGATCTTCATCGAAGAGAAAACCTCGGAAGCCGACCTCTGGGCTCTGAAACAAGGGCCGGACGAAACTCTCAGAGCCTACATCGCAAGGTTCAGAGAAGTCAAATCGCGTATAGCCGACCCAAACGAAATCATAGCGATCGCGGCTCTAGAAAACGGACTCCTATACACATCGGAGTTCAGAAAGGAGCTCGCGGTCCGACCGTGCACGTCCTTGGACGACGCGCTGCACAAAGCTACTTACTACGCAAAGTACGAAGAAACCGTAGCTGCGGCAAAGGAAGAATCAAGCCAGAAGAAAACCAACAAAAAGGAATCTTCTGGCAAGGGACAACACTGTCTGACAGTAGATGGCAAGCCTCAATGGCGCAAGCCTTACGATGCAAACAAATATTGTAAGTACCACGACAAGAAAGGGCACTCCTCCGAAGAGTGCCGGTCCAAAGACCGCCTGCTGGCAGCTAAAAACGACAGCAGCGAGGTTCCGGAACCGGAGGAGAAGGAGCCCGAAAAGAAAGATAAAGGAAAGAGCAAATCGAAAAACAAAAAGAATTCGCAATCTAAGCGCGAGAGGACTCCAGAAAAGGAGGGATCAGACTCCCCAGTCCCCTCTCGAAAACGCATAGATGCAATCTTTAGCTTAGCTCGCTGCGGGGGGTCAATGAGATCGGTCATCACGCCACCTCCAGCTCCTAAGAAACCGGCCAACCAGTGCTTGCCTAAGCTCGGACTATGTAGTTCGAACCTCCCCAAAACGATCAACTTCATATCGGGAGGTTCGAGGTTTTGTCGGAACTCGGTAAACTCGATCAAAGCTCACCAGAGACGAGTTGCAAATGAACTCAGGGAGATGGTCCCAATCGAAGGACCGGACACTCATATAACATTCTCTGAGAGCGAAACCTTCAAACTCGAAAAACCGCATGATGACGCCTTGGTGATCCAACTCGACGTAGCCGGATTCGAACTCTCCAGAGTCATGATTGACACCGGGAGCTCGGTGGATCTCTTGTTCTACGACGCCTTCAGAAAGATGGGCTTCAAAGACTCAATGCTGACCGGAGGGAAAACCCCATTAACCGGGTTCGACGGCGAAACCACCTACTCAATGGGAACTATAAAACTCCCATCCATCGCCGGGGGGCAACAGGAAATCCTGGAGTTTGTAGTAGTAAACAAACCGGCCCCGTACAACGCGATATTGGGTAGATCATGGATCTATACCATGAAGGCAGTGCCTTCTACCTATCACCATTCACCAGTGTGTGAAATTCCCGACCCCTTCGGGGATCAAGACGATTTACGGGAACCAAAAAGCCGCAAGGTCGTGCTACCTAACTTTCTTCAAGCAGCTAGAGACCTTAAACGTATAGCAATTACAGAAAGAGGAAGAACTCGCTTCCCGGACCGCGAAACGCAACAACGATCCAACAGTCCGAGGCCCGCGAAAAGATTTAGTCGTCTCAGTCTGTATTGACGACAAAGACCCGGAAAGGTGTGTAAACATCGGATCAGAGCTGCTGAACGCTACCAAGGAAGAACTCGTTAAATTCCTCAAAGAGAACGTGGATACATTCGCATGGTCCACAAAAGACATGAGAGGGATTGATATCGAGGTCACCTCACACGAATTGAACGTCGACCCAACTTTCAAACCCGTGAAACAGAAACGCCGCAAACTCGGTCCAGACCGAGCCAAAGCGGTTAACGACGAAGTCGACAGACTACTAAAGGTCGGGTCAATCAGGGAGGTGAAATACCCCGACTGGTTAGCCAACCCGGTCGTCGTCAAAAAGAAAAACGGGAAGTGGAGAGTCTGCATAGACTTCACAGACTTGAATAAAGCATGCCCAAAGGATAGCTTTCCACTACCGCATATAGACCGACTGGTGGAAGCCACTGCCGGACACGAACTACTATCCTTTATGGACGCGTTCTCTGGATACAACCAAATCCTCATGAACCCAGAGGACCAAGAGAAAACGGCCTTCATAACCGATCGCGGAACTTACTGCTACAAGGTGATGCCTTTCGGGCTGAAGAACGCCGGAGCTACCTACCAGAGATTGGTGAATAAAATGTTCGCCAATCAGCTCGGAAAGTCAATGGAAGTCTACATTGACGATATACTGGTAAAATCTTCCAAAGAAAGTGATCACATAGAACAGCTCCGGGAATGTTTCAAGATCCTAAACCAATACGGGATGAAACTTAACCCCGCCAAGTGCTCTTTCGGAGTACCTTCGGGAGAATTCCTCGGGTACCTCATAACAGAGCGAGGGATCGAAGCAAACTCGAAACAAATAGCAACCTTCCTAGAGATGCCTTCCCCGAGAAACACAAGGGAATTCCAAAGACTGACAGGACGGATAGCAGCTCTGAACCGCTTCATCTCTCGGTCTACGGACAAGTGCCTACCATTTTACAACCTCCTCAAAGGAAACCGGAAGTTCCAATGGGACGAGAGCTGTGAAAACGCCCTAAACGAGCTCAAGAAATACCTCAGCGAACCTCCAATACTAGCCAAACCAGTGGAGGGCGAGCCATTGTATCTTTACATCGCAACCTCGCCCGCCGCCGTTAGTGCAGTCCTGGTCCGCGAGGAACAAAACGAGCAAAAGCCCATATACTACGTGAGCAAAACGCTCATAGACGCAGAGACGAGGTACCCAGCAATGGAGAAGCTCGCACTCGCAGTAGTGATGGCGGCAAGAAAGCTTAGGCCGTACTTTCAGTCACACGCCATAGTAGTGATGACATCGCAGCCCATACAAACTATACTCCATAGTCCGAGCCAATCCGGCAGACTAGCCAAATGGGCAATCGAATTAAGCGAGTACGATATCGAGTACCGGACCAGAACGAGCGCTAAAGCCCAGGTCCTAGCAGACTTCATTATCGAGCTCCCGCCCATGGCTCCGGAGCAGGAAAATCAAGACGATCATTGGACTCTTCATGTAGACGGAGCCTCATCCAAACACGGCTCCGGGGTAGGAATCAAACTCGTAACCCCCCACAGGAGAGGTAATCGAGCAATCGTTCAGACTTGGCTTCAGTGCATCCAACAATGAGGCCGAGTATGAAGCCCTCATAGCCGGACTCCGACTCGCAATCGGAGTCGGAGCACAAGAAGTACGCGCCTTTAGCGATTCACAGTTAGTTACGAGCCAGTATCACGGCGAGTACGAAACTAAGGATGAGCGCATGGAAGCGTACGTCAAGGTAGCCCACGAGTTAGCAGATCAGTTAAAAGATTTCACACTCGAGAGGATACCTCGGGGGGGGAAAACTCCTCCGCCGACGCCCTGGCAGCATTAGCCTCAACGTCCGACCCTAAGGTCAAAAGAATAATACCCGTAGAAGGGATAGAAAAACCAAGCATCGACGTGGCACTCAAGGCGCACACCGCAGACCAGTCCACAACGATCCAGACAAAAAACTCAACGGGAACCCCGGAACCTGATGCCCGGGCAGAAACGGCCTCGGAATGCCACGAAGTCTACGACATTAGCCTCCGTAGTGGCCGGCAAATCCCCGAACCTCCCGTCGAGGAGGAGGAATCCGAGCCTGAAAACGAAGAACCGGACGCAGAATTCCTGAACAGGCCGGATTGGAGGGAACCAATTCTAAGCTACATCCGACACGGCCAAGTCCCCGATGACAAGTGGCAAGCCAGGAAGCTTAAAGCCCGAAGCGCCCGATACTGCATAATCCACGATTGCCTATTCAAACGTAGCACCGCAGAACCTTACTTGCGATGTGTGCATGCCACGGAAGCCCTCGCCGTAATGGGCAACACCCATGAAGGCACCTGCGGTAACCACTCCGGAGGACGGGCCCTAGCCATCCGCATCAAAAGACAAGGATTCTTCTGGCCGACTATGATCGCAGATTGCGAGAACTACACCAGGCTGTGTGATAAATGCCAAAGGCACGCACCGATTATTCACCAGCCTGCGGAGAAACTGTCCTCGATCTCTGCACCATACCCATTCATGAGGTGGTCAATGGACATAGTGGGGCCTCTCGTCTCTTCAGGACCAAAACAACTGAAATACCTCCTGGTCTTAACAGATTATTTCACCAAGTGGATAGAAGCTAAAGCCTACCAGCAAACCACCGAAATTGAAGTACAACACTTCATCTGGGAGCACATAGTCTGCCGGCACGGACTCCCCTACGAAATAGTAACAGATAACGGTTCTCAGTTCATATCAAGGGCTTTCAGAAATTTCTGTAAGACCTGGAAGATACGCCTGGCCACATCTACTCCGAGATACCCCCAAGGAAACGGTCAAGCAGAAGCTGCGAACAAAACTTTACTAAGTAGCCTCAAGAAAAGACTCGACGCTAAAAAATCAGCGTGGTCTGAGGAGCTATCGGGAGTCCTATGGGCTTCCCGCACCACACCTCACAGCGCGACCGGCGAGACTCCATTTTTGTTGGCTTACGGAATGGAGGCGGTGGTCCCCGCGGAGGTATCAGTTTCAACTATCAGGAGAGCACTAAGCCCCAGACACGAGGAACTAAACGAACAGATGCTCCGAGATCGTCTAGACATGATCGAAGAACAACGCGACCGGGCGCTAATACGAATACAAAACTACCAGCAAGCAACCGCCCGCTACTATAACTCCAGAGTCCGACTCCGGAAATTTAGCGTGGGGGACTTAGTACTGCGCAAGGTCTACTCAAACACAAGAGAGCCATGCGCCGGGAAACTCGGGACAAACTGGGAAGGACCCTACAAAGTCACCGAGATAGTCCGCGACGGCATCTACAAGCTCACGAAAGTCAAAAACGGAGTGCCAGTGAAGAGGCCATGGAATGCCATGAACCTCAAGCTATACAACTCATAAGTACTCACAAAAATCGAACTACGTTAGGCTTGATCCCTTGGCAGGGTACGTAGGCAGCTCGAACTTCGAGTGCAGCCACTCTACCCAAAAACTTAGAAATTCTTGCATCCTACTTTTTCGTTTATTTTTGGGGGAGTACAGGGTTATCACCCAATACATCAATGAAAACTCTGGAGAGTACATTAATGAAATTTTTTTGTTATCTCTTCGTGTTCCTATTTCTCGTGATAAATAACATATGCTACTACGAATTCACCAAGTCTTGAAACCTTGGCAATGGCAAACATTAAAGTCTACATTGAATAAAGTATTACTTTACGCAAGTCTTACTCCGTAAACTCAACGCTACGCGTCGCTCCGAGTCCACACTAAACCTCGCTGCAGCAGACGCGAAGCTACATACACAAACCACAAACACTCAAAGTCTTAAAACCTTAAGTGTTTCGTGAACCCCAACCCCAGAAGATTTCTCTGGAGCAATCTTCCAAAGCCCATAACTCGCGAACAAACTCGGAAGTAAACCCTAAACAAACTTTGCACGGGTTGAACAGGTATCCAAACAATAGCGAACCAAAAAGGGCTCTAAGTCGTGAAACGAACTCCAGAATACAAGAAACGTCTGGCCAGACTAAACAACAAAAATCAAGAGTTCTACTTCACGACTCGAAGGTTCGACTTGCAAACTGACAATGCATAAACGAACCTCGATATTTTACTAAACTCAGAAATCCAAACTCAAACGAAAACATAAACATAAAACGTGCATTAAAAGGCTCACCCGAGCCAAAAGAGTTATGGATAAAAGCCCTCCCGGGCAACACCAAAAGCAAAATTAAAAAGAGTTCAACTTTAGCCCAAAAGGGGGGCTTTAGGGAATTCCAAAAACAGAAATTAAAATTTTATAAGGAGAAGACATCAGCCTTGCTCCTCACCGCCAACCTTCTCGCCTTCGCCGCCTTGCTTCTCCCGGACTCCGACCTCCGCTGCCTAATTCGCTCCGGTACTCGCAGTTCCCGCCATCATCTCGGCATTCGATCCGAACTCATTAAACCCCGCGGATCGGGCTACGCGCATCACCGAGTCTTCAGAGATCTGAGGGATGGCACGCAACTCGGCACTCAGAGAGAAGTTCGAGACCTGCGCAGCTTCGAACTCTTTCGCGAAAGTCTCCCTCTGCTCCAACAGCTTGGGAAGCTCCTCCTCGATGGTAGTCACCCCGCTCTGCAGGAGATTGATCAGTTCGATATTGGCCTCCACTTCCTGGACCTTCATCTCGCAGTCCGTCTCTTTCTTCTTCCTCTCAAACTTATCCTTGTGAGCTTCAAACATGTCACAATAATGACCGTCCCTGATCCTCATACCGTCGTGCCTAGCCGAGCGAATTGCACCCTCCGCCTTCTCAAGAAGTTCCTTAACCTTCTGCTCCAGAGTAACCGTCCTCTTTACAACAATCGAACGTTCAGACTTCACAACGTTAAGCCGAGCGTCAATGAGCTTCACTTCCTCCTGGCAACTCTTGAGGCTCGCGGTCAACTGGTGCACAACGCTCTGAGCTTGCTCGAGCTCTTCCCGTCGAGGGACACTCCTAAGGTTCTACTCGTAGAAGGCTGCAAGCTGATTATCCGCCTCCAGAGATTGAAACATAAAATGAACGTTAAAGACCGGAAAAGGGAAAAAGAAGCAAAGTTTCGAAAGCTACCTTCCCCTTAGCGGTCATTGCCTTGACGTACAGCTCTCGGCCTATCAGATTCTTTATCGAAGGGAGCGAGCATCCAGCGGCCTTGCAATGGCGGAGCAAATGAGCAAGTCCCTCAGGATCATCTGTGATCGGGAAATCCTTCGTATGGTCAAACTTCCAGTGAAAAGGCTTGGACCCCGGAGCATGTGACGAGCCCGACCCAACAACTGCCTCCTTTTCATATCGAGGCTTCTTGTTCGAAAGCTGCACCGAGGAATCACTTCCGGTGGCCCTGGAACTCAGGTTGATCACTTGGTCGGGGCGTGCAGCCTCCGGGCCCTTTACAGACTCCGTGTCCCGACGCGGAGGCGGCGGCGGAACACCTCCAGATCTCCCATCGTTAATTGCCCCAGCTAGAGCATCGCTCAGCTGGCCAGCACGGATGGGTGTGTATCCGCCAGACGTCGCCTTCTCAGAAGGCCTCTTAGATGATTTTCGGACAGTGGGACGTCTCCTCATCTTTTTCTTTGACTGGGTTGTGCTTGACGAAGCGGCGTCAGAGGGTGAGTACTCTCTGGAAGCTGCAAAACAAAGGAAAACAGTCAAGACTCGCACCAAGGCCGTGTATACAGAGAATATATAAAAGAAAACACGCGTATGCTCACCAAGAAGTGCCGGAGCATGACGAATTTCCAGCGGCTCTATCACCTCCGGAAGCTCGAGCGCACGCTTCACTCTGTCAACAGTGAACGATGACCAGAGTACGTCTCTGGAGCCTAGAGTCGCCGCTAACTTTCTAACTGCAGGAGTTATTCCAAATCTCTCCGGGATCTCTGCAAACATAGAAAAACAAACGCTCAGATATCCCCAGATAAAGCCAAAATCAACATGCAATAGAAGAAACCCTAGCTAAACACTATCTCTAACCAATGGATTCCGACCACGCGGTCACGATTCTAGAGGGATCGAAATCCCCAATCGAATGACGGTCGAGCTTGAACCAAAAGGGGCGTTCTCTCCAACGATCCTCCCGGTTCGGCACAGCCACCAGAATCGCCAAACTCCTCCGAGGAGAGAGATAGAAAAGTCCTGTCGCCGAGTTGTGTTTAATCGAACACAAAGCGTGGAGAACCGATAAGTCGAACGGAATCCTCTCCTCTCGAGCCCTAACCAGCAGGCCGATGAGGTAACGGATGAAATTCAGCGTTAGCTGCGGAAGCGTTATCCCAAGCTCGCCTATCACATCCAGCAGAAGCCGAGGGAACGGGAAAATCAGGCTACACTTCTCGAAGTAAGCCTTGTAGGCACAGCAATAGCCTGGTCTGACCGACTCCGGCGTCTCTCCCGGATCAAGCAACCTCAACTCCACCGACCTCGGTACGCCGTGCGACGAGTATAGGTTCTCGATGTCCTCCGCCTTCGTAGTCGGGACGGGATACTCGAACTCCTCTTCTTCCATCACATGCTTCTCTTTCTTAACCTTAGCCAGACTAAACTTCGACATCGTTCAAAGCTTTCAAGAACGAAATTTCTTTATCGCAAGAAAAAGGAAAGAAAAACTGCAAAAGAAAGAGAGAAAACATCGCTATAAAGAGGAGTGGAGGAGTTACCTTGAGTTGACGGTTGAACCTTGGAGAGTGGATGCATGAAGAGGCGGAATATAAAGCAATCATAATTGCACAGCCTCGGGACTCCAAAGATCTTTTGAGATCTCTGAGATCTAAACCGTTCGATCTCCTCGCTACTCCTCACGCGCCGCGGTTACGCGTGACATTCATTCCATGCTCTCATCTTAGCCGTTCAATTTGGCGGGATTCCTACTCGCTCGCCATATGACGGTCCACATTAGAAGGCGAAGCGTCCTCGTATCTCGGATATAGCTCAAGCAAACAAGATTCGGCCATATCCAAAAGAATGCTGTGGGCCTTTCACGAATATACTCCGCCCTTCAAGCTCGGATACTCGCTTAAAGGGCCGGGGGGAAAATGTTTGGGCCCAAATTCACTCCCAAGTGAATTAGCTGGATAAGGCCTCATGTGTCTTCGACAAGCGGGCCCGGAAGCGTTCACATCCAAGCCCAAATCAACAGAAGAGACTCCGACTTCACAGCACAGCTCGGGAGATGACGACATGGGCCGTTAGCAACAAACCGACTAAGAAGGAGGAGGTGAGTTGACGTGCGATCCCGGAAATCTCGCGAGCGGTTGGAACTAACTCCTCAAGTCACGAAGAGTAGTTGTGAAGACCAGGGCTATATAAGGAAACTCCGGTGACTTGAGAAGGGATCCGATTCTTTACGATACACTCGAACTTAGCACTAAGACTTTGTAATCGCGATTCTCTCGAGTTCTTACTACTCTTATATAATAAATTAATACAAATCTATTTTTCACCATTGTTAAGCTCCTTGATCTAGTTCAACCAAGAATCTAGCCCACCTACTTTACAAATCAGCTCACTTGAAACACTCTAAATCTAAGTGTGGGTTTTAGGATCCACACTACCTCAATCTATTGGGAATCTCAAGAATCTAGAGAGATTATACTTATCAAACTGTGCACAATTGGAGATTCTCCCAACCAGCATCAACCTAAAATCTCTCCATCGACTTGATCTGAGTGGATGCTCACGGTTTAGGATTTTTCCGGATATCTCAAGGAACATCACATTTCTCATTTTGAACCAAACAGCGATCGAAGAAGTTCCTTGGTGGATCGAAGAATTCACTAAGCTCATAAGCCTAGAAATGTGGGAATGTAGAAAGTTAAAATATATATCCCCAAACATTTTTAAGCTTAAACTTCTTGACAAGGCTGACTTTTCAAACTGTGAGGCACTGACTAAAGCCAGCTGGCTTGACCGTCAAACTGTAGTAGCAACGGCAGCAGTAAATAATCAGACTAAGTTACCAGTACTCAATTTCATCAACTGCTTCAACTTAGATCAAGAAGTTCTTATTCAACGATCAGTTTTCAAGTACCTGATCTTGCCCGGTGAACAAGTGCCTTCATATTTCACCAACCAGGCTACCGGAAACACTCTTGCTATCCGTCTACTTCAGAGCTCTCTCTCTCAACAGTTCTTGAAGTTTCGGGTTTGTCTTGTGATTGATGCCGAGCGCACAGGGAATAGCCCAATTACCTCTAGCTGGGTATGTTGTCACTTCACTTGCAAAGATGAGAACCCTTTTGGCGATGCTGATTGTCGAATCGACATTGATTTTCCGCGAAAGATAGAAAATCATTTGATTATATTTGACTGTTGTATCCCTCTAAGCAAACACAATGATCCGCTACTTGAGCTTAATTATGATCAAGTGGATACAGAGATCCATTTCACCAGTGGCTCACTGTGCAAAATAAGAGGATGTGGTATACGACTCTCTCAGACGGATCAACCTTGTAATCCTAATGCTCTTGCACATGTTAGGGAAGGAGATAAAAGGAAAGCTAATAGTGATGAGACAGAGAGAAGCCGGAAACGAATCAAGGTAAACTAATTATTTGTCATGAATTGAACTTAGATTCTAGATTCTACTTCTCTCTATTTACTTCTGTATTCAAGATTTAGTTTTAAATTACTTTTACACAGTAAGATCACAATGCTCCGGTCACTGTGTAGGAAGAGTGGAGATAATGTGACAGCGGTGGTTTTGTATTCAGCCACAGCCGCCACCGAACTTGGTTGCACCAAAGTTGAGGGCAGAATGTTTTTAACCGATTTACAGAACTAGTTGGATGACATGGGGTGCTCATTGGCAGACATGACTCATGAGAATGGTGACAAATGATTGGTTCTCTGTTTTGTTTTTCTTGTCTTTCATTACAAACGTATAGTTTGGGGTTTGGATTAATTCTTGCAATTCAAGGAACTTGTAAACATCAGGCGGCAATACAAAATTTATTGTTCTTTGGTGGAATAAGTTTTCGTCACATCGATCGAGGAGCCCTAAATCGCTACTCCATAATCAGTAAAGCTTTATGGAGTAATAATCTCTTTCAACCGTCCTTGGGACATGTAATTCAAACCACGCTGCCATGGGGAAACTCAAAAGCCTCCTGAATTAATATCAAGATTATACGAAACCTCTTGATATTCCCAACTATCGTGATTATATATCATATCATCCCTCTAATATCCGCTAATCACAGACTTCAGAACTTGTACTCTTATTTTAACTCTTCCTTAATTTTCCTTCCAATGGCGGAAAGCTCAAAAAGCTTAGGGAAGGCAACGTTTAGTTTGAAGCTTCTGATTGATGAGAAGAGAAACAAAGTTATTCTAGCTGAGGCTTGTAGGGATTTTGTTGATGTACTTTACAGTCTTCTAGCACTACCGATGGGCACCATCGTCAGAATGCTTGAGAAGCATCAGAAGTCTCAGGCAGTGAAAATAGGATGTTTTAACAACATTTACAAGAGTGTTTCAGATATGGCTATCAATGATTTCGAGACGGAGGCTTGCAAGACTATGTTGCTGTATCCGAGAAGTACCAAGGAGGTCCTGTGCAGGAGGCTGAAGCTAAACATAGATGATACTGAGGCAATGAAGTTCTTTATGTGCCCCAACTTACATAAGAGAGAATCCTGCTCTGGGAAGTACAGCAATTTTAACACCTCGAGGTGTACTTGTGGAGATTTGATGATCAAAGAGATTAACGTTCCTGATGAAGAGCAGCTTGGAGGCATTGGAAATGATGATGATGGAGTATTTGTCAGCTGCCGATCCTCTTACATTGTGACCGATGATCTGCATGTGACATGGAACTCTCTTGGTGTTATAACAAATGTGCTGAATGGTCTTGGATATACAAGTTTCAATGATTTAACGGAAGTCGATCGTGATGTTGGTTTTGAAGAGGTACTTGATTTTCACTTTAATGTGTCAATTCTTTTCTCATTATTGTATATATTCCTCTTAATATTTAATCTTATCCAAATCTAGGTGATGACTTTACTTGGATGTTTATTCACCTCGGAAGCTCCCTTAACATGCACATTCCTCAGGAAACATTGCATGTCAGGGACCCATAAAATGTTGCCTCCATTCGTTCTACAAAATGGGAACGTAAGAGTAAGAATTTTAGAGGATGTAAAAGTGTTTGTTAGGAAGTCTGACCAGAAGATTCTTTATGCGGAAAGCAAGGAAGACTTCGTAAATGCTCTTCTAACGTATCTGGTACTCTCTCTTGAGTTGGCTTGGTCTTTCTCTAATAACAACACCGTTTTTGGGTGTGTTGGAAATTTGCTCAATACTGAATGTAGTAGACCACCTGCAGCTTCCAGGTCTTCCTACCTTCCAGTTAATTATCGTTGCAGTAAGCTACTTTATCATTTTTCCTACTACTTTGAACAAAACTATGATTGCTTGATTCGCCCTGGTGTCGCTTCTTCGAATCATAATTTCTCTCGGGAGATCAATACGTCTCAGCTCCCGCAAGGTCAAAAAGTTGTGACTGTGTATCCCATTAATCCAAAACAAAAGGCTTACACTGCAGACTATAGTGGGTTTTTAAAGAGAGATTCAAAGTTCATCGTGTCTGATGATCTTGTTGTAACTCCGATGAGACTATCCACAACCATTGGTTTGTTAAAGAACAATCAGATTGACTTCAATGAACTTGAGGAGCATACAATTAGCATTTCCAAAGCTGAGGTATGCTTGTTCTGTTGATCCTTGCTTTGCAGTGCTTTTGTAATTGATTTCTTGTTCATCATTCTGTTTCTGTTGCAGCTCATCAGCATTCTCAACGCCGCCTTCATCTCGTCCTCGGCATTAACCATTGGTCTCTCAAACTTATTGTTGAAGAAAGTCAAGAGAGAAACTTGACCTTTTTCAAGAAATGGATCTGAAGAAACTTGATAAATTTGCATCTCGTTCTTTATATTTTCTTGTGCCATTATTAGATTCTGCTACAATTATCTCTGCTTTCTCAACGCTTTCAGGCTCTTAGTTTTATTTTGATGTTAAATTTCTATGCACACTTTTCTTTTTGTGGCCTGATGGCCTCTTTTAAGTAATCTAATATTAATGGTGTTTTGTTTTTGGTTATTTTGTAAATACATTTTCTTCACTTTCCATATATCTTTGACTTTAAGCTAGTCAACAACAATTAAAAACTCAATAAAATCCAAGAGACGAATGATCAATGTGCGATTTTAGTTTGAGTTTGATCTTCTCCTTGACTTATATAGCCTTATCATTTTTTTGCTTCTGAACTATTTGGATCACAAATTTGCAATACCATTAGTTATGAAAATCTTTACAAATCTAAAATAGATAGAAAAGCATCTCGGAACGGGTCAAATGTATTACTTTATAGAAAAGATACTGTATTAAAAAAATAATTGCTTAACATACCTCTACAACTGTCAAATGGGGCACCCAAATAAGTAGCTTTTTGTAGAGACATGATCTCATGTGCTCCTATATCTCATTCAACAATCTCATATGTCTTCCGATTTATTAGAACAAATAAATGTTTTTTTTTTTAATTCGGTAAATGGGTAAGTTACGAATTTACCCTACCATTTTTATTTTATTTACACCTATTAACCAACCCGACCCATCAATCCCGGCCCGATATCCATTTATCTCGGATCCATTCTCACTCGGATCTCTTAATTAGTATTGAAAAGGGAAATTCAGTTCATAACTCTCCTCCGACGACTTGAAATTGGACTCCGACGACGGGACCTTACTCCGACGAAATCCTCAATCGCGACACCGTTCATAGTCGATTTCCGAGCACCTCCATCGTCTCTCCATCGTTCGCGAGAAACGCCATGAAAAGGTATGCGATTGAACCTAAATCGAGAACCTAAATCTTTATGCCGAGATGATTGTAGAGAAGATGATTGTGCTTGGACTTGGTTAAGAAAATGGGATTGAAATCGGGATTAGAGGTTTATAGGAGGCTCGGTTTCGGCTCGGTTTGTAGTTTCGATTCGATTTAGCGGAGTGGAGTAGAGTAGTGGGCGGAGCGGATTCTCTATTCTAATCTCTCAGTTCTCTTTTGTTGTTGTCTCTCTCAGTTACTGACGATCCGAGATGGTTACAACAAGGCGAGGGACAAAGAAGAACAAGAATTCCGGCGCAAAGAATATGAAGAGAGAGAATGGTAATAAGGCAGAGTCTTCAAAGAAGAGGAAGAAGACTACTATAGCTCGAGGGAAGAAGCTAATGATTCAATATGCATCTCCTCTTGAAGCTCATGATTCCAGAAGCACAGTTGATGCATCTCCTAAAGCTCAATATGAAGATAATGTTGAAGATCCAACACACAAGACTGTTGATGAAGTTGACAGAAGCGAAGATCGGGAAGATGAGAGTGAAGAAGAAGAAGAGAAAAGGGATGAAACATCTCAGAAAGTTGAGGAAAAGTTAGAAGAAGACAAAGAAGAAGAAAAAGAAGATGAAGAACAAGAAGATGAAGATCAAGAAGATGGAGATCAAGAAGATGAAGATCAAGAAGATGGAGATCAAGAAGATGAAGATCAAGGAAATGAGGAGGAAGAGGAAGAAGAAGGAGACAAAGGAGAAGAAAAAGGACAAGAGAACTCTGACTTAGAACAAGTACATAGCCGCACTTTGGAAATCTCCGAGGTAAAATTAGGATGATTAAATATGTAATATTGATAGAAATATTTATGTATAACTATAATTATTAAGTTGGGTATCATGACTTAACTCATTTTTTGTTGCAGGATTCAGAGAAAACGACAGACCAACATCATGAGATATCGTCTCAACATCGTGAAGAAGCTCTAGAAGATGAGGTTCGAATGTAATGTTTTTATGTAATATTGGTAGTACTAGATAAAACTATTAGCAATACTAGTATTACTAAGTAAAACTACTACGAATACTGGTAATACCGAGTAAACTTTGGAAATACTGGTAATACTAAGTAATACTTTGTGAATACTGGGTTATACTAATTAATATTTGGTTGTTTTTTCCAGGGTTTAGATCAGAATCTAGTGGAAACAGAAGCAGTACGACCGATGGGTATGTACTTCCCTCCAAGCGAGTATAGGAAGAGATTCAAGGTCGGGACTAGATGCTTTATGGATGAGTTTTTGACTACGCTTAAGGAATTGGATCCTCCACTCAGTGACATGGAGAGGGATTGGTTTGAGAAGCATCCTCAGTTTAAACATCTTTTCCACATGCCTATGGACAAGAACCACAAGGTTCAAGGCATGTGGATGCTTCTTCTACATACGACAAAAATCGAGAGGAAATGGGAAGCATGGTTTGCTGTAAACGGCGTCCCCATCCGATACGGTCTGACTGAACATGCCCTAATCTCCGGTTTAGACTGCCGGAACTACCCACCGTATTATAAGACGCTCGGTGGTACGAAGTTTGTGACTAAGCATTTTGTTAAAGGTGTTGTTAGATTGGTAGACGTCAAAATGAAGGTAGATGAGATGAAGAAAGCAGGCTGGGATAGGCTGAGGATGTTGGTGTTGTTGTTCTTGTGGAGCGTTCTCATAACGCAGACCAAGTGTTGAAAAAAGCAAACCCTGTGAGTCCATTCCTTCTGGGAGCAGTGGATGATCTCGATCTCTGTAAGACATTCCCTTGGGGGAGATTGTCTTTTGATTATATGCTTAGTCAGATCAAGCACACAGTAGAGCATTTTGGAGGGTTTGTGAAAGAGGGAGGACAATGGCCGATTCCAGGATTCTGTCTTCCATTAGAGGTTAGTGAAACACACGTTTATTAGATTTGTGTAGAACTGGAAATACTAGATAATATTATGTTCTTAGCATGGTGTAATACTGGAAATACTTAGTTGTACTATACACTTTTTTGTCTTTTTCAGCTTTTACCATTCGAGGCGATCCCTGATTTGAGGAGACAATTCAGATAAGAGGTAGCAGACGCATATGAAGATTGTCCTAGGATGTGCCAGTCAAAATTCAAGAGCTGTGACATGAAAGGCTTCCCTCTGTCGAAGATTAACGAGGAACTTGGAACAACCAAGGTAGGTGTTTGGTTAGTTTGTTATGCAAATTAGTTAGTTTGGTTAAAATATTTAAAATGCTAATATTTTTGTGTTTTGTGAAACATGACATTGACAATATCATGGTTGCTCGGAATGATGAGGAAAAGGCTCTTCTGCTTCGACTCACGGGGGAAAACGATGACGTTGATACGCATGATATCATCGTGGAAAGCTGGATGAAGCGTTTGGGAGAAGGATTTACCGTTTGCTTTGAAGATATGTATGACGTGGATGTTGCTGCCTGAAGACCAGTTTCTGAGTCAGTTACAGAGCCAAATGCCGCCATTCATCCTCCGGTACCGGGACATAGCGCGATCGAGCAGATCCTAAACAAGTTTCAGAAAGAAATGGAAGAGCAGATGAAGGCAGTTATGAGCACGGTTGAAGGGTTTGATGGAAGACTTACCGCAGTGGAAGCCTTCATGAAGGATATGAAGGAGAAAAACGTGTAGGTCATCCATTGTATTTTCAGTTGTTTTGTTTTTGGTTCAAAAAACCAGTCACTCCTCTTTTGGTTCGTTTTGGTGTATTGGATGCCTATTTCTCCTTTTGTTTTGAATGCTATACATTGTTAAGTCCCTTTTAAGGTTTTATCAGGTTTAATGTTTAGAGTTTCAAGCTTAAGAAAGACTATGAAAACATAGAAAAAGAAGTTTTTAATAAGATAATGCCTTAAACAAACGATGATAAATAAGCAAATATAAAGTCAAGAACAAACAACAATTCAGAGAACATCTCGAACAAGACACAAGAACCTAATACTTAAAAAGTAGAGATAAAGCAAGGTTTTACAACATAGTAATCTTAAACATTTTTCAGTTTTGCAATCTCCTCTGTCTGTTTTTTAGCTCCTCAAGCATTTGGTTGATTAGAAACTCATGGTGTGACATGTTCCAAATTTTCTTGGTAAGCTCATCGACCTCTTTCCTCAACAATGTCACCTCTTCTTCTACGGCCAAATCCCATGGTTTCCGAATGTGAAAATAATCATCCTACAAACAAAATTAATATTTAATATTACTAGTATAACCTGGTATTACTCTAGACAATATTACTAGTATAACCTGGTATTACGTTTACAATATTCCTAGTATAACCAGTACTTCTAGTATAACCTGGTATTACTTTTACAGTATTCCTAGTATAACATGGTTTTACTTTCACAGTATTTCTAGTATAACATGGTATAACTTATGCGAAATAATCTAACAAGATCACAAAAAAACACCCAGAACCTAACAGTAGTAGATTTCAACCATATAACCGATTCAGTTTTAGATATATACCTCGAAATCTTTGCAGATGTAATATTTCTTTCCTATAACCGATTCGGTTTTGGAAACATTCTCTACGATTCTTCGCTCGGTTATTCCTCCTCCACAAGGACAATGCTTCGGGATTCCATAGTCACCATCAGCGATGAAAAATATCCTATCGTATATCTTCTTGTGTCTCTTCTCCTCACTGTAACTCGGGTCCATAGTGATATTTGACTTGGAAGAGGTATTAGATGGAGGAGGATTTGATGACGCATTGGAGAAAGAGAGGAGAGAGATGGGAGAAAAAATCGGGAGAAAGAGAGAGATGGTAGAGGAAATCGATGAGAGGAGAGAGTCACAAGTGACAGTAGATATAATAAAAATGTGTGAGATTTCGTGTGAGTTTGGGAGGAGCCAAAATGTAACTGCTTAAAAAATGGAGGGAAAAACAAAATTTTGTCGCCAAAATTTTACTAGTAAAATATACACATAGTATTACTCAAGATATTAGTATTACTAACGTTCAACATAATTTTACTTTTGCTGTTTTTGATTTTACTAGTATTACCCACGTTCAATTTGTGTATTTGTAGTTTAACAGTTAATATAAGTAGATAAATATGTATTTTGGGTGGGTTGATGCAATAAACATCCAAATTTATGAATTTATGTAACTTTATCCTCTAAAGTGGGTTATTATTTACAAAGTGATCCTAAATGTATAAGGACTACATTGGTGGAATATTGTTTTGTTTTCTTCTATTAGTAGTCATTGGTAGTGATTAATTTATAATTACATTAAAATATAATTCTAGTACTTTTATGCATTAACACCATGGCTAATTTGGAATTTATTAACACTATACTCGGTAATTACTAACAACAATGAAACGATAATCACTTAGTATTACACAGTATTACCAGTTTTACCACCATAATAAAAAATCTTAAATATAGTAAGTAGTTTTCAATAGAAAAAGCTTGTCCTGCAAGTCACAATAGAAATGGTAGGATAGAAAAAATTACAATCTTACAAACAACAACCATTGAAGTGATTGTCTCGGCCGTCTCTTGTTCTGAGTCCTATTCTTCTTTCTTCTTTCTCCTGCGGATGGGTACCTGTTATTTCTCTTCCTTCCCCTCGTTTTTGGTTTGCCGAGAGGTAGTACTTGCAAATTTCTGATGTCCTCCGGAACATCCCACTCTGACATATCTGGCACTAAATAAATTGTCAAGTAATATGCCAATGCCCATAACTTCATCCAATAACATTTCGAAGACAATCATGCAGTTCCATATCTCTATCCTTAGGTCTATCGCTACCAGTGACATCATACAGAAGCTCGAAACTATTTAACACCATGACAATTAATGATTCAGCTTGTATCCAAAGATCATGAACATGGTTCTCCACTAAAGGCATGATATATCATGGTTTTTACCGGTTTTATGCCATGATATAGTTGTGTTTTTAGTGTCTTTTGTGTTCTTTTAGAGTCTTTTACAGGTTTAATCAGGTTTGGAGCGGAATTGGAGATATTGGAGCATTTTGGGACTTTTGGAGTGTTTTGGCCGAGAGTTTTAACTCACTGTCCAATTTGATGATCATGCATCGATCGACACACCTTTGGTGTCGATCGACACACCAGCGAGATGGGCCGAATGCGGCGGTTTAATGAAGTTATCAAGACTTTTCACTTTGGCCCAGAAGTTTCCAGTATTTACGAAGAAGCCCCAGCCGAGATTATGCCTATATAATGAGGATTTTGGTGTTTATTTTATAGATACGCTTTCATACTTAGAGCTAAGAGATTTTTAGAGCTTTTGGGGCTGATCTATTCCTGTACTTCATCTATTTTGGAGAAGATTTCGAACCCCTTTATCTATTTAATTTCTTATATGCAATCTAATTATTCTATGATTTCTGTTTTATTAATCATGTCTGAGTAGATTCATAGTTAGGTTTAGAGTTTCTCATTAAGGATTTCATGACTTGCTAGACTTGTTAAAATCAGTTAAGGATTCACATGAATAGAATGTTCTTCGATCTAAATTGTGCTTAATGCTAGTTCTAACCTGATCAATTAGAATCTAGATCTTAGGTTACTAAATACGACACGAGAGTGTGGTTTAGAATCTGAACTATTTAGGTTGAGCAATTAAATTATTCGCAAAGAGATTTGGCTTAGTTTAATTGTGAACATATCAAACTTGAAATTAATGCTGGTTTAATCTGTTAGTAATTGCAAAGAGATTTGGATTACTGCTCTTAGACTTAGAGAATTCTCTCAAAGAGATTTGGTTAATTCTATATCCGTGATTTGAGTTCTAGAACCGTGCCTAATTAGATCCTGACTGATTGACTTGTCTGTTTGTCTGATTTCCTGAGAATTCCCTAGACTTAGCGCCTCTAATTAACTGCTTTCACAACCAATCCTGCTATTGATTTACTTTCTTGCTTTGCTATTTAGTTTACTACACATCTGCTTTCTTCTTAGTATTAATCTCTACGGTTCTTATTCTATCGAGACCAGAGTCTCTGTGGATTCGATACCCTATATACTACAATCACTTAACTGTGCACTTGCAGTAGAATAGGATTAAAACTAGACCCCTACCAAGGCACTACCTTGTTATCATCCGTTCCAACCACTGTCTCTTTCGGATGTTCGTTAAACCATTTTGAAAGTCTCTTTAAAATCGCATCAACCAAGGGTATTAATGCGTACCTCCTTGCCTCTTTAAAAGTTTTGTTCAAAGACTCCACAGTGATACTCCGTCGCCTTAGGGTATCTTGACTTAAAAGAACTATAAGTGGCTTCGAACTCAACCACCGTGTAAAGAGCGCTCATCTCCATAAATCTATCATAAACTACGTCTTTGTTCACATTAGAAGCATGGGCTCTCACATTTTGTGACAAATGCCATACACAATACCCATGATGAGCTTGAGGATACACATTAGCTATGGCATCAATGAGGCTAGCATTCCTGTCACTCACGAACATCAATTCAGAAGAGTCGGCAATCACGGTTTTCAGCACCTCAGAAAACCAAGTCCAACTTTCAGTTTTCTCACCATCAATTATCGCAAAGGCTATGGGATAATTATGTCGATTAGGATCCTGAGCTGAAGCAAAAACTAGGCAACCGCCATAACCATTTTTAAGAAATGTTGCATCCACGATTAGAACTTTCATCATCACTTGAAACTCTTCAATGCTGGCTCCGAGAGCTATGAATAGGTACTTGAATTTATTCTGCTCATCCAATTTCAAACACGTCACTGTACCTGGATACACCTTCTCTAACATGTACAAATAACAATACATCATCTCATAGCTTCCTTCCGAACTACCACGCAAATCACGAACATCTTCGTTTTTCCCTCTCAACGATGTGGAGTACGATACGTCAACACCAATTTTTGTCTTTATAAGATCCATGATAATCTTTGGAGCGGGAATTTTCATTTGTCTCGAGTAATCATCATGCAAAATAGATGCAACCAACTGAGGTGTGCCTTTCCTCTTCGCGTTGCTTTCACTCTGACTACTTCGACTGCATGAATGCATATTAGTGTACGTTCTAATTGAGAAAATAACATTCTCGCCAACCTTTGCAGCTCGTAGACTCCATTTGCAGCTTGGTACACGACATTTTAACACTAATCGCACCATGCCCGAATTCTTTACTACATAACCAAAACACTCATTAAATGCGCCTCTATCCACCAAATCTTGCAAAAACGCTTTACTTGGAAATTCTTGATGCACGACCCAAACGGTCTTCCCATACCTCTATAACTGACTGGGTTTAACAACAGGTGGCGGCTTGACATATCTAACATAGTTATCCGATATATCCACACCCACATCACGTGATAAATCATCCTCAACCTCAACCTCATCCTCATCCTCTATTGCCTCATGTTGTGGTTCGTGTACTGCGTTTTCCTTTTCCACGTATAAAGTTATGGCTTGAGCTCCGATTTCAACATCTTTTGACTGCAATTCCTCATAGTTCATACCAATAGAACTTTTGTCCACTCTCGACACTAGCTCGGGCAGTTTCGATACATTGATGACCTCGACATACAAAACACATCTACGGTTATCTTTATCCATAGACGTTAGGTAAACACAAAGATCCTCATCATCAGAAATAGTAAACTCTACCTCACAATCCACCAGCAATGGAAAGTAACTCAATCGCAGCTTCACCTTACTTACATATATCCTAAGCTTCTTATATATCCTCTCTTCTATCATCAACAATGTTATCTCGTCCACTAATATCTTCAACAACAAACTATACATCCGACTTTGACATTTAAAATGTATGATGGCGTTGTTGCTCATTGTATAGCAATATTACTAGTTTTACCCAATATTATAACTATTATTACAAGTTTTACCCATTACTATTCCCTGTGTTACCAGAGTTACTTCATTACATGTTCTATAAGTTTTACTTATATTACCAGTGTTACAAAGTTATCCAGTACCGAAGTATTACCCAGTACTACTATTTTTACACAGTCCATATCGCAATATTTAGGCGATTTTGATTCATCCACCTCAAAATAGGAGAAATTGGCTTCTAATCTACCACAAACCCAGTGCTCTACCAAAGTACATATAACCACAATGTGCATTCAAATCGAATCCCCAAATCCCTAGATTTTCTATTCCCAATTTATTCATAAATTTGAGCTAAAAACAATAAAAAAACAACTTGTATTTGCTGAATTAGTAACTTACAATGATTTAGGAGTGAAATGCAGCTCAAATTCGAAGGCCGCCGGCGACTGTAACGGATATCGCCGGGAGATTTAGGTCGCCGACGAAGATGAGCGAGATCGAGGAGGAGAGGAGAGCGATCCCTATTTTTTTCCCGATTTTTTTTAAAGCAAAACATAAATTAAATTACAATGACAAGGGCAAAATCACATCACAGTATTTCATTAAAACAATGAGGGGCATGTGGATTAAGTGGGGTATAAGAGATTAGTTTTTA
Organism: Orychophragmus violaceus; assembly: GCA_030180135.1. Taxonomy (NCBI): domain Eukaryota; kingdom Viridiplantae; phylum Streptophyta; class Magnoliopsida; order Brassicales; family Brassicaceae; genus Orychophragmus; species Orychophragmus violaceus. The sequence goes on along the minus strand of CM058236.1, from coordinate 63,366,689 downwards.
AAAAATAAAGGCATATGAGTTAAATATAGTGTTGTTGGAAAATTTGATAGTAATAACGAGGCCCAGATAGTCGTAGTGGAGTAAGAGGCTTAAATGCCAGAAAAAGTGATCAAAAATGCCACTTTCAGTTAAAATTACAATTTTACCTTTAATGAATGATTTGTTAGGGTTAAATAGCATTGAATCGGTATAGATCTGTAAAATACACGGTAGCTCAATGGTCGCGCGCGTCCTTGAACGCGCGTCGCGTCTAGGGTTCGAATCCTCCTATGTGCGGTACATCTGGTACAACTGGGATGGGAGGCAGTTGTACTGGTACGGGTAGTTTCGTCATTCTATTAAAAAGTGACATGCTGATATTTGAATGGGTTACGAGGGAATATGATTGATAAATGATACGCGCACTCATCAGCGCGTGATTTACAAATTCCTCGATCTCAGATGGCAGCAGGAGGAGACTCCGTTAGTTTTTTCTTCTCAAACAACCATCAGATCACGTTGAAGAGAGAGAGAGAGAAAATGTCCGGTGTGTCTCTTGGTCATGCGAGTTCATGGGGCGCTGCTCTGGTGAGGATTTCTCCGTACACTTTCTCCGCCATCGGAATCGCCATCTCCATCGGCGTCTCTGTTCTCGGTGCTGCCTGGTAAATTCCTTTCTTCTTCCTTGTTTCTTTTCCCAATTGAACCGTTGTACTCACGGAGCTATTTGGTTTAGGGGAATTTACATTACTGGAAGTAGTTTGATCGGTGCCGCCATTGAAGCTCCTCGTATCACTTCCAAGAATCTCATCAGGTATCTCTACAAAGAATCAATTTTAATTTCAGGAAATTGTGTAAATTAGATTGTAGCGTAGCACAATGGTTGCCTTTATGATGATCATAACTCATATTTTGGCTTTCATATTACAATTACACAAGAAACTGACTCCTGATGTTTGATGCTTAGAACTATGTAACAATGAAAGAGTGTTTTTTTTCATTGTTGTGTTTGAAATGTTTTTTCCAGTGTAATATTTTGTGAAGCCGTAGCTATATATGGAGTTATTGTTGCAATCATATTACAAACAAAGTTGGAGAGTGTACCATCATCAAAGATGTATGATGCTGAGTCTTTAAGAGCTGGATATGCAATCTTTGCTTCTGGAATCATTGTTGGATTTGCAAACCTTGTATGCGGGTCTGTATTATCTTCTTCTTCATCCTCTCTTTCTTTTCCTCTTTTGAAACTGGGAGATCTCGTTCTCACCATTTATGGGGGATTTTGGTTTTGCAGGTTATGTGTAGGAATCATTGGAAGTAGTTGTGCTTTGTCTGATGCTCAGAACTCAACGCTCTTTGTGAAGATTCTTGTGATTGAGATCTTTGGGAGTGCTCTTGGGTTATTTGGAGTTATCGTTGGGATCATTATGTCAGCGCAAGCTACATGGCCTACAAAATAGATATATAAACTGGTAACTTACTATAATCTTGTGCTCATCTTTTTTACAAATATATTTTCAAAACTCCGGTAAGTATTACACATGTTTGTTTATCTTCTTCCATGTAATATCGACAGCTTGTGTCGAGGAAAACCCATGTGTGATCAAACTTGGGAGTAAGTCACTTGGAGAAACCTCTTCATGTTTGCTCTCTCTTATAAAGAGTTTGTATATGGTATGTTGTTCATCACTGAATGAAGTCAAACTCTAAAGCCTCGATTGTTTCAAACATTAATTTATGTGTTTACGTTTATAAATACATTATTCTTTTGTCAAATAGCGTTGCGTTAATGATTTACAAACCTTTTTTGCTTAGGAAATGCAATTGAAAAGTTTACAACACCAAATGTATGCAAGTACCAAACAAAGCTGTATGCCATCAGTATAGAGTAACAAGAAGCTAATATGTTCGTTTTGTTCTAAAATAAATAGTATAACATCTAATTCTAATCGCGTATAATATTAACATAAACTTACAAGACCTTGTCCCAACATTTATGCATATGATTAATATAAGGTATGCCGTTGAATCAGTAAGCCATCCCTCCTGAAAACACATCTCCATCATGAAGCAAGCTCTCCGTTAACCAATAACCATCCCATGAACCGCCTATACGCTGCCAATAACCACAAATCGATTTCATATTTTATCATGATCATAAATCCACCTAGTATTAAGTATTAACAATTTCAAAACTTTTATCACTAACATAGGAACCAACCTGGAACATTGTGAATTCAAATATCTCTTCTTCCTCAGGTCGATTGCCTTGAATCCAAATCCTCTGCTTGAAACGATTCTGTACATACCAGTTTATCGAAATAAAAGAGGATCTCATGAGACAAACAAGAGAAACTCTATAATGATTGTAGTAACATCTTCAAAAACGGAGATTAGATATACCTCTTCAACTAACAAACTACTTAATATTTGTCTGTCCTTGTGACCAAGCAATACACGGTAAGACGAGTGGTGAAAGATACGCCTAAACCTTTCAAACTGCACCAACCAACAAGAGCAAGAAGATGAGAGCCTTCAGCTAGCTAGTATCTAGAGAACAATATGATCATCAAAGTGTTGAAAGTAACCTGTCCTAGATCAAAGAAAGGACCGAAATAGGTGGATCTCTCAAATGGGTCGAATCCAGCAAACTGTTTTTTTTTCCGACAAATGATGTCAAAAACATTCACAAAAGCTGTAATAATCAAGGAGGTTTCGGTAATGAAGTTTTTACCCGATACATGACCTCAATGCCATAATCATAACGAGGATGGTCGTTATATTTCAATGCATCAAGCTGATGTCGAACAGCATCTTCAGCACTAAACTATTACAAACAAGCTATGAACTCGGATCAGTACACTATAACAGAGACAAATCAATATCGACTTATAAAAAGTAAAGAGCGTATCATTACATCTAGTCTTGGGCCAAAAGGACGTTTCCTACGACTCTCCAACCTGTGAAATCAGTAAAAATCGAATTTTGGAATTTATAGAACGATTCTAAATGCTAAGCCAAACAAAATTGAATTTTGATCTTTTAGCTACATCAATTGATTAAAGCGAGAGCTACTTAATCCGTCGAATCTGCCTTTTCGTAGCTTGAAATCCATAGAAAATTGAGTTAAGAGAGATCAAAGAAGGGAAAGATGAGCAGTTGTACCAATCAGCAGAGAGGAAATCGGGAACATCGGAAGAAGCTCGCACGAGATAACGATCGAGCCTACCGTTGTCATTGAGAGGCTTAGCAGATAGGGAAGGAGGAGATGGAAGAACGAGCGACCAAAACGACATCGTTTCCTTTGGGCGAGTGTTTAGCAGCAGCAGAAGGTCATACTTGAAACTTGAGGTTCTTGATGATCTTTGTTTTGGTCAAATTCTAGGAGCTCATTGTCACCTGGTCAAATTTTGAGATACTCTCATTTAAAAAAAATAAAATAATTTGATTAATGTTTCTAATTTCGGAGAAACAGTAAAAGTCGGTAAAATTATGAAATCTTTTGTTATTTACAGCCCAATAATCAAGATAATTAAATACTCTCTCCATTTTTTATACAAGAGATTTTGCTTTTAAGATTCATTTATTGTTTTTCTAAAATTATTACTAAGTGATCGATCCGGACGCATGTCCGGGCATTATTTTGTTTGTTAGTTAATTTATGTGTATTTATTTGTTTAGTGGCAAGACAATACATGATTTAAGTTTTTTTTGATCGAGATAGTATAAGATTTTATTCATCATTTTATATGCACATCGAAATTGTTACATTCGTATGCATAAAATAATAATTATATACAGATACGAAAAACATTATAACATTGTATGTATGGAAAAGTTAATAGCCGTAGATAAATATTTTTTATTTTTTAGACATATTTTCGGTTTCATATTTGTATATTAAAAATTTCCCGCCCTCATTTAAGACGCATCTTCTTCCACCAATGAATGTGCTCCGCGTGGAAAAAATCGATTATACACGGATGTGCGGGCATGAAATTTTTGATAAAACTATTGTTAATTATAACTTTTTTTGAAATCCGACCCAAACCTGTGGCCGGACTGGTAAACCTGATGACCTGCTAGATATCTCAGGTCATGTCATATGAAAAATCGTTAAGTTATAAACCCACAAAACCCAGAAACCCGCGGTTTATTTGTGACTCGATGAACGGGTCGAACCGATTAACCCGGTTACTGAACTTTTTAACCTTTTAAGCGAAATATAATGTTTGATTACGATAAATATAGGGTTATAGTAGTTGAAATATTATTAGAACTTTTTTCCAGCGAAACGTATCATCTCTAACGGAAATATATTTTATAATAATTAAAATATGATAATTAATTATTATTAAAAATATTGAATAGTCTCAACATTATATTTATGTATATACATAATTATATGTAAAAATCTCATTTATTTATGACCTGTAGTCGACCAGCGGTTGGTCCAATAACCTTGTGACCTGGAACTCAGTCCGGTTCGATGTCTGGATCATTTTACAAATTATAATTTATAATTTTAGATATTAACATGTTTGTTTGCCAACTCTCCTACAAACATTATATTTCTAGACAGATGCATTTTTGACATTTATCAATAATCACAAACACCATTTTGCATCTTTTCATATATTTTGTGTTATTTGAAACATTCTATATCAAAAATAATTTAATATATATAACACGCTTGTTGAGCTTAAAATTAATAATTGTCTTTTTTGTTGAGCTTACAATTAGAAAATGAGAGATTAGTGATATTTTGAAATCAATATATATATCATTTCCATAAAAAACTGTGAAGTAAATAAATCAAATACCCTCAAAATATCTATCATTTTTAATCATTGGTACCAAAGCAATGTATATTTGATGTTTATACGGAAGATTAATCGAATTAAATAAAATTTGGATGTAAAAAATAAATAATAATATAGTTAAGAAAACACCATACACATGCATTTGCATGAAATTAATATGAATTTAGTTTAAGTTACTTTGTCCGATTTTTTTGTTTAAAACATACATACAACTAAATTTTCACATATGCGGGCATAGTTCTATATGCAATATTGTATATGTTAATTTGTACTTTTTAGTGGTTATTACGTTTTTAGAATTATACAAATTTAAAAATTATAAGCTCATGTAACTAAATAAATCTCACTTGTGTTATTTGTTAAAGAACCTGAACGAATTTAAAATTATGTGTTGATTAGTCACACAATTCTATAATTCCTTTTGAAATTGAATATTTTTACCGAATCTTGAATATGCAAGAAGAAACCATTCAAATTGTTACCAAAATGACCAAAATTTAGAGGTATTAGACACTGAAGATCCGTTAACATAGCAAAATATATAAGTTATACGAACATGATTTGACATTAATTTTATCAATAATAACATCAATATAATTATTCATGAAAAAATACTTATATATATATATTTAAATTATAAAACAGATTTGTTAAATTAAAATAGATCAGTTATATTTTTAATACTATTAAAATAATTATATACTAACAAAATTTAAACTCGAGTGATTTTTTTCTACAATGATATTATTAGTTACATTATCGGATGTGTATTTGTAAAATAATTTTCAATTGTTATTTTGAGTATATAGTCCCGTTACAAATTTAGATAGACAACATTAAGTAAAATATAGTTCAATTTTATTAATAATAACAAATAGTTCAAAAAATTATACCTATTTTATTTATCTCGTTCGAAATCATAGTTTCTAACCTATGTATGTTAAGAAAAAAAATTCATCTCAAATTTGCAACATAAGATCATAATTTGATTTTTATATTTCTGACCGCAACCATTAAAATAAAATATTAATTATTAAAATATAATCAAACATTATGATACCAAACAAAATTACTTGATCAATAATTTATCGGAAGCACTTAATCATCATCATATTCACATTTAAAATATACTATAAACTATTTTATAGATTTATGTTGGAGTCAAGATTAACACCTTTCCCAAATGACCCATTCAGGAATTTAGGTCGGCCCAATAAGGAAAGTAGATTTTAGTTGTCCCGACTCGGCCCAACGACTTAACGAGATTAGGTTACGAAGGAAGGCAAAGGCAAAAAAGGAAAACGGCGCGCGTGCTCAACACGCCGAGTGAGAAGATACACTCAAGGATATTCGCGCCGAGATTTTAGGAAATATTCGATATTATTTTAGGTTTTCCTATTCTGTTAAACCGACTTCTGTAAACCTATATAAGGGCATCGAGTTTATTCAATAAATCAGCCAATTTTCATTATAGTTTTCTGAGAGTTCTTAGCTAAAACCGATTTAGACCTAATTACTCTCCGACGACCTAAACATCTTTCTCAGCCGCTTTGTTTCTTCCCGGAAACCTAGCTAGAAACCCTAATTCCATTCTCTCGCCGAGTTCTCAAACTCTTCTTTAAGAATCCCTCAAGAAACCCTAAAACTCTTTCTATCTTTGGATAGGCCGAGTTACGAAATCAACAATTGGCGCCGACTGTGGGGATTTCTTAAGAAATTTCTGAACTCAAGATGTATGGAAACCGTGGCGATATTGACCCTGAGGACAATCCTAGGGTCGATTGCGAGCTAAGTGATCACGAACCAAGTGATTCTGATGGCGAGATTGGGGCACTCAACGACAAACAGCCACGAGACCCTAAATCTGGAAAAAACAAAAGGACAACAGGTATATCCCACCGGACGATGACACGGCAGAACAAGTCGACCAAGACTCCGTTCTGGCCACTCTGATTGCCAAAATCGATTCCCAGAACGATTTGCTAAAGGAGTTCACGGAGAAAATCGACCAGTTGCAGACTGAGCAGGATAAAATTTTCTCCGATCAACAGTCTAGATATCCATCAAAATCCCAACGTGTCATTCCTCCCAAGGCAAAGGGAAACGTCTTTAGACGATTAGTCTACGACATACCCGAAGGAGATCCGCGCCGGGAGCAAGATCCGAACAAAAAACCTAAGAAAGACTCGCACCGAGGGCGAGATCGGGAGGATGAGCGTGAGCAAGACTCGCACCAAAAACAGGACTCAAAGAACGAACCCAAGAAAGACTCGCATCAAAGACATGATGACTCTTATCACGAGCGATATTCACCTTATAGAGATCTAGATGATGAGTATGAACGGGACGAGCACGAATCTCGGCACAGAAGAAGCTCGCGCAGAGAGCGTGACTCACGCCGAGATCGTCATCATCGTGAGCGAGGGACATCTCACGAGGAGATCCGTGAAACATCTACCCGGGGGGCAAATCCCAGTCAGGTCGAAAGACAATTAACCGAGCTCAGAGATACCCTCAAAGAACTCAAGGTCGAGGTTGACAGTGTCAAAGGATCCGCTCCATAGATTGGCTGAATCATCGAGGAGACTCAGAGGACACCTTTCACCTCACATATCACGAATACGTATGTCCGACAAATGACGTATAACGGTACAAAAGATCCCGCTTCTCACTTAACTACTTTCAAAATCATGGCGTCAAAATCACGGTTCTCATCGACCAGAGAACGCGATATCAGCTTTTACCAGCAGTTCGCTGAAACCTTATAAGGAGATGCTTTGACCTGGTTCTCTCGACTTCCACCTGAGTCGATCAACAGCTTCTCTGGCCTAACACGAGCTTTCGTGCGACATCACTTCGTCTATGTGAATAAGGATACGTCGCTAAACACGCTGATGTCAATGTCACAAGAGAAGAAAGAGACGTTGCAAGCCTTCATAGATCGCTTCAAGACAACCATCTCGCACGCCGAGGACCCAGATAAATTCACTATCGCGGCTCTAATGAACGCTGTATGGCATGAAACCCCTTTCTACCAAGACATGGTTCTCAACCCGCCACTGACTATCGAGGATGTCCTTCATCGAGCAAACAAGTTTATCAAGCTAGATGAACAAAAAGTGGCCTTGGCCAAGAAGTACGGCTCCACTAAGAAAACCGATAAAAAGGAGGATCGAGAACCGAGACAACACTATGAGAAAGGAACAAATACAACGATGGTGTTCGGCAACTCTGGAAGTCAACGTCCATCCAAACCTTGGAACAAGTGGAGCAAGGAGGACAAGGATACAACGCCGCAAACCGCTTCCGAGTCAGAAGAAAAGTATTGCTAGTATCACAAGACTACATCGCATAACACTTCAGCTTGTCGGACCCTCAAAGATTCATTATATGCCTGAATCAAGAGCGGCAAGATTAAGGCATCTTTCTATGAGCTAAGGGACGAATCACAACGAAGTCGGGAAGAACATGCCGGTGATCAGTCACCTAAACAAGGCAAACAGCAACGCCGCATTAAAAGCGTAGCTTTGAAACGTAACCGTGACGACCAGGAGGAGGAAGAAGGTGAAGCCCCAAAATTCATGCGAAGAATCAACATGATAATTGGTGGTTTAATTTCGGTAAACGACTCGGTTTGGTCAATCAGAGGATACGAGCGCAAGGCATTGGCCGCACAAAACGCACCACAACCGATCCTCTCCGACGACCCGCATGTTATCTTTACCGAACAAGATCTCTGGGGAACTCATTATCCTCATAACGATCCGTTGGTAGTCGAACTCCTCATCGGAAGCTGTCAGGTATCTCGAATCCTAGTTGACACTGGCAGTTCTATCGATTTAATCTTCCTAGATACGTTGAAGAAAATGGAAATCAAGAGGAAGACATAAATCAAAAGGCTAAGCCACTCACCGGATTCACGAGCGAGACGACATACACGATTGGAACGATCAAGTTACCTGTTTATGCTAGCGGGGTCAACAGATTGGTGAAGTTCCATGTTATTGACAAGCCGACTATTTACAATGCCATTCTCGGCACCCCATGGCTATTTCACCTCAGCATAAAAAAATACTATGTATGAACTACGAGTGACTTTATTCTTCTCCGGAAGATACGTAGGCAGCCCTTACCGGCACAGTCACAAACTTAATAATTTTTTTATTTTTCCAACTTATGCCGAGTTAGAAGTACTTCCAGCCGAATCAACATCATTTTACGCCGAGTTAGTTTTCCTTACCAAATTAACCTTCTTAAATTATGCCGAGTTACTATTCTTTTTAACTTATGCCGAGTTATTAACCTTCTTAACTTATGCCGAGTTACTATTCTTTTTAACTTATGCCGAGTTATTATCCTTTTTAACTTATGTAGAGTTATTAACCTTCTTAACTTATGCCGAGTTACTATTCTTTTTAACTTATGCCGAGTTATTATTATTGACAATTTTCTAACTTATGCCAAGATAAAGTTTTGTCCTAGAGTTTCAAGAAGTCAGACTGAAAAAGCCGAGCTCCTTAGTTCGCAAAAGTCAAGCAAAGCAATACAAGCATTGACTGTAAGCCGAGCATCCAATAAGACTCGCAATATCAGCATCGCGCTCCCTGACCAGGAGTGTGGTCTTCCTTGCACGCGAGATGCATATCGCGGTGAGGAACCGTCTCGCACTAAAAACCCGGGTCCTTACCCGTATGTTCTCTGAGGTAGGCGATAACAAATAAGCCGAGCACTTAAGCCTCGCACATTCGCCTGTCCCTAGAACGAGTAAGCCGAGCACGCATAAGCCTCACAATTGTAAATTTGTTCATCCTACACCGGATCACATTCTAATCACTGTTCATCTTAATTCGTGCTAACGAGTTAAAGGAAACATAGAACGGTCCGATTAAAAACAGAATGGTAATCAGGTAACGAAAGATAAACGTGCTTTAAATAAAAACTGAGAGTACCTCCTTCAGAAAAGGAGAAGCTTACATAGACAAAACATGATTAAAGTTACAAAATACTTAAAACAAAATAAGGAGAGAACAGAAGTCTAAACGGCTCCAAGCTCGGTCTCTACCGTCTTCTCCACCTCGGCAGTCTTCTCGGCTTCCCCATCTTTAGCGTTCGCGTCTTGAACATCGAGGGATGCGTTGAGTCTCCGGATTCTCGACTTGAGGCGACTGGACGGGAAGATTCCCAGGAGGAATTAACCCGTGGTTGGTCCCGAACTCGTTAATATCCTTTGGGATAGGAACTGGAGAATCTCGGCGGAGAGATCGAGACAAAGGATGCCGAGTTGGGGAGAGGGTGAATTTTAGATCTTCCTTCACCAGGACATCCATCGCATCGACCTTGGCATTAATCTCCAGCTCATACGCGGTAAGTTGATACAGCACCGATTGAGGAATCGGCACGCCCATGGCCGTTCCAAAATTATTATAGGTCGTAAGCGAGATTAGAAATGGTGCCCTCTTATGAAAAACTCAACATATCCAAGAAACAAAACATTAAAAAACAGAATTCGAAATGAAAAACTCAACGTCTCCAAGAAACAAAACATGAAAAAGACCAACTAGAATTTTTCATAACATCTAAAATTATAAAAATGTTTAACAAAATACTACTTCTTGAATATGATCCTCCTTGCACTCTTTCCTGCAAAATCATCCATCAAAGTAGCATAGTCGAGTTTTGCAAGCATCGCTTTCTCAATCGACAATATGGCTAACCCATTTAATCTCTCTTGTGACATAGTAGACCTCAAATAATTCTTGATTAGCTTCAACTTAGAAAAACTTCTTTCAGCAGAAGCAACTGATACTGGAATGGTCAACAATATTCGGTAAGCAATCCATGTATTAGAACAACCTCCCATTCTTTTCAAAAAGTCTAGCACATCAATAGATTTCACAACATCTTCTGATAACACCTCCCGTATAACTTTTAGTTCCAGAAACAAATCACCTCCATCTATATCAGAATTCATACCATGCTTTAGAGAATCTTCAAGGTTCAAGCATGATGCTCTCAAGTCTTCATCACTTGCTGATATCAGTTTCTTTAAATCAAACAAAAATCCAAAAGTTTTCTCATACCTTTGGAATTGTTCAAACTTTGACTCAAGAGAAACTAGAGCTTGATCAATGAGTGTGAAGAAGTAATTAACCCTGAAATCATCCTCTGGTGATAAATCCATATTCTCATCCACTTGTGCAGAATCGTCATCAAAATGCTTATTTCTTCTAATCAGCCTCTTCTTTTTTCACAGGAAATCCAGCTTCTATCTTCATAGCCTCTGCAATTCTTACAGCCTCAGACTTTGCTTGTTCAAATCCCGTCTCTCTGTATTTCTTGAAGTATGAAACAAGTCCTTTCAGTTCAATAATAGCAACATCAATATCAATGTCCACTGATTGTAAAGTCTTGCTCACTCTGTTGACAACAGCTTGAAGATCATACCAAATAATCATACCAAAAAGAAACTCAAACCCTCCAATTCCATGTGTTTCACTCATAGCAAGAGATTCAGCTTCACTTCTTGTTTTTGGATCGTCGGTACTATCAGCCAAGGAAAGTAAAGCTTCTTGTATTTTAGGAGCCTGAAACCGTATTGCTTTGACACTTTCTAGATGGCTCTCCCAACGAGTTTGAGATAGAGATTTAAGTGTTAAACCGTCTACATTCTCTTTGAATATATCCCACCTGTTTGTTGAAGATGCAAACAAACAATATATTCGCTGAATAATTCCAAAAAAAGACACAGCCTTTGTGGAAGAATATGCTATATCACAAAGCACAAGGTTGAGGCTATGACAACCACATGGTGTGAAGAATGCTCTTGGATTAATTTCCAGAAACCTTCTTTGTACTCCCTTATTTTTTCCTTTCATGTTAGATCCGTTATCGTAGCCTTGTCCCCTCACATCATCAATCTCTAACCCCAGATCAATCAATGCCTCTTGAACCGTAGAGAATAACCCTTTTCCTGACTTATCATCCACTTTCAGATATGTCAAAAAGAATTCTTCAATCTTAGTTGGCGTTGAAGAAACATCTACGCATCGAATAATCAAAGTCATCTGTTCTTTATGACTAATATCTGGAGTACAATCAAGAATTATGGAGAAGTACTTCGACGCATGAATCGTCTTTATGATCATACGTCTAATCTCATTGGACAACATAGATATCAACTCATTTTGAATCTTGGGACTTAGATAATGAGAATATACCTTTGTTGCTTCAGATCGCCTAATATGCTCTCTCATAACCGCATCAAACTCTGCAATCATTTCAACAAAACTCATAAAATTTCCATTTCTTTCCTGGCTAATCTTGTCATTATCTCCTCGAAATGCTAAATTGTTTTTAGCTAGAGTCTTCACCAATGAAATTATCCTTATCAGTACTTCTCTCCAATGATTTTTCTCTCTGTTTATTTCTTCTTGAACATGCTTATCAATCGTTTGATTCTTTTGCAGCCTGAACTCTAACTCTGCCCAACGAGTCATACAAACAATGTGATCATGGCTGCCTTCATGTTCTTTGAGTCGCTTTGAAAGATTTCTCCAGTCACTGTACCCGTTAGTTGCCATGTAACCACCAGTTTTGTCATGTCTAAACAACTTACAACAGAAACAAAAGACTTTGTCCAAAGCTTTTGAGTAAATCAACCATCTTCTATCTTGTTTCTCGCCATTTATCATATCTCTGGTGTAGAATGATAGAGAGAAATGTCTACCAATTCTATCTTTGGGAAACCGATAGTTAGTTGATAGCCTTGTCGAAGGACCCTTCTGAACCAAAAAATATCTTAATTTCATGTCAATGTTTCCCCAATTTCCTGGATCAGATAAATCAGTAGGTACTTCTTCATTCTGTCCACTTGTGTTCTCCTCATTGAAAACATCATCTTCTTCTTTCTCTTTGTTCTGAAACTCATTTACATCGTTAAGGACCAGATCAGTTGAATCCACATGTATCTCTTCAGCCTTATCTCCTTGAATACTAATTACTTCAGATTCAGAAGTTCCAGAATTTGCAGATTTTTTCTTCAGATACTTGAAAATAGTATTGGTAGAGTCTTCTTGTATCTGCTTCCTTTTTCTTGTATCATTAGCTCCACACAAAGGAGGAGACATTCTTCTACAAAAAAAAAAAAAAATTGAATTAGCATACTGTCTACAGTCATATAAACATATTAATTGATCCAACAGTCCCACTACAAAACCTATAATCAATATAGCAACATAATAAACAGAATAATTGCAGACATGAAAACAAAAAGCTTGGAAAAACATTAAACTTGAAGGTGAAGATACATATGAACAAAACTTTGATTTAGAAAACTAAAACGAAATTAAACAAATAAGTAATAATAAAGTCACACATACCTTTCTAATTCTGAATCACTAATCACACAAAAAATTTTTTTTCAGAATTTTAAAAACCCTATGAAAAGCTCTGTAACTACAGAACGAAAAAAAAAGAAGAGCAGAGCAATCGTCGACTTGGACGTGAAAGACCTATGTCTCATGTGGTCATATGGGCCTTTAACATAATGGGCCTGTAACTAAAAAAAAAAAATTGAACGTAAGCCACCGCTTCTCTTGCTTATGCGACGAAACGGCCCTGGGCACGCCCTCTTGATGAAGTTTAGTCAGGCAATCCTTGACACCAGTAATCTGGCCCTGTTCAACCTGCGTCGCTTCTTCATGTTCGTCGACAAACTGGGGGAAGAGATCGAAGTAGGATTGAGTCTTTGCCCTCATCTCGGCTTCGACGCGATCCCTCTCTTTCATGACCAAATCTTCACAGAGTTTCTTATGCCGTAGAGCTTCCGACCGATACATCTCATATTCGGCATTTGCCTTCTCGTCGGCCTTGCAAATTTTATCTTCCGCTTCGAGGAGTTTGTTCGAGAGTTCGAGGTTCTGCGCCTCCAGCGCATCCTTATCCTCCCTCAGCTTTTCATGCTGGATGTCCCTCCTTTTTACTGCGTCGACCAACTTTTTCGAGCCCCAAGCGCTCTCAAGAGCAACTCGGTTCGATGCCGCAATCATCTAAAGAAAGGAGAAACTGTTACTAAAAGGATTCACATAATATAATAAAAATGAAAAAAAACCTTACCTCTGCCTCAGCCCGTTTCAGGTTAAGGAACGCTTTAGAGTGAGGAAGCTCCTTCAAAAGTGGCCAATCGGCGTCATTCCCCCTCATGCAAGTGAGCAGGTCAAAACAAGCCTGAGTATTCTAAACAAAGGGAATTTTGCTTTCGTATTGATTAGCGAAATTATGGATCGATGGCCGAGTTGCCACATCCGCATCCTTCGGCGACCTTCGGGGAAGAGCCGTGACGATCTCCTTTCAAGAGATGAAATGTTTTTTTTCTCGCCATAATCAACATCGAGTAACTCTTCTTCCACCGAGATCAACCGTCTCCACGGGTCCAGAACCTTAGCCTTCTTGACGGGACCCTCGTTATCCAGCTTCTCAGCAGCCGTCCTCTTTGTAGAATGGGTCTTCGAAGGAGCCTTCGATGGAGGAGCCGCCATACTCGATTTGACCACCGCTCTCTCCTGAGGAGGGTCGACAAACTTCTCACTCGCAACAGATGACGGCTCTCCGCTGCCTTGATACAAACGAGGATTGGTACTGGTTTCCCTAGCCGGTTCGACAGAAGAGGGATTCAAGGTAAGCCTCTTTGAATAGTCGACCGCAATCTTCCTCAACTTTCCCATTTTCGGTTTCTTTAAATCGGCCGGGTTGATTTTCTCCAAAGTATCTCACTTAACTGAAAACAAAGAAAAGTCAATACACAACTCGGCGAAGAATCATAGCGAAAGACCGTAAAGACACTGTACCTTCAGTGATCTTCGGACGAGACTTGTTGATACGAGTTCGAGTTATATGCTTCCACTTGCGAAGACTAAGGCTCCGGATCTTCTCAACAATGGCAAATAAATCGTCCGGGTATGGCTTGTAGAATGGGTGGCGCACTGCAAAGAAGGAAAGCAAAATAAGTAAATTACCGAGAAAATAAAACAATCAAGTCAGAACAATGTTTACCAAAGTTAGTGTTCCACGACGATCTAAGATCCCTATGACGCTTGGGAACAACAGTTGTAATCTCGGCGTAGAAGTAAAATCTCTGCCAGATACGCACTTTGCTCGGTGCACCCAAGACGACTCCTTGATCCGCCCTGATCCTAATAGCATAGCATCCCGAGCTAGTCGATTTCATATGACTTATGGAGGTCATTTCTTCAAATATCTTGACGCTAATCATGATGTCGCACTCGGCCCTTAAGAAGAGTAGACCCACCATATGACGGACAGCAGTAGCCGAAAGTTGCGAGATCACGTGCTCACGACGAGCACAATAGGAGACGAGCAGGTCGGGTAGGGTAAGCCAAAGCCGGCTGCCTGCCGTATCCGCGTTGAGAAAATAAGACTCGTACAAGCATACGTAGCAGGGAGGCGGGGTCCAAGGACGATCTCCTGGGCCGGGGATGATGAATTTGATTCTCGGTCGGCTCCACAACCTGCTAACGTCGACATAATCGAGTCTTCAGTAGACCGGGTTGGGTATACATTTTCATATCTTCACCACGACCTTCCGGGCTGTCTCTCTCAGGTTTCATCTCGTCCCCTTCTGGCTTATCGGAATCAGAATCTCGAAGCTGTGGAATCACGAACGCTTTCTGACCTGAAATTTCCATGGCACCGGTTAGCCGTGATAGCTAGTGACAAAGTTCGAGCTCCTTAAACGCTCGGTAGCCGGGAAGCTCCCTCAAATCCGAGAAAGTGCTGTCAGAAGTCGAACTGGTCGAAACGCCGTGCCGACTCGGTGAGTCATCCCCAGATGATACAAAAACAATCTCCTTATCCTTTTTCTCCGAACAACGGATCAAAGACATCACGAACGAAGAACAAACAAGAACAGATGGGAATAGTGGAAGTTCGATTTAAAAATCCTAGAAGACTACGGCGGAGCAACGACGGGAGATAATCGGAAAATAAAACCGGTGGAGAGCAAAAGAGAATTGCCTTTTCTATTCACTTAAGCATAAATGAGGAAATGGGAAGCGAGAGCAGAGAATATATAGAGAAAATGGGCGACGTACCCGAAAAGTCATAATTACCTAGGCGACGCTTCGTTTCTCGCACCTATAAACCGGCTCAACCGAAATTGAATTCTAAACCGAATCAGTCCGTTCAAATCAAATTAACCCAAGTAATCCGAAATGACGACGGTAAACTTGAACCAACCTAAATCACTTCTTAAACCAAACGACATTCTCCTCGTACCGCCGATCTGAATAAATTCGAATCGCCGCACTGGGGGGACTTATTGTTGGAGTCAAGATTAGCACCTCTCTCAAATGGCCCATTCAGGAATTTAGGTCAGCCCAATAAGGAAAGTCGATTTTAATCGTCCCGACTCGGCCCAACTACTTAACGAGATTAGGTTACGAAGGAAGGCAAAGGCAGAAAAGGAAAACGGCGCGCGTGCTCAACACGCCGAGTGAGAAGATACTCTCAAGGATATTCGCCCCGAGATTTTAGGAAATATTCGATATTATTTTAGGTTTTCCTATTCTGTTAAACCGACTTCTGTAAACCTATATAAGGGCATCCAGTTTATTCAATAAATCAGCCAATTTTCATTACAGTTTTTTGCGAGTTCTTAGCTAAAACCGATTTAGACCTAATTACTCTCCGACGACCTAAACATCTTTCTCAGCCGCTTTGTTTCTTCCCGGAAACCTAGCTAGAAACCCTAATTGCATTCTCTCGTCGAGTTCTCAAACTCTTCTTTAAGAATATCTCAAGAAACCCTAAAACTCTTTCTATCTTTGGACATGCCGAGTTACGAAATCAACAATTTATTTACAAACATAAAATATAAAAATAAATGTAGTTTAAAAAAATACATATAATGAAAAATATATCTGTGTTTCTTTAGGATGGGTCAAATTATAATCTTATCATTATTTAATATTTTTAATTAAATTATAATAATATGCAATGAGAAATTGGCCACATACAAAAATCGTGTGTTAAAAACTACATATATAAGAAGCTGAAAAGTTAAAATAGAATTGAGGTGATATGATTCCACCTGTATAATAGTAATATATAATGTGGATCTTAGTAACTAATATAATAAAAATGAGTATAAATGATAAACGCAACCCATTGTATAAATATATACTACCTAATGTTTGGTTTAAATTAAAAGATCAACCAAAAAACCAATAGCGTCAAAAATTCAACAAAATAAGAAAAATAATAAAATAATTTGAATTTAATACATCAAAATTCAATTTATAAAATACAATTTAAAATTTCGTGACCAAAATATGATTATCAGATATTTTTAACAGAAATTAAAAAAATAAATACATAAAATATTTGAAAATTAACTTTTAAAGTGTGAATATAGGAAATAGTATATACGGTTTTAAATTTGTTTATAAATAGTTAAATGGTGTTAGAGATTTCTTAAATATACAATGGTTGTATATGAAATAATCAATAACTATAGCCGTTATTTTCGAATATATATTTAATAGAATTAACATTTGAATATATTTCAAATTGGTCATTTAAAGATATTATGAATTAATGATTACGAAAATATTGGAATGTAGTGATTTATGTTTATCAAATATGGAAATTGAGAATATATGTGAGTTAATATATGTAATTTACCTTATTTTGTTAACATTTAAATCAACCAATCAAATGTAAGAGAAAGAACCAACCTTTTTTATTTATTTTTTGTTCTTTATTTAATTTTATACAAAAATTTAGATAATTGTTAAGATTGTATCACGATTTTCCTTAACTGAAAGTATTATATTCATTTATTCAATTTTTGTTATTTATTAATTTTATACACATATTTTTTTTGTTACTGTTAAGATATTATCATATGTTGGAGATCACATTTTTCATAATTCTGATTGAGTTAAGAATTAAAAATATTGAGAAGAATATTAAAGGAGTGTGATTAATTAGAATTAAATGTAATTCAAAATTGCTTTTTATGTTGAGCTTAAAATTAAGAAATAAGAAATTTATAGGTTTTAAAATCAAGTATATTATTTCTATAAAAGAAAAAAATAAAATTAATCGATTGAATAAATTAAATTCTCAGAAATAACCAAAACACCAAAAATTAACGCAAACCAAAAGTCATATTAGAGATTATAAACATAAAAAAGAACAGACACCGTGAATCAGAAAATAAGAAGAAGATACACTTCTTGCATTGTATAATTTTTTAAGTTGGTTTAGATGATTTCTTGACTGTAAAACTTTAGTCAAACAAAAATGCAACACAGATTTATTCATTCCAGAGCCGGCTTCGAGCATAAGCCAGGTAAGCGACGGCTTAGGACATCCGTTTGAAAATGGCATTGTTTATATATTTTCTTTATTAATATATATGTAAACGAAAATATAAAAGGGCATTTAAAATATTTTTTATAATATATATCTAAAAAATTTAAAGGGCATTGTAAACAAAAATATATGAAAATAATGTATCTATACTATTTTTTTTTTTTGACAACATAACTCCATATATTAAATCAAAAGTTTCTCGGACCGGGTTATCTTCCCGAAGGATTAACCGATCCGGCTTATCGTGACTTACATGGGAGAAAAATAAATTTTGTGCTCTTGCCCCTTTTGCAAGGGAATCGGCACGAGCATTAAGAATCCTAGAAATCAATACTAGATCTAGAGATACAAAAGCTTCTTTCCAGACGGAGAAAAATTCCAATTCTGTACTGAAGCTCGGCCAGTCTTGGGGTTCTCTTGTCATGCTGATCAAATCTGAGCAGTCTGTTTCGATTACCACCTCATAAATGCCACCTTCTAGGAGGCAAGACATCGCCCATAGCAAGCCATCAAGTTCCGCATGTAGCGGAGATAGACATCTTCTACATCCTTGTGCTCCTGTGATCCTCCTTCCAAAAGCATCTTTAAAAAACCATCCTAGTCCACTAGTCAGGCCATGATCAACCCAAGAGGCATCGATCTGACATGTCGAGAGCGTAGGAGAAATTTGGGAAATCTGGAGGTCCACTCCTTATCGAGGGAGGGTTTCGTCTTCTTCCCCTTCTGACTGTTCTTTTCTGTTTGCCTCTCTCAAGCTTTTTGCCTCCAAAATAGCTTGTTGAAGTGTTGTCATGGGGGATATCTCCTTCCCATCAAAAACCTTGCTATTTCTAGCCTTCCAAATGAACCAAAGGATCCATGGGTAGTTACACCTTTGTGGATCAGGTAGACCCACGTCTTTTGTCCTCCAAAAGAGGAAATCCATATTGCAGAATATAGATGTACTCGGGAAGAAACCCGGAATGGACGAAAAGTCCGATAAAGCCTATACTTGAAAAGCAGGGGGACATTCAAAAAGGAGGTGGTTAATTGTTTCCTCCGGGGCACCGCATCTAGGGCAAGAAGCATATGTCCCTAGGTGTCTGTAAGTCAAACGTTGGCACGTAGCCACACATCCCGAAAGTGCTTGCCACATGAAATGTTTAATTTTCCTCGGAGCTTGAGTCTTCCAGACAAAACTTTTTAAACAATTTGTACTTGGCTCAGTAATCTCATGGTTAGATAACGCCAAGTTTTTCCTCCTTATGAAGTCATACCCAGACTTGACAGTATAGATTCCAGATTTGGTGTGATTCCAAACGTATCTGTCTGGCGTAACATCTCGGCTAGGTCTCATCCCCAAGATAAGTGGGATGTCATCGGGATGGAAAAGGTCTTGAAGCGCTTGAATATCTCATTCCTTTGTATCTTGTCTGATTAAAGTATGGACTAGTAACAACGGATCTTTATATCTTGCTTCGTCTCTTCCTCTAGGGGGTCGGGCATGTGTATACGGGATCCACGGTTCCCACCATACTCTCGTGTTATACCCGGATCCGATAGTCCTTCGTAACCCTTGCCGAAGTATCGGTTTTGCAGCCATAATGCTGCGCCACCCAAAAGATGGGGAATAGACCTTACAGTCGTCCGAGTTATTATAGTACCTCCCTCTCAAAACACGGGCTAGAAGGGATGAAGGATATTGAATCAATCTCCATAGTTGCTTTGCAAGAAGAGCTAAGTTTGTATCTCTTAAATCTCGAAATCCCAAACCTCCCATATCTTGGGGAATGCAAATTTTATCCCATGCTATCCAATGGAGCCCTTTACTATCTTGTTTGGAGCTCCACCAGAAGTTCGAATAGCACTCCTAAGCTTGTCTGTTGTATCCTTAGGTAGGAGGTAACATGACATAGAATACGTTGGTACCGCTTGTGCCACTGATTTAATCTGAACTTCTTTCCCGCCTTTAGTGAGCAATTTTGAGTTCCAGTTGCTGACCCATCCATTTAGCCGGTCTCGTACAAAGGCAAAGACCTTTCTCTTTGGTCCACTAATCTGTTCAGGGATCCCTAAGTACATCCCCATTCCACCATCATTTGTAATCCCTATCGTCCGTCTAATCTCTCTTCGGGTATCCTGGTCGACTTTCTTTCCAAAAACGATTGACGATTTGGAGCTGTTGAGCCTTTGTCCCGATGCTTCTCCATAGACTTTTATAATCTTTGCTAACTCTGCACATTGCAGGATATCTGCTTTGCAGAAGAAAAGGCTGTCATCCGCAAAAATCAGAAGGGATACAGTGGGACTTGCCCGGGCTATTCTTAGCCCTGTAATATGATCCTCTGCTTCCGCTCCATTTAAGAGGGAGACCAAAGCTTCCGTACAAAGAATAAAAAGAAACGGAGAGAGGGTCTCCTTGTCTAAGCCCCCGAGTAGGTCTAATCCTTCTTTTTGGTTCTCCATTTATAAGAACTTGGTAGGATACTGAAGAGACGCAAAACATCAAAAGCTTAACACATTTTTCCGCAAAGCCCATTTTCCTTAATAGCGCCTCGAGAAAGCTCCACTCAACTCGATCATATGCTTTACTCATATCCGTCTTAATGGCCATTGATATATCATGGTTTTTACCGGTTTTAGACCATGATATAAGTATGTTTTAGAGTCTTTTGGTGTTTCTTTAGAGTATTTTACAGGTGTTATTAGGTACATGCACGTTTGGAGCGGAATTGGAGATTATGAAGCTTTTTGGAGCATTTTGGTGTTTTGACCCGAGAGATAGAGTTCACTGTCCAAAACAGAGGAGTGCATCGATCGACACACATTGTGCATCGATCGACACACGAGCAAGATGGGCCTTTCCTCGGCGGTTTAATGAAGAATGCAGAATTTGCAGTTTTGCCCAGAAGTTCCTGATAATTACAAAGAAGCCCCAGTCGTGATTATGCCTTTATAATTAGGTTTTTACATCAGTTTTTAGGGACACTACGCTTTACTTACGCTTTGATACTTTGAGCATAGAGATTTTAGAGCTTTTAGGGTTGATCTAATCCTGTACTGCTTCCTGCTTTTGGAGAAGATTTTGAACCCCTTTAATCTTTACTCTCTATTTATGCAATATATTAATTCATTGATTATGTTTTCATTATCTATGTCTGAGTAGATTCATAGTTAGGTTTAGGGATTCTCATTAGGGATTTCATGATTTGCTAGATTTATTTATTTCAGTTAAGGATTCATATCATATTTGTTCTTCAATCTAAATTGTGCTTAACACTAGTTTCTAACTTGATCACTTAGAATCTAGATCTTAGGTTGTTAAATTGACACGAAAGTGTGATTTAGAATCTGAACTATTTAGGTTGAGCAATTGAATTACTCGCAAAGAAATTTGGTTTAATTGAATTATGAACATATCGAACTTAATCTTAAAGCTAGTTTAATCTGTTAGGAATTGCAAAGAAATTTGGATTTCTGCTATTAGACTTAGAGAATTCTCACAACGAAAGTTGGTTAGTTCTATATCCGTGTTTGAGTTCTAGAACAGTGCTTAATTTGATCCTGACTGATTATCTGATCTGCTTGTCTGATTTCCTGAGAACTCCCTAGACTTAGCGCTTTTAGTTAATTGCCTTCAAACCAATCTTGCAAATCTGATTTATTTTTCTGCTTTGCTTTTAGTTTAACACATACTTTCTCCTAGTTTAACTCGATCGTTCTATAATCTATTGTTGCCTAGAGTCCTTGTGGATTCGATACCCTACATACTATAATTGCATTGACTGTGCACTTGCAGTAGAATAGGAAGTAAAACTAGACCTATCAAGTTTTTGGCGCCGTTGCCGGGGACTCTTTTGAGTCTTCGATAGATTTGAACCTAGGTTTAGACTAGGATTTTTATTTTTTGTTTTTGGTTACTAATTTCTCTATTTTTCTCTGTCGCAGGTCTGACATTCGCTTAGCATCAATCGTTGCATACTTTGAATCGATCGTTGCAAGGCGATTAGAGCTGAATCGATCGTTGCCTCTTAGCAGCGATCGTTGCACTGCGATTACAGACAGTTTATGAAGACGCGTGATACCAGAAGTAATCCGAACTCGAATCTCGTTAATCTCAGACTTGAAGAGCTTGCTAGACTCGAGAGAACTAACAGGAAAGTTCAACGAGCAAAGATGGTACAAGAGCATTTGATTCTGAGACCTGATGCTCAAGGTACCCTAAGGGACCCACAAAACAATTTGTACAATGCTGCTGGGCAACAGATTGATGCTGAAGGGAATGTGATCCCTGAACCTGAGCCTGAACCACGACAAGAACAAAGACAAGGCCAAGGACAAGGTCAGAGGCAGATGGTTGTTCATGAGAGGACTCTTGCTGACTATAACCGTCCGGATGAGTTTCATGCTAACCGGTCAGCACTTGTACCTCCTAGTGTTGAGAGGAATGACTTCAAGATCAAGACCATCTACTACTCTATTCTGAGGCAGAATGCCTTCCATGGTTTCCCTAATGAGCAGCCAATGGATCATATTAATGAGTTTGAGGACATAGTCACCGGGATGAAGTATGATGGAGTGAACTATGATTATATGTTCCTCAAACTCCTTCCCCTACTATCTCGCTGGAGATGCTGCTGCCTGGCTGAAACAACTTCCACCTGGGAAGTTTACTACATGGGATGCTGTGAAGAGTGAGTTTTGAGACACTTCTATGATGATGCTCGTTCTGATCAGTCAAGACAGGACATTCTCACTTTCTCCCAAGGTCCTATAGAGCCTCTTAAGACTGCCTGGATGAGGTTTAAGAAGTACCAACGTGACTGCCCGCATCATGGATTCACTGAGGTAACATTGCTGGGCATTTTCTTTAGAGGTATAGATCTCCCATACCAGACTGCGTTGGATAATTCCAGCAATGGAAATTTCAACACTAGAACTCCTGAGCAAGCTAAGCAATTGATAGATAACTTGGTAAGCAGTAATAGCTGCAAGACTGCTGATAGGAGAAGGAAGGAGTCTGGTGGAAAGATAGATAATCTGGAGATAGCTGACATTAGGACTAAGTTGGACACTGTTTGTAATTTGCTGGCTGGGAAGAAAGTTGTCTATTTTGCTCAAGATGTTGAAGTGATCCAAGCTGAAGAAGACAATCAGGAAGAGGATGTGAACTACATTGGATGATCTGGTTTCCAAGGGATTAGGTTTGGTAATCAGCAAGGTAATAGGTTCTTCAATGGTGGACAGAAGAGTGCTTTCACAAGCAATCAAAACTCTTCTGGATTTGGACAAAATGCTGGTTTTCAGAAACCTTTTCAGCAAGGTAATCAGAGGACTTATGGATCTCCCTCATATCAGACACCTCCTGCTGCTAATGCTCATGAGAGCAAGATGGAAGCCATGATGGAGCAGTTGCTGAAAGGTCAAACTAAGAATGATGTAGACTTCGACAAGAAGTTAGGTGCTGTGTATGAGGATCTCAATGGGAAGTTTGAATCCTTGAGCACACATATGAAGGAGCTTGATGCTAAGTTTGCGAGGACTGCTGGATATCCTCAGAGTCCAGATGGATCTCTTACGGGACGGACTGATGCTAATCCTACGTATCAATGCAATGCAGTGACATTGAGAAGTGGTAAGGAGCTGTTTCCTGCCCAGAAAAAGCAGTTGAGTGTCGAAGAAATCGTGGAAATTGAAGAAATGGAAGATGAGATCCGTGGAATTCTCAATGCATCGATCGACGCACCTCAGCAATGGTCGATGCAAAGCGAAAACAAGGATGATGAGCCCAAGCTCGACGCAGAGGTCGTAACACAGTCGCCCAGCAACGATCGATGCAATAAGCAACGATCGACGCAAGGCGACTACAGAGAGCTCAGACGCAGAAAAGCTGAAGAAGTCGAATGAAAGGGTCTACAAGCCTAAAGTACCTTTTCCTAAGAACCCCATGAAGGCTAAGAATGATAAGCAGTATGCCAAATGCAAGGAGATCATTAAAAAGGTGAAGATTGAAGTGCCTTTGATTGACTCTATGAAGACTACTCATGTGATGAAGAGATGTCTTAAGGACTTACTTGCTGGTAAATGGTCTGATGAGGAGAGTGTGATGATGATCACAGAGGTATGTAGTGCAGTGATTCATGGCAGAATTCCTGAGAAGTTGAAAGATCCAGGGAGCTTTGTGTTGGATTGTGCTATCTACAGGGAAATATTTTAAAGATCTCTATGTGATCTTGGTTCTAGTGCGAACCTTATGCCCTCCTCTGTTGCTAAGAGACTTGGAATGACTGACTTCCTACCCACTAGGATCTCACTCGTTTTAGAAGACAGAATAATCAGAATTCCTGAAGGAATATGTAACATCCCGGTTTGTGGTATATGCGGAGAGGCTTAAATGAATTGATTTGGCTACCTATATCACCAAGTGCACTTACCTTTTCCGGTCACTTGCCCGAAAGAACTCCAGAGTTAAGCGTGCTTGGGCTGGAGTAGTCCCAGGATGGGTGACCTTCCGGGAAGTGACTCGTGGTAGCATGTGTGTGAGGAAAAAACACATGGGAAAAGGTCAGGGGGTGATTGTAGGGTCAGTAAATTAATCGGTTGGGCCTACGAAAAATAACGCACCGACCGTCGGACAGGGGTGGGGCCCACAAGCCCGAAAGAGGGATGGGTGACTCACCGGTAGGGGCGGACGGGGCGTTACAAAGTGTTATCAGAGCCGAATCTGAGGATACGTGTGGAGTCAGTGAGGGCTCACACCATCAAGGATAACGATCCTGGTGCGCAACGAGGGCGTTGCGCTCTGTGAGAGTGGGTGAATTGTAACATCCCGGTTTGTGGTATATGCGGAGAGGCTTAAATGAATTGATTTGGCTACCTATATCACCAAGTGCACTTACCTTTTACGGTCACTTGCCTGAATGAACTCCAGAGTTAAGCGTGCTTGGGCTGGAGTAGTCCCAGGATGGGTGACCTTCCGGGAAGTGACTCGTGGTAGCATGTGTGTGAGGACAAAACACATGGAAAAAGGTCAGGGGGTGATTGTAGGGTCAGTAAATTAATCGGTTGGGCCTACGAAAAATAACGCACCGACCGTCGGACAGGGGTGGGGCCCACAAGCCCGAAAGAGGGATGGGTGACTCACCGGTAGGGGCGGACGGGGCGTTACAGAATATTGGAGGATGTGCCTATAATGATTGGCCAATGTGTGATTCCTACTGATTTTGTGGTTCTGCAGTATGGAGAGGAACCAAAGGATCCACTGATTTTGGGTAGGCCTTTCTTGGCTATTGCGGGTGCGATGATTGACTGCCAGAGAGGTAAGATAATTCTGAATGTGGGTGATCTGAAGATGAGTTTTGATATGGACAAACTGGTGAAGAGACCAACCATCGACGGACAGACCTTTTATGTGGACACACTCAGTGATTTGGCTGCAGAATACTTTCAGAAGTCACATGCTGAGGATCCACTGGAGAGAGCTTTACTGAGCTCTATAATGGAACTGGAACACATGCAAGACGAGCCCGCAATCTGCTATGCGAGGCTAATGGATTCTGCTGAGCAAGTGATGCAGTTAGATATGTCTGACGCGACTTTGCATCGATCGACACAGCCTAAGCATCGATCGTTGCAAGTCGACAGAGACTGGGCAGAGGAAAAAGCTCCGAAAATTAAGCTGAAACAACTTCCGTCCGGGCTAAGGTACGCATTTCTTGGACCTAATTCGACATATTCAGTGATTGTTAATGCTAGTTTGAACAATGCAGAGCTCACTTTACTGCTAAGCAAGCTGCGCAAACATCACAAAGCTCTTGGCTATTCTCTTGATGACATTTCAAGTATCTCTCCGGAGCTGTGCATGCATCGGATACATCTTGAGGACGAGTCTAAGACTTCTGTTGAGCATCAGAGGAGGCTTAATCCTAATCTACAGGAAGTGGTAAAGAAGGAGATCATGAAGCTCCTAGATGCTGGGATCATCTATCTAATTTCAGACATCGATTGGGTTAGTCCAGTCCATGTAGTGCCTAAGAAAGGTGGGGTTACAGTAGTAAAGAATGAGAAGAACGAGCTGATTCCTACAAGGATTGTGACTGGACACCGGATGTGCATAGATTACAGGAAGCTCAATGCTGCGACAAGGAAGGATCATTTCCCTTTACCTTTCATTGATCAGATGCTGGAGAGGTTAGCAAATCACCCTTACCATTGCTTCCTCGATGGATATTCGGGTTTCTTCCAGATCCCCATCCATCCAGAGGATCAGGGAAAGACTACTTTTACTTGTCCATATGGCACATTTGCATACCGCAGGATACCTTTTGGACTTTGTAATGCACCAGCCACCTTCCAGAGATGCATGATGTCCATATTCACTGATATGATTGAGGACTTTATGGAGGTGTTTATGGGTGACTTTTCAGTCTACGGGTCATCTTATAATGAGTGCTTAGATAATCTTTGCAAGGTACTAGCTAGATGCGAGGAGAAGCACTTGGTTCTTAATTGGGAGAAGTGTCATTTCATGGTCAGAGATGGCATTGTACTTGGACATAAAGTGTCTGAAGCAGGGATCGAAGTAGACCGCGCTAAGATTGAGGTGATGACCAGCCTTCAGGCGCCTGATTCTGTGAAGTCTGTGAGGAGCTTTCTTGGACATGCTGGTTTCTATAGACGGTTCATCAAGGAGTTCAGTAAGATTGCTAGACCACTAACTGCTTTGCTGTGTAAGGACACCATGTAACGCCCCTTTCCCATTATCCGCTGACCGACGAGCTGACCGGTCAACAATCAAACAAGAACATGACCAAGTCGAACCCGAGCAAGTCAAACAGAAAAGGTTTGTCACAAGACGAAGCCAGAGACAGATCGGTTTGAGACAAAGGCTCGCACTAACCCGTCTTTGACCCCGCTATCCTCACTTCCATGATACAAAGCCTTGCAACTTGTACCACTTCCGTGAGTTTTGTCGGTTCGGACAAAACACAATATCAGGAAAGCTCATTCATTTATGAGTAATCAACGTTACGTACAACGTTTAACAATTTTTACAAAACAATTTTCATTACTAAAAACATCATCGTGTGGCCACACAAAATGGTACTACATGGTACCAAAAGCCGAACCGAATAAAACTCCAAAAGTCATCGAATCAAAATCCCGCCACAAGCAATCCCGAGACTACACCGAGGATCTCCCACGTCCGCCGCTGCTAAACCTGAAAACCACAAAAAGAGTCTAATGAGCGATCTAAGATCACCCAGCGAGACGGCTCCCCACTACGGCTGCTAGTCTATCTAGCATCTACAAATTCCCGTTCCCAAAATCCCAAAACAACAATCAATATAGTAAACGGTCGATCACGCACTACCACGTCGTGTCGCACCCACAACACACCATCAATGAAATAACCATACTATCACCAATCCCATAAATAACCAAGGGAATCGAGAACACTGCGGCACATGCTCTCGATTGGAACCCGATCTAACTATCGCGCAACACCAACAATGTAAACTCAACACTGGGCCCCTACGATCTCGGTAACTTCCACGGGTTCTCATTGTCACCAACATGGTAACTAACCCCACGACTCCTAGACGTCAACACGAAGTCCAACGGCTAGGACACTGTTCTCAGCCCATCGATACGCAATGACTCCGGTTACCCCCGGCAACCCGAGTTTCCATGCGATTCGGCCCTAGGACATGACCCCGTATTCTCCGAATCACACACCTACCGGCGTCACTCAGTAGGTTAACACCATAACCAGCCCCATTGCCCGAAGGCACGTGTCCGATCAGGTAACTACCCGAGGATCCCATTGGGTCGGAAGTACCGGAACGTAACCAAACACCTAGACTTGCGGGATTTAACGCACCCTAGAGTCCTAGTGCAGAAAAGTAAACACGCAGACTCGCTCGGACTCTAGCAATCGTACTCAATCATTACTCAAC
Source organism: Orychophragmus violaceus (assembly GCA_030180135.1). Lineage (NCBI taxonomy): Eukaryota > Viridiplantae > Streptophyta > Magnoliopsida > Brassicales > Brassicaceae > Orychophragmus > Orychophragmus violaceus. Next base: position 63,338,554 of record CM058236.1, on the reverse strand, counting down.
AACAATCTCAACACCATGTCCCGCAAGTCTACACACACACACATACCAACACCACCGCTCTGACTCGGCACCACACCGAGTCAGCAACCACAACTTAACCGGTCCCGCGACCAAGTTAAGTAACAACACGGATCTCTCGGCCCAACACCGAGATGATCTAATAGGCCTGCACAAAAAGCTCAACAGCAACACACAACAACACCACCACACAATAACATCATCACCATACAATCAGGCCTATTAGGGGTTCATAAGTCTTTTAACCAATTCACGTCCGCTACCTTGGATTAGCGGATTGCTAACCCGTAGACGGCCCATATCTCATTAACGCTCACTTTTAACCCATTCAAGTCCGCTACCTTGGATTAGCGGATTGCTAATCCGTAGACGGCACACCAATCACACACACACTTTCCCCGTTTTCTTAATCTTTCATGAATCTCTTTCATTAAATTCCCGATCTGTCGGTTTAGAGCTAGTAGCTTACTAAACTCCCCGACGTCTCATCTTTCCTTTACTCAATTCATTCACTTTTCTTTAACGTTCAACTCAACCCCGATATCGAATCATACACCTTACGTTGACTTTGACCGTTGACCAAAGGTTGACCGTTGACTTTGACTGAACCGGTTGACCACCCAATTGAACCAGCTGAACCATCTGAACCAACTGAACCGGTCTAATTAGAACCGGTTAGGTTAAACCGGTTTAGGTCCAATCGTTGACTGGTTTAACCAACCGTTGACCAAAGCTTGACCAAGCCTAAACCAACCCAATTCTTGAACCAAACCAAGCTGAATCAACCCCTTGAAGAACCGACTGAAGACACGGCGGCGATAGGGCTTCTCCGGCGACTTTTCCGGCGTTGACCGGCGGTGGTCCGGCGTTGACCGGCCGGTTCACCCACTTTTCCGGAGACTCCGGTGACGATCTACATATCAAACTGATCGCAAAGACCAGATCTATGCATATGGAGCTTCAAAACGTCCATATCTGATGCATGATGAGAGAGATACACCCAAACTTCAACCGCATCAGCTTTCCGGCCACTTTCCGGCAAGCTCCGGCGACGGCAGTCATGGTTGGCCTACTGGCGGTTGTAGAGGAGGGAGAGAGGAGTACACCAGACTTTGCAGAAGTGGATTAGGGTTTATATTGAGGGAGATATGGTGTTTTTAGTGATTGAAGGTTTTATAAACACTATGGTGTTCTTGAGGTTTCTCTTGAATCTTCAAGAACAAGAGATGAATTTATGGGTTTGTCAGATGAGTTTAGAGAGAAGGGAGAGCTTCTGGTCGTGAGTTTGGCTAGAGAGAGAGTGAAACATCCAAAAATGAGTTTTTGGTGAGATGGGATGAATACTTCTTTGCTTCACATGAGGTTGACACCTCAACAGGGAAGGCTGGCGACCTGGTGGTGAGACAACTGTCTCTGGAGCTTGCTCTTATCCACAAAAACCAAGCCCAAAACCGGCCCAACACCTTTCTAAACCCTTCTTCAATTTCTTCTCGGTTTCCTCGGTTTCGCGATAATTGTTTTAGAAAATCTTTCACCATTCCCATAAATCCCAAAACCTCCATAATCTGATTCTCCCTGATTTTAGATGAATTTAGCAACTTGAATCACTTCGTTTGGAGTTTCCTAGCTCCGGTTATGAATTTCCGAAATTTTCCCAGTTTTCTCGGTTTTTACTCCGATAAGCCGAAAAACCTGTTTCTGCTCCGTTTCTTCCAATTCTAGTCTTGTAAATGTTCTTTATGTATTAAAACAAGAACATTTGGCCCATCTCGGCTTCCGTCTCGAACTTTGGCAAAATTACCATTTTGCCCCTGGGTTTGGCAAAATTACAATTTTGCCCCTGTTGACTTTTCTTCTGCCCGTTGACCATACTTTTGAATACAGGGTATTACACACCAAGTTTGAGTTCAATGCAGATTGTCAGACTGCATTTGAACAGATCAAGCAGGCATTAGTGAGTACTCCTATAGTTCAGCCGCCAGATTGGGATCTACCTTTCGAGGTTATGTGTGATGCGAGTGACTACGCTGTAGGAGCTGTTCTGGGGCAGAAGAAGGACAAAAAGCTTCATGCTATTTACTATGCCAGCAGGACACTAGATGACGCACAGAGAAACTATGCCACTATAGAGAAGGAGTTGTTGGCTATTGTCTTTGCATTTGAGAAGTTCCGCCCCTATCTTTGGCTCCAAGGTGATTGTACACACTGATCATTCAGCCCTGAAGTATCTGATGCAGAAGAAAGATGCTAAGCTAAGATTGTTGAGATGGATTATGTTGCTTCAGGAGTTTGACATTGAAGTAAGGGACAAGAAGGGAGTTGAGAATGGAGTTGATGATCATCTTTCAAGGATGCTAGTTGAGGAAGACGTGCCCATTAATGATTTCTTGCCTGAGAAGAACGTCAATATGATCGGGAAAATATTTCAGATGGATTTGGACAGAAACTTGCAAAACTGTCGGATTAATCGCACTGCGTCGATCGATGCCACATCGGTGACGATTGATGCATGTGTCGAGAACGCAACGATTGATGCTACCTTATGCGACGATCGTTGCAGTGCGGATACGAGCCCAGAACCTTTCACGGTTCAAATTGGAGACTATGACTTCGAAATAGATGCTGTCGCGACCACCAATCGACCCTGGTACGCAGATATAGCTAATTACCTGGCTGCAGAGACTGAACCAGATGATTTGAAGGGGTGTGCAAAGAAGAAATTCTTCAGGGAGCTCAGACGATACTACTGGGATGAGCCTTATCTCTATAAGCACTGTTCGGATGGTCTTTACAGAAGATGCGTTGCTGAATCAGAGGTTCTGGATATCCTATTCCACTGTCATGGATCAGATTATGCTGGACATTTTGCTACTTTCAAGACTGTGTCTAAGGTTCTGCAAGCAGGTTTCTAGTGGCCTATGATGTTTGCGGATGCTCATTCCTTTGTTTCTCAGTGTGATGCCTGTCAGAGGAGAGGGAAAATCAGTAAGAAGCATGAGATGCCCCAGAATTTCATTCTTGAGGTTGAGGTTTTTGATTGCTGGGGCATAGATTTCCTGGGTCCTTTTCCCTCATCCTATGGGAATAAGTTTATCTTGGTTGCTGTGGACTATGTATCTAAGTGGGTAGAAGCAATAACTAGTCCAACCAATGATTCTTTGGTGGTTATTAAGTTGTTTAAGACCATCATATTCCCTAGATTTGGAGTACCTCGGATAGTAATTAGTGATGGAGGATCTCATTTCATTAATAAGGTCTTCGAGAAGCTGCTACAGAAGCATGGAGTCCATCACCGAGTTGCTACTCCTTATCACCCTCAAACTAGTGGACAAGTCGAGGTCTCTAACAGACAGATCAAAGAGATCTTAGAGAAGACAGTTGGGAAGACAAGGAAGGATTGGGCAGCAAAGCTGGATGATGCACTATGGGCTTACCGGACTGCATTCAAGACACCACTTGGGACTACTACATTCCATCTGTTGTATGGAAAAGCATGTCATCTGCCAGTAGAGCTTGAGCACAAAGCAGCATGGGCTGTAAAGCATATGAACTTCGATCTTAAGTCTGCTGCAGAGAGGAGATTGGTGCAGCTTAATGAGTTGGATGAGATTAGACATTTTGCTTATGAGAACTCAAAGCTATACAAAGAGAGGACTAAGGCTTATCATGACAAGAAGATTGTCTCTAGACAATTTGAGCCTAATGATTAGGTACTTTTGTATAATTCTCGTTTGCAATTGTTTCCAGGTAAGTTGAGATCAAGGTGGTATGGTCCTTTCACAATCAAGGAGGTACGTCCTTATGGAGCTGTCGTTCTAATCAGCCAGGAAGGTAAGGAATTTACTGTAAATGGACAGAGAGTAAAGCATTATTGGGCTAAGGCCGAGATTCCAGGAGGTCAGATTTTGCCTCTGGATGTTGCACCCTCTGTCTGATTGACCTAAAACGTCAAGCTATTGACGCTAAAAGAGCGCTGAGTGGGAGGCAACCCACTGTTTCGTTTTTGCATATTCATTTTTGGTGTTTTTGTTAGGATTTTACGTTTATTTTTGGTTTTGGTGAGTTTTGTCTACAGGTCTCGAAAATCGCAATGCAACGATCGACACGGTCCTGTGTGTCGATCGTCACAACACGAAAATCGCATTGCAACGATCGTTGCGGACCTGAGCAATGATCGACTCACATCACAATCGCCTTGCAACGATCGTCACATTTATGCGTAACGATCGATGCATGAGCGAGACAGGTAAAAATCAGACAGAACTTAACTCATCCATTAACATTTTTACTTTCTTTTACTGATCCTTAGCTTGACACTACTGGGGACAGTGTGTTTCAAGTGTGGGGGAGGTGGTACTGACTTTCATCTTTATGTTTTCTTAGAGTCAGTACTATTTTTCAAAATTTTGTTTTATTGAGTCAAAACGGTTTAAGTAAGAAACAATGAATTTTTGAGAAGTTAACAGCATTTTCATGAACTTAAGTGACCATTGGGATGAAGTTGCATGATCTATCTATGACTATTAGAAAACCCAATGCAGATCAACCTACTGAGGACACCCACATCACTTCAGGTATCAGAGGATCCTTTACTGACTTCGCCCTTAATTTGACTTAATTTTCTCACCTAAGGGCTTGGTATACCTTGAGTCGGACTTCTCTGTTAGTTCTGACACAGCTTGTAAACATGTCCGAGTAAGGTTCCCTTCTCCCCTTCTCTTAAAGTAAAAAAAAAAAGAGAAAAATAAACTGAGGATGAGCTAGTAGCTCCGAAGTGGTCACAGGAGTGGTAGCTACCACTATTACCTCCTGTGCATTCATGGAATGTGTCCAAAGTACACCCCATAACGGGAAGAGCACTGATAAAAAAAAAAAAAAAAATGATACCCGATGGGGAAAAATCAGATTGCTAAGGAAGGGAAAAGAGAAGAAAGGAACCAGAAAAAGATAGTATGGTAGTCTAGAGCTAACAGAGTAAGAATCCATGTGTCCTTTGATCGATAATCCTTAGGTGAGACCGCACTTAATAGCTTATAGAAGTCAGTAGGGTGAATTTGAATGCTTGAATGTGATTGTGGAGTTTACTTAGGACAGTTGCTAAGTGTGGGGGAAGTATATGTTGGTCTTGATGTCCTGCAGGTAATTCTTTCAGTGGCTTACTAAGGGGAATCTGAGTGTTGTTGCTTCTAGGATGAAAAGAGTTTATGAAAGTTTTCAAACCTCTTCACCATGTTTTAGTTCTCTGTTTTGCTTGAGGGCAAGCAAAGGCTAAGTGTGGGGGGAGTTGATATATCATAGTTTTTACCGATTTTAGACCATGATATAAGTACGTTTTAAAGTCTTTTGGTGTTTCTTTAGAGTCTTTTACAGGTGTTATTAGGTACATGCATGTTTGGAGCGGAATTGGAGATTATGGAGCTTTTTGGAGCATTTTGGTGTTTTGACCCGAGAGATAGAGTTCACTGTCCAAAACAGAGGAGTGCATCGATCGACACACGAGCGAGATGGGCCTTTCCTCGGTGGTTTAATGAAGAATGCAGAATTTGCAGTTTTGCCCAGAAGTTCCTGATAATTACAAAGAAGCCCCAGTCGTGATTAGGCCTTTATAATTAGGTTTTTACATCAGTTTTTAGGGACGCTACGCTTTACTTACGCTTTGATACTTTGAGCATAGAGATTTTAGAGTTTTTGGGGCTGATCTAATCTTGTACTGCTTCCTGCTTTTGGAGAAGATTTCGAACCCCTTTAATCTTTACTCTTTATTTATGCAATATATTAATTCATTGATTATTTTTTCATTATCTATGTCTGAGTAGATTCATAGTTAGGTTTAGGGATTCTCATTAGGGATTTCATGACTTGCTAGATTTATTTATTTCAGTTAAGGATTCATATTATATTTGTTCTTCAATCTAAATTGTGCTTAACACTAGTTTCTAACTTGATCACTTAAAATCTAGATCTTAGGTTGTTAAATTGACACGAAAGTGTGATTTAGAATCTGAACTATTTAGGTTGAGCAATTGAATTACTCGCAAAGAAATTTGGTTTAATTGAATTGTGAACATATCGAACTTAATCTTAAAGCTAGTTTAATCTGTTAGGAATTGCAAAGAAATTTGGATTTCGCTATTAGACTTAGAGAATTCTCACAACGAAAGTTGGTTAGTTCTTTATCCGTGTTTAAGTTCTAGAACAATGCTTAATTTGATCCTGACTGATTATCTGATCTGCTTGTCTGATTTCCTGAGAACTCCCTAGACTTTGCACTTTTAGTTAATTGCCTTCAAACCAATCTTGCAAATCTGATTTACTTTTCTGCTTTGCTTTTAGTTTATCACATACTTTCTCCTAGTTTAACTCGATCGTTCTATAATATATCGTTGCTTAGAGTCCTTGTGGATTCGATACCCTACATACTATAATTGCATTGACTGTGCACTTGCAGTAGAATAGGGAGTAAAATTACCTTCGATGAATCTAGCATGTACAGATCTATTCTGACCTGGTGGAGTAATGAGCTTGCATAAAGAAACAAAAAAGATTGCTCAAGAAGGGAGAAGACGTACAGAGACAACCTTACATGACATCAGAAACTGAAAGTAACAGCCGGTACCTGGTACTAACAGATAAAAATGATATGATACCGAGATGTAAACAATAAAAGCTGAATCTCTTAAGGATCAAAGGCGAATTCCAAGTAACAAAACGACGACATATACTGTTGACCGACTAATCAAAGCACCATCAAACTCAACTACATAAATTTGGATCACTATTCCGCACTTGTGCAGTCATCAATATGATGACCAGCTAGCGATCAGGAAGGGACTTAGAATAGAAACTTCTTGAATCATTGAAGAGATTATAACGAAGCCAGAATAATAAACAACTCAGGGAATTATCCAGCATCCAGACCTTGACTGATTTACACTAGTCACCCTTCCAGCATTGACAGCTCTACTACGGACACTGAGTGGAGGAGCATTAGTGGCTTTACAAGAAAAATCAGCTAGGAACACCGCAAAATCAAACCTGTCTAACTAGAGAAAGTGAGTTCACATAATTCTGCACATTAGAGATATTATTTCTCGCAGGACCATTGAATTTTGGGTTTTGTTCTGCGCAGAAAAACGAAATTATATTCCAAGACCAGCTAAATGAGAATAAAGTCCCGTGAAGACAATGAGAATATGAGACATGTAAGCTTAGAAATCTATGAAGGTTTCTACCTTTGATCTCCTTGATCTCTTGCCCTTATTCACTCTAGTATTTCTCTTTGACAACTTGATGATATCATCTAAGCCATGAAAATATAGATATTCTAATGAGCAACAAAACAATAAAAAACAAAGAAACAACCAGAAATATAGAACGCTATGGTGATGTAACAAAAACATGAATCTACCTAAAGCCATGGCAACTTTCTTTTCTGTGAGAGCAGTGGTCTTGGCGATGAGTGGTGGTGTTTCAGTCTCCACCTGCACAAACAAAGAAAAATCATTAATGGAAAGCACAACTCGAGACCATTAAAATTCACAAATCATTTAAAAGGCCGAATAACGGAGTAAAACACATACACTTTACTGTGTCTCCTCCAAACCTTAAAAGCGACGAGGGAGATAAATTCCGCAAATCGGAGGCAAAGGCTCACCGCTCACAGACGGAGGGAGGGGAGTTTCACATGCGGTCGGAGGCGGAGTCTCATAAGCGGACAGAAGCAGATGCTCATGGGCGGCCGGAAGAAGAGATCGAAGCTTGTCTGTAGACGAAGAAGAGATATGAGTAAACCGTTTTAGAGTTAAAATTAAAATAATAATTAAATATTTAATTGTTTTTTTGTTTATAATTTATATATGTTTTAAATATAAATAGAGTGATTTAGGTAAAAAATACCTTTTGATAATTTAATTAGGCGAATGGGAAAATGTCTTTTGAAACCATTTCGGATGCTGAGAAATGACGAAGCTACCCCTAAAAAAATGACACATACACTAGAATGCAAGTTGCAACTAGACCGTAGATGATGACGTTGAGGATATGTAAAGATCTTCATCCAAAAAATCTCTGACATGTACAGTGTATGATTTTAGTTTTGAGTGAACTAGACTGTAGATAGTGGTGCTGCTAACATTTAGTTGGTGCCGCTAACATTTCAGATACATATGAAATTTTAGAATTGTTTCGTTAGCATTTTATTTGAGGAGAGCTAAGATTTTATTTGGTGTTGTTAACATTTTAAATATATATATTATTTTAGACTTGCATATCGGATAACATTTGAGGTGCTAAGATTTTATTTTGAGCCACTAACATTTTATTTAGTGTTGTTAACATATTAGATACATATGCTATTTGGAACAGGAACAGAAACACAAGTGATTAACCTCCACAAAAACCAAATAATCCTTATCTCCAACACGTAAAAAGCCTTGGCAAAAAAACTCCACTCACCTCAAAAATTTCCAGATCTAGTGATACCAAAAAAGCACATGACTGTTCAGATCCAGATCAGATCCCGAGCTCGATGTTACCATAAACGAATGTCTCCAGCTAACCTTTAGCTCTATCGTCGTAAATACCGGCGATTACACCACCATTTAAACAAGAAAAACAACACATATGCTCCATCGTCAGAGAAACACAGATGCTTGAGGCAGAGATCTCCATAGCAATTCGAGCATAGATTCATGGTGGCAGAGCTCTCGAGGGAGCTGCAATTGTTAGCAGAGAGACAGTGGCCTTCCCACGTTTGACATCTATGCTCTTCTGTTATAGATCTTAAAAATTAAAATCGATCAAACTCATAGAAAATTTGGAAGAAAATTTAAAGACAAATTAAAAAGATGAAAAATCTGCAGATTAAAAAGGAAGAACAACACAAAGAAATGATTTAAAAGAAAATAATCAGAGAAGAGAGGAGAAAAGGAAGGAGCAGAAGAGAGAGACCGAGAAGAGAGGAGAAAAAGGAGTAGAAGAGAGACTGTATGTACGTGAGAAGAAGACGAAGAAGGACGAAAAAAGATAATTGAGAAAAGAGATTTGAGTAGGGGTAGTTTGGGAATAAAAAAAATAAAAACATGTATGGTCACACATTTAATTTGAGTCCAGTTTATGTCACCGGCCCCAATTACTTCTTATAAATATAGGGTTAAAATAGGATTTACAATAAATATAATACTGAAAGGACATTTTTAAGTTACAAAAGTATTATTAGAACAATAATCATTTAATTTCATCCTTATTAGCCAAATTTCTCAATATTTAACCTTGTAGAACTAACATATTAACTAACATAACTGAAAACAAAAATTATTTAAGATATCATTTACTATTATTCAATTTTATAATGTTTTAGTTATTTAATATTCAAAAAAATTAATATCATAAATGAGATTATCATATTAATAAATCAAAATATATTTTTACAGAAATATTTTTATATTAATTAAATTAATAATTATTATATTATTATATTATTTAATATTTAAAAAATATTAATATCACAAATGGGATTTACATATTAATAAACCAAATTATATTTTACATACCTATTTTTATATTAATTAAATAAATAATTATTATATTCCCAAAATAAAAAAGTTTCCCACATTAAAGTAAACCATTTTTTATATATAGCTTTATCTATATCAACAAAATATTAAATAATTCAATATATTAATAAAAGTGTTTTATTTATTTATTTATATAGTATTTAATTTATATTATCAAATAACTAAACACATATAAAATAATTTTACAAGTGTTTAAACAATATTTGTGGATCTAGCGAATAACCTGCAAATTTAGGTGAGACTTACGGGTTATATAATGTCTTTCTTTCACGGGTTATGCGAGACGGGTTTTGTTGATCGAAAACATATCGTAGCAGGTGGGTAAAACGGGCGGATTTGACCCACTTCCCAGCTATATTATTAGTAATATCTGAACTTTTAATATAAGATTTATATATTCGATTTTTTGTTGTTAAGTATAACTATTATTATTTATGTAGATTTAATTCAAAAAAATTGAAATTAAAATTAAAATTTTAACTGAATATATTTATAATTTAAAAGTTCAAGGTAAAATAATAGCTTACATTCACCAACGGGTCTAGATCGGTTTTAGTTCCTACCGGAGACCCGTTCGGATATCCAAATGACCCAAAATATTAAATATATTATTTATTTTTTAGTTTTACGATTATTATTTTAGTATTTTGGATTTTTTTTAGTATTATATTTTATATATTTCAGTTATATTATAGTTTACAGATATTTTCACAGATTTTCAAGTATTTTTAGGCTTTCAAGCGTTTTTGGATTTTAGATTTTTTCATGTGTTCGGGTATTTTTCGGATATTTAAAGATTCTTAGAGCATCTCCAACCCTTATTTTCACACTAAACGCTATTTTTTGAGTAAATTCTTCTCCAACCCCACACTATATCCCACACTAAAATAGTGTAAACCTATTTCTTACACTATTTTTAGCGTAAACCTATTTCTTACTCTATTTTAGTGTTAAACTTTTTTATTTATAAAATGGTCCTTTAACTTTAAATCTTTTATTTATATCTATAATAAATAATAAGTTTAATCATTATTAATTATAAAATTATTATTAAATTATTAAAAATACTGAAATACAAAAATACCAAAACTTAAAATAAACAACATGAAAATATTCAAATTTAAGATAAACAATATAAATAAATACAACACACAAAATTATAACTTAATAATCCGGTGAGTCGCTTTCGATTCCTCCAAGATCGCTAAAGTACTGCCCGAACGAAGTAGATGAAGGATCTCCCTGTTGATTTCGTCCTTGATCATTCCCCTTTTGTAAAATCCGTGTTTGCTCGGATTGAATATGTGCACGGATGATAATATCCGGTTCCAAGAGTTTCTTGGTCGATTTAGAGAAATCAAAGATAGAGAGAAGCTCATTTTTCACATCGAAATGCGTTAATCGATCATTTGTGGGAAAATATAGTAAATGTGATATTTAAACTAAAATCTATTATATTTTATTATTTTATATTATGTAATGTTATTTTATATTTAATAAATGTTTAATTTAAATAATTTTATAATGTATAAGTTATAATATTATATTTTTAGAAAATTTTGCAAGAAAAAAAATAAGTGGGGTTGAATTGTAAACTTTATAAATAAAAAGTATTAATAGTAAATAAAAAATAGAATATACTTAGAATATTCCATTTTTAGTGTGGAAAATAGAGTTGTACATTGGAGAGAAATCCAACTCTATTTTAGTGTCACACTATTTTATTGTGAAATATAGTGTTTTACATTGGAGATGGTCTTAATATTAAGAGCGAACTAACATGGATCCAGATGGAAATGACTCAAAAATCCGACTAGAACTCTAGCAGTTTTTATATAGATCCAAAACATTTTATCGGAAAACATATATTTCAATATAACCAATAGAAACCTATCACTAAGATATGAATGTATAGACATACACTATATGAGAATGTGTACATACAAAAATAAATTTTTTAAAAACCATAAAAATGTTTTACTAATAATATTTTTTATTAAAAGAAAATTATTCCGTGCTATCAAAATCTAGTTGTTTTTAGATTTGCATAGGGCATACAAAAGTATTGGGCCGGCACGTACGACTTATAGTTTTCTTTTTGAATAGTGAACATGTGGTCGTGTAATAAAAACATCCGCATGGTGTTGGCCTGTTGGCCATTGTTAACAAAGACCCAAAAAAGTGAACAAATATTACAATAAGCCCTTCGACAAATATAATATGACTGTAGTTCTATTCGATCTTACAAACCCATAAAATTTATAAAGTGGGCTGAAAAAAGAGTAATTGAAACCCATTATTAGTAGTCTGTAGCCCAAGAATGCTAAAACAATTAAGTGTCGCTTATACCACATAATTAAAACGGCAACAAAGATGAGAAATGGTCAGGAATATCTGGCTAGCTCAACTACTAAACTTATACGATTATACAACTGACAAATGATTTTGTTTATTATCTTATTATTACTTGAACCAACGTAATAATAAAAAATATATTTTTGTTTTGTTTATATTATTTCATCAAAAACCACTAAACTTACCTTATATAGGATTTCATTCAATACTAACAATCTTCTTTTGGAAGATTAGTATATGTTATAAAATATATTTTTTTAAATTCGAACTAACAAAATATTGAAAAAGATATTGTGCTTTTTTTAGGAAAATGAATTAATTATCGGGACTGAACCTTATATAGTACTCAAAAGAATATTCACCAAATCCATGTCTATGTCTATAGTAATAGACGACACTTATTCGGACTATAGGTTAATTGGGACAAACAAGACATGTGATGTGAACTAACAACGTCTTGGCAACAACATTCAATCGGACTTTTAGATCTCACACTCTTTTATATATAAAATCTCAAACGTTTGTTAGTTCACATCACATCACATCATTAGACCTTAGCCTTGTGATAACCGAGCTTCTTCTTTCATGTGACCAAACGAACAAAACAAAATTAAAAAACCAAAAACATAGAAATCCTTTCAAAATCGATAAGAAGAAGAAAGTAATAGAAATGACAACAGATCATTTGATAAAACTTTTGATGATCCGAAAGAAAACTGCCATGGCCAATGAGAAAATAAAAATAGAGAGAAAACTTCTTGAAAATATGGAAGATGCAAACGATCATGTTTCTAGGCCACACAAGCTCACCTTATATAAGATTTCACAAACTTCTCTCTAAAGCTTAGTATATGCCATAATTGTTTTTTTCAAATTCGAACTAATAAAATATTGAGAAGATATTGTGCTTTTTTTTAGAAAACTGAATTAATTAATTGAATTAAAATTGACTTGATGTCATTCCCGTAAATAAGTTGAACTCCAAATCGTTTAAATTATTTTTGGCTTTGCCATGTCACACTTCCACGTCATCATTATCCTCCTCTAGAGCTCACTCGTGCTAACACATCAGCTTTCGCCAAAAATTACTTCTCATTTAATGGTATAGTTTTTTAATTTACTTAAATAAAATTCAACCAATCACTAAAAAAACTACAGAATATTAACGATGGCATTTAAAGCACTTAAAATAATTCAACAATCACAAAAAATGTTACATTTAAATCTGCATTAAAAGTAGCAAAACCTTATATAAAAAAATCAAAATCAAGTCTCTAAAATACCTTATATAAAAAAAAAAGGGAGTATCCATATCCGATTTATTTTAGTTGGATCAAGTTAAATAAAAAATTCTCTTAAATGGCTAAATTTCATAATCCAATTTTATTTTCGTCCCCATTCTAAATCCTAAATGGATTTCAACCATTTTTTCTCATTTTCTCCCTTTTTCACATTTTTTCACCTTTAATCGATTATCAACCCAATATCGAAAAGATATCATACTGTAATGGCACCTAAACAAAGAATCCAATTCTGCAAAGAAATCTGAAAAGAAAAAGGATGTCTTGAATCATGAAGAAGAGGAACTGGAAAAGGAATCGAGGAATGAGGAAGAGGATGAGGAAGGGGATGAGGAAGTTCGCGTCCGGATCCGAGTCATCAAGAAGGAGAAGAGGAACGAATCCAAGAGGAGCATACAATTGATTCTGAAGAAATCAAAAGAGTGTATGTTTCTTCTAAAATCTAGAAGTAAAATAATTTGTAATTGGAACTTTGAAAAACATATCTTAGTATAACTTGTATAATTGACCTTTCAAAACATTGATTTTTTTACATCGAAATATTGTATGTTTATAAATTTGAAAATCAGAAGCGTAAAACGTAGTATAATTTGATTTAGTTTGGAAACCGTACAACTTGGTGATCCTTGGTGTAACTTTTTTTTTTTTTGCAGGATTCAGAGGAAAAAAGGAACCAATGCAACAGACGAATATGTACTTCTCTCCCACCGAGTATGTCAAGACAATAAAAATCTCGTCAAAGTGTTATATCACTAAGCCGTTAAGACTATAGAAGGTATTCTCAATGAAGAGGAGCTGAAATGGTTCTTTGAACACCTACAATTCAAACATGTCTTCCATATGGGTAAGAAGACAAACTCTAAATGGATGGGGATGTGGATGCTTCTTGTACATATAAGAAGGTGGAGGTTTCATTTATTGTCAATGGGGTTCCAATCCGCTATTCTCTTAGAGAACATGCACGGATATCCGGATTATACTACCATTCTTATCCTAACCATTATGAAAAATTAGGTGGTTTATCGTTTATTACGAAATACTTTGGAGCGGTGAAAAGAGTTACATATGACAAAGTTGAGAAGATGTTGCCAACAATGAAAGGGAAGCGAAAGATTCCACTGGATCATTTGAAGAAAATAGTCTTTTACTTCTTATGCATCGCCATCATTGGGAAGAAAAAGACATGAAAAGCACCTTCTGTAGAGAGTTTCTTTCTTTTAGTCGTAGATGAACTTGACAAGTGAATAACATTTCCGTGGGGGCGATTGTAATTTGAAGATAATATAAAAGACGTCCTTCGTTCATGGACCATTCTGGAGGGGTGCAATCATCATGGATATTTCCTGGATTTATTGTTATTTTGGAGGTAACAACATTCGTCTCATAGTTTTTCATTGTTTTTATGTCTACTTGGTACACCTAAGTTAAACTGTGCGAAGTATCTTGTGTTTTAGCTTCTAGGCCGTTCCAGTTCTGTAGAACCATTTTGAGAAAATGTTTAAAGTACAAAAGATGAGTGTCCGCATATGTGCATGATGTGAGGTACAAAACTAGTGGTATGAAGGGTTTCAGTATTTAATAAATAAATGATAAACTTGGCACAACAAAAATTAGTAAATTACATATCATACTTATTATTCATGTATAATTGAGGTTGTTTTTAAATTATGTAACTTACATTTGCAAGAGATTCAAAGTATTTTGGAGCCGTCTTCCATTGAGCTAGATCTTTTAAGAAGAAATATGGATGTTGAGTCTGGATGGAATGATGTGGATGATCCTATTACTCATGGTTGGAACAAACTTCTAATTAAGAAAAAAAAACAATATGCTTTGAAGAGTTTTTTTAACCAAAATGTAACCGAACGTAACCGAAAACAGAAAGAAAGACTGTATAAAACCAAAATTATTAATAATTTTCATAATTTACCTTTAGTAGTTTAGTCGTTTAATAATATCAATATGAAATAATGTTAAATTGTAAATCAAAACATCATATTGTGTAATTTAAACGTTTAGAGCCAAATAGTTTATTTATAGAATCCATATATACTGATTACTGAATACAATTTGACTATCTCCCCCCAAATTATTTTTGGGGTAAAAATTTCTCTCGACGAAAACAATAGTCGAAATCGTATCGAGCAATCGGATATAGACGTTTTCCATATAGAACAACGTTTCGTATGAATAATGTTTTATACGAAACATACAAAATGATTTAGCCAAAACTCCAAGCAATCAAAACTGTTCGGACGAGTCAAGCAGATGAATATATCACTCGGAAAAATCCACGGACAAGCATAGGCACTCGGACAGCCAGCTCGAAAAGTCCGAGCAAGACAGCCTCTTTACCAGCGCACCTCCCTTAGGCATTCTTTTTTTCTTTTTCTTTTCTTGCGAATGGAGGTTAAGCACAAATCTCTAAATTGGCACTTCTGGAAAGTCTATTGGTAACAGTGTTTTGGCTACTTACATGTTTGCATTTGTTGGCCTGAATAAAAATCATTGCCCCAACCCAAAGTAAATTTTTCTTTCTTTCTGCAACTGCTTTTGTGTTTGCTTCTCTTCAGACATTTTTTCTTCTTCTAGATTTTCAGTTGCGAACACATACTATTAGGTTTCATTTTACCCTCTAGTGAAAGTCTTAGCTGTTCGACATACAGAAAGCTAACCAACACAAGCCAAGAGTAAGCATGTAAAAACAAAGCAATAGTCATGGCACATGAAGATCATTTTAAATTTGGCAGATGGGATTTAAATCTGGAAAGTATGCGCATATGATACATTCTCACAAAGCAGCTTCTTCTTAGGATAAAACATAAGCCCTTTGCAAGTGAGCATTTAAGTTTTGATGGCCTCTGCAATCCCACTATACACACAACCAGACTGTAAATATTTCTACAGAGTTGATCCAACAAAATCTGAAACAAGATTAGTTCAAAAAGAAGCAAAATACACCACAATTTCATTTATGTAACTGAGGAAGAAGGGCACTGTGTTTTGCACCATTCACAACCTGCTAGTGAATCTTTCACTTGCAATGATACAAATTATATATTTACATACTGTAAACTTTCATACATTTGAGAAAATTGTAGACATAGTCTGCCTTCTTCTTTATTTATTTTCACACAAACACACAATCACACAATTTTTTACATTAAAAACATGGAACACTCTGATGAAACCATGTTTTCTTGTATGTTTACCAACCCATGATGCAGGTTTCAACGACCTCTGAATAACACTGTAACTGTGTCATATAAGAAACTAGCAAACGACAAAGTAAGTCCTTGTGCTGCTACTGTTTCATTGCTTATTATGGGTAAAATGGGTATCCCAAACTCAGCTGTATCAAACGAAATGTCTGGGATACGTTCTTTTTTTTCAAGATAATTTGTTATATCTTTCATAGTAGGTCTCTTTTCAGGGTCATACTGTGAACAAAGCATGCCTAGCTTCAAAAGCAGCATAGCTTCTTCAACATCAAAGTGTCCTGCTAGTTTAGTGTCAACGCAATTTAGTAAAGCAGCTCTTCTCCCGCAACTGGCAATCCATTCAACCAAAATCTTCTGACCTGGTGATCTTTCTGGATCTACTGGTCTCTTCCCGCAAACCACCTCAAGCATGAGTACTCCAAAAGCATAGACATCAGTCGCCTCATTAGCCACGCCCATTGCGGTCACCTCTGGAGCCATGTAACCAATGGTTCCTACCACACGTGTGGCTTCAAAAGTTGCACCACGATCATGGAATATAGCAAGCCCGAAATCTCCAAGTTTCCCGTTGAGATTCTCGTCCAAAAGAATGTTGCTCGCTTTTATATCCCTATGCAGTACAACTTTTCCCAAACATACTTGTAGATAATAAAGGCAAGAGGATATTCCCATTACAATATGAAATCTTTGAGCCCAATTAAGATTGTTGCCATTGAATAAGTAATCAGCAAGACTTCCATTTACCATGTACTCGTAGACCAATAGTAA
Organism: Orychophragmus violaceus; assembly: GCA_030180135.1. NCBI lineage: Eukaryota > Viridiplantae > Streptophyta > Magnoliopsida > Brassicales > Brassicaceae > Orychophragmus > Orychophragmus violaceus. The sequence goes on along the minus strand of CM058236.1, from coordinate 63,321,316 downwards.
TTCGCCTTTCCTTCTGCAATAACCACGCAGTTGAACCAAGTTCATGTGTGCTAGACTTCCCATAGTAGCAATTTCTGCAACATACTCTTGCATTCCTTGTTCTGCACCATGAGAGACTCTCTTAACAGCAATTTGAGTGCCATCAAGAAGCTCTCCTCTATAAACCTTGCCGAAACCTCCTGCTCCAAGTACTCTATTCTCCTTGAAACCTCTGGTTGCTTTGTAGAGGGTTCTAAAGGAGAATCTCTGAGGACTATATTGTAATTCCCATTGTTCAAACACCTCTGCATACCTATTTTGTTGGTAAAGGTAAGCCATTCCGCCTGCTATTATCACGAAAGCAACTACTGATGCCAAAGCAAGTATAAGCGGTAAGTGATTAGGTGGTGGTTGAGGAAGATCCAAAACTTGAGAAATGTCAAGGCTTTGTGTTTTTCCTCCTACTGCCAATGCCCATCCAAGAATATATTGATGACTTCTGATTGTACCAGTAGATCCCGAAAACCCAAAGCTCATTTGCTCCTTGAAGATTTTGGAAAGGTCTATAGATCTTGACAAAAGTGGCCTGCTTGGTTTTGGTGTCTCGAAGGGAGCAAGAGTTACATTTAGTAATCTATGCTCTCCATCGTATTCTATCCATATATGAATTATTTGTTTGCTTGCAAGCACCAGACTCTTGTTCAGCCCTACCGTATCATCAAAGTAACTAGCATCCTTAGATTCGACCGATACTATACTGTTGATATCTATCCCTACATGGTTATCACTTTCTTCAAGGGCTTCAGAGCTTGCATTAGTGTCAAGCTCTATGGCAAGTATATGATTCTCGGTTTTGTTATCATTCGTCCTATTGAATATCCCAAGATAAGATGTTGCAGCGCCATACCTTAGATCAATGATGCTAGGAGCGACAACAAATGCCATTCCTTGACCGTAGCTGGTGCGCTCTTCTGGAACGATAGCAAACACGAATTCAGTGGAAAAGGAAAAGGAAGTGTTTACAAAACTTATCGGTGTTTTGTGGAAGGCATGCCCAGTGGCTCTCTTTGAGCTATTAGTAAGTTTCAACCGGCCATCTTTGGTTGTAGCCATTCCATCTAAGTATAGATCTGCTTTCCTGAAGTCGTAATACACAAAATGATTACCATCTTGAGCTAACACCATAGAGATCACATGGAGTGAAGCTAGCATCCATAAGTTCAGCAATTGTATAGCTCCGGCCATCTGGAACAACCCAAATTTTCTCCAGGAGAATGCCCTCTTGCAAATGTCAATGCAGATGAAGGAGAATAACTGACAACAAAATTATGAGTTGACCCTTAGGAAATTTACTTTCTTCTGACTTTGGTAATGACATCAGCTACACAACTTCTTCTAGTTGAACTGGTCTTGGTCACTCGCCTGCTAGACGGTAACATTTAGCTAAGTCTCTTTTGAGAAAAACTGAAACCACTTCCGACCAAATCAAACAAGTTGCATTTTTTTGTTCACTTCATATATTTGTTCAGTTGCACTCAGATCTGAAGACATAATCCTAATGCTACAAGATCAAAGCCAGTCGCATGCCTGAAGTTTAAAACTCAATTATAAAAGATAAAACACTAAGGCTTAAAACAAAACTTTGATATGAAGGAAAGAAGAAAGTATGAATGTTGTTAAGTACCACCATTCCTGCCTTAGTTCTTCGGTAGTTTATTTCTTCATGTAGATCTCGATCTCTTTCTCGTCCAACATATACATGTTTCATTTATTAACCAAACAAGGGTAAGAAGACAAGCCTTGAAATCAATTTGCTAAATCTGATGCAGATTGCAAAAAAGACCAGACATATTTTGATGGGTCAGAACAAGTGGTTAACCAGAGAAAATTGGTTCGGTTGAAGAAACCAAAGTTATGACTTAGGCTTCTGTTACATTTAGTTTTCTTCTTTCGTATAGGTTAGTTGTTAAATTATGCATATGCACATAAAGTTATAACTTGAGTAGTCAACCTTGGTCACAGGATTCAATTTGTATGTTCTATAACGAGAAATATGTTGTCAACTTTTCATATCTCCATGTAGGTATCTATACATAACGAAGAATCAAATGAAACAGACGAAAGTACAGATATAGTTTCCCTGAATGGATGATACATTTTCCACAAGGTCTTGTAAGCTTCGTTAGTTTTAAGACAGGGCAACAATTGAACTTGACAAACGAACAGCTGGACAAGTTAGATTTATTCTAAGCCTGTACACACCGAGCAAAATTATTTACGCTAACATATGAATCCCCTTACCTCTCAGTTTACCGGCTTGAATTGTTTGCAAATTCGAATTATTAACTAATCGCACGTTTTGGTGTTGATTTTCATGGCCTGTGATATTCCAACAGAGAATTTCCACAATACACACATGTCACAACCTAACAAGAATTAACAGTTTCGCAGTCATGGTGGTTAGAAGAGAAATCATGAGAATCACACCCATTTGCTGAAAGAGCAAATACTATTGTCAAAGAATTCGACACAACTCAATACTTTCTCAGGTAGAAACATGTTATCATGAAGAAAAACATTCTGTACAAGGGCACTTAATACTTACCGATCATCAGCAAACTTATCCAACCAGACTGTAAATGTTTCTCCTTAGGCTGGTGACAGTTCAATGCCTGTGCACAGAATTGATCCAACAACACCTGAAACAGAACAGTTATGCATATCCAGAAACAGAAAACAGCAGCATAATTTTACTTATGTATTTGAGGAAGAAGGGGCATTGCGGTTGTAAACCCAATGCCTCAGAGTAAGATCTCTGGAAGCAAGCAACCAAGATCTGCAGGCACCCGACAAGCTACTGTTCCTGAAAAATGTAGGGGAAGTTCAATAATCCACCAGTAATGGAACATACAAATGACTCATCTTATCCAGAAGCTTAAGCACAAGATTCAAAAGCATAAATGAAATATAAAAGACAGCTTCATAATAATACAATCATCCAAAGCATGACTTATCTTAAAACTAGAAGTTAGAACATAGATACTGTAACTTTTCTTAAACTTCATTATCCAAAAGTTACAACAAAAGAACATTAAGCTGACTATAAAAAGGAAAACATCACAGAAGGATTGGAGTTTCCATACATACTTTCTTCCCTTCTGTTGTCTAAACAATCACTATAAGAACCCTCTTGGAAAAGAAAATATGTAACAGTTGATTCCACATTGCAGGGAAGTATTGCCAACACCTGAAGATAAGACTGTTAAGGATCAAAAAGAAATGATACTAACAAAATTTACTATGTGTTGTACCAACAAACTTTAGATTTCTTATCTCCATCAAATGTTCATCGGTTGATATATTTAGAGAAAGCCGGAGATCGGTTAGTGATGCTTCCTGATTCCAATTCAAGGGCCCAGAAGCAAATAACTTCCCCAGAGTACTGCGGTATGTGTATAGTTCAGGCCTACAGGACCTCCTCACTACTCCACCACCTGCTAATGAATGTTTCCACGTAGCTTTTTCTCTGCATCCTTTTGAACATTCTGCATCACTACCACTACAAGAGTCGGCCTCTTGACTAGTAGAACCATCTAGAAAAGAAGTTGATGTGTCACTCTCATCATATCTAATAGGGCTACAACTACCAACCGAGCATGCATCAGTATCATTAGAGACTGAGCTTCCTGTACCAACACATTCACTAAACCTTTTTGATCTTACCCTGACCATTTGACGGAAACCCTTGTTCACAGAAGCTTGCAGACGCACTTTACCACAGCAAGTAGCATCACCTTCCTCCATCGATCGCATCTTCTTAGGACTTCCCGTGAATGATTCAGCAGACTCATACCAGTCACAGGGTGAAGATCTCTTCAACAATCTTATAGAAACAACAGTATTCTCCTGGGGCTTTAGATTCTGGTTTACATCCGATCCAGTCAGCGTCGAGGACTTCAAAGAACAAGATACCTGCGAGATGGTGGTTATTACCTCATTAGCACCATTACTTTAAAACAATATACCATTAAAGACAAATACCATAAGTTAAAAAAAAAAACTTACCTTTCCAGTCAAAACCCATCTTTCATCTTGCCAACATTGTCGGGCCCTGAGATGAACTTTATGAACCGTGAGTTCAACTGCTGCACCAAGTAACCGAACCAGATAATATCTTCCAGACAACTCCTCGAGGACGGTAGCGGTTTTCCAGAAAATGTTATCAAGAACCTCAACTAGTTCACCAGCTTCCCATCTGTCTACATCAATTTTTAGAGGACACGGCCTGATTAACTTCCTTGCCACTCTCTCCTCCAATAACTCATCGTTTGCAAGACAGAACGTGTAATATCTAACACTGTACGTGTGACCATTACCCGATATAATCTCTGCTGTTCGCCACGCACCATAAGGTGCCTCTCTGAGGCTTAAAACCTCAACTCTACTTCCTTGTCTGAATCTCATGATAGTCTTAAAACCTGCAAAAAGAAAATCATCCAACTTAAATAAGCAATTAATGGAAACAATCTAAATAGCTATGATCATAAATCTGTAAGAGAACTGATATAACAGAACATCACAAGATCAGTCCAAGTTCTGGTCGGAAGACTCTCTGCGATCTAGCAGGAAAATAAAACGCTAAAACGATTACAGATTAAGAAACGCAAAATCAATAAACCAACTAAGAATTTTCGAGCGAAGAAACTTTCGTGGTGATCAAGGGTGTAAAAACAAGAGCATTAATACAGCCCAGAAGAATAATAAAATTGCATAAAAATTTACCTTTTACAAGCCTGACGAATGTTCGATCACCGTATGATTTGATTTCTGGGGATTGTGAACAAAATTATCGCAACGGAAATTTGGGGATTAGGGCTTCACGTTAATGTGAAATAATACAAACGAAACTTGGCTTAATGTGAGGTTAGCAAATTTATATAGTTTAATTTTCAGTTTTCATTTTTTTTTAATTAAATTCTACAGACCATAAATAGTCTTTACTTCTTCACAAGCCAATTAAGTGAATTAGTAATGAGAATGACATTAATTAGGAAATATTTTTAATTTTATATTTACTCTCAAAATAGTTGCTTACTAATTTGTCATTAATAAAATTAAATTAATTGTTATGTTAATTTTAATTTATATTGATAATTTTATTAAATTTTTGAATTTTATTATAGAGATATACATAAATTTTAAAAAATAAGATGATAAATAAAAAAATGAGATGATAAATATAAATATGAATATTTATAAAAAAAATTAAATTTTATTTATAGACATACATAACCTTGAATAAAAATAAAAAATAATATGAGATAATAAATATAAAAATATTTATGAATATTTATAATTTTATTTTAAAGATATGCATAATCTTCAATAAAAAATAAGATAATAAATATGAAAACATTTACGAATATTTTAAATATTAATAAATGTTTTTTCGAATTTTATATAATAACTTTGTATTATTTATATAAATTTTGAATTTATATATATAAATGATAAAATATTCTTAATAATATATTTATTTATTTATTTTTATATATAAAATATATAATTATAATTTATTTTATTACTGTTAATTTTATTTATAACAAATTATAACTAATTTACCATTAATAAAATTAGGATAATTACTGTGTTAACCCTAATTTGTATTGATAATTTTATTAAATTTTTAAATTTTATTATGGAGATACACATAAATATTGATAAAAAATAAGATGATAAATATGAAATATTTATGAAAATATTTAAATTTTATTTTAGAGATATACATAATCTTCAATAAAAATAAGATAATAAATATGAAAACGTTTATGAATATTTTAAAATATTAATAATTTTTTGGATTTTATATAGTAAATTTGTATTATTTATATATATAAATGATAAAATATTTTAAATAAGATATTTATGTATTGATTTTATATACAAAATATATAATTATAATTTATTTTATTACTATTAATTTTATTTATAATAAATTATAAAATATCTTATTAAATATAATAATATATGTGTATATAATAATGTATGTGTATTTAATTGTAAATATTTTATATAAATTTTTATAATATTATTATTCTTGTTAAATTAATTTGATAATGTTTTATTTAAAAAAATTATGATTAATAATGACCAGGGTTGCTAATGGATGAGGGGGATATGTTTTTGGTTTCGAAAGCAAAAGCTCGGAATCTTGTCCTAAAAAAGCATAAATCGGATGCGGCCGAAGAAACACTTGAGGGGTCGAGAGATCGTGGCTGATATTGGTTATGTGGACTAGCTAGCTTATGTGTCGTATCCGTGGATGTATCCCTTTTTCTTGTGTCACAAGATGAGATGTTTGCAGTGCGGATTTATATTAAAACTCTGATGTTTGGGTTTGATTTGTAACTTCTAACCGTATCGGCTAGAGGTATACCGCTGTAGTTGTTACCAATCATAAAAATATATTAAAAGCTACAGTAAAAACAGTTATTATCAGCTTTTCCGTTACCATTTTTGCTAACAACTTTTGTTAACAATTTTCACTTACAGTTTTTGTATTATTCAACTGTTTATCACTTTTGCTAACAATTAATATAATTATTTCAATTTGTTCACCCATCGAACCTTTTTTTGTCAAGAGTGGAAGTTCCTGGTCTTAAGCTCATAATCTTCCCCATGCCTGAATACAGCCTTTGCAAACTCATATTTAAAGAGTAACTCTCCGTACCAAGAGTGGTTTGAACCAGGGGCACAAAAAAAAACCAACCCCTTTGTGTTACCACTAGGCTATCAACACTTTGGTTCGAACCTTTTATTTTATTAATGGTTTGACTTTCATAAGCAAAAAAAAAGAAGACAAAGCTGCGTTTGAGAGGGTCTGAATTAGGGCTGGGCACAAACCATGTACTTGACGTTTTTGCCTTACTTGCTACTCGACTTGCCTTTTGCAAGTATTAAAATTTTGGACTTGTATTTGTACTTATTTTTTCAAGTACTTGGTTGACCAAGTACTTGTTCAAAATTTTAATACTTGCAAATTACTTGGTAATACTTACTATAAGTATTAAATAGATCAAAGATTTTAAATTATAAAAACGCATATTAATGTTTCTTAGGATAGTATAATAAAAATATATTTCAAATATTCATAATATTATAATCGATATAGAATAAAACTAAAAAACTTATATCAAATATCACTTAGGATACCAAAGAAACATGTTTTAGTGTTTTAAATAAATAATATTATTATCAAACAATGAAAAATATCAATAATTGTTGAAAATCTAAATGTCGATTTCAACCAACCCAAATAGTTAAAAATTATTCAAAATTTGGTTGTACTTGCAAGTTTTTAATTTTAAATATTTATTATTTACCTTGATCAAAATAAGTACTTGATTTTACGGGCAAATACGAGACATGGAACAAGTACAAAACGAATATCAAGTATATGTGTCCAGTCCGAATATTTTGTAGGGATAAAACGAGTAATGAGTAAAACAAGCCGAATAGTCATATTTTTCAATACTTGATACTTGACTTGTACTTTTAAGTAATAAAATTTGTTTACTTATTACCCGACTTGGTCATAACAAGTACTTGCTTTTTCAAGCCAAGTACGAATCAAGTAGCGGGTACAAACCCAGTTATGCCCAGCCCCAATCTGAATATTGATATGTTCCGGTCTTCTACAGGAGTGGATAAGGCAGAGATAAATGTGGAGGAAATCAACGGAAGCGTTGACTTAATCTGACTTGGCACTGAAAGGAAAATACTCTCTCTGCTAGAAGATTTGTTGTGGATGCTTTGCCCTTTTAACAGAAGAGTCACGTGTGTAGATATGTTCATGCTTAATGATGTATGTGATTTGAAGTGTTGTCATTAGACCTTCACCTTCCATTGCCATAATCGAGTATTTGTTAGGCATATTTGGTTTGTGTTATTAATAAAGAAAGTGTTACGGAAAGATGGGAAATTCCAACTCTATCAATTGGTGCAACCAGACCTTTCTAGATCTTTCCTTTTTAAATCAGCTGGAAAAGGAACTAATTTATTTTTCATTCGTCCACTTGTCTATTTCTCTTCCTTCTCAAAAAAGGAAAACCAATTTAGACCTCCATATAAATAAAAATTGACCAGCTCAGAATGTATCCTTAAAAAAAAAGAAAACGACTTGAGGTACTCGTCAATCTCAACATGGTATTCTCCTCTTTGTCTTCGTCTTCTTCTTTCAAGAAATCTAACAAAAAGAGAATCTCTCTCGATTCTTTGCCTGACGATCTTCTGGTGGGGGTTTCTTCATGTACTGCAGCTCTTTCCTTATCAGCGGTTTGTAATCTCAAATTAGTTTCGAAAACGTTTCGACAAACCTGCGATGAAAAATACGTAATTTCTCGTCTTTCCCTCCACGAACTCCCTCTTTTTCATTGGTCTCACGACCCCCAAAGGTTCTCTAATTTCTTCAAGAGATGTAGAAGGAACGGAAACCCCGAAGCCTTGTACCGCAAAGGACTTATCAGCTACTTTTTAGAGAACCAAAAACAAAAAGGCCTCAGATATTTAACTAAAGCTGCGGAAAAAGGAAACAAAGAAGCAATATATGTTTATGGACTCATCCTAATCTGTCGCATCCCTGAAGGTAAGCAAGAGAATCATAACCTTTTTTGTAGTCTCGGCTTATATATAACAATATTAGAGGCTCGCTAACTTTAGAGTTCATGTTTGGTTGAATTGGCTTTGAATGCACATGCACTTGATATTTTGTTATTATTATAGTTTATAAGTTTGATGCATGTTGTGTATATTTGCATTTATCTTTGTGCCAAACAATTTTTAATTTGCTTTGCGTCTAGAAATATCAGGGCCGGCTTTGCTTGATGGCCAAACAAAACAAGAGGGTTTCAAGATCTTGTCTAATTTAATCAAACCGTTGATGTCAAAAACGTTGAAGGAGCTGGTGGAACTTCGGGACAAGATTAGAAGCAGTGTATTGTGGCGTGGAACACCGGCGATGAAAGAGCTCAAAAGAGCATATGTTCGAGAAAAGTGTGAGTGTGATGGCCGAACCAGGAAGTTCTTAGCATATAATTGTATTTGGCATCGATACGGTGAGGACAATGACATGAATACTTTTTCTGCCTGTGAGTTTTGTTTGTGGGATCACGAAGTTGAGCATTTTTTTGATAATATTGAGTGAATGATGTAATAACTATTAGTTAATAGAGTTATTTTTAGTTGTTTACTTCTTTGGATACATCCATACGTGTCCATACCTGTAGGAGTAAATAAATTAGCGTTCATCTCCTAGTTGGTGAATGACTAATAATGCTCGTGACATTGACTTGGTCATGACTCATGGAAACATCGTTGGTTCCATAAAACTGGAACATGTTGACACTGTCATTACAACTCTCAATTCTGGAGTGGACCATCATTACACAAACTTTTTAAGAGTAGATCTCGGGACAACGCAATGATTCTGTCTTGGCCACCTATCTCTTCAATTTCTGGAGAAGGTTCGGCTTCCAGCATGCTTAAGATTTAACCCTAGCTAGACCCTTTGTTGCCCAAGAAAAAAAAAAGAACTAATAACATAATACAAATACAATAGTTACAAAAAAAACCTTACTATTTGGTGCTTCTAACAAACAACCCTTTTCTAAACTATTGAACTCCAATATTTTGAAATTCAGACGAGAGACTGGTTTCATGGGCAGACGTCCTCCAACTGAAGATTTTCTACATTTTCATTTCGTTGTAGGTTTTCCTAACACAATTTTTGGTTTTCCATTCCCATTAAATTCCAGGTTCCCTACCTTATCATAAAACGGTGGTGTTTTCCGAATACCATCATTTGAATTTCCATTCGCATTAAACTTGCTCCTCATCAGCTTGCTTTTACAACTTCTTGCGAATCTGCAATATTGTTTCCTTAACACTCCCTTGTTGGATTTCCAATCCCACTAGCTTAACTTCTTCCCTTTCGCTTAAAATATACATATATCTAAATTGATAGTAGGCAATTCCAAATGCCACGGCTCCACTTTTAAACTCTTTGAAAACCACCTTTACCATTTGAAGAAACTCACTTAGCTATCTCAGAATCGCACAAATAAATCTACGATGAACCAAATAACTCCACAAAGACTCGCACAAAAAACACCAGACATACCACGAAGATCTCCACACAAAAGTGATATCCAAAAAGTTACTGCCAAACAACTGATTTTTGGATACCACACTTAGGACACAAAAATAAGTTGGTCAGACTTTTAGCTAAAGTTAAGAGCTACCGATTCAAAGACTAATGCCGAACAGAAGGGTGCTATATATGTTTTTTGAAAAATTCCCAATTCCCAAAAAATGTTAAAACCGATGAAAACCGAATGCAATGCAAAATATATTGTCTACTACTAGCCTCCCAGGTCGGGACCAAGACGGAAAACCCACTCTGATACCAAAATGTAACACCCGTCTCCTCACTCTCGAGACAGCGTGTCACCAACCCTAACATACGACTAAATTATCTCCAATAAACTCCAATAACCAACATAAACGACTAATGCAACAATATCCTATAAACGTAACTAAACATAATGAAACATCAAAAATAAAAATGCGATAAAGCCCCAAAGCACCCGATCCAGAAAGGCATCCATCTATTCGGCAGGCTCACCTAAAAAAGGGAAAGGAGGAGTGAGCAACAAGGGAGTCGCTCAATGAGGTATGAGATGCTAAAACGCAAGTCCACAGACTCTGTCATAGTCTCCAAACAAAGAAGTCTAGGTAGGCTAAACATGAACAATGACGGCACCTAAAGTGCCCAAGCAATACCTATACGACACCTGGCGGGACTTGAACCACCCGGTGCCTCCTACTAGATGGGACTCGAACCCACCATCTAACACATCGTCTCCCGGCGGGACTTGAACCTCCGATATCACCTACTAAAAAGGACCACCATCTATCACATCGTCACTTGGCGGGACTCGAACCCCCGATATCACATACTAGATGGGACTCGAGCCCATCATCTACCTACTCAATAACTATATAATTAAATATATATATAGCACACACAATTAACACTGAACAACAAACAAATGAGTTGAATCATATTTCCTATCTCCAATTTAACAAACAAAACTATTCTATATTCAGAAAACATAGCACATTCAAATACTAAACTACTTTATAAGAAAATTATAGGCAAAGTTCGAAAAATTGCGAAAGAGCCCTAACCTTAGCTTAATCAAACCTGAATTAATATTCTTCCAATTATAATCATTAACCAACTCAGTTGCCAACAACAAAGAGCCCTAACCTTAACTTACTTAAACATGAGTTAATATTCTTCCAATTATAACCATTAACCAACTCAGTTGCCAACAACACATTTTCCGAAAGAAGTGTGCCTGCCCATCATAAAAGCCGATTGGGAAAGAAAGATCACCTTTGTTGAATTCTTGACATCATAAGCCTGGAGATTACCTTATACAACGTACTTAAACAGGAAAACATCATGAAATCAGAATGAAAACTAGAGTAGTTGCATTCAACTGTTCAGTAGCTTTGCAATTTAAAAAATTCTCTGATTGCATCAACCACTTCAGTCCCGACATCAGTCCAACACCCATAAAGAACTCCGGAGTAAAACCATCAGCCCAACACGTCTCGTTCCTTGGCAGGGATAAAAACGCATTTTAATCTCCTCGGGTGAGAACTCTTTTACTAGAGATGCCCCCTCATTTACCTTGTTTTTTGAGCCAAGGTTCTAGAGGAGAGGAGTAAATTACTCCGAGTAATGACCTTCTCCAGACAAGAACTCTTAGCGAAACGCTCTTTAAACACTATCTTTGTCCTTACACGAACTACGTTATAAATTGATCCCATGATGAATTCGCAGGCGGCGAAACTCGAATTCCGAGTACAACTAGCGATGTTATAAACATATTTTCTCTTATTTCAGACAGAATTTGTATGCCCATTGTTGATTACTTTTTCACCCGGGATCACACAAGATTTTGTCTTTTCAAGTTATTTCTATTTATAAAAAATTTTAAATTACAATTTAAGTGATTTCTATTTATATATATATTTCTTAAATTACAACATAATTACAACATGTGTGCATTGCATCATAAATCATAAGAACAATGCAAGAGAAAGTTGGACTCTGTCTAAATGTGACACGAAACATCATCATAAGAACTAACGTAACCAACAGTGTATCTCTCTTACACTTTTAATTGCCGAAGTTGCAACCCGACAAGCCAGAAACATGTGGATAATATTATCCAGAGCAACAAGTATATAGCATTCATCACAGAGCTGATCATAACCTGAACACAAACAGAAACTGAGATTGATCTATGACAACAGTATGGTTGTATGTTGCTTCACGTTTTTCCATCCTGCAAAACAGACATTATGAAAATGTGTTTTTAAGAATCAGATTTACAAAAGAAGAGAGCGAAAATCTTTTCAACGCTGACACTATAGATCATACCTCAAGGTTATTCGTTAAATCACCAATACTCTCCGCAGCTGCAAACCCCATCTTTCAGATGGTGGAATCTCTTTACATCTCGCATGACCACTGCTCTACCAACTATATCTGCCATAATCTTCAACGCATTATGACAATCAATACACACACGAAGGTTTTTCAGGATAGTGAAAGAATTACGAGGTCCACTGTTTAGAAGAGCACGAGCAAAAGCTATTCTCTCGCTATGACCAAGAAGTGCAGTCTCTTTACTCTCTTCGTCTATATCATGCAAAGCAATTTTTGTTTGACAAACATAGCCTCTTTCTACCATATGCATCTTTAAATTCCTCAATAGCTCGAAAAGTTCATCGTTCTCAGGTAGATTGGTATCTCCAGCTCTATATTCCTGCATCTTACTAGTTGCAATTCCGCGAAGAGCATGAATCCCTGATCTTTTCTTCAGACTCGCTTTCTCAACATCTGATGCCTTAACCGGAAGATAACCGTCCCTTGACTGTTGGTTCAATCGTGTAGGATCTAACTCCTCAACAATCTCAGCACACCGATCTCCAAGCTCTAAATCCCCATGTACTCGAGAAAGGTTCATCAATGTTTCCCACACATCAGCATTTGGCTTTATGGGCATTCTCTCAACAAATGCTAAAGCCTCGTCTAATAATCCTGGTAACGCAAACATCTCAACGATGCTTGCATAGTCCTCCATGGTAGGGATGATGCCATAGTCTTTGGACATTGACATAAAGTGCAATAATCCCTCATCAACATCACCTAGCAGACCACATGCATAGAATACTCCTCTGAACAATCGACCGTTAGGTTTGTTTCCTTGGTTTTTAAAACGATTAAACATATCAATAGCGTCTTCTCCTAGTCCATTTTTTGCAAAACATCTTATCATAATGTACCAAGTTTCCAGATTCTTCTCAGGCATTTCCTCAAAAACACTTGATGCTTCATTCATCAACCCACAGTTGGAGTACATTTCTATCAACACATGATAGGAACTCACATCTAAATCGCAAACTAAAGAACTTATCTTCCCGTGAACAACCTTGGTTTCTTGTAAAGCCTCTGCTTCCCCACACAGCTTTGCTAATCGAAGAAGCCTAGTTAAATCCACAACATGACTCAAACTAGCCAACGTATCCATAGTATATATAGCCTTTTTAACATTCCCTTGTCTGCAAAACGCATCAAATTCCTCAATCACGACGTCAGTATAATATCTTAAGTAGTTTGCGTCTGAATGGTAAACTAAAGCTCTGATCTTTCCTTGAACAGACACCTTGGCTTCTTGTAAAGCACTGGGTTCTAGAAAAGCATGTTCTTCTCCACAAAGCTGTGCTAACCGTAAAAGCCTTGCTAAATCCAAAACATGACCCATTTTCTCCAATGATTCCATAGCGTTTAGAGCCGGTTTCAGATGATCTTGTTTGCAATATGAATCAAATTCCTCAATCTTGTCTTCTATGTTGCAATCGAAAGTCTTATTACTACCTGAATGCCAAGACGATCCACCATTTGTATAATCAGAGTTTGTCCAGTAACTTGGATTGTTCCAAGTGCTGTTGGAATTGAAATTTCGAGATTGTACCGGCCAATTAGACATACTAGGAATCGGCTGCCATGAATTCGAACCCCAACTCTGAGTTTGTGTCTGAACAACAACACTTGCACTAACTTCTCCGAAGCTCCCAGTTCGGTTCTGGCTTCCTTCATTTCCCTTAAACCCTACTCTAGGGTTTATATCACCAGCGATATGTGATGAATCCTTGATTCGATATTCATTAGGGTTTTCAAAATCTAACCTTTCAACCGCCGTGCTAAGATTCCTTAATATTTTATGGACTCTTTTGGCCGTTACAGACGAACAGCGACATTCGATGGGTAAGGAGAGAGCATAGTTTGCTCTCGAAAACAACGATAGCTTCCTATACATCAGAAAAGCAGAGACTATACCGAATCTTAGCTTCAACGGAGAATCTAGACCGGCGTTGCGGATTTGACGGCTACGAACTGGAGGAAACGACAATAACACGATCGGGAAATGGACTATTTGGGCCTATGTTGGGCCACTGGGCTGGGTAGTAATTGGTTAAAAAGGTAAACCCCATCATATTTGTATATAGAAATTGGAATCGCTTCTTTATCGGTCATCACCGTTCGTCTCCGGCTAAATCATGCTCCGTCGCCTGATTCTCCGGAAAGTTTCCGCTGCCGTGGCGGAATCGAAGTTTGCTCGTCATATACAAGGATTCGATCAGCGAGTATAACATTTCTTCTTTGTGGATTTGTATACGAAATGACTCTTGTGTCGTATGGGTTCCGTGGTATAACGTTTGTGGGTTTGGTTCAGAGAGGAATACACAGCAGGAACAAGAAGGCAATGGAGTACGTAGCTAAAGGATGGAGCGCGATAAAGGAAGTGGACAGAGTCATCGATTACTGTGAACTCAATGATCGACGGCTAATCCCTCTCCTCAGGGTACTACTCTTTAACTCTTTCTATGTATGCCCACAAGTTCCAAAGTTCTTGTTTTTAGTAAAAGCATGCGGTTGATGGATTTGTAAATAATGTTATTGAATGTGGTGCTTTGTGTCTTTGGTTTTCTAAATTGGATTTTATGATTCAGGGAGCTAAAGAGAACTTTGAGCTTGCTCTGGAGGCTGATAATTTGAACACTCATGCTAGGTATTGGCTTTCTAAGTTGCACTTGAAGTATCATGTTCCTGGAGCATGTAAAGCTGTGTAAGTAAATCAATAGTTAGCTAGTTCTTCTCTGATTCTCTATAAACCTGCAATAACGACTGAATTCTATGGATTGATGAGAGATACTGTAAATGCAAACAAAGTTTCAACGAAAGTAAGAGCGGAGTAGGTATAATACTGTCATGATTTTTCATAGTTTCGAAGTTTGCTTGTGATTTTTGGAATAACGTTGTTATGTATGCTATACTTTTCTTTTGGCTATCTTATCCTTACGTTTTTGTCTTTGGCCATTGCAGTGGAGCTGCTTTGCTTGTCGAGGCTGCAGACATGGGTAATGCAGATGCTCAATATGAGCTTGGTTGTCGTTTAAGAGTCGAGGTAAACCTTCCGTACAGTTTTTGTCACTTGTTAATAATGTTTATATATGCAGTTTTTGCCCTCTGATTTTATATTGTTAATTATTGATAACCTCAGATGGAGATACTTCAGAACTTCCTCTTTATCTTTTATCAGTTCCATTGTTGCTCAAATGAGACAGTTTACTTATAATTTTTTTTCCCACTCACCCTAAACCTGCATTTCATACTATTCGTAATCTATCTTGCAGAATGATCATGTCCAGTCAGATCAACAAGCGTTTCATTATATTGAGAATGCTGTTGATCAGGTATGAATCAATATGTAGCCCAGCAGAATTGTCTGAACATACTATTCGGAAATTTGGGATAAATCTCACCTTTTAAGTGTTGGTAACTTTGCAGCTACATCCAGGTGCCCTTTATCTTTTAGGGATAGTGTATCTGACAGGAGACTGTGTGAAACAAGATATAGATTCCGCTATATGGTGTTTCCACAGGGCTTCAGAGAAGGTAAGAAACTTAAATGTCTTTCAAAAATCACTCTTAAGTTTGTATCTAGATCAGTACCAGTAATTAAAACAAAGCATTGGTTGTTTTGTTCAACTCTCTTCTATTACCGGCAAACTCAAAACGTTTTGTAAATATAAAAGAGCGTTTTCCGCTTTCTGCTCTCCGCTTCTTGTAGCTACCATAGTCTGACTCGCATATGTTCAGGGTCATGCCGGTGCTGCTATAGCGTATGGATCTCTTTTACTTAGAGGTTAGTAATATCCTCTTTTCAGTACCAACCCTTCTTGCTTCTTTTACATCAGACCTTGACGATTATACATGGCTTTCTAGATCTTAGGAACACAAACAATATCATTCCATTTCTTGCTTTTCGAGGTTACTTGTTTAAAGATGTCAACAACTTTACAGGTGTGCAAGTCCCAGAATCTCTAACAAGATTGAACACCGTGGGAGTTTCGCCGCCCAAGAGATCAAGAGAAAACATGGAGATGAATCCGTTAGAGATGGCCAAAGAGCAGTTCCAAATCGCTGCAAGAGCAGGATGCGATCTTGGGCTTAAATGGCTGCAAAGAGTGGAGCACGAAGAGAAACTTCTTATGAGCCAAGAAGATAACGAATGTGCATCTGCATAAGCTAACACTTATATGTCTCCTGTGGAGTGAAATCATTAAGCATCTTATGGTGTAATTTCTGCTAGAAAAATATATGTTAATATAACACAACTTTCTCCTTCCTCTTCGATTTTTTTTCTTTCCGAGAGAGCACAACCAAATAAAGCATCATGAAGTCCTCGATGAAAGCCAGGAATCATCTTGAGAAGATCGATGATAGCCAAACATAACATCAATTTACAATCTGAGCATGAAGGTCGTGAAGCTAAAGAAGTTAGAGATACAATACAAAGATAAGGCTGCTAGATATTTGACGGAATACTAATTTGAAAACGGCAAACGCATGGCTTCAGCCTTCTTGAAGATGAAGAAACTAAGCGAGAACCAAACTTGTCTGATCGCCAAGTGGGAGCTTTTTACTGTCAAGTCATTGATATATTAGAAAGTGAGATTCAAGAATCGCTTTCTTAGAAAGTGAGATTGAAGCATTCAAGATCAAACCACTCGTAATTCACATTGATGGATCAAAAGATTTGTTAGAGCGGCATGATGTGTCTGTCTAGTTTTGGTATTGCTTTAGTTTTGAGGAATTCCATGAGCGAGGACGTGTTTTGCCTTTGACTGACTCTAAGTTTGTAAATTTCGGGTTTGACAACCTTTGTGATTTTGTATGGTCTTATCAATGAGCGCCGAGCTTGTCTGCTCTTTATTCTTTCGTGTTTTCATAGACCTTGCAAAGGACGTAGTCATCTTGTGCAAAATAACGTTCATAGACTTTCTTGTTGTAGTAAAGATAGGCTAGTTATTGGTAGTTTTGAATGCGGAATAAGGCTCAATTGCGTCCTTCTTCAATCATGTTGAGATCTTGAAGTAGCATTTGTTCGTTGAGTTTGGCGTGTTGTAACATTTGACCGCGGCGTAGACAGTAAACATTGGCTTCTAAAGGAACCATTTCTTCAACTCCGAGTGCCAAGGAAAATGGAGTTTGTGCTGTTGCATGATGAGGAGTTGTTCTGTGTGACCATAGGACGTCGTCGAGCTCATCGGTCCACACTCCATTCTTTTTCTCCAATCGTTTCTTGATGCCATCAATGATGGTTTTGTTAGTCGCATTGCCTTGGCCTTCCTTTGAGGGTAGCGTGGAGTTGACTTGCTGAGTATGATGTCCCATTTTTCGCACAATACTTCAAATAATTTGGATGTGAATTGTGTTGCGTTGTCAGTGACGATCTCATATGGTAGTCCATATCGGCATATGATATATTTACAAACGAAGTTTTGAATCGAATGTCGTGAATCTCGACGTATGCTTTAGTGAAGTAGTCCATCATGATCAGAAGAAAGCGTCTTTGGTTTGAGAGCAGCAGAGGGCCGATAATGTCCATTTCCCAGCGCATGAAGGGATATGCGGAGGTTGGTATTGTGAGTAGCTATGTTGGTCGATGAATAAATGGTGTGTATCGGTGGCACTTATCGCATTTTTCGCGTAAGCTTCACAATTGCCGACCATGTTAGGCCAGTACTGGCCGTTCATTTTGATTTTAAGAGTGATGACTGGTCAACCTAAGTGATTTCTACAAGCCCATGTATTAAGTAATAGGCTCTCTTGACTTTGAGTCGTCGTGCCGGCCACTTGTCTTCATGCACTTGTTTTCAACCACTTACATTTGTCGGCGGGATAAGCGTCCAAGTTAGCTGGATCAATATTGATGCCGATTTGTTCTGCTGGATCGTCGTCATGATCCTTGATTGTGAGAATTTTTCCTGGTGTCATGTCTTCGTTCTTTGGAAGAATGTCACCTTTTAGGGCAATCCTTGGTTCGTTGATTATTTCGACCGGAATTCTTCATCGTAATTCCGGATTGGGAGTTGGTGCAATGGAGGCAAAAGCGTCCGCTGGTGCATTTTCGCTTCTTGGAATTTTGATAATTTCGAATGATTCAAAAGGATTTGCGAGTTCTTGAGAGGTTTTGAGATAAGCTTTCATTCATTTGCTTTTTCTCCATATTCGCTGTTGACAGGATTCGTAACGAGTTGAGATTCACAGTGTGCTTGAAGATTTTTTGCGCTGATCTCTTTGGTTAGTCTGAGGCCGGCGAGCAGTGCTTCGTACCCGGCTGCGTTTCTGATGCTGTAAAGCCAAGGCGGAATGATTGTTCTAGAACTTTTCCAGTTGATGACTGATGTCGCACTCCTTCTCCAACACAGCGTTTTTAATGATGCGCCGCCAACGTATAGCTTCCAGCATTTGTTGACTTCTTGAACGTCGGTGTCCAGCTCTGGTGATAGGTTGACGAGGAAGCTGGCTAAGACTTGAAACTTGGCGCTTTTCCAATTACGATAGTCGATGTCGTATTCACTAAATTCCACGACCCACTTGGCTAGTCGGTCTGATTGACTTTGCTTGTGTAATATTTTTCGAAAAGGTTCACTGCTGAGAACGACAATTGTATGAGATTGGAGTTAAGGTCAAACTTTCCTTGTTGCGAGGCCAAGTTTTTCCATAATTGGATATCTAGTTTATGCGCCGTTAAGATTTTTGCTGATGTTGAAGATGGGCTTTTGTTCGCTGCAATCGTCTCTAACGAGGACTCCACTGATAGCCGGGTTATAGACTGCATTGTATAGAAAGAGTATCTCGCCGTCGTGTGATTTTTCCAAGACTGGTGGATTTGGGAGGTATTCCTTGAGTTGAATGAAGGCCTCTTGCCATTTGTCGTCCCGAACGGATTTCTTGTTGCAGCAAAGGAATCGATTAAATGGTAAGCAATTGTCAGTTGATCATGAGATAAACCGGTTGAGAGCGGCGATGTGACCTGTGTGTCATTGTACTTCTCAAGTGTTTTGTGGTGATGGGAGACCGATGATGGTGGATATTTGCTTGGGATTAGCTTTTATCCCTTTATGTGTGACTACATAGCCGATGAATTCTCCAGATGTGATGCCGAGCGTGCATTTTGTTGGATTAAGTTTCAAGATTTACTGATTGAGAATGTTGAAACATTCTTTGAGATGTCTAGGGTGTTTTGAAGCGATCAATTATTGGACGAGCATTTCATCAATATAGACCTCAATTGTGGTGTTGAGCTCGTCAGCAAACATGCGATTAACCAAACATTGATAGGTTGCCTCTGCGTTTCTGAGGCCGAATGACATAACTTTGTAACAGTAGGTGATGCGCTCTATGATAAAGGCTGTCTTTTCACGGTCGTCGGGGTGCATTAGAATCTGCTTGTATCCTGAGAAAGCGTCCATGAATGATTGCTTGTTTCTTCTTTTACGAGACGGTTGATGTACGGCAGAGGAAAACTGTCTTTTGGACAAGATTTGTTTAAATCTGTGAAATCGAGGCAGACTTTTCACTTGCTGTTCTTCTTCTTGACTATCTCGGGTTTTTCCATCCAGTCAGGGTACTTCACTTCTTAAATGGATCCGGTGTCTAAGAGATTTTCGACTTCATATTTTACCGCTTTGGATCTTTCAAGGCTGAGCATACATTTTTTTTGGTTGATCGGCTTGTCTTTAGGGTCGACGTTGAGTTCGTGAGTTGTGATGGTGGGGCTGATGCCTTCCATCTCTTTGATTGACCATGCAATAGTTGTGAAGTTCTGTCGTATGAAGCTGATGAGTTCCTTTTTGATATCGTTGGGCAATTATGTTCTGATACCTTTGAATTTGTCAAGATCTGACTCGTCGATGACGATTTGACGGATGAGTTCATTTTTGGGTCCTTTGTTGCTTTGTTCGGTGTTGATCATGCATGATGGTTCTCTCAAGTTAGGTTCTGTGAGGAAGCACGCGCGGCTGATTCTTTGTTTGTCTCTCATTGTCTGGATTATGTTGGGTGTTGAGAATTTTAGAAACTGGTGGTAGGTTGAAGGGACCGCGTTCATTGCATGTATCTAATGAGTGCCAAGAATGACACTGTAGATCGATGGCTTGTCGATGACCATGAATTTGAAAAATTTAGTGACTAGGCCGATGTAAACGGGTAACTTGATTGTGCCGGTCGTGAAAGTTGTCTAGCTTGTGAAGCCGGTAAGTGATTTTATGACTTGTTTGATGTCGATGTATCTAATCTCCATCTTTGTTAATCTTTCATTGAAAATTAGGCCGATCGAGATGCCGGTGTTGATCAAGATTCGTGAGACCTCGCAATTTATGATGAGTTCGATCTCTAGAGGATAATAGTGTAGAGTGTGTACACCAGTTAGGTCTTCATCAATGAAGATGATGGGCAGATCGTCGGTAATGGGTCTTGGAGAGCTCAGCACGGCAGTGGCTTTGCGTTCGTACTCCTTGATAGATCTGACTAAGTCATTACAAGTGATTAATCAGCACATATAATCATGTTGATTAGGTGTACGACGTGAGGTACCTTGTCTTCATTGTTTTGATCACCACGTGGGCGTTTTGGGGCGCTAGTGTTAGAAGAGCGGTGTTGCATTCAGTTTTTTTGGGATATCCTTCTTCTCGTCGCATGTCGTCTTCATTTTCTCTTTGACAATGTTCGTTGTTTTTGCGTTGGGCGACGTCTCTTAGCTCATCAATGGTGGTTTGTAGTTTGGCTTTCTGGAATTGCAAGAACAAGGCGTCTTTTAAATGTCGCCATGATTAAGTGTCATGGGTGATTGTTTTATGGTAGTCGCAATAGCGTTGTGAGATTTTGCGTTCTGATGGCGGTAGTGGTTGTGGTTTTGTTTTTTTTTTGGTATTGTGAGTTCATTTATTCCATGGTTTGGATGATGTTCGTTGAGTTTCGCTTTCTTCGACAAGTGAGTTGGTCGGCTTTCCATAGTAATCACTTTTCTCATAGTGTTTCCGTGGCTCACGATAGTCATCTTTTTGGTTGTTTACTTGTTGGTCGCATACTTCTTGGCCAGTGCTGCCTTTTGTTCTTCAATCTCAATAACTTTTTTTCCCGATGAAAAGCGTCTTCCAGTGTGTGTGGTTTGTTAAGACAAAGGTCTTGGTGAAACGCGGCTTCGAAGCAAACATCGTTTTGGAGCGCGCTGATAGCCAAATCGTTTGTGGTTGAGACATGTGAGATGAGTTTTTTGAATCTTTCCCTGAAAACTCGTAAAGTTTCCTTTGGGGTATGAGCTAGTGACTAGAGGGAATTAGGGGAAGCATCCTTTTCCATATACATGGAGTAGTGTTTAAGAAAGGTCCTTGATAGCTTATGGAAGCTGTTGATCGAGTCCGCTGGCAGGCGTGAAAACCAACTGAGAGCTGAGCCGTCGAGACTTTCGATGGATAGTTGAGAATAGTCTGCGTCTATTTCTTCTAATGTGAATCAGGAACGGACCATTGGCGATTCTAAAAGTCGTCATGTTATTGCTAGGATATGAACTGCCGTTGAAGATGTCAAATTTGATTTTGTCGGGATGGTGGACATTCACATCAGTTATGTGTACCGAGAAATGAGTCCTTTGTGTTTCTTTGGTGACTCGTTCGATTTCCGTTGCCGACCATGTGGCATGATGAACTTAGGTTTTCCTCTTTGAAGCTTTCCTTGGTCTCCATTAGTTCTCGACGATAGTCATTGTCTTGATTTGATCCTCAAATAGATTCTGCACGGGCAATGTTGTATTTGAAAGATCCAAAGGTTAGTTATTTGGTGATAACATCTTTCCCTTTGTGGGAAGGGATTTGTTGTGATTGGATGGTTTTCTGCTTGTCGTTCCATGCGCAGTTTGTTCTGGGCGGCGTTCAGTTCATTGACTCGCGTGGTTGTTTGTCTCAACAGTTCGTTCTGCTCACTGATCTTTGCTAGAAAGATGTCATAGACGGATTCTGCTTTGATCTGCTTTTCTTGGTTCTTGTATTTGGTTGGATTTCGGTTTTGCATTCCTTTTGTTGTTGAGCTTGATCGCCGGTCTCAGGGTTTTTATTATGATTACCGTCTCAGGATCGCTGGCTTCGTGATCGCTTGCTTCGGGTTCACCAGCTTCATGATCGATGGTTTATGGATCCTTCCGTGTTGGAGATTCATCGATCATCGTTGAGCGGAGTGTTCGAAAGATCTTTGAAAACTGCCCCATAGATAGGCCTACGCGAAAAACCCGGACTCAAAAACCCAAACTGGAAATGACCCGAAAACCGGTTCAGATCGGGGTCGGGTATGGGTACTTTTACCCGATGGGTATTCCACTCTTGGACTTGTGGGTATATTACTTTTTCAGGTATTATGGATATAATATCTGTATTTTGGGTATTTATTTAAGTTTTTCTGGTTTTCGGATATATTTTTGACATTTTAGATAATTATTATTTGGTTGCAAATATTTTTTACGGTTTTCGAATTTTCGAGTCAAATTCAGGTAATTTTACAAATTTCGGGTATTATGGATAACACTACCCGAAATCCGTTTGATATCTGGGTTTTTTGGGTATAAATCATATTCAAAACTTCACACCTGAACCGACCTGGAACCGGAAGGACCCGAACTGAACCCGAATCAAAATACTATCGGTTCTTATATGTGTATAAAACTCGCCAACCCAAAATAACCGAAACCGATCAAACTCAAATACACGAATGCCCAGACCTACCCATAGACTGCGTCAATTGTAAGATCCAGATTCTGCATATTTAAAGATAGAAAGAACCTTAGGGTTAATTACACATTCTTTACTTGACTTCTAAAACTAACTCGGCGGATGGCGATAAGATTATGGAAAAATTAAGGTTTCGATGAATCATGAATGGCAGAGTTAGGAACTAGGTCATCAGAAAGATTTTTTAGGTTAGACTTTGAAAAGATCTCAAAAGACTAGGGAATTTGTGAGTAAAGATGATTCTATTATGAATGTTTGTGTTTACAATGACGAGCTTGAAGCTCTTATATATAGATACAAAGTCGGCGTAAAAGCCTTATTTCCTAAAATAAAATAGATATCTTCCGTTTTTGATCAGTGTAAATCTTGGCTTCCAAGTTATCTTTCTTTTATGTGCAGTGTATCGCTTAGTTGTGATGATTATCTCTTTGTCACTGATCTAATATATCCATCTTTCTATTTTGAGCCGATCTTTAGGAAGTAGACAGAGTTATCAATTACTGTGAACTCAAGTCTCAGGGTATTCTTAACTCCAGTTCTCAAATGCAATCTTTGTGATCCAGTGTTGATAGGGCAGTCAAATTGTTTGAATGCAATCTTGTGCTTTCTAATCACTTGGTTTGTTTCTTCGGTTGATAGTCCATGGAGCTTGTAAAGCTGTGTAAGTAAATAAATCGTCGGCTAACTACTCTTTAATTCTATGTCAAAACTGCAAGTCAAGACAGCAATCTATGAGTTGTGACTTTTGTTTTGTGCATATGCCAAAGTTTCAACTAAAGTAAGTACAGACTAGGTTTAATATCACTGAATCTTAGTTTTATACTTTTATTATTATTATTTTTTTTTTGCTAAACGACTGAATCTTAATTTGCCATACAATTATTGTATTTTATCATCACCTCTGTAACATCACATGTAGCTTTCAACACGATTCATTCTGATACCTCTTCCGGTTACTACAACAACCCCTGTGCAAGTGGAAATTCTTATGGTCGCTTTGGCTGAGATAGAGGCAACTTCTTTTCTTTTTGGGTAAAAATGTTAAAATTTATTATCGTTTTCGAGTTTTTGACAGAAGTACAAAGATTACAAAGAAGACAGGAGCAAAACAAAATAAAACTAATAGAAACAAACGCCACTAATGAATACAACAGATAAGAAAGGCTAAGATAAAGGTCCTAACAAAACTTTAAAACCGACACAGAACCAATCCCGAGAGCAGCAATCACACGTCAAGACGTAGACCATCCCGCTTTTGCCATAGTTCCGAATAACTAGAGTTCACATCATAGTTGCCACGAGCACCATCCTAAGGCCAGCACTCAAACCTCTGGAGTGAGATGCCTACAGTTTCTCCTAAAACTATAGGGATCTCCGGAATCCGTAACGTACTAGCTAGCATCTGGCGACAAGAGAGGCCAAGCGGGCCGTCGAAGAGTCACCTCCTATTACCATTCCCGATCGAACGAATCTCTCAAGAACCAGGCCCCACAGCTACAAGATAGCCGCAACAATAAACCGGCACCTCAACATCTCTAGATCGGGTCTATCTCACCATCACCACCGGTCTAATCCCGGAGCCAATCAGGGACAAAGCTTAAACACAAACTCACCGCCGCAACAAGATGGACTAACACTGCCGGGAACCCCCAGCCACACCGGTGAACGACGGCACCGGAGCCATACCGCCAAAACGCCGGAAGTAACACCGCCGAGCCACCCGCCACAACCACCGCAGGGATACACCGTCAGAGGATCCAAACTTGCCGGAGAAACACAAGCCACCTCGAATAGGCAAGCCACAAGACCAGATCCACCATCTAACCACATAACCGAACTTGTATTCGTCCTCAAAATCCTATTTTCCGGTGACGAGATCAACGGAGGACCGAACAGTCTTTTACACCACCCTCCTGTCGCGAGAAACACCACAGAAGGACCGTAACGCCGGGAGAGAGGCAACACCCCACCGTCGTTAACGCCATCGAGCGTGTGTCACCGGCTAAACTGGACACGCCGAGGCTCGGAGATAGATAAAACGTCGGGGAATAGACGGAGATGACCAGATCCCGAGAGAGGAGAGAAGGAAGAGGCGGAGACACAACTTAGCCGGCGCGCCTCACCTCAACCGCATCCGCCGCGACGCCGTGGTTGATATCTCTTTCTCTGCCTTTTTTATATATTTTGTTGAAAAAAGGCAAAATGTTATCGTTTGAAAAAAAAAACTGGTCTATATAATTAAACACTCTCACAAACGATTTTCATTGATATCTCTTTCTCTGCCTTTTTTATATATTTTGTTGAAAAAAATGGAGACGATTGCAGGAGATGTTGAAGTACATATAGATGCGAATGTGGTGGACACTAAAAGCTACATCAACAGAGATTGCATCAATCTCTTCCAAAAGCAACGGAGATTTCTGATTGACGAATCAGATGGAACCGTCACTTGCATTGGACTTTACCATGGGGCTCCTCTTCCCGTCCCTCATATCTGTTTGAATCTCTTGACCTACAAACCCAAACCTAAAGATCTTTTTTCACGCTCGATTCCCATCTCCATAATTCTTCATTGTCCCTTGATATCGCCTATAAGATAGCTTCTCAAGCGACTCAAAAACCTTACATCATGACCGTTAATGTCGTTTTGTTACAAGACGTGTTCCACACGGTTCCTTGTCTTCCGAAAAAAGAGATCCAAAAAGAAGAAATTACATGTGTCATCTGTTTGGAGGATTTATGGACCCAGGGTCGTGGCTACTTGATAGTTTCTGATGTTCCCCTTGAACAGCCACACTGGCTTCTTGAAAACCCTCTTCTTTCCCGTAAGGCTGTCCTAAGCGTAAGAGTCTAGCTAAATCCCATCTTTGACAATGACTCCATAACAGTTTTAGATGATCCTGTTTGCAAAATGCATCAAATTCCTCAATCTTGTCTTCTCTGTTGTTTTTGTTACCAAATCTTGACATAACAATTTTAGATGATCTTGTTTTTTTTTTAAATGAAGGTTAAACTTTTCAAAACAAACGCTACTGTTTACATCTATGTGCCTCTAGTTTTTCGGATTTTTATAGGTGACAACAAAGATATCATGAACAACAAAACATCAACTGAAAACAATTCATATGTGTTTTCCCCCGCTTCTTTAATTCCATGCAGCTTCTCCCCTTGATCGGAGTGAGGATATACGGTTTCTTACATTTTTGTCTATCATAGGCATCAGATAAGTTAATGGTGAAGCACTACAAGAAAAAATGTATTTAGCCACGGATCAGCCACGACTGTCATGGCTACGATTTTTCCAGTCACGAATAGTTACGAATTAGCCACGACTGCAACAAAACAAGATTCATTGCTAATTCGTAGATATTTGTGACTATATAGTCACAAATTATGTTTCATAGCGCATCGTGGAAAACAAGCCACGAATAACTATAAAATTGGCCATAGCTAATTGAAATCACGAATAGACACGAAACATTCCATGGCTAATTTTCCACAAAACGATCGTGGTTATTCGAGGAAATATAGCCAAAAATTTTCTCGAAACATTTCGTGGCAAACTATATCAATGAATAGCCACAATCATTTTCGTGGCTTTATGAGATAGCTACGAATAGTCCCAAATTATCTGTGGCTATTCAAAACCTAAACCCTAAATAAATCCTAAAACTTTGAAGTATAAACAAAATCTAATAACTAACTTTAATTACAATAATATATTTAAAATTTAAATTTAACTTTAATAACTAACTTTATTAGTTTTCAAATTACAATTTTCAAACATTAACTTAAAACCTTAACTATAACTTTTCAAACCCTATACCCTAAACCATAGTCATATTCTAAACCTTAAATTCTTAATCATAAATTGTAAAATCAAAATATAACCATTAATTATATATGCATAAAACTAATATTTAAGTCATTTAAGTCAAACCCTATACCTAAACGCTAAACAAACCCTAAAACTATAAAATTTAAACAAAATTCTAATTAATAAAATTCTAATTACTATAACATCTCTAAAACTAAGATTCAATTTTTATAAAAGAAAAATCAAATCTATTATTTTCAAACATTAACTTATAACCCTAAATATAACACTTCAAACCATATACACTAAACCATAATCATACTATAAACATAACTCTTATCATAAAATGTAAAATCAAAATATAAAATTAATTATATATACTTAAAACTAATATTTAAATAAATTATAAAGAATTTCTAATGTTCAAATATACTATTTTCAAACATTAATTTGAAACCTTCAATATATAAACATATTTTAAACAGTAATAAATTAAAAAGTATTATGATTTTTTTGAAATATACTAATCTAACAAACTAAAAAGTATTTATGAATAATTTAAGTATTATATAATTTAATTAAAAAAATTAAAATGAAAAAATCATGTAAACGAAAATTATAATCAATTTGTATGATTTTATTGTTTTTAAATCACTTTTAATTTTTTTTTATCTCTTACATTTTTAAATTTAACACTTTTGAAATTTAAATATAATAATTTTAATTTTTATATTATTTTAACCATTTCTTTTATTTTTAAATTATTTTTGATTATTATGTATTAATTAAACTAAAAAATATTCTACTGGTTAGTAACATAGTACACGTATCACTAATAACAACCGTTGATGAGAAAAAATCAATGGCTCAGATGTTGTTTTATTCATTCCACACATATCACCCTACAATCAATGACAACCATTGATCTTCCCTCCCACAATCAATGACAACCATTGATCTTCCATGTAATTAATTTTCTAATAAATATATATAAAATTAATTTTTATAAAAATATTTTTTCTATTTTTTAATAAAAAAACATGAATAGCTACGGTTGTAAGTTGTAACTCGTGAATATATAATAATATCTACGGTTTTAAGTCGTGGTTATTAGTGGCTATATTAGCCACAAATGTAAGTTATAGCTATTCGTGGCTATTAGCCACGAACGATTCGTTGCTAAGCCGTGGAAACGTAGCCACGAATAGCCACGATTGACTAATAGCAACGAGCTCATAGCCACGAAACATATTCGTGGTTATCCGCGGCTATGGACGAAATAGCTACAAATATTTAGCTATAGCCACGAATAATTCCGTGGCTATAAGCAAGATTTCTTGTAGTGAAGTTGCTTCTCCATGTCTTCGAGTCTCTCTCTCTCTCTCTCTCTCTCTCTCTCTCTCTCTCTCTCTCTCTCTCTCTCTCTCTCTCTCTCTCTCTCTCTCTCTCTCTCTCTCTCTCTCTCTCTCTCTCTCTCTCTCTCTCTCCATATATGATATAGAGTGGCCTGAAATGTGTAACTTAAGAGTTTTAGATCTTTTTGTTTTGTTTTAGATGATCTTATCTTCTATGTTGCAATCAAAAGTCTTAGTATTTAAAGTGGTGATGGAATTTATTTCAAAATTATACTTGCGGATTCTTCTACCATGACTGCTTATATGTTGCATGGCTGCCTATTATATATAGGTTTGAGTTTAAGAAAAAGTCCTTCGTAGACTAAAATCAGGAGGAGGAAAGCAATTGACCCTATATAGAGCCAGCACATATCGTCAATCAATATCGCATTCTGAGTTTTTTGAGCCAATGTTAAAAATGTTTTAACTAGTCTTTCAAGTCCATTAAGCTTTTTACTGAAGACTTGGATCACAAGTTTCCGCTTCCTCTTCGATTTGCTCTTTCAGTTTGGATAGTTCAGAACCAAACAAGAACCATGAAGTTCTTTACAAGAATCATCTGAAGAAGATTAATCATATCCAAATACAAAGATAAGGCTGCTGGTTTGTTTATTTAATGGAATACTAATTTGAAAACAACAAACGCATGGCTTCAGTCTTCTTCGCTATCTTAGAAAGTGAGATCGAAACATTGGGGAACAAGAAAGCTAAGCTGAGATGGAGAAGGAATCTGATATATTTCCTGAAGATCTGTAGTGAAAATATTCAGATTCTTTAAAGCAACCTTCATTACGTAATGAAAAGTTACCATTATAGATTCTGTTTTTACCCATAAATTAAGAATAAACATCCACTTCATGTTTAGTCAAACTGCATTACCAAATAAACATCCATCTCATGTTTACGCAAACGCAAACGACATTACCAAGATACCGAAAAAGTTCGATTCTTTACATCTTACTGATGTTCATCATTAACCTGAAGAAAGCTGTGACGGTGTTGCTGGTGGGTCGACACTACAAGAAAAAATCTGGATCAGGAACATCTGCTGTCAAGGCTCCCAAGGAATCTTATCAATACCAGAAGTATCCTCAATGGAGTCCATGCAGCATAATTCAATGGCACTTTTGTTTTATGAAGAACATGCTGTAACTAATGAATTATGGAATTGATGATGTTCTATTTATGTGTGAGACTATAATTATATACAACCAGAGAGATCTCTGTCTAAGAAAACCAAGAATATTGACAATCAATGTACAATCATTTAGACGTGATGCGGAAGATATGAGAACCGTTGAGGAAGAGTTTCCATATTCTATCACACCCCTTCAAGACGGACGGCTATGAGAGAGTCCGATCTTGACGGAAAGATTCTGAAATTTAGTATGAGGAAGTGGTTTAGTGAGCACATCAGCAAGCTGGTCAGCGGATGTAACATGGCTAACTCAGAGTTGACAACTCTGAACAAATTGGCGTACAAAATGATAGTCCAAGGTGATATATGCCGCCAAGTAGGTTGCATCATGTAGATTTCTTCTTGAAGATGGTCTTGTAAGAAAGCGTTGTTGACATCAACTTGTTTAAGACACCATCCACTTGTCACTGTCGTACTCAGTATTATGCGAACAGTGGCTGGTTTTACGACTGGCTAAACGTCTCTTGGTAATCTATGCCTGGTCGTTGATTGTATCCATTCGCCACAAGTCATGCCTTGTATCGATCTATTGTGCCATCCGGTTTCCTTTTGATCGTGTAGATCCACATGCACCCAACAACATTTGACACATTAGTTTTATGAACGAGATCCCAAGTATGGTTTCGTAGTTGGGAGTTGATCTCGTCTGTCATGGCAGTGCGCCAATGATGGCTCTTAAGAGCTTCAGCCGTCATTCGTGGTAGCATTTCAGACGATGGAGTAGTGGTAGTGTGGAGGTTCAGCTTTTGAACTTGTTTCCTCTGTCGAGTGCTTTTGCGAGTTAGGACTGGTTGAGGATCAATAGTAGTCTGTTGAGGAGAAGAGTCTTGTGGTGGTGCAGGAGCTTCTGACATGTCGGTTGAGTTTGGTGTTGAGTCAATCTCAGGCTCCGGTTCATGTGATGAAGATGACGGAGCTGAGACGGAGGAGGGACTTTGTTCACCATATGTGTTTTCAGTCGGTGGTGCGTTTATCTTTGGTTGAGGTATAACTGTGACGACAGGTAGAGACCGTTGAGTGGCAGAGACGTGATCGGAAGTGTGTTAAGAGATTTCAACATGAGTGTTCACTGCGAAAGGAAAAACAGTTACGTGGAAAATAACATGACGAGATGTATAGACTCGAGAGTTAGTTTTATCAAGATAGAGATATGCACTTTGCATAATAGAATATCCAAGAAACACACAAGGAGTTGATCTTGTATCTAATTTATGAGAAGTGTAAGGTTTTAACCATGGAAAGCATAAATACCTAAACACACGCAATTTATGATAATTTGGAGTATGTCCGAAAACCAGTTGAAAAGGGGATTTGAAATAAAGAGTTTGAGATGGCATACAATTTATAAGGTAAACTGCCGCACCAAACGCGTAAATCCACTATGACTTGGCATCGAGACATTGGACATAAGTGCTAAACCTGTCTCAAAAATTTGTCGATGACGACGTTCAGCTATTCTATTGTGCTCGGGCGTATGAGGTGGGCTTGTCATATGTGATATACCATGACTAGAGAGGAATGTCCGAAGACCAATGTATTCACTCCCATTGTCCATATAAAGAGTTCGCAACTTAGATTGAAATCGATTTTCAACCAAGTTTTTGAACGTAGTAAAAACATTATAAACTTGTGATTTCTGTTTTAAGGGGTATAACCAAGTATACTGCGTAAATGATCAAAAAGATGACATAATATTTAAAACCATCAATTGAAATTAAAGGCAAAGTCAAAACATCAGAAAACACAATATCTAATGGTTGAGAGGATTTTAAAGTAGAAGTAGAGAATGGTAACTTATGCATTTTATTAATAGAAGAAGCATTGCAAGGTTGAGGAAGCAAAACATTTGAAGAAACTGGTAACTGAAAAGTAGAAACTAATTTTTGAAGAATAGGAAAAGCAGGATGTCCTAGGCGAGAGTGCCAATCGGACGAAGAAGTTTTAATAGTAGATGCAAAAGCAAGAGATGGTGGCATCGATGATCTCGATTTGGGCCACTCATAAGTTCCATCTTTAGACTTGCCTTCCAGACGAAGAGCCCCCGTGTGTAAATCCCTGACTTAAAAATACGTTGGTGTAAACGTAACCGCAACTCCCTTAGTTTTGCACATTTGGTATCAGTAATGATCCGTTCCCGGCGAACCGGAAACGACAACGTTAGGACACCCGTTGAACCGAAACGGTCCAACCAGGCTGCCTTTCCATGGTCCCAGGAACCCGCGAGCTCCCTTCGATTCAAATCCACCAAGAACATCAGACGATCGATCAATCCTTCATCCGTATCTACGAGGAAATAAGGACGGAGAAAGAATGATGTCTGAGTAATTGTTTCAAAACACAATTACCCAGTGAGGTCGAATTCAAGGAATCCGCGATATCATCATACGCCATCACAACAATAAGAAACAAGTTCAAGGTTAATAACACCTTGCACCCAACGCCCGAAGACATGCAATCAACCTGCACACTAACAACTTGTTCATAGGTGCGAGCTCGGGCCCCAACATCCACGCACACACCCATGAACCGACTCGGGCCACAATCCTACTCAACCGGTACCAACCGGCATCCATTCAGCCACAACCCACTCGGGCCACAACCTTACTCCACCACAACAGACTCGGGGCACAACCCTACTCAACCACAACACTCTCACACAAACATGTATCTCTTCTTGGTCATCTTCTCAAGTACTCCAATTGTATCCCTCAAATCAGCTTGGATCCATCTGATATTTCCTCGCCTCGAATCCCATTTCCATGATTCTCTGATAAGCCAAGGAAAAGTTCCATCATCAGAAACAACACTTTCCAGCTACATTTGAACTCTTCATCTTGTAGTGTTGACACTTTTCTCTTGTTTGTTCCTGGCAAACTAAAGAGCTAATCAAATTCCTCAATCACGATGTTAGTTTGCATGTAAATGGTAAACCAAAGCTCTGATGTTCCTCTTGAACAGCCACACTGGCTTCTTGAAAAGAATCTTCTTTCCCGTAAGGCTGTCCTAAGCGTAAGAGTCTAGCTAAATCCCATTTTTTACATCGACTCCGTAACAGTTTTAGATGATCTAGTTTGCAAAATGCATCAAATTCATCAATCTTGTCTTCTACGTTTTTATTTTTTACCAAAATCTTGACATAACAATTTTAGATGATCTTTTTTTTTTAATGAATGTTAAACTATTCAAAACAAATGCTACTGTTTACATCTATGTGCCTCTAGTATTGAGATTTCTATAGGCGACAACAAAGATATCATGAACAACCACTACAAGAAATCTGTCAAATAGCCACAAATTTTCTTGGCTAATTTAAACCAGCCACGAATAGCCACGAAATAGCCACGAATTCATTTTTTTTAATTCGTGGCTATTTCGTGGCTATTCGTGGCAAAATAGCCACGAAAAAGCCGTTGTGGTTATTCGTGACTATATTTTCCACGAATAGCCACAAATAGATCATGGAAGAAATAATCCACGAACAGCCACGAAATATTCGTGGCTACGTTTCCACAAAAAATTCCGTGGCTATTCGTGGAAAAATAGCCACAAATTGCCACAAAGATTTCGTGGAAAGGTATAGCCACGAGTCGCCACGAAAAAGTCGTGGCTAACTAACTACGAAAACCTTTCGTGGCTATTTGTGGATATAGCCACGAACTGGTTTGCGGCTATCTGTGGCTAAATAAAATATCTACATAGCCACGAACGATTTCATGGCTATCTGTGACTTATGACTTTAGTCACATCAGCTTCTCACGGGTTGAAATGTCAATCAGGCACGGGTGTAGTCAATTCTATGTCGGCAATAATTTATTCGACTTAGCCACGAAATTATTCGTGGAAATTCGTAGCTATTCATATAGCCACGAAATATTTCGTGGCTATTCGTGGTAAATCTATATTTCGTGGCTATCCGTGGCTATGGAGATATTATACATGATTGAAAAGATTGTATCCTTTGTTCAACGACATATCAAGTAGCCTTTAGACTTGATTGATGGCAGGGAATATATTCTTATTAGCCACGAAAATTTTCGTGGCTATCCGTGGCTAATGAAATCTATAAATTACACGAGAACTCAACCATTGAGAGATATCAAAAATCAATATATACATTACAAAATGTCTGATTTTTCCGGATCGATAGAATGGATGTATAAAGGTGTAAAGCGTTCCGATAAAAGTGTGTTTAAAAAATTCAGCGAGGGTTTAAACATTTTTCTTTCTTTTTCTTGTAGTCAACCTTCTTATCTAGAGAGTAGAATTTTGTATTGTCCGTGTAGTAGATGCAAGAACCAGGAGAGAAGCGATTATGAGACTGTTATGCATCACTTAATGAGTAAGGGATTTACGGATAATTATTATGTGTGGACGCAACATGGAGAAAATTGCCAGTACGATGGCGAGGCTTTAACAAGTCATCATGTGGCGGAAGATGGAGCATGGAACGGTTATCCTAATATTCAAGTTCCAGATGATCAAATCCCGGAGCCCGTTGGAGATTTCAACATGCTACCTGACAATGCCGAAAACTTCCAAGAACCAATATGCGACGAATACCATGATCCAGTTCTCAAGGCGTTAGAAGCTGCAACCAACCTTTATATGATGGATGTGCTGATGGAATATCTCAATTGTACTTGACGTCAAAAGTGATCAATTAGAAGACCAATTTCAATATTCCGGAGGAATACCTTGACGATATTGCGCATACATTTATTTATGTTCTTCCATCGCCTAACAATGCTCCTAAATCATACTACGAGACAAAGAAGCTGACGCGTTCTCTTGGGTTGCCTTGTCATAAGATTGATGTCTACGAGGATAATTGTATGCTATTCTGGAAGGGAGAAGATAAAGATCCGTTACAATGTCGGTTTTGTAAAAAAGATCGATACGAACAAAATGTGGGTCGGTCGGGGAAGAAGATACCAAAGCAGAGGATGTTTTATCTTCCGATTGCGGATCGATTGAAGCGCTTGTATCAATCTAGTACGACGACTTCACAGATGAGATGGCATGCGGAACATGTATCACCCGAAGGAGAAATGCATCATCCGTCAGACATGAGGCCGTGGAAGCATTTTAAGGAGGTATATCCTGCTTTTGCTACTGAGATTCGTAATATTTATCTCGGCTTATCCAACGATGGTTTTAATCCAATTGGTATGAACGGCCAATCATATTCTGTTTGGCCCGTCATCATAACTTACACCTCGGGATGTGCATGAAACGGGAATATTTCTTCCTGGTCCGTATTAGTGCCAGGGCGAGCAATCCGAAGAAAAGCTTGGATATTTATCTGCAACCGCTGATCGAAGAATTGCAAAATTTATGGAGTGACGGTGTAGAGACATACGATGTATAATGAAAAGAGATGTTCACGATGCGAGCGGCCCTGACATGTACAATTAGCGATTTTCCAGCGTATGGTATGTTGTCCGGATGGATGACACATGGAAGGTTGACATGTCCATATTGTATGGATGAGACGAAATCGTTTTGGTTGCCAAATGGCCGAAAGCACAGCTGGTTCGATTGTCACATATGTTTTTTCATGAGAATCATCCTTACAGGCGGAATACTAAATCTTTCCTGAAGAACAAATCTGTTCATGATGAACCTCCACCATGGTTGACTGAGGAAGAAATTTTACGCGAGAGGATAAACAACATAGGCGGACTTTGCAAGACGGTGAACTGTGGAGGCAAAGGATATGACAATCCAGCTCGGACAATTGAAGCATATGGTGTGATACCCCGTATCAAAAATACGGTCAACGGGCAGAAAAAGTCAACTAGGGGAAAAATTGTCATTTTTGCCAAGTGAGGGGCAAAATGGTAATTTTGCCAAAATTCGAGACGGAAGCCGAGACGGGCCAAATATTCTTATGTTTCAACATAAAGAATGTTTAGAAGATCCGAATTGGAAGAATCGGAGCGGAAATATGTTTTACGGCTTGTCGGGAATAGAAACCAACAAACCCGAAGAAACTTCAAAAATTCATATCCGGAGCTACGTAAGTCCGAACAGAGTGATTCGAAATGCTAAATTCATCAAATAGCATGGAGAATCTTATTATGGAGGTTTGAGGATTTATGGGATCATCCAGAGACGTTCTAAAATATTAAACCCGAAAACCGTCAAAACCGAGCAAGAGGAGAAATGGAGATTTGATGCTTGATTAAGGCTGGTTTAAGAAATGTTTGGCAACAAAAACACTAAGCAAGGACAGGTGTCTTCACCCTGGGGCGCCACTTCTCAGCCTTGGAGTGTCATGCATGGAGAAGTGCATGAATCCTTTGCATGCAAGAACATGTCTTGTCCATTCAATGAACTTCACCAAACAACTCTCTAATCTCTCTTGCTCTCTCTCGACACTCTATCTTCCTCTCTCCAGATTCACCAAACAAACCCAGAAACTCATCCCAAATCCTTTGAATCTTCATAGAAAACCCAAGAACCCTAAATATGTTCTCCATGCCTTCTTGAACAAGAAAGTTCATAACTCTCTCATCTCAAACCCAAATCGCCCTCTGTAAAGTCCTATAGCTTCCTCTCACTCCCCTCTATCATTTCCAGCCAGCCACCGTCGCCGTAGTTCACCGGAATCCGGCCAAGAAGCAACCGCAGATTAGAGTTTGGTGGTTCTCTTCTTTTCTTCATCATATCTGGGTATTTTGGAGTTATGAGTGGATTGATCTTGTTTTTCTGAGCAGATTGGTGGGTGTTTCGCCTTCAGAAGTCGCCGGAAAAGCTTCCTCCGCCGCGATCAACGCCACCGCCGCCGCGGTCAACACCGGAGTGTCGCCGTCAGGAAGCCTCTCCGCCACCAAAATGCAACCGGTTCTTCAAGGAGTGTAGTGGTGTGGTTTGATCGAGAATTGGAGTTGGTTTGGAGTTTATTAAACCGGAGTCAAAGCTGAGTTGAACCGGTCAACGGTTCAATCTCAAACCGGTTTAATCAAACCGGTCCAATTGGAGTGATTTGGTCCGGTTTGCTTCATTGGTTCAGTGGTTCAGGTTGGTCAACGGTTCAAGCTCGGTCAACGGTCAGTCAACGGCCAACGGTCAACCGCCGGTCAACGCGGTCAACCGTCGGTCAACGCCGGAGACCAAGCCGGTCAACGCTTGGTTCACGGCCATTCCGAGGTTTCAGGGCATTCGGGGTTCGGAGTTCGATATTCGGGAGTTCGGGATTCGTGTCGGGCGTCTCGGGATTCACATTCGCATTGAGCCGTCATTCCGCGTCTATCTCACTATGAGTCGGCTCACAAACCTTTTAATTACATATAGACCGGGAATTAATAAACCGTAGCACTAGGATGCATACCCGTTAATTAAGATGACTGGTTAATAATAAATAATTGGACGTTTAATGATAAACCAGATAGGACCGAATAAGCATGTTAGGGTTTTAGAATTAAAAAGGTTAATCGATTGTGTGCCGTTAGGTTGCTAGTAACGATTGGTTGATGCCTTCATATAGACCCGTTTGATTAGGACTGTATATGCATATATATATATATATATGTATAAGACCGATAATTAATGAATCTATATACGGAATTAAGATGCTATTAAAATATGAGTTAAACATAAACGAACGTATAGAATATTATAACGGGATCGGGGGTTAGGTTTAATAACGGGAATGGGGAATGAATCAATTAAATGATAATGAGACGTCGGGGAGTTAGTAAGTTTACTAACTCTAAACCGACATATCGAGGAGTTACTAAAAGATACCTAGAATGGATTAATAAAGGAAGTGGTGTGAATCGTAAGCCGTCTACGGGTTAGCAATCCGCTAACCCAAGGTAGCGGATGAGAATGAATTAAAAGTCTTAGAAACCTAATAGGCCTGCTTGTGGTGATTGTGTGATTGGGTGATTGATTGTGACTGCACGTTTATTATTGTTGCTATTGTGAGCTTTGTGTGAAGGCTTATTAGACTGCTCGGTGTTGGGCCGAGCAGTTGCTGTGGACACTTACTCCGTTCATGGGACCGGGTAAGTTAGTTGGTGCTGACTAGGTATCTTACCTAGTCAGAGAGGTGGTAGTGTAGTGGCTTGCGGAATGGTTGGGGATTTATTACTGTTGATATTGATTGTGTGATCTGTGCTAGAGTCCCAGCGAGTCTGTGTGTTTATATTTCTGCACTAGGACTCTAGGGTGCGTTAGATTCCGCAAGCCTAGGTTTTGTGTACGTTCTGGTACTTCCGACCCGATTGGATCCTCGGGTTTTACCTAACCGGATCACGGTGATTCTGGTTATGGTGTTAACTTACTGGGTGACACCGGTAGGTGTGTGATTCGGAGAATACGGGGCCGAATCACATGGAAACTCTGGCTATCTAGGGGTAGTCCGAGTCACCGCGTATCGATGGACGGAGAGCGGTGTCCTATTCATGGGACCTTGTGTACACGTCTAGGAGTCGTGGGTTAGTTACCATATAGGTGACGATGTAAACCCATGGAAGTCACCGAGTTCGTAGGGCCTAGTGTTGTTTGATATTTCCTTTACTGCGCGATAGATAGATCGAGTCCAATCGAGGACATGTGCCGCAGTGCCTTCGATTTCCCTTAATTCTCTTTATCTTTGGCATTGATTGTGTGTGTTTGGGTTTATCACGACATGGTAGGGCGTGATCGACCATTATTCCTGCTGATTGTTATTTTGAGTTTTTGGGCGGGAATTTGTAGACTTTAGATAGATTAGAAGCCGTTAGTGGGGAGCCGATTCACTGGCTGATCTTAGATCGCTCATTAGACTCTTTTGTGGTTTTCAGGTTTAGCAGCGACGGACGAGGGAGGTCCTCGGTGTAGTTTTGGGGTGGCTTGTGGCGGGATTTGATTCAGGATTTTCGGGTGTTATTCTCGGTTCGACATTATTGATTTTTCGTGTGTTTGATTCTTTGTTTATTTGACTTGACGATTGTTTGTGAAATTCTATTAAACGTTGTGCTCAACGTTGATTACTCAGAAATGAAATTGTTTCCCTGATATGAGGTTTTAGTCCGAACCGACACAACTCATCGAAGTAGTGCAAGTGGTACCGCTTGTACTATGGAAATGAGGATAGCGGAGTCGAAGATAGATTGGTGCGAGCCTCTGTCTCAAACCGAACTATCTTTGGCTTCGTCCTGTGGCGAACTTTTCCCGTTCGACTTGCTCGGGTTCGATCGGTCATGTTCTTGTTTGATTGTTGACCGGTCAGCTCGACGGTCAGCGGAGAATGGGAAAGGGTCGTTACATATGGTGTTGACCATAACTGGGTGAAGAAGAGTATCTTTTGGGATTTTCCGTACTGGGAGGACCTACTTTTTCAACACAACCTCGATTTTATGCATATTGGTAGAGTTTCTTCGACAATCTCATCAATACGGTCCTAAATGTTCCCGGCAAGATGAAAGATAATATAAAATCCAGGTTGGAACTCCCTTCGTTTTGCAGAAGACCTTACTTAGAGGTCGCTCGAGATGGGGGATTGCCTGTTCCAATCTTCAGATTGTCGAAGGAAGTAAAGAAAAGTTTCTAGTGTGGTTGAAGAATGACATTAAATTTCCAGACGGGTATGTTTCAAAATTTTCACATTGTGTTAATGTGGAGAGTGGAAAGATTCCAGGTCTAAAAAGTCATGACTGTCATGTCATCATGCAACGACTTCTTCCAATTGCATTTAGAGAACTACTCCTGAAAAATGTGCATTCGGCAATTTCAGGTATCATATATTTAAAATTAATGTATCATTTAACTATTAGTACCTTTGCGTTTAATAAATTGATGATTTATGTAGATATTGCACTATTCTTCCGAGACATATCGACCAAAATGCTAAGGAAAGAAGATGTTTCCACGCTTAAAGAAAATATAGCTATGCGGCTTTGCAATCTCGAAAAAGTCTTCCCACTGTCGTTCTTTGATGTGATGGAACATTTACTCGTGCATCTTCCAGATGAAGCTGATTTGGGTGGTCCGGTGCAATATAGGTGGATGTATCCTTTTGAACGATACATGTATCACATGAAGAAAAAAGTTAAAAACAAAGCCCGAATCGGAGGATCGATTGTAGCTCAATGTGTGAATGAAGAAATTTCATATGTGACCGCTAATTATATTACACCTCCAGAAGTTTTAGACCCCGCACAAGATGTCGGCGAAATTAATTTCACCTACATGTACGATGATGTTCCGATCATGTTCCAGCAAGTAGGACGAATCAGCGGAAGCATATCACAGACATGGTTAAATGATGAAGATTACAATATACTTCAGACATTTTTGCTTTTCAACTGTGAATGGTTTGAACCATATGAAAGGTATGTTATTTAGTAATTTATTTATATTTAATTTTACTGTTTAGGGTTTAGGGTTTAGGTTTTAGGGTTTAGGGTCTATAGATTTATATTTAATTATAAATAATACATAAATTATCTATACGCAGGATGTTTGAAGAATATATAAGGCGGAGCCATCCAAACATTACTTAAGACTCAATGACGAGAGTGAAAGATGAAAAATTTGCAACTTGGTGCAGAGATTACGTAGGTACTAGCATTTATATCTATCTTCATTATATACATGTATATGTCATAAACTAACTTTGAAATATATTTACAGATTAATACTACTAGCGCTTCGTTTGAGTTTCCACTGTGGGTACTTGAATTTGTACAAGGTCTGAGGCATCAAATCAAGTCATGGCCTATGTATTATTCAAGGGGATACCATTACCATACTCAAAACCATGGGAAAAACCGAAAGACAATGAACTATGGTGTTTCTGTTCATGGAACTGCTGACACCGAGTATTTTGGACTCATTGATGAGATATTTATGATAGAGTATAACCGTGCAGTTTTTCTAAAAGCCATGGTTTTCATATGTCAATGGTTTAACACCAGTAGAGGAATACGAAGACATCCATCAGGTATAGTGTATGTTTACCCAAAGATGCATTATGACAAGTACGGTCCATTCATCTTACCAGAGCAATGTGATCAAGTGTGTTACATTCCTTATCCGCGACTAAGACCAACCAGAGAAGAATGGTGGGCTATAACGAAGGTTATGCAGAGAGGATTTTGTGAAACTCAGGAAGTTTCTCAGTTTGCAATACAAAGCGACATTGCGGAGCATGTTATACCAACAACTGATATTGTACGAGTCGAATCACATACAGTCCGTGATGCTTCAAAGTATGATTAAACACCGATGATCAACCCAAATGATAAATATGTGTTTGAAGATGATATAAATGATCATTATAGTGAATATTCGGATTCAGACTCATGTGAAAACTATTAATATTGTAACATTTTAAGATTGAATGAATAATATTTCAAATTTGTGCTTTTTGTATTTTATATATGGATTTATATATATATATATATATATGTATAATAAATGTATAATTATATATTCATATATATAATGTATAATTTATGTTCATTTACAAGTTATATAAGATTAAATTTAGAATTTATATTCACTTTTAAATGGTTTTTTCAATTTTATAAATTTATTTCATTTATTAAATAAGTTGTATAGCCACGAATTTCTACGAAACATTTCATGGCTATGTAAAAATCAATCAAACATATTCCAATTTCTTGGTTCAATTCATAAGGTACACAACATTTCGCGGTTTAATTTTTTGCATAGCCATGAATAGCTGCTATATTTTTCGTGGCTAAGTTATGTCCAATACGCGGGATACATTTGGGCTTGGATTTGTGTTTACCGCGTAAAATTTGGCCCAAATTATTGGCCCGGGAAGGTGAATCGCACGAGAAATACCCTAAGGCATTCACCCTTCTTCATTTACACCCTTCAGACAAAAAACCCCTCTTTCTCCGATCTCTGTAACTTTCAT
This sequence comes from Orychophragmus violaceus, assembly GCA_030180135.1. Taxonomy (NCBI): domain Eukaryota; kingdom Viridiplantae; phylum Streptophyta; class Magnoliopsida; order Brassicales; family Brassicaceae; genus Orychophragmus; species Orychophragmus violaceus. The sequence continues at coordinate 63,279,782 of CM058236.1, read as the reverse complement.
CGCCGATATCTTCATCTCTCTCTTCTTTCGATTTCTAATCATTTTCTCCTTCGTTCTCTCACTCTCTCTACCTTCTTCTTCAAATCCGCTCATCCTCGACTCGGATTAATCTGTTTTGCCCCTACTCTTCTGAAAACCCTAACTCGATCTTCATCTTCTTCGATACGGATAATGGTAAGTCTCTTCATCCTCATCTCTACTTTCGATTGCATGGTATCTTTTGTCGGATTTAAAAAAACCCTAATTTCACAAACCTTAATCTCGGATTTTTGTTTCGGATTTTGTGAACATTCGTTTTTTTGTTTCGATTCACTTGCTCTCTTCGATTCTGTCTAGGGTTTTGAGAATCTAACCTCTATTTGTTCATGCATGCAGATGGTTCACCTTGCACCTTCTTCCTCAGGTGGATCCACAACCCGCAAAAGAGTTGGGCAAACTCAGATACCTCCAGGAGCGACGAGGTCAACCAGTATAGGAGCCGCTCGTCAATTATTTCCGAGTCTGGCCGCCGTGATGGATGCCCCAAAGAGACAAAGCATGCCACTTATCCATCATGACAAAGAAAACGGTGGTCTATGGTGAGTTCTCCATTGTTTTTTGGTGTTAATCTGTTTTTTTTAAAGTGTTAATCAACTGTGTTTTTGTGTGTGAATCATTGTATGTTTTATAATGTTTATGACATGCGAATAATAGTTCTGTAAATCTAAGTTATCTGTTCTGTTAACTGCTTTGTTAATGGTTGTGAATCTGAGACATGCGAATTCGTTTGTTAATGGGTGTGAATATGAGTTGTCTGTTTTGTATTTAACTGATTCATTTAGGTTTTGTTAGTGATTATTAAGCTGTGAATATGGGTTACTTTTTTTGTTAATAACAATGAAACGAATCTGTTGTTTGGGTTCTAAATTTGATTTGTGAATCCGTTTGAATAGACTGATATGTTAAGCTGTGAATATGGGTCTTGGTTTGCTTCTGATCGGCTTTGTTAGAGTCTGAATTGAGTTTGTTTAATAGATTGATATGTTAATAGATGTTGTTGTATAGATTGATATGTTAATATATTTTGATGATGATGTATCCTATGATGCCTGTCTCGGGTTTGTGTGAGTCAGTTGTTTCTTGGTCTTAGTTTGCTTCTGATCGGTTTTACTTTTTGCTTTTTTCTGTTAATGGTTATTTGTATGTTAGGCTTAGTCTAAAACATATTCAAATGAGTCATTTGTTATGCAAATTAGTTTATCTTCTGTTAATAAACTTAGGCATAGTATTTGTGTTAATGCAAAATAGTTTTGCTTCTGTTAATGGTGTGCTGGTTCTGTTAATGCCACTCATGCAATGTTTCTATTAATGCCACTCATGCGATAGGTTCTGTTAATGGTTACTCATTGTGTGAATTATTAGTCACTGGTTTTGTTAATTATTAGTCTCGGTTTTGACTGAATTGGTTAGTATCTTATGTTTGCTTCTGATCGGTTTTATTTTTTTTCTTTTGTTCTGTTAATGGTTATTTGTATGTTAGGCTTAGTCTAAAACATATGAAAATAAGTCATTTGTTATGAAAATTAGTTTATCTTCTGTTAAAAAACTTAGGCATAGTATTTATGTTAATGCGAAATTTTTTTGCTTCTGTTAATGGTGTGCTGGTTCTGTTAATGCCACTCATGCAATGTTTCTGTTAATACCACTCATGTGATAGGTTCTGTTAATGGTTACTCATTGTGTGAATTATTAGTCACTGGTTCTGTTAATTATTAGTCTCGGTTTTGAGTGAATTGGTTAGTATCTTATGTTCGCTTCTGATATGTATCTTATGTTTTCTTATGATATTGATGAATATAATTAAGTAATGCGTTTGTAAGCTATTGGAACTGGTTTTGTTTGATGTTTTTGAGTTTGATACTGCTTTTTTATTGTTATAGGTTTGGAATTGATGACTGGATTAGGAAAGATATTGTGGCAGCGTATCAATCAAATTTTTGGGGACTTTGGTGGAATTACAGTATGGTGCCCGATGAGAAGAAGAGAGAATGGCGGATCTCCTTTGTGGTAAGTTATCTATGTTTCACTTTTTTTTTTTTTTGCTTTCTTCCTCTTTATTCTGATACTAACTAATGCTATTTTTTTTTCATGTGAAGCAAAAGTACTATTGGGAGCAAAGGCACCACGATCTGATTTAACAGAAATGGGAAACAGTGACCAGACTCTCAATTGCGGACATTGTGAGCAAAAGGACACGTGCAGGCAAAAAACCTGATTTTATCAGTGTTGGAGACTGGGGTAAAATGCTGGAGACTTGGGCGGAGGAGCGCCACCAAAAGAGGAGCAAGACTAATTCAGAGAACGCTGCCTCAAATCCAGATGGGTTGGGCGTGCACCATCACACTTCTGGAGCAAAGCCACATATTTGTATCAGGCATGAGATGGTAAGTTCCTGTTCCTTTCTTAATGTAAATCTTTGACTTTGTTATATTCTGATACTAATAAGATGTTTTCTGGACAGAGGGTGGAGGCTGGTGGAGAAGATCCACCTCTAACTGCGGTGTGCTCAAGACTCACACAAAGAAGGACGGCACTGTAATTTAGAAACGTGCTGAGGCTCTTGTGAAGAAAGCTGAGGAGCTGGCTATCGCTCGATCACAGCAATCCTGCATAAGTGAAGAAGGATCCTGTGCTACTCCAATCAGCCAAGACATCGATGCTGCCTATATTGAAGTAAGTGTTCTCTTATGTGTTGATTTATTAATTGTTTTATATAGATGCTTGATATTTATGTTCTTTGATATTGATGCTTGATCAAAGCAGAGGAGCTGAGGTTCTTTTTTATATGTATGAAATGTTTGATATTGATGCTTGACTTTGCTAACTCTGTTAACTCTGAATTTGGTAATAGGTTCCGAGTTTATAGAGTTTGTCTGCTAAGTCTGACTTTGCTAAGTTTCTTAAGTCTGTTAAGTCTGAGTTTGGTAATTGCTTCTGAGTATATAGAGTTTGTGTGCTAAGTCTGACTTTGCTAAGTTATTTAAATATGTTAAGTCTGACTTTGTTTGATGGCTTCTGATTTTGTTTGGTTATTGTTTGGTTAGTCATTTTATGTCTGTTGTTTATTTTGTAGACCAAAAAAAAACAAGAAGGGGCATGTATATGAGCTCGGGTCAATCCAGTACCTTGAAGTATCACCAAACGAGAATGCTGCTGCGCCCCGTAGGCATGCTGAATCACAGTCCCTTATGATAACTATGCAAGGGGATATAAGCACGCTGAAAGAAGGAATGACGGTTATTCCGAGTATGAAGGATGACATTAGTGGGTTGATAGCAGGAGTGGCGGCTCTGCTAATGTTGAACGGCGTGGATCCAAATGTCACTCCACATTCACTCTCTTTTACTAATGAATGAACTGATCTTTGAACATTAGGTTTCTTTCTGTTTTTTTGTTGTTAATTATGTGTATCTCAGTAGTGTAATCTGGGTTGTAATGTAGTTAGTAAACTCTTTGTGTAATATCTAAGTGTAATGATAATTTGAATCTAATCAATTTTTGTATTGTAAATGTATATTGTTTCGTATTTAATATGTTTTCAATTACGATTTAGTGTATTAATCCGAATTATAATAGTAATCAGTGGCACAATTTCTTGGCTATACAATCTACAATAGCAACAAATAGCCACAAAAGAATTTGTGTCTATAAGCTATTGCCACAAATATATTCGTGCCTATTAGTGGCCATTTCCACGATTACTTGCATTGCTATTCGTGGAAATTCGTGGCTAATAGCCACAAACCCTTTCATGGCTATTTCCACGATTACTTTCGTGGCTATTCGTGGATACATAGCCACGAACAGTTTGGGGCTATTATAGCCTCAAATTCATTTCGTGGCTAGCAGTGGCTATGGTCAATATAGCCTCGAATTTTGGCCCATAGCCACGAAAAAATTCATGGCTATATCGCTGATTTCTTGTAGTGAACAAATCATCAACTGAAAACAATTTATATGTGTTTTCCCCCGCTTCTTTAATTCCATGCAGCTTCTCCCCTTGCTCGGAGTGAGTGTAACATACAAGAACCCATGCCCAAAAACTTTTGTAGAAAAAGGGGGAAGCCCAGCCCAAAAACCCAAGCCCAATTGCCTTTTCTGAAAACCCTAGGCTCCTCCCCCTCCTTTTCTTATAAATAGAGCCCCCCTCCTTCTGAACCACCATTCTAAAACTTTCCCGGCGAAGCTCTGTCGAGATCCCGTGTTCTCCGAAGACCTAGGAAGTCATCTTCACGTTTTTCACCTTTCCACCCACACCATGTAATTTCTGGAACCCTAGATTTAGAGGCTTTTAAAGAAAATTGAGTTGTTTTCATCACAACTTTAAAACTACGCCAAATCCCGTGAAACCGAGCCCACCATCGTGACCAGCTCGACGAGACGAAGTCGGAGACCTCAATGGATCGCCGCGGATAAGCCGCACACGTCCCCACACGCCGGAGAGGAGCCGGGCGCGTGAGATCCACGCGCAGCCACGCGCCGCCGGAGCTAGCCGCCAGAGCCGTCGCCACGCGCCGCCGCCGACCGGAGCCACCGTCCGTCGCCGGAGATTCGCCGGAGCGTCGCCGCCGTCCGCCGCCGCCACCGTCTCCGGAGAAGCCGCCGGAGCCTCCATTGCCGACCGTTGACCGCCGCCGTTGACCGATCGGTCCGGTTAGGCTGGTCCGGTTTGGTTTACCCCCAATTCGATTTCGATCCGGTTTAAATCAATTTTTTTCGGTTTAATCCGGTTTAGCCAATTCAATTTCAATTTCGGTTTTAATTCGGTTTAATTCAATTGATTCCGGTTTACTTCAAACCAATTTCAATTCGATTTCAAATTCCATTTCCAATTTCAAACCCAGTTTAGATCGGTTAAGTGATTTGAACTAAGAACCTTCTTTCTCCCATATCTAGCTCGTCCTAACCCCGATTTAAGTGATTCAAAAGCCTAAACCGCTCTATTTTTCGTCCTCTTTCCAGATCTGACGTCCGTTCGGGATCATGAAGTTTCCAAATTACGATTTTGCACTTCTTTGGCCAAGGTGAGGATCGGTTCTGACCCTTGCTTGCCCTATTCAATTCCGGACGATAGTCCTTAGTTAATATTGTCTTTCCTAGGTAGCGTAGGACTAGTAATGTGCACAATGTGATTGATTGAGAACGTAGAACGCTAGGTTATCGCTTAATTGAAAACGTAAATTGTGCGTGAACGACTTGTATTACTTAGAACTGTGGTAGGGCCGCCAAAAGGGTGTTGTTTGGCGGCTCGCATACCGAAGGATTTGGTTGAAAGGTAGTGACCCTTGTATCGTCAGAAGGGAGTTTTGGCGAGGCCCCCAATTTATGTTGTTATTGGGCGCCGGAGCCAATGGCGGGCTTGTTGAATGGCAGGCTTGTTGAATTGGTAGTAGTCCATTGGACATAGGTTGTGTGGTGAAAGCCTTCGAGTGATGATTGCATGGTGATATTAGCTTAGGACTTGTGTTTCGTAGTTGTGTGGCGTAAGCCGGGATCACGGGTTCCTTAAATCCGCCCTCACTTGGTAATTGTGTTTGAAACAATTACTCAGTCCTCTTTCCCTTTCTCTGTCCCCGTTTTCTTGCAGGTCCGGATGCGGGATTGATCCGATCATGTGACGTCATTGGTGAATTTGAATATGAAGAACGCGCCGGGTCCTGGGACAAGTTGCGAAGGTATCCCGGTTGGACCGAAATGGGTTTAACGGGTGCCCTAATGCCGCGTCTCCGGCTCGCCGGGAGACGAGTGTTACAATTTGGTATCATAGCCTAGGTTAAGATCTCCCAGTCCCGTCCTGGGATATCAGCTTTCGTTGTTTACCCCAAAGCCTTGTTTTCAAATCTTTTTCAAAATGTTTGCGAAATATTTACTAAAACGGTTACTTTGCGAAAGTCTTTTCAAACACCAATATATCACTGATTATCTCCTGTTGTGACCTCACTTAGTACTATTTTATGCAGGATGTCCACCGATTCGAGATCTGATTCTGGGTCCGAGTATGCACCGAGCCCCACTAGTGTTCTACGTACCCGTGCTTCGACAAAGAGGAGTGCACCGCCGCGCCAGAGGAGACACCTCACGATCGGGATGCCAGCCGTGAGCCCGGGTTCCGTTCCGCCACCCACCCCGCATCTCGTAGGTAGACCCATGTTTCCATCAGTTGAGACCTTTTCGAGATCAGTGAGAGGGAGAGGCCGACCACGGAAGACGCCCGTCGTTGATCCGTCGATATCTGCGGATCCGATGGATGCACCCAGTGTTAGGAGACCTGGGAAGGAGCCAGCAGTGCAGGAGAGTCACTTCGACCCGCCAGCACGTGTGTGTTTCATGACCGTGTGACGCTTAGCCCCGCATGATGCATTGTACCCTGAGGCTGGACCTGAGGCGATCCCACATGAGGATGACACCCCGGGAGCGTCGACCGCGAGGCCTCAGGCGCTGACGCCTCCCCGAGACGTGCCCCGACCGTTTCAGATGGCTGGGATGAGTGTGTAGGACTACTTGAGCTTGTTCTTCTGGAGAGCCGGTTGTACCCATCCCCGATCCTCGACGCATATGATGACCATGTTTATGGGCAGGCTGTTACTGGAGATCCGTCAGGGGAAGACAGATGGGAGGGAGTTCGGAGATTATGGGCTAATGGTGATGGAATCCCGGTATGCAGAGTCAGTGGGGAGGAACCAGAGGGATTCATCTTACCGACAGCAGGTGAGAGAGTGGCACCAGAAGGACGAGGCCATCAAACAGCAGGTGATGGCAGAAAACCATATTGCTTGGGACCGAGAGCTGCGTTTGAGGCGGGAGCAGGAGGCTGTGGATTATGCATGGTTGAGGGAGCATAAGTCTACCCGAGAGTGGATACATGAGAAGATAGACCAGCATCGGGCAGAGTGGAAGCAGGAGCAGGCCGCTTGGGAGCAAGAGCAGAGGCAGTAGCAGGCAGAGGGACCCCCAGTGATCACCCATTCAGATACAGAGTCAGACCCAGAGGAGTGTGGGAGCGATGAGGACCAGCTATACCAGGGCTACATGGACCTTGAGTACCGGACCCCAGGATCACCGAGTGGCTAGAGTCGGGGACTTAGGGATGTGTTAGGAGTAGGGCATAGTTATTATTTTGGATATTGGGGTTTTTGCTTTCGATTCGAGTTTTCTGCGGTTTTTGCGTAGTTGGTTTTCCTACTTATTATTTAAACTATGTAGCCTTACGTTTTATTTTTATATTCATTCTTTTTCATCATGTGCCTTCTGAACGAACTTTCTGTAGCCCAGTCCCCACACCCTGAGTAGATGGTACCCTTGAGTTCCGTAGCGACCAGGAAAACGAGTCTTTTAGAATTCGGGATGAATTCGTTTCAAGGGGGGAGATTTGTAACATACCCAAACCAAGGCCCAAATTTTTTTGTAGAAAAGGGGGAAGCCCAGCCCAAAAGCCCAAGCCCAATTGCCTTTTCTGAAAACCCTAGGCTCCTCCCCCTCCTTTTCTTATAAATAGAGCCCCCTCCTTCTGAACCACCATTCTAAAACTTTCCCGGCGAAGCCCTGTCGAGATCCCGCGTTCTCCAAAGCCCTATGAAGTCATCTTCACATTTTTCACCTTTCCACCCACACCAGGTAATTTCTGGAACACTAGATTTAGAGGCTCTTAAAGAAAAACGAGTTGTTTTCATCATAACTTTAAAAATACCCCAAATCTCGAGAAACTGAGCCCACCATCGTGACCAGCTCGACGAGACGAAGCCAGAGCCGTAAACGGATCACGGAGGAGATGCCGCACGCGCCCCCACACGCCGGAGAGGAGCCGGGCGCGTGAGATCCACGTTCAAACTGGGTTTAGATCGGTTAAGTGATTTGAACTAAGAACCTTCTTTCGCCCATATCTAGCTCGTCCTAAGCCCGATTTAAGTGATTCAAAAGCATAAACCTCTCTATTTTTTGTCCTCTTTCATGATCTGACGTCCGTTCGGGCTCATGAATTTTCCAAATTACGATTTTGCCCTTCTTTGGCCAAGGTGAGGATCGGTTCTGACCCCTTGCTTGCCATATTCAATTCAGGACGATAGTCCTTAGTTAATATTGTCTTTCCTAGGTAGCGTAGGACTAGTGATTGCACAATGTGATTGCTTGAGAACGTAGAATGCTAGGTTATCACTTAATTGAAAACGTTAATTGTGCGTTAAGGACTTGTATTACTTATAACTGTGGTAGGGCCCCCGAAAGGGTGTTGTTTGGTGGCTCGCGTACCGAGTGATTTGTTTGAAAGGTACGTGACACATGTATCGTCGGAAGGGGGTTTTGGCGAGCCCCCCAAGTTGTGTTGTTATTGGGCACCGAAGCCAATGGCGGGCTTCGGGGCTTGTTGAATTGTTTGCGCTTTGGGCGGTAGTAGTCCATCGGATATAGGTTGTGTGGTGAAAGCCTTAGGGTGATGATTGCAATGTGATATTAGCTTAGGACTTGTGTTTCGTAGTTGTGTGGCGTAAGCCGGGATCGCGGGTTCCTTAAATCCGCCCTCACTGGGTAATTGTGTTTGAAACAATTACTTAGTCCTCTTTCCCTTTCACTGTCCCCGTTTTCTTGCAGGTCCGTATGCGGGATTGATTCGATCATGTGACGTCATTGGTGAATTTGAATATGAAGAAAGCGCCGGGTCCTGGGACAAGTTGCGAAGGTATCCCGGTTGGACCGAAATGGGTTCAACGGGTGCCCTAATGCTGCGTCTCCGGCTTGCCGGGAGACGGGTGTTACAATTTGGTATCAGAGCCTAGGTTAAGATCTCCTAGTCCCGTCATGGGAGATCAGCTTTCGTTGTTTACCCCAAAGCCTGTTTTTCAAATCTTTTTCAAAATGTTTGCGAAATATTTACTAAAACGGTTACTTTGCGAAAATCTTTTCAAACACCAATATATCACTGATTATCTCCTGTTGTGACCTCACTTAGTATTATTTTATGCAGGATGTCCACCGATTCGAGCTATGATTTTGGGTCCGAGTATGCACCGAGCCCGTGCTTCGACCAGGAGGAGTGCACCGCCCGCGCCATAGGAGACGCCTCACGATCGGGATGCTAGCCGTGACCCCGGGTTCCGTTCCGCCACCCACCCCGCATCCCATAGTTAGACCCGTGCTTCCATCAGTTGGGACCTTTTCGAGATCAGTGAGAGGGAGAGGCCGACCACGGAAGACGCCCGTCGTTGATCCGTCAACATATGCGGATCCGATGGATGCACCTAGTGTTAGGAGACCTGGGAAGGAGCCAGCAGTGGAGGAGAGTCACTTCGACCCACCAGCACGTGTGTGTTTCATGACCATGAGACGCTTAGCCCCGCATGATGCATTGTACCCTGAGGCTGGACCCGAGGCGATCCCGCATGAGGACGACACCCCGGGAGCGTCGACAGCAAGGCCTCAAGCGCAAACGCCTCCCCAGGACGTACCCCGACCGTTTCAGATGGCTGGGATGAGTATGGAAGACTACTTGAGCATGTTCGTCTGGAGAGCCGGTTGCACCCATCCCCGATCCTCGACACATATGATGACCATGTTTATGGACGGATTGTTACCGGAGATCCGTCAAGGGATGACAGATGGGAGGGAATTTGGAGATTATGAGCTAGTGGTGATGGCAGCCCGGTATGCAGAGTCAGTGGAGAGGAACCAGAGGGATTCAGCTTACCGACAGCACGTGCGAGAGCGGCACCAGAGGGACGAGGCCATCAGACAGCAGGTGATGGCAGAGCAGCAAATTGCTTGGGACCGAGAGCTGCGTTTGAGGCGAGAGCAGGAGGCTGTGGATTATGCATGGTTGAGGGAGCAGAAGTCTACCCGAGAGTGGATACAAGAGAGGATGGACCAGCAGCGGGCAGAGTGGGAGCAGGAGTAGGCCGCTTGGGAGCAGGAGCAGAGGCAGCAGCAGAAGGCTGCGGAGAGGCAGGAGCAGGAAGAGGTACGCCCAGTGATCACCCATTCATATACAGAGTCAGACCGAGAGGAGTGTGGGAACGATGAGGATCAGCTATACCGGGGCGACATGGACCTTGACTACCGGACCCCAGGATCAGCGAGTGGCTAGAGTCGGAGGACTTAGGGATGTGTTAGGAGTAAGGCATAGTTATTTTTTAGATATTGGGGTTTTTGCTTTCGATTCGAGTTTTCCGCGTTTTTCGCATAGTTGGTTTTCCTACTTATTATTTATAGTATGTAGCCCTACGTTTTTATTATTATATTCATTCTTTTTCATATCGTGCCTTCCGAACAGACTTTCTGTAGCCCAGTCCCCACACCCTGAGTAGATGGTACCCTTGAGTTACGTAGCGACCGAGAAACCGAGTCCTTCACAACTCGGGATAGATTCTTTTCAAGGGGGGGGGGGGAATTGTAACATACCCAAACCCAGGCCCAAAAATTTTTGTTGAAAAAAGGGGAAGCCCAGCCAAAAAGCCCAAGCCCAATTGCCTTTTCTGGAAACCCTAGACTCCTCCCCCTCCTTTTCTTATAAACAGAGGCCCATCCTTCTGAACCACCATTATAAAACTTTCCCGGCGAAGGTCTGTCGAGATCCCGCGTTCTCCGAAGCCCTAGGAAGTCATCTTCACGTTTTTCACCTTTCCACCCACACTAGGTAATTTTTGGAACCCTAGATTTAGAGACTTTTAAAGAAAAACGAGTTGTTTTCATCATAACTTTTAAAATACCCCAAATCTCGATAAACCGAGCCCACCATTGTGACCAGCTCGACGAGATGAAGCCGAAGTCGTCAACGGATCGCCGAGGAGATGCCGCACGCGCCCCCACGCACCGGAGAGGAGCCGGGAGCATGAGATCCACGCGTGGCCACGCGCCGCCGGAGCTAGCCGCCGCCGTTGTCGCCTGAGAAGCCGTCGGAGCCGCCGTCGCCGACTGTTGACCGCCGCCAGAGCCGCCGGAGCCGCCGTCGCTGAATGTTGACCGCCGCCGTTGACCGATCGTTCTGATTAGGCTGGTGCGGTTCGGTTTACCACCCAATTTGAATTCGATCCAGTTTAAATCTATTTTTCGGTTTAATCCGGTTTAGCCAATTCAATTTCAATTTCGGTTTTCATTCGGTTTAATTCAATTGAATCCGGTTTACTTAGGTTTGCCCAAATTGATTTCAATTCCGGTTTAGCCTCAAACCAATTTCAATTCGATTTCAAATTCCAATTTCAAACCCGGTTTAGATCAGTTAAGTGATCTGAACTAAGAACCTTCTTTCGCTCATATCTAGCTCGTCCTAAGCCCGATTTAAGTGATTCAAAAGCCTAAACCGCTTTATTATTCGTCCTCTTTCCTGATCTTACGTCCGTTCGGGATCATGAAGTTTCCAAATTACGATTTTGCCATTCTTTGGCCAAGGTGAGGATCGGTTCTGACCCCTTGCTTGCCGTATTCAATTCCGGACGATAGTCCTTAGTTAATATTGTCTTTCCTAGGTAGCGTAGGACTAGTGATTGCACAATGTGATTGCTTGAGAACGTAGAATGCTAGGTTATCACTTAATTGAAAACGTTAATTGTGCGTTAAGGACTTGTATTACTTATAACTGTGGTAGCTATGCGGCTTTGCAATCTCGAAAAAGTCTTCCCACCGTCGTTCTTTGATGTGATGGAACACTTACCCGTGCATCTTCCAGATGAAGCTGATTTGGATGGTCCGGTGCAATATAGGTGGATGTATCCTTTTAAACGATACATGTATCACATGAAGAAAAAAGTTAAAAACAAAGCCCGAATCGGAGGATCGATTGTAGCTCAATGTGTGAATGAAGAAATTTCATATGTGACCGCTATTTATATTACACCTCCAGAAGTTTTAGGCCCCGCACAAGATGTCGGCGAAATTAATTTCACCTACATGTACGATGATGTTCCGATCATGTTCCAGCAAGTAGGACGAATCAGCGGAAGCATATCACAGACATGGTTAAATGATGAAGATTACAATATACTTCAGACATTTTTGCTTTTCAACTGTGAATGGTTTGAACCATATGAAAGGTATGTTATTTAGTAATTTATTTATATTTAATTTTACTGTTTAGGGTTTAGGTTTTAGGGTTTAGGGTCTATAGATTTATATTTAATTATAAATAATACATAAATTATCTATACGCATGATGTTTGAAGAATATATAAGGCGGAGCCATCCAAACATTACTTAAGACTCAATGACGAGAGTGAAAGATGAAAAATTTGCAACTTGGTGCAGAGATTACGTAGGTACTAGCATTTATATCTATCTTCATTATATACGTGTATATGTCATAAACTAACTTTGAAATATATTTACAGATTAATACTACTAGCGCTTCGTTTGAGTTTCCACTGTGGGTACTTGAATTTGTACAAGGTCTGAGGCATCAAATCAAGTCATGGCCTATGTATTATTCAAGGGGATACCATTACCATACTCAAAACCATGGGAAAAACCGAAAGACAATGAACTATGGTGTTTCTGTTCATGGAACTGCTGACACCGAGTATTTTGGACTCATTGATGAGATATTTATGATAGAGTATAACCGTGCAGTTTTCCTAAAAGCCATGGTTTTCATATGTCAATGGTTTAACACCAGTAGAGGAATACACAGACATCCATCAGGTATAGTGTATGTTTGCCCAAAGATGCATTATGACAAGTACGGTCCATTCATCTTACCAGAACAATGTGATCAAGTGTGTTACATTACTTATCCGCGACTACGACCAACCAAAGAAGAATGGTGGGCTATAACGAAGGTTATGCTGAGAGGATTTTGTGAAACTCAGGAAGTTTCTCAGTTTGCAATACAAAGCGACATTGCGGAGCATGTTATACCAACAACTGATATCGTACGAGTCGAATCACATACAGTCCGTGATGCTTCAAAGTATGATTAAACACCGATGATCAACCCAAATGATAAATATGTGTTTGAAGATGATATAAATGATCATTATAGTGAATATTCGGATTCAGACTCATGTGAAAACTATTAATATTGTAACATTTTAAGATTGAATGAATAATATTTCAAATTTGTGCTTTTTGTATTTTATATATGGATTTATATATATATAAATGTATATAATAAATGTATAATTATATATTCGTATATATAATGTATAATTTATGTTCATTTACAAGTTATATAAGATTAAATTTAGAATTTATATTCACTTTTAAATGGTTTTTTCAATTTTATAAATTTATTTCATTTATTAAATAAGTTGTATAGCCACGAATTTCTACGAAACATTTCATGGCTATGTAAAAATCAATCAAACATATTCCAATTTCTTGGTTCAATTCATAAGGTACACAACATTTCGCGGTTTAATTTTTTGCATAGCCATGAATAGCTGCTATATTTTTCGTGGCTAAGTTATGTCCAATACGCGGGATATATTTGGGCTTGGATTTGTGTTTACCGCGTAAAATTTGGCCCAAATTATTGGCCCGGGAAGGTGAATCGCACGAGAAATACCCTAAGGCATTCACCCTTCTTCATTTACACCCTTCAGACAAAAAACCCCTCTTTCTCCGATCTCTGTAACTTTCATCGCCGATATCTTCATCTCTCTCTTCTTTCGATTTCTAATCATTTTCTCCTTCGTTCTCTCACTCTCTCTACCTTCTTCTTCGAATCCGCTCATCCTCGACTCGGATTAATCTGTTTTGCCCCTACTCTTCTGAAAACCCTAACTCAATCTTCATCTTCTTCGATACGGATAATGGTAAGTCTCTTCATCCTCATCTCTACTTTTGATTGCATGGTATCTTTTGTCGGATTTAAAAAAACCCTAATTTCACAAACCTTAATCTCGGATTTTTGTTTCGGATTTTGTGAACATTCGTTTTTTTTTGTTTCGATTCACTTGCTCTCTTCGATTCTGTCTAGGTTTTTGAGAATCTAACCTCTATTTGTTCATGCATGCAGATGGTTCACCTTGCACCTTCTTCCTCAGGTGGATCCACAACCCGCAAAAGAGTTGTGCAAACTCAGATACCTCCAGGAGCGACGAGGTCAACCAGTACAGGAGCCGCTCGTCAATTATTTCCGAGTCTGGCCGCCGTGATGGATGCCCCAAAGAGACAAAGCATGCCACTTATCCATCATGACAAAGAAAACGGTGGTCTATGGTGAGTTCTCCATTGTTTTTTGGTGTTAATCTGTTTTTTTTAAAGTGTTAATCAACTGTGTTTTTGTGTATGAATCATTGTATGTTTTATAATGTTTATGACATGCGAATAATAGTTCTGTAAATCTAAGTTATCTGTTCTGTTAACTGCTTTGTTAATGGTTGTGAATCTGAGACATGCGAATTCGTTTGTTAATGGGTGTGAATATGAGTTGTCTGTTTTGTATTTAACTGATTCATTTAGGTTTTGTTAGTGATTATTAAGCTGTGAATATGGGTTACTTGTTTTGTTAATAACAATGAAACGAATCTGTTGTTTGGGTTCTAAATTTGATTTGTGAATCCGTTTGAATAGATTGATATGTTAAGCTGTGAATATGGGTCTTGGTTTGCTTCTGATCGGTTTTGTTAGAGTCTGAATTGAGTTTGTTTAATAGATTGATATGTTAATAGATGTTGTTGTATAGATTGATATGTTAATATATTTTGATGATGATGTATCCTATGATGCCTGTCTCGGGTTTGTGTGAGTCAGTTGTTTCTTGGTCTTAGTTTGCTTCTGATCGGTTTTACTTTTTGCTTTTTTTTTCTGTTAATGGTTATTTGTATGTTAGGCTTAGTCTAAAACATATTCAAATGAGTCATTTGTTATGCAAATTAGTTTATCTTCTGTTAATAAACTTAGGCATAGTATTTGTGTTAATGCAAAATAGTTTTGCTTCTGTTAATGGTGTGCTGGTTCTGTTAATGCCACTCATGCAATGTTTCTATTAATGCCACTCATGCGATAGGTTCTGTTAATGGTTACTCATTGTGTGAATTATTAGTCACTGGTTTTGTTAATTATTAGTCTCGATTTTGACTGAATTGGTTAGTATCTTATGTTTGCTTCTGATCGGTTTTTTTTCTTTTTTTCTTTTGTTCTGTTAATGGTTATTTGTATGTTAGGCTTAGTCTAAAACATATGAAAATGAGTCATTTGTTATGAAAATTAGTTTATCTTCTGTTAAAAAACTTAGGCATAGTATTTATGTTAATGCGAAAAAGTTTTGCTTCTGTTAATGGTGTGCTGGTTCTGTTAATGCCACTCATGCAATGTTTCTGTTAATGCCACTCATGTGATAGGTTCTGTTAATGGTTACTCATTGTGTGAATTATTAGTCACTGGTTCTGTTAATTATTAGTCTCGGTTTTGAGTGAATTGGTTAGTATCTTATGTTCGCTTCTGATATGTATCTTATGTTTTCTTATGATATTGATGAATATAATTAAGTAATGCGTTTGTAAGCTATTGGAACTGGTTTTGTTTGATGTTTTTGAGTTTGATACTGCTTTTTTATTGTTATAGGTTTGGAATTGATGACTGGATTAGGAAAGATATTGTGGCAGCGTATCAATCAAATTTTTGGGGACTTTGGTGGAATTACAGTATGGTGCCCGATGAGAAGAAGAGAGAATGGCGGATCTCCTTTGTGGTAAGTTATCTATGTTTCACTTTTTTTTTTTTTGCTTTCTTCCTCTTTATTCTGATACTAACTAATGCTATTTTTTTTTCATGTGAAGCAAAAGTACTATTGGGAGCAAAGGCACCACGATCTGATTTAACAGAAATGGGAAACAGTGACCAGACTCTGAATTGCGGACATTGTGAGCAAAAGGACACGTGCAGGCAAAAAACCTGATTTTATCAGTGTTGGAGACTGGGGTAAAATGCTGGAGACTTGGGCGGAGGAGCGCCACCAAAAGAGGAGCAAGACTAATTCAGAGAACGCTGCCTCAAATCCAGATGGGTTGGGCGTGCACCATCACACTTCTGGAGCAAAGCCACATATTTGTATCAGGCATGAGATGGTAAGTTCCTGTTCCTTTCTTAATGTAAATCTTTGACTTTGTTATATTCTGATACTAATAAGATGTTTTCTGGACAGAGGGTGGAGGCTGGTGGAGAAGATCCACCTCTAACTGCGGTGTGCTCAAGACTCACACAAAGAAGGATGGCACTGTAATTGAGAAACGTGCTGAGGCTCTTGTGAAGAAAGCTGAGGAGCTGGCTATCGCTCGATCACAGCAATCCTGCATAAGTGAAGAAGGATCCTGTGCTACTCCAATCAGCCAAGACATCGATGCTGCCTATATTGAAGTAAGTGTTCTTTTATGTGTTGATTTATTAATTGTTTTATACAGATGCTTGATATTGATGTTCTTTGATATTGATGCTTGATCAAAGCAGAGGAGCTGAGGTTCTTTTTTATATGTATGAAATGTTTGATATTGATGCTTGACTTTGCTAACTCTGTTAACTCTGAATTTGGTAATAGGTTCCGAGTTTATAGAGTTTGTCTGCTAAGTCTGACTTTGCTAAGTTTCTTAAGTCTGTTAAGTCTGAGTTTGGTAATTGCTTCTGAGTATATAGAGTTTGTCTGCTAAGTATGACTTTGCTAAGTCTGTTAAATATGTTAAGTCTGACTTTGTTTGATGGCTTCTGATTTTGTTTGGTTATTGTTTGGTTAGTCATTTTATGTCTGTTGTTTATTTTGTAGACCAAAAAAAAACAAGAAGGGGCATGTATATGAGCTCGGGTCAATCCAGTACCTTGAAGTATCACCAAAGGAGAATGCTGTTGCGCCCCGTAGGCATGCTGAATCACAGTCCCTTATGATAACTATGCAAGGGGATATAAGCACGCTGAAAGAAGGAATGACGGTTATTCCGAGTATGAAGGATGACATTAGTGGGTTGATAGCAGGAGTGGCGGCTCTGCTAATGTTGAACGGCGTGGATCCAAATGTCACTCCACATTCACTCTCTTTTACTAATGAATGAACTGATCTTTGAACATTAGGTTTCTTTCTGTTTTTTGTTGTTAATTATGTGTATCTCAGTAGTGTAATCTGGGTTGTAATGTAGTTAGTAAACTCTTTGTGTAATATCTAAGTGTAATGATAATTTGAATCTAATCAATTTTTGTATTGTAAGTGTATATTGTTTCGTATTTAATATGTTTTCAATTACGATTTAGTGTATTAATCCGAATTATAATAGTAATCAGTGGCACAATTTCTTGGCTATACAATTTACAATAGCAACAAATAGCCACGAAAGAATTTGTGTCTATAAGCTATTGCCACAAATATATTTGTGCCTATTAGTGGCCATTTCCACGATTACTTGCATGACTATTCGTGGAAATTCGTGGCTAATAGCCACAAACCCTTTCATGGCTATTTCCACGATTACTTTCGTGGCTATTCGTGGATACATAGCCACGAACAGTTTGTGGCTATTTTAACCACGAATTCATTTCGTGGCTAGCAGTGGCTATGGTCAATATAGCCTCGAATTTTAGCCCATAGCCACGAAAAAATTCATGGCTATATCGCTGATTTCTTGTAGTGAACAAATCATCAACTGAAAACAATTTATATGTGTTTTCCCCCGCTTCTTTAATTCCATGCAGCTTCTCCCCTTGCTCGGAGTGAGTGTAACATACAAGAACCCAGACCCAAAAACTTTTGTAGAAAAAGGGGGAAGCCCAGCCCAAAAGCCCAAGCCCAATTGCCTTTTCTGAAAACCCTAGGCTCCTCCCCCTCATTTTCTTATAAATAGAGCCCCCTCCTTCTGAACCACCATTCTAAAACTTTCTCGGCGAAGCTCTGTCGAGATCCCGCGTTCTCCGAAGCCCTAGGAAGTCATCTTCACGTTTTTCACCTTTCCACCCACACCATGTAATTTCTGGAACCCTAGATTTAGAGGCTTTTAAAGAAAATTGAGTTGTTTTCATCACAACTTTAAAACTACCCCAAATCCCGTGAAACCGAGCCCACCATCGTGACCAGCTCGACGAGACGAAGTCGGAGCCCTCAATGGATCGCCGCGGATAAGCCGCACGCGTCCCCACACGCCGGAGAGGAGCCGGGCGCGTGAGATCCACGCGCGGCCACGCGCCGCCGGAGCTAGCCGCCAGAGCCGTCGCCACGCGCCGCCGCCGACCGGAGCCACCGTCCGTCGCCGGAGATTCGCCGGAGCGTCGCCGCCGTCCGCCGCCGCCACCGTCTCCGGAGAAGCCGCCGGAGCCGCCATTGCCGACCGTTGACCGCCGCCGTTGACCGATCGGTCCGGTTAGGCTGGTCCGGTTTGGTTTACCCCCAATTCGATTTCGATCCGGTTTAAATCAATTTTTTTCGGTTTAATCCGGTTTAGCCAATTCAATTTCAATTTCGGTTTTAATTCGGTTTAATTCAATTGATTCCGGTTTACTTCAAACCAATTTCAATTCGATTTCAAATTCCATTTCCAATTTCAAACCCAGTTTAGATCGGTTAAGTGATTTGAACTAAGAACCTTCTTTCTCCTATATCTAGCTCGTCCTAAGCCCGATTTAAGTGATTCAAAAGCCTAAACCGCTCTATTTTTCGTCCTCTTTCCAGATCTGACGTCCGTTCGGGATCATGAAGTTTCCAAATTACGATTTTGCACTTCTTTGGCCAAGGTGAGGATTGGTTCTGACCCTTGCTTGCCCTATTCAATTCCGGACGATAGTCCTTAGTTAATATTGTCTTTCCTAGGTAGCGTAGGACTAGTAATGTGCACAATGTGATTGATTGAGAACGTAGAACGCTAGGTTATCGCTTAATTGAAAACGTAAATTGTGCGTGAACGACTTGTATTACTTAGAACTGTGGTAGGGCTGCCAAAAGGGTGTTGTTTGGCGGCTCGCGTACCGAAGGATTTGGTTGAAAGGTACGTGACCCTTGTATCGTCAGAAGGGAGTTTTGGCGAGCCCCCCAATTTATGTTGTTAATGGGCGCCGGAGCCAATGGCGGGCTTGTTGAATGGCGGGCTTGTTGAATTGGTAGTAGTCCATTGGACATAGGTTGTGTGGTGAAAGCCTTCGAGTGATGATTGCATGGTGATATTAGCTTAGGACTTGTGTTTCGTAGTTGTGTGGCGTAAGCCGGGATCACGGGTTCCTTAAATCCTCCCTCACTTGGTAATTGTGTTTGAAACAATTACTCAGTCCTCTTTCCCTTTCTCTGTCCCCGTTTTCTTGCAGGTCCGGATGCGGGATTGATCCGATCATGTGACGTCATTGGTGAATTTGAATATGAAGAACGCGCCGGGTCCTGGGACAAGTTGCGAAGGTATCCCGGTTGGACCGAAATGGGTTTAACGGGTGCCCTAATGCCGCGTCTCCGGCTCGCCGGGAGACGAGTGTTACAATTTGGTATCATAGCCTAGGTTAAGATCTCCCAGTCCCGTCCTGGGATATCAGCTTTCGTTGTTTACCCCAAAGCCTTGTTTTCAAATCTTTTTCAAAATGTTTGCGAAATATTTACTAAAACGGTTACTTTGCGAAAGTCTTTTCAAACACCAATATATCACTGATTATCTCCTGTTGTGACCTCACTTAGTACTATTTTATGCAGGATGTCCACCGATTCGAGATCTGATTCTGGGTCCGAGTATGCACCGAGCCCCACCAGTGTTCTACGTACCCGTGCTTCGACAAAGAGGAGTGCACCGCCGCGCCAGAGGAGACACCTCACGATCGGGATGCCAGCCGTGAGCCCGGGTTCCGTTCCGCCACCCACCCCGCATCTCGTAGGTAGACCCATGTTTCCATCAGTTGAGACCTTTTCGAGATCAGTGAGAGGGAGAGGCCGACCACGGAAGACGCCCGTCGTTGATCCGTCGATATCTGCGGATCCGATGGATGCACCCAGTGTTAGGAGACCTGGGAGGGAGCCAGCAGTGCAGGAGAGTCACTTCGACCCGCCAGCACGTGTGTGTTTCATGACCGTGAGACGCTTAGCCCCGCATGATGCATTGTACCCTGAGGCTGGACCTGAGGCGATCCCACATGAGGATGACACTCCGGGAGCGTCGACCGCGAGGCCTCAGGCGCTGACGCCTCCCCGAGACGTGCCCCGACCGTTTCAGATGGCTGGGATGAGTGTGGAGGACTACATGATCATGTTCGTCTGGAGAGCCGGTTGTACCCATCCCCGATCCTCGACGCATATGATGACCATGTTTATGGGCAGGCTGTTACTGGAGATCCGTCAGGGGAAGACATATAGGAGGGAGTTCGGAGATTATGGGCTAATGGTGATGGCATCCCGGTATGCAGAGTCAGTGGGGAGGAACCAGAGGGATTCATCTTACCGACAGCAGGTGAGAGAGTGGCACCAGAGGGACGAGGCCATCAAACAGCAGGTGATGGCAGAAAACCATATTGCTTGGGACCGAGAGCTGCGTTTGAGGCGGGAGAAGGAGGCTGTGGATTATGCATGGTTGAGGGACCAGAAGTCTACCCGAGAGTGGATACATGAGAAGATAGACCAGCATCGGGCAGAGTGGAAGCAGGAGCAGGCCGCTTGGGAGCAAGAGCAGAGGCAGTAGCAGGCAGAGGGACCCCCAGTGATCACCCATTCAGATACAGAGTCAGACCCAGAGGAGTGTGGGAGCGATGAGGACCAGCTATACCAGGGCTACATGGACCTTGAGTACCGGACCCCATGATCACTGAGTGGCTAGATTCGGGGACTTAGGGATGTGTTAGGAGTAGGGCATAGTTATTATTTTAGATATTGGGGTTTTTGCTTTCGATTCGAGTTTTCTGCGGTTTTTGCGTAGTTGGTTTTCCTACTTATTATTTAAACTATGTAGCCTTACGTTTTTATTTTTATATTCATTCTTTTTCATCATGTGCCTTCTGAACGAAATTTTTGTAGCCCAGTCCCCACACCCTGAGTAGATGGTACCCTTGAGTTCCGTAGCGACCAGGAAAACGAGTCTTTTAGAATTCAGGACGAATTCGTTTCAAGGGGGGAGATTTGTAACATACCCAAACCAAGGCCCAAATTTTTTTGTAGAAAAGGGGGAAGCCCAGCCCAAAAGCCCAAGCCCAATTGCCTTTTCTGAAAACCCTAGGCTCCTCCCCCTCCTTTTCTTATAAATAGAGCCCTAGATTTAGAGGCTCTTAAAGAAAAACGAGTTGTTTTCATCATAACTTTAAAAATACCCCAAATCTCGAGAAACTGAGCCCACCATCGTGACCAGCTCGACGAGACGAAGCCAGAGCCGTAAACGGATCACGGAGGAGATGCCTCACGCGCCCCCACACGCCGGAGAGGAGCCGGGCGCATGAGATCCACGTTCAAACTGGGTTTAGATCGGTTAAGTGATTTGAACTAAGAACCTTCTTTCGCCCATATCTAGCTCGTCCTAAGCCCGATTTAAGTGATTCAAAAGCCTAAACCTCTCTATTTTTTGTCCTCTTTCATGATCTGACGTCAGTTTGGGCTCATGAATTTTCCAAATTACGATTTTGCCCTTCTTTGGCCAAGGTGAGGATCGGTTCTGACCCCTTGCTTGCCATAATCAATTCAGGACGATAGTCCTTAGTTAATATTGTCTTTCCTAGGTAGCGTAGTACTAGTGATTGCACAATGTGATTGCTTGAGAACGTAGAATGCTAGGTTATCACTTAATTGAAAACGTTAATTGTGCGTTAAGGACTTGTATTACTTATAACTGTGGTAGGGCCCCCGAAAGGGTGTTGTTTGGTGGCTCGCGTACCGAATGATTTGTTTGAAAGGTACGTGACACATGTATCGTCGGAAGGGGGTTTTGGCGAGCCCCCCAAGTTGTGTTGTTATTGGGCACCGAAGCCAATGGCGGGCTTCGGGGCTTGTTGAATTGTTTGCGCTTTGGGCGGTAGTAGTCCATCGGATATAGGTTGTGTGGTGAAAGCCTTAGGGTGATGATTGCAATGTGATATTAGCTTAGGACTTGTGTTTCGTAGTTGTGTGGCGTAAGCCTGGATCGCGGGTTCCTTAAATTCGCCCTCACTGGGTAATTGTGTTTGAAACAATTACTTAGTCCTCTTTCCCTTTCACTGTCCCCGTTTTCTTGCAGGTCCGTATGCGGGATTGATTCGATCATGTGATGTCATTGGTGAATTTGAATATGAAGGAAGCGCCGGGTCCTGGGACAAGTTGCGAAGGTATCCCAGTTGGACCGAAATGGGTTCAACGGGTGCCCTAATGCTGCGTCTCCGGCTTGCCGGGAGACGGGTGTTACAATTTGGTATCAGAGCCTAGGTTAAGATCTCCTAGTCCCGTCATGGGAGATCAGCTTTCGTTGTTTACCCCAAAGCCTTGTTTTCAAATCTTTTTCAAAATGTTTGCGAAATATTTACTAAAACGGTTACTTTGCGAAAATCTTTTCAAACACCAAAAGATCACTGATTATCTCCTGTTGTGACCTCACTTAGTATTATTTTATGCAGGATGTCCACCGATTCGAGCTATGAATCTGGGTCCGAGTATGCACCGAGCCCGTGCTTCGACCAGGAGGAGTGCACCGCCGCGCCATAGGAGACGCCTCACGATCGGGATGCTAGCCGTGACCCCGGGTTCCGTTCCGCCACCCACCCCACATCCCATAGTTAGACCCGTGCTTCCATCAGTTGGGACCTTTTCGAGATCAGTGAGAGGGAGAGGCCGACCACGGAAGACGCCCGTCGTTGATCCGTCAACATATGCTGATCCGATGGATGCACCTAGTGTTTGGAGACCTGGGAAGGAGCCAGCAGTGGAGGAGAGTCACTTCGACCCACCAGCACGTGTGTGTTTCATGACCATGAGACGCTTAGCCCCGCATGATGCATTGTACCCTGAGTCTGGACCCGAGGCGATCCCGAAGAGGACGACACCCCGGGAGCGTCGACCGCAAGGCCTCAAGCGTAAACGCCTCCCCGGGACGTGCCCCGGCCGTTTCAGATGGCTGGGATGAGTATGGAAGACTACTTGAGCATGTTCGTCTGGAGAGCCGGTTGCACCCATCCCCGATCCTCAACACATATGATGACCATGTTTATGGACGGATTGTTACCGGAGATCCGCCAAGGGATGACAGATGGGAGGGAATTTGGAGATTATGAGCTAGTGGTGATGGCAGCCCGGTATGCAAAGTCAGTGGAGAGGAACCAGAGGGATTCAGCTTACCGACATCACGTGCGAGAGCGGCACCAGAGGGACGAGGCCAACAGACAGCAGGTGATGGCAGAGTAGCAAATTGCTTGGGACCGAGAGCTGCGTTTGAGGCGAGAGCATGAGGCTGTGGATTATGCATGGTTGAGGGAGCAGAAGTCTACCCGAGAGTGGATACAAGAGAGGATGGACCAGCAGTGGGCAGAGTGGGAGCAGGAGTAGGCCGCTTGGGAGCAGGAGCAGAGGCTGCAGCAGAAGGCTGCGCAGAGGCAAGAGCAGGAAGAGGTACGCCCAGTGATCACCCATTCATATACAGAGTCAGACCGAGAGGAGTGTGGGAACGATGAGGATCAGCTATACCGGGGCGACATGGACCTTGAATACCGGACCCCAGGATCACCGAGTGGCTAGAGTCGGGGGACTTAGGGATGTGTTAGGAGTAAGGCATAGTTATTCTTTTAGATATTGGGGTTTTTGCTTTCGATTCGAGTTTTCCGCGTTTTTCGCATAGTTGGTTTTCCTACTTATTATTTATAGTATGTAGCCCTACGTTTTTATTATTATATTCATTCTTTTTCATCTCGTGCCTTCCGAACAGGCTTTCTGTAGCCCAGTCCCCACACCATGAGTAGATGGTACCCTTGAGTTACGTAGCGACCGGGAAACCGAGTCCTTCACAACTCGGGATAGATTCTTTTCAAGGGGGGGGGGGAATTGTAACATACCCAAACCCAGGCCCAAAAATTTTTGTAGAAAAAAGGGGAAGCCCAGCCAAAAAGCCCAAGCCCAATTGCCTTTTCTGGAAACCCTAGACTCCTCCCCCTCCTTTTCTTATAAACAGAGGCCCATCCTTCTGAACCACCATTCTAAAACTTTCCCGGCGAAGGTCTGTCGAGATCCCGCGTTCTCCGAAGCCCTAGGAAGTCATCTTCACGTTTTTCACCTTTCCACCCACACTAGGTAATTTTTGGAACCCTAGATTTAGAGACTTTTAAAGAAAAACGAGTTGTTTTCATCATAACTTTTAAAATACCCCAAATCTCGATAAACCGAGCCCACCATTGTGACCAGCCGAGGAGATGCCGCACGCGCCCCCACGCACCGGAGAGGAGCCGGGAGCATGAGATCCACGCGTGGCCACGCGCCGCCGGAGCTAGCCGCCGCCGTCGTCGCCGGAGAAGCCGTCGAAGCCGCCGTCGCCGACTGTTGACCGCCGCCAGAGCCGTCGGAGCCGCCGTCGCCGAATGTTGACCGCCGCCGTTGACCGATCGTTCTGATTAGGCTGGTGCGGTTCAGTTTACCACCCAATTCGAATTCGATCCAATTTAAATCTATTTTTCGGTTTAATCCGGTTTAGCCAATTCAATTTCAATTTCGGTTTTCATTCGGTTTAATTTAATTGAATCCGGTTTACTTCGGTTTGCCCAAATTGATTTCAATTCCGGTTTAGCCTCAAACCAATTTCAATTCGATTTCAAATTCCAATTTCAAACCCGGTTTAGATCAGTTAAGTGATTTGAACTAAGAACCTTCTTTCGCTCATATCTAGCTCGTCCTAAGCCCGATTTAAGTGATTCAAAAGCCTAAACCGCTTTATTATTCGTCCTCTTTCCTGATCTTACGTCCGTTCGGGATCATGAAGTTTCCAAATTACGATTTTACCATTCTTTGGCCAAGGTGAGGATCGGTTCTGACCCCTTGCTTGCCGTATTCAATTCCGGACGATAGTCCTTAGTTAATATTGTCTTTCCTAGGTAGCGTAGGACTAGTAATATGCATAATGTGAATGCTAGGTTATCGCTTAATTGAAAACATTGATTGTGCGTGAAGGACTTGTATTACTTAGAACTGTGGTAGGGCCCCCGAAAGGGTGCTGTTTGGCGGCTCGCGTACCGAGGGATTTGGTTGAAAGGTACGTGACCCTTGTATCGTCGTAAGGGGGTTTTGGCGAGCCCCCCAAGTTGTGTTGTTATTGGGCACCGGAGCCAATGGCGGGCTTCTGGGCTTGTTGAATTGTTTGCCCTTTGGGCGGTAGTAGTCCATCAGACATAGGTTGTGTGGTGAAAGCCTTCGGGTGATGATTGCAAGGTGATATTAGCTTAGGACTTGTGTTTCGTAGTTGTGTGGCGTAAGCCGGGATCGCGGGTTCTTTAAATCCGCCCTCACTGGGTAATTGTGTTTGAAACAACTACTTAGTCCTCTTTCCCTTTCCATGTCCCCGTTTTCTTGCATGTCCGGATGCGGAATTTATTCGATCATGTGACGTCATTGGTGAATTTGAATATGAAGGAAGCGCCGGGTCCTGGGATAAGTTGCGAAGGTATCCCGGTTAGACCGAAATGGGTTCAACGGGTGCCCTAATACCGTGTCTCCGGTTCGCCGGGAAACGGGTGTTACAGTGAGGATATACGGTTTCTGACATTTTTGTCTATCATATAAGCATCAGACGAGTGGCTTATCCATCTCTCTCTCTCTCTCTCTCTCTCTCTCTCTCTCTCTCTCTCTCTCTCTCTCTCTCTCTCTCTCTCTCCATATATGATATAGAGTGGCGTGACATGTGTAACTTAAGAGTTTTAAATGATCTTTTTTGTTCTATGTTGCAATCAAAGTCTTATTATTTAAAGTGGTGAAGGAATTTATTTCAAAATTATACCTGCGGATTCTTCTACCATGACTGCTTATATCTTGCATGACTGCCTACTATATATACTGCCTATTATATAGAGCAATTGGGCCGAGTAACACTTATTGTCTCTGTTATGCAGGGACTGACAATTTATTTCGGTGTCATGGAGCACGTGACACTTCCAGCGTGGATTTGTCTCATATGCCCTTACAGAGACACGTCCTCCATTCTAACGCGAGTGGGAGTTATATTTTTTGACACCGATTAAATACTAATATTTTAAACTGATTAGACTGCGCGTGGTACAGGGAGGGCTGTTTTTATTTTTATTTACTTAACTTACAATTTAAAATTAAACTGCCAAAATTTAAATTAAAGTGGAACATCAAAACCTTTCATCTACCTTTCGTTATGCTTCGTGGGGAGAACCTGAGGAACAGAGGTAGAGAAGTAATGATGGGCCGCAGAGACAACAGCGACGCCTTCGCGGATTCCGGTTAGTTACTGTATTGAATGTTAATCGATTTTCGGTGCATGTAAAGTGAACAAGTTTTTTTAATCGATTTGGAGTTCGCCTTTTGTGCTTTTGGGTTATGTTTTCAATTAGAGAAATTTGATGCAAGTGATAATTCATTCAATTCTGAAATTGAAGGTAAAGTTTTTTTTCCGTAATTAGGGTTTTATGTTATTGTTGGGCTGGTTTTAGGATTCTCGCTTGGTTGTATGTATTTGTAAGGAATAACTATTTCTCGGATCTGATTCAAAATCGGATATGAACGTTATATTCCTCTATGGTCGTTCATATAAAACTGAATTACTTTTGGTTAATGGCTCGTATACGCAGTTATTCTTGATGAAGATTGCATACCACCGTTTGAGTATGATGACGATGTTTGCGACACTCGGTTACCGGAGAGGTGGTTCTGTCGGAATCACTATCCAACAGGGAAGAAACTTCATTCCTACTCTAAAACAGACTATTTAGTGGAATTATCTCTTGCCTTGAAAGATCACAAGGAGGAGATGGAAAAAATCATGAAGTCGCAGTTCGGGAAGTTATTCGATATACCTTTGAGAAAACTGGCTTTTTCGGGGCAATTGGTACATGGTCTTCTCACACGTCAGGCTCAGTGTAATAGACGTCACGAGCTTTGGTTTATCTTCGGCCCTAAGGCCATCAAGTTCTCTTTAAGGGAGTTCTATCTAGTAACTGTATTGAAATGTGACCCCTACGAGAAAACCTCTTCTGAAACAGCAGAAATCGTATCAGAAGAACACGAGGGGGAGGCCGTGAACCTTTCTGAGGAGCAGGCAGTTGATGCACCGCAAGGTATGTGGGACCAACCGTATTCAGTAGTAGACAGTGAATCTGATACATCACCAACATTATTTAGTAGAGAGTGAATTTGATACATATGTAAGTTGGTTTGTTAGTCTTGTGAGATGATTTAATAAAATGTATTTTCTGCTTTGAAACAGTTGCTCCAGATCATTGGGACACATTGATTGCGGCAGGGCAGATGGGCAAAGACGGGAGTATCGATCAGCTCATCAACCGTCTGAAGTCAGGGAAAAAAATGGAGGGAGACACGAGGTTGCAGCTAGCCCTTGTCATACTTGCTGACAGGGTGGTTGCCGTTGAGAATCAGTACGGAAAGGTTTCCCGTAAGACCGTTGAACTTGTGAAAGATCTAGACAAGTTTTTATCGTTTCCATGGGGCCGGAAGGCGTTTGAGCAAACCATGCTCAACTTCACGGATATGGTAAGGAATAAGGGTATGAAGGATAGGTTGACAATGGCCTCGATAAGCATGCGAGGATTCCCAATAGCAATTCAGCTGCTTGCCCTTGAAACAATAATGGAGCTACATGCTAAGCTCCCAAGTGCATCTGCTGAGGTAGACTTCACCCTCGTTCCTGCAGTGGGTTGTACAAAAAGAAGACTATCGACTACAAAGATCTCATCAATGTCGAGAGCCTCCCCGAGGTATGATACATGATCCTTTAGACATATTATAGTCCACTGCGTGAACGTATATATCTATGATATTATGGATATGAACGTATATAAGAACACGTAAATATACTTGTGTGAACGTATATATCTTACCAAGTTATATAGCAGTTTGGTTGTTGTAGACGCTGTTATTTGACATAGCTATGATACTTTTACAGCTTACTATAGATTCAATTCTTCATGCTTCCGGTGAAGAAGTGGATCCTAAAACGTGGGAATGGAGTGATGATGATGAAGAGGATGAGAGCATAGCTTACTTGGAGGCAATCCTGAAAGAGGGTAATGCGTCCATACAGCTAAATCGTAGGTCTTGGCCCGGAGGAGACAGATCGTGTCCTAGGTTGCTGACACCAGGGGAGATGGTAGTTTATGCGAAGAACAAAGAAGAGAAAGAACGTAAGAAGAGTGAACCCAAGGGAAATGGAAAGAAGAGAGCCAATAGCAGCGTTGATGTCGATGGTGTCGCAGGTCTTTCTGCCAAGAGGAGCTTCTCGAGAATGGATCAAGGTTGGTGGGTGAAGGAGAGGGAGTCGGTGATTGGTGAAGCCGTAGCAGAATCAGTAGGATGCAGCAAATCTTTGTGGGTGAAAGAGTGGCGTCTGGAGGTGGAGGCCATTGTCAAGAAAACCCTTGAGACGCTTTTAAAAAAGTACCACTTAGTTAGGGTGGATAAGAAGCGGGTCATGGAAAGTAGAGAGGACGACGAGATTCCAGATGATGGCATTTGTATCCCTGATCCTAGTGTGAGAAAGAAGAAGAAAAAATGGGTTCACTTTGAAACTGAGGTGCTCACCGGGGACGCTAGTCCAATTATGGAGCCTTCCCAAACAGGACGTGTCAGTGGCAGTGTTGACCCTATAGCCCGTACTAAGCGTTCCGCGAGAATATCAGTGTCCGTTGGAAGGACCAGTAAAAAGTGGAAGGAGAAGCAGCCGCCGGTAATTTATTGTGAACCTGTTATTATCTTTACGAACGTAAATTTGTTGTTATTTATTGATCTAACCTTTGATGTTTAATTCTTATAGGAGACGGCCCCAGGTAACGTAGCCAGAGATGTGTTAGCGGATGATTTTGTTGATCAAAGTCCTAAAACACGTGATAGAAATTGTCCTAAAGGTGGTGTGACAGTAGCTGCTTGTAAGGCGGCACGCAATCAGAAGAATCGTAAGCTCAAAACTTTTGTAAGGAAGAAAAAGCGTACTGAAGAGCGTGCTACGGTTTCTGAATCGCCAGTCCAGCTCAATGTTAACGAAGACGTGCCGGTTAACGTCCCGTCGGATGAGAGGAACGACGCTGCAGAGAAGCTCCCTTCGGACGGAGATGGAAATGAGGCGGACGATAAGCTCTCTAGCGGGATAGAGACGGTATGTACTAAATCTTGAACCGTGAACGATCATGTTTATTTGTGAACGTTCATTAACGGACATATGACCATTCATTGGACAGGAAGACTCTGAGACCGTTGGAAGATCGAAGTCTTCGGGTTTGGCTAACGAACCGCCGGAAGAACTAAACGATGCTTCAGAGGTCCTCCCTTTGGACGGAGATGGAAATCAGGCGGCCGAGAATCTCTCTGGCGGGATAGAGACGGTATGTACTTAATCTAAAACCGTGAACGATCATGTTTATTTGTGAACGTTCATTAACGGACATATGAACATTCATTGGACAGGAAGATTCTAAGACCGTTGGAAGATCGAAGTCTTCGGGTTTGGCTAACGAACCGCCGGAAGAACTAAACGATGCTTCAGATGTGCTCCCTTTGGACGGAGATGGAAATCAGGCGGCCGAGAATCTCTCTGGCGGGATACAGACGGTATGTACTTAATCTAAAACCGTGAACGATCATATTTATTTGTGAACGTTCATTAACGGACATATGAACATTCATTCGACAGGAAGATTCTGAGACCGTTGGAAGATCGAAGTCTTTGGGTTTGGCTAACGAACCGCCAGAAGAAAGAAACGATGCTTCAGAGGTGCTCCCTTTGGACGCAGATGGAAATCAGGCGGTCGAGAAGCTCACTGGCGGGAAAGAGACGGTATGGACTTAGTCTAAATTTGTGAACGATCATGTACTTTTGTGAACGTGCATCGACGGATATATGAACATTCATTCGACAGGATCATGTTGAGAATGTCGAAAGCTCGATGCCCAAGGTAAAATCCGGTAAACGCAAAAAGCATATCCATGGAAGAACTTCAAAGAAGAAGAAGTTGTCTAAGGAGGCGCTGGATAAGGTCTTTTTCTGTCAACTGTTTCCAGATACATATCCATGTGTACGTGCACTATGTGAAGGAGAAATTAATTTGTGCAGGAAGTGGCTAGTCCAAGTTCACGGGACAAATTGGAGAATGAAGTACAAATGAACCCTTCGTCGGGTATTGACCAAGCGACGGTATGGGCTTAACCTGGGTATGTGAACGACCATGAGTATTTGTGAACGTTCATTAATGTATGTATGATCATGCACCCGTCAGGAAGCAGGACACACCGCCGTTGTTGACGAAGCAGTATCTACTATGGACGATGGGTCTAAGAAGAAAGAGTCGATTAAAGAGCCGTTTGCGGAAGACCCGTTGGCCGCATCTTATGGGGAGATCCTAGACCCACCGGCTTATTCAGCAGTCCCGGTATGATCCCTTAACCTGAAACAACCCGTGTATATGAAATTTTAAAATCTCAACTAAAACCACGTACATTAGGAGCAAACGGAAGATGGCGTGGATCCCCTGTTTACATATGGACAGCCCCCAGAGGTAGCCAGATCCTCTCGACTTACCTCAAACCTATCTAGTTATGAAGCATATCTGTGAACGTACAGAACAGTCGATATACTAACATTGTTGTGCAGAATGTAGCTTATACAACTGTCCACGAAACTGGTGCCGCAACCGCGGATGAGGAAATTGCCCAGTGTGCCATGATGGAAATGGTAAAGAGTAAACCTATATTTGTGAACAATCATAACGCATCTATGAACGTACATTTATAAAGTCGGTCACATTTGTTTTGTAGAGTGCAGCTGCTACAATTGCTCGTAAGCCGGTTCGGTCAGAGTCTTCGGCAGATTCAAGAAATGGGCAGGATTCGGGGTTTACATCAATAGACGGAGAAAACAGAAAAGCCCTTGATGAGGAAACTGTATGTGTGTAGATAGAACTTGTGTACGTTCATAAATGGCACTGTGATTGTGCACTGAGCTGAAAATGAACGTTCATACTGTAGGAATCAGTACGCGCAACATTGCAGGAATCAGTACGCGCAACATTGCAGGAGCCACCCGAGGATGCCACTCCGTCTGTAGGGCAGGACAAAGAAGCACACTCCAGAGGAGAAGAGGACAAAGAAGCACACGCCAGAGGACAAGAGGACAAATTTTCGAAGGTTAGTGAAGCAGAGCAAGACCCCTCTTATCGCTCGCCGGTCCAGAATGTTGGGGCTCCAACTGACAGTCCCCTGGACGTGCAACCCCTGAATGTATTCCCCATAATTAACCTGGTAGGAGATGAGACATGCGATGGGTAATACCCTCGGAGGGGAGATAGACAGAAAGGCCGGAACCCGGTTTATGACTCACCATTCGTCAATCTATTTAGACCGAAGAGATTAGGTGAACCGAAAATACACCCCCTCGAAGATGTAACAAATGATGAGACACAGGCTGCTACCGAGGCCGCCGTGAGATTTGCAGGGAGAGAGTAAGTAACCTAAACCCCACTCAGATAAATCATTACTAATTGATTCACTATTTATCTAATGATTAACACAAAATAACCATCATTATTGGCAGGCAAATCACCTTGCGTAGTGGAAAAGTTGTGACTGCCTCGGTGATCAATGAAATTGGGGATTTGGGTGTTAATCTGGATTACGAGGTCAGTTATAATTTTTTCCAGGCTATGTTGAGGGTTATTATAAATTAAAGTTGTTTTGTATTCTTAACGGATCCCTTCTATATGCACAGCAAATGCGGCTTCTGTTGTCCCTGGTATGGACCAGACGCGAGCCGGCGTACGCTACAGCCCAAATAACCATTGCTGATTCTCTGTTTGCGGATACGTTGGTGAGATCCTTTGAATCCTTCCAGAGTGGGTACTTTGAATCTGGTTACGGTGAAGATGCGTTCGTATTCAAGTGGCCTTCTCTTTTGGTTGAATACGTATCGGGTTGTCAGGATAATGGGTTGCCCCAGCTCCGTTGGGGCACCGCTGCGAAAACCATTTACATGCCGATGAGGTGGCATGATGATAGGTGGGTTGGCTTGATTATCGACGTACAGGCCAGAAAGGTCGAATTGTTGGACACCAGGCATTGTGACACCAATAGAGACGAGGTGGAAAAGGAAATGGCCCCATTCACGACGATGCTACCATACCTAGTAAACCAGATAGGTCGACGTAGAAGAATCACCAAACCCATTGGATCTTGGAAGTATAGGGTATGTGATTACGTGGTGCAAAACATAGATGTTGCTGACAGTGGGCCGGTCATCGTCAAGTATCTCGAGATGCTTAGCAGCAACTGCAGCATTAACGAGGTGCGCTCGATTGATGAATCGAGGGTTCCCATAATTCGCGCCAAATATGCCAGTGATGTGATCAACTATCTTCTTTAGATACCTAATTAAAATGTGTAGCGCGAGACACCTATTTATTTTTATTTTTATGTTGGATAATGGGTTGTGTCGGTTATTTTAACTTCGATGAATGACTTTCGTTCAACTGCAGCAGAATTTCGTAATTTCCCGGAGTTATCGAAATTTATTTGTTCAAATTGTAATTTCGTTTAAAAATTGAGGAGAGGTAGTCTTAAGAACGGTAATATTTTAATGTGAACGTTCATTTCTATACGACCAACGTTCATATCATTAATATCGAGGCTATAGCTGTTAAGTAAGATATCGTAGATTTATGTCAAGTCAATATTTAATACTTTCATCTTTTCCCATGATGGGTGCATTAATAATTCCGCGCTTTGGCTCTGATCTATTTAGTATTAATAAGGTCTTATCAATACTTATTTTCAAACACTGTCTATCCATCTATACAACTTCCAAGTCTTATCGCTGTGGTAGAACATTATGCTTCAACTACCAAAACCCCTCCAGATTGACGTCATTAACCGGCTAGCTCAATCAAATGACATAATTGACCTCATGGCCGTTGGTTCCGTTTGCAAAAATCTATATGAGTTAGCCCACTCGCCCGAGGTGCTCAAGCTGGCCAACATAGACTGCTTTAAGTTGAGAGCGGGTTATGTCCGGATAGGAAGCACCGGAAGGGCCTTCTTTGAAATGTAACATAAAATTTTGGATATAGTGAAGAAGGTTTATTGTACTTTCTCTTAACAAAGCGGGCCCATACTTGTATGAATGTGGCAGGTGCCTTGACGCAGGAAATTCGACGGCTTTACTGATGGAAGGCATACGTGTTGCCTTTGTCGAAAGAGACTGTGACACAGCCATTTGCATCTTGCAAAGAGGCCTCGCAACATGTCCATACAACGTGCTGGCGACAGGATTGTGTCACTTGATGAACGGACGATCAGCCGAAGGGTCTGATATCCTGGAGTCGTTGCGTTGGTGGGAAGATCTACACTTCGCTGGGGGTGTTGCGCGCTGGATGGTTCGCGCGGTGGCGGCGATGAGAGAGGGGTCCCCGGTTAGGACCGATGGTGGGTTCTTCCGAACATTCCGACCACCTAGGTACCATGGGGCAGAGTGTGAATGTGGTTTTGATTGGAATGAGGAATACGTGTGCGAGCACTGTTTCGGACGTAGCGTGGCAATCAAGCTAAGGCTTATGTGGTGAATGTGCCTTAATATTTTGTGAAATCCTGAACGTTCATTCAAGAATTTTGTGAACGTTCATGTTTGTCATCTTATCCCTGTTCGTTATGACGACGTTCCGTTCAGTAGTTAATTCTAAATTAAATGTACGTGTGGTATGTTTCTTTTGTAATACCCTGTTTACTGTAATCCCCTATTATATGCCATATTGTCCCCTAAAAATCATTTACACAGCAAGAATCAGATGTCAATCACAATATAAAAATATCCATACGGTTTATATTATTATATTTTATTAATTCATGACTGCACACGGCTCGATGACACTCACCCGTAGTCAATGCTTTTAATTAAAATGTGACGGTGGTGGTTCTCAGTCTAATCGACGACAATTACACTTACAGTATTAATTAAACTCTTTCTAGCTATGTGGGATAATAAATACGGTTATTTAAAGGGGTTACGGATATATGTCAACTCAGACTTCAATTCTGAGAAGGGATTCCAATCTCGCAATAACTGCACCCTTTGAACTAGTTTCAGTTAGAGTCCCTTTCAGTTATACAGACTTTCCTTTTGAAATCAATTTTTTTTCACCTCTACCTCTCCAATGTTCGGCGTAGAACATCTGGCCAGGTCTTGGTACATCGTTCACTTCGTCCCCAGTTGAGTTTAAATAAGGTTACATTAGTTCACATTTCTAATCACGTCCTTCACACTTCTATCCTTTGTAATTGTCTAGCTGTGATAAAACAATATGCTTCAACTACCAGAACCCCTTCAGATTGACGTCATCAACCGCCTCGCGTAGTCAAAC
The DNA here is from genome assembly GCA_030180135.1 of Orychophragmus violaceus. Classification (NCBI taxonomy): domain Eukaryota; kingdom Viridiplantae; phylum Streptophyta; class Magnoliopsida; order Brassicales; family Brassicaceae; genus Orychophragmus; species Orychophragmus violaceus. Next base: position 63,245,357 of record CM058236.1, on the reverse strand, counting down.
GATATAGCTGACCTCCTGGCCGTTGGTTCCGTTTGCAAAAATCTCTATGAGTTGACCCACTCGCCTGAGGTGCTGAAGGTGGCCAATATCGACAACTTTAAGTTCAGAGCGCGGTATGTCCGCATTGGAAGCACGGGCATGCCTTTTTTTGAAAGGTAACATGTTATGTTTTACAATTGGGAAGGATTTATTCTACTTTCTATTAACGTGGCCATACTTGTATGCATCTGGTAGGTGCCTTAGCGCGGGAAATCCAACGGCTTTACTGATGGAAGGCATACGTGTTGCCTTTGGGGACTGGGATTGTGATAGGGGAATTACCATTTTGCAACGAGGCCTAACCACATGTCCATACAACGTGTTGGCGACAGGAATGTGTCATGTGATGAACGGCAGGTCTGACGAAGGTTCTGATATCTTAGAGACTTTGCGTTGGTGGGACGATATAGTGGTTGCGTCGGGTTTAGGGCGATGGATTGTGCGCGCGGTCGCGGCTATGAGGGATAGGGATCCATTCTGGATCGATGGTGGGTTCATCAGAAAGTACAGACCTCCTAGGTACCACAGGGCAGAGTGTGAATGTGATTTTGATTACTGTGGATGGTTCGCATGCGAACAGTGCTATGCACGAAGCGTTTCTATCAGGCTTAGGCTTCTGTTCTAAAGTTTCAGAATGAATATGCATAACTTTCAACTTTTTGGTAAACTAGTGAACGTTCATAAACTGTCTTAGACGTTCACAAATTGTAATATAAGTCCTTTCCTCACAAGTTGGCGTATCGTTCATCGTTAATCCCTAAAGTATGTTGGGTACGACGGTTTAATGCCACGTTCATGAATGCTTACGTTTTGCATTGTTTCGCAATCTATCCCAATACTCCATTAAGTGAACCACTGCTCCAAGTTTTGACCTTTATCATTTGGTTATGGACGTGCATAGGAGGGAAACCACGTTCATGCTAGCTCATTGGTGTACTATTCGTTTTCAAAATGAATGTAGGAGTGCTGTTGTTACGCATACTTTGTCACACCTATATATAATTATTAAGGTGTAATTATTGCTATTTAAAATTAGTATAGTAAGTGGTTTGCAGTCAAATCGATAATAACAACATTTACTATCTCACCTCTTTATTCCATGTGGAACTTAAATGTGGACTGGTTTATGTCAAATCAGACTTAAATTACAGCGACGCCCGATTGGTTATACCCACCTTCAGAAGGGATAAACATCGAACTTGTAGATACACCCTATTTTCAGTATAAGTAAGGTGTTATATCCACCTACTCTGGCAAAGTAATCACGGTTCTATCCATTGACTTCTACTTTCCTTTTCAAATCATGCTGCCTTTGCCACAGCCACTCCAACTAGACGTCATAGAACGTCTCGCTAAGTCCAGGCACATAGTGGACTTCCTATCCGTTGGAAGCGTCAACAAACAGATGTTTGAGTACACTCGTTTGCCAGAAGTTCTTAGGTTGGCAAACATAGACCACTTCATGTTCAATGCCGAATACGTTTGCATGGGTAGCACGGGCAGGGCATTCTTCGGAAGGTAATCAAATTCGTAACGTAACTTGCTGATTGATTAACATGTCGGATTTGGTCAAAATTTATACTGAATACTTTGCTAGGTGCCTTGATACTGGAAATCCAACAGCCTTCCTCATGGAAGGTCTTCGTGTAGCTTTTCTGGAACGTTATTGTGATAGGGGCATAACCATTTTGCAACGAGGACTAACCACATGCCATACAATATACTCGCTACGGGAATGTGTCATTTAATGGTTGGTAGGTCTGACGAAGGGTCTGATATCTTAGAGTCATTGCGTTGGTGGGAAGATATTATGTTTGCGGCGTGTGTTGCGCGTTGGATGGTGGAGGCCATAAGGGCTATGAGGGGGGTGGCTATTAACAAGCCATACGGTGGGTTCTTCAGAACTTTCAAAGCGCCTAGATACTACGGCCAGAAGTGTGCATGCGGCTTTGATTACACTGGGGAATTCGACTGTGAAAACTGTTTCGCGGTAAGCGTGGCCAACAAGCTAATGATACTGTGGTAACCAGTATGGACCGGCACAAAGCTTCCTATTATCATCGGTATTAAAATATATGTGAACGTTCATTTCGTACTCCTAGATGTTCACAAGTAAGGATAATGTCATGTTTTAATATATGTGAACGTTCATTTTGTACTCCTAGATGTTCACAAGTAAGCCGGAATAATTTAAGCTTATGCAAGTTTTATATTTTAATGTCATGTTCTAGTGTATTAATATGTGAGGATAATGTGTGATGCTTTATAAATACTGTTTGCGCCACGTGGTATATACCACCTCCGTTTATCACAGGATGACCTTCTTTGGTTTAGTAATTGAATTCAGAAATAATTAATATTAACTAATAAATGCAAATTTCTTGTTCATTGAAAGACCTCCCATTAACTATGAAGCAATACTAAATGAGAATTACTATTGGAATTCACAATTATTAAGCATTACATATTCATAGTTGCCTGGGAAATTAAAACCAGCACTTTCAACGAAACGTTTTTTTTTTGTTTTTGACCAGCAACCGCAAACTTCAAGAAACGGATGTACTATCCTCTATACATTAAATGTCCAACCTTAGTTGTTGGATCTGTATTAAGCTTCCTGTTTTGATCAGTAGTGTGAAATTATGTGAACGTCTAATTAATGCTTCTAGACGTTCACAACTAATACGGATTAATTTAAGCTTAACCATGTTTCCTATTTTAGTGTAATATTATAATTTAAAATATGTAATGCTAATGTATGGTGTTTTATAAACTAGTGAATGAGCCACGTGAGATAAGTTCATATATGCATTTAATGCCTAATTACCTCAGTTGTTGGTATTAATGGATGGACTAGTTAAACCCATTAAATATCTTTACAACCACCTACAACCACCTATGCATCCATCGCGTCTACATAAACACGAGCTCGATCTTCTGTTTACTAGCATATCTTTCTACTAATATTATTGAATCCGAAAATAAAATGTTCCTCACGCTTCCAGACGCCGTAAACCTCGACATAGCCGAACGCGTTGCTAGTTCAGGCTATACCGACCTCTTATCGCTGATGGGAGTCAATAAAACCTCAAATCGCTTGGCCAACGAGAGAAGCGTTTTAAGAGTCGTAAACTTAGACTCCTTAGTGGACAACGCGGCCAGAGCTTCTATAAGAGACGCTGCACGTCCTTTTTTCCGAAGCTTAGTAAGATAACCACATATTTATGAACATAGAGAGTTTACATGTCTGATGCGTTTTTGTTTTTACTGAAACTTGTCATCCGGCCACACTTGTAAACAGGTGTTTGCTCGCCAATAACCCCACCGCCTTACTACTAGAGGGACTTCGGACACTCTTCATAGAATTAGATCCGCAAAGAGCAGTGTTTTTGTTTGGCCAAGCCCCACAAGATTGTCCATACATCATATTTTCTCAAGGCATGAGCAAAATCCTCACCGGGAACTGGGTAGAGGGACTACAACGTCTGGAGGACTTGCGCTGGTGGGTCGATCTAGAACGCTCGGGTCACCTAGCGGGCCGCATACTGAAGGCGGTGGTTGCTTTGGGAACGCGAAAAGTAGGAACCTTCATCTCGTCGTACGCTTTTCCAAACCCACCGTGTGGTGGATGTAGGCTCCGGCCTGACGGTGACCCTGAGTGTGTTAGCTGCTGGATTTTCTGTATCTCGTACACCCTTGCTATGCTGTCTTAACTTCGAAAGTTATCAAATCCCGCAGTGCTTATAAAAATTTATCGGTTGTCTTTGAGTTAATGAGTGGTTTTCCGAATGCACCGTAGTCACGTTCATTAGTCCATTGAAAAATTCGTATATTCTGAAATCATCTGTTACAGTTGCAGGACATATATGTTCATATCTAATATACATACGTACATAACCAACATACTTACATTTATATATACCACGTATGACACTGCAATCATCCTCACCAGAAGTTCTACATGTTTTAGTAAAGCATGTACGTGTTTTACTTATGTCATATGTCTATTGACGAACTGTGTCTCATTTAAATTTTTGTCCTTTTAGATAATGTAATAACGACTCCTACTTTCTGTACGACTTAAAGTTATAACATACATTCATATATCATATATACGTTCATAGGAGCCATCTATACATTCATAGAATCAATATCACCTAATGTTTAATAACTTCTGTTTAGAAAATTTATGCATAGTCTTATCAAGCAAACCACACTTTGTCCGGAGCGTAACACAGAAAGAAAGTTTATTAATTAGAAAGGACAGAGCTTTGAACATTAATATTGCTAATAAGGCCAGGTGCTAAAGTTATGTTTTACAATCTCGCAAAACGCAGTGATTCTATCGTCCAGAAACACTCCTCGCACATACCAGGGTTCTTCCAGCCATCCACCCACCATCCGATCCAGCTATTCATGGTGGCATAGTTACATCTATGGACTCTGTCGATATCGAGAAATCCTTCCTTCTCAAGGAAAAAATCAGACGGTTTTTGCTCCCAGACCAACCGGTCACGCGCAACAATCTGCATACGGATTCTTCGAGCAAATTCTCTAGTCAGCGCTATCCCTCTATCCCAAACCTCTTCTTCACCGTACATGATTCGGACCATCATGGACCAGGCGTAGATACCAGTCTCCCATCCACTTTCGGCGGATTTTTAATCAATCCTCATTTGATAACCGAGTGCAGCTGTTCGAAACTAGATCCGAGTCAGCTATGGTGGGAGAAGCCGAAGGGGGACGACATGTGCGATACGTGTTTCTGGATTTTGCAAGTTGCTTATTTTTGCAAAATGATAGCGGATAATTTTCTACTTTTTAAGTGTGATCGTTGAATATCTCAATGTCCTTTGTTATAAACTAATTTCGTAATGAAATGTTCGCCCTCAGACTCTATCTTCTACTAATGTGTATACACCTAACTTTGCAAGGACTTATGTGAACGTTCAACAGACAAACATGAACGTTCATTACAAATTTGCAAACGTTCACTACTAAAATACAAAGTTCCCACGAAACTATTGGGACCTGTTAGTTAATTCTAGTCTTTAAGTGTGATCGTTGGATATCTCAATGTCCTTTGCTATAAAATAATTTCCTAATGAAATGTTCGCGCTCAGACTCTATTTTCTACTAATGTGTATAAACTTTACTTTGCATTGACTTATGTGAACGTTCAACAGACGAACATGAAACGTATGTGAACGTTCAACACTTTACATTGAATTGACTTATGTGAACGTTCATTAAAAATTTGCAAACGTTCATTACTAAAATACAAAGTCCCTACGAAACTATTGGGACCTGTTAGTTAATTCTATTCTTTATGTGTGATCGTTGAATGTATCAAAGTCATGTGTAAAAAAGTTATTTCCTAATGAAATGTTCGCGCCCACACTCTATCTTCTACTAATGTGTACACACTTTACTTTGCATTCACTTATGTTAACGTTCAACGGTCGTCCATGAACGTTCATGACAAAATTTACTATGTAAACGTACAGTGTTCAAATTTTAATTTGCTTTCGATTTAATAGCGAGAGAAAGAGGCGAGAATGTAAAAACATAAAATATCCATCAAACAGAAAGTACAAAAGTTACGTCCAAAATATAAAACAAGCAACAAAACATAGATATTAAGAAGGTGATGTAAGGCTTCAGCATCCGGCGTGCTCCTTAGTCAACGACTCCGCAAGTGACTGGAAGACAGCATTGTCGGATATGTAGACGTCGGCTATTTCGTCAACAACAAGATCTCCTTCTCCGACTTTTGGTTCTTTCAGCAAATTAAAGATTGTTTCCAGAAGTTGAGGAACGGTATCCAACAAGTTCCACTCATTCCTTGAAATTAACTTGGGTAGTAAAACGTACCCATTGGCATCGATGTTTGGATGATATATCTTGGTCTTGAAATAGAACCTTGGTGGTTTAAAAGGATATTCAAAAGGAAACCAAAGACAAAACTTGAAGACGCCACCAGCGTAGGGGGAATTTTGAGGACCCATCATTATGCCTTCGCAGTTGTTGATATCGCCTTCAACCGGACCCATGCTAGCAAAAGGAAGTGGATTCTTCTCCAAACTCTTCATTGCCCTCTTCACGGCTCTTTGAAATGTCGACATGATACCTTTAAAAACGTGTGTCACTAAACTGGTCAAATCCACAGGAACATCAGATATTCAAAAGAATTTTGCATAAATATATATGATACGTTGTTACCTTAAGTTGAAGATAATGGAAAGCAAAAAGAAGGCGACTGATAATGAATTTTTCCTCACTAACTTGGGGGATATATTTATACACACAAAAGAGTTTTTGGGCGTGGACGGTCAAATCACAGAACCGATGCAACCTCTCACTGAACAGTAAAACTTTGCATCTTCTCGTGACACCTAAAAAGTATCAACTCAGCTTTTAATGACATCTCACCCATATCGATACCCCTTTTCAATGACTAGTCGCACATATTCAATGACAAATGACAATTGTTCAGTGACAAGTCACGCCGATTTAAAAGCAGCTGTTGAATCTTGTAAATGATAATACAATTTTAGAGATTCGAAATATGCGCGAACCCTGGTTTTTCCACGTGGCAATTGAAATTTTGTTTTAACGGACACATCACCTTATGATAGTTTTAGATTAAACATACATGAAAAAGGTTAATATTTGGTCGTACCCCTTTTTATTTTTTTTAATTCAACACGGTGATTGAGTTCAACTAAGTTGAATCCACATAAGCAAACCCTAAACTAATTCAGCTACCTTATCGTAGCCTTTCAGCAGTTGAATGTCAAAATCAAGTAGGATATTGTGAATGGTCCAACAAGTTACCATTAAGCAAAAAATTTATGTGGATTTATGTCTTATCAATATTTATTTTATTCATCTACTCCAATTAAATGGGCTGTTTACACGCCTTTATCTTGGCGTAAAAAGAACAGTCACCCTGGTTTAAGCCAGATAATTATTAGTTGGTGGTATGTCTAGTCAAGGTATTGACGAGTGAACTGTCAAAATTCTTCTTTACTTGATTTCTTATTAACACAATACATGTGGTAGGTGCCTCCTCGCTGGAAATCCAACAGCCTTCCTGCTGGAAGGTATACGTGTTGCCTTACGTGGTAAAATGTATAAATCAACAATAGTCGTGCTATGCATACACACATTATGTTAAATTATGAACGTTCATACATAACTATGAACGTCGATAGCGACATATGAAGGTACTTAGTAACACACTTAACGTACATAAACACAACATGAACCTTCCGTCCGAAATACTCCGGCCAGCGTTTACACATGCTAGGCAATATTTTATACATATGATGTTAAATTATGAAATTTCATAGTTTTTTTGGGTAAGTTCACAAAAGGCAAGCGCACCTAACGTATGAACGTTCATAATCAACTATGAACGTCCATATCGACATTTGAATGTACTTAGTAACAGCATGAACATACATTAAACACAACATGAACGTTCATTACAAAATATTCCGCGGTACAATATAGCGTGTACATAGGTGTCTCAATAGTATAATACATCCTTAATCGTCGAATGCACCGTATCAAAAAAATGCACGACCATTTAAAAAGCCCCCGAAATGCATACATATCTATAACAGACGTGCGTACCAAAAACGGTGAACGTGCAGAACCGACTAATGTACGAACATACTAAAAACGTGAACGTTCATTCTTACTATTCCCCCGCCATATCAGATGGGGTTCTTAAAGTTGGTCCGGTTATGTCCGGGCTGGCGGCATCTTCCACATTTATTTGCAGTCTTCTTCTTGGTGGGCCCCGTACCACCCCGCAAAAATACACAACAACCGTCATAGTCAAAGGTTCTGGTTAGACCTATTTCAAGTAAGCATAACAATTTACAAAGAGTTCGAAGAAAGATCTCTTTCTCTTAGTTGGTGGCCTTCAAGGGGGTCTCCTAGTACGCGGTGGATGCATGTCCATATTTTTCAGCTCCTCCGGCACATACTCATCATCTTCAGCTGAGTTAGGTACGGGCAGTACGCTACCCGCATAAGCGCGCTTTCATGCTTCTAAACCATACCATTTGTGACACAAATGCAAGGGGTTCATTCCCAGAAATTTCGCTGCGGCAATTGCGTGGCAGCAAGGTAGCTTTAGCTTGTCATAAACCTTGCATGTGCATTCACCAGTGTTAAAGGCAACATGGTACCGCCGATCGGTGAGGGAGGTAACTTGCACACTCCACGGTGACGCTTGAGTAACTACCAATTTTGTAGAATCCTCTGCCAACGTAAGCAGTAACTTATCCACCTCCGGGGTGACTATCGAGTGACTCTTCGCAGCCACATTTTGTCTGAGGAAAAACCACCGCATCAGCATTGTCCGTATGAACTCAACGGTGGAAGTAATCGGAAAATCTTTGCCTTTCGCGAGCACAGCATTCAAGGACTCCGCAATGTTACTACTCATCAGATTATACCGTTCTCCCTTACCATGGACCCGGGTCCAGTGCTCAAACCCTATACCCTCTAACCATTCCACACACTTAGCACTGCGTAGTCTTATCTCATTCATTGCACCGAGGAAGTGGCCGTTCCTATATTCCCGAGCAGCATTCGAAACTAGATCCACTAAACCCTCTACCTTGAACTTTTGGCCTACATTGCGTTCCAAGTGTACAGCGCAAGCTCCGTGGTTGGCCAAGGGGTAGACATGCTCAATTGCATTAAAAATACCTGAATGACGGTCAGAGACAATGACCAGATCGGTGGAATCAGGGACAATTTCTACCAAGTTGCTCATGAACCACTCCCAAGATTCATGGCTCTCACCGTCAACAATGGCAAAGGCAATGGGAAAAATCTGAAAGTTCCCGTCCTGGAAACTCGCGGTTATCATGCACCCTCTGTATTTACCCCACAGTTGGGTCCCGTCAACAACTATAACGTTCCGTAGCCATGGAATACCTTCAATGGAGGCACCAAACGAGAAAAAGAGACTTTCAAACCGCTTCACCATATTACCATTTTCTTCGTAGTCAACGCAATGCAGATTGTAAACAGTCCCTGGATTTGCTTTGCGCATCAGATACAAATACGCCGTAAGTAACTTGTAGCTACCCTCTGCTGATCCGTGGACTGCCTCAATAGCCAAATCTCGGGCTCTCCACGCTTTCTAGTACGACATAGTGATTGAAAACTCCTCCATCAACATTAAAGGCAAGTCTCTCGGCCTAGGTCCAATTTTTCCATTCACATACTTTTTCTTCAACAGCTCTGCTATAACACGTGCAGTAGCATGCTTGCTGTTCTCGGTTCTCGAGTTAATGTCGCAATAGTGGTGCAATGCTACTTTCCTTATCTCAAAATAAGAAGAATAGGGCACAACTTTAGCATAAACCCTCCAATCACATCGAGGGTCGACGCATTGCATTACTATCTTCTGTGGTGTGGACCGCGGAGTACGGAAGTGAAACAGCCTCTTAATGGCATATACACACATGGTTACCTGTAAATCCTTCTTGGTTTTGAACAACCGCCCCACGTATATACCGTCATCTTCCGCTATTATATCAATTTCACCGAGGTCTTTCCCACCTTTTATCGTGTCGTCAAACATAGGTAGAGCATCTTGTGCAAACATGGTAGATTGATCGCGGATATCCTCATATATGTTCTGAAGGATCAACAGCATACTACCCGAAGGTGTGGGCTCCATTTTGTTCAGAGTAAAAGAAGACACCAATTCCTGTTGCTGGTCACCCGGTTCTTCAACATCTTCGAACGCCCGGTTAAGCTGCTGTGTCCACTGAGTTAGATCGAAACAATCATACTCTCCTCCAGTATCTGCAGCAGCAGTTGTCTGTTCAGCAGTTGTCTTTTCAATAGGTGTCTGCTCAGTAGATGTCTGTCCAGTAGGTGTCAGTTCAGCAGATGTCTGTCCACTCGGATTCTGTGCAGGAGATGTTTGTCCAGAAGGTGTCTGTTCAGCAGATTTATCTTCATGATCATCGTCGATGTCTGACCCATCTTCGTTACCCAACGATTCCTCGCTAACCGTTGGCATAATGGTATCCAAATCCTGGTCCACACCATTCAAAGATATAATGGCTTTGTTTTCTTGGTCCTCGCCATTAGAATCAAGGCCATCAAAGTTTTGCGTTTCTCTCACAAATGTATCGACAGTCGGAAAGACAACATCCTCCGCGGCTTCTAAAGCTTCAGCAATCGAATTTGCCTGTCTCGCAACAAATGCCCCAATGCTTCCTGAAATTGTTCCACCACCGTCTGAGCAATCTGCTCCAAACACACTACTCGCGCTTTGGCTTAAAAGCAAGTCCTGGAAAGAACACCCGCCAGCGCTTTGGCGAGCTTTCAACGATACATCATCAACTCTTTCCCCTGCCTTTTACTCCTTTTCAACACCACGCTACCACCACTTTGACTAAGTTTCGGAGGTATGTCCAAACCACACTTTTTTGCTTCTTTAAATATACTGCTTCTTGTAGGACTGTAGGAAGTTTTGGTTGATCCTGATTCAATTCTCATATTGATATCAACCTAAACATGCATTAGATCTAGGTGTTCTTATTTAGAAACATATGATCTCACCTTTTACCTGTTTGTTTGCAGCGGAATTGATGAACAGGTCAATGATCAGGGAGATACACCGAGAGATGGATCCTCCAAAGGCTCACACACGCAATCACAGGAAACTGGTTGCTAGACCACGAGGAGAGAGGCGCCAGAGAGAGAGGAGAATCGCGGCTGGGTTAGGGTTAGGGAGAAGAAGACTTTGGCTTTTAGTCATTAAAAGCCATCTCCTTCCCTTTTGGGCTTTTGGGCCCAATCTGATTAAATTCCATTTAATCAGACCCATTATTCATTCTCTCTTAATACGACAAATGCCTAGCACTTTTGTCGTACTTCTGCTAAGCCGTTCCAACATTATTTCCTGCTAGCTTAAGCGTGTGACCCATATGGGATCATACAATAAAGGCAATAAGTCCAAGACTTATAGATCATGAGCGGACTCTAGCAAGCCATCATGACCCCCAGTATTGTATGACTTATGTCTGATCACTGACATACTCTTACGTTATAGAGACAGTACAGAGATTGCTGGACACAATTCCAACAATCTCCCACTTGAACTGGAATCTCTGTATTCATAATCCCTTTCGTCTCAATATCTCGATTAGTCATAAGGCAAGATTAGTGTCATCCTTATAAAGCCTAATCATGTTCATCGGACTCTGATTTGATACTGACATTACAAACGACTCGGGAAAGTCCGTTTGAGCATGGCCATGCGTTTTCCAGTATTCAAATCTCCGATTGGCCTAGAGATATTCACTCCATTTATATTGGAGGGACAAATCCCATCTTGTTCCATCACTGTAAACTACTCATTTCATGATGTACCCAAACAAGGTCCTTATAGCTATCGCAGAACGATAGCGTTAGACAATGATCAAAGTACATCAGTCCATATGCAGTCACATGCATGCGAACTCAGGTCTAAGGACTATACTCTATAGTCGTAGTAAGAATCTCTTATGACACAGATATAAATATCCTGAAGAGTTCTTATTAGCGGGTCTTGTCCGGTCGTATGTTCCCAACATACACCTATGTACTGACTTTGATGCCGAGCATCTATGACACACTGAGACTTTGTCATAAGTCACGTGACAATCCAGTCTTACACGGTTGTTGGTGTTCCAATTTCAACAACCTTCGACTAGGGACAGGATGATGTAAAACATTTATCAAATATAGGATCTCATGATCAAGCTAAATGACTTCGATGACTCAAGATCAAATCATTTACTTCGATGACCTATAAAATGGTTCATATCATTTTGGAACGATTATTTCATCACAGTTAAAATAATCTTGAAATAATAATTTCATTAAAACATAAATAATGTTTTACAAGAACATATCAAATAACTAAAATAAAGCTCACAAAACTCCCACTCAAATTTAGATTACATTTCAATGTTTCTAATGCCTACAGCTTCAGTCAGGAACTCGAGCTTAGGCCTTGGGAGTGGCTTTGTCAACGGATCAGCGACGTTATCATCTGTCGGAACTCGGCTGATCTTGACTTCCTTTCTATTAATGATGTCACGTATCAAGTGATATCTTCTTTGAACATGCTTGGATTTCTGGTGTGATCTTGGTTCCTTTGCCTGAGCTATAGCACCATTGTTGTCACAAAACAGTGCCAGAGGCTCAGCCGCATCTGGTATCACACCTAGTTCCATAATGAACTTTCGTATCCAAACAGCTTCCTTCGCTGCTTCCGAGGCGGCGATATATTCAGCTTCCGTAGTGGAATCAGCAACGGTGTCCTGCTTGGAGCTTCTCCAACTTACTGCACCGCCATTCAGACAAAAGACATAACCGGACTGTGACCGGAAATCATCTGTGTCTGTCTGGAAACTTGCGTCCGTGAATCCACTGACTTTAAGCACATCACTTCCACCGTACACTAAGAACTTATCCTTAGTATGTCTCAGATACTTCAAGATGTTCTTTACGGCAATCCAATGGTTTTCACCTGGATTTGACTGGTATCTACTCGTCATGCTCAATGCATAAGCAACATCAGGACGAGTACAGATCATGGCATACATAACAGATCCTATTGCAGATGCATAGGGAATGTTCTTCATACGCTCCAGCTCAGCAGCCGACGTAGGGCTCTGCTTCTTGCTTAGCGTAGTGCCATGTACCATTGGCGTGAAGCCCTTCTTGGAATCTTTCATGCTGAATCTTTGTAGGACTTTGTCAATGTATGAGTCTTGACACAAGCCTATCAGCCTCTTAGGTCTATCCCGATAGATCCTAATTCCAAGAACGTATGCGGCTTCACCCATGTCTTTCATGGAAAAACAACTTCCAAGCCAGTCCTTTACAGACTTCAGCATTGGAACGTCATTTCCGAGAAGCAGTATGTCATCGACATACAGAATAAGAAAAACGATTTTGCTCCCACTAGTTTTCTTATACACGCATTGTTCTTCTTCGTTTCTGATAAAGTCAAATTGCTTGATCGCTTCATCAAAACGAAGATTCCAGCTCCTCGATGCTTGCTTCAATCCATAAATGGATTTATGAAGCTTGCATACTTTCCCAGCATTCTTTGGATCTATGTAACCGTCAGGTTGCGTCATATACACATCCTCTTCCAGAATACCATTCAGGAAGGCGGTTTTGACGTCCATCTGCCAAATTTCATAATCATGAAAAGCTGCAGTTGCTAGTAGAATCCGAATAGATTTCATCATAGCCACCGGTGAATAGGTTTCATCGTAGTCCACACCGTGAACTTGTCTGAAACCTTTTGCCACCAACCTGGCTTTATAAATCTGGACATTTCCATCCACGTCAATCTTCTTCTTGAAGATCCATTTGCACTCGATGGCTTTTACACCAGCGGGTAAGTCAACCAACGAAAAGACTTGGTTGACCGACATGGAGTCCATTTCGGAATCAGTGGCCTTGCGCCATTTAGAGGAATCTGGGCCCATCATGGCTTGATTGAAGTTCGATGGTTCATCACCATCAATGATCAAAAGATCATGACAGTCAGTCACGAGGAATCCCTGATATCTCTCGGGTTCGTGACGGATCCTCCCGGATCTTCGAACTTCAGGTACTACAGGTTCAGGCTCTACAATTTCTTGTAGATCCTCCTGCTGCTCTTCCTCATTAGGTTGAGCAGTATCCTGTTCATCTTGAATTTCTTCAAGCAGTACCTTACTCCCACTGTCTTTCTTAGAGAGAAACTCCCTCTCAAGAAAGTTACAATCCCGGGCAACAAAGATCTTGTTCTCGGAACGTAGATAGAAGTAATAAGCCTTGGTTTCCCGTGGATAACCAATGAAGTAGCATTTGTCAGATTTTGGTGTAAGCTTATCTGAGATTAATCTCTTAACATAGGCTTCACAACCCCAAATTCTTAGATAAGACAGCACTGGAGCTTCTCCAGTCCATAATTCATATGGTGTCTTTGCTACTGCTTTTGATGGCGCTCTATTTTGAGTGAACACTGCTGTTAGCAGAGCATATCCCCAAAGGAATATTGGAAGGTCTGTGTGACTCATCATAGATCGAACCATATCCAATAAGGTCCGATTTCTCCTCTCAGACACACCATTCCATTGAGGTGTTCCAGGAGGAGTGAGTTGGGATACGATCCCACACTCTCTCAGATGATCACTGAATTCCTGGCTTAAGTATTCTCCTCCTCGGTCGGACCGAAGAGCCTTAATGCTTTTGCCAAGTTGGTTCTGTACTTCATTTTGGAATTCTCTGAACTTCTCAAAAGATTCAGACTTATGTTTCATCAAATAAACATATCCATACCTACTGAAATCATCAGTGAAGGTAATGAAGTACTGATAGTTTCCTCTTGCATTAGTGGACATTGGGCCACACACATCAGTGTGTATCAGGCCCAATAAGTCACTGGCCCTCTCGTTAGGTTTATTAAAGGGGGCCCGTGTCATTTTGCCCATCATGCAGGATTCGCATTTCTCACATGACTCAAAGTCAAATGAGCCAAGAAGTCCATTCGAATGGAGCCTCTTGATGCGTTTCTCGCTGATGTGCCCTAAACGACAATGCCATAGAAACGTTCGGTTTTCCTCATTAGGTTTAAACCGTTTTGTATTAATGTTATAAATTGGCGCGGATTGATCGAGTATGTAAAGCCCATTCGTAAGAGGGGCAGAACCATAGAACAAATTGTTGCGATTGAAGGAACATAATTTATTCTTAACTGAAAAATCATAACCTTCCAAATCCAACAAAGAAATTGAAATAATATTTCTGCTTATAGCAGGTACAAAATAACAATTATTAAGTTCTAAAATCAATCCCGAAGGTAAAGACAACAAGTATGTTCCTACAGCTAGTGCTGAAACTTTCGCTCCATTCCCAACTCGTAGCTCTACTTGTCCTTGCTTCAGCCTTCTACTGTTGCTGAGTGCCTGCATATTAGTACAAATATGAGCCCCACAACCAGTATCCATGACCCATGAGGTATTATCAGAAGTAGTTGTATTAACTTCTATAACAAAAATACCTGATGAAGAAGTCTCGAAAGTCTTCTTCTTTAATTCCTTTAGACCTTCCTGGAATTTCTTACAATCTCTTCTCCAATGCCCCAGTTCTTTGCAGAACCTGCACATGTCAGTAGGCCCAGCCTTGGACTTGGGCTTGGGCTTTGGCGTGTCTGAGTCCACGACTTGGACACCCTTGGCCTTTCCCTTATCCTTAGCAGAAGACTTCTTAAACCCCTTGCCCTTTTGTACCATAAGTACATTGGGGTCCTTGGCGGGTTTCTTCAAGTTGGGCTCTGCAGTCTTGAGCATTCCGTGAAGCTCAGGCAGTGTCTTACTCAAGCCATGCATGTTAAAGTTCAGAATGAACTGATCATAGCTTGCAGGTAAAGACTGCAGAATGATGTCGCAGGCAAGTTCCTGGCTGATTGGGCAGTCGAGTTTGTGAAGATGATCGAGATAACCCATCATCTTCAACACATGAGGACTCACTGCCGCATTCGCAGCCAACTTACAGTCCAAGAGGTTCTTAACTGTCTGGAACCTCTCGGTCCTAGCCTGCTCCTGAAAAAGCGATTTCAGGCTTGCCATGATCTCGATTGGAGACAATACACTTTCGAACTGCTTTTGCAGCTCTGGAGTCATTGTCACCAACATCAGGCAATAAACATCATTTTCATCTGACGAATGCTTTTCCCAAGCATTGTGCAGAGTCCTGGCAGCATTGGCAAGAGGCCTCTCGGGGAGGGGATCTCGAAGGACATAATCCTTCTTCTCCTGCTTGAGGACCAGCCTCAAGTTCCTTGACCATGTCAGGAAGTTCGTTCCAGTCAGCTTCTCCTTCTCGAGAACAGACCGGATCGAGAATGTGTTTTGAGTGCTTGTAGTAGTCATATCTGAAATATATAAATAAAAAGGTTATTAGTTATATGTTCAAAATGATTAATCTCGTATTAAAGTATAATATGATTAATCATGCATTATATTCAATAACATAAGTTACCCTCAATAGAATATAATGATTCCAAGATCCACATATAACTAAGATTAAAGTGGGCCACTGGCCGTCACCCAACCTTAGCTTATATCGGTAAGCCCTATATCGGCTAATTGTATCCGTGATATAACTCTTGGTTGTGAATCTGGGCCCGAGGCCCAATTCACCCTGATGTCTCAAGGCCCGGGACTCCCGATGGCCTAGTCAAGAAAACCGGACTATACAGTCATGTAATCATTAATGTCTGGGACTCCCAATGACATTTATGAATCACAAACCGTCTTACCCACGCAAAAGCAGACATCCTCACACTGTAAGGCCATGAATGCAATTGAATGGGCTTTGACAGCTGACATAGCCCGGACAAGACATCCAACGCTTGATATTATTTGAGGTTTGTAGGTTTATTAAAATCATTCCCAAAATAGAAGATTACTATTTCGGGAAACTTTCTATTTATGGAAACCTACTATTTTTGGAAACTTTCTAAAATTGGAAACTTTCTAAAACCGGAAACTTTCTAACTTTAGAAACTTCTTTAAAATCCAAAACCCGCAAATTCAGAAACTTCTAATTATGGAAACTTTCTAATTTCGAAATTTCGGAACTTTATAAAATTTAAAATCGAATTTCATAATTTTATTTTATAAAATAAGTTTTAAATTTAAATCTGAAGAATGACTCAATTAATGGCCCAATTGTTTTAACTTCTTGGCCCGAGGCCCAAGAATTGGTCCATGTCCAAGACATGACCCAATTGTCCAATTAATTGACATAACCGGTCTGGTTCATTAAAACTGGTCTAACCAAGTTTCAATTACTACGATGACCACAATTGTCAACCGGTTATTTACTAAACCGGAATTTCTCAATTTATTTGGTCCAACCAAATCAAATTAGAAATTCTGGTTTAGGCACTAAATCCAATATTTCTTTCGACATTGGATTTCTTATCCCGGTTTAACCAGATTCAATAAACTTATCAAATCTGTTTATTAAACCGAAACGTTGATTTTAATCAAGTTTTAAACCGAACCGATCCGATTTGATCACGTGAACCGATCACAACCTAGCCGTGATCTTCACGTAACCAAACCCTAGCCGCAAGCCGTCAAGCTCGGGCCGCGATCGGGATGCTCGGACGGTACAGCCGGGACGACGATCGGGATGACGCGATCGGACGCGATCGCCGTGCGATCCCGACCGTTCCGATCCCGACCGTTCCGCTTTGCCGACCGGTCGCCATTCGGCCGTGATCACTAATCCGGCCAAGCCGGTTGATCACGCCTTGGCCAATCCACAAAACCCGAGTCATATAGCTCGGTTTTGTGATTCAAGTGTTTGTTCAGGGTTTTAATTCAGTTTCTTATGTGTTTTTCTTATCAGTAATGGATTCAAAACACATCTAAACAGAATAAACAACCTAAACAATGAATCTAAAACAAGAAACCTAAGAACCAATGGCTCTGATACCACTGTAGTAAGTTTCGGTTGATCCTGATTCAATTCTCATATTGATATCAACCTAAACATGCATTAGATCTAGGTGTTCTTATTTAGAAACATATGATCTCACCTTTTACCTGTTTGTTTGCAGCGGAATTGATGAACAGGCCAATGATCAGGGAGATACACCGAGAGATGGATCCTCCAAAGGCTCACACACGCAATCACAGGAAACTGGTTGCTAGACCACGAGGAGAGAGGCGCCAGAGAGAGAGGAGAATCGCGGCTGGGTTAGGGTTAGGGAGAAGAAGACTTTGGCTTTTAGTCATTAAAAGCCATCTCCTTCCCTTTTGGGCTTTTGGGCCCAATCTGATTAAATTCCATTTAATCAGACCCATTATTCATTCTCTCTTAATACGACAAATGCCTAGCACTTTTGTCGTACTTCTGCTAAGCCGTTCCAACATTATTTCCTGCTAGCTTAAGCGTGTGACCCATATGGGATCATACAATAAAGGCAATAAGTCCAAGACTTATAGATCATGAGCGGACTCTAGCAAGCCATCATGACCCCCAGTATTGTATGACTTATGTCTGATCACTGACATACTCTTACGTTATAGAGACAGTACAGAGATTGCTGGACACAATTCCAACACTTCTACCACCGTCACCAAACTCAGCATATAAACTAACCCCCTCATTTTTTCTTCTAATAAGTTTGAAAGTCTCCAGTCCATCTCCGCTCCCAATACATATTGGAGGCATCTTCGACGATGCAATTGAACACATCGTCGCCGGCGCCACATACGTCAGCTTGCAGCTTGTTCTATGTTCAGCATCGCACTCCTTCAACACCCTAGACTTGTATGATTCAGGTGTATCATCGCTGTGTAAGGTTATGCACCTCCCGTAAGCCCGGTAATCAATGCTGAATTCCCATTCTCCGTTGTTCGCACGATTCCACTTCCCGGCCACCACGTAAATAGGATCGCGGTGCACCTGATGAAAATATATAAAACATGTCTTGTTGTAAGCAAAAACACATGTCTTACTAGCAAAAAAACATGTCTTAACACTAATGAACGTTCATTAAAAATTAAATTTGTGAACTTCTATAAAATTCAAACTCAGATTAAAAACGAAATCTGGTCAGAACTCTGTTCCGGACGGTATCGTATGTTCATCAGAAGAAATGAAAACAAAGATACATAGAGGTCATACACCCAAAATAGCGAATAACGAGTCAGAGACAGATCCAAAGTTTGGGGGTAACGCAAGATTTCCGGTTCACGTCGTTGACGACGTTCATATGAACAGTAACCACATATATACGTTCATACTTACAATCCGACAGATTCACCAAGGAATTTATTTGTTTCATAGACATAAAGATTTACAGACGGTAAATCAGAAATGATTAATTCTTACCTCCGCCATTAATGCAGATCTCAAACGAAAATAAACCACAAAACCACTAAATTTAATTCCACACTACTGTCTTCAACAACAACCAATCGGATTTATGACCAAAATCTGTGGTGAAGTGAGATAAGTTCTGAAAGTTAACTCAGATTCTATTAATTAAATAGACTAAGTAAACCTAATTAGCATTAAATGCTAAGTCATTGGCGGGAAATAATAATATAAATAAAATCAACATCATGTCAGTTGCTATTGCCTCACGCGCCACGCTTGGAGGTGATAGTCACGTGGTTGCCCTTCGACCATACGACACACGCGCTGGAATGGGCTGTGTCTCACACTCCTAGGGGCAAAATCGCGTTTCACTTTTTCTAATAGTGAATAAGTGTCACCGGATTAAATTCAAACACAAAAGTGTTACTTTTCTTAATGCTACGCCAAAAAGTGTTAGTTTTGCCGAAAATCCCTATTATATATAGGTTTGAGTTAAGAAAAAGGAAACAAGTGCATGATGAAAAAATATCAGAAAAAGAAATTAATATCGTTGAAAAAAGTCCCTCGTAGACTAAAATTTCAGGAGGAGGAAAGCAATTGGCCCTATATAGAGGCAGCACATATCGTCAATCAATATTGCATTCTGAGTTTTACGAGCCAATGTTAATAAAGTTTTAACTTGTCTTTCAAGTCCGTTAAGCTTTTTACTGAAGACTTGGATCGCAAGTTTCTGCTTCCTCTTCGATTTGCTCTTTCGGATTGGATAGTTCAGAACCAAACAAGAACCATGAAGTTCTAAAAGAATCATCTGAAGAAGATTAATGATGTCCAAATACAAAGAGAAGGCTGCTAGTTATTTAATGGAATACTACTTTGAAAACAACAAACGCACGGCTTCAGTCTTCTTGTAGTCATCGATATCTTAGAAAGTGAGATCAAAGCATTGTTAGTCAGGAATCTGATATATATCCTAGAAGATGTTTAATGAAAATATTCAGATTCTTTAAAGCATCCTTTATTTAAGTAATGAAAACTTAGCATTATAGATTCTGTTTTTACCCATAAATTAAAAATATACATCCAGTTCATGTTAGTCAAACTACATTACCAAATAAACATCCATTTCATGTTTACGCAAACGACATTACCAAGATACCCAAAAAGTTCGAATCTTTTACATCTTACGTACAGATGTTCATCAATAACCTGAAGAAGCTGTGACGGTGTTGCTGGTGGGTCGACACTACAAGAAAAAATCTGGATCAGGAACATCTGCTGTCAAGGCTCCCAGAGAATCTTATCATTCCAGAAGTATACTCAATGGAGTCCATGCAGCATGATTCAATGGCACTTTTGTTTTCTGAAGAACATGTGTTGGCCGCATTTGTAGAAGATAAGACCATATCGTAACAGTTAGTTGTTAGGATATATTGTTAGGTACATAATATAGGAGTATCTTACTGTGTAATCTTGCAGATATGATCCTCACTCTCCTATATAAGAGTTGTACTAAGTTTGTTAATAAATCAAGCAATCACATTTACCTAAACCTATATGGTATCAAAGCCTCTTTGTTAAAACAACTAGATCCAAAAAAAAAATTTCATTTTTTTTTCTCGATAGATTCTTCTTCCGCTACCCACTCTCCTTCCCACATCATCAATCCATCAGATCCCAAACATCCAATTCCATCGATCAGCATGATCAATGTAACCAAGCTCTCTGCTGTAAACTACCTCACATGGAGTATTCAAATCACGAGACTCCTACGAGGTTATGATCTCGTCAAATTCATTGACGACAAACACACCATTCCAACGCCCACAATCACTGTTGATGGCAATGACACTCCTAAACCTGAATTTGTTGCTTGGCAAAGACATGATTGCTTACTATATAGTGCTTTGATCGGTACTATTGAAACGTCTATCCAGCCGTTGATCACTGGCTCCAACACCATGCTTGAAGCCTGGACAGCTCTCTCCTCTACGTATGCCAAGCCAACAAGGGGACACATCAAACAGCTCAAACAACAGCTCATACTTTGTGTTAAAGGCACAAAGAACATTGACGTACATGCAACTCATCAAGACCAAGGCTGACGCGTTAGCTCTTCTTGGAAATCCAATGGACCATGAAGATCTTACTGATATCATTCCTGATGGACTCAGTGAGGAATACAAGCCTGTTGCAGAATCAGTTCATGGTCGTGACACGCCTATCTCTTTCGCCAAACTTCATGAAAAATTACTTAACCGTGAGATTGCACTCTCAAGTGCTCAGCCACAGCCTTCTTCTTTTCCGGTTACAGCCAATCTTGCTCAAAACAAGAACAAAAACTGGCGAGCTCAAGGGAACTAATATCAATCGCGACCTCAACAACAACACGCACAGATGTACAATCATGGAAATGGACAACGCCAACATAGCACTTATCTAGGGAAATGTCAGGCCTGCAGAACTCAAGGGCACAATGCTAAATACTGACCCATGTTTCACCTTGTTCAACACTATGCTCCATCTTAACAATCTCTGCAGCAGCAACATGGTGCAGCAAACTGGTCTCCTCGAGCGTACAATGCTTCTCTGCAGCCACTTGATCCGTCCTCCTGGTTACTCGACATTGTTGCATCGCATCACATTAATTCTGATCTGGCTAATCTCTCGTTCCACTCTCCATACACTGGTGCTGAAGAAGTAATGGTTGGCAATGGGAAAGGACTCGATATAACACATACTGGTTCCCTTTCTCTTCCCCATACTACTCGTGATTTATCACTTACAAATGTTTTACGAGTACCAGCCATCAAAAAAATATCTGATTTCAGTTCAAAAACTATGTTATGACAATCATGTTTCTGTGGAATTCTTTCCCAATGTTTTCAGGTGAAGGATCTCAACTCGGGGGCGTAGTTGATCTCCGGAAACTCGAGTAACTGTGGTTATGAATGGCAGGTCTCTATTAGTTCTGGTCTTTCTGCTTTTCATTCTACAATAACGAGTCCTTTATCTATTTGGCACTCGCGTTTTGGACATCCGTCCATCGCTACTTTAAAATCGATTGTTTTGCAGAATTCTCTGCCTGTTTCTAGTAAAACTTCTTTGCTTCCTTGAAACGCTTTCTCAGTTAGTAAAAGTCATAAAATACCATTTTCAATCTCGTCTCTCACCTCAACCAAACTACTCGAAATCATCTATTCTGATGTTTGGACTTCTCTTGTCTACTCTATATATGAGTTTAAGTACTATGTCATCTTCATTGATCACTATACACACTATCTATTGCTTTATCCTCTATGTAATAAATTTGATGTCTTTGATGTTTTTAAAAAGTCCAGAAACCTAGTCGAAAAGAAACTCAATGAGCACATAATCACTCTATATTCTGACGACGGAGGAGAATACATTGCAATGGCTAAATACTTGGTTGACAATGGAATCACCCACCTCACTTCTCCCCCTCACACACCTGAGCACAATGGCTTTTCCGAATGTCGTCGCCGCCATTTGGTTGAAACCCTTTACTTTCTCATGCTTCCATACCAATTCTTTATTGGAGCTATGCTCTCACTACTGCTGCTTATCTTATCAATAGGCTTCCACCTTAGAAAACTCCATTCCATTCGGAAGTCTCTTTTGCATCACTCCCAACTATTTCAAGTTGCGGGTATTTGGTTGTTTATGTTACCTGTGGCTTCGTCCCTACACAAATCACAAACTTGATGCTCGTTCAGCCCCTTGTGTATTCTTTGGCTACTCCCAAAAACAAAGTGCATATTTGTGTCTTCATCCAGCCACCAAACGTGTCTTTATATCTCGTCATGTTCAGTTCTTTGAGTCTTCTTTTCCATTCATCCATCTTTCTGCTCCTTCTAACACTTCTTTTTTTTTAGATTGTGTTTGGTTTTCCTCTGTTTTGCAGGATATCGGCCATTCAAAATCACAAGTATGAGTTTCAACGCCGCCCCTATGTTCGGGTTCTTCACCGCCGGCTGCTGTTGTCTCTACGCCAACTACTGCTGATTCAATGGCAGATGCATGCACCTGCAATAAATACTGAGCTGACTCAAATGGTTTCAGCTACAACTCTAGCAGTCTTTGTTCCCTTGATCAGACCAACGACGTCAACGTCTTGTCCTCAACGAACGATAGTGACGCGCTTGCCATATCAACATAGTCAAGCCCAATAAGAGATACGCTATGCTTGCCATATCATCTGACTGGAAACTGAACCAACCTCTGTTGCTCAGGCTGTCAAAGATAAATGTTGGCGAGACTCAAAGGGGGAAGAATTTGATGCTCAGGTTCAAAATCGTACATGGGATTTAATCCCTCATGATCCTTCACACAACTTGGTAGGTACGAAATGGGCTTTTTGCATTAAACGTTTACCGAATGGAAAAATTCACAAGTTTAAATCCAGACTCGTTGCGAAAGGCTTAAACTAGAGACACGTGATTGACTATGAAGAAAATTTTAGTCCAGTTATCAAAGCAGAAACAGTCCGACTTGTGCTTGGTCAGGCTGTCAATCGTGGATGGTCTCTTCGGTAATTGGACATCAACAATGCTTTCCTTCAATGAGAATTAACAGAGGATGTCTACATTGCGCAACCTACTGGTTTTGTTGATCAAGATCGTCCCACTATGTCTGCAAACTTTGAAAGGCACTTAATGGGCTAAAGCAAGCTCCACATGCGTGGTATTTTGAGCTGCGTACGTTCCTTCTTGCCTTTGGTTTCGTGAATTCAGAAACTGATGCTTCACTCATCATTATGAACCGTGATGGCACAATGATCTTCTGATGGTTTATGTGGATGATATAGTAATTACATGAAATCATTCCTCCCTCGTTGAAAGCTTCATCAAGCTGTTGGGCAAACGATTCTCCTTAAAATACATGGGAGAGTTAAGTTATTTTGTGGGCATCGAAGTTCATCGCTCGCAAATAGGTCTCCTCATGACATAACACAAGTACATTATGGATCTGCTTGCTCGAACAAATTTACTAATGCAAATACTGTCGCCACGCCTATGGCTTCCAATTCAGCGCTTCATCTGAAATCCGGAACACCGCTAGAGGATGGCAGTACATATCAGATGGTTGTAGGAAGTCTGCAATATCTTCACTTCACGAGACTGGACATTGCATTTTCTGTCAACAAACTCTCTCAGTTTATGCATTGTCCTACACATGATCACTAGCAAGCTGAAAAGAGAGTACTGTGTTATCTGTCTGGAACTCAAAATCAAGGAATTCTCCTGCGCACAAACAATTCTTTGCCTCTTCATGCTGATGCAGATTGGACATGCAACATATATGATTATACTTCAACCAGTGCGTACATTGTTTACCTTGGTTCTCATTCAATCGTTTGGTCCTCTAAGAAGCAGAAAACAGTCGCACGCTCCTCCACTGAGGCTGAGTATAAATCCATAGCAGTTACAGGATCTGAACTGCAATTGGTTTCCTACTTGATGCGTGAGCTGGGCATCACTTCTTCGTCACAGCCAGTCATTTATTGTGACAACGTTGGAGAAACATATCTTTGTACAAATCCGGTTTTTCACAGTCGAATGAAGCATGTGGCGCTTGATTTTCATTTCATTCGGCAGTTGGTTCAATCCGGGTTTCTCCGTGTTACACACGTCTCATCGAAGGATCAACTTGTCGACGCACTTACCAAACCCCTGCCAAGACCACGACTTACACTTCTCAATGACAAGATTAGTCTCTCTAACAGTCGATCATCTTGCAGGGGCGTGTAGAAGATAAGACCATATCTTAACATTTAGTTGTTAGGATATATTGTTATGTACATAATATAGGAGTATCTTACAGTGTAATCTTGTAGATATGATCCTCACTCTCCTATAACATTGACATCCTCAGTTTCATTCGCCTTCCATTTGCGTCCGTTTCAATTGCAGCAACGATGGTGCATAATTCTTGTAGCTTTCTGCTTATTATCAGCTTTGCTTTCTTCTTCAATATATTCCTCACAAAATTATCTCACATTTTCCATACATTTTCTTCTTTTTGGAGGATTTGTCGATGGAGCACTAGCCACTCTTTTGGTATATTCTCTATGCACAACCTCATATTTTCGTGAGCCAGTCTGTGCAGCATGAGCAGGGTTTTGGTTCCAGTGTACACAGCAACCGACTCCAAGGAATCATACTCACCATACACACCATTATTGTCTGTACTTTTCTTTCTTCCATTTGTTGTTGACTGAGGGATAGAGTTAAACTAGTGCCCGTGAAAGGTCTTGCGGATCGAACCTGAGCCTGGAGGATCTGTTTCCATAGCTATAAACAGCCTAAGACATCTAAGACACAAGAGGTTCTGGTTTAGGTAAACACGATGATACTCATGATGAGGCATACAGTCCAAAAGGTTCCATCACAAGTTGTATTATGGGATGAAGTAGAAGTCGTAAGCTAGTAGCAGCACCAGATGCAGATGCAGAGCCATCACTTGCTCGCTTTATACCTCTCTTCAATGACTGAGCTTGCAAGGAAAATTTCGTAGCCCTAGCAAAATCATTTACTAAAACCCTCTTCGGTGCTGTCTCTCTAGCCTTATTCGCCTCTTCTTTATCGTAATACATTTAAAGTCTACAAATCTATACTTTCCGAGCATAGATAATCCATTTGGGTTATCGATGGTGGATCTTCGCTTGTGGCTAACCTATTCGGGGTGGCTCGCGATGTCCGGGAAGCTTGGATCCTCTGCGATGGTTGTTGCGGGTGGCTCGACGGTGTTGCTTCCGGCGTTTTGGCGGTGTGACTCAGGTGCCGTCTTCCTTCGGTGTGGCCGGGGATTCCTGACAGTATTTGTTCGTCCTTTTGGTTTTGGCAGTAATTTTGGTTTAAGTGTTGGGTCTGATTGGCTCCGGAAAAGACCGGTGGTGATGGTGACATGGTCCCGATCTAGAGATGCAAAGGCGCTGGTTTATAGTTGCGGCTATCTTATAACTGTGGGGGCTGGTTCTTGAGAGATTCGTTCGATCGGGAATGGTAATCGGAGGTGACTCTTCGACGGCCCGCTTGGGCTCCCTTGTCGACAAATGCTAGTTAGTCCGCTACGGTTTCCGGAGATCCCGTTAGTTTTCGGACAAGCTGTAGACATCTCACTCCAGAGGTTTGAGGGCTGGCCTTAGAAAGATGCTCGTGGCAACTATGATGTGAAGTCTAGTTCTTCGGAGCTATGACAAAGGCGGGGTGGTCTACGTCTTGACGTGTGATTGCTGCTCTCTGGATTGGTTCTATGTCGGGTTTAAAGTTTCGTTAGGGCCTTTATCTTAACCTTTCATATTCGTCGTTCTCAATTGTGGCGTTTGGTTCTAATAGTTTTTTTGTTGTTGTTTGATATGTCTTCTTTGTATCTCCTGTTATTCTGTCAAAATTCAAAAACGGTAATAAAATTTAACATTTTTACCACACAAAAAATCTATACTTTCCGCTTCAAGATTATCAAGAATAGAGAAGAGGTGCTTGACTAAGAGCGGCAGTGTGGAGTGACAACAAGACGCCAATACATGATCAGGGAAACCGAATCGACTCCTCAGTAATGAGACTGATACAAAAAGTTAGAAAGAAAACCAAAGACTGCGAGAGATGAGTTAAATAGAGGGTAAGAGAAATATATAAACCTAAAAGGGTATAGTGATAACGATTAGAAAAATGAAGGCAGAAGTAAACCAATCTCATCTGGAAAATGCACAATTATCATACTCAATCACAAAGATTCCCAAAAACTAATCAGGTGCAAATATTTAACTCCATCAACGCCATTATTATTTGACCAACAAACATGCTGCATTGAAGAATCATAGTAAAAAGGAAACCTAACCCTCACTTATCGTTAAACTGCCCAAAATATTCTAAAATTAATGAAAAAGTGGACATGAAGTCAGCGACTATGTCCTCATCGAAGACATACTAAACCCTAAATGTGTCCTCAGGGACATTGCATGTAATTCTAAAACAATTCAAACGTATTATCGCCCTAAAACACCCTATTAAAAAATAATTTGTTATTGACAAATGAAAAATACTGATTTGTTTCTTATTAGAAATTTATTTTGTGGTGAACAAATGGAAAATACTGATTTATTACTTATTAAAAAACTAGAAATTAGATTAAGACAATGACAATGTTTCAGTCCTCAACTGCTTCATTTTGACGCAAAAAAACATTATTAACTTTTATCCTAGTGAATAATCTGTATAGCCGTTTCCCTTTTCTTTTCGTTTTTGGTGAAAGAGTGTATAATCTCAATGGATTTGGCTTGATATATTGGTGGAGTAGATGAGACAATATAATGTGTTTTTTTCCTAGCGAATAATAGTTTTATTATTATAAAATTAAAATTTCTGAAAAATACATTTTAACTTTAAAATATTTAACAAATTTTAAACTATACATGTCCATTTTTGACAAAAAATTAGAAAACATATTTTAAATGGTAAATACTCATGTCTGATGATTGTTATGCTAACACGTAAATCTATTTAGAGGGAAACCTGTAATTTTTGAATGCAAAGTTTTATGTGCGGTCATGTTTTAAGAATCGTGTAGCCCAAAGAAGATTAAAGAATAGGAAGGAAGTTTTCCAATCAAAGGAAACTAGCTGGATTTTGAGAATTCTGGATTTGATTTTATCAGCATTTTTAGTCTTTGCAGTATGAGTTCGTGTTTAGGTAGACATGAGAATTTTGGTCATCAGATTGGGTTAAGATCAGTATCTAACAGGTTCTTTGCTTGACGGATTACCAACTGTTTCGATAACCGAAAGGTTCAATAACCGATAGATTATTGATGGTTTGTAAAATCGACCGATTACCGACGTTACTTATAAATGATATATTTTGTAAGTATAATATTTATAAATTTTCGAAAATA
This sequence comes from Orychophragmus violaceus, assembly GCA_030180135.1. Lineage (NCBI taxonomy): Eukaryota > Viridiplantae > Streptophyta > Magnoliopsida > Brassicales > Brassicaceae > Orychophragmus > Orychophragmus violaceus. Next base: position 63,217,475 of record CM058236.1, on the reverse strand, counting down.
AATTAATATTTATTTTTAATTGAAATAAAATCAAATTTAGTATTAAAATGAAAATATTTTTAAAATTTAAATTATTCATAAAAAGCATAAAAATTATTTGTTATTGAAATGATAGCCACCCCTATAACCATAATCCCGAGCCTATAACCCCGATCCCGACCCCAGCTCCGACCTCGGCTGTGGATGCTGACCCCCAAGCTCAAGCCTCGCTTCTAGCTGGTCGATCCTTGCGAGCACTTTAACTTGGTTTGCCTTTAAGATCGAAATCTCCTCATCCTTCTTCTGTAGTATCGTCTTCAAGATCGAGATCTCCTCATCCTTTTTTTGTAGTATCTCCTCATAGTCTGTCTGATTCGGAATTGGCGACGTTGTAGACTTCAGTTTTTGGTTCATGTTGCCTAAACCGAACCAATGTCCTTTGGTCTTCGACATTTCCTGTAAAAAGATCGAAAAAACAAATTTTAGAAATAAATATAAATAAACGAAAAATTATAAAGTATTAAAAATATACATTACCTGAATAACGTTGTTCGTTTTGGCCTTTTGTGAGCCGATATGTGCAGCATGAGCAGCGTTTTTGGTTCCAGTGTACACAGCACCCCACTCCAAGGAATCATACACACCATTATTGTTTGTACTTTTCTTTCTTCCATCTGTTGTTGACCGAGGGATATAGTTAAACTGGTGGTCGTGAAAGGTCTGGGGGATCGAAAAGGTTCCATCAGAAGTATTATTATGGGCTGAAGTAGAAGTAGTAGCAGCAGCTGCAGCAGATGCAGAGGCAGAGTCATCCCTTGCTCGCTTTTTACCTCTCTGCGAACTTTTCACTTTTTTTGTGTTACTAACACTTTCTTTAGCAGCTTTCTGGGATCCATTGTTTGCATGCTTTGGTGATGAAGCCCCTCTTCCATCACACAATCTCAAATTCATATAGTCAGCTCTCTTTGCCTTGGCGGATAACACACCCCATGCCTGAGAAAGAAATTGAAAGGCTTCCTGTGCTCCGATCGACTTGTTCCTGTCAGGATGAAGCATCACAGCCAACTTTCTATAACGTTTCCTCTTTTTATCATCGTCATCCTTAGGGTTTACACCAAGTACACCGTAGTAGTCTCTCTCCCCATTTATTATATTCTTCTGTGCAGATAAATGCATATGAAAAGTAGCCACCATTTGCATAATTCCATCGAGTTCAGGATTCAAGAACTGAGCTTGCAAGGCAAATTTTCTAGCCCCAGCAAAATCTTTTGCTAGAAACCTCTTCTGTGCAGTCTCTTTAGCCCTATTAGCCTCTTCTTTATTGTGATCCATTTAAAGTCTCCAAATCTATACTTTAACTCTTCAAGATATCTATAATAGAGAAGAGGTGCTTGATTAAGAGCTGCAGTATGGAGTGACAACGAGACGCCAATACATGATCAGGGAAACGGAATCGACTCCTCAATAATGAGACTGATGCAAAAAGTTATAAAGAAATCAAACACAACAAGAGATGAATTAATAGAGGGTATGAGAAATCTGTTAGCCTAAAAGGGCATGGTGATAATGATAAGAGAAATGAATGCAGAAGTAAACGAATCTCATCTGGAAAATGCATAAGGATCCTACTCAAGCGCAAAGATTCCCAAAAAGTGATACAAGACAAACTAATCAATTGCACATATTTAACTTCATCAACACCCATCATTAAACTACCCCCAAATATTCTAAAATTAATGAAAAAGTGGACATGAAGCCAGCGATTATGTCCTCATAAAAAAAAATACTAAACCCTAAATGTATGTGCAGGAAAATTTCTTGTAATTCTAAAACAATTCAAAGGTATTATCACCAAAAAACACCTTCAAAAATTTCCAGATTTCCGAATGAATGTTTGTCACCAAAGTATAATCCGAGTGGGTATTAACATACAATAGTGACCAAACATCGGAGTTTAAAAAGTGAACACAATTCTGAAGCAAAGAGAAGCAATCTTACCTAGATGATATCGCAAAAGTGGGCGGCAAAACCGGAATCGGAAGACTCAAAACTATGTTTGTCACACTTATTACTGATTCATGACGAAGGATGTTTTACTTATATCATCATAATATAAGAATAGAAGATAGGGAAACCTGATAAGACAAAGATTAATTTGTGGTTGAAAAAAAAATATTGATTTGCTACTTATTATAAAATAATTTGTGGTTGATAAAAGGAAAATACTAATTTAATACTATTAAAAATTAATTTATGGTTAAGAAAGGAAAATAGTGATTTGTTACTTATCAAAAAGAGGTAGATACTATATTAAGAGAATGACAAAGTTTGAATAATTGGAAAATACCTTTTAAACTGAAGTCAAAATCTTCTTTTTTTCAAAATCCTAGTAATTATCCTTTAATTTTTTTGGTATTGAGACTTCTTATGTAGTCGCACTAAAAATTGATTGAATTTGACCGAAACTTGACTCCTTTTTCAGATTGCACCAGAAGGCTGATTCTAAAACAAGGTAGTTTTAATAATTGACCAAAACTTTCAAACATTGACCAAAATAAGGAAGAAAAAACTTCTATACCAATAAAAAAATAAGGGAAAATAACAAATTTCTAGGACAATCTGAAATATATGACATTCGTCAGACTGCTATAGAAATATGAAATCGTAGATTGGTCTAACAAAAAAATAGACTATCTATTCATCAGAATTACCTCGCAGTCTGAAGTTTTTTGCAGACAGCGAGGGAGGTCTGGGCCAAAAAAGTTAAACTTGGTCAATTAAAAAACTACCCTATACTTTCCTGTCAGATTGCAGAAGAAGTGTGACAAACTTCAGTCTTCTTGAAGAAGTACGATAGAAAAAGTCAACATTTTGGTCAATTGAAAATACCTTTTTTCTTAGACTTCATACATAGTCTGATTGAAAAGTCAACATTTTGGTCAATTGAAAAAACAAGCTGAAAATTTACAAAGCAGACTGCGTATGATTCATTGCCAGACTGCTTATGCAGTCTGCTTTGTAAATTTCTAATTGCAAAAATACCCTCTTAGTCAGACTGCAACAGAGGTCTGTCGACAATTACTGTCAGACTTCTATGAAAGTCTTGATTGATACATGTTTAAAAAAACGCAATTGTTTGTATATTTGTGATGAATTTCGTTGAGTTAATTTTTATAAATGTGTGTTAGTAGTGTATGTTCCTCGTGCATGAGTTTAACATGCTTATGTTTGGTAATTATTTTAATCAATTTTTGAAGAATATTGACAATATAGCTAACAGAATCACACTTTGCAAAGATTTGTAATTTTCCCATAAGATTGCTAATGAGGTTTATACATGTTTGTTTTTACAGATAATGGTTCAATTACCAAATAATTTTGGTGAAGGAGTTGTGACACACCATATTTGGCATTCTGTGGTTGATAATCTCAAAGGAGGGCGGTTTATCACTCTGCAAGATGGTTTTACACATCGTTAATTTGTTGAGATGGTACAAGATGATTATATGCTGGACAAGAAAACCGAGTTGGTGGAGTTATCATTTCCATTACCAGAAACACTCTTGAAATAAATGGGTCCAAATAGCCCTCCTATTTATGTCACATATGATAGACAAGTAAGGAGCATGGTCGAGTTAGCTAGTATGCATTTAATCCGTCTTTGTGTCTCGAGCCAATCCGATATGGAAGATGAAGATGCATGAATCATGATGAAAAAATTAAGATAAAGATGATTATGATAAAGACGGGAGTGAGAAAGATGTGGACTCAGTATCGGATGGTTCTATTTGTGGTAGTGGTGATGATGGGCCTGAGCAAGTTTTCAAGGTCAACGTTGAGGCTAACTATGACGATGTTGATTATAACATGTATGGGAAAGTGAAAGATGAAGATGAAGATGTGGAAGAAGATGAAGATTATAAGAATTATGAGTTGGATGGTGTGTATAATCGATTTGTTGGAAAGAGGAACTGGTCCGATGGTATCTTTATCGACAAGTGTTTTAATAGCAAGAAAGATGTAATATCAGAGTTGCATTTGACGGTAATAATGAGGAAATACACATTCAAAGTAGATAAGTCTGACAAGAAACTGTTTGTGGCTAAATTTTGTGTGGAAGGATGCAAGTGGAAGCTTTGAGTGGCTGTGAAGAACGAACCAAACAAGTTCTGGGTGATGATCTATTCAAAAGCCCATACATGTTTAGTGGCGGACCGGATGTCTAAGCGTAAGCGTTATATTCCACAGTATATTGGTTTGTTGTTTATAAAATAATTTGATATAATTGAAAAGATTACACCAAAGCATGTCAAATAATCAATGAGGAAGGAGTTTAAGATTAAGATGAGCTACACAACCGCATATAGAGCATTTTTACATGCTCAAAGGTTGGTGAGAGGATAAGCGGAAAATGGGTACGAGAGACTGCCTTCTTTTTGTATGGAATCAAGCAAAACAACCCGGGAATAATAACTTCTCTTGAATAAGATGAGAAAAATAAATTTAAATATATATTTATTGCATTTGGAGCTTTCACGCATGGGTTTAAGTTTCTTAAATGAGTCATTGTGGTGGATGACACTCATCTTACGAGAAAGTATGGCGGTGTTATGTTAGTGGCGGCCGCACAATATAAAAAATTCAAATATTTCTGTTAGCTTCGGAATTGTACACTCTGAGAATGATGCCTTGTGGGAAAGGTTTTTCACCAAGCTGAAAGAATGAATTTCAGACCAATATCATTTGGTCATAGTCTTGGAAAGGCATGCGTCCATCAAGGATGCATGTGAAACGGTTTTTCCTTGGGTACAATGAGGGATATGCTTTACCATCTAGAAAATAACATAGTCACAAAGTTCAAGGGAAACCATATTTTGTACTTGGTGAAAACGCGGCGTACGAATATACGATGTACAATTTTAACCGATACATAGCCTCCTTACAAGCGGTAAATCCTGACCTTGCTAATTACTTGAGGCGGATCTGATTGTATTGTTACACATTCGGTTCAGTGGAGACATGTACAATCTTTAAAAGTCAGATTCCTATTCAGACTTTATGTGCAGTCTAATATTCTTAGTCAGACTTCATGTGCAATCTGATTTTCTAGTCAGACTTCGCGTGCTGTCTGATTATTTATCAGACTACATGTGCAGTCTGACAGTATAATGTTTTTTCTTAATATTTTATAGTTCTCATTTGTGTTAACCGCATTCACTTTGTTGGAGACAGGTACAACATAAAGACAAGCAACATTGCCGAATCTATAACTTTGGCATTTAAGAAGGCAAAAGGATATTCCATATCTTTCATTTTTGAGTTCATACAAGAGAAGATAGGGACGTGGTTTTATAAAAGGCGGGTAGATACAATGAGTCTCACAACAACATTTAATCGAGGAGTGAAATATTTGATGGCTATTCGTGAATATTTTGCAGATATGATGACAGCGGAACGCGTAGATGGGTATCGATTCATTATTAAGGGAAGACTTTGAACATAAAAGTGTGAATGTGGTGTGTATGATTACGAAAAGATACCTTGCACACATGCCATTTGCGTTGCACCGGAACTTGAGCTACACATTTCTACGCTTGTATTTCCATCGTACGGAAAGGACTATTTGTTTGCTGCATAATCGCGCAACATTCTACCAAATTTTACTATCAAAACTCATGAAACCCCGTACGTGTCATTCCTCCATAAGAGAGGTGGAAGCCTAGAAGACAGAAGAATTCGAGGTGGCTATCTTAGACATAAATTGGAAAGACGAACGGCAAACAACCAATATAGTTGTTCGAATTGCAAACAACCATGTCACAAACAACCTAATTAACCAGAAGACCAAACATGAGACTGGTTAGAACTGGTGGAAGTATGATCTGGGGAAGTATGGTAGAGAAGACTAATGGAGTAATGGATGTCTATGTAGAAGTCTGATAGTGAAGTATGATGGAGTATTGAGTGTGTTTGAGACGTCTGATGGAGTAATTTCTGTAAAATATTTCATTTTCAAGTCATTTTACAGCTTTGGGTGTTTGAGTCCAAAAACTTGTATCTCAATTGTTTGGGTTATGTTTCATCAAGCGGAGTAGCACATAAACTTAATTAATATTAATTATTAGTTTGTTACATAACACCTAAATACCCTACATATTCCCAACATGTATTTTGACATCACAATTGGCATGGCAGAAAAAATTCCCGTAAAAGTAAGCCAAGAGATGGATGAGTTTTTTTTTACATCTACAAAAGATAAATATATTCAAATAATCCATTTTTTTGGGAATCCAAAAGATATCGGGAAACTTTATTTCCTCGTTGTAGACCCATCGTAGATAAATCATTCCTGGTACGTTTCTCTTCACATGTTTGTTCGAGTGCACTCAGTATATCATAAGTTAGCCTGTCCCTAATTTGTTTAATGTTCTTATCACAAATATACGTTGGAAACTCCATTCCAAGTGAATTTAACTCAATGAACTTCAAGCAGTAAACACCACAATGATATGTTTGCTTGTTTTGGGGAAGATCTTTGCTCCTAACAATCGTATAGGTGTATCGATCCAAGGGATAATACCACATATCATCTGATGCGGCCAATATTGGTGCCACTGCTACTCCTACCAACTCATCCGTGCGCGGTCCAAGGATGATTTTCCATATTGTTACGTGCCTATCCGGAATATAAATCATAATAAGGGTAGATGACTAGTAAGGTAATCTTAAACACCAGAAGGCAGCCTTTTAGTCTTGGTTGAACTATTCTCCTATGTATCGCTTTTCACAAAACCTGGATACCATTGGATTGATATGTTCACTATCCTCTTCGGATAACCCCTACAAATTAGAATATATTGTTAGACATCGAGTTAAAAGGTTAATTATACAACTTATTGCTCTAGGTAGAGTGTGAAGACATGCAATTGTCTTTAGTTATAATCATTTAGTGCTTTAATTTCCATCTTGGTTGCAGTATCACAAGGATCATATCTCTGTATAATCTGCACTTGAACAACATATTTAACCAGAGTCTTCTCATTCTCTTTCTGTTTAAGTTTTTTGTCTTTTCTTGAATATATGCTTCAGTTGCTGCATGCTTAGTGTCTTGTTTGAACCTTCTAGCAGTATCGTCTACGCCCGTAGCTGCCTAGTCAACGACTAAAACACTCGGATCATTGTCCCTGACACTACTCTGCATATACAATTTGATAACTCCTGTTAAACATAAAAGTCTTATTTAAAAATCAAACCCCCGTCAAACTGCAATAGAAATCTAATACCAAAAACCCATCACCATCAGATTGCAATGGAAGTCTGATATCAAATTCTGTAGCAGTTTGAGAGAAACTGAAGTCCAATTTAAAATCACACCACTGTCAGACTGCAATATAAGTATAATACCTGAAATCCATGTTCAGAGCAAACACAACAACAAGGGGAAAACAAAACTAGCTTTTATCACACAGTTATGTTCATGTTTTACAAACAACAATCTTCATACTTCTAAACATGTTTACTTCTAATTAAGGGCTTTCCCCTTAAGTCTTCTACTTTTCTTAACTTCATTAATTATTTTCTCATCTTTCTTTGATTTTCATTGAGAGTATGATGGTTTTGGAGACTAATCCCACCATTAGCCATAGTCTGTGTGTTGGCCTCAAACGGCACGACAAACACTACAAGAAATATCTACATTCTTAACGCGAAACATCTGCTATTATACGTGATACATAGCGTTTTCATAAATGCTATGACATCCGCAGCTATGGTAGGTGCCACCCATACGATAGCGTTTTCGACATGCTATCATAATTCATTCTATTATAGCACTGATTTAATATATTTTCGTATAACATATGTTTAGTGCTATTATAGCTAATGTTATAGCACATTTTTATGGCTATATATATATATATTATTTGAATTTTGTTTTGCAAAATATTTATAATTTGATTTACATAATTTTATCTCAAATCATCAACATATATAACAATAATATTACATTAATCAAAAACAAGTCTTACATAGTTACATATACTAACATCGTAAAATGTCGCTAAGTCTTAAACAAAATAAAACTAACATTATACAAACAAAAAACAAAAGGCTAATGAACTCACCCAAGGATCCTATCTAGTTCTAAGCTATAAGGTGTGAATCTAGCTCTTCCTCTGTTATTATCTTTGAGACAACAATGCCCGCCATTAAAGACACACTCCTTACTTGATCCCCTTCATCGTTATGTGATTATGGTATCTAACAAACAAAAGCCAAAAGAAAATCCACACCTTGCAAATGCAATCTTTGATGAAGCAGATTTAAAAGATTTAACATACCAGAATAGAAGGTTTGCCTAAAGCCATGATCTTTGAGCAAGTCATCGCCCCAGCTCTCAAGATAACCAAATCTGCAGCCGCATAAGCTATACCTATCGTTTTCAATAACCTTATACCAAAAACCACATCTTGAGTTCTAAGTATAAAATGTGATCTCTTGTCTTACCTTAGCTCCTTCATCTCCGATATTGTGAGAGAGCTACAAATCAATAGCATGGGAGAACTTGTGACCTGTAAGCAACTAGCAATATTTATCGAGCTTCTAAAACAGAGTTGAAATCAACACTGATTCCAAAAGATTCTGTTCATGTATTAAGCAAATATACAGACCTTTAAAAGCTTTGTTGGCCTGATTCTTCATCTCCTCCGCCCGTGAAACATCATAGTTCTCATTCTTAGTATCCATGTTATCAGAATAAACTTATCTCTTCAGCGTCAGATTTTCCCAACCTGTGTCAACAAAAAAGCTATAAAACTCTACTCTAAATTGCAGTAACAGTAAGAAAAAAACATGCTTTGTATACCTGCAACTGCATCTTCAGCAACCTTGGAGTGTTTCTTTACTGCAGTCTCTTTGTTAGTTATTTCCTCATTAGCAGCAGAGAGTTTTTCGCTCAAGTCCTCTTTATCTTCATTCAGTCTCTGCACTTGTTCAGCATAACTCTGAACCTGCTCATCATACGCCTCAATCTGTTCTTCAAAGCTTTTGACTTGCTCCTCGTAAGCTTCAACTTGACTCATGAAGCTTGAGGTTGAGAACTTAGTTATTCAAAGTAAGATGAAGTATAGTTAAGGTTCTATCTCGTCATGCCCAAGTAGCGTGCATGATGCGCAAGATTAATAATCACAATCAGCTGGCCAATTACTCAAACTCATATCTCGTCATGCCCAAGTAGCGTGCATGATGCACAAGATTAATAATCACAATCAGCTGGCCAATTACTCAAACTCAATAAGTTCTACTTAACAGGGAGCTAGTTTAAGAGCTATGAAGATTGCAATCAAACTCCACCTAAATAAAGTTCAATTAACTTTAGACACATGTAACGAGATTCGTAGCAGGAAGAGAACTCATTCACAGAAGAGCATTCATACACATCAATTAAAGTTGAAAAACGCACAGAGAACTAAGCCACCAAAACACAATCCCTAATGAAAAATAAAAATCACCCGAATTGGGATCTCCCAAAGTCTTTGTCTCTTGAAGTAAATCATACCACCAGGAGCACACAAAAAGTAAATCAAGGATCTATTTGTGTAACTCTCTACTACGAGAGTTTGTTTATAGAGAGAAGAGATGATACCTTCAGCATATTGTCATGAACTGTGCTACCAAGAAACTTGTTATCAAGCGTAGAGAGCTACAAGACAGATTTGAGAAGAAAAATTTAATAGTATTAGAAGAGGTGGCTTCAATTGAAAAGACTCGTGAACAAATCGAGAAGGCATGGAAGCTGTGGGATCAAAATCCTACGCCTCAACGAATCTAGAATCGGACCACCGTCTCTATGGCTGGAGACAACCGACAGCGATAAGTAGACAACACCATGGGATGCAGTGACTATGGCTGCTCTGACGGCTAAATGACCTGCATACAAGAACATGAAATTCGGATCGAATCTGATACCTCTGCGAAAGAGAGGATTTACGGTTTCCAGAAATCTGAGATTAAAGAAGAACAACACCTGAAATCTCTGGATTTCTAGACGAATGGCATCTGATATTGCTGGATTTCTCGATGAGAGAAGAAGGAAGAAAAAGAATCCACAGACGAGGGAGAGAGAGAGAGAGAGAGACAAGTGAAGACTGAATCTTCTGTTTTTTTTTTTTTTTGGTGGCTTGGTTTTGTCTTAGGGTTCTAAGAAAAAGAGGGTGAGGGAAAATGAAAATGAAGTTTTAGGATCTAAAATTTTCGCTAAATGTTCGGCGGAAAAGTTAATTTTAGCTTCCCGCATAATGAAATTCTATCATAACGTTTATCTAATGCTATTATATAGTACAAAAATTTCAAACTCATCTACGATAGCAATACGGTAAAATGTGCTATAACAATCTGCTATCAATGTGGACTTTTTTTGTAGTGAAAGTTCCCTGCAGCCACTGCTTCTTTTGTATGCCCTTTCTCTGCAGCTTCAGCTTCATCTTAAACGTCAACATCAGGCTCCCCTTTCCTCATCTTCAGTATCACTTTCTTGGGAGCCTTCGTTATCCGCGAAGCCTTTTCCCTTCCTTTTCATCACCACAAGCAGCAATCACTTTATCTTTATCATCATCACCATCTTCATCCGCATCACCTCCAGACTTCTTCACATTACCAACCGCACCACTAGCATATGTCTTCTTCTCATCTCCTTTCCCACCACTAACATCTGTCTTTTTCTCATCACCATCCTTAGCTCTTTCTCCCTTCAACTTCTTAATATCCTTTTCAAGATCAGCCATCTTGTTTCCCAGCAGACGAAAACCTTCATTAACATAATCTGCTATAGAATTCATCCCAGTATCAATTTATTGTTCCTCAATCATCTAAGACTTATTTAAGATGGTTTATCGAATTACTTTTATTTATTTTTGTTTCAAACAATTTCCATTAGGTAAAGTTTGTTTTAATATGTTATAAATGAAATTGACTAATCTATTTTAATTCATCTTTTAATGACCTAAAAATAAAGATTTTTATATTTATTTTATAGATCAAAATGTAATTGAATTTAATAATAAATATGAATTTAATGATTTTTGGATCAGTTTTTAATGTGATTAAAAATCATTACAATTGATACTTTTTAATATACTTTGTCAAATTATCAGCTTAAAAGTTTTTAACTATAAAATTTTCTCCTCATGTATATTTTTCTAACCACTAAGTTGATTTATTACCTACGGGTATTTATACTAATAATGAGGACCGTTTGAAATTCCAGAGGCTATCCACATATACTGAAAAATTAGCACCTAAAAGACCGCCACTTGTCAAGTATCCTCTACGTATGCATTGCCTTATTTTTTATTATTTTGTTGAACAAAGACAACTATTGACCTGGCACCATAATGTCCACAAACTTGATCCACTTAATCCCATCTCCAACTTCTTTCATGAATCTTCAATGTAAAAATCCTATATTTATCAAAATCGGAAAGGCTCGATTTAATCTAGACTGAAAATGCACTCAACGTACATTAAAAATGGATGCTAAACCGAACCAGTTCAGCCATTCACATATCTTCAAATATGCCATCCGCATATTTTCTCTTCTTCTCGATCACATAAATCTCCCTCCTCACTCCGCAACTGCGACATAATTTATCTTCGATGCAGTAAAAGCCAAAGGCCGTCAAAATTCAATAGATTCGGGTGTGAACCACTAGCTAGTGACATATATATCAAGCCGAGAATATTACCTAAACATGTACTAAATTCTGCCTAGAGTGAAATCGGCTGGTGGTTCTTGGACTCACGGAGATATCAAGCCGAAAAGAACATTATATATATATATATATGTTGGTTTAGTTAGAGTGAAATCAGTGTGTTGTTCTTATGAGCAACCAAAATATGGGCCAGTCCATAAACAACAATATGCATGCCCAAAGGAGAAGCCCACTCATGAAATGCAGTCAACAAGTGAAGAAGAAGATAAACTCGTCACTCTTTGTGACTGCAATAACGTTCCTCACCAAGAATGGTTTTTCTCCTTTGTTTACGTTGAATGACGGATCTACAGCTGTGTAAATTGTAGATAAGATTTGCTTTTTGCTCTCTAGATCTTTCTTTGTAGCCCTATAAAGAGCACTCTCCTTTGTTATGTTAAAGTATCCAAAACGGTAATAATATTCAAAGTTCATTCATCTTCTTTATATTCACATAGTATCAGAGTCATTTATACCTTAACATGTACAACAATGGAAGATCCTATGAATACCTATCCATTTCCTAGCTACATGCATGTACTTATTTATGTGACTCTCAAGCTCAATGATAACTACCAACTATGGAAAACGCAGTTTGAATCGCTTCTCTCAAGTCATAAACTGGTGGGGTTCGTCAATGGCATTGTCACGCTGCCAGATCCAACTTTTCCTATCATTCAGGAAGGAGTCACAGTCTATGTCGAAACCCACAGTATGGAACGTGGTTCTGTTCATATCAACTAGTCCTCTCTTGGCTCTTTGGCACTCTCTCTGAAGAGTTCCCTGGCCAGAGACTTTTCTTTATGCAGAAACCTCTAACTTCTCACCAAGAAATGCAAAAATCTAGCCGAATACTACGTAGATTTTAAAGGAATTTGTGATTCTTTAAGTTCCATTGGCAAACCAATAGATGAGTCAAAATGAAGATTTTTGGTTTTTTTGAATAGACTCACGAGAGAATATGACCCCATAACAACAGTTAATCAAAGATCCCTCACCAACTTTCCTGCTCCTACATTTAACGATGTTGTCTCTGAGGTAAAATGGTATGATAACAAACTTCAGTCGTATGAAGAACCCTCTGCTTTTACTCCTCACATGGAATTTCAGACTCACAACAGCCGCAGTACATGAGCAACCAGAGAGGTCGTGGTCGCTACAATCAAAACCGTGGGAGAGGAGGCTACCCAAATCGTGGTAGGATATTCTCTCAACATCAAACATACGCCCCAACCACCGGAGAAAGGCCTACTTGTAAGATATGGGGCAGAATCGGGCACAATGCCTTGAAATGTTACAACAAATTCGACAATAACTACCATGCATATGATGTTCCACAAGCTTTTTCATCCCTTCATGTCAGTGATTACTCATGCAAAGAATGGTTTCCCAACTCAGGAGCATATACACATGTGACTCAGTCAACTTCAAAGCTGCAAAGATCCACTCCTTTTGCTGGAAATGACAAGGTGGTGGTAGCTGATGGTACTTATCTCCTAATAAACACACATGCTCCACTTCTCTTGGCTCTGCTTCAGGTAATATCTCTGTTACCAAAGTTCTTGTTTGCCCTGATATACATAAATCTTTATTATCAGTTTCAAATTTATGTGAGGATCAATTTTGGTGTACTTTGATAAGATTAAGGTGTGTGTATTGACCTCAAAACTCTGAAAGTATTGCTAAGGGGACCCAAGCGTAGTGGACTGTATGTATTGGAAAGTCAGGAGTTTTGTTGCACTTTATTCAAATCCACAGTGTGGTGCCAATAAAGAGGTGTGGCATCAGTGACTTTGTCACTCAAACTCCAGATGATCCAACTACCCAAGAATAGCAAGGTCATCTCAGTGAATAAGAGAATATCTTCCACAATTTGTGAGCCTTGCCAGATGGGGAAATCATCTAGATTACAATTTTTTTTTTTGTTTCTGAATCTCGTGTTTTGCAGCCTCTAGATCGAATCCACTGTGATCTATGGGGGCCAGCATCAGTTGTATCAAACCAAGGCTTTAAGTATTATACAATTTTTGTTGATGATCATTCTCGGTTTTCACAGTTATATCCTCTTCAAGCCAAGTTGGGTTTCTTTAATGTATTTAAAGCCTTTCAAACCCTTGTTGGGAACCAATTCAACTCCAAAATCAAGGTATTACAAAGTAATGGAGGAGGTGAATTCATGAGCAACCAACTTAAACAACATTTTGCAGAGAAGCAGATCAAACATCTTGTTTCATGTCCACACACCCCACAAAAAATTGGGATTGCGGAGAGGAAGCACATACATCTAGTTGAATTGGGTCTATAAATGCTCTTCCACGGTCACTCTCCCCGAAAGTATTGGGTAGAAGAATTTGTCACAGCAAGCTTCATTGGTAATATGTTGCCTTCTGCCTCCTTAGAATACAAAAGTCCACATGAAGTTCTATACAGAAAATCACATGACTACTGAATACTAAGGGGTCTTTGGCTCAGCTTTCTACCCTTTTCTAAGACCTCAGTCCACGAACAAGTTTGATCCTCTCTCACTCCTATGTTTCTTCCTCGGATATAACTCCTAGTATAAGGGTTGTAGATGCTTTCATCCTCCTACCAGTAAAGTATACATTAGCAGGGATGTAATCTTTGATGAAGAGAGCTTCCCTTTCAAGAATCAGTTCAGGAGATCTTTTCCAGCCCTACAAACTCCACTTCTCCGAGCATGGAAATCACACTGAACTTCTCCTGCAGACAGTGAGATGAGAATATCCAGGATTTTAACTCCTCCGCTGACTGCAGTAAATCAACAAGAGATTCAGCTTGTTGAACCTCAACTCCTGCAGTTGAAGTTGAAGTACTGCCTGATCTGGTACCGCCAGTTCTGGATGAAGCTTCTGCTACCAATGGTAAAAATGCTAATACTTTGAAAACTAGAGCCAAGGCTGGAATTCATAAACTAAACACAAGGTACATACTCTTAGCTTCAAGTTTTCAAACGAGGAACCTAAAACAATAGCCTCTGCTATGAAACATCCTGGTTGGAACAATTCAGTGATAGATGAGTTGAATACAATACACATGCTTAACACCTTGACACTTGTTCCTCCTCCTGAAGATATGAACGTGCTTGGCTGCAAATGGGTTTTTAAGACAAAGCTGAAACCATCTGTACAGGTTGATAGGCTCAAGGCTAGATTAGTGGCCAAAGGTTTCACCAAGAAGAGGGATTATATTATCTTAAGACGTTCAGTCCAGTTGTACGCATTGCAACCATACAAATAGTCCTTAATATATCAGTTTACTGTGACAACTTGATGTTTCTACTGCCTTTTACATGGGGAGTTACAGGAACCTGTTTTTATGACCCAATCGCCTAGTTTCGAAGATCAAAACCGGCCATCTCACCTCTGCAAACTCACCTAAGCACTACACGGCTTGAAACAAGATCCTAGAGCATGGTACGACACATTCCGAAACTTCCTTCTAGACTTCAGATTTGAATGCATAATTCTGATCCATCCTATTCACTTATCATCAACAAGGTATAAGTGTTGCCCTCCTCTTATATGTCGATGATATACTGGTTTAAGCTAGCGAGGAAAACATATTACTCAACCTTTTACAAGCTCTCAAGTCACGATTCTCTATGAAATATCTTGGCCAACCAAAATATTACCTTGGTATTCAGATTGAGTATTCATCAGAATGCTTTTCCTGCATAAATCAGCTTATGTAGACGATGTTATCCATCAGGCTTCTACGGCAGATTGTAACTCTGTGCCGACTCCATTACCACTGAAGATTGATACTCTCTCATCAGAAACGTTTGCTGAGCCTACTTACTTCAGAAGTATGTCAGGGAAACTACAATACCTCATGATCACAAGACCGGACATTCAATTCGCAGTAAGCTTCGTTTTTCAGAGAATGCATGCTCCAACAGTCACTGACTTTGGTCAACTCAAACGGATCTTGAGGTATGTAAAGGGAACTATTTCAGTGAGACTGCATATTAAACAAAACACATCTCTGTCTCAGGCTGCATTCTGCGATAGCGATTTGGGAGGATGTCAGGAAACAAGGAGGTCAACAACTGGTTTCTGCACCTTTCATGGATCGAACTTGATCTCATCGTCAGCCAAGAGACATGAAACAGTCTCCAGCTCATCCACTGAAGCTGAGTACAGGGCGCTTGTTGCTACTGCTCGTGAGATAACAAGGCTATCACATGTAGGCATAAGTCTTGGAGTCTCTCAAAACTATCCTACACTGCTTCAATGTGACAACTTATCTGTTGTCTACCTTAGTGAAAATCAAGCCCTCGTCGAAAATTTTTGACACATATTTTCATTATATAAAAGAACATGTTTCTCTAGGTCTTATTAACACAAAGCATGTTCCAGACACCACTCAATTGACTGACATCTTTACTAAGTCTTAGTAAAAAGACCATACACTGATCTTAGAACTTTCTATAACGTTTCCTCATATTTCGTCATCTGCCTCAGGGTTTATACTTTATACCGAGTACGCCGTAGTAGTCTATCTCCTCATTTATTATATTTTGTGCAGATGAATGCATATCAAAAAGGTTTATACTTTATGCCAAGTACACTGTACTAGGCTATCTCCCTATTTGCACAATCTCATCGAGTTCGGGATTCAAGAACTGAGCTTGCAATGCAAATTTATTAGCTAAAAACCTCTTCTTGGCAGTCTCTGTATCCCTATTAGCTTCTTCTTTATTGTGGTCCATCTAAAGTCTCCAAATCTATATTGTCCTCTTCAAGATATCAAGAATAGAGAAGAGGTACTTGACTAAGAGCCGGTAGTTTGGAGTGACAACAAGACACCAATACATGATCAGGGAAACCGAATCGACTCCTCTATAATGAGAGATGAATTAATAGAGGGTATGAAAAATCTATTAGCCTAAAAGGGTATGGTGATAATGATGGAGAAATGAGTGCAGAAGTAAACGAATCTCATCTGGAAAATGCAAAATAATCCTACTCAAGCACAAAGATTCCCAAAAAGTGATACAAGACAAACTAACAAACATGCTGCATTAAAGAATCATAGTAAAAAGGAAACCTAACCCTCACTCATCATTAAACTACCCAAAATATTCCAAAATTAATGAAAAAGTGAACAAGAAGTCAGCGATTATATCCTCATCGAAGACATACCAACCCTAAATGTGTCCTCAGGGACATTGCATGTAATTTCAAACCCTAAAACACCCTATTAAAATAATTTATTATTGACAAAAGAAAAAAATACTGATTTGTTACTTATTATTAGAAATTTATTTTGTGGTTATAAAAAGAAAAATACTGATTTATTACTTATTAAAAAACTAGACATTAGATTAAGAGAATGACAATGTTTTTTTTTGTCAACAACTTTCATTAAAGGAAAGTATGTTACATCGACAGGAGATTATAAAAGGAGAACCAGAACAACAAGCGGATTTAGCTAACTGATCCGCCAAAGCATTAGCAGGACGCTTGATATGACGGAAGGCAAATGAGGGATTAGATAGCTTTATGATATCATTTAAGAGATGGTCAATAGTAGAAGGAAAGGTGGCAACCGAGCCTGAAGCGCGCATTAAAGGCCGGTAGAGAGCAGCAGAATCACCACAGAAGCGCACCTGACGATAGCCCAAACTTTTAAGATGCCGGACCGCGTCACGTAATGCTACTGCCTCTGCTTCCAAAATAGAAGAAATTGGCGCTATTGAAGATGATGCGTGAAGGATATGTTCTCCATGAGCCGTATGGAGTGTCCAAGCAATACCACGCGCGAAGAGGGACTAACCCAGGATGCATCAGTGCAACAACAGTAAGAGGAAGATAACCGGAGGGCTTCCGGAAACGATTTCGGAACGGACGAGGGTGGGGGTGATACGATCAGGTTTTAATCCCTTGATGTACACTGCAAGTGGTAGTATATAGGGTATCGAATCCACAGAGACTCTAGATTCTTACGATAGATTGTAGAATTTCAGGTTAAGCTAGGTGAAATAGTAGAAAGCAGTAAAATCAAAGCAGTAAAGTAAATCAAGCGAGTTGTAAACAATCAAACGAAGCGTCAGGTCAAGGGAGTTCCCAGGAAACCAGGAACACATGCTAATCAATCAATCGAGATCTAATTAAGGACTGTTCTAGAACTAGAATCACAGAATTATAACAGACCATCTTTCGTTGTGAATATTATCTATGTCCAACAACCTAGCAAGACAACTTTCGATGCGAATCCTAGATTTCTAAAAAGCATTAATCTCAGGTTCTTTCGTTCACAATTCTCCTAAACCAAATTTTTTTGCGAATAGTCAAATTTCTCATCTAGGTTCTTTCTAGTTAATTAACCAACTGTCGTTGTGGAAATCAACCTAACATCATAAATCTGGGTAGCTACTTCAGATCAAGCATTAAGAACAATCCTAGATGAAGAACTAACAAATGTGAATACCTACAGATTGATCAACCTATAATTCCATGAAATCCCCTGTGAGAATCCCTAAACCTAACTAGTAAATTACTCAGACATGATCATCGAAACAGAAGACATCATGAATAGAAAACCAAATATCATAAAAGAGAAACAAAGAATATGAGTTCCAAATCTCTCTCTCTGAATAAAACAATGCGTAAGTAAAGTGTAGTCTAAACAATGGCTTTAAAAACCCTAATATAATGATCAAAACTCGGCTGGGGCTTCTTTGTAATTATGAGAAACTTTTGGGCTTTGTTGCAATTTCCAAACTCTTTCATAAACTCGCCGAGAATTGATGTGTCGACCTTGTGTCGATCGATGCACAATGTGTGTCGATCGACACACATGTCTGATATGGGCAGTGACATCTTCCTCTCGGCCAAATGCTCTAAAATGCTCCAGAATGCACCATAATGTCCAATTCCGCTCCAAACGTGTCTAGACCTGAGAACATAGATAAAAGACTCCAAAACATAATAAAAACTCGATAAATAAGACATATACCATGGCTAAAAACCCTAAAATCCATGGTATATCAACTCCCCCACACTTAGCTTTTGCTTGCCCTCAAGCAAACAGAAGACCAAGATCAGGAGAAGAAGTTTGAAAACTTCAGAAACTCGTTTCATCGTAGAAGCACCACACTCAGATTCACCTTAGTAAGCCACATAAAAATGAACCTGCAGACATCAAGACCAACATATACTTCCCCCACACTTATCAACTATCCTGAGTAAACTCCACAATCACATTCAGAGCATCCAAGTTCACCATACTGACTTCTATAAGCTATTAAGTGCGGTCTCACCTATGGGGTATCGATCAAAGAACACATGGACTCTTACTCTGTTAGCATCTGACCACTTAACTGTTGCTTCAGGTCCCTTTCTTCTCTTTTCCCTTCCTTAGCAACTGATTTTTTCCCACTGGATATCATTTTTTTCTATCAGTGCTCTTCCCGTTATGGGGTGTACTTTGGACATGTTTACATGGGTGCACAGGAGGTAATAGGGGTCTCTACCACTCCCGCGACCACTTCGAAGCTACTAGTTTATCCTTAGTTTATCACCTTTTTTTTTTACTTTCAAGGTTGGGGAGAAGGAAACCATAATCAGACAGGTTTACAAGCTGTGCCAGAACAAACAGAGGAATCCGATCCAAAGTATACCAAGCCCATAGGAAAGAAAATTAAGTCAAATTAAAGGTGAAGTCAAGTAATGGATTCTCTGAATACCTGAAGTGATATGGGTGTCCTCAGTAGGCTGGTCAGGGTTGGGTTTTCTAATAGTCATAGATCATCTGCAAATCATCCAATGGTCACTTAGGTTCCTGCAAGTGTAGTAATCTCCTCAAAAAGTCATTGTTTCCTACTCAATTTGACTCAATAGAACAAATTTAGACTGACTCTAAGAAGAAAAAAGCGTGCGTCAGTAGCTATCTCCCCCACACTTGAAACACACTGTCCCCAGTGATGTCAAGCTCAGGCTCAGTGAGAATTAGAAATCAAATTTGAAACATCCGTAATTTGCAGTTTACTTACCTATCGTCGGCCTGCATCGATCAATGCCAATAGGGTGTCGATCGATGCAAGGCGATTATGCTCACAGTTAGTTGATATATCATGGTTTTTACCGGTTTTATGCCATGATATAGTTGTGTTTTTAGTGTCTTTTGTGTTATTTTAGAGTCTTTTACAGGTTTAATCAGGTTTGGAGCTAATGTGGAAATTTTGGAGTATTTTGGGAGTTTTGGAGCATTTTGGCCGAGAGTTTAACTCACTGCCTGATTTGATGATCATGCATCGATCGACACACCTTTGGTGTCGATCGACACACTAGCGAGATGGGCCGTACGCGGCGGTTTAACAAAGTTATGAAGATTTGCAGAGAAGCCCAGAATAGTTCCAGTAATTACACAGAAGCCCCAACCGAGATTATGCCTATATATTTAGAGTTTTAGCTTTTATTTTAGATACGCTTTCATACTTAGAGCTAAGAGTTTTTTAGAGCTTTTGGGGCTGATCTAATCATGTACTTCATCTATTTTGGAGAAGATTTCAAACCCCTTTATCTATTTATTTTCTTATATGCAATATATTAATTCTATGATTTCTGTTTCATTAATCATGTCTGAGTAGATTCATAGTTAAGTTTAGGGTTTCTCATTAAGGATTTTATGACTTGCTAGACTTGTTTAATTCAGTTAAGGATTCACATGATTAGAATGTTCTTCAAACTAAATTGTGCTTAATGCTAGTTCTAACCTGATCAATTAGAATCTAGATCTTAGGTTGCTAAATACGACACGAGAGTGTGGTTTAGAATCTGAACTATTTAGGTTGAGCAATTAAATTATTCGCAAAGAGATTTGGCTTAGTTTAATTGTGAACATATCGAACTTGAAATTAATGCTGGTTTAATCTGTTAGTAATTGCAAAGAGATTTGGATTACTACACTTAGACTTAGAGGATTTTCGTAAAGAGATTTGGTTAATTCTATATCCGTGATTTGAGTTCTAGAACTGTGTTTAATTAGATCCTGACTGATTAACTTGTCTGCTTTTCTGATTTCCTGAGAATTCCCTAGACTTAGCGCTTTTAGTGTATTGCTTTCACAACAAATTCCTGCTACTGATTTACTTTCTCGCCTTGCTATTTACTTTACAACAATTTGCTTTCTTCCTAGTATTAATCTCTTTCGTTCTATTGAAAACCAGAGTCCTTGTGGATTCGATAACCCTATATACTACATTGACATTACTGTGCACTTGCAGTTTAGAATAGGTATTAAAACTTAGAGCCTATCAAGTTTTTGGCGCCGTTGCCGGGGACTCTTAGAGTCTTCGATAGGACCGAACTTAGGGTTTTTACTAGGAATTTTTCTTTTTTTGTTTTTATTTTTCGTTTTTATTTTATTTTACTGATTTCTTCTCTGTTTTCTCTCTGTCGCAGGTACCGATTTTGCCTTGCGTCGATCGTTGCACCTCTTGTGTCGATCGTCACTAAACGATTTGAGATTGAATCGATCGTTGCACTGTTAGCATCGATCGTTGCTTGACGATTACAGACAGTTTATGCAGAAGCGTGAAACTCGAAGTAATCCGAACTTAAGTCTAATCAATCTCGATCTTGAAGAACTTGGACGTCTAGAGAGGACTAACAGAAGAGAAAGAAGAGAAAGAATGGTAGTACAGAGGCTGATTCTATTACGCGATGCTCAAGGTACTCTGAGGGACCAAGATAACAACCCATACAATGCTGCTTGGCAAAGGGTTGATGCTGAAGGGAATGTCATCCCTGATCCTCCTGAGCCACCACAACAGGAGCAGAACCAGGGTCAAAGACAGGCCCAAGGTAGAGAGGTGGTTATCCATGAGAGAACCTTAGCTGACTACAACAGACCGGATGAGTTTCATGCAAACCGGTCAGCTTTGGTGATGCCTGGATTTGAGAGGAATGATTTTGAGATCAAGACTATCTACTACTCACTGATGAGACATAATGCATTCCATGGTCACCCAACAGAGCAGCCTATGGATCACATTGATTCGTTTGAGGACATAGTCACTGGCATGAAGTATGATGGAGTTTGCCAGGATTATTTGTTCCTTAAGCTCTTTCCGCACAGTCTCGCTGGAGACGCTGGTGCATGGCTGAAGCAACTGCCACCTGGGCAGTTTGATACTTGGGTAGCCCTGAAGAGTGAGTTCCTGCGTCATTTCTATGATGATGCGCGTTCAGATCAGTCCAGACAGGATATTCTCACGTTTTCCCAAGGAGCTGTGGAGCCTTTAAAAGCTGCCTGGATGAGATTTAAGAAGTACCAGCGTGATTGCCCACACCATGGATTCACTGAAGTCCAATTGCCTGGTATCTTCTTCAGAGGCATAGATCTGCCATATCAGTCTGCGCTGGATAACTCCAGTAATGCAAACTTCAACACCAGGACTCCTGCACAAGCTAAGCAGTTGATTGAGAACCTAGTGAGCAGCAACAGTTGCAAGACTATGGATGAGAGGACGAAGAAATCTGGTGGAAGTGTAGAGAATTCAGAGATGGCTGAATTGAAATCTAGGATGGACACAATCCGCAATCTCCTGGCTAATAAGAAGGCTGTCCATTTTGCTCAAGATGTTGAGGTAATTCAGACTGAGGAGGACACTCAGGAAGAAGATGTGAATTACATTGGAGGATCTGGTTTCCAAGGTAACAGGTTTGGTAATCAGCAGGGAAACAGATTTTCCAATGGAGGACAAAAGAGTGCCTTCACAGGCAATCAAAACTCTTTTGGACAGACTAGTGGTTTTCAGAAGCCTTTTGGACAAAGTGGTCAGAGAACCTATGGATCTTCATCTTATCAGACTCCTCCTGCACCTACAGCTCATGAGAGTAGGATGGAAACAATGATGAAACAGTTGGTGGAAAGTCAGACTAAGAATGCTGCAGATGTCAACGAGAAGATAGAAACAGTCTATAAGGAGCTGAATGGGAAGTTTGAATATCTGAACACACACATGAAGGAGCTTGATGCTAGAGTTGCAAGAACAGCTGGATATGCTCAGAGGGAAGATGGATATCTTCCAGGGCGTACTGATGCTAATCCCAAGTACCAATGCAATGCAGTGACATTGAGAAGTGGTAAGGAGTTGTTACCTGGCCAGAAATGACAGCTGAGTGTGGAAGAACTCGTGGAAATTGACGATTTGGAAGATGAGATCCGTGACATTCGCAATGAATCGATCGACGCAACAAAGCAACGGTCGATGCAAGGCGATAACGAAGAAACTGTCGTAGCGAAGTCACCCAGCAACGATCGACACAGCTCTAGTGACGATCGATGCAAGGCGACTACATGGGGTTCAAAAACAGAGAAACCGAAACAGTCAACCGAGAGAGTGTACAAGCCTAAGGTACCTTATCCCAAGAATCCCAGAAATACTAAGAATGATAGGCAGTATGCAAAGTGGAAGGAGTTCATTAAAAAGGTGAAAGTTGAAGTGCCTTTGATGGACTCCATGGAGACCTCTCCTGTGATGAAGAGATGCCTTAAGGATATTGCTGGAAAGTGGTCTGATGAGGAGAGTGTAATGATGATCAATGAGGTTTGTAGTGCAGTGATTCAGGGTAGAATACCCGAGAAGTTAAAAGATCCAGGGAGCTTCGTTTTGGATTGTGCTATCTACATAGAGAGATTCGAAAGGTCTCTATGTGATCTTGGTTCCAGTGTGAATCTTATGCCCCTCTCGGTTGCTAAAAGGCTCGGGATGTCTGACTTTATACCCACTAGGATATCACTAGTTCTGGCAGATAGAACAATCAGGATTCCCGAAGGAGTATTGGAGGATGTGCCTATAATGATTGGAAAATGTGTGATCCCAACTGACTTTGTGGTTCTACAGTATGGACAGGAGCCAAAAGATCCACTGATTCTAGGCAGGCCTTTCTTAGCTACAGCTGGTGCGATGATTGACTGTCAAGGAGGTAAAATAATTATGAATGTGGGAGATCTGAAGATGAGTTTTGATATGGACAAGCTGGTAAAGAGATAAACCATCGACGGACATAACTTCTATGTGGACACATTGGGTGATCTGACTGCAGAGTACTTTCACCAATCACATGCTAAAGACCCACTAGAAAGGGCTTTACTGAGTTCTATATTGGAGCTAGAGTACCTGTAGGACGAGCCAGCAATGTGCTATATGTGATTGATGGATTCTGTTGAAGTAGCAATGCAGGTGGAAGTGTCTGACGCGACGATGCAACGATCGACACTACCTAAGCATCGGTCGTTGCAAGTCGACAGAGACTGGGCCGAGGAAAAAGCTCTGAAAATAGAGCTGAAACAACTTCCATCCGGGCTAAGGTACGCATTTCTTGGACCCAATTCAACTTATCCAGTGATTGTTAATGCTAGTTTGAACAACGCAGAGCTCACTTTACTGCTAAGCAAGCTGCGCAAGCATCGCAAAGCTCTTGTCTATTCTCTTGATGACATTTTAGGTATCTCACCGGAGCTATGCATGCATCGGATACATCTTGAGGATGAGTCTAAGACGTCTGTTGAGCATCAGAGGAGGCTTAATCCTAATCTGCAGGAAGTGGTTAAGAAGGAGATTATGAAACTCCTTGATGCTGGGATTATCTATCCTATCTCTGACAATGATTGGGTGAGTCCAGTCCATGTAGTACCTAAGAAGGGAGGAGTTACTGTTGTGAAGAATGAGAAGAACGAGCTGATCCCTACTAGGACTGTAACAGGACACAGGGTGTGCATAGATTACAGGAAGCTGAATGTTGCAACTAGGAAGGATCATTTTCCCTTGCCTTTTATTGATCAGATGCTAGAGAGGTTAGCCAATCATCCTTATTACTGCTTCCTAGATGGATACTCAGGTTTCTTTCAGATTCCTATCCATCCATAAGATTAGGGAAAGACCACTTTTACTTGTCCATATGGAACATTTGCTTACCGTAGGATGCCTTTTGGACTATGTAATGCTCCTGCCACTTTCCAGAGATGCATGATGTCCATATTCACAGATATGATTGAGGACTTTATGGAGGTATTCATGGATGATTTCTCAGTCTATGGATCATCTTATAACGAATGTTTAGATGATATGTGCAAAGTGCTGACTAGATGTGAAGAGAAGCACTTAGTCCTTAACTGGGAAAAATGCCATTTCATGGTCAGAGATGGTATTGTTCTTGGACATAAAGTGTCTGAAGCAGGGATCGAAGTGGACCGCGCTAAGATTGAGGTGATGACCAACCTTCAGGCGCCTGATTCTGTTAAGTCTATAAGAAGCTTTCTTGGACATGCTGGCTTCTATAGACGGTTCATCAAAGACTTTAGTAAGATTGCTAGGCCACTAACTGCCTTGCTGTGTAAGGATACCAAATTTGAGTTCACTGCAGACTGTCAAACTGCATTTGAACAGATCAAGCACGCATTGGTGAGCGCTCAAATAGTTCAGCCTCCAGATTGGGATCTACCTTTTGAGGTTATGTGTGATGCAATTGATTTTGCTGTAGGAGCTGTTCTGGGACAAAAGAAGGACAAAAAGCTCCATGCTATCTATTATGCTAGTAGGACACTAGATGATGCACAAAGGAACTATGCAACCACGGAGAAGGAGCTGTTGGCTGTTGTCTTTGCATTTGAGAAGTTCCGCCCCTATCTTGTTGGCTCCAAGGTGATTGTTCACACTGATCATTCAGCCCTGAAGTATCTGATGCAGAAGAAGGATGCTAAGCCTAGACTGTTAAGATGGATTATGTTGCTTCAGGAGTTTGATATTGAGGTAAGGGACAAGAAGGGAGTGGAGAATGGAGTTGCTGATCATCTTTCGAGGTTGCTAGTTGAGGAAGACGTGCCTATAAATGATTATTTGCCTGAGGAAAACGTCAACATGATCAGTACCGTTTTTCAGACGGATTTGGGCAGTGAATTGCAGAACTGTCGGGACAATCGCATTGTGTCGATCGATGCCACATTGGCAACGGTCGATATAAGTATCGGGGAAGCAACGATCGATCCATGCTCATGCAACGGTCGATGCATACCTGATACGAGCCGAGAGTCTTTCAGAGTCAGAATTGGGAATTATGACTTCGAAATTGCTGCTGTGGCAACCTCTGATCGACCCTGGTATGCAGATATAGCTAATTACCTTGCTGCTGAGACTGAACCAGATGATTTAAAGGGTTATGAAAAGAAAAGGTTCTTTAGGGAGCTTAGAAGATACTACTGGGATGATCCTTATCTCTATAAGCACTGTTCAGATGGTCTTTACAGGAGATGCATTGCTGAATCTGAAGTTCCAGACATCCTTTTCCACTGTCATGGATCAGATTACGCTGGACATTTTGCTACATTCAAGACTGTGTCTAAGGTTCTTCAAGCAGGTTTCTGGTGGCCTACAATGTTTAGAGACACTCATTCTTTCATCACTCAGTGTGATGCCTGTCAGAGGAGAGGGAAAATCAGCAAGAAGCATGAGATGCCTCAGAATTTCATTCTGGAAGTTGAGGTTTTTGATTGCTGGGGTATAGATTTCATGGGTCCTTTTCCCTCATCCTATGGGAATAAGTTTATCTTAGTTGCTGTAGATTATGTGTCTAAGTGGGTTGAAGCGATAGCTAGTCCAACCAATGATTCTTATGTGGTCATTAAGCTTTTTAAGACCATCATATTCCCCAGATTTGGAGTACCTCGTATAGTGATTAGTGATGGAGGATCTCATTTTATCAATAAGGTCTTCGAGAAGCTGTTAAAGAAGCATGGAGTTCATCACAGAGTCGTTACTCCTTAAAGAGATCCTTGAGACTAGTGGACAAGTTGAGGTTTCTAACAGGCAGATTAAAGAGATCCTTGAGAAGACAGTTGGAAGGACAAGAAAGGATTGGGCAGCAAAGTTAGATGATGCATTATGGGCCTACCGGACAGCATTCAAGACACCACTTGGGACCACTCCATTCCATCTGCTATATGGAAAAGCATGTCATCTGCCAGTGGAACTTGAGCACAAAGCAGCATGGGCTGTGAAACAGATGAACTTTGATCTTAAGTCTGCTGCAGAGAGAAGATTGGTACAGCTTAATGAGTTAGATGAGATCAAACATTTTGCTTATGAGAACTCAAAGCTGTATAAGGAGAGCACTAAGGCATATCATGACAAGAAGATTGTCTCCAGAAAGTTTGAGCCCAATGATCAGGTACTTTTGTATAACTCTCGTTTGCATTTGTTTCCAGGTAAGCTGAAATCAAGGTGGTATGGTCCCTTCGCAATCAAAGAGTTGCGTCCGTATGGAGCTGTCGTTTTAACTGGTAAGGACGGTTATGAATTCACTGTGAATGGACAGCGGGTGCAACATTTTTGGGCTAAGGCCGAGATTCCAGGAGGGCAGATTCTGCCTCTGGATGATGCACCCTCAACATAAATCTGCTGAAGCGTCAAGCTAATGACCTTAAATAACCGCTGAGTGGGAGGCAACCCACTATTTTCGTTTTTGCATTTTGATTTTAGTGTTTTTATTGGATTTTACGCTTGTTTCTGGTTTTGGTGAGTTTTTGTTTGCAGGTCTCGGATTAAAACGCAGTGCGTCGATCGACACAATAGTTTGTCGATCGTCACAATACGACAGAAATGGCATTGCAGCGATCGTTGCGGTCATGAGCAACGATCGACCCACAACGAAAAATCGCACAGCAACGGTCGATGCACTTAGTGCAACGATCGATGCCTGATTATGACAGAGGTAAAACCCGAGAGAACTTAACCAATCCATAAACAAATTTTTCTTTTTCTTTTTGCCAATCCTTCGCTTGACACTACTGGGGACAGTGTGTCTTAAGTGTGGGGGAGGTTCTACTAACTTCTTTCTTTTTTTTTCTTAGAGTCATTTAAAAATTTTCAAAATTTTTGTTTTATTGAGTCAAAATTTGTTTAAGAAAGAAACAATGATTTTTTGAGAAGATTAGTAGCACTTGCAGGAACTTAAGTAACCATTGGGATGAAGCTGCAGATTATCTCTGACTATTAGAAAACCCAGACATGGATCAACCTACTAAGGACACCCACATCTCTTCAGGTATCAGAGGATCCTTTTACTGACTTCACCCTAATACTGACTTAGATTTTCTCACCTAAGGGCTTGGTATACTTTGTGTCGGATTCCCTTGTTAGTTCTGACACAGCCTGTAAACATGTCCTATCTAGTTCCCTTCTCCCCTTCCATAAAAAAAAAAAAGATAATAAACTGAGGATGATTTAGTAACTCCGAAGTGGTCATGGGAATGGTAGCTAAAAGTCTCATATCCTGTGCATCCATGGAATGTGTCCAAGGTACACCCCTTAACGGGAAGAGCACTGATAAAAAAAATAAAATGATACCCAAAGGGGAAAAATCAGAATGCTAAGGAAGGGAAAAGAGAAGAAAGGGACTAGAGAATGATAGTATGGTGGTCTAGAGCTGATAAGGTAAGAGTCCATGTGCCTTTGATCGATACTCCTTAGGTGAGACCGCACTTAAATACTTGCAGAAGTCAGTAGGGAGAATTTGAATGCTTGAATGTGATTGTGGAGTTTACTTAGGACAGTTGCTAAGTGTGGGGGAAGTATATGTTGGTCTTGATGTCTGCAGGTTGATATTTTCATGTGGATTACTAAGGGGAATCTGAGTGTTACTGCTTCTAGGATGAAAAGAGTTTCTGAAGAGTTTTCAAACCTCTTCACTGCATTTTAGTTCTCTGTTTTTGCTTGAGGGCAAGCAAAGGCTAAGTGTGGGGGAGTTGATATATCATGGTTTTTACCGGTTTTATGCCATGATATAGTTGTGTTTTTAGTGTCTTTTGTGTTATTTTAGAGTCTTTTACAGGTTTAATCAGGTTTGGAGCTAATGTGGAGATTTTGGAGTATTTTGGGAGTTTTGGAGCATTTTGGCCGAGAGTTTAACTCACTGCCCGATTTGATGATCATGCATCGATCGACACACCTTTGGTGTCGATCGACACACTAGCGAGATGGGCCGTACGCGGCGGTTTAACAAAGTTATGAAGATTTGCAGAGAAGCCCATAATAGTTCCAGTAATTACACAGAAGCCCCAGCCGAGATTATGCCTATATATTTAGAGTTTTGGCTTTTATTTTAGATACGCTTTCATACTTAGAGCTAAGAGATTTTTAGAGCTTTTGGGGCTGATCTAATCCTGTACTTCATCTATTTTGGAGAAGATTTCGAACCCCTTTATCTATTTATTTTCTTATATGCAATCTATTAATTCTATGATTTCTGTTTCATTAATCATGTCTGAGTAGATTCATAGTTAAGTTTAGGGTTTCTCATTAAGGATTTTATGACTTGCTAGACTTGTTTAATTCAGTTAAGGATTCACATGATTAGAATGTTCTTCAAACTAAATTGTGCTTAATGCTAGTTCTAACCTGATCAATTAGAATCTAGATCTTAGGTTGCTAAATACGACACGAGAGTGTGGTTTAGAATCTGAACTATTTAGGTTGAGCAATTAAATTATTCGCAAAGAGATTTGGCTTAGTTTAATTGTGAACATATCGAACTTGAAATTAATGCTGGTTTAATCTGTTAGTAATTGCAAAGAGATTTGGATTACTGCACTTAGACTTAGAGGATTTTCGCAAAGAGATTTGGTTAATTCTATATCCGTGATTTGAGTTCTAGAATTGTGTTTAATTAGATCATGACTGATAAACTTGTCTGCTTGTCTGATTTTCTGAGAATTCCCTAGACTTAGCGCTTTTAGTTTATTGCTTTCACAACAAATTCCTGCTACTGATTTACTTTCTCGCCTTGCTATTTACTTTACAACAATTTGCTTTCTTCCTAGTATTAATCTCTTTCGTTCTATTGAAAACCAGAGTTCATGTGGATTCGATAACCCTATATACTACATTGACATTACTGTGCACTTGCAGTTTAGAATAGGGATTAAAACTTAGAGCCTATCATTAATGAAATAACCGGTCTCTGAACTGCAATCGAATCGGCTAACCGTGAATCACAACTGTGTCGACCGATGCACAATGTGTGTCGATCGATGCAGTGCGATTATAATGTTTCTCACGCCTTTCAACACACAAAATTAGAAAATCAAAAAAACCAAATCAAAACGAAAAATGAAAACAAAAACGAACCTAACAGTGGGTTGCCTCCCACTCAGCGTTTGTTTAAAGTCAATAGCTTGATTATGGAAAGGAGATCGGACTTATGGGGAATTCAACAGAGAATTTGAATGTCTCTGTGAATGTCTCTTCATCCAAGGAGGTGTATAAACTTTCGGATCATGAGATTTTCCAAGGAACGAAGGAGTAGAACCAGGGCGGGAGCGAAGCTTGGGTGGGATTCTACGTTTTCCTGTATTCAAAGCAATGTGGTTAGGAGGTTTAAGCTTAGATGATTCATGCCTTACCTTTGGTGGAAATGAGATGTCTGGAGCTTTCTGCTTATGAGCAGGTTCAGGCACTGAAGATGTTAGAGCAGGTTCAGGAGGAACTGCCATCTTCTCTTCTCCAATAGGAACCTCTGGTTCCACCTCAGCACTGAAGCTCTGTCCATCAATGGTGGTTCTCTGCTTCCTGTCCATCTTGAACCTCAAAAGATTGTCTCCCAGATGGAGATCAATCAGTCCATGTCTCACATCAATCACTGCTCCAGCAATAGCTAAGAATGATCTACCAAGTAGTAAAGGATCATTTGGCTCAATCTCATACTTCAGCACCACAAAATCTGTTGGAATCAAGTAGTTTCCAACTCTGACATGAATGTGAAGGAATTTCTAGCAGTTACTAATCCAATTAGGCAACCCTAGGTATAAATTCCATAGCCTAGGATCTAAGGTTCAGGTTTAAATCATTGAACCTACATCAGATCTCGAAGATACCTGGAAAGTTATGCAGCGGAAGATGAACAAGTATTCGAGATCTATAGCGCCTCAAGTGCTGTGCCTTTACTGGTATCCACACGCACACAACTGGAATCCGCCGGGATGCTAGTGCCGGGAGATCGGATCTCTTCGGGATGCCTGTGTTTCTAAGAGGTGGCTGCGATTAGGCGAAAAGTTAAGCTCCAGGTCGTGCTATATCACATATATATAGACCTGAGAAAACCTAATTAATCACCGGACCGAACCGAGATTAATTGGGTCATTAAATCGAAACATTTTTTCGATCTGCGCCTTGCATCGATCGACACAACACTTGTGTCGATCGAAACACCCTCAAAACACGTGTATTAATGTGTATCAAATACACATTTGATCATTACATTAATGATCATTCCCACATGAAGTACATCCAGTTTGCTTAGGTGTGTGACCCTGTAGGATCATATAATACTAGTAATGCGTTCACAACTCACATATCACGAGTGGTTTCTAGCAAAACATTATGACCATCTAGTATTGTATGAATGTCTAATCTCGACAACACAACTATCTCTAGAGTGATTACAAGTGTGATTTCAGGACATTTCCAACAATCTCCCACTTGTACTGGAATCATCTATTCCCATAATCCCTTCGTCTCTATATCTTGATCTGGCATAAGGCAAGATCTGTGTCATCCTTATTAAGCCAATATCATGTTCATCGAACTCCGATTTATACTGGCAAGACAAACGACTGACAATCACCTCGTTTGAGTGTGGCCACACATTTCTCAGTATCAAATCTTCGATGGGCCCTGAGATATTTATCTCCTGTTATATAGGAGGGACAAATCCCATCTTGTTCCATCTCTGTTTCTTCACACACTTCATGATACGCCCAATCAATGCCTTTATAATCACCAGTTACGGCTGACATTTGACAGAGTTAAAGCGGACCAATTCACATGTAAGAAAACATGATGAACTCAGGTCTAAGGACTATACTCTATAGTCGTAATGAAAACTCTCATGACACTTATATAACTATCCTGTAGAGTTCTCACTAGCGGGTCATGTCCGATCCTGTGTTCTCCAACACATATCTATGTGATTGACTTTAATACTCTTATTAATGACTCCATGAAACTTAGTCATCAGTCACCTCACATACTAGTCTCACGCGGTTGTTAATGTCCCACTTTAACAACCTTGACCAGGGACCAACATAATTTATGTCATTTATCATTTATAGGGTTTCATGATCAAGTCACATACTTGATGACCTATAAAATGTCATAAATTACTCTAGGACTATTATTTAATAACCATAATTAAATAATACCGAAATCAGATTTCATTAATATAATCAAATTATGTTTACATGAACATCATATCATAACCAAAATCAACAACAACAACTCCCACTATAATTAAGATCACATCTTAAGACATCTAATGCCTTTAGCAGTAGTCTGACCCTCATTCGCTCTCGCTCAGCGTGTGTCGAAGGACACTGCGTCTTGCTAAGAGTAATGCCAAGAGTCATTTGCATGAAGCCCTTCTTGGAATTATGCATACTGGTCCTGTGCAAGACCTTATCAATATAAGTATCTTGACACAATCCAATTAGCTTGTCTAATCTATCTCTATTGATTCTTATTCCAAGAATGTATACGGCTTCTCCCATATTTTTTCATCGAAAAAACAACTTTCGAGTCAAGTCTTAACAGACTGAAACAGTGGAACTTCATTTCCGAGAAGTAGTATGTTATCAACATACAATACTAGAAATGCAATTGCGCTCCCACTAATCATCTTGTAAACACATGGTTCCTATTCGTTCCTGATGAAGTCAAACCTTTTGACTGCTTCATCAAAACGAAGATTCCAACTCCGAGATGCTTTCTTCAATACATAGATAGATCGATGAAGCTTGCATACCTTCCTAGCCGCATTAGGATCAATGAAAAAAAAAACTTCGAGTTGTGTCATGTACACATCCTCTTCCAAAATTCCATTAAGGAAAACTGTTTTCACATCCATCTGCCAGATCTCATAATCATAATGAGCGACGGTTGCTAGGGGAATCCGAATGGACTCAAGCATAGTGACTGGGGTATAGGTTTCTTCATAGTAAATACCATGAATTTAA
The DNA here is from genome assembly GCA_030180135.1 of Orychophragmus violaceus. Taxonomy (NCBI): domain Eukaryota; kingdom Viridiplantae; phylum Streptophyta; class Magnoliopsida; order Brassicales; family Brassicaceae; genus Orychophragmus; species Orychophragmus violaceus. The sequence continues at coordinate 63,184,713 of CM058236.1, read as the reverse complement.
CCTTTTGCCACCGACCTAGCTTTGTATGTCTGAATATTACCATCCATGTCAACCTTTTCTTCTTGAAAATCCATTTACTTTCAATGGCTTTTACACCATCGGGTAAATAAACCCAAGTCATACTTGGTTGCGTGACATGGATCCCATTTCGGATTCAGCGGCTTTTAGCCATTTTCGGAGTCAGGGCCCATCATTTCTTCTTCACAATTTGCAGGCTCGTCACTTTCAATGATAAACAGATCATGGCAATTGGTTACGAGGAATCCACATTTTTTGGGTTCGTGTCGGATCCTTTCGGATCTGCGAGCTTCAGTTTTGTGTAAAAGTCGTGCACATATCTCATATATAGACTTTTACCACGACCTAATTAACCAAGATTTAAACCGTAGTTAATTAAGTCATAAACCAAAATCAGTATTTTGGTTCGCGATCTGTGTCGATCGATACACCTTTGTGTCGATCGACACTTCTTCAGAAACTCGCCAGTTGAATGTATATCGAGTATACATTCACCAGATCCTTTGCAAACTTTAGGCACCACATTTGCAGGTTCTACAACTCTTTGTAGATCCAACTGCTGCTCTTCCTCATCAGGTTGAGCAGTCTCCTGTGATTCTCGAATTTCTTCGAGTTGTACTTTACTCCCACTGTTCTTCCTGGAAAGAAAATCTTTCTCAAGAAAAACACAGTTCTTAGCAACAAACGCTTTGTTCTCGGATCTGTTGTAAAAGTAATATGCCTTGGTCTCCTTAGGATAACCAATGAAGTAGCATTCATCGGATTTGGGTGCGAGCTTATCAGAGATTAAACGTTTTATATAAGCCTCACAACCCCAAATCTTCATGAAAGACAAATTAGGAACATTTCCAGTCCGCATCTCATGTGGTGTCTTTGTAACTGATTTTAATGGAACCCTATTTAGTGTAATTGCAGACGTTTCTAGAGCATATCCCTAGAGGGATAATGGAAGATCTGAGTGACTCATCATTGATCGAACCATATCTAATAAAGTCCGATTCAGGAGGAGTGAGTTGTGAAACAATTCCACAATCTCTCGGATGATCACTGAATTCTTAGCTTAAGTATCCACCTCCACGATCTTATCGTAGAGATTTAATACTCTTGCCAAGTTGATTCTGTACTTCATTCTGGAACTTTATGAACTTTTCAAAAATTCTGATTTATGTCTCATTAAATAGACATAACCATGCCTACTGAAAATCTCAGTAAAGGTAATGAAGTACTGAAATTTTCCTCTAGCACTTGTGCTTATCGGGCCATACACATCCGTATGTATAAAGCCCAATAAGTTACTGGCCCTTTCATTTTGTTCGTTCGCGACCTGTATCGATCGTCGCACCTTTTGTGTCGATCGACACTACCTTTTGTTGAAAGGGGCCTTCGTCATTTTACCCAATGAACAAGATTCGCATTTCTCACATGATTCATAATTAAATGAGCCCAGAAGCCCATCGCTATGGAGCTTCTGAATCCGTTTTTCATTTATGTGGCCCAAACGACAATGCCAGAGAAAGAGTTTGATTCGTATCATTTGACTTGAATCTCTTGCTACTAATGTTATAGATAGGCACGTCTTGTTTTAGAACATAAAGACCATTCTCTAATGGACCGCTACCATAAAACATATCATTGTAATCAAATGAATAACACTTATTCTTAATTTGAAAACTGATATCCTTCCATATCCAAACAAGAAATAGAAATAATATTTCTTCTTATAGCAGGTACATAGTAGCAATTCTTAAGTTCAAAAATCAAGCCAGAAGGCAAAACAAATGAAATGTTCCTACGGCTAATGCAGCAACTCTTGCTCCATTTCCCATGCGCAGGTCCACTTGTCCTTTCTCCAAAATCCTACTTTTGCTTAGGCCCTGCATATTTTCACAAAATATGAGTACCACAACTGGTATATAATACCCAATAAGTAGAACCATAAGAAGTAACATTTACTTCTATAACATAAATACCTGAAGAAGAAGTCTCGTACGTCTTCTTCAGCTTCTCATAATCTTCCAGGAATTTATTGCAGTTTCTTTTCAAATGCCCATAACCATTACAATAATGGAACTTATCATCTTTAGAAGGACCATGTTTAACCTTAGGAGCATGGTTAGACTCGCTTTGATTCACAATCGAGCTCGTCTTGCCATCACCTTTGTTCTTAACAAGTTTCTTAAACCTTTTACCCTTTTGTACCATGAGGACATTTGGGGTGTCCTTCTTGATGTTAGGTTCAGCAGTCTTGAGCATCCCAGGCAACTCAGTCAAAGTCTTTGTCAAGTTGTTCATGTTATAGTTCATAACAAACTGATCATAGCTTGACGGCAGTGACTGCAAAAGGATGTCAGCAGCCAACTCTTGGCTAATGGGACAATCCAGTTTCCCCAGGTTATCAATACAACCCATCATCTTAATGACATGAAGACTAACTGGTCCGTCCTTTGGTAGCTTGCACTCAATTATAGACTTAACCGTCTGGTATCTCTGAGTTCGTGCCTGCTCCTGAAACATACTTTTCAGGCCAGTGATCATCTCTATTGGCGACTCCACGTACTCATATTGCTTCTGCAAGTCCGAGTTCATGGTAGCCAACATGATACAGCACACATCGACCACATCATTAGAATGCTTATCCCAAGCATCCTTATCTGACTGCCAGGCATTTACTCGGTACTTCTTGGGGAGAAATTTCTCAAGGACATAGTCCTTCTTCTCTTGTTTGAGAACAATTCTCAAGTTCCGATACCATTCAAGAAAATTGGATCCATTTAACTTGTCCTTCTCAAGGATAGATCGCAGGGAGAAATTGTTATGGTGGTTTGTGCTAGACATAGCTGAAAACAAGAGAGGTTTAGTTATGATGTTCACGAAATGAGAAATCTTAACTATTAAGAAGACTCGCATTATATTCAAAACAATGTTTCCTCAAATGAATATAATGATCCAAGACCCATACTTCATTGAAACTTAAGTGAGCCACTGGCTATCGCCCAAATTTTAGTTATCTAGGTAAGCAACAACTTTGTTAGTTATATCCAATATAACTCTTGGTTGTGGATTGACATCTCATGTCAAATACACCTGATGTCTCTGGGCCCAAAACGATTTTGATAGCCCAGTCAAGTAAACCAATCTCTTAAGTCATGTAATTGTTGATGCCTTGCACTGCAAAACCATCAACACGATTACTGTTGGAATCCCTAGGATCCTGGGTCTGGGTGATTGAATCTAAGAACTGACCTCGTGATTACCTGGAGATTGGCAGCGGAAATTGGAGCAGGTAAACGAGATCTAGAGCGCCTCAATCGCTGCGCCTCTATCGTAGTCCACACACACACAAGCTGGAATCCGCCGGGATGCTAGTACCGGTGATCGGATCTCCTGGGATTCTCTGCGTGTTTCTAGAGGAAGAGGGTTCTATCAAGAAAATTGTCTGTGACGGCTCACTCTTTAGGTCGTGTAACCTGGCCCCTATAAATAGGCCCACGGTTTACAAACAGTAACATCAGTTACGGTATCGACCTTGTGTCGATCGTTGCACCAATGGCATCGATCGACACACCTCTTAACACACGAATTCAATGTGTATCCAACACACATTGATCGGACCATATGACAATGATCAATTCCCTATAGAAGCGTATCCAACTTGCTTAAGTGTGTGACCCTTTAGGTTCACACGATACTAGAAATGAGTTACAACTCATTTGTCATAAGCGGTTTCTAGCAAAACATTATGACTACCCAGTATCACATGAATTGTCCGATCTCGACAATACAACTATCTCTAGAGTGAGTACAATGTGATTTCAGGACATAATCCCAACAATCTCCCACTTGTACTGGAATCATCTATTCCCATAATCCCTTTGTCGCTATATCTCGATATGGCATAAGGCAAGAAACTGTGTCATCCTTATTATAGCCAACATCATGTTCATCGAACTTCTGATCTATACTGATAAAACAAACGACTGACAATCACCTCGTTTGAGCACGGCCATGCATTTTCTCAGTATCAAATCTTCGATGGGCCCTGAGATATTTATCTCCTGTTATATAGGAGGGACAAATCCCTTCTTGTTCCATCCCTGTTTCTACACATACTTTATGATACACCTAAGCAATGCCTTTATAGCCGCCATTTACGGATCGACGTTTGACAAGGTCAAAGTGTACCAATTCATATGCTAGAAAGCATGATGAACTCAGGTCTAAGGACTATACTCTATAGTCGTAAAGAGAACCTCTCATGACACAGATATAACTATCCTGTAGAGTTCTCATTAGCGGGTCATGTCCGATCATATGTTCACCAACATATATCTATGTGACTGACTGTGATACTCATATCATTGACTCCATGAAACTTAGTCAACAGTCACCTCACAAGCTAGTCTCTCGCGGTTGTCAGTGTCCCACTTTGACAACCTTGACTAGGGACAATCATAATTTATGTCATCTTTTACTTATAGGGTTTCATGATCAAGTCCTCAACTTGACGACCTATAAAATGAACATAAAATATACTTGGGACCATTATTCAATTATCCAATAATCAAATAATGCTGATGTCAGTTTTTCATAATCATGACTACATCATGTCTATCTGAACATCATAACTAACATAACTCCCACTAGAATCTAGACCACGTCTTCAGATATCTAGTACCTACAGCAACAGCATGAAACTCATGCTTCGGTTGTGAGAGATGCTGCGGTGTTCTTGCTTGGAGCCATTCCAACAAACCACACTGCTGTTCTTTAATAAGCACTATTCTGCGGTCCACTGCTTGGAGACCTTTCCAACAGATAGCCCCGCTACACAGACAAAGAGACATAAACAGGTGGGAACCGTGAATCATCTTTGTCTGTCTAACTACTCTTAACATTTTCGTCATTTCCTCAGTTGTACAATAACCTATCCTTAGTGTTTCTCAAACACTTGAGGATATTCCTTTACAACTGTCCAGTGACTCTTAGTGGAACAAATTTGGTATCTTCTCGTCATGCTCTTATGCGTCAGCTGCATTTAGACGAGCGCAAATATGTCATTCATGATGGATTCTATTGCATAAGCAAAAGAAATCACACTCATAGACACTAGCTCAGCCAGTGTCCAAGACACTTCATCTTGCTAAGATCATTGCCATAAGACCTTTGGTGTGAAGCCATTCTTGGAATCATGCATATTGGAACTGTCCAGCACCTTATAATCATAAGGATTCTGACACGACCCAATTAGCTCTTCTAATCCATCTCAATGGATCCATATTCCAAGAACTCACGCGAATTCTCCCATGTCCATCGTTAAATTTGACTTCCGACCCAAATCTTGACAAGACTTTAGCGTCGGAACGTCGTTTATGAGATTAAGTACGTTCTTAACATACAGTTTGAGAATTGCAATTACGCTCCCACTAGTTTACTTGTAAACACACTGTTTCTATTCGTTCCTGATCGAGTCAAAGCCTTTGACCGTTTTAACAGAACATAGATTCCAACTCCAAGATGCTTGCTTCAACCGATGAAGCTAACATGCATAACTAGCCAATTTTTGGAGTTGGGGCTCACCTTCGCTACTTTGAATTTCGCATGCTCGTCACGTTTCAATGATCAACAGATCACGGCAATCGGTCACGAGGAATCACCCTTGGTTTAGTGACGGATCCATTAGGATCAGCGAACTTCAGGCTCCACAGGTGTCGATTCTACAGTCCTCTGTAGATCCAACCGCTGCTCTCCTTACCAGGTTGAGCAGCCTCCTGTGTTTCTCGAATTTCTTCGAGCTGTACTTTTACTCCCACTGTTCTTCTTGGAAAAACAGAGTTCCGAACAACAAAGCTTTGTTCTCGGATTGGTTGCAAAAGTACTAAGCCTCGGTTTCCTTAGGACAACCAGCGAAGCAGCATTTATCAGATTTCGGTTCAAGTTTGTTTGTTGACAACTGCCTTACACAAACCTCGCAACCCCAATTAATCAGAAAAACATATTTGGAAATCACCCAGTCCACATCTAATGTGGTGTTTTTCACTGATTCTGATAGAAAACTTATTTAGCGTAAACCTGTTCATTTTAGAGCGTATTTTAAAAGGATAATGGAAGATTCATGTGACTCATCATTAATCGGAGCATATCCAATAAGATCCGATTCATTCTCTCAGAAACACCATTCAAGGCTTTCAGGAGAGATGAGCTGTGAAATGACTTCACACTCACTTAGATGATCACCCAATTCTTGACTCAAGTATTTTCCTCCGCGATCTAATCGGGGATCTCAATATTTCTGTCAAATCGGTTCTATACTTCATTCTGAAACTCCTTTGATCGTTCCAAAGGATTCTGACTCGTGTCTCATCAAATGAACACAGTCATGCTTACTGAGGTCATCAATAAGTTAATGAAGTACCAAAGATCTCCTTTGGCATTAATGCTCGTTGGGCCGCATACATCAGTATGTGTAAGGCCCAATAAGCCTCTGGCCCGTTTCCTTTAGCTCTGCTAAAAGGGCCTTAGTCATTTGGTCCAGTGAACAGAATTCATATCTCAAATGATTTACAATCAAATGAGTCCAAAACTATGGAACTACTGAATCCGCTTAACTCTGTGTGGTTAAATGACTATGCCAAAGAAAAGTCGAGTTCGAGTCATCAGACTTAAACCGTTAGTATTTGTGTTATATTCTAACTTTCGCTGGTTTAAGACATAAAACCCATTCCAAATGGGGTGCTACCATATGATATTTCATTAAGATCTAAAGAACAAAACTTGTCTTTTATCAAAATGAAAAACATCCAAATTCTTTACAAGAAGATGAAAGACATTTCTGCACAATGCAGATACATAGTAGCAATTACTTAATTTCTAAAACCAAGTATGAAAGGCTCCTACAAGTGGAGAATCTCTACGGCTCATGCAGCAACCATTGCTTCATACCAGACACGCAGTTCCACTTGTCCTTTCTTCAACGTTCTACTGTCGCTTAGGTCCTGCATATTTCAAAAATATCAGTACCATAACTAGTATCCAATACTTACGTAGAACTTGAATTAATAACACAATACCTGAAGAAGAAGTACCATACATCTCCTCCATCTCTTGTGAATCTTCCAAGAATTTAATGCAATCTCTCTTCCAATGCCCTGACTCATTGCAGTAGAAGCATTTTCTAACACCAGATGGGCCTGACTTGGGCTTAAAAGATGACACAGGCTTATCTTGATTCCAAATCTGGACAGCCCTGCATCTACCCTTGCCAACACAAGATTTCTCAAATCTTTTACCCTTCTTGATGTCTTGCTCTACTGTTTTGAGCATTCCATGCAGCTCAGTCAACGTCTTCGTTAAGCTTTTCTTGATATAGTTCTTAATGAACTTATCATAGCTTGACGGCAGTGACTGCAGAATGATGTCAGTGGCCAACTCTAAGCTGACAGGACATTCCAGTTTTCCCAGGTTATTAATGTAACCCATCAGTTTAATGACATGAGGACTTACTGGAGCATCCTCTGGTAGCTTGCACCCAGTGAGAGACTTCACCATCTGGAATCTCTCAACTCGTTCCATATCCTGAAACTTCAGTTTCAGGCTGGTGATCATCTCTATTGGCGACTCCATGTTCTCGTATTGACTCTTCAAGTCCGAGTTCATGGTAGCCAACATCAGACCACGCACATCTACCACATCAATATAATGCTTATTCCAAGCATTATATACTGCAATCGAGCGATTGGCCCCAAGCCTTTCTGGAAGAGCTTTCTCAAGGACATAATCCTTACTCTCCTGCTTGAGGATTAATCTCAAATTGCGATACCAATCCAGGAAATTTGACCCATTTAACTTGTCCTTCTCAAGGACTGGTCGTAACGAGAAGGTAGTTTTAGACATTAGGCTGAAAATTTTAATCAAAGAAAATTTTAGTTATGAAGTTCAGGGAATGAGAAATCTTATCTAATAAGAAAACTCGCATTATATTCAAACAATGTTTCCTCTATGAATATAATGATCCAAGACCCATACATCACTAAAATCTGAGTGGACGACTCGTCATCACCCGAAGTTTAGTTATCTAGGTAAGCAAATCATTGCTAATTGTACCCAATACAACTCTTGGTCGCAGATAAGACAATCCATGTCTCATCCACTCTGATATCTCTGGGCCCAGAACTTCTGATAGCCCAGTCAAGTGAACCAATCTCTTCAGTCTTGTGATCATTGACAGTCGCACTGCAAGTCTATCAATGATCATCTGCCTTACTCATGTAATTGTGGATACCAAGGACTCCAAGACTATCCAACAACGAAAAGAGTCTTGACAGTAGACAAGATCGGGCAAGACATCAAGATCACTTGATATTTAGTTGAGGAAACGGAACTCAAAAGTTAGTAATTCAATCTCTTAGGTCATGTAATTGTTGATGTCAAGCACTGCAAGACCATCAACACTACTTCCTGCCTTACTCACGTAATTGTGGACACCAAGCTCTTGGCAAGAGTATCCAACAACGAAACGAGTCTTGACAGTTGGCCATATTGAAAAACTAAGCTTCGGTCTAACACACATCCAATGTGTATTAAATAGGTTTAGAACATTTTTAACTTTTAATTTCAATTAAGTTTTACTTGTTCTAATTTAAGTGGGTTAGGTCATTTGGTTCGGTTTTTCAATCATCTGGTTCAAAACCAAACGATTACGGTTCGCATCGTCACCACGCGCATCGACTGACACACTTGGTCGACATTTGATATGCAACCTTTACCAACCCCATAACCGGTCTTAGACCAATTGCGATAACCGGTCCAATCTAATTGAACCGACTTATCCAATCAAACTGATCTTTACCAATTAAATCGGTTTATTCTAATTGAGATAACCAGTTCAATTCAATTGAACCAATTCATCCAATTTAAACCGATCTAATCTACTTTAACCAAGCATGATGACTAGTTCAATCCAATTTGAACCGATTCAACCAATCGCAAGGCCTGTGTCGACCGACACTTAACCTGTGTCGATCGATACAGTAGGGTATCAGGGAATTTTTAATCGAATTAAACCGATATAACCATGCGAGATAACCGGTTCAATCCAATTGAACCGATTTATCCTTTCGCACAGCCTGTGTCGATCGATGCACCCAGTGTGTCGATCGACACAATGCAATTTCTAAATCGAAACTCATTGTTTTAATTAGGCGAATTCACGGTGCATCGATCGACACAAACTTGTGTCGATCGACGCTATGCGAAAACACAATTGCTTTTGTATTTTCGCGCTGCATCGATCGATGCACCCAGTGCACCGATCGATGCTGTGCGAAAACACAGTTCTTCGTTTTCGATATTAACAAATCTGAGATTCTTATTATCAAAACGAATCCTAGCTAGCATCAATTCAATCAAAAACCATTCTAATCGAATTCCAGGCAACTGATTCAATCTATTAAACCCTATGGCTCTGATACCACTGTTGGAATCCCTAGGATCCTGGGTCTGGGTGATTGAATCTAAGAACTGACCTCGTGATTACCTGGAGATTGGCAGCGGAAATTGGAGCAGGTAAACGAGATCTAGAGCGCCTCAATCGCTGTGCCTCTATCGTAGTCCACACACACACAAGCTGGAATCCGCCGGGATGCTAGTACCGGTGATCGGATCTCCTGGGATTCTCTGCGTGTTTCTAGAGGAAGAGGGTCTGTTTTTCTTTCAAGAAAACTGTCTGCGACGGCTCACTCTTTAGGTCGTGTAACCTGGCCCCTATAAATAGGCCCACGGTTTACAAACCGTAACATCAGTTACGGTATCGACCTTGTGTCGATCGTTGCACCAATGGCATCGATCGACACACCTCTTAACACATGAATTCAATGTGTATCCAACACACATTGATCGGACCATATGCCAATGATCAATTCCCTACAGAAGCGTATCCAACTTGCTTAGGTGTGTGACCCTTTAGGTTCACATGATACTAGAAATGAGTTACAACTCATTTGTCATAAGCGGTTTCTAGCAAAACATTATGACTACCCAGTATCACATGAATTGTCCGATCTCGACAATACAACTATCTCTAGAGTGAGTACAATGTGATTTCAGGACATAATCCCAACAATTACCTCCTGCCTTACTCATGTAATTGTGGACATCTTGCACTGCAAGTCTATCGCACAATGAAACAAGTCTTGACAGTTGACAAGATTGGAAATACATCTAAACATACTTGATATTTAGGTGAGGAACGGAACTTTTGGTCTAACGCATATCATATATGCATCCTATAAAGTTTAGAACTTATAAAACAACTAATCTAATTAGGCTTTAATAATTCTAGGAAGTGGGTTTTATTCTTGTTTGGTTCTGTAATTGCAGGTTCAATAACCGAACAATTTAATTCTTTGTCGATCGACACTACACTAGGATCGATCGATGCAACATACCAGAACCAATTTGCGATGAACGATCAATCCAATTGAACCGGCTTTGATAACCGGTCAGTATCGATCGACGCTACATTAGCATCGATCGACACCAACCAACTCAAACCTATCGCAATAAACCGGTCTAACCAGCTCAACCAATCGCGATGACCAATTCAATCCAATTGAACCAGTCATGACACCTTGTGTCGATCGATGCAACACTTTGTGTCGATCGACACAATGAGATTTTGAAACTGATTTCGTGTTTTGTCGATCGTCACATGCCGAAAGCAACGATCGACGCAAGGCGAAAACTCAGCGTACGATTCAACTTGAATCCTAAGGCTCTGATACTACTGAAGGAATTTCTAGCAGTTCCTAATCCAATTAGGCAACCCTAAGTACAAATTCCAAGCCTAGGATCTAGGGTTCATGTTATTTTAAATCATTAGGATCTCGAATTACCTGGAGATTGGCAGCGGAAGATAAACAAGTAATCGAGATTATGTAGCGCCTCAAGTGCTGCGCCTCTACTGGTATCCACATGCACACAATTGGAATCCGTCGGGATGCTAGTGCCGGGAGATCGGATCTCTTCGGGATGCCTGTGTTTCTAAGAGTTGGCTGCGATTAGGCGAAAAGTTAAGCTCCAGGTCGTGTTATATCACATATGTATAGACCTGAGAAAACCTAATTAATCACCGGACCGAACCGAGATTAATTGAGTCTTGCATCGATCGACACAAGTGTTGTGTCGATCGACACACCCTCAAAACACGTATATTAATGTGTATCAAATACACATTTGATCATTACATTAATGATCATTCCCACATGATACATCCAGTTTGCTTAGGTGTGTGACCCTGTAGGATCATATAATACTAGTAATGAGTTCACAACTCACATATCACGAGTGGTTTCTAACAAAACATTATGACCATCTAGTATTGTATGAATGTCTAATCTCGACAACACAACTATCTCCAGAGTAATTACAAGTGTGATTTCAGGACATTCCCAACAGAATGTCCTCAAGAACTCCTTCTGGGTACCTCTTTGATCGATCAGCCAGGATAAGAGAGATCCAAGTAGGCTGAAATTTCGTCAGTCCTAATCTCACAGCCACAGAGTATGACATGAGATTCACATAAGATCCTAAGTCACACAGAGAACGCTTGAATCTGTCCTTAGAGATGGAACAGTCAAGCACAAAGGCTCATGGGTCTGGTATCTTCTCTATAATCTGAATCATCTTCTTTTTCATCACTTTCATGCAGTTAGCCACTTCTAGCTCTTGTTTAGACAGTTTAGGAACCTTAGGATATGGTACAGGGGGCTTATAGACTCGTTCTAGGACTGTTGCAGGTTTCTGGTCCCATATGTGATCGGTGTCGATCGATGCACGATGTGTGTCGATAGACACAAGGCGATTTCGAGCAGTTTCATCAGACTTATCGGGACTGTGTCGATCGATGCACGAGGTGTGTCGATCGATGCTTGTCTCAGCCAGATAGCATTCATCCAGAAAATCCGAAATGATGCTCTCTTCTTCTTCCAGCAAGTCAATCTCATCCCTCATGGTCACAGCATTGACGGATTTGTTCTGTTCAGCTCTTCCAGATCCATTTTGCCTCTCCACAGCTTGAGCAGTCTGTTGAACTTGGACATCCAGCTTCTTCACATGGGTACTCAGAGACTCAAACTTCCCATTTATGTCCAAGTACAGAGCATCATTGAAGTCCACTGTATTCTTCTCTTGTCTTTCCAGAAACTGCTCCATCATACTCATTAGCTTATTAGACTGCGTATTTTGAGGAGGAACTGGCTGATATGATGAAGATTCATAATCTCTGGTGAATGAATAAGAACCATAGTCTCTGCAGAATGAGTTATTCTCCTGACTTTCAAAGATCTGTTCCATCATTCCCATCATCTTACACGCTGTGTCGATCGATGCAAAGTAGTATCGATCGATGCTAATCGCGAGCAAGGGTCGATCGATGCCAAGGTGGTGTCGATCGACGCAAGGCGATTCTGGTCGTACCTAAAACGCAAAAAGAAAAGAAAAATCAGTAACCAAAAACAAAAACAAAAAACTTAGTCTAAACCCTAAGTTCAAATCTATCGAAGACTCAAAAGAGTCCACGACAACGGCGCCAAAAACTTGATACGATCAGGTTTTAATCCCTAGATGTACACTGCAAGTGCACAGTCGTGAATAGTAGTATATAGGGTATCGAATCCACAGAGACTCTAGATTCTTGCGATAGATTGTAAAATTTCAGGTTAAGCTAGGTGAAATAGTAGAAAGCAGTAAAATCAAAGCACTAAAGTAAATCAAGCGAGTTGTAAGCAATCAAACGAAGCGTCAGGTAAAGGGAGTTCTCAGGAAATCAGGAACACAGGCTAATCAATCAATCGAGATCTAATTAAGGACTGTTCTAGAACTAGAATCACAGAATTATAACAGACCAACTTTCGTTGTGAATATTATCTATGTCTAACAACCTAGCAAGCCAACTTTCGTTTCGAATCCTAGAGCTCTAAACAAGCATTAATCTCAGGTTCTTTCGTTCATAATTCCCCTAAACCAAATTTCTTTGCGAATAGTCAAATTGCTCATCTAGGTTCTTTCTAGTTAATTAACCAATTGTCGTTGTGGAAATCAATCTAACATCATAAATCTGGGTAGCTACTTCAGATCAAGCATTAAGAACAATCCTAGATGAAGAACTAACAGATGTGAATCCCTACAGATTGATCAACCTATAATTCCATGAAATCCCCTGTGAGAATCCCTAAACCTAACTGGTAAACTACTCAGGCATGATCATCGAAACAGAAGACATCATGAATAGAAAACCAAATATCATAAAAGAGAAACAAAGAATATGAGTTCCAAATTTTTCTCTCTGAATAAAACAATATGTAAGTAAAGAGTAGCCTAATATAATGATCTAAACTCGGTTGGGGCTTCTTTGTAATTATGAGAAACTTCTGGGCTTTGTTGCAATTTCTAAACTCTTTCATAAACTCGCCGAGAATTGTTGTGTCGACCTTGTGTTGATCGAGGCACAATGTGTGTCGCTCGATGCACAATGTGTGTCAATCGATGCACAATGTGTGTCGATCGACACACATGTCTGATATGGGCAGTGACATCTTCCTCTCGGCCAAATGCTCTAAAATGCTCCAGAATGCGCCATAATGTCCAATTCCGCTCCAAACGTGTCTAGACCTGAGAACATAGATAAAAAAACTCCAAAACATAATAAAATACTCGATAAATAAGACATATACCATGGCTAAAAACCCTAAAATCCATGGTATATCAGGGGGTCGCGGTGCTGAGTATTGTGGGGAGAAGCACTGAGAGCTTCATGCCACATTTTGAAATATATGATGGCGGAATGCAAAACATCCACAAGGTGCCATCAATGATTGCGAAAAACCAAATCATTGTGAGCTTTCCAAAGCTTCCAGCCTATAAAGGGAAAAGTGGAAGTTGCGGTTTTTAGCTGAAGGCTCCGCAGCCATTGCTACTTGGAAAAAACTGAGAATATATGGATTTGGATTGAACTGTTCAGTCAAAAAATCGAGAGAGACAAGTTCCCAAATCTCTATGGCAACGCGAAATTGGAATAAAAGATGCATAACCATTTCTGAAGAGGCTCCACACAGGAGGAAGTCCTGGGAGACCGGAACATGACGACGAACAAGGGAAGCGAAGACTTGTAGAGCATTATGAAGGAACCGCCACAAAAATGTTTAAGTTTAGGAGGCATTTTAAAGAGCCAGGGCAGTTTACAAAGACGAGCTCGAAGCATAGCCTCGGGTGCAGGCGGGATCACAGGCTTGACCAACTGATGGTACCTGGACTTGACAGTATAATTGCCTGAAGACGTATACAACCAGAAAGGCATATCAGGAATAGGAACCAATGGAGGACGAATGCAAGCAAGAAAACGCTGATCATCAAAAAGAAGAGTGGAGCGCACTCGGGAAAAGTTCCATTGAGCAGAGTGAGAGTGGAGGAGGTGATCAACACGAAGGTCAGAGGGGAAGGTATGGGGCCAGGGACGGGATGGTCGAGGTGGATCATCGAGCCAGGGATCCTCCCAGACACGGATTGAGTGGCCATCTCCTACCCTCCAACGAGTACCTTGTCGAAGAAGCGAATTCCCTTGAAAGATGATGCGTCATGCATGAATCGGTCGAGAACCAAGCGGAGCGTCAAGGAGAGTGGAGTGGCAAAATTATTTAGCATGATAAACTTGGGTTAGCAGGGATGAGGGATTCGTGAGGATATGCCAACTCTGCTTTGCCAACAAAACAATGTTAAATTTATGCAAATCTTTAAAACCCACGCATCCATGTTGTTTAAGAGTGGTCATACCGTCCCATGCAACCCAGATGAGTTTGTGTTTGTCAAGGGCTTGAGACCACTAGAACTTCCGCATCAGACAAGTAAGATGGGCAGTAAGACGTTTGGGAAGGAGAAAACAATTTATACAATAGGTTGGTAAAGCAGTATTAACCGATTTGAGGAGAATTTCCCGACCCGCTGGAGATAGAAACCGAATAGTCCAGCTCTCAAGTTTGCGTTGCACCCGCTGAGCAAGATAGGAAAATACATTGTATTTTTTGCGGCCCACGTCTTCTGGCAAACCAAGATATCGTTTGAAGCCGTCATTGCGAGTGATTCCCAATATAGCAGAGATCGCATCTTTTGTGTCCTGCTGAATTCCTTGGCCAAAGTGAATCGCTGCTTTGGAAAAGTTAATAAACTGCCCATAAGCCAGAGAATAGTCATGTAAAAGCTGGATTAGGTTCTGACATTCACCAAGGGATGCTTGACAAAAGACCAGAGAATCATCGGCGAAGAGCAAATGAGAGAAAGGGGGACCTCCTCGAGAAGCTTTAAAGCTGTGAATAAGTCTGCCATGGGTAGCGTGAGTGAAGAGAGTAGAAAGGCCATGGGTGCAGAGAAGATAGAGGTAGGGAGACATGGGAACCCCCTGACGAATCCCCCGAGCAGGGTGAACAGGATCGCCAGGAGAGCCATTCAGCAACACATAACAGGATACCGAGGTAATGCAGGCCATATCCCAAGTACACCATTGAGTAGAAAACCGAGCTTGAGAAGAACGGCCTCAATATAACGCCAATCAGTAGTATCAAATGCCTTGCTGATATCCAGCTTAATGGCCATATAAGAACTTTTGATATGTTTGGTCCGAAGAGAGTGTATGAGTAGGTGCGCGATGAGGACATTGTCAGTGATGAAATGACCCGGGATGAATGCAGATTGGTACGACGTGATGATGTCGTGAAGAAAAGGCTTTAGACGTTCAGCCACAACCTTGGAGATGAGTTTATAAGAGACATTACACAAGCTAATCGGCCGAAAATCTGTGATATGGGTGGGAGAAGGAATTTTAGGAATAAGGCAGACATGAGTATCGTTAATGATCGGGGGGAGTTGTCCAGTTGTAAAGAAATGTTGGGCATACTGAAGAACATAGGACTTGATAACTCCCCAGTGGTGCTTATAAAAGCCAGATGTAAACCCATCAGAGCAAGGTGCTTTTTCCTCATTCATGAGAGATAAAGCCGTGAAAAGGACCTCTTCCGAGATAGGCCGGGTGAGCTGAGTATTCATATCCATAGTTACACAAGTCTGAATATAGTGTAAGACCGAGTCAAGAGAAGACTGTCGGGGGGAGGAATACATAGTGGTGAAGTATTGATGAAGATGTTGCTGAAGAGCTTGATAGGCATTGCCAGAAGCATCCTCAAGGGCCAAGATGCGGTTGATGGCTCGTCTTTGCTTCGTGAGAGAGTGGAAAATTTTTGTATTCCGATCACCATACTTTAACCAAGGGATTCTACTTTTAAGACGCCAGTACTCTTCTTCCAGTTTATATTCAGTGTGGAGCTGCATTTTCAGTGTCATGATCAAATTGAAGTCAGGAGAGTGGGAAGTGTACGCTAAGTGAAGTGATTCTTTCAATCGCTGGATGTTGATCTGAGAATTAGCTTTATTCTGGAATTTCTACTTGGAGAGGCTACAGCGACAGTGTTGAAGGGTGTCAACAAAGCGGGTAGACGGTAAATGGCGACACTTCTCCAAGTAGACTCCACCAGTTGAGATATTGCTCCAATGTGTTTCCAACGATTATCATAGCGAAAGGATTTACCTCGCTTGGAGAAGGGTCGATCCGTGTTAATAAGAAGCGGGCGATGATCGGATCGGACCCAATGCAGGAGATGAGCCCACGCATGAGGGTATTGATCAAACCATTCAGGATTGGCAAGAGCTCAATCAAGCTTTGATCGGATCGTACCAGAAGTGCGAGTCCCCATCCACGTAAACTTACCTCCTAATGTGTTAAATTCATGAAGGTCTCCGTTGTGAAGCATACGCCGAAATCGAGAGAAGAACCAATCGGGTTTAGAGACTCCTCTTAACTGTTCCGAGTTATCACATATGTCATTTAGATCACCAAGAAACAGAATAGGCGGACGTGGAGAAGGGGATGCATGTAGAAGAGAAGTTAAGGAGTCCCATTGTCTTTGGCGCAACTTCCTCCGAGGATGGCCATAAACATAATAAAGCGAATAAGAAGAAGAAACAACTGAAACTAATATATTAGAAAAGTGGAGCGTAGGGTTTGTTACAAAGGTACACTCCACATGGTGACCCCAAAAAGTAGCTAAGCCTCCCCCCCCCATGACCTTCTGCAGATACAACAAAATTTTTATGGTAGCCCAGCTCCCGACCTAATTGATAAACGAAACTATCTACATTCTTAGTTTCTACTAGGAGTACGACATCCGACATAAATGTACGGTGGATTTCCTTTAAAAAAGGTATTGTAAAGGCACTCCTAAGACCTTGACAATTTCAATGGAGCAGCTCCATGGATGCGGTGGTGGCTCAACAGGCGCCACCAAACCTGATTAAGTACCGGAGAACGAGCCATGAGTACGCTGGCGAGAAGAAGAGGACTCCTCTGCATCATCTGATTCAGCGAGCTTATGTTTAATGCCTTGAGAAGGAGCTACCTTAGAAGAGGAATCAACTTCAAAGACAGGAGGCGGAGGAGCTTCAGGGGCCGGTAACAGATCCATTAGCTCCGACCCAGTGAGTAACAGATTGCCTGAATATTCCGAAAGATTCACATTAGACCCTTCTGCTTCAATCGCAACCAAAGGATTGACATCGACATCCGGTGCTAGCGCTGGAGGCAGGGGAGAAGCAGGATGATCATCAGCTGGCGCCTGTGGAGGAGAGGGTGGGATAGCCTGAAGAGGATAGACATCAGGGACATCAAGAGGAGGGTCATCAAATTCCTCAGTGGCATGAGTAAGCCTCCCACAAGCAGTCAAAACCTTCGCAGACGCTCATAAGTAAAGCGCACCAAGACCGGATCCGTATAGACGTCAAAGTGAACAAAACGCACAAAAATCAATCTACCATAAGCATTCAGAACTACGTGAATCCAAACAGCGCCGACATGATCATGGGTGGGCTGGTGGATACTGATTTCCTCGACATGACCAAGGACCTGACAATTCTCACGAACGGTCCGCTCATCACGAGAGTCATCCGAGATATGATCGATTCAGACCCATAAGGTAATAAGCTGGAGGTAGTGAGGAGAAAGTCGGCGTGACCATCGATCAACAACAACCATCCACTCTCTGTAGCTCCAAGATTCATTATCCAGAACAGAGAGAAGATGGTGTTCATACCTAAAGAAAATTTGAACCGATCCGTCCTCGTTAATGCGACTGGTAATCCGACCTTCTAATCGCCAGGCTCAAGGCATAACCGTGTGAATTCCGGCTGGGTTTTTGTGTTGAGGATTCAAACCTTTCACCACGAGGTTTAATCGATGATTGGCTTCACAATTTTTGGTTGTATCAGAGGATAGCTGCAGTGGAGCCCGCCCTAGATTGAGGTGTTGAAGCTCAAACAAGATTTCGTGATCCATACTTGAGGGGAACGAAGAAGTGAAAAGATGGTAAGGAGAATGACAATGTTTCAGTCCTCAACTGCTTCATTTTGTCGCACAAAAAAAAAAACATTGTTCATTAAAAGATACATATGCAAAAAAAGCGCTTATACGCACGCGCTTCTCTCTCTTTCTCCCCAAAATCTTTTCGTCTCAGATCTGGTTTTGAGGTCTCTTCTGTCTCCGGTGATCTTTGCCGGTGCGTGGAGGAGACCTCCCCACCTTGTTTAAATTTCTGTCTATGGTCTTAATCGCCGGATAAGTTACAGATCGGTGGTTTTTGGGATGTACCTCTCTCCTCTCCGAGTGATGTGGTAAGAATCTCTGTTGCGGTAGGATGTTGCGGAAGCTCACGGATCTGCGCGGTCTTGCCGTCTGCTTTGGCGGTGGCTATCTTCGCTTGAGGGCGGTGGTGATCCATCCGTCGAGTTCAAGGTGAGAAAATCAGGGTTTGTGAGTTGCGTCCTCTCGCGATAGGGGGGTGGGTGAGTCGCCGTCGTCTGCGGTGTCTTTCTGTCGGTGTTGGCTACCCTCTGGAGATGGCAGTTCTTCGGTGGGTCTGTCTGGCAGAAGTGGGAGTGCACGGGACCGGATCGAGGTGTTAGAGTTGTGTGCAGTGGTTTCGAGGTTAGGTGAGCGATGTATCAGTTGATGTCTAGAGTCAAGGAGTTTGGTGGTCGTTTGCTGTCGACAGACGACGTTCGTAGCCGTGGGGCTGTTTCGTTAGCAACTTCATCAGTTTGTCTCGCCGGTGATAGATCTGGTATGTACCTTGGATAAGTCGGTCCGGTGAAGTCCAAGTGCCTGCGATGGCGGATCTTTGCTTTGTCCACCGGAATTAGAAGGTTTTAGCTTCTCAAGTCTTCTCCCTTCCTCTGATTCTCTCTACTGTAGGTCTTCTTCCATGTATAATGCAGCAATTGTCTCCCTTTTAGTTTCACCGGATTTTATTCGGATAAACCGGTTATGTAATCATTCCGATCACTGATTTAGGTTTCGGTTTGATGTTATTTAATATAAATATTTTAACTAAAAAAAAAGATTCATATGCGTAGATTCATCAGCTGTAACGATTTTGTAAAGCACTTAACATTTTGCCCTATTTTATGTTCAAAATCTCCATATGTTGCAACACTTATAATGCTCTGAAATGATTAATGTTTTTTTTTGTTGTCTATTAGATTCATTGATGGGCCCAAAATGGGAAATTGTACAATTACAAGGAATTAAAATGAAAACGGTATTCGTGGCCCATTAGCGGCCTAATCAACTCGAGAGAAACCGCAAGCCACATATGGACAACTCACGGACATGCGTCATCCATAGAAAATCTCCGTCATGCAATGGCCGTGCCGTAGAAATGAGGTGCGCCGCCAACACCAAATAGCCTTGAAATCGCCTAGGAACTCTGCCGATCAAGATCGAAAAAGAGTTTCATCGGAAAATCCACCAAAAACCTTCACGCCGTAGAACCACCGCATGCATCGGGATTGCGTTGTCACCACCGAGGCCCAATCATGATGGCATGTAAAGTGTTCCGAACAAACATCCGGCTCCAACAAACCACGCGCGATCTTGGTGTGGAGACATCGTTGTCAGAACTATTTCCACAGACGAAAGCTCTAGGACAGCGAGGGGGCTATTATCCGAGGAGGAAGAACCGCTGGATGATAGATCGTGGTGATTCCGGGGCAACCCGGAAGAAACTAGAGTCTGATTTAGAAATCGGAGAAAACAAAACGAAAAGAAAAGTCGGCGATACCCATCTCAGAATACAGGGAAAAAAACGGTGGGAACCGTCGAAGCTAAGAGGCAGATAGAACCGCAGCAACCGAAACGAATAAAGTAACCTGACGATTGGGTAATCTTGATTAAATGATTAATGTTTAAAATATTATTTTGCACCTTTTGTCTAAACTGTTCATATTTAATGGCTTTTAAAACTAAAAAGTAGAAAAATTACAAAAATCAAATAGATTGTTTATTAAATTCTAATTAGAAAACCTGTAAAAAGTAATAAATATAGAACATACATTTGCTCTTTTGTTTTGATTTGATTAGCTAGGTATCTTGACAATGAGTATCTTTTTAACTATGACCGCCCAAGGAAAGAACGTCTTTAACCTGTTTTAGCTTAAGGCACACATAAAATTATCAGGAAGGTGGCAAAGTTTGCCATAGAATTACCTACCAGTGAGCAGAAAATGCAGGCAATAATCTTTATAGTCGTTTTCCTTTCCTTTTCTTTTTTTGGTGAAAGAGTTAGAGGGTTTTATTGGATTGATGATTTGGGAGATTTTTTTTTCCCAAATCTCTATTTATTGGATCTAGAATTTATTAAAATTCTAGTAAATTTAAAGTTATTGGATTAAACATTTATACAAATCCTTTCAAATCACCCCTTACTGAAAATTAAGGATTTCATCATCAAAATATATAAAAAATTATTGTGAACTATTTGAAAATTGATTTGTACTTAAAATTTAGTTGATACAAATAGAATTGAAATTTTTTTCCCAAACATTAGAAAAATGTATCGATGATAAAGAGGCTGATTCATCCTGTCTTCCTCCCATAGTACCCTGAAATAACTGGAAAAACGTATCGATAAAGAGGCAGATTCATCGATAAATCTGTAAACGTAACTGGAAATGGAAATTATACACTGACCCCAGAGCCGGAGCTAAAATATCCGGGCCCTATTCAAATTTTTTTATTTTTTACAATTTTTTTTACACTAACAAAAATTTTATATAAAAATTATACAAAATAAAGAAAACAATATAAACAAAATATAAAAAGAGAGATAAAAACAAAGAAATATTTTAAAAATATAATTTCATACACTAACAATTCATATAATTTTTATTTTTATTTATAAAATTTCTATAATAAACATATAAAATAAATATATTTTTATAAGCTTTCTATAAATTTTGGGGGCCCTATATAAGACGGGCCCCATTCAAAAATTTCAAAAAAATGTGCTCAACTCCAGCTCTGACTGACCGTGCTGCTTCGTTCAAAGACGAGGAGCTTAACGAGCTCGAAATCCATTCGTTCAAAGACGAGGAGCTTGACGAGCTCGAAATCCATCCAGATAAAATCAGGAGGAACACTATCGAATCTCAATCCTTTACGGATCAAACAAACGATCACCGGGATTCAGACTGTCTGGTCCGATCTCTCTATATCTCACTCTTTGCCTTTTCCAGCTGCTCGTTTAGAATATCCAGTCCGGCGTTATACCCTGATGGATCGTCGTCTCCTCTACGCCGTCTTCAACATATGCTTACGGGTAGGAATGAGAACCTTAATAGTTTTTGTGAATCTTTTGATGCCATTAGCAGAGTAATTAGTTCTTTGATGTGAGGTTGAAGTGGGAGGGAATAGCAGAGCGATGTGTAAAGGCTTCTCTTATCTTACACAGTTCATCAAATGTTTCTTGAGCTTATATGCTTCTTTTTCGTGT
This sequence comes from Orychophragmus violaceus, assembly GCA_030180135.1. Taxonomy (NCBI): domain Eukaryota; kingdom Viridiplantae; phylum Streptophyta; class Magnoliopsida; order Brassicales; family Brassicaceae; genus Orychophragmus; species Orychophragmus violaceus. The sequence goes on along the minus strand of CM058236.1, from coordinate 63,162,775 downwards.
TTCTTTTGCCATTTGCTTTGACTATACATTTGCTTCTTTTTTTTTAGTCACGAGATTATACATTTGATTTGATTATACATTTACAGCTAAGTTGCTCAGAAATAGAGCTAAAACTCATATCTAAATGCAACAAAAATCATTTTTGACTAGTGCAGGATTTGATCACCCAAGGTGGTTACCACCCAATATTATAATCCCAAAAACTCCATAATTTGTGTGTGACAAGTTTCACTTGATTACATTATAATCCCAAAAACTCCATGAAATATTAATTCATTGCAACGTGTAAAGTAGAAAGTCTTGAGATCATGATTATAGCAAAATTGTATACTGCAAACATGAAAGTAATACACAATTTGGGTGGTCAAACCATGATTAAATCACGCACACATGTGTCAACGTCCAAACAATCAATCTATATTCCAAATACATGAGAACTGTAAATGTGAAAGTTTCTCTGTGTTATTCATTCCATCGTACAACAATATATACATCTTTGGTGATATACCTAATTCCATAACAATCGGAACTAGAACGGGAAAGAATATATCGAGTATCCATCTAAGAGATATACGAAAATATTAACGAGATATTTCAATATTCTAACTTATCGCTAACACTCCCCCTTAAGATGGAGCGTAAAGATCTCAAACGCCCATCTTGTCAAGTAGGTATTGAAACTGTGGACGACCAAGAGACTTTGTCAACATATCAACAAGTTGGTCGGACGTCGAGATGTATGGTGTGACCATCGTCCCATCTGTGACACCGTCTCTAATGAAATGGCAATCTATCTCCACATGTTTGGTCCGTTCGTGAAAAACGGGATTAGCAGCAATGTGTAAAGCTGCTTGATTATCACAATATAACGGTATCGGTGAGATATGCTTTATTCCAAGAGAGTCAAGAATGGCCTTGACCCATTTAAGCTCGGAAAATGTCATAGCCATGGCGCGGTACTCCGCCTCCGCTGAAGACCGGGACACAGTATGCTGCTTCTTTATCTTCCATGAGACGAGAGAGTCACCAAGTAGTATTAGATAACCCGTGATGGATCGCCGAGTCAAGGGACACGCGGCCCAGTCCGAATCCGAGTAAGCTGAGAGCGAGAGAACATTGTCCTTGTGCAGTAAAATTCCTTGTCCAGGAGCCTTCTTCAAATACCGGACCAGTCGAATGGCAGCTTCCCAATGTTTAAGTCGTGGAGCTTGTAAGAACTGAGCTAAGATATGAACTGCATACCTCAAATCCGGACGTGTTACGGACAGATACACAAGCCTCCCAACCAAGCGTCGGTATTGCAAAGGATCCTTATAAAATTCACCATCATCCTTGGCGAGACCGTGATACTGTTCCATGGGTGAATCCACCGGTTTCGAACCAAGCAACCCACATTCCGATATGATGTCCATAGCATACTTATTTTGGGAAAAGTATATTCCATCTTTACCACGAGACACTTCGATGCCTGATATATCATGGTTTTTACTAGTTTTAGACCATGATATAAGTGTGTTTTAGTGTCTTTTTGTGTTCTTTTAGAGTCTTTTACAGGTATAATCAGGTTTGGAGCTGAATTGGAGATGTTGGAGTATTTTGGAGATTTTTGGAGTGTTTGGCCGAGAGATAGAGTTCACTGTCCGAGACAGAGTACTGCGTCGATCGTTGCACACTAGCATCGATCGTTGCACCAGCGAGATGGGCCAAAACTCGGCGGTTTATGAAGAGTCAAGATATTGCACTCTGATCCAGAAGTTCCTGATATTTACAAAGAATCCCCTGGCCGAGATTAGACCTATATTATTGAGTTTTTGGTGTTTTAATTAGATACGCTTTCATACTTTTTACTTACGCTTAGATTATTAAGAGCAGAGGATTTTTAGAGCTTTTGGGGCTGATCTGAACCTTTACTTCATCTGTATTTGGAGAAGATTTCGAACCCCTTTAATTCTTTATTATCTTTTATGCAATTTATTATTCATATGATTATGTTTTCATTATCTATGTCTGAGTAGATTCCTAGTTAGGTTTAGGGTTTCTCACATAGGATTTCATGACTTGCTAGACTTGTTTAATTCAGTTAAGGATTCATAACTATATCTGTTCTTCAATCTAATTGTGCTTAAAGCTAGTTCTAACCTGATCAATTAGAATCTAGATCTTAGGTTGCTAAATACGACACGGAAGTGTGGTTTAGGAATCTGAACTATTTAGGTTGAGAATTAAACTTCTCGCAAACGGAAGTTTGGTTTAGGTTAATTGTGAACATATCAAACTTGGAATTAATGCTAGTTTAATCTGTTAGTTCTCGCAAACGAATGTTTGGTTTGCTGCACTTAGACTTAGAGAATTATCACAAAGGAATTTGGTTAATTCTATATCTGTGTTTTGAGTTCTAGAACTGTGCTTAATTAGATCCTTGCTGAATGAACTGTCTGCTTGTCTGATTTCCTGAGAACGCCCTAGACTTAGCGCTTTTAATAACTTGCTTTCACAACCAATAATCTCTGATTTCTGTTTACTTTCTCGCATTGCTTTTACTTACATCACATTGCTTTCTTCCTAGTTTAATTTCCTTGTTCTTGAGCTATTGAATACCAGAGTCTATGTGGATTCGATACCCTATATACTACAACCACTGAACTGTGCACTTGCAGTTAGATATAGGATTAAAACTCGACCCTATCAAGTTTTTGGCACCGTTGCCGGGGACTCTTAGAGTCTTCGATAGCTTAGAGCCTAGGGTTTTACTAGGATTTTTCGTTTTCTTTTCGTTTTTGTTTTTGTTTTTTTTAGTTACTAATTTTCTCTGTTTTCTCTCTGTCGCAGGTACCGATTTCGCACTGCGTCGATCGTTGCACCCTTGCACCGATCGTCACTAGGCGATTCTGAGATTGAACCGATCGTTGCACTGATAGCATCGATCGTTGCTGGACGATTACAGACAGTTTATGCAGACGCAGAAAACTAGAAGTAATCCGAACTCGAGCTTAGTTAATCTCGGACTTGAAGAACTTGGACGTCTAGAGAGAACCAACAGAAGAGAAAGAAGATAAAGGATGGTGCGAGAACGTTTGATTCTAGAACGCGATGCTCAAGGTACTCTGAGGGACCGAGATAATAACCCATACAATGCTGCTTTTCAAAGGGTTGATGCTGAAGGGAATGTCATCCCTGATCCTCCTGAGCAACAGCAACAGGAGCAGAACCAGGGTCAAGGACAGGCCCAAGGTAGGGAGATGGTTGTACATGAGAGGACTTTAGCTGACTACAACAGACCGGATGAGTTTCATGCAAACCGGTCAGCTCTAGTGCTTCCTAATTTTGAGAGAAATGATTTTGAGATCAAAACCAACTACTATTCGCTGATGAGACAGAATGCATTTCATGGTTACCCAACAGAGCAGCCTATGGATCACATTGATCAGTTTGAGGACATAATCACTGGCATGAAGTATGATGGAGTCTGCCCGGATTATCTGTTCCTTAAGCTCTTTCCGCACAGTCTTGCTGGAGACGCTAGTGCATGGCTAAAGCAGCTGGCACCTGGTCAGTATACTACTTGGGCAGCCCTGAAGAGTGAGTTCCTGCGTCATTTCTATGATGATGCGCGTTCAGACCAGTCCAGACAGGACATACTCACCTTTTCCCAAGGAGCTGTGGAGCCTTTAAAAACTGCCTGGATGAGATTTAAGCAGTATCAGCGTGACTGCCCACACCATGGATTCACTGAAGTTCAGTTGATTGGCATCTTCTTCAGAGGCATAGATCTCCCATATCAGTCTGCACTGGATAACTCCAGTAATGCTAACTTCAACACCAGGACTCCTACACAAGCTAAGCAGTTGATTGAGAATCTAATAGGCAGCAACAGTTGCAAGACTATGGATGAGAGGAGGAAGAAATCTGGTGGAAGTGTAGAGAATTCTGACATAGCTGATATTAGGTCTAGGCTGGACACAGTTTGCAATCTCCTAGCAGGTAAGAAAGCTGTCCACTTTGCCCAGGATGTAGAGGTAATTCAAACTGAGGAGGACACTCAGGAGGAAGATGTGAATTACATAGGAGGATCTGGATTCCAAGGTAATAGATTTGGTAATCAACAGGGAAACAGATTTTTCAATGGAGGACAGAAAAGTGCTTTCAACAGCAACTCATCTAATTCTGGACAGACTAGTGGTTTTCAGAAAACCTTTGGACAAGGTACTCAGAGAACCTATGGATCTTCATCTTATCAGACTCCTTCTTCACCTACAGCCCATGAGAGTAGAATGGAAGCTATGATGGAACAACTAATGGAGAGTCAGACCAAGAGTACTGTGGACTGCAACAAGAAGTTGGATACTGTCTATGAAGACCTCAATGGGAAGTTTGAATCCCTAAACACTCACATGAAGCAGTTGGATACTCAGGTGAACCAGATTTCCAGTTCAATAAAGGGAAAAGGAGTAGCAGACACTCATATTAAGGTATGGTCTGTGTACATTAATGATGGATCTCACCTAGGTGAAAAATTTGAGCTAAGTACAGCTGAATTGGTGAAGGAAGAAGAAATCTCGGATTTTGGTTAAAAACTCTCGGGTAGAAACTTCAGTGTTGCAACGATCGACACACACTTAGTGTCGATCGATGCACGTCGTGAACAGACAGGCTCACCGAGTGATGATGGTATTGATGCAGATTTAGAGCTAGATGGCTTATTTTCTGGAGTCTCTGAGATTTCTCAACAGGAAATCTATGCGCAGATCGTTAGACAACACTCCCCAGTGTCTAAAGTGATTAAGCAGGAAATTGAGGAGCTTAAAAAGCTAGAAGAGATTGGTGAAGAATTGGAAGAAATTCCATCTTTCTATGATCCACCTTATCATCTATGTGTGCAGAGGTACTTGAGTAAGATGCTGCCTTTAGATGAAGAGCCGAGAGACTGGGTGATTATAGTTCCTCAGCATATTAGTGATGTCCTGCTGACCAAGATCCCGAAGAAGCTGCCAGACCCTGGAGTCTTTGTCCTTAATTGTTCAATCTTTGAGGATAGTTTTGGGCGCTCTCTGTGTGACTTAGGAGCTGCTGGAAGTTTGATGCCATACTCTGTGGCAGAGAAGCTGGATATGCTGGATTTTACTCCTACTAGGACCTCTCTTGTCCTAGCTGATCAGTCTATACGAGTTCCTGAAGGACTCCTTATGGACATCCCGGTGAGAGTTGGAAACTACTTAGTTCCAACGGACTTCCTAGTGCTGAAATATGACTGTGATCCGGATGAAGCATTGCTTCTTGGAAGACCATTTTTGGCTACAGCAGGAGCAGTGATAGATGTTAGGAACAGCCTGATAGACCTCCATCTGGGAGATGAGCCGCTGCGTTATGAGATGGATAAGAGGCGAAGACCACTGATAGATGGGCAGACATTCACCATCATGGAAGCAGATGATGAGCAGCCAGATGACACTGTGATTGTAGATCCTGGAGCACATTTTACTCCATCTTTTCTTGGACATGAGCATTCTGCAACAGCCTACTCGCCACCTTGGATGAGGAGACTTGAACAGAGACAGAAAAAGTCTATGTCGGGATCTCCTGGTGCATGAAAAATCTTGTTCGTCCGGTCAAGCTACTGACCTTAAACAAGCGCTGGGTGGGAGGCAACCCACCATTAGGTACTGGTGTTTTTCTACTTAATTTTTGGTGTTTTTGTTAGGATTTTACGTTTGTTTTTGTTTTTGGTGAGTTTATGTTTGCAGGTCTCGGACAAATTCGCAGTGCGTCGATCGACGCACTTCTGCGTCGATCGTCACAACACGATCGGAATCGCATTGCAGCGATCGTTGCGGTCCTGAGCAACGATCGACCATACACGAAAATCGCCTAGCAACGGTCGATGCACTTAGTGCAACGATCGATGCCTGAGCGACATAGGTAAACCCGACAGAACTCAACAAAGCTTTAACAATTTTTATTTTATTTTTATCGATCCTTCGCTTGACACTACTGGGGACAGTGTGTCTTAAGTGTGGGGGAGGTGCTACTGACGTTTATCTTTCTGTTTTCTTAAGAGTCAGTCCATTTTTCAAAATTTTTGTTTTATTGAGTCAAAATTGTTTAAGTAAGAAACTATGATTTTTTGAGAAGATTTATAGCACTTGCAGGAACTTAAGTAACCATTGGGATGAAGTTGCAGGATCTATCTCTGACTATTAGAAAACCCAGACACGGATCAACCTACTGGGAACACCCACATCACTTCAGGTATCAGAGGATCTTTTTACTGACTTCAACTTTAATACTGACTTAGATTTCTCACTTAAGGGCTTGGTATACTTTGTGTCGGATTCCCTTGTTAGTTCTGACGCAGCCTGTCAACCTATCCTATTTAGTTCCCTTCTCCCCTTCCATAAAATAAAAAAAAAAGATAATAAATTGAGGATGAGTTAGTAATTCCGAAGTGGTCACAGGAGTGGTAGAGACCCCTATCATCTCATGTGCGATCCATGGAATGTGTCCAAAGTACACCCCATAACGGGAAGAACACTGATAAAAAAAATAAAAAATGATACCCAATGTGGGAAAAATCAGTTGTTAAGGAAGGGAAAGAGAAGAAAGGGACTAGAGCTGATAAGGTAAGAATCCATGTGCCCTTTGATCGATACTCCTTAGGTGAGACCGCACTTATATACTTGCAGAAGTCAGTAGGGAGAATTTGAATGCTTGAATGTGATTGTGGAGTTTACTTAGGACAGTTGCTAAGTGTGGGGGAAGTATATGTTGGTCTTGATGTTCTGTGATTGATTCTTTCAGTGGTTTACTAAGGGGAATCTGAGTGTTGTAGCTTCTAGGATGAAATGAGTTTCTGAAGAGTTTTCAAACCTCTTCACCATGCTTTAGTTCTCTGTTTTGCTTGAGGGCAAGCAAAGGCTAAGTGTGGAGGAGTTGATATATCATTGTTTTTACTAGTTTTAGACCATGATATAAGTGTGTTTTAGTGTCTTTTTGTGTTCTTTTAGAGTCTTTTACAGGTATAATCAGGTTTGGAGCTGAATTGGAGATGTTGGAGTATTTTGGAGATTTTTGGAGTGTTTGACCGAGAGATAGAGTTCACTGTCCGAGACAGAGTACTGCGTCGATCGTTGCACACTAGCATCGATCGTTGCACACTAGCATCGATCGTTGCACCAGCGAGATGGGCCAAAACTCGGCGGTTTATGAAGAGTCAAGATATTGCACTCTGATCCAGAAGTTCCTGATATTTACAAAGAAGCCCCTGGCCGAGATTAGACCTATATTATTGAGTTTTTGGTGTTTTAATTAGATACGCTTTCATACTTTTTACTTACGCTTAGATTATTAAGAGCAGAGGATTTTTAGAGCTTTTGGGGCTGATCTGAACCTTTACTTCATCTGTATTTGGAGAAGATTTCGAACTCCTTTAATTCTTTATTATCTTTTATGCAATTTATTCTTCATATGATTATGGTTTCATTATCTATGTCTGAGTAGATTCCTAGTTAGGTTTAGGGTTTCTCACATAGGATTTCATGACTTGCTAGACTTGTTTAATTCAGTTAAGGATTCATAACTATATCTGTTCTTCAATCTAATTGTGCTTAAAGCTAGTTCTAACCTGATCAATTAGAATCTAGATCTTAGGTTGCTAAATACGACACGGAAGTGTGGTTTAGGAATCTGAACTATTTAGGTTGAGCAATTAAACTTCTCGCAAACGGAAGTTTGGTTTAGGTTAATTGTGAACATATCAAACTTGGAATTAATGTTAGTTTAATCTGTTAGTTCTCGCAAACGAAAGTTTGGTTTGCTGCACTTAGACTTAGAGAATTATCGCAAAGGAACTTGGTTAATTCTATATCTGTGTTTTGAGTTCTAGAACTGTGCTTAATTAGATCCTTGCTGAATGAACTGTCTGCTTGTCTGATTTCCTGAGAATGCCCTAGACTTAGCGCTTTTAATAACTTGCTTTCACAACCAATAATCTCTGCTTTCTGTTTACTTTCTCGCATTGCTTTTACTTACATCACATTGCTTTCTTCCTAGTTTAATTTCCTTGTTCTTGAGCTATTGAATACCAGAGTCTCTGTGGATTCGATACCCTATATACTACAACCACTGAACTGTGCACTTGCACTTAGATATAGGATTAAAACTCGACCCTATCAATGCCCAAAAAATATTTAAGAACCCCCAAATCCTTCATGTGGAAGCAACGATGTAAGTAGTCTTTGAACGACGAGAGTAAGTCAGAGTTGTTGCCACCAATGATTAGGTCGTCGACATACACCAGAACATACAGAAGTTTGGTACCACGCATTAGTGTAAACAATGAGTAGTCTGCATAGTTCTGATGGAAACCGAAATCTCGTAATGCAGTGGACAACTTAGCAAACCAGCACCTCGGTGTCTGTTTAAGGCCGTAGAGAGATTTCCGTAATCGACACACCTTTCCAGGTGTAGCAGTATAATATCCAGGCGGAAGCTTCATGTAAACTTCTTCATCTAAATAACCGTGTAAAAATGCATTATGGACATCCATTTGATGGAGTTCCCAACCTTTGGCCGCTGAAACGCCAAGTAAAATGCGCATTGTGGTCATTTCCGAAAATTCTCTCTTTTCCTAAATCTTTTCCGAAAATTCTCTCTTGATTTTAACCTAGAACAATGGTTGATACGACACAAACGAAGGAGAAGCTAATTTCTCCGTACTACTTGCATCCGTCGGAGAACACGGGCCAAGTATTGACGGCGATCCTTTTCAACGGATCAAACTACGAGAAGTGGGCGAAGCTGATGATCAACTCGCTCAGGACGAAACGAAAGTTGGGATTCATAGACGGAACTCTGAAGAGACCTTCTGATGAATCTGAAGATGCTGAAAAGTGGGACATGGTGAACTCGATGGTGATTGGTTGGATCTACAGTGGTATTGAGCCGAAGATCCGTTCGTCAATCTCCATTGTTGATAGCGCTCAAGCTATGTGGGCGAGTATCAAGAGGCGGTTCTCAATTAGTGATGATACTCGTACTCATCAGATACACTCGGATATTGCCTCCTGCAAACAAGATGGAGAGAATGTTGACACTTATTTCAGCAAACTCAAGCTTTTGTGGGATGATCTAGCGGATCTGGAAAAAGGATTCAAGTGTTGTTATGGTGATGCATCGTGTTCGGCGATGATCAAGTATGAAGAAACTCAAGAAAAGATTCGCGTTCATCAATTTTTGATGGGATTGGACAGCTCGCGGTTTGGCACGTCGCGATCAAACTTGTTGAGCCGAGGTTCAACGTTGAATCTGGATGTGGTTTATTCACAAATCATCCAGGAAGAGAGGCATCTCAATGCAATGAGGAAGACTGAAGAATGTGGTACAACCGTAGCGTTCTAGGCAGAGACATCGTCCGGCTCAACCTCTCGACAGACTGGAGTTCAGGCGTGTGCAGCTACTAAGTTTGCTCGTCCTTCTGTGACGTGTAGTCACTGCGGAAAACAGGGGCATGACAGCACAAATTTCTTTCAGCTCATCGGGTTTCCGGAGTGGTGGCCAGACAAGTCCAAAGCGCCAACTAGACGTGGTGCAGGAGCATCTCGTGGACGTGGAGGATCTGACAGTGGAAGAGGACGTGGTGGTAGAGGCTCGGGATTCCGGGCATACAATTCTCAAACCACAGACGTCGTTACTCAACCGGAGAGTCAATCATCCGGCATCCCGAATTTCTCGCAGGAACAGTGGCATTCGTTGGCCAACTTTCTGAATTCTCAGAAACAAATTGGCTCTGAAAAGTTGTCAGGTAACAAAGATACTCTTTTACTTTACGGAAATAACAGAAGACACGACATTATTATTGACTCAGGTGCGTCGCACCACATGACTGGAGATAAGCATCTTCTCACGGATCTGACCGACATCTCTCCGTGTCCTATCACGTTGCCGAATGGAGCGACCACCTGGGCATCTCAATCTGGTCGTCTCAGATTGGGAAATCGTTTTGTTTTGGATCATGTTTTTTATGCTCCGAACCTGTCGATTACTCTCATCTCTGTTGCTAATCTTCTTCGTGACATTGCTGGATTCGTTCTCTTTACGAAAAGGTTTTGTGTGATACAAGACCTAGCTTCGAAGACTTTGATTGGAGCGGGTAAAGAGCGTGATGGGGTCTACCACTACACTGGTGCACTTACGGTTCAAGCAGAGTATGTTGGGAGACTTCAAACACGGGAGTTGTGGCATCGCAGATTAGGACATCCATCTTCACAAGTGCTTTCGGTTTTATCGAAGATTGGACGGTTTTCTAGTAGTTTTACTGAGTCAGAAAAGTCTTGTGACATTTGTGTACGAGCTAAACAGACTCGAGATGTGTTTTCAACAAGTTCTAATAAAGCAAAGTGTTCGTTTTCATTGATTCATGTTGATTTTTGGGGTCCGTATCGCACTCCTTCTAGCTCTGGTGCATGCTATTTTTTTACTATACTCGACGATTTTTCTCGTGCTGTGTGGACAGTACTTCTCCTCGAAAAATCAGAAGCTCCAATAGCTCTAAAACGTTTCTTGTCCTTTGTCGAAAGGCAGTTCCAAACAAAGGTACAAGTTGTGCGAAGTGACAATGGATCAGAGTTCATGTGTCTTCGATAATACTTCGCTGAACAGGGTATTCTCAATCAAAGGTCTTGTGTGGAAACACCCCAGCAGAATGGTCGTGTGGAGAGAAAGCATAGGCACATTCTCAACATGGCTTGGGCTTTGTTATTCCAATCCAATCTACCAACATGTTACTGGGGAGAGAGTGTTATGGCAGCCACTTATCTTATCAACAGGACGCCTACGCCTCTTCTCCACAATCGAACACCGTATGAGCTTATTTTCGGATCACCACCTTCGTATGATAACTTACGCATTTTTGGAACTCTGTGTTTTGCGAGGTGCATCTCTCGCAGTAAGGATAAGTTTCAGGATCGCAGTATTCGATGTCTGTTTCTCGGATATCCTTTGGGCCAGAAAGGATGGCTGGTGCTTGACCTTGAAACGCATAAAATATTTGTTTCTCGGGATGTTGTTTTTCATGAGGATCAATTTACGATGCTCAAAGATGACATTGGAGCTGTTATAGTTCCAGCAATATCAACTACAACACCATCACATCCATCTTTCTTTGATGACGAGCTGACTGTGCCCAGCAGAAACTCGGAGATTGCGACAGGGGGAGTTGATGTCCCTGCTGCAACTTGTCCGATACCAGAGACAGGGCGAGTTGATGAACCTGCTGCAACGTGTCCCCCTGTGATACCTGAATCCTCTACTGCAACAGAAGCACTGGGCCGAGGTTTGCGAGAGAAGAAACGATCTGTACTGCTTGAACCGTACGTCACGTCTGCTGCTTGTCTCAACACAGCTACCCATCACGCTCTCCCTGCACCGTCAAAGCCTTCTGGTAAATGTCCTTATCCCTTAACTAATTATATGTCCTGTCATCGATTCTCGATTTCCCAACAGATGTTCTTGGCCAATGTCATGGCACAAACGGATCCGGTGCACTTCAAAGATGTTGTTGTCTTGAAAATTTGGCGTGATGCGATGGGAGCAGAGGTTGGAGCTCTCGAAAATCAACATACTTGGGACATTACTGATCTTCCTTCTGGTAAGACAGCTATTGCTTGTAAATGGATCTACAAGACTAAGTTGCGATCCGATGGTTCCGTGGAACGATATAAAGCACGTCTCGTGATAATGGGAAATCGCCAAGAAGAAGGCATTGATTACAGGGAAAGAATATATCGAGTATCCATTTAAGAGATATACGAGAATATTAACGAGATATTTCAATATTCTAACTTATCGCTAACAAGAACAATGACTTCAAAGATGTTTCTCTTTATCTTTTCTCCACGGCTGTTGTTCAATGATCTCGAGAGCTATGGTTTGGGTTTATTTTGCAGTTTGAGTTTATTTTGCAGTTTATATTTTGACTTCCCTTTCAACGACATTAACATTCAGCAACATCTTCGCTGCAACACAAGCTAGAAATATCACGCTGTATATATGTTAAAGATTTTTTTTTCAAATCTCCCAAAATCTCTTATAATTATCTCCTAAAAATTAGCTCAAATAATTTCAAATAATCTCAAATCCCTTTAAATTTTTCTAGATTTTGTATTTATTGAAATACTCCCAAATCATCAATTCAATAAGACCCCTTAATAATCATCATGGATTTGGCTAGATATATTGGTGGAGTAGAGGAGACAATATAATGTGTTTTTTTCTTAGTGAATAATAGTTTTATTATTATAAAATTAACTTTTCTGAAACAAAAATACATTTTAACTTTCAAATATTTAACGATATTTATGTCCATTTTCACAAAAATTAGAAAAATATTTTAAATGGTAAACAAACAAAACTTGCAATCCTATATGTGATAATAAACCAAAAAAAATATTCATTTTAGAATTAAATTATATATATCATGTTGACCAGTTATAAAGTTTGTCATACTAGATTTATATTATTATTTGGCAAAATATTAAATTATTTAGCATTTATCAAAAATAATACACATATATATATATTAGCATGTTGACCAGTTATAAATCTTTTCATACTAATAACTTTGTATTGAAGTATTTTCCGAAAAAGGGAAAAAACCTTATAAATATCTAACGTGAATTATATTTGTTAGAAAAATAGCCGAACTTTTAACATTGACTGAAAAATACTCAATGTTATTTTGGTTGTCTTTTAAATATTTCAGCTTTCAAATTTCGTTATTTCAAATTTGGTTGTCTTTTAATTCCCGTCAGATATTTTTAAGGTTTTTTCACTTTACCATTATGTAGATTTTCAGTTATGTCCAATGTCGATCTTGGAGGTGAGTTTAGCACCATGTTTTAGTCCGGTCCAACATCAGATCGGTCCGTCAAGCTCATGCCCAATTATCAAATTAATCTTTGTGAAGGTTCACCTTTTAACAAGTGGCTTCGTCTTTGGGGACTTTGAATATCTTCATACAATAAAAAGGAGATCGACAAGGGAAAGAATCACCATTCTCATCACAAAAAACAGGATGAAACAACATCACCAACAACAACAAAGGAGAATTGGGAAAGGTATCAGTAAAAAAGGTATCAGCTGAATTGTAAGAAGGAGCCAAGATCCGACTGTAAAATAAAGACATGTGATGGTGGAATCAACAAATGATCTCTCTCCAAAGGAATTCGATCGAGACAACACTTGTATAAAATTGATAAAGCACGTCAAAATCGATAACATCAACCCCAAAGGGTATATATTAAGCCTTGTTCTTCAATTGTCCTAAATTTTAGCTTCCCTCAACAAGATAATTGTATATCCATTTTATTGGTGATATATGTATGTGCTCGATGTTAAAAGTGAACCAATGCAGAAAAGAAATATAAGTTTGAAAAAAAAAACATCCATATATGCATGGGTGATACATGTATGTGCTCGATATTTTTAGGAGTTTTTTCCACCGAAACAATTCTTTTGCTATTTCATTTGTAGTCAATTTTATCTTTTAAAGGAAAGCAAATTTTTGACCAAAAAAATGAAAGCAATTTTATCTTTAAAATGGCTAGCTCTATGATTTTCATTTCTGTTTGATTCAGGTTTTGGAAATACAAAATCATTTCGTGGAACCGTTGAAGAAGAACTTGTGATCTCGTGAATATGTAAATAGCCTTAATTAGTCGTCTTGTGTGTATCTATACAATAAATCTTTGTATATGTTTATCGTAGATTACATCTGGATACAGAACTTACGAGAGAGAGAGAGAGGAAAGCGAAGACGAACAATTCAGAACAAGAATTTGATTCTTCTTCCTCTGACCACTCTTGTCTTGTAGCTCTAACGCTATGGTACTTCAAAAATTTCGCATTTTGTGGTTAGGTAACTCGTTAATATTATAAACTAAACTAGATTTTGATCCGTGCTAAAGAAGCGCAGATTTATTTTTTCTTTTACTTTTTAAACATTCGATGATATTATTTTGTTATAAGTAATTGGAATTAAGATAATTATGAAAAGAATGCTGAATAAATTTTTGATTATTAAGTTTTGAGCTATTTAATTTGTTGTAAATTATGTTAAATTAAGATAAATACAAAGGGAATGCATAATAACATTTTATAATTTTAATTATTTGAGTTCATCTCAATAAAAAATAAATCATTAGTGTCGGAAATGCATTATATAATTTTAGTTTTTTCAGTTTATATAAATATTTATTGCACTATCATTAATTTTTTATAATTTATATATAATAATTTAATTTTATATAGAAAAATATTTGTAATAATAGTTTAGATTGTCTAATTCAAATTATGTAAATATCTAATAAATTAAGTGTTCGTTATTTGTTATGAAATAGATATTATGTATTGGATGTATTTTTATTAATATTTTTAAAACTATTAACTTTCATATTTATTTTACTTTATACGATTTTGAATATTAGTAACATATAATAGAACTCTTAGTTCAGCCCAAAATTTCCTTTTTACAGGCCCGAACCTTTCTTCTTGTTTTGTATGTTTTTTTTATTAAACTTCCTTATTTAATAAACAACTTAATATAGATTTAGGCCCAATTGATTATCCCTATTGTTTTAAAATGGCCCAATAACCCATTTACCCAATTATTTTTTACCTAAGTAGTGAAAAGAATCTTTAGGGTTTGTTGAGATTTTTTTTTGCGGGTAAGTAGTAAAACAGAAACTTAGCACATCCGCGTGGATCCAATATAAGTGACGCGGATCCGATTTTTATTTCGTTTATAACATTTTCAAAAACTCGATTTTACTCTTAATGAGAATTTTAAATACCCTTTTAAATCCAGTGGCATAACAAGTAAATAACACATAAAAAAGATTAATTTTCTTTTGATTCTAATTTTTTAATAATATTGATAATACTAACTGTTATTGTATACTAGGGTCAAACTCCGCGCTTCACGTGGACAGTTTTGTATTGTCCCTTGAAGTTTTCTTTTAACTGCCTTTTTCTATGTGAAGATTCATTTCTCAAAAAATTTAGAGAAGTATGGTATTGTGTTTGTTGAGATAAGTTGCATTGTACGAAACGAAAACATTGTTAATTCATCAAATACGTGAAAACGCAATAAAATACAACTGAAATCATTGTTATTAATTTATATAAGTTAACAACCCAAAAAAAATTAATTGTAAATCAAGGTTGTTTTGCATGCGCAGCTCACACCCATCAACGCCGTAAACACACCAAGCCTGGTTTTTTGAACTCCATAGTCCTCATTTCCTGCGTCATCCAAATTTTTTATGATTCTTTTTTCTCTTTATAAATAATTGAAAAAAAACACCTAATATCCGAAATATTACCGGAGGGGTGTCAGACAAAGTATTTGATGTAGTCAAAGGGCAGAGCTAAAGGAGTGAAAGGAAGAAATATTCCTTCTTGGTGCTCATATATTTTCCATTGGAATCTCCCTTGTTTTCCAATATTAGTGACATCACATAATTAACTTTAATTTTGGTTCTATATAAATATATTCGTGCTATGAACAAAGTAACTCTTACTGTAGGATCTATTTGCGTAATCATCTTCTTCCTTTGGGATTATAGCTTCTGTAAGATCTCAATTCTGCATATCCGAAGATAGCAAGAATTTTAGGGTTTAAATTAGGGATTCTTCAAAGTCTTTAAACCTAGCTCGGCGGAGATGATGAGATTAGGGCTAAATTGGCGCTCCGGTGAATCGGAATAAAGGTAATTAGTTTTTATAGCTGAACCTTGTAAAAGGCTGCCTACGTACCCTTCGGAAAGGGATCAAGCCGTTCGTAGTTCCTTGAAAGAGTTAAGTCGTCTCTTAGTGACTTATTGTATTGTGCGTGTTTCAATCTCCTTTAGCCTGAATACCCTTATTCTCTCATGTCGAGGTTTAGGTCGGCTTACAGAGTCGTCTATAGATCGATCTCTTGTAGCCTGAATACCCTCATCTCTCATGTAGAGATTTAGGTCGACCTTCAGAGTTGTCTCTCTTTTTCTCTATTTTTCATCTCTCTGTTAGCCTGAATGCCCTCTTTCTCTTATATAGAGTTTTAGGCCGGCATAAAAAGTCATATTTCTTAAAAAGAAATAGATATTTTCCACAAAAGAAAATATATATTTTCCTTTTGTGATTATCTTCGAAGATTGCCATTTATCTTCATCGACATCGTAATTATCCATAATAAATGCCTTCTATTTCGGGCCGATCCTATTAACTGGATGGGCATTTTGAGGGGTGCTAAAACCGACTCCAACAATAAGTCCCCCCCCAAGTCGGCGATTCGAGCGTTTGGCGTGATGATCGGTGATAGAAAACATTTCGGTTCGTGAAGTATAAAAGATCGGCATGAATCTCTGGTATTCCTTTGAGTGTTGTCGTGGAAGAATAATCTTTTCCGTAGTTTAAGTTAATTGGGTCGTTCTGTCCCTTGATCCGTTTGTATGGATCTTTGGCGAACGACGATTAAAATGTAGATCGGCGTTGAACTGCTTTACTTTAAGGCTTACGCCCCACCATATCTATAATTGCGAGACGGATCTCGGCTTTATTCTAAGGGTAGGCGAATGTGTGATGCTGTGCTCGACTTATTTGTTATTACCCACCGCGAAGAATTTGCGGGACGGATCCCGGCTTTTCCTTACCACGATGTGCACCTCGTGCGCAAGGAAGACCACACTCCTGGCCAGGGAGCATGATGCTAGTGCGAGTCTTTGCTCGGCTTTCTGCGAGTTACTTAGACTCGACTTTTGCGAACTAAGGAGCTCGGCTTTCTGCGAGTTACTTAGACCCGACTTTTGCGAACTAAGGAGCTCGGCTTTCTGCGAGTTACTTAGACCCGACTTTTGCGAACTAAGGAGCTCGGCTTTTTGCGAGTTACTTAGACCCGACTTTTGCGAGCTGAGAAGCTCGGCTTTGATTGCGAGTTAGGACTCGGCTTTGGTTGCGAGTTAAACTCGGCTTTTGTGCGAGCTCTTTTTTTTTTAAACTCGGCTTTTGCGAGTGAAAACTCGGCTTAAAGTTAATTAGATTGAATAGAATAATAAATGAAATACTTACTTGATGAGTTCAATGTATAGCACAACACGTTTTGATCGGAACGGAGAACGTTTCTTGCGTTGTTGTTGCCGATTATCTTGAACAAAGACGGGATCGATTTTTAATCGATGGACTCATCAGACGTAGCGTTTAACAAGCTTGTACGTCTTTCTGATGGGATAGAGCGTCTTGTCCATCTCTGGGTTGAAATAGCTAACATGGTTAAGAGCAATGTACAGTTACATCGGCAACAAATAAGTTTAATGAATTTATTTTAAGCCAATTCATAAACTAGTAAACCGGAACATTAAATCATAGTGATACGTATGTTTTATGCCTCATGTGCTATTCCTTGGAATAGTATATGACGTAAGATTCAATAATATGCTCAGATGAGAATTAGTACTTTGACTAATTCATGTGAATAGAGCATGAAAACTATTATAATGAAACATGTGCCGATTGGAATCATGTTTTTTTATAAAAGGAAACTTAGCTTTATTTGTTTGCTGTTGCGTGGTCGATCAAGTCAATACAGTCTCGAGTTACGTTCTCAATCCAACGATCTCGTGATGGGTCCACACGGAATCCACGAGTCGAAGAGGAATCTGACGCATCTACGGTGAGTTTATTGAACTGAGAGCTCCCTTTTTTGGCTTTGAGCCGTGGTAGTCATGCTCATCAAAGAAAAGAGATCATTGATTAGAATCAAACAAATGTCAGAAATCAAATCATGGAATACAAAGGCACTAAAACCAGGGAATACTTGCATAAGATTTGATTAGTTTATTAAAGTACTATATTTGTTTATATAATAATATGAACCATGCTTTTTAAAAGTAAAGGTCGGCATGTGATAGTATAAACCAACAGTTATTGATCATTCACATGCAATTAAGAATGAGCGGAAAAAAAATGTAAAGGTATGAGACCACGTGCAATTACCATGCTCATCATGCAGGTAAAGACATAAGACAATGATGTCGTGATGCGAATATTTTAAAAGAGCAATAGGAAAGTGCTACTTATCTTGATGATTTTGAATGAGATATGACAGAGAAGTTTCGGCCTTTTGATAGCCAATTTTCTCCCATGTCTGCTTCCGCAGGTGAGTTTATGAGAAGGGATTCTCAAGAGAGATAGAGTGATTTTGCAATATGCTTTGTCATAAGTTGATTGCGAGGCACGATGCTCGGCTTGACGTGATTGCGAGCGTGGTGCTCGGCTTGATGAGATTGCGAGACATGATGCTCGGCTTGATGAGATTGCGAGACATGATGCTCGGCTTGATGAGATTGCGAGACACGATGCTCGGCTTTATATGATTTGCGAGTACGATGCTCGGCTTGATGAGATTGCGAGACATGATGCTCGGCTTGATGAGATTGCGAGACACGATGCTCGGCTTTATATAATTTGCGAGTACGATGCTCGGCTTGATGAGATTGCGAGACATGATGCTCGGTTTTATGATGTGGCTTGTTGGTATTGATGCCGGACATGATGGATCTATATAAGAAAATTAATTGAAAGCGTGGTTAGTATAAAATCGATTGATAAAAGACGAGAAGCTTATCTTGGAGCTCGTTTGAATGAGGCTCTTAGAAATCTCGTTTTCTGATTTTCTCCTTGTGGGCTTGATTTCAATCTTGGCCCATCTTCTAATGCCCTTCTTTTTGATCGACTTGACAGGATCGTATGTCATCTCATCTGGTTCATGCAGGCTTTCAAAATCACCTTTGATGTTCTGCCTTAGATCATGTTGCAGCAGCAAACTTGCATTAAAATTTATACGTACCACCATTTGATAATTTTGATTTTTTTTTTTTTAAATATGGTTGATCCATAACATATAGAGATATGAGTCAATCTAATTAGGACAGCAAGGTCTTGATGATAATAAAAAGTTGGTTTGTTAATAGGAAACTTATCTTGACGAATGACGTCGCGAAAACGAAAACGACGTTAAAGTCGACTTCGGTTTTATTTGCGAGGTGGATGTGACCAAAGCGTTCTTGACGGAATTGAGCGGGGTTATGCTCGAATGAACATGGGATGAATAGCTTGCTTGATATCCGTGAGCTTGGAGACGCCATTGGAGCTGTCCGGGTATTCTTTTTCATTGGATTCAAGCTTCTGATGGGATAGAGCTTCGTCTCTGGATCGAAACAACATGGTTTAAAAACAATGTATTGTAGCGCCGGCAATAAGCTTGAGAGTGAGTACTTTGACTCAAATTGCTTAAAGTTGATTTTAACAAAATGAGAAGCATGGAAATTATAATATTAAGTTATGTGCTGATCCTATTAGTTGCTTCGTAAGTTGATTCTTCTGATTATAAAAAATATTGATGCAGCTTTTGACTAATTTAACCAAACGAGACAGTTAAATCGTTAGTTGAACTTATCTTCGATTGACGGTGAAGACGGTGGATCGGCTATGAACAAGAGAGGTCAGAGACCTCGTCATGTGATGTCATGTGATTTTGCGATGGACAGTCTTGATGTTACTCTTAGATTTCTTCTCTCGTTTGTTTTTGCGCGGAGGAATTGGAGCTTCTCCAAGTTTGATATTTTTGTTACGAGGTAGCCTTCTTGCCGAGCTTTTTGGATTACGACGAGCTGATAAGCTCGGGTCCGTTTTGATAATCTGATGAGCTTATCGAGGAAAGTGAAGAGCGATGGCGGCAGGATGGTGAGGCTTCGTGAGGTATCTCCTAGCCCCAACTCCCTTCTTATTTTTGAGTTTGCTGATGAAGATGTTCTTAATAAGCTTTCTTCTTTAGGTTTGAACGAACTATCCAGTAGCTTGGTTCCATCTTTTCCCAAAGGTTTTGGTTTGTTTTCTAGCTGGATTGTTGAATGATTGTACCTGGACTGGACACATGGATGCATAAGCTCTTTGAATTTTATTAGAAAGAATAATCACTTGGTTTTCAAGTAATTAGTCAACAATCACTTGGTTGTTTAGCCCTCTATTTTTAAGCGTAATCATGATGTTTCAAAAGTGATAGAGGATAATATTAAATTTATGATCAATAGTAAAGTGATTGAAATTCTCTTTTTTTCTTTGTTGTAAAAATTGTTGTAAAAATAGTTTACGATTCTGAGTTTTAATGAAAGATATTTGAGTTATTAATGGTGTTATGGGAGACTTAGCTTTTATGAGAAGGGTCGGGTACGAGGTCTTGCTGAAGCAGCTTGAAGAAGGATGCAATCCTATCCTTCTATGGCCGATCAAAGCGAAGTGGTGGTCAGTTGAGATGGTCAGCTTTTTGCCGTATATCCTATCATGAAATAGTTATGCTTAATTGGTTACAAAAATATGAAGATAATCACAAAAGTCTTATAGTGTATCCTCATAGATTCATGGATGTATATTATAATATTTGCGTTAAGCTGACTATTGACTATTAACCGAATAATTAACCGATTAATTGAACGAGTATGACTAACTGAACTTGAATAATAAATTAAGTACGACTTAGCTTTTTCGGGATCGTTGTTGAAAACCAGAGATTGAATGAAGCAAGAGAACGGCTGACGATCAATTGATATTGCTTTGTCATCGTTTGAGCAAAGTTATGAAAGATCTTAGAAGAAATCCCCACAGTCGGCGCCAATTGTAAGATCTCAATTCTGCATATCCGAAGATAGCAAGAATTTTAGGGTTTAAATTAGGGATTCTTCAAAGTCTTTAAACCTAGCTCGGCGGAGATGATGAGATTAGGGCTAAATTGGCGCTCCGGTGAATCGGAATAAAGGTAATTAGTTTTTATAGCTGAACCTTGTAAAAGGCTGGCTACGTACCCTTCGGAAAGGGATCAAGCCGTTCGTAGTTCCTTGAAAGAGTTAAGTCGTCTCTTAGCGACTTATTGTATTGTGCGTGTTTCAATCTCCTTTAGCCTGAATACCCTTATTCTCTCATGTCGAGGTTTAGGTCGGCTTACAGAGTCGTCTATAGATCGATCTCTTGTAGCCTGAATACCCTCATCCTCTCATGTAGAGATTTAGGTCGACCTTCAGAGTTGTCTCTCTTTTTCTCTATTTTTCATCTCTCTGTTAGCCTGAATGCCCTCTTTCTCTTATATAGAGTTTTAGGCCGGCATAAAAAGTCATATTTCTTAAAAAGAAATATATATTTTCCTTTTGTGATTATCTTCGAAGATTGTCATTTATCTTCATCGACATTGTAATTATCCATAATAAATGCCTTCTATTTCGGGCCGATCCTATTAACTGAATGGGCCATTTTGAGGGGTGCTAAAACCGACTTCAACAGCTTCTGCCCTTTTTGGGCTGCTGTTATGATACACATGTTTATAATATACATGTTAACACTTTATTGAGCTGGTCATTTTAATTATGGGTTGAATACATAGGAAACAATTATGGCCTGAATAAGTAAGTGCAAATATAAACCGGTGAAAAGGACTGTTAAACCTAGCAGGCCTCAATGTCTATCCAATTAACTTTATAACACCTCTTTGTGCAGGCTAATTCTGAGATATTCTGATAGCTCATATCATATACATCTATAAGTCTAGTAAGTTATTATTGATTTAATTTGGAAAATGTTTTTTTTTAATTAGAGAACATAATGTCACGGACTAATTTTTTGGAATTGGTACGTGCGGCCTTAACACATTTCTCCCCCTTGTGATTGCTAAGTCAGTCTCGCTTAAATTCGAACTTTAGAACTTGAGAAATATAAAGAGAAAACTCTTAGAGAGATGTTTATATTGAGTCATGTTGGATGATTACAAATGAAAACTTAACCTCCCTTATATACAAATTCTCAACCCAAATAAACGGTCAAGATTACAACGATTTAACGGTGGAGATTAAATCTTACCTACTCCACCATCTCCACCATCTCTACTATCTCCACTATCACACTTCACTATCCCAACATCATTATTATAATCCTACACCACAATCCACTATCTCATCCACTATCTAAAACCTTCTAGAAACCTTTTAAATAACTACATTTACATAAGTAAAAATACTTAGTAATTCCTTAGTGGACTTACCCTCTCGGTTAGGCTTATTCCGTAGTTTTATCCGTTATATGTATTGGGCTGAAAATGGCATGTGACATCCTCCCACACCTATTTCGGTGACGACCTCATTGTCGTGTACTCCGCTAACTTATCCTGGAATTGCCACAAGTTTCCCTCTGGCTCCCATGTTGCTTCAGACTCAGGTAGACCCTTCCATTTGATCAGAAAATGGGTCTAGCGCGGAACACCTCGTTTTCTCACTTCCTTCTTCACAAGCACTTCACATATCTCCTTATCATAAGACTTAGCCACAACAGGTGGTGCTCGAGTTGAAACTCTTCGAGTTGAAACTCCTCGAGTTTCATCCTCTTCATCCCGGTGATAAGGCTTCAGCATGCTGACATGGAACACCGAGTGGATCTTCAGAGTAGCTGGTAACTCCAACCGGTAGGATACCTTTCCGATTACCTCAAAAAGACCCTCATACTTCCAAACTAAACCTTTGTGCAAGCTCCGAAATGCCTTGAATTGTTGGGGAAGGAGCTTCACTAAGACGAAGTCTCCCACCGAGTATTCGGATGGTCGTCTCTTCTCATCCGCCCACTTCTTCATTCGTCTCCGGAATTTTTCTAGACATACCCGAGAAAATTCGGCATGTTTCTCCCATTTTTTGGCCATTATAAACGCCCCTGGACTTTTTCTTTCAGTCATCGGTGCGGCCAAAGTGTGTGGTGTTAGAGGTTGTTTTCACGTCGCAAGCTCGAATGGACTCCGTCCTGTGGACTCACTTCATAGCAAATTATAGAAAATTGGGCGATGTCCAGAAACTTAGCCCAATCTCTTTGATTTGCACTCACAAAGTGTCACAGATAACACTCTAGCAATGAATTCACCCTTTCCATCTGCCCACCAGTTTGAGGATGAAAGCTTGTCGAGAAGCTTAAGTCTGTCCCAAGCATCTTGAATAACTCCTTCCACAAGTGTCCAGTAAATCGGGGAACCCGATCACTCACGATATTCCTCGGCAATCCCCAGTGCTTGACCACGTTCTTGAAAAATGCCCTTGCCGCTTCTTCGGCTGTGGCATCCCGATCGCATGCTATGAACATTCCATACTTGTAGAACCGGTCCATAATCACCATGAGAGAGCCAAACCCTTATGACTTATGTAAAGCGCATAAGAAATCCAGTGAAACCGACTCCCATGGTCTTTCCGGAATCGGCAGAGGTTCCAGCAAACCTGCCGAGTGCTTATTATACGTCTTGTCTTGTTGACAAACCAGACAAGTCTTCACGTATAGCTCCACAGTATCTCGCATCTGTGGCCAAAAGTATGTTGTCTCAACCAAGGCCAACGTTCGTTTATGTCCCAGATGTCCAGCCCATCGAGTATCGTGACACTCTCGAACAATATCTTGGCGGAGACTTTCCCACTTTGGTACATAAAGGCTCCGACCCTTGGTGAGAAGTAACCCGTTCTCCACCCAGAACCGGTGTGTCTTGCCTTCTCTCGCCAATTTCATTAATTCTTGGGCAGCTGGATCATGTTGCAAGCCTTCTCGGATCCGTCCCAAAATGCCTCCTTCGACCAAACTAACAGCTGCCAGCTCGGCCTTCCTACTTAATGCATCAGCCACCACATTTGTCTTTCCTTGCTTGTACTCCAAGGTATAATCGAACTCAGCCAGGAAGTATTGCCAACGAAACTGCTTTGGAGACAACTTCTTCTGCGTCTGGAAATAACTTGTGGCCATATTGTCCGTCTTAATCACAAAGTGTGATCCCAACATGTAGTGTCTCCAGATTCTGAGACAATGGACCACAACTGTCATCTCATTTTCCTGGACCGTGTATCTCCTCTCGGTCTCGTTTAGCTTTCGACTTTCAAAGGTAATCGGATGACCCTCTTGCATCAATACTCCTCCAATCGCAAAATAAGAGGCATACGTGTGTATCTTGAATGGCAACTTAAAATCCGGCAAGGTAAGGACAGATTCTTGACTTACTGCGGCCTTCAACTCCTCAAAGGACTCTTGGCATCTATATGACCATTCTCATGACTCTGCCTTCTTCAATAAGTCTTTCAAGGGAGCAGCTCTCTTAGAGTATCCCTCAATGAACCAACGATAGTAGTTCGCCAATCCAATAAATGACTGTAACTCCGTCACTTTTGTCGGAGCCTCCTAGTCCATGATCGCTTATATATATTGTAATCATTATTAAATGAGAACGACCCATGTATGCTTTTCTTTCATAATCTCTAATTTTTATGCGTTAAATTTACCATAAGAAACTGATTGTTCATAATCCTCACTTCTTAACTAAATACATTGATTTGTTCTTTAGAAGGGAACATTTTCTGATGCGAAAAGAAAAAAACAGAAGAAAAAAGTGTAGAGGCATGTTCTTCTAACTTGTAAGCATGAAGAACACGAATATCTCTACTTCTATAGTACTTCCTACCTTCAATTATCTAGCTATCTGAATACACATCACAGAAGATCGAAAACAACATCAAATTTTGACTAATTTTCCGGGAAAATATAACTGAATTCATTATTGCAGCTTCATTCCTCACTTTGGAGATGGGTCTCGTAGTTTGCATGGCTATCAGCTTCAGAGTTGTATTCCTGCAAATGGAAATTAGACAAACTCAGAAAATCTTAAGCATCTACAAATCGAATGTTTAAAACATAAAAGGATTTGTGAAATACCCTGAGAATATGCTCGATATTGAATGACTTGAATTGGGTGGTAAACTCTTTTGCCTGATTATACAGCACAACCATTTTTAGGCTATGAGTTGCCATTCACCCCACATTTGTTTAATGATAGTTATCAGAAAGTCTAAAGATAAAGATTCAAGAGAGAAAACAAGTATTAGTTGTAAATAAACTGACATGTTTAACAACAAGCTGAGAGTCTCCATAGGCCCTCACGTGTGTGTAACCTTTTTCTAAAGCAGACTCCAAACCACGAATCAAACTTTTATATTCGGCAACGTTGTTTGTTGTATTGCCTACTCCTTCACTGTAGGAGGAGATGAAAGTTCCATCTGAATCAAACAGAACATCTCCTGAACCAGCTCTTCCAGGGTTTCCTTTTGAATCTCCATCAAACTCAATGGTACAATATTTCTGAAAACATACATATTGTAATTTAAATAAGATGTAGACATCAATATCGAAGTTCGAACCTAGAGTATATCATGCTTCATAATCGATGGCACGAGCAGATCAACGAAAGAAAATGATTCAATAGATAAAAGAAGAATCAAAATCAGAAACGATGAAGGGAGTGGAGGGGTTCTTGCCTTTCCCTTATCCATTTCTCTTGTCGTCTCTGTTTTCTCTGCGATAGGAGAGCCAAAATTCTGAGGTTATGATGGTTGGGGTATTTCGACGGCGGAAATGGAGAGACTGTCTGAATTTTAGAGAGTCTATGATGGTTAAGGCATTTCGACCGGTTAATTATAATTTACCGTGACATTTGGTTTAGGTACCGCGCCGATGCGCGGAATTTCTAAAATATTAAAATTTTATAATTCGGCAGGCATACTCTTTTTATGTTTAATATCAATGAACAAATTTGGTAAAAAAACAATATCAATGAACAAAATTTAAAAATATCACAAGTTACTGTGGTCGTAAACAATATCAATCAACGACTAATATTCAACTCATTAGTCGTGTCGCAAAGTAGTCGGGTATGGGTCGTTGTTGGGAATGTCCTGAAATCTACTGTACTTGCTCTAAGTGAAAGTCGTATAGTCGAGATGAGACAATCACATAACACTAGGTAGTCATAACGCTTTGCTAGAAGCCACTTATGATCAATGAGTTGAGAACTCATTGCTAGTGTTATATGATCCTACAGGGTCACACACCTAAGCAAACTGGGCGTCATAGACGAGGTTGATCATTAATGTAATGATCCAATGAATGCATATTTGATATGCATTCGATATCAATGTTCTGGGGAGTGTCGATCGTTGCAGTTAGTGCATCGATCGATGCACTCGCGGATTAATCAGATTAATTCGGTTTAATCGTTGGTTAATTCCGTTGTGGTTTAAGCCGACATATATAAGATATATGGTCGACCTAAACTCGCGACTAACCTAATTGACAGCCACCAGAACACAGAAACAAACCTCTCTGGAGATTAGATCTCTGTAAGGCACTAGCATCCCTGCGGTCCAGCTTGTGTGCGTGTGGATACCAGTAGAGGCGCAGCATTTGAGGCGCTTCGTGATCTCGATTATCTGCAAACACTTCCGCTGCATATTCATCAGGTAATCTCGAGATCTGTTAGATTCAATTACATGAACCTTAGATCCTAGGCTCGGAATTCATACTAGGGTTGCTAATCCTGATTAGAACTGCTAGAAATTCCTTCAGTGGTATCAGAGCGTTAGGGTTCCATTGAATATGTAGCATGATGATTAGATTAGTTGAATCTAGATCTTTGTATGATTTATACAAGCATGCTAAAATTCGTTTTCCTGAAAACCTAGTTTAGGGTTCTGATCGAAAATGTTTAAAGGGTTTTCTCGCATGGTGTCGATCGATGCCAATCCGGCATCGATCGATGCAGGGCGAAAACCCGAATAAAATTTAGGGTTTTTCGCATGGTGTCGATCGATGCCAATCCGGCATCGATCGATGCAGGGCAAAAACCCGAATAAACCCTAGTTTTCGCCTAGTGACGATCGACTCAAGTGTTGCATCGATCGACACAGCCTCGCGAGATTGTTGGATCGGTTCAATTGGATTGGACCGGTTATCGAGCTTGGTTAATAATGGTCGAACACTGTGAATGGTTTAAATGCGATTGGTTTGATTAGGTTGGCATCGACCGATGCTAATGTAGCATCGATCGACGCTGACCGGTATTCAAAACCGGATCAATTGGATTGATCGGTCATCGCGGATTAATTAATTATAAGAATTGAAACATAGTAAAACTGAACTTTTAAATGTTTCCGTTCCTCAACCAAATATCAAGTGTACTTGATGTCTTTCCAATCTTGTCAACTGTCAAGACCCATTTAGTTGTGTGATAGACTTGCAGTGCAAGATGTCCACAATTTCATGAGTAAGGCAGAGGTAATCGTGTTGATGGACTTGCAGTGCAAGACATCGACAATTACGTGACTGAAGAGATTGGTTTACTTGACTGGGCCATCAAAATCGTTTTGGGCCCAGAGACATCAGGTGGATTGGACATAAGATGTCGATCCACAACCAAGAGTTATATTGGATATAAATAGCAAGGTTGTTGCTTACCTAGATAGCTAAAGTTGAGTGATAGCCAGTGGCTCACTTGAGTTTAGTTAAGTATGGGTCTTGGATCATTATATTCATCTGAGGAAGCATTGATTGAATATAATGCGAGTTTTCTTAAAAGTTAAGATTTCTCATTTCTTGAACATCATAACTAAACCTTTTCTTTTCTATGTTCTCAGCTATGACTACTACTCATAATAATTCTTTCTCCCTGCGATCCGTCCTTGAGAAGGACAAGTTAAATGGATCGAATTTTCTCGAATGGTATCGGAACTTGAGAATTGTTCTCAAGCAGGAGAAGCGGGACTATGTCCTTGAAAATGTTCTCCCTGAAAAACCGAGAGCCAATGCTCCACATGCAGAAAGTGTAGGATCGTTTAGTGTCTCCTGATTCAATTCTCAGATTGATTCATCCTACTAAACATGCAGATCTAGGTTCTCTTGATTAGAAACATAATAGATCTCACATGTTACCTTGTTTTGCAGCGGAATGGGAGGTAAGGGTCAGAGATCAGCAGAACCACCAAGAGATAGCTCCTCCAAAGACTCACACACGCACGCACAGGAAAGTGGCTGCTAGACCGAGCAAGAAGGAGGCGCAGAGAGAGAGAGTTGGCGGCGCAGGGATGTTGGAGAATTAGAGAGCTAGGTCTGATTTTATTCATTAAAATCTCTTCTAGTTCTCATGGGCTTTTGGGCCCAATTCTCAGTTCTGATTAAATCCCTTGGATTTAATCAGGCCCTTCTGTCTCTCCAAGCACAGTAAATGCCTAGCACTTTTACCGTACTTCTGCTGTACCGTTCCTACACATTTTCCTGTTAGCTTAGGCGTGTGACCCATATGGGATCATATAATAAAGGCAATAAGTCCAAGACTTATAGATCATGAGCGGACTCTAGCAAGCCATCATGACCCCCAGTATTATATGACTTATGTCTGATCATTGACATACTCTTACTTTCTAGAGACAGTACAGAGATTACTGGACATAATTCCAACAATCTCCCACTTGAACTGGAATCTCTGTATTCATAATCCTTTTGTCTCAATATCTCGATTAGTCATAAGGCAAGATTAGTGTCATCCTTATAAAGCCTAATCTTGTTCATCGGACTCTGATTTGATACTGACAATCCAAACGACTCGGGAAAGTCCGTTTGAGCATGGCCATGCATTTTCCAGTATTCAAATCTCCGATTGGCCTAGAGATATTCACTCCATTTATATTGGAGGGACAAATCCCGTCTTGTTCCATCACTGTAAACTACTTATTTCATAATACACCCAAACAAGGTCCTTATAACTATCGCTTAACGACAGCATTAGACAATGATCAAAGCGCATTAGTTCATGTGCAGTCACATGCATGCGAACTCAGGTCTAAGGACTATACTCTATAGTCATAGTAAGAATCTCTTATGACACAGATATAAATATCCTGAAGAGTTCTTATAAGCGGGTCATGTCCGGTCGTATGTACCCAACATACACCTATGTACTGACTTTGATGCCGCGCATCTATGACACACTGAGACTTTGTCATAAGTCACATACCAATCTAGTCTCACACGGTTGTTGGTGTTCCAATTTCAACAACCTTCGACTAGGGACATGATGATATAAGCCATCTATCAACTATAGGGTCTCATGATCAAGCTAAATGACTTTGATAACTCAAGATCAAGTCATTTACTTCGATGACCTATAAAATGGTTCATATCACTTTGGAACGATTATTTCATCACAGTTAAAATAATCTTGAAATAATAATTTCATTAAACATAAAATGTTTTACTAGAACATATCAAATAACTAAATAAAGCCCTTAAACTCCCACTCAAATTTAGATTACATTTCAATGTTTCTAATGCCTACAGCTTCAGTCAGGAACTCGAGCTTAGGTCTTGGGAGTGGCTTTGTCAATGGATCAGCGACGTTATCATCTGTCTGAACTCGGCTGATCTTGACTTCCTTTCTATTAATGATATCACGTATCAAGTGAAATCTTCTTAGAACATGCACTACAAGAAATATGTACATTAGTAGCACACAATAAGCGCCATAATAGGTAATAGATAGCGTTTCCATAAACGCTAGGACATGAGGAGCTATCTTAGGGTGGTCACATATTATAGCATTTTTGTCGTGCTATGTTATGTGGCTAATATAATAGCTTTAATTTTAACTTTTGCTATGGTTGTATCCGAGCCGAGCCGAGCCAAGCCGTATTAAATTATTATATATATTTGTATCAATTGAATTTATATAAAAAAAATATATTTGAAATTTGGATTTTAATATGATTTTATTAATAAACCAAAACATGTATTACATCAACTTCATATAAGAAAAAAAAATCATACTAAAACAAATCTAACTAAACATCTTCTAGTAAAACCAAAAACAAAATACTAGCTAGTGAGCATGGAAAAATAAAATAGAGCTTTAGAAAATGCTTCAAACTTCTGTAAAACTCATTGTACTCCTCCTTTTACAGAGTTTGTGAGTCGAAGATTACAGCTTGAAGACGACACGGTAATTCCCGACTGTGGAGCAAGTGACACCAGACCAAGGAGGCAAATCTCCATCACTTTCAAGGACCTATTTTTATCAAATCATATGTTCTAGAAAACTTATAGAAGGATGATATTGTTCAGTTGATCACTGTATATATACTTACCAACCCTTTGGCTCTCAAGGAATTGCTTCTGCAAAGCCTTAATAAAGTTCTGCAAACAAAACAGTAAGTAGTTCAGCGCATGGCATATCTGATATGGCAAAAGAAACAGAAAGAACAAGACCAAAACAGGCGTAAGTAAAAGCTTTCCATGTATTTGAAGCTTCATCCTACACCGATAACTCAAAACGATTAACTGAAGAGCTTAAATATTTCACCTGATACGTGTAGAGCTGAACAAAGATAAATTGCATATGCTATTGGTATAGTGCTTGATGCTCTGTATACAGGTTCGGGGACATACTCAAGGACAAGGTTAAGATATAACTCATCCTTGTCAGTTGTTGAAAAGAAAGAATGCCTCAGCCGCACAACATTAGGATGGTCTTGCAAACGCATTATCTGAAGTTCTCTGCTCACCAGAAATGATGTACAAGAACAAACATATTAAAACTTAGCAAAAGAGGAATCATGCGACCTACTGATATGTCAAGAAGTTAAAAAAAAAAACTAGAGATGTTCCTGCAAGTAGAGATAATTGTTGCTTAAGACAAATTAAACTTAGGTAGAACTAGATAACTAGGTGCATATTCTAGATTTTCCCTACTGATAGATATATCTCTTGCAATAGACAAGGTAGATCCATGGGTACATGATGCTTACTGTTGGAATTGTGTCCAGTAATCTCGGTACTGTCTCTAGAAAGTAAGAGTATGTCAAAGATCAGACATAAGTCATATAATGCTGGGGGTCATGATGGCTTGCTAGAGTCCGCTCATGATCTATAAGTCTTGGACTTATTGCCTTTATTATATGATCCCATATGGGTCACACGCTTAAGCTAGCAGGAAATAATGATGGAACGGCTTAGCAGAAGTACGGCAAAAGTGCCAGGCATTTGTCGTACTAAGAGAGAGATTAATGGGTCTGATTAAATCCATGGGATTTAATCAGATTGGTATTTGGGCCCATAAAGCCCAAAAGGAATTAGACAAGTTTTATAAATAAAACTTGAGTCTGTTTTTCCTTCCAACCCTAATACCCAGCCGCGTTTTCGCTCTCTCTCTGGCGCCTCCCTCCTTGTGGTCTAGCAGCCAGTTTCCTGTGATTGCGTGTGTGAGCCTTTGGAGGATCCATCTCTCGGTGTATCTCCCTGATCATTGACCTGTTCTCAATTCCGCTGCAAACAAACAGGTAAAAGGTGAGATCTAATGTTTCTAAATAAGAACACCTAGATCTGATGCATGTTTAGGTTGATATCAATATGAGAATTGAATCAGGATCAACCAAAACTTCCAACAGTGGTATCAGAGCCATTGGTTCTTAGGTTTCTTGTTTTAGATTCATGTTTAGGTTGTTTAATCTGTTTAGAATTGTTTTTGAATCAATTACTGATAAGATAAAACAGTTAAGAATCAGAATTAAAATCTAAACACATCAATTGGATCACAAAACCGAGCTATATGACTCGGGTTTTGTTGATCGGCCAAGGTGTGATCGACCGGCTTGGCCGGTTGGTTGTTACGGCCGAGAGGAATGGCCGGTCGGACGGACGGGATCGCGGGTCGGGCAGTCGGGATGGTCGGATTGGATCGGATCATTCGATCGATCGCAATCGATCATCGCGACGCGTCCGATCGTTCGTCCCGATCGATCGTCCGATCGCGCGTCCCGTGCACCGTCCCGCCCGTCCCGTCCCGTTCCGAGCTGTCCCGGCTGTCCTGCGCATCGTCTCGATCTCGGATCGTTGATCATTGCTTGATCAGAAAGCTAGGGTTTCACGGTTCAATCGGTTCGGTTCGGTTAATGATTCGGTTCAAAACTTAATTAAAATCAATCGTTCTGGTTTAATAAACAGATTTAATAAGTTTATTAAATCTGGTTAAACCAGGATAAGAAATCCAATGTCGAAAGAAATATTGGATTTAGTGCCTAAACCAGGAATTTCTAATTTGATTTGGTTGGACCAAATAAATTGAGAAATTCCGGTTTAGTAAATAACCGGTTGACAATTGTGGTCATCGTAGTAATTAAAACTTGGTTAGACCAGTTTTAATGAACCAGACCGGTTATGTCAATTAATTGGACAATTGGGTCATGTCTTGGACATGGACCAATTCTTGGGCCTCGGGCCAAGAAGTTAAAATAATTGGGCCAGTTAATTGAGTCTTTCTTCAGATTAATTTAAAAATCTATTTTATAAAATTATAAAGTCGTTTTTAAATTAAAGTTTCCGAAATTTTGAAATTAGAAAGTTTCTTAAAATAGAAGTTTCTGAATTTGCGGGTTTTGGATTTTAAAGAAATTTCTAAAGTTAGAAAGTTTCCGGTTTTAGAAAGTTTCCAATTTTAGAAATTTTCCAAAAATAGTAGGTTTCCATAAATAGAAAGTTTCCCGAAATAGTAATCTTCTATTTTGGGAATGATTTTAATAAACCTACGAACCTCAAATAATATCAAGCGTTGGATGTCTTGTCCAGGCTATGTCAGCTGTCAAAGCCCATTCAATTGCATTCATGGCCTTACAGTGTGAGGATGTCTGCTTTTGCGTGGGTAAGACGGTTTGTGATTCATAAATGTCATTGGGAGTCCCAGACATTAATGATTACATGACTGTATAGTCCGGTTTTCTTGACTAGGCCATCGGGAGTCCCGGGCCTTGAGACATCAGAGTGGATTGGGCCTCGGGCCCAGATTCACAACCAAGAGTTATGTCACGGATATAATTAGCCGATATAGGGCTTACCGATATAAGCTAAGGTTGGGTGACGGCCAGTGGCCCACTTTAATCTTAGTTATATGTGGATCTTGGAATCATTATATTCTATTGAGGGTAACTTATGTTATTGAATATAATGCGAGATTAATCATATTGAACATATTAACTAAAATCCTTTTATCTTATATTTCAGTTATGACTAGCACAAACAATCAAAACACTTTCTCGATCCGGTCTGTCCTTGAGATGGACAAGCTGAACGGATCAAATTTCTTGACTTGGTCGCGGAACCTGAGGCTAGTCCTCAGACAGGAGAGAAAGGACTATGTCCTTGAGAGAGCTCTCCCCGTAAGGATCGGGTCCAATGCTTCTCATGCAGTATATGATGCTTGGAATAAGCATTATAATGATGCGGTAGATGTGCGTGGTCTGATATAGGCTACCATGGACTCAGACTTGCGGAAGCAATATGAGAACATGGAGTCGCCAATAGAGATGATCAGCAGCCTGAAATTGAAATTTCAGGAGCAGATAAGAGTGGAGAGATACCAGTTGGTTAAATCTCTCACTAGCTGCAAGCTACCAAATGATCATCCAGTGAGTCCTCATGTCAGTAAAATGATGGGTTACATTGATAACCTGAGGAAACTGGATTATCCAGTTAGCCAAGAATTGGCAACTGAGATCATTCTGCAGTCACTGCCGTCAAGCTATGATAAGTTCAGAAGGAACTATATCAAGAAAGGCTTAACGAAGACGCTGACTGAACTGCATGATATGCTCAAGACAGTTGAGCCAAACGTGAAGGGTACCCTGTACAATCTCATGAATGAGAAGGGTAGGTTTACTAAACCTAATGCTGACAAGGGTGAAGACAAAGTTGTCCAGATTTTGAATCATGGCAAGCGTGTGTCTTCTGAGCCCGAGTCAGATACCTCTTACGTTGGTAAGTGCTGCTACTGTAAGGAGACAGGGCATTGGAAGAGAGATTGCATTAAATTCATGGAAGATGATGAGGAGTTAAAGTCGATGTATAAGACTACTTCCTCAGGTATTCATGTTATTACTTCAAGTTCTACCTTAAAGGTATTGGATACTGGTTGTGGCACTGATATTTGTGATAATATGCAGAGCCTAAGCAACAGTAGAACGTTGAAGGAAGGGCAAGTGAAACTACATGTCTGGAAGGAGCTTGAGATGCTGCCTCAGCCGTAGGGTTTTTCACTTATAGATCCCTTTGAGGCTTGGTTTTGTATTAAGTAATTGCTACAATGTACCTGCTTTAAAGCAGAGTTGTCTTTCATTTTCTTGTAAGAATTTGAATGTTTTTCGTTTTGATAAAAGACAAGTTTTGTTCTTTTGATCTTAATGAAATATTAATTGTAGCACCCTATTCATGGAATGGGTTTTATATCTTAAACCAAAGAGTGCCTAAATGTAACATAAATACCGAATTGGTTTAAATCTGATGAATTAAACCTGATTTTTCTTGGCATAAAAGTCTTGGTCACATAGAGTAAGTCGGATTCAGAAATCCCATGGTTGTGGACTGTTGGGCTCATTTGATAAGATATCTTATGAGACTTGAATTCTGCTTACTAGACCAAAAGACAAAGGGCCTATCTTAGCCGAGCTAGAGAAAGGCCCAAAGGCTTATTGGAGATTGAACATACTCATGTATGTGGTCCGATGAGCAGTAATGCCAGAGAAAAATTTCCTGCACTTCATTATCTCTACTGATTATTTCAGTGAGTGTGACTGTGTTCATTTGATGAGACACAAGTCGGAATTCTTTGACATGGTCGAAAGAGTTCCAGAATGAAGTATAGGATCTGAATGACAAAATTATTAAGACTCTGGATTAAATCACGAGTGAGAATACTTAAGTCATTAATTGTGTGATCATCTTAATGAGTGTGAAATCGTTTCACAGCTCATTTCTCCTGAAAAACTGAAGGTGTTTTCTGTGAGAAAGAATCAGATCTTATTAGAAATGATTAAAGATGAGTCACACGAATCTTCCATGAAATTATTTAAGAATAACGCTCTAAAATATCTAAGTTTATGCTGAAATAGTTCCACAAATATCGGTTGAAAGACACCACGTTAATGTGGATTGGAATCGATCCAAATTTGTCTTTACTGAGTATTTGTAGTTGTGCTACTTCGCTGGTTGTCCTAGAGAAACTAAGGCTTGTTACTTTTACGTCCAATCTGTTTTCTAAGAAGGGAAGTTATTTTCCAAGAAGAACAGTGGGAGTAAAAGCATAACTCAAAGTTTTCTTAGGGAAACCAAGGCTCGGCACTTTTACGACCATTCTGTTTTCTAAGAAGGGAAGTTACTTTCCAAGAAGAACAGTGGGAGTAAAAGTACAACTCGAAGAAATTCGAGAAATACAGGAGGCTGCTTTACCTAGTGAGGGAGAGCAGCGGAAGGATTTACAGACTTCTGTAGAATCTACACCTGTGGAGCCTGAAGTTCGCAGATATGAATGAATCAGTTACTAATCCGAGAGTGATTTCTCGTCATTAGTTGAACCTGATAATCATTGAAAATTCGCATGATCTGATGATCATTGAAAGCGACGAATCTGCGAAATTCAAAGAAGCGAAAGTAAGCCCGGACTCCGAAAAAAATTACATTTTATGTAAGTTAGCTTCATCGATCCATTCATGGATGGAAGCAAACATATCGGAGTTGGAAACTTCGTTCTGTTGAAGTAGTCAAGGTTTTGACTTGAACAGGAACGAAGCGGAACTGTGTGTTTACTAATAGATTAGTGGGAGCGATATTGCATTTCTCAAAGTGTATGTCGATGACATACTGATTCTCGGATATAACGTCCCAACGCTGTAGTCGGTAAAGGACTAGCTTGGGAGTTGGTTTAATAAATGACATGGGTAAAGCCACGTAGTTTTTGGATTTTGGATCTAAAGATAGAGATCCAAAAGAGCTGATAGGACAAAGTCAGATTCTTAAATTGACAAAGTCCTACACGTTTTGAGCAATCCAAGAAGGGTTTTATGCCAATGTCACATGGCATTAAGTTAAGCAAGATACAGTATCCTACGATAACTGCTGAGCTTAAATGCATGAATGAGATTCCATATGCGTCGGCAATTGGATCTATCATGTATGCCATGAAACATACTTGTTTGATGTTGCTTTAATGTTAAGCGAGACAAATAAAGACCAGTCAAATCCAGCAAAGAATCAAGTTTCCTAAAGTATGTCCTAAAGTATTTGAGGAATACTAAGGATAAGTTCTTGATTTACGGAGAAAGTGAGGTGCTATAAGTCGATAGAGTCTGAAAGGCAAGTTTCCAATAGACAAAGATGATTTCCGATCACAGTCCGGTTATATCTTGTGTCTATCTGGCGGTGCAAGGCACTGTTGCTGACTCCATGACTTAAGCTGAACATTTCGCAGCTTGGGAAGCGGCGAAAGAGGTTGTTTGGAAAGAAGAGTTCGTCACTGAACTTGATGTGATTTCCAGCATAGATGAGACTAGCTGCACATCAGATGTCCAAACACCTTGAGGATAGATATAACCTATTCCGTGAGATAAATGACAGAGATGTTAAGTAGATCAGCAAGTTTCAACGAATGAGAACGTTGCTAATCTATTAACGAAGCCACTCCTTAGGCCTAAGCACGAGTCGCGGACTGTTGCTGTAGGATAAGTGAAATTAAGATGCAGTCTTAATTTCAGTGGGAGTTATTAAAGGGCTTTATTTAGTTATTTGATATGTTCTTGTAAAACATTCAAGATGTTTAATGAAATTATTATTTCAAGATTATTTTAACTGTGATGAAATAATCGTTCCAAAATGATATGAACCATTTTATAGGTCATCGAAGTAAGTGACTTGATCTTGAGTTATCAAAGTCATTTAGCTTGATCATGAGACCCTATATTTGATAGATGTTTTTTATCATCCTGTCCCTAGTCGAAGGTTGTTGAAATTGGAACACCAACAACCGTGTGAGACTGGATTGGTACGTGACTTATGACAAAGTCTTAGTGTGTCATAGATGCGCGGCATCAAAGTCAGTACATAGGTGTATGTTGGGAACATACGACCGGACAAGACCCGCTAATAAGAACTCTTCAGGATATTTATATCTGTGTCATAAGAGATTCTTACTACGACTATAGAGTATAGTCCTTAGACCTGAGTTCACATGCATGTGACTGCACATGGACTGATGTACTTTGATCATTGTCTAACGCTATCGTTCTGTGATAGCTATAAGGACCTTGTTTGGGTGCATTATGAAATGAGTAGTTTACAGTGATGGAACAAGATGGGATTTGTCCCTCCAATATAAATGGAGTGAATATCTCTAGGCCAATCGGAGATTTGAATACTGGAAAACGCATGGCCATGCTCAAACGGACTTTCCCGAGTCGTTTGTATTGTCAGTATCAAATCAGAGTCCGATGAACAAGATTAGGCTTTATAAGGATGACACTAATCTTGCCTTATGACTAATCGAGATATTGAGACGAAAGGGATTATGAATACAGAGAGATTCCAGTACAAGTGGGAGATTGTTGGAATTGTGTCCAGTAATCTCGGTACTGTCTCTAGAAAGTAAGAGTATGTCAAAGATCAGACATAAGTCATATAATGCTGGGGGTCATGATGGCTTGCTAGAGTCCGCTCATGATCTATAAGTCTTGGACTTATTGCCTTTATTATATGATCCCATATGGGTCACACGCTTAAGCTAGCAGGAAATAATGATGGAACGGCTTAGCAGAAGTACGGCAAAAGTGCCAGGCATTTGTCGTACTAAGAGAGAGATTAATGGGTCTGATTAAATCCATGGGATTTAATCAGATTGGTATTTGGGCCCATAAAGCCCAAAAGGAATTAGACAAGTTTTATAAATAAAACTTGAGTCTGTTTTTCCTTCCAACCCTAATACCCAGCCGCGTTTTCGCTCTCTCTCTGGCGCCTCCCTCCTTGTGGTCTAGCAGCCAGTTTCCTGTGATTGCGTGTGTGAGCCTTTGGAGGATCCATCTCTCGGTGTATCTCCCTGATCATTGACCTGTTCTCAATTCCGCTGCAAACAAACAGGTAAAAGGTGAGATCTAATGTTTCTAAATAAGAACACCTAGATCTGATGCATGTTTAGGTTGATATCAATATGAGAATTGAATCAGGATCAACCAAAACTTCCAACACTTACCAGCTTCAGAAAGCTACCTTTAGAGATCCTCCTTCTATGTGTTCCATCAGAATACAAGATTGCAATATGCGTCGATGTTCGTTTCCATTTTCCGAGGTTATCCACTTGGAAGATAACTCATGTCCATATAACTCCACAATACAATCATGTTTCAAGGCTCCTAAAATCCACACTTCTCCTAAGAAAATATACTCAAAGGTCCTAATGTCATCTAAGGAAGCTCCAGAAACCTCTAATGTACGCATCTGAAGAATGGAAATATCAAACTATTCAGTAAGTTAATACCCACCATAGCCTCCCTGATGGAACAAAATTGTGAAAGACTTGCACTCCCAAGAGAAATTTCTCAGATTCACGTGCACCAAATCTAGCCAGAGCATTCCCATCCAACATGTTATCATCCAAATCCTTGACCACCCTATCAGCTGCAGTAAGACAAGATAAAATTTAGCAACCAACAACGAACACGATATTAAACCAAAGTCAGTGGCTCAGTGCAATAGACAGTTGGCCTGATTCTCAGTTGTTAACCCGATGAAACCTTTAAGTATCACGAACCAAAAATGGATATAAGATAATAATCGGATTACCTTGTTCAATCTTCTTCGCAGGTTCCACAACAAAAGCATTACAACCCTAAATAGCCAATAGAAAGAGAGGACTCTGAGCCATATAAACGATTTGATGGAAGAAACAAAAGAAAACGATTTCCTATCAGATTCAGATGAGTTAGCGAGATTGGGGGTTTCAAAAAGCGGAGAACTGACAAGCGAGCGAAGAACTCGACGACGGCATACTTGGCGGGGTACGGAGACGGCACAGATTCGGAGGAGATGGTGAAAGATGGAAAGGTGTTGGAAGCCATCGTCTAGGTTTTGCAGAGGTCGGAAGAGAAACTTAGGGTTTGGATGAGCTAGGTCGGGGAAACACCGGAGGTGGAGGAGGAGGCTGAGGGGAAAGGAGAGCGTGGAGAGTCGGACGGTAGATTGTAGATCGAATACGTGAGGAGTAGATCGGAGGAGGAGAGGGTCTGACTAGAGGAAAGGAAAATGATTTTTTTTTTTCTTAAAATCATGAAATAAGGTTTTTTATCTCTTAAATAATGAAGACATTTAGAAAATATTTCGCTTCCGCCAAAATAAAAATTTTCCCTCTAAGTATTACCGCTTAATGAAAAATATTCTAGTCAGAAAATATTTCGCTTCCGCCAAAATATCTCTTAAGGTTCTAAATCTCATTTTTTGTTTCCCGCTTAATGAAAAATATGACTTAGCGTTGATTTAATGCTATAATACAATACCATACCTAATCATATTCTCTATAATAGCACTTAGTGAAATCGTGCTATCCTTATGTGCTATCAATGCTCATATTTCTTGTAGTGATGCTTGGATTTCTGGTGTGATCTTGGTTCCTTTGCCTGAGCAATAGCACCATTGTTATCACAAAACAGTGCCAGAGGCTCAGTCGCATTTGGTATCACACCTAGTTCAATAATGAACTTTCGTATCCAAACAGCTTCCTTCGCTGCTTCTGAAGCGGCGATATATTCAGCTTCTGTAGTGGAATCAGCAACGGTGTCTTGCTTGGAGCTTCTCCAACTGATTGCACCGCCATTCAGACAAAAGATATAACCGGACTGTGACCGGAAATCATCTTGGTCTGTCTGGAAACTTGCGTCCGTGAATCCACTGACTTCAAGCACATCACTTCCACCGTACACCAAGAACTTATCCTTAGTATGTCTTAGATACTTCAGGATATTCTTGACGGCAATCCAATGGTTTTCACCTGGATTTGACTGGTATCTACTCGTCATGCTCAATGCATAAGCAACATCAGGACGAGTACAGATCATGGCATACATGACAGATCCTATTGCAGATGCATAAGGAATATTCTTCATGCGCTCAAGCTCAGCAGCCGTCGTAGGGCTCTGCTTCTTGCTTAGCGTTGTGCCATGTACCATTGGCGTGAAGCCCTTCTTGGAATCTTTCATGCTGAATCTTTGTAGGACTTTGTCAATGTATGAATCTTGACACAAGCCTATCAGCCTTCTAGATCTATCCCGATAGATCCTGATTCCAAGAACGTATGCGGCTTCACCCATGTCTTTCATGGAAAAACAACTTCCAAGCCAGTCCTTTACTGACTTCAGCATTGGAACGTCGTTTCCGAGAAGCAGTATGTCATCGACATACAGAATAAGAAATACTATCTTGCTCCCACTAGTTTTCTTATACACGCATTGTTCTTCTTCGTTTCTGATGAAGTCAAATTGCTTGATCGCTTCATCAAAACGAAGATTCCAGCTCCTCGATGCTTGCTTCAATCTATAAATGGATTTATGAAGCTTGCATACTTTTCCAGCATTCTTTGGATCTATGTAACCGTCAGGTTGTGTCATATACACATCCTCTTCCAGAATACCATTCAGGAAGGCGGTTTTCACGTCCATCTGCCAAATTTCATAATCATGAAAAGCTGCAGTTGCTAGTAGAATCCGAATAGATTTCATCATAGCCACTGGGGAATAGGTTTCATCGTAATCCACACCGTGAACTTGTCTGAAACCTTTTGCCACCAACCTGGCTTTATAAATCTGGACATTTCCATCCACGTCAATCTTCTTCTTGAAGATCCATTTGCACTCGATGGCTTTTACACCAGCGGGTAAGTCAACCAACGAAAACACTTGGTTGACCGACATGGAGTCCATTTCGGAATCAGTGGCCTTACGCCACTTAGAGGAATCTGGGCCCATCATGGCTTGATTGAAGTTCGATGGTTCATCACCATCAATGATCAGAAGATCATGACAGTCAGTCACGAGGAATCCTTGATATCTCTCGGGTTCGTGACGGATCCTCCCGGATCTTCGAACTTCAGGTACTACAGGTTCAGGCTCTACAATTTCTTGTAGGTCCTCCTGCTGCTCTTCCTCATTAGGTTGAGCAGTATCCTGTTCATCTTGAATTTCTTCAAGCAGTACCTTACTCCCACTGTCTTTCTTAGAGAGAAACTCCCTCTCAAGAAAGTTACAATCCCGGGCAACAAAAATCTTGTTCTCGGAACGCAGGTAGAAGTAATAAGCCTTGGTTTCCTTCGGATAACCAATGAAGTAGCATTTATCAGACTTTGGTGTAAGCTTGTCTGAGATTAATCTCTTGACATAGGCTTCACAACCCCAAATTCTTAGATAAGACAGCACTGGAGCCACTCCAGTCCATAATTCATATGGTGTCTTTGCTACTGCTTTCGATGGCGCTCTATTTAGAGTGAACACTGCTGTTAGCAGAGCATATCCCCAAAGGGATATTGGAAGGTCTGTGTGACTCATCATAGATCGAACCATATTCAATAAGGTCCGATTTCTCCTCTCAGACACACCATTCCATTGTGGTGTTCCAGGAGGAGTGAGTTGGGATACGATCCCACACTCTCTCAGATGATCA
Organism: Orychophragmus violaceus; assembly: GCA_030180135.1. Classification (NCBI taxonomy): domain Eukaryota; kingdom Viridiplantae; phylum Streptophyta; class Magnoliopsida; order Brassicales; family Brassicaceae; genus Orychophragmus; species Orychophragmus violaceus. Next base: position 63,121,351 of record CM058236.1, on the reverse strand, counting down.
CTGAATTCTTGGCTTAAGTATTCTCCTCCTCGGTCGGACCGAAGAGCCTTAATGCTTTTGCCAAGTTGTTTATGTACTTCATTTTGGAATTCTCTGAACTTCTCAAAAGATTCAGACTTATGTTTCATTAAATAAACATATCCATACCTACTGAAATCATCAGTGAAGGTAATGAAGTACTGATAGTTTCCTCTTGCATTTGTGGACATTGGGCCACACACATCAGTGTGTATCAGGCCCAATAAGTCACTGGCCCTCTCGTTAGGTTTATTAAAGGGGGCCCGTGTCATTTTGCCCATCATGCAGGATTCGCATTTCTCACATGACTCAAAGTCAAATGAGCCAAGAAGTCCATTCGAATGGAGCCTCTTGATGCGTTTCTCGCTGATGTGCCCTAAACGACAATGCCATAGAAACGTTCGGTTCTCCTCATTAGGTTTGAACCGTTTGGTATCAATGTTATAAATTGGCGCGGATTGATCAAGTATGTAAAGCCCATTCGTAAGAGGGGCACAACCATAGAACAAATTGTTGCGATTGAAGGAACATAATTTATTCTTAACTGAAAAATCATAACCTTCCAAATCCAACAAAGAAATTGAAATAATATTTCTGCTTATCGCAGGTACAAAATAACAATTATTGAGTTCTAAAACCAATCCCGAAGGTAAAGACAACAAGTATGTGCCTACAGCTAGGGCAGGAACTTTCGCTCCATTCCCAACTCGTAGCTCCACTTGTCCTTGCTTCAGCCTCCTACTGTTGCTGAGTGCCTGCATATTAGTACAAATATGAGCCCCACAACCAGTATCCATAACCCATGAGGTATTATCAGAAGTAGTTGTATTAACTTCTATAACAAAAATACCTGATGAAGAAGTCTCGAGAGTCTTCTTCTTCAATTCCTTTAGACCTTCTTGGAATTTCTTACATTCTCTCCTCCAATGCCCTGGTTCTTTACAGAACCTGCAGATGTCAGTAGGCCCATCCTTGGATTTGGGCTTGGGCTTTGGCGTGTCCTTGTCCGAGACTTGGACAGCCTTAGCCTTTCCTTTGTCCTTGGCAGAGGATTTCTTAAAGCCCTTGCCCTTTTGCACCATTAGCACATTGGGGTCCTTGGCTGTTTTCCTCAAGTTGGGCTCTGCAGTCTTGAGCATTCCGTGAAGCTCAGGCAATGTCTTACTCAAGCCATACATATTGAAGTTCAGGATGAACTTATCATAGCTTGCAGGTAAAGACTGCAGAACGATGTCGCAGGCAAGTTCCTGGCTGATAGGGCAGTCGAGTTTCTGAAGATGATCGAGATAACCCATCATCTTCAAGACATGAGGACTCACTGCCGCATTTGCAGCCAACTTACAGTCTAAGAGGTTCTTAACTGTCTGGAACCTCTCAGTCCTTGCCTGCTCCTGAAAAAGCGATTTCAGGCTTGCCATTATCTCGATGGGTGACAACACACTCTCGAACTGCATTTGCAGCTCAGCAGTCATTGTCGCCAACATCAGGCAATAGACATCATTTTCATCTGACGAATGCTTTTCCCAAGCATTATGCAGAGTCCTGGCGGCATTGGCAGGAGGCCTCTCGGGGAGGGGATCACGAAGGACATAATCCTTCTTCTCCTGCTTGAGGACTAGCCTCAAGTTCCTTGACCACGTCAGGAAGTTCGTTCCAGTCAGCTTCTCCTTCTCGAGAACAGACCGGATTGAGAATGTGTTTTGTGTGCTTGTAGTAGTCATAGCTGAAATATAATATAAAAAGGTTATTAGTTAATATGTTCAATATGATTAATCTCGTATTATTCTTAATATGATTAATCTCGCATTATATTCAATAACATCAGTTACCCTCAATAGAATATAATGATTCCAAGATCCACATATAACTAAGACCAAAGTGGGCCACTGGCCGTCACCCAACCTTAGCTTATATCGGTAAGCCCTATCTCGGCTAATTATATCCGTGATATAACTCTTGGTTGTGAATCTGGGCCCGAGGCCCAATCCACTCTGATGTCTCAAGGCCCGGGACTCCCGATGGCCTAGTCAAGAAAACCAGACTATACAGTCATGTAATCATTAATGTCTGGGACTCCCAATGACATTTATGGATCACAAACCGTCTTACCCACGCAAAAGTAGACACCCTCACACTGTAAGGCCATGAGTACAATTGAATGGGCTTCGACAGCTGACATAGACTGGACAAGACATCCAACGCTTGATATTATTTGAGGTTTGTAGGTTTATTAAAATTTTATCCCAAAATAGAAGATTACTATTTTGGGAAACTTTCCTTTTTGGGAAACCTACTAATTCTGGAAACTTTCTAAAATTGGAAACTTCCTAAAATTGGAAACTTTCTAAAATTGGAAACTTCCTAAAATTGGAAACTTTCTAAATATAGAAATTTCCTAAAATCCAAAACATGCAAATCTAGAAACTTCTAATTTCAAAATTTTGGAAACTTATTAATTAAAAAATCGATTTTATAATTTTATAAAATAAATTTTAAATTAATTCTGAAGAAAAGACTCAAATAATTGGCCCAATTGTTTTAACTTCTTGGCCCGAGGCCCAAGAATTGGTTCATGTCCAAGACATAACCCAATTGCCCAATTAAATGACATAACCGGTCTGGTTCATTAAAATTGGTCTTAACCAAAATTAATTACTACGATGACCACAATTGTCAACCGGTTATTTACTAAACCGGATTTTCTCAATTTATTTGGTCCAACCAAATCAAATTAGAAAATCACTGGTTTAGGCACAAAATCCAATTTTTCGACTTTGGATTTCTTATCCCGGTTTAACCAGAACTTAATAAATTTATTAAGTCTGTTTATTAAACCAAGACGATTTAAGTTTTAATCAAATTAAACCGAACCATCACTCAGCCAAACCGAAACCGACCATTAGGTCACGGTGAACCGAACCGAGATGCAGGCTTCACGCGATCGGGAATGATCGGGACAGCCGCATGCCGCGATCGGGACGAGTTCAGTTGCGTGATCGGGACGGGAGCGTGATCGTCGAGCTCGGGTCGTGTGGCTTCACGCGATCGCCGAGCGGTCGGGACAGCCCGGGACGAGAGCGGGACGATGCTGGCTTGGCCGAGACGCGAGAGAGGCACGGCTTGATCGCATCGATCCAAGCCATCGATCCGCGATCGATGCAAGCGATCGGATCGGTCACGCATCTCACTGCCCATCTCGCCGTGATCGACTCGACCACGCGACTCGATCCATCGATCGGTCCGTGCGTCTATTCGATCCGAACGTGCGGTTCGACCACACTCCGACGCAACCAATTCATATAGATTGGATCATGCGATTTTTTTTTGTTTGTTTAGGTTTTAATTCTTTGTTTCTTAAGTGTTTTCTCTTATCAGTAGATTGATTCAAAAACACCTCTTTAAACAATCCTAAACATGATTCTAAACAAGAAAAACCACAGAACCAATGGCTCTGATACCACTGTAGGATCGTTTAGTGTCTCCTGATTCAATTCTCAGATTGATTCATCCTACTAAACATGCAGATCTAGGTTCTCTTGATTAGAAACATAATAGATCTCACCTGTTACCTTGTTTTGCAGCGGAATGGGAGGTAAGGGTCAGAGATCAGCAGAACCACCAAGAGATAGCTCCTCCAAAGACTCACACACGCACGCACAGGAAAGTGGCTGCTAGACCGAGCAAGAAGGAGGCGCAGAGAGAGAGAGTTGGCGGCGCAGGGATGTTGGAGAATTAGAGAGCTAGGTCTGATTTTATTCATTAAAATCTCTTCTAGTTCTCATGGGCTTTTGGGCCCAATTCTCAGTTCTGATTAAATCCCTTGGATTTAATCAGGCCCTTCTGTCTCTCCAAGCACAGTAAATGCCTAGCACTTTTACCGTACTTCTGCTGTACCGTTCCTACACATTTTCCTGTTAGCTTAGGCGTGTGACCCATATGGGATCATATAATAAAGGCAATAAGTCCAAGACTTATAGATCATGAGCGGACTCTAGCAAGCCATCATGACCCCCAGTATTATATGACTTATGTCTGATCATTGACATACTCTTACTTTCTAGAGACAGTACAGAGATTACTGGACATAATTCCAACAGAAAGGAATGCTTGGGATAAGCATTCTAATGATGTGGTCGATGTGAATTGTCTCATGTTGGCTACCATGAACTCGGATTTGCAGAAGCAATACGAGAACGTGGAGTCGCCCGTGGAGATGATCACTAGCCTGAAAAGTATGTTTCAGGAGCAAGCACGAACTGAGAGATACCAGACGGTTAAATCTCTCATTGAATGCAAGCTACCTAAGGACAGTCCAGTCAGTCCTCATGTCATTAAGATGATGGGTTATATTGATAACCTGGGGAGGCTGGATTGCCCCATTAGCCAAGAGTTGGCTACTGACATCATTCTGCAGTCACTGCCGTCAAGTTATGATCAGTTTGTTATGAACTATAACATGAATAACTTGACAAAGACATTGACTGAGCTGCATGGTATGCTCAAGACAGCTGAGCCAAATATCAAGAAGGGCACTCCTAATGTACTTATGGTACAAGGGGGTAAGAAGTTTAAGAAACTTGGCAAAGGTAAGGGAAAGGGCAAGGCAGTCCCGGTTGAGAACCAGGACACGCCGGCGCCAGCCCCAAAGCCCAAGCCGGGCCCATCTGAGACTGATAAGTGCCATTACTGTAAAGAGCCTGGGCATTGGAAGAGAAATTGCAATAAATTCTTGGAAGAGAAGAAGAAGAAGAAGAAGACTTTCGAGACTTCATCTTCAGGTATTTATGTTATAGAAGTAAATGTTACTACTTCTGGTTCTACTTCTTGGGTATTGGATACCGGCTGTGGTGCTCATATTTGTACAAATATGCAGGGCCTAAGCAACAGTAGGAAGTTGGAAAAGGGACAAGTGGACCTGCGCGTGGGAAATGGAGCAAGAGTTGCTGCATTAGCCGTAGGAACATATAACTTGTCTTTACCTTCTGGTTTGGTGTTAAAACTTAATAATTGCTACTATGTACCTGCGATAAGCAGAAATATTATTTCTATTCCTGTTTTGGATGTTGAAGGATATCAGTTTTCAATTAAGAATAAATGTTGTTCTTTTGATTACAATGATATATTTTATGGTAGCAGCCCATTAGAGAATGGGCTTTATGTTTTAAACCAAACCGCACCAATCTATAACATTAACACCAAGAGATTCAAATCAAATGACACGAATCAGACTTTTCTTTGGCATTGTCGTTTGGGCCACATAAACGAGAAACGGATCCAAAAGCTCCATAGTGATGGGCTTCTGGGCTCATTTGATTATGAATCATGTGAGAAATGTGAATCTTGTTTACTAGGCAAAATGACTAAGGCCCCTTTCAACAAATCAAATGAAAGGGACAGTGACCTATTGGGCCTTATACATACGGATGTGTGCGGCCCAATGAGCACAAGTGCCAGAGGAAATTTTCGATACTTCATTACCTTCACTGATGATTTCAGCAGGTATGGCTATGTCTATTTAATGAGACACAAGTCGGAATCTTTTGAAAGGTTCAAAGAATTCCAAAATGAAGTACAGAATCAACTTGGCAAAAGTATTAAGGCTCTTCGATCAGATCGTGGAGGAGAATACTTAAGCCAGGAATTCAGTGATCATTTGAGAGATTGTGGAATTGTTTCACAACTCACTCCTCCTGGAACACCACAATGGAATGGCGTGTCCGAGAGGAGGAATCGGACTTTATTAGATATGGTTCGATCAATGATGAGTCTCTCAACTCTTCCATTATCCTTTTGGGGATACGCTCTGGAAACGTCTGCGTTTACACTTAATAGGGTTCCGTCAAAATCAGTTGCAAAGACACCACATGAGATGTGGACTGGAAATGTTCCGAGTGTGTCTTTCCTGAAGATTTGGGGTTGTGAAGCTTATGTTAAGCGATTAATTACAGATAAGCTCGAACCCAAATCAGACAAGTGCTACTTCGTTGGTTATCCTAAGGAAACCAAGGCATACTACTTTTACAACCAATCCGAGAACAAAGTGTTTGTTGCTCGGAACTGCGTTTTTCTTGAGAGAGAGTTTCTTTCCAAGAGAAACAGTGGGAGTAAAGTACAACTCGAAGAAGTTCGAGAACCGCAGGAAAATGCTCAACCTGTAGAGGAAGAGCAACAGTTGGATCTACAAAGAGTTGTAGAACCCGCGCCTGTGGAGCCTGAAATTCGCCGATCCGAAAGGATCCGTCAGGAACCCGAGAGATATGGATTTCTCGTAACCAATTGTCACGATTTGTTGATCATTGACAGTGACGAGCCAGCGAATTTCGAAGAAGCAATGATGAGCCCTGACTCCGAAAAGTGGCTGAAAGCCGCTGAATCCGAAATGGGATCCATGTCACAGAACCAAGTATGGACTTTGGTTGATTTACCCGATGGTGCAAGACCCATTGAGTGTAAATGGATTTTCAAGAAGAAAATTGATGTGGATGGAAACATTCAGATATATAAAGCAAGGCTAGTGGCAAAAGGTTTCAAACAAATTCATGGTATTGACTATGAAGAAACCTATTCACCTGTCGCCATGCTTAAATCCATTCGGATTCTCCTAGCAACAGCTGCTCATTATGATTATGAGATCTGGCAGATGGACGTGAAAACAGCTTTCCTTAATGGAATTCTGGAAGAGGATGTGTACATGACACAACCCGAAGGTTTCATCGATCCAAATGCAGCTAGGAAAGTATGCAAACTTCATCGATCCATTTATGGATTGAAGCAAGCATCACGGAGTTGGAATCTTCGTTTTGATGAAGCAGTCAAAAAGTTTGATTTCATCAGAAGCGAAGAAGAACCATGTGTTTACAAGAAGACTAATGGGAGCGCAGTTGCATTTCTCGTGTTATATGTAGATGACATACTCCTTCTCGGAAATGACGTTCCGTTGTTACAGTCTGATAAGACTTGGCTCGGAAGTTGTTTTTCAATGAAAGACATGGGTGAAGCCGCGTATATTCTTGGAATAAGAATCTATAGAGATAGATTAAACAAGTTAATTGGACTGTGTCAAGACACTTATATCGATAAGGTCTTACACAGGTTCAGAATGCAAGATTCCAAGAAGGGCTTCATACCAATGTCTTATGGCATAAGTCTCAGCAAGAAGCAGTGTCCTGAGACACCTGCTGAGCGAGATCGCATGAGTCGGATTCCCTATACACAGGTTCAGAATGCAAGATTCCAAGAAGGGCTTCATACCAACTAAATTTTTTGGTTGTTATAAGACTCACCCTTGAAGAAAACCACATGACCAAGCTTGTGGACTCCCAATTCAGTAAGTTGATTAAGCTGGTAACAAGATATCATGGTTCGTCAGATTTTTTCACTTCATGATTTCTAGGTAGCTTACAATCAGCAAGCTTAATGAGATTTGTTGCTTGTTTGCTGGTCAATCAATCCGGTTTTCATTAAAAGTGTTCGCGATCAGTAGCGGTCTTAATTGCTCCAAGTTACCCAAGATTGATGACGATGATGATATTGAGATATCGAAGTACACAAAAGAACACTTTGGAAATACGAATAATCCAACACCAATTTGGATGATGAACACGCTTTTAGGATAACCCTACAAAGACAAAGAAACAAAATTCATGCTAGCTTGCTTAAAGTCTCTTTTATTTATGTACACGATATGACTATAATCTCTTTTATATCTAAAAGTCCATTTTTCTATTGGTTAATTTTCTCATCTTGTAACTTGAAATTTTTCTATTTAATTTATGTATAATTTCAAATTCTTGAAACATTTTAAGTGTTCTCTAATAATTTTAAATTCTTGAAAACCACGACATAAAGTTCTCGCTCTATATTCTCTCTAATTTTTCTTGAAGACACCGTCTTCGTTTTCTGTCTTCCTCTCCGGCATCCGACGACTCTCGACGACACCGCGAAAGGGCTCCCTTTGGTCTTCTCTTTTTCGGTGATTCATGTTGTGGTTTGGTGACCTCCTTGGTTTTCTCTGGTGACGCGACTTCTCTTCTGCAATTCTGCTTCGTTCAGTGTTCGGTGATTCTTCGGCGGTGTCGCTTGGCCATCCCGGATCTATGAGGGCCGGATACGGTGACTTGCGCTCTTTGGTGCCTCCTCCAGTGGTTCTTTCTGCATGTGCTCTCCAGATTTGGCGGGGGCTCGGTCTTCTTCCGGCGCAGTGCAGGGAGGCTTTTGGTGGTCGTTTTAGGTTAGTGGTGGTGGTGATCGCCGTTTGCATGATTCCATTAGTTTCTTTCTCGGCTTTGATTGCCCGCTTGAGGGATGCGGTGGTGACGGCGAGAGGTTTTAGGGCGGTTGTCGTGGACCGATAATAACTTCGGAGGTCTCTGCTCACCGACGAAAATTAGTTTATGCACCGTCATGGGTTGTTGTGAACCAAAAATGGTGTCGACATTGGTGGCCATTGTACTTCTCTATTTAGGCATGGCATCCCATTCGTTCTCTTTCTATCTTCTTTTGGCTTTCTCCTTTGTGCGGCTTTCGGGGTTACAAGGTCTGCCTCCTTTTAGTGGTGGTGGAGCTTAGGTGGTTTGGTTTAGATACGGTCTCGGTCTTCTTCCCATGGAGGATGTGGCGGCGTGTGTTGCCTCTTCTAGGATTTCTTTAGGTTTAGGTCTCTTTTGGATAGGGAAATTAAGTTATTGGGTTTTAAAGGACCTTTTTGAGCCATTGTGTGGGTTAGAGTTTTTCTATTTTATTGCATATATGTTTTAAAAAAAAATCATAAATATTTCAATATGAAAAAATCTTTTAAAAAAAAGAAATCTAATAAGCAGTTATATGGTCCGCAGTTTAACTCTCCTATCTGCAACAGCAACACTATTCCACTGACAGTCCATCTTCCTATCATATGTGTATATTATATTAACAACTTTTCAAATTAACCATTAAAAAGGATTACACATCAACTATAAACATCCATCTTCCATTTTGCAATTGATGTGAAATAAATATATGTTGGATAAGCTTCAAGATTTGAAGTAAAAAGAAAATTTTCTATTAAGTTGTTTAGGAGATTTTCCTATTAGGAATATGAGTTATAACTTATATATTTCCTTTTCTCATTAGGTTTAGGAAAGAGTCTAAAACTTATATAAATAAGAGGTTATGGAGAGATGTTCCATAAGACTCAATAAGAGAATTAAGGTTGTTGAGTTGTGACAATATTAAGAGAGATTTAGTTTTGAGAGAGTTTCTAAATTAATAAAGAAAAGTTGTTCTTTATACAATGAGTTTCTAATATTTGGCATCAGAGCGTTTTGGTTCGATTCTGATCAGAAGAGATTTGATCAAGAAGACCTAAAACCTAGAGTCGATCGCCATGAAGGTTGAACGAGCGGGTAATGGACTAGAGAAAGGAGTCTCTATTCAATGCCCTATGTTGACCACCACGAATTACACAGTGTGGGCGATGAGGATAAAAGTTCTGTTGCGGATTCACAAAGTGTGGGAAACCGTAGAAACGTGAAAAGGTGATGATGATAAGAAGGATTTAGCAATAGCGTTGCTATTCCAATCCATTCCGGAGTCGATGATCTTATAGGTGGGAGAGCAAGAATCGCCTAAAGACATCTGGGAAGCTATCAAAGCTCGTCATTTAAGAGCTGATCGAGTCAAGGAGGCGCGACTTCAAACCCTAATGGCAGAGTTCGATAGATTGAAGATGAAGGAATCGGATACAATCGATAACTTTGCGGGGAAGCTATCAGAAATATCTACAAAAGCCACTGCCCTAGGTGAAGCTATTGAGGAACCAAAGCTGGTGAAGAAGTTCCTAAATAGTTTACCTAGAAGCAAGTATATTCAGATTATAGCTTCTCTATAACAAGTCCTAGACCTAAACACCACGGGTTTTGAGGACATAGTAGGGAGGTTAAAGGCTTATGAAGATCGAGTGTGTGAAGAAGAGACACATTCTGAAACACAAGGGAAGTTGTTGTTTAGCTCAGATCCGAGTTATGGAGGAAACAGAGGAAGAGGACGAAGCAGGGGAGGTAGACATAGCTCAAGAGGGAGAGGCAGAGGACGTGTTACACAACCAGAAGGTTCGTCTAACACACAAGGTCATACGAAAGAAAAGAAGGATCTTTCTAAGATCATTTGTTTCAGATGTGACAAGTATGGCCATTATGCATCTAACTGCCCTGAAAAGTCCCAAAAAACTCAAGAAGCAAATAAAGTGGAAACAAAAGTTGCTGATCAATCACTTTATATGCATGAGATTGTGTTTATGAATGAAGAAAGTATCATACCAAAGAAGTATGAATCCGAGAATGGAGAAGAAGGTTTATGGTACTTATACAATGAAGGAAGTAATCACATGACAGGTAACAAGCATTACTTCTCTAAACTTAATGAAAACATCAAAGGAAAGGTGAAGTTTGGAGATGGATCTTGCATAGAAATTGGTGGAAAGGGATCCATCTTATTTCAAATCAAGACTGAGGAGCAACAACTTGTTACCGACATCTATTACATCCCTGAATTAAAGAGTAACATCTTGAGTTTAGGACAGGCCACATAAGCTGGTTGTGATGTCAGAATGAGGTTGAATTACTTGACTATACATGATCCAATGGGAAGACTAATAGCTATAGTTATAAGGTCTCAAAATCGGCTTTATAAGATTAGTCTTAAGATTGGAAAACATGTATGCTTACAAGCTAAGTTAGGTGAAGAGACTTGGAGATGGCATGCGAGGTTGGGCCATGTCAACTTCAAGAAGATTGCGGTCATGTCTAAGCAAGAGATGGTTAGAGGACTACCATAGATTAAGGAAGAGAAGCAGCTATGTGAATCTTGTCTAGTAGGGAAACAAACTTGCCAAGTGGTTCAAAAAGCAACAATGTTTAGAGCTTCAAAAGTGTTGGAACTCTTACATGCTGATTTATGTGGACCTCTCACACCTTCCAGCATTGCTCAAAACAGATACATACTTGTGATCATTGATGATTTCTCAAGATACATGTGGAGTATCTTGCTAAAGGAAAAGAGTGAACCATTTGAGAGATTCAAATGATTCAAAAGTGTTGTTGAGAGAGAGACTGAAAAGGAAATCAGGACTCTAAGAACAGACAGAGTTGGAGAGTTCACATCAGAAGAGTTTAATGATTTCTGCGAGATCAATGGCATCAAACGCCATCTCACAGCACCTTACAACCACAACAGAATGGTGTTGTGGAGAGAAGAAACATGACTTTTATGAGATGACAAGGAGCATTCTTAAAGAAACAAAGGTACCAAACTACTTATGGGGTGAAGCTATAAGACATGCTACTTATGTCATTAACAGAGTACTTACAAGATCTCTTGAGAATAAAACTCCATATGAGTGTTTTAAAGGAGTAAAACCTAATGTGGAGCACCTAAGAGTCTTTGGTTGTCTATCTTATGCAAAGGTAGAAGGAGCTAAACTAAAGAAGCTAGATGATAGATCACAAACACTTGTGCAACTAGGGATCGAGCCAGGATCCAAAGCATACAGATTGTACAATCCCACAACAAGAAAGATTGTGGTAAGCAGAGATGTGATCTTTGATGAGAAAGCAGGCTGGAGTTGGAATGAAACAAGGAGAGATTCAAGTATGAGTCCGGGGATGTTTCATATGAGATGGGGAACTGTTGTAGATGTAGGAGAGGGTCCTGTAGTAGTCACGCATGATGAAGAAACAGAGCACGAAAATGAAGCAGGGGACGATCATGGGTTCAACAATCACGAGCAAGGTGACGTTGAACAAGGGAATTATCTTGTGCAAGACAACTATGATCATGACGAAGTAGTGGAAGAAGTTCAACAAGAACAGACTCTAAAAATATCTACAAGAACGGTGAGTAGACCTAGTTACCTCGATGATTACGTTCTATATCAAGCAACAATTGAGAGCTAGATGTTGCTACTCTTAATTAACAATGAGCCAAGGAACTTTAAGGAGGCTGAAAGATTGAAAGAATGGAGAGTTGCATGCTTGGAGGAGATAATTTCTATCAATAAGAACAAGACATGGAATCTTGTTGATAGAACAGATGGCATGAAGGTCATTGGTCTAAAGTGGATATTCAAGATCAAGAAGAATGTAGATGGTTCAATCAATAAGTACAAAGCAAGACTTGTGGCTAAAGGATATGTCCAAGAAGAAGGTGTAGATTTTGATGAAGTCTTTGCACCAGTAGCAAGACTTGAAACCATACGCTTACTTATTGGATTGGCAGCTTCTCATGGATGGGAAATCCACCATTTGGATGTAAAGACATCTATCTTACATGGAGATCTAAAAGAAAATGTCTTTGTTGAGAAACCTGAAGGTTTTTTGGAGAAAGGTCAAGAACACAAAGTGTATAAGTTGTCAAAAGCTTTGTATGGTCTGAGGCAGACGCCAAGGGCTTGGAACACAAAGCTAGATCGGATCCTAAAGGAGATGATATTCAAGAGATGCACAAAGGTATTTTCTGTGTATCGCAAAAAAAGATGGGAATTCATTTCTCATTGTGGAAATTTATGTTGATGACCTATTCATAACAGGAAATACATTCAAGCTGATAAAGGAGTTTAAAGAAGGTATGTAATCTAAGTTTGAGATGTCAGATCTTGGTAAACTCACTTACTATCTAGGCATTGAAGTATACCAAGGAGAAGATGGAATCAAGCTTAAGCAAGAGGGTTATGCTCAAAGAATTCTAAAGGAAGCCAGATTAGAAGGATGTAATCCAACGCAAATTCCTATGGAATTCGGATTGAAGGTCTCTAAATCCTTAAAGGAAGAAGAGATAGATCCAACTACATATAGAAGAAATATTGGATGCCTAAGGTACCTTCTGCATACAAGACCAGACCTAGCATTTTCAGTGGGAGTTGCTAGCAGATATATGCAGAGTCCAAGGAAATCACATGGAGAGGTGATAAAGCAGATACTAAGGTATCTAAGAGGAACATTCGGTTATGGTCTGAAGTTCAAGTGTAACACAGCTAAAAGGCTTGTGGGATACAGTGATAGCAGCCATAACATTGATCCAGACGATGGGAGAAGTACAACGGGTCACATGTTCTATCTAGGCTCATCACTTATCACTTGGTGTTCGCAGAAGCAGAACACGGTAGCCTTGTCTTCGTGTGAGGCCGAGTTCATGACAGCAACAGAAGCAGCTCGACAAGCCATTTGGTTACAAGACTTACTAAGTGAGATCACAAGCTGGAAATCAGAAAGATTGATTATCAGAATTGATAACAAGTCAGCCATCGAACTCACTAAGAATCATGTGTTTCATGGAAGAAGCAAACACATTCATAAGCGCTATCATTTCATACGAGAATGTATTGAAAGAGAGCAAGTTTATGTGGAGCATGTACCAGGAGTTGAACAAAAGGCATATTTCTTGACAAAGACATTGGCAAGAATCAAGTTCAAAGAGATGAGAAGTCTCATAGGAGTTCAAAATCTATCTAAGCTTGAGTTGAAGCTTAAGAGGGAGATTGTTGGATAAGCTTCAAGATTTGAAGTAAAAAGGAAATCTTCTATTAAGTTATTTAGGAGATTTTCCTATTAGGAATATGAGTTATCTATTTCCTTTTCTCATTAGGTTTAGGAAGGAGTCTAAAACCTATATAAATAAGAGGTTATGGAGAGATGTTCCGTAAGACTTAATAAGAGAATTAAGGTTGTTGAGCTAGAGATTTAGTTTTGAGAAAGTTTCTAAATCAATAAAGAAAAGCTATTCTTTATACGTTGAGTTTCTAATACTATATATATCGCAACGGGTCATGTTCACATACGTTCGGCTCACTATAGAAAATTTTCCAACAATATATCTCTATTTAGTAGTCTTTTTCCCGACAAATTTAAACTTTATTAATCAAGTAGATATATAGTTTGATTACAGGATCAAAGAAATATGTAGAATTATATCAACACAATTATTACATACACAAATATATGTGTTATATACTGAGAAAATGCCCCCTGCTTTACAAGTATGAGCTCTTTCGGACTTTTCGTTCATTCTGGGTTGCTTCCTGAGTACTGCTCTATTTAGTAATATGGATTTCCTCTTTTGGAGGACAAAAGACGTGGGTCTCCCTGACCCACAAAGGAATAACTACCCTTTGATCTTATGGTATATTTGGAAGGCCCGAAATAGTAAGTTTTTTTAAAGGAAACAACGTTTCCCCACCGGAGACGCTTCAATTAGCAACCATTGAGGCAGAAGAGTGGAGAAATGCAAACAAAAATGAGAAGGGAGAAGAGGAAGAGAATGAGAGTTTTGTGCGACCTTTGGAAAACCGTCGGCCCACTAGTATACCCTCCTCGATCCCGACATGTCGAATTGATGCCTCGTGGGTTGATAATGGTGTGACAAGTGGTCTAGGATGGTTCTTCAAGGACACTTCTGGAAGGAAATACACGGGAGCAAATGGATGTAGACGAAGCCTATCACCGCTACATGCCGAGCTGGACGGCTTAATTTGGGCAATGTCATGCATCCTGGAAGGGGGAATCTCCTCAGTAGTGATCGAGACAGACTGCTCAGATCTGTTAGCTATGACAGAAGATCCACATGAATGACCGGGATTTAAGACGGAGTCGGAATTCTACACCGACCTCAAATCTTATTTCTATTTCTTTGTTCTAATTTTAATTCCTAGGAAAGCAAATGTTTGTGCCGACTCCCCTGCAAAAGGGGCGAGAGCACGGGGTTTTATCTTTTCCCATGTAAGTCATGACGAGTCGGATCGGTCTACTCTTAGGAGTGAAAACCCGAACCGAGCAACTTTGATTTAATATATAGTGTTTTTGTTGACAAAAAAAGGGAGTTTAACAATGCTTTCAAAGGAGTAGTCTTACTCGCTAACCGATCGAGATATCGATTATTGTCCAATTTCATATTTGAGTTTTCTCTGATTTGATTTGTTTGCAGCATCATTTGGCTGAACTTTTCTTTTACAAAACACATATAGGAACCCGGTGTGTCGCAATGTAACGCTGAAACGTAGAAACATTGATACCAACACTTCCATATCAAAATCTTTGGGAAGGAACTTGTCTCTGAAACTTGTTTTCTTGATAAAATCAACATATGCCAAGATGGTTTTCGTGCCGGTCGTTGATGACCTAACAAATCCAAAGGGATTTGTGTTAATTGCCTTGACATCGAATTACAATGATGTTCGGGAAACATCAAAAAACTAAACATCCATGTTAGTTTTCACAACCTTTCGGTAATTAGTACCGAATAAACCACGGCATAGATGCCGGAATGATGAACCGCCATCAATGAATGGTTTGGATGTATACATAGAAAACCCATGGTCCGTAAGGCATGGATGTCTTCTAAACGTGCTTCTTGTCTCCATTCACGGACAGTTGACGGTGACAAGATACGAGCCCCTACTTCCCATGATCTATTTTGGAGAAGTGATGTTCTTGATTTCAGATCTGCAAATGACTCCGTCTGAATTGGAAATTGTATCCACATATGTGAGATATGAAAAACAGATTTCTTCAATGTTATCCCAATCACAGCCATGGTAACTGCCATAAAGAGATTGGATCTGATATATGTCCGATGAGAATATGCAACATCCATTGCAATTATTGAAACAAAGGAAGTAAAGAAGAATTAAAGGGGTGGAGCCACCGGCAAACACACCGGCGGCCCAAAAAATCAAAGGAAGAAAAGTTGTATTCAATCTCTATTTAGTAGTCTTAAACATAAATTATAATACCTAAACTGATTATAGATTGATTTTGAACACAACGTTCAGGTCCACACATGCATGCTCGCGGGGCACCATCCAATTAAAAAAAAAATGCTCAATAAACAGAGCTATTTCAACGAAAGTAGCTTAATAACAGAACAACACTTCTCCTATAGAAATATTCTGCATTGATGTTGGAGTCAAGATTAGCACTTTACTAAGAAGGTCTATTCGTGAGTTTAGGTCGGTCCATAATGGAAAGTCGGAAGTAAAGCCCAAGGCGGTAAAACTTAGGTTAAACCGAACTCGGGATAACCGGCTTACATTAGGGTTTAGAAAATGTTAAAGTAAAGGCGCCGCGCGATGACGTTAAATACGGAAATATACCATAAAAAGATAAAGTCGGGATTTTAGGAAATATTCGTATTTATCTTTTATTTCCTTATGTGTTAAACCGACTTATAACCCTATATAAGGGAACCCGATAATCATTCAAGGATACGCTTTTCTAAATACTTGGAGCTTGAGAGACTTTAGAGCAAATTTAACCTAAAACTCTCCGGCGACTTTACAACCATTCTTTACCGGCTTCCATCTCGGAAACGCCTGCTTACAAACCCTAATTTCCTAACTCTCACCGTGTTCAATAATTCTTCTTTTAGAATCCCTAATTTCAAACCTAAAACTCTTGCTATCTTTGGATAGACCGAGTTACGATCTTACAATTGGCGCCGACTGTGGGGATTTCTAAGAGAAATTTCTGAACGAGATGTCGAAAAATCGTAAGGAAATCGATCCAGAAAACCCTAGGGTTGAACTAAGCGATCATGAAGGAAGTGATTACGACCAAAGTGATCACGAAGATGATACGGCAAAAGACGGCCAGCAGCGGCGTGACGCCGCTAAGCCAAAGAAAGCTCGGGATGACGGTAAACATGTCCCGTCACTCAGCGAAACAGCAGCTCAAATCGAGCAAGACAAAGTCTTAGCTACTCTGATGGCCACGATCGAGTCGCAGAATGACTTGATCAAAACGTTCTCAGAAGGAATCGATCTACTGCAAACGGAACAAGCAAAGATCCGTTCAGACCAACAGTCTAGAAAGTCCAAAAGAGAGGTGCCTCCAAAGGCGAAAGACAAAGTCGCCAGACGACTAGTCTATGATACATCCGAGGAGAGCCACCATGAACAAAGCCGAAGCAGCGAATCCAGAAGCAACTCGCGCAAGGAACGCAATAAAGAGGATACTCGCGAACGGAGCTCGCATCGGAAGGAAGGGTCTGAAGAACCCAAACGGAGCGGAAGTCGGAAGCAAGATGACTGGAGCGATGAGAGGTAATCACCCGATAAAGATGAGCGCACCAATCACCAGACACGGGGCATGCATCACCGACAAAATTTGCAATATGAGAATGACTCGCACCGTGATAACTATCGCCATGAGCGAAGTATGTCGCGCGAGAAAACTCATGGAGCGTCTATTCGCGGAGCAAGTCATACCCATGTCGAGAAACAGCTGACTGAGCTCAGAGACACCCTAAAAGAGCTAAAAGGGGAAGTCCATGGCGTTAAGGGGTCCGCACCGGAGATCGACCGAATCATCGAGGAGACTCGGAGGATACCCTTCACCTCGCGCATCACAAACACGTACATAAGGCAAAGGGAGAAGCTCAGGTTGCCGATGTACGACGGCACAAAAGATCCAACGACCCATCTTACAACGTTCAAAATCATGGCGGCAAAGGCGCGGTTTTCATCAAGCGAGGAGCGTGACATCGGTTTCTTCCAACTGTTCACCGAAACCCTGGAAGGGGACGCGTTAAAATGGTTCTCCCGACTCCCGTCCAAATCGATTGACAGTTTCTCCGACCTCACATGGGCATTTGTAAGACATCACTTCGCCTACATACATAAAGACACGTCGCTAAGCGCACTGATGTCCATGACACAAGAAAAGAAGGAAACTCTGAAGGACTTCGTAGAAAGGTTCAGGGCAGTGATGACGCAAGCGGAGGCACCAGATAAGTTCACTATCGCGGCCCTGACAAATGCCGTCTGGCACGAGTCGCCCTTTTATCAGGATCTAGTCGTCAACCCGCCATTGACCATCGAAGATGCACTCCATCGAGCAAACAAATTCGTGGAATTGGAAGAGAAAAAGGTCGCATTAGCAAAAAGATTTGGTTCCGGCAAACAAGCAGATAAGAAGGAAGAGAGGGAACCTAGACAGCATTACGACAAAGGGGCCAAAACAATGGTTGTCGATAGCTCCGATAAATCCCGATCATCAAAACCGTGGAATAAACGGAATAAAGAAGCAAAGGGGAAGGCACAACAAGCAACTTCCACTACAGGGGATAAGTACTGCGAGTACCATCAAGCTACGTCGCACGACACGTCTGAATGTCGGAATCTCAGAAATGTACTCTATTCCCGACTTTCGGATGAAGAGATCAAGGCGGCCATTGAAAGACTGAAAAAGAAAGAATCAGGGCAACAGAAGGAAGACAAAGCCGACGGGCAAGCTCCCAAGCAGGATAATCCACCACGGCGTATCAAAAGCATTGCTTTGAAACGCAACCGAGAAGAAGAGGAGGGAGAGGATGAAGAGGAAACTCCCAAAACCGTCTGAGGAATCAACATGATCATGGGCGGTCTAATCTCCGTAAATGATTCGGTCCGGTCAATAAAGGTCTACGAACGCCTTGCGTTAGCCGCACAAAAGGCGCCTCAGCCAATCCTGTCAGATGATCCTCCCGTCACCTTTACCGACCAAGACCTCTATGGGACTCACTACCCCCATAACGACCCGCTAGTGGTAGAGCTGTTAATCGGAAGCTGCCAAGTGTCTCGAATACTGGTGGATACCGGAAGCTCAATAGACCTAATTTTCCTAGATACACTCAAAAAGATGGAAATTAAGGAGGAGGATATCAAGCAGAAGGCCAAGCCGCTCACCGGGTTCACAAGCGAGACGACATACACAATCGGAACGATCAAGTTGCCGGTTTACGCAGGAGGGGTTAACAGATTGGTGAGGTTTCATGTCATTGATAAACCAACCATCTATAACGTCATCCTCGGAACTCCGTGGTTATATAGTATGAAGGCGGTATCCTCGACATACCATCAATGTCTGAAATTCCCGACGCCTAAGGGTATTCAAACAGTCAAGGGATGCCAAAGCGCAAGCCGGTCGTGTTTTGCAAGAGAACATAGGATCAGAGTGCCTTCGTGCATGATCAACACGGAACACGGAAGAAAAGGTCCTGAAAAAGAACTGATCCAACAAGTCAGCATCGACGACTCCGATGCAAGCAAGTGTGTAGGGATTGGTGCGGAACTACCAGAGGGCATCAAAAAGGAATTGATCGCCTTCCTGCAGCAAAATGTTACAACGTTTGTGTGGACAATGAAGGACATGAAAGGCATCAATCCAACCATCACAACCCACGAGCTCAATATCGACCCGACTTACAAACCAGTTAAGCAGAAGAGGCGAAAGCTCGGTCCTGAAAGGGCTAAAGCAGTTAACGATGAGGTAGAGAAGTTACTTGAAGCCGGTTCCATCCAGGAAGTCAAATATCCCGATTGGTTGGCTAATCCAGTGGTCGTGAAAAAGAAAAACGGGAAGTGGAGAGTATGTGTCGATTTCACAGATCTCAATAAAGCATGCCCAAAGGATAGTTTCCCTCTGCCACATATCGACCGACTTGTTGAAGCAACAGCCGGAAATGAATTGCTATCATTCATGGATGCGTTCTCGGGATATAATCAAATCCTCATGAACCCGGATGACAGATAAAAGACGGCGTTCATCACTGAACGAGGTACGTATTGCTATAAGGTTATGCCATTTGGTCTCAAAAACGCCGGCGCCACCTACCAGCGGTTGGTCAATCGGATGTTTGCAGGCCAACTCGGCACGACAATGGAGGTTTATATCGACGACATGCTGGTCAAATCTTTGATTGCCTCTCAACACGTCGGCCATTTAAAGGAATGTTTCAACATCCTTAATCGGTACAGAATGAAGCTCAATCCAACCAAGTGTACGTTCGGAGTAACATCAGGAGAGTTCCTTGGGTATGTGGTGACTCAGAGAGGAATAGAAGCTAATCCAAAGCAGATCACAGCTATAATCGACTTGCCATCTCCCAGGAATACACGAGAGGTACAGCGCCTAACCGGCCGCATAGCCGCCTTGAACAGATTCATATCCCGGTCAACGGATAAATGTCTGCCGTTTTACGAACTCCTACGGGGAAATAAAAGATTCGTGTGGGACGATAAGTGTCAGGAGGCATTCATTCAGCTCAAGGACTACTTGTCGAACCCGCCGATATTGTCTAAACCAGAAAACGGTGAGACACTATTGCTTTATATCGCGGTCTCAACAACGGCAGTCAGTGGCGTACTAGTTCGGGAAGATCGAGGAGAACAGAAGCCGATCTTCTACGTAAGCAAAACAATGAACGGAGCCGAGACCAGATATCTCGCAATGGAGAAACTGGCCTTCGCAGTCGTCGTCTCGGCACGGAAGCTACGACCCTATTTTCAGTCGCATCCAATCGATGTATTAAGTAGCCAGCCCCTTCGGACAATCTTGCACAGCCCAGGGCAGTCTGGTCGCCTGGCCAAATGGGCGATAGAGCTAAGCGAGTACGACATCGAATACAGAAACAGGACAACCGCCAAGTCGCAGGTAATAGCTGATTTCCTTGTAGAATTATCACCTGAATTGGATGTCAGTACCGAGATAGAAGACAAGAATTGGAAGCTGTTCGTCGACGGGGCTTCATCGAAAAAAGGATCCGGGATAGGGATACGCCTCATATCACCAACCGGCGAAATATTAGAGCAGTCATTCAAGTTGGGTTTCACGGCGTCCAACAACACAGCCGAGTATGAAGCTCTATTAGCCGGTCTCAGATTAGCCAGAGAAATCGGAGTACGACATCTCTTGGCCCATTGCGACTCCATGCTTGTGGCAAACCAAATCAATGGAGACTATGAAGCTAAAAAAGAGCGAATGGAGGCTTACCGAAAGACGGCATTAGAGCTCACTAGTTCCTTCGAATTCTTTGACATTGTCCAGATACCAAGGAAAGAGAATGCACCAGCAGACGCACTCGCGTCACTGGCATCGAATCCCGATCTCTGTCGACGGATCCCGGTAGAAACGATCCACGAACCAAGCATCCCGCCCCCCGAAAGTGATCAAGAAGAACCTGGCGAGGATGATATGTGCTTTAACGTTCAAGCAAAGAACACCGATCTCATTGCTTTTCTAACTGACGACAATGAGGATTGGCGACTCCCAATAAGAGCATATTTAACAGAAGGAAAGCTTCCGGAAGACAAATGGGAAGCGCGACGACTTAAAGTCAAGAGTGCACGATACACTTTACATAACGGTATCCTTTATAAATACTCGGCTAATAAAATCCTCCTCAGATGCATACACGGAGACGAAGTAAGTCGGGTTCTCGAAGAGACGCACTCTGGAGAATGCGGCAACCACTCCGGAGGCAGGTCTCTCGCCCTCAAAATCAAGCTGAACGGTCACTATTGGCCGACTATGATAGCCGATTGCGAGACCTATTCCAACAAGTGTGAAAAGTGTCAGCGTCATGCGCCATTCATACATCGACCTACAGAACTGCTTACAACTTCGACCGCGGCTTATCCATTCATGAGGTGGGCAATGGATATCGTTGGACCATTACCATTATCCAATCAAAGGCGTTTTTTACTTATCATGACCGACTATTTCACAAAGTGGGTAGAGGCCAAAGCTTACGCCGCAATCCATGATGTCCAGGTCCTGAACTTCGTTTGGAAGCACATCATATGTCGGTTTGGATTGCCATATGAGATCGTCACAGACAACAGGTCGCAATTCATCTCGAACACATTCGAAGGGTTCTGCAAAAAATGGGATATACGTCTTAGCAAGTCGACACCAAGATACCCGCAAGGCAACAGACAAGCTGAAGCTACGAATAAGACCATTATTGCCGGCATCAAGAAGCCCCTTGAGAGCAAAAAAGGAGTTTGGGCAGACGAGTTAGATGGTGTCCTCTGGTCGCATAGAACGACACCCCGCAGCGCAACAGGAGCCACCCCATTCTCCTTAGCCTTTGGCGTAGAAGCAATGGTACCGGCCGAGGCTAACATTTACACTCTCCGCCGGTCTCTCATGCCGCACCATACCGAGATCAATGAAAAAATGCTAATCCAGGCTCTCGACACCTTAGAAGAAGAACGGGATCGAGTCCTACTCAGAATTCAAAATTACCAACAGCTCGCAGCTCGGTACTACAACCAGAAAGTCAAGGAGCGACACTTTCAAGTCGGTGACTACGTCCTCCGCAAAGTTTACGAAAACACCAAAGAGTGGAGAGCAGGCAAACTCGGGGCGAAATGGGAAGGACCTTACAAAGTCACAAAAGTCGTCAAGCCGGGAGTCTACGAGCTTGAGTCAATGAAAGGCAAAGCTTTACCGCGATCCTGGAATTCGGCGAGTCTGAAAGAATACTTCTAAGACGGCAAGACTATCGCCAAAAAAAAAGTATTATGAACTACGAGTGACTTGATTCTTCCTCGGGAGATACGTAGGCAGCCTTTACCGGCACAGACAGTCACAAATCTAATAAAAATTTCATTTTTTCAGTTAATTTGCCGCCTTGAAAGCCCTGCAAAAACCAAAACAGGTAAGTCCTTTCATTAAGTATTTGAATATCCTTAATATTAACAAAGCCGAGTCAAAGTAACTCGCAGAAAGCCGAGTATCTAATAAAGACTCGCACCAGCATCACGCCTCCTGGCCAGGGGTGTGGTCTTCCTTGCGCACGAGGTGCACATCGTGGTAAGGAAAAGCCGGAATCCGTCCCGCAAATTCTTCGTGGTAGGAGATAACAAATAAGTCGAGCGCAAAAGACTTGCACATTCTCCCGCCCTTAGAATAAAGCCGAGCATCTATAAGCCTCGCAAACCGCCTTATGGCAAGAGTCGCTAAATTGTTTGAGCTTGACAACGAGTTTAAATACAAAAGAGTTTCGATCTGGTTACGAGCACGTATTCCAAGTCACGAAACCGACTAGACTCGCTGAAAACAAGCTTAATACGATATTAGTACGACTTAAAACAAACTGAAGTCGCTATCTGATTAAAACTGTCAAAGACAAGTTTAAAACAAGAATAGTCCGACTCTGTTAAAGTCGCTATCTGATTAAAACTGTCAAAGACAAGTTTAAAACAAGAATAGTCCGACTCAGTTAAAGTCGCTATACGATTAAATTTATCAAAAATAAGTTTCTACTTGTTTAAATAATTTTAATACAATTGCACGACTTCGTGATAAAAGTCGCTACAAGCTTAAATGCAGTAGCAAGACTTGGTCACACGACGAAAATCTATATTTGATTTGTCAAATTCGAAACCGCAATTTGATTAAGTTTGACCAATAAGCTATAGACTGATTCAAATATCAAAGCTTAAAACAAACTTAAGATAAATTGTGCTTAAATTAAACAGAAGTTAAGGTTTGCAAAATCAAAATAAACTTTATTACCAAGCGGAAACAAAAGAAATAGGGCTTCAGTCAGCCCCAGCCGACGACTTCCCAGGTTCGCCGACCTCTCCGGGACCGCTCTTCGCAGTGATCTAATCCTGCACCTTAGGAGCGCCTTCTAAAGCCGCGACCTCAGAACGGACAGACTTGACGAGGTCAGCAGGAACCGCCTCCAGAATTATCCCATGATTTGTTCCAAACTGGTCGACATCCGACGGAATAGGAGGAGGGGAATCATGAGAACGATCGAGAAGAGGATGATGTATTGGAGAGAGGACAAATGTGAGCTCCTCCTTCGTCACGACATTCATGTCGTCCAACTCCGCATCAACCGCAACCTCGTCCGCGGCAATCTTATCCAGGACGGCCTGAGGAATCAGCACGCCCTGCTCGCTGAGTTTTATCAGACATTTCTTGAGCCCAGAAATCTGAGCCTGCTTAACTTGAAGCGCAACAGCATCTTCTTGATCCTTGATGTAGCGCTGGATAAGATCGAAATGAGTATGCGCCTTTGTCCTAGCAGCGGCTTCGACTCTCTCCCTTTCTTTGCGAACCAAGTCGAGGCAGGATTTCTGCAGCTTCTGTTTCTCCGACTTAAACTTAAGAAAGTCGGCCTTCGACTTCTCTTCGGCCTGTTTGAGCTTACCCTCGAGAACCAGGTTGTTCCCTTCCAATACCTTCTTCTCCTCTTTAATCTTCTTGAGGAGATCGTCCCGCTTAGTGACCGCGTCAGCCAGCTTCTTTTGGGCCCAGGAACTTTCCCAAGCCACATGATTAGAGGCCGCGATCATCTGAAAATAGCGCGAAGAACGTTATCTCGGCAAAACGATGCAAAATTTAATATAAGAAACTTACTGTAGCTTCGGCGTGCTTTAGCCGGACGATAGCATCCGAGTGAGGCAATTCCTCCAAGACCGGCCAATCCGACTCATTTCCTCTCACACACGTCAGCATATCGAAGCAGGCCTGGGGATTATTGATGAAGGGGACCTCACTTGCATATTGATAAGCGAAGTTGTGAATAGAAGGGCAGACTTCTCCTTCCTTCACCTCACGCCTTGGTCGCACCAGGATGAGTTCCTTGTTAGATTCAAAAGGTTTCGAACTACCAGACGAATCGGAGACGGTCCCCTTAAATTTGTAGAATCGCTTCCACGGATCTTTTTTCTTAGCAGGTTCTCCAGAAGCCCCCACCTCAGCAGGAGCGTCCTCGGCTGGCTTGCTCGTGTGGGACGCCTTCTTTGCCGACCTCTCCTGAGCCGGCTTATCCTCTGCAGGCCTTTTCTTTGTGGGAACCTTAGGCGGAAGATTGGAAGGATTTACCAACAGCGCAGTGGACTTCTCGCCGACATCGGAAGATTGATTACCGCCTTGAGAAGGTAAAGGTTTATCCTTATCTTTCGACGACTTAGCGGAAGAAGGAGGCTTGGATGAAATCTCCTTGGAAGTCAACGGAGTCAATTCTTTTAACTTTTCCCATCCTCTTAGGCTTGACGAGCTGATCAGGGGTCACCTTCGTCTTGGTATTCCACTTAACTGAAAGCAAAAGTTCAAAACACAGAGCATATAAGCGTCGACTTAAAAAAAAAGGGGGGAGGATGAGTGAAGAAAACTAAAACAAGAGATTTGTACCTTTGGAAATCCGAGAAAGAGACTTGCCAATACGTTCCCGAGTGAGATCTGACCACTTACGAAGACCGAGAGCTTGGATCTTCTGGAGAATCGAAAAGAAATGATCCGGGTACGGCTTAAGAAACGGATGGTACACTGCAAAAACAAAATGGAATTGAGTAAATCATCCACACTAATAGCGGTAAGATCAGAACGACATCTACCAAGTTGTGTATTCCATGACGTTCGGATAAGCTCTCTAAGGTCGTCGGGAACAACCAAGGAAGATATCTCGACATAAAAATAATTTCGCTGCCAGTTACTAATCTTGCTAGGCGCGTCTGTCACGACTCGATTGCCACTCTTAAACTTCACCGCAAAACAACCCGGGATGGTTTTCGACATTGGATTAATCAAAGTCGCCTCCTCAAAGAAATTAACGGTTATCGTTACATCGGCCTCGGCTCCAAGAACGGGAAGATCGACCATATGGCGAACTGCGACCGCGGACAATTGAGATATGGCAATTTCGCGGCGGTGACAGTAGGAAATCAGCAAATCGGGAAGAGGAAACCAGCAGCGACCTCCCGCGGAATCAGTATTGATAAAATATGACTCGTACAAAGTCATGTAGCCCAGTGGAGGATTCCAAGGACGGTCAAGCGTGCCGGGGATGAGAAACTTAATTCGCGGGTCTGCTCCACATCCTTGAAGCGTAGAAACAACCGACTCCACATCAGACCGCGTCTCGAAAACGTTATCAAATATCTCGGAAGGAAGAACCGAGATGTCATCACCGACAGTGTCGGATTCAATTCCTTCAATATCTACATCTTCGTCGGAACCTTCAGGATCCGAGTCTCGAAGCTGCGGAATAAGAATCTCACCCTGACCAGAGTTTTCCGCGTCATCTTTCCTACGTAACAGCTATTGATGATAGATAAATTCCTCAGCCGCACGGTAGCCGGGATGACCTCTTAAATCGGAGGACGTGGTGGCAGACGACGAGCTGGACGATGTATCATGACGACTTAATGAACCAGAGGATACGGGAACGACTTCTTTATCCTTACGTTCCGAGCAACGAACTAGCGACATACTTAACAGTTGAAACAATAAAGGGTAGAACGGATCTAATCCTAGGAGAAACGACTGAGCAACGCCGGAAAAGATAATCGGAAAATAAAACCAGTGGAGAGCGAAAATTACCTCAAATTTTCTTCAACCCAAGAAGAAGTGAAGAAATGAGAAGAGAAAGGGGAATATATAGACGAAATGGAGGCATCGTGGTAGAGAAGCCACTGAAGAAGGCGCCTCGTTTCTCGCACCCATCAATAGGGATCATGATTACCTAGACGACGCCTCGATTCCCACGACCGGTTAGGGTAAAACCCAATACGGTCCCGAAAGATTAAAATTGAATTAATTCTTCACTAAACCGGATCAATCTTGGCCATGGACCGAACTGCTCATTTGGCTCGGGCCGAAAGGAGGGCCCACCTCGACAAAAATATGGGCCAACAAAATCATTTCCTAAACCATATAGGTTAACTCCTCGTAATGACGACTTGAGTCCAGGTCGTCACACTGGGGGGGTTTATTGTTGGAGTCAAGATTAGCACTTTACTAAGAAGGCCTATTTGTGAGTTTAGGTCGGCCCATAATGGAAAGTCGGAAGTAAAGCCCAAGGCGGTAAAACTTAGGTTAAACCGAACTCGGGATAACCGGCTTACATTAGGGTTTTGAAAATGTTAAAGTAAAGGCGCCGCGCGATGACGTTAAATACGGAAATATACCATAAAAAGATAAAGTCAGGATTTTAGGAAATATTCGTATTTATTTTTTATTTTCTTATGTGTTAAACCGACTTGTAACCCTATATAAGGGAACCCGATAATCATTCAAGGATACGCTTTTCTAAATACTTGGAGCTTGAGAGACTTTAGAGCAAATTTAACATAAACTTTCCGGCGACTTTACAACCATTCTTTACCGGCTTCCATCTCGGAAACGCCGGCTTACAAACCCTAATTTCCTAACTCTCACCGTGTTCACTAATTCTTCTTTTAGAATCCCTAATTTCAAACCTAAAACTCTTGCTATCTTTGGATAGACCGAGTTACGAACTTACAGAGATTGGATCTGATATATGTCCGATGAGAATATGCAACATCCATTGCAATTATTGAAACAAAGGAAGTAAAGAAGAATTAAAGGGGTGGAGCCACCCGCAAACACACCGGCGGCCCAAAAAATCAAAGGAAGAAAAGTTGTATTCAATCTCTATTTAGTAGTCTTAAACATAAATTATAATACCTAAACTGATTATAGATTAATTTTGAACACAACGTTCAGGTCCACACATGCATGCTCGCGGGGCACCATCCAATTAAAAAAAAATGCTCAATAAACAGAGCTATTTCAACGAAAGTAGCTTAATAACAGAACAACACTTCTCCTATAGAAAGTTAGGAATCCTATTCTGAAACCAAACAGCTTTATGTCAAAGCGAGTGGTTGAAATTCCAAAAACTGTTCGCTGTTAAGAAATTCATAATCCGTGAATTGTTTGAAACTTTGAATGTTTGAGATTTGGTATGTAATACCAATTTAGCGTCTCCATTTACTTAAAGTAGGAGCTTGTTGAAGTGAAAATTCACATTCAGTAACCAAACTCTAAGAAAGTAACGCCATTTGGAGTGGTATAATGACCCTTCCGTCCATACGAATTTCGGTGTGGGAATGTATTACCCTGGATTATGGATCTTGCTTCCAAATGTCGGACATAACCTATAAAACACTATTTTTTGCTATGTCCATCTTCTGACTTTCATCATTTTGATTACTGAACCCATCACAAGTATTTTCGTTTTTGTCAGGTTATAATGAACCTGTTCGGTAGAAATCTATAGGTCAAAGTTTATCTTTATTAGAAAGCAGACTAAGATCGACAAACGAACATGATAGTGCGAGATCGTCAATTAATGAGTTCGCTTACAATTCGAGACGTGCTAGTTTCTAGAGAGAAAAGGTAATTAAATGCACAAATCCCAAAAAGTTACAGTATGTACAGTAAAACAATCTATTTATAGTAAATACGGTCGTACTTTTGTACGAGCCATTGACTTTTTGTCAAACTCGTAACGAATGGGCCATACTTTTCAGGTGAAAAGTGGGCTGAGCTGTCCTTGTTTTGGAGCCAAGTTGAATAAGATGGCGAGCTAAGCTTGAGCTGAATAGGTTTGATCGTGAGCTAAGCCGAATCAGTTTTGAGCTGAGTCACACATTCTCTAAGTGAAGAATCTTTGTTTTTGATTGTTGGGCTGATTTATTTTATTATTAGACCAATCACGATGAAGAAAATATGTTGTTTAGGTTAGACTAATGGATGTGTGCTAAATCCATATATTATAATCATATAATGGTTTCATTGGAGAAATAAGAAAATATCGATTTGACAATGAAAAAATCTCGGTTGAGCCAAGTATAAAGAAGTTATTGCTACACCAATTGTTACCCACATAAATAAGATTCATAAGGAGTTAAAGGAAGCAAAACATAACTCAAAAGAAGATACAATGGAGTTCGAAAAGATTCATAAAACCTCTAAAACCCCCTTTGTACCATCAAATCACTTTGTAAATATAATTAGCCAATAACTTAAACGTAGTTCAACAATAATGAAAACGATAATCTATGAAGAAGCAAAACCCACCGACAAAAAAAAAAACATCCAACAAAATCATCCTTTAACCCTTGAGCTCTTATTCCCTGAAATTGCATTCTTGACTCAGATCAAGATTCAGAATCTCAATCTTGAGTTTCGTTACGTTTTCCAGCAACTTCACTTTCCCTCACTTCCAAAAGCTTCCCAGCTTCTTCATCACTAGCCTGAACCTTCTTCTGCGCATCTTTCGCCTTCAACGCCTGCAACTTGCAATGATTGTAATACCCAACACCCAAAAACGCAAGCCCGTAACCGAAAAGATTCAGCGGCGTCACCGTATCCTTAATCACAGACCACGAGAAAGCGATCAAGAGCCAGTCCTTAACCACACCAGCAACATTCATAGTCAAAGCAGAAGTCTTCCCAACGAGAAGAAACACAGCAAGATTCAACGCAAACGCACAAACCGAATTGGTTCCGAAAATAACGAAATCGAAATGGAAACTCGAAGTATCTCTCAGAACCGGAAACTCCACAAAGATCCAAGGGACAGAGAGGAAGACCAAACAGCAAGGAGCAACGTAATAAAGAGAAGTGATTGGGTTAAGATTGATGCCTTTAGATGTAAGCAAGATCTGAATCAGAACCAACCTCGTAGCTTCGAAAGCAACAGCTCCAAGCTGAAGAACAACACCCCAAACATCGAACTTAGCTTCACCGTAAGCAGCGATCGCGACACCGAAAGAGATCGAGAGCATGTTGGTCATGGTCTGAGATTTAAATGTCTCTTTCTTCAACAAAACTCCGATCGAGTAAACGGCGACTGGCATCAGGGCTTTGAGCATCTGAATGAAGGAGACAGAGAGGTAGATGTAAGCGGAGTTCGATAACCAGAGGGAGAGTGAGTACAACGCTCCGATGGGTACGACGGATCTGAGGTAAGTCTCGCGAGACATTGAGACAGGCTCGACGATTTTGAAGACTTTGATGAGGATTACGGCCAAGGAAGAGCAGAAAGCCATGTGAATCATGGTGAGTGTGATTGGGTAAGGCCAATTGTAGAGCTTCTTGTCGAGGATGTATTTGTTGTAGACGATCACCGTGAAGCTGAGGAAGATCCAGATTGCGACATAGGTGTAAGAGAGGAGGATCTTCTTTATGACACCGTCGCTCAGTGCGCGACCTTTCCCCATGGTGGTGCGTAGGATAAGCGGTGGTGCGCAGGATAAGCAGAGATGTGCGCAAGATAGATGAATCTCTGTTTCTCGCTATGTCAAATGTGTGGGTTTAAAAGTAAGATAAGACTTTCCGTTTGGATCGTCTAATGTAGAGGAAGGGCTTACGTGACTGTTATGCTACGTGGCGAAAAGGTGCTTGGCTATTTGACGATTGGCTTATGGTGGACCCGTATTTAATTAGTTTTCTATATTTTATGCAATATGTGAATAAAATATGTTTTGTTTTCAAGTTCTTTTTAGCCACCTACGTTTTGTTATACGATTTACGAAATGGTCCATTTATTTTCTGTTTTCTTTTAATGTTGCGGAAAGCTCACAGAAAGGAACCTGAATTCTACCTTAAGTAACTAATTTAGTCAGATTCTAAAAAAACACAATTTAGTCAAATTTAAATATATGACAATAATAACATTTTTATAATTATTTTAGTACAGTTTGTAATACTTTTACTTTCGTCATTATGTTCTATATAACGGAGATCAATCAGACGAATTCTCAAAATTATAAAATTATGTTTTAACATTTAAAATATTCACAATGACCAGCCATAATTGAAATAACAGTAAATAAACTTAAATTTTAGCCTTCTAATCTTAAATATTCTTCTATTTTTATAAAGAGATTCATTTTATTATGTTTTTTTCTCAAATTACACATACTAAGAAAAGTATCAAAAATTATATTTTATCCCTTATAAATGGATTAAATATTTTTTCCTCTAATGAATATATTGAAACATTAGGAATTAAATTGTATTTTTTCTCAAAGTTTTACATTAGAAATAAAAACTATATTTTTATACAACAAAAACAAAATCTTAAAATAACATTCTTTGCCGAATAGGAGTCATTATTACCCCTCTTATCCCATTATATAAAACGTCTAATAAATTTATCCTTGTTCCATTTTATTTTACAAGTTTCTATGAAAAAAAAAGAATATTTGATTGTTTGTGATTATTTGTATCTTTTTTTTTGCTGGCCAAATTTCATTAAATTATCAAAATGACAATTTATATTTTCTTCTTAAACTTTCTGTTTTTAACCGAAAAATCATATACATGAGAGATATCATTTTTATTTAAACCAACAACTCAGTCATTGCATAAAAGTATGCGAGATGATGCCTAAAGTTTCTCAACTATTGATTTATTTCGATTGAACCATTATGGAGTATTTATTTTTGCTGAAACATTGCTTTACTCTATTTAATCTCAACTCTTTCAGTAACCAATTTTGCCAGACATCGTAATGAATGAAAGGAATTTTTATTTTACGATACCTTAAAATGATTACTAATCCCCAAACCTATTAGTAGAACTAATTAAATGATTTAATTAATGGAAACTTGTAACGAAGAAATGCGAATTAAATGAAGGGGTAGAGCAACGCTTAAACAAAAAGTCAACGTTTAGACAGAGCGCGTGAGATTCACGCATCGCGACAGTTTCGCTGCGTTCCTCTTACGTTGCATTTGGTGGTGCGATTGTAGTTGCCGTAACGTTTGGTGACTTAATACTTCGCGGGTCGAGACAAGAGTTTGTTGACTTGTCAAAACGAATCTTGTCTTTTGCTCGCCTCATAGAGTTCGATGTTTTGATTTTTGTTAATTTGTTGTGTTTGCTGAATTACTCGCTTTTGTCAACAAATTTTAATTTATTTTTCTTGTAGACAATTTACAATTTCTAGATTCAAGTTTTGTAATGTTTCTTATTTGATTATCTATATGTGGATAATTTGATTGACGGTATCTTACTATCGGTTTTTTTGTTGAGAAAAAAATCTTTTTTATATTGATTTTTTCCATTTAAAAAAAAAACATAACATACAATTTAAACATAAACCTAGATAATTGGACTATTTAATCTGGAGAATGCCA
Organism: Orychophragmus violaceus; assembly: GCA_030180135.1. Taxonomy (NCBI): domain Eukaryota; kingdom Viridiplantae; phylum Streptophyta; class Magnoliopsida; order Brassicales; family Brassicaceae; genus Orychophragmus; species Orychophragmus violaceus. The sequence continues at coordinate 63,089,631 of CM058236.1, read as the reverse complement.
ACATTGGATGCAAATGAACAGTTCCCTTGGATACTATGGTATATTTGGAAGAGCAGGAATGATATGGTATATAATAATATCGATCGTGATCCCAATGAGACATTACGGCTTGTAGAAACGGAATACTTATCATGGGAAGGAGCCCATGCAGGCACAACAGATAGTATACAAAGGAATATGGGAAATCCAGACTCTACCATACATGCTGAAATACATAAGGGCCAATGGTGTTTTGTTGATGGATCATGGAAGGAGGGGGATTTGTTTACTAGCTATGGATGGTACAGTTGCTATGAAGGAGGGGTAAATATTCAGCTGGGAGCTCGGAATAACAGATATAGTCTTTCGCCGCTTCATGCGGAATTTGAGGCACTTATTTGGGCCATGGAATGCATGGAGTTTTTCGATCAAAAACACATTACCTTTGCAACAGATTGTTCAGAAGTGGTGAGGATCGTCTCTGATGCAGAAAATTGGCCAGCCTTTTCAGCTTACACAGAAGAAATCGACAAGAGGAAGATGACCTTTACGTCTTTTACTCTCAAGCACATATCCCGCACGCAAAATCAGACAGCAGATAGGCTAGCACGAAGTGCTAGACTCAGGCAGTCATCAAGCACACATATTGGGCCGGAACCACCGATATGGATGATAGGAAACTAGTGTTCTACATTTCTACTTTGTTGTCAAAAAAAACAAAAAAAAAAAACCTAGATAAAACAAAAACAAATGAGAAAAAACGTTTTAATTAGAAATTTAAACCAGAGTCGGTTTAGCAATATAAACAAGGAAAAAAAAATATAGAAAAATGTTGATGGTGACCGGCAAATTCATCGGAGCAGATATGGTTGGGCAAAAAACCCGAAATCGAAATACCGAACCGAACCCGAACCGAAAATGAAGAACCGAACCCGAACCCGAACCGATAAAATATCCGAATGGGTCCTAAACCTTTATACCCGAAGAACCGAAACCGAACCCGACCCGAACCGAGAACCGAATGGATACCCGAAATATCCAAACTACAATTATATATCCAAAATATTAATTATATTTAGACTTAACATAACATAATTATTTAAAACTATAATTACAAACTCGTACATATTGGTTAGTTTTAGATCAAAATAGCTAAAATACCCAAAATAAATGAAATATACGAAATTTATTGCTATATTTATTTCATTTTAACAATTTTTTGTACAAATTAACCAATTTTTATTTTTGTTTTATGATTTTATGGGTACCCAGACCCGAACCGAATCCGAATGGAACCGAACCGAACCCGAACCGAAATTATAAAATACCCGAATGGTTTTTATATGCCTATGCCCGAAAACCCAAAAACCCGAAATACCCGAACCGAACCAGAACGGATACCCAAACCGAATCCGAACGGATACCCAAACGCCCAGGCCTAGAAGCAGAGAACCACCATGTTAATTAAAGCACCCACCAAACCACACTGCCTAGACAAGAACTAGAAAAGAAGACAACTTTTAAAGGAAGGTGATCGTGAATCGCTACCAATAAGAACAATTTGGGGAAAGAAGAAAAGGAATTGCTTGACTTAAATCTGTCGTGCTAAAAAATACCAACTTAAAAAATTTGGACAAAAAGTTAGGAGACTTTAGAATAGAAACGGCATCGGTATATCTGAAAAGAGGACAAAAAACCTAGATATATCCCTTTCCAAAAATCAAATCACCGTCGCTATAAAGGCCCTGTTCATTTCGCAGTCGCTAACGACCAGAGACAATCGCTATGTTGTTCGTTTTAGAGTCGATGCGACTGTCGCTAATTTTGTTTTTAAAATCGCTATACAATCGCTATTAAAATCAGCGACCAGATTTTTAGTCGCCAATCGCTGATTTGGAATTGCTGCGACAGTCGTTGTCGCCAGCAACTATCAAACGAACATGATTGAGTCACTGTCGTTGTCGCTGTCGCTGTCGCTGTCGCTGTCGATGTCGCTGTAACAGCGACTGTCAAACCAACATGTTTCGAGTCGCTGTCACTCTGCGAAACGAACAGGACCGAACACACTAAACAAGATCTGTCATCGTCCTTATGACAAACGAAATATACGTCTGAGAGTTGCGGAAAGATCTTACTATCATTGCTTATAGACATAATTGTAACGCCCCGTCCGCCCCTACCGGTGAGTCACCCATCCCTCTTCCGGGCTCGTGGGCCCCACCCCTGTCCGACGGTCGGTGCATTATTTTTCGTAGGTCCAACCGATTAATTTACTGACCCTACAATCATCCCTGACCTTTTCCCATGTGTTTTGTCCTCACACACATGCTACCACGAGTCACTTCCCGAAGGTCACCCATCTTGGGACTACTCCAGCCCAAGCACGCTTAACTCTGGAGTTCTTTCAGGCAAGTGACCGGAAAAAGTAAGTGTACTTGATGACATAGGTAACCAAATTAATTCATTTAAGCCTTTCCACATATATCACAAACCGGGATGTTACAATCCACCCACTCTCACAGAGCACAACGCCCTCGTTGCGCACCAGGATCGTTATCTTTGATGGTGTGAGCCCTCACTGACTTCACACGTATCCTCGGATTCGGCTCTGATACCACTTTGTAACTCCCCGTCCGCCCCTACCGGTGAGTCATCCATCCCTCTTCCGGGCTCGTGGGCCCCACCCCTGTCCGGCGGTCGGTGCGTTATTTTTCGTAGGCCCAATCGATTAATTTACTGACCCTACAATCATCACTGACCTTTTCCTATGTGTTTTGTCCTCACACACATGCTAGCACGAATCACTTCCCGGAAGGTCACCCATCTTGGGACTACTCCAGTCCAAGCATGCTTAACTCTGGAGTTCTTTTAGGCAAGTGACCGGAAAAAGTAAATGCCCTTGATAACATAAATAATCAAATTAATTCATTTAAGTCTTTCCACATATACCACAAACCGGGATGTTACAATAATGTTTTCAGTTACTATCACTGTAAGCAAACAAAAGTACATCATGTAAATAAGTTTTGTCATTTTTCTTTAAAAAAAACTGTCGGTCACTGTGTGCATCACGTATTTGATTATCTATATGTGGATAATTTAATTGACGGTATCAAAATATCGTTGCTTATAGACAATCTTTTCAATTACTATTTCCTAAACAAACAAAAGTAAATCACATCAATAAGAAAAAGACAAAAATAGTTCTAATAATGTTGTATACATTGCCTAAAACGTTGTTAAGCAACATCAACATAATGATTTGTTTCTTTTGTTGAATTATTGTTAACATCAGTAACCTCTCAATTTCCCACGCATAATTGATCAGTGCATTTACCCATAGACATTCGAATCTTTGGTTCATATTCGAATAGGAACCTATCGGATCCAAATGTGTCAGGTATAGAAGTTTAGGATTTAGTGAGTATCTATAGAGGTGTCACTTTAAATTGAGTTCGGTTTTTCTTGATTTTGGGTCGGTTTGAATCTAAAACTTAAGAAACCGTAGAATATTCGATAAAATTCAACTCTCAAACTATTTGGATATTCGGGTACCGATATCATTTTTTATTCGAATAGTGAAAAAATACATGAATTAGTTCATAATATTCGAACATAAAATCTTTAGTTTTACAAAACATTGACATCAAAATAAGAAATAAAAGATCGTCCTAAACTTGAGAAAATATAAGTTGTTGAATAATTGAAAAAAAACATGAAATACATAAAAAAAGTTCCATAGACAAAGAAAATGCACTTAGAACAAGTCTTCTAAACTTATTCATTCTTTCATGATTTCATCTTTAACTCCTCACTCATCGTCTCTAAATTGTCTCTATTATCTGCTTTTGAAAATGATAAATAGAATGTTGGAACTTTTAACAAAAACTTATAAGTTATTAAAAAGAAAGGAAAAATACTTAGATAGTTAGACTTACTTCTTTGAGTATCATCTAATTTTCCAAGAGAAATTATTCAATGGTAACAGAACCTTTATTACGCATTCGAATCTCACACTTCAACCATTGTTAAACACACATCAATACTTCATTGGTGTAGTATATCAAACTATTTCTACTCGGCTCTAAAATGCGACCATTTGTGTTAAACACATATTCAGATGCAACCAACGAAATTTGAAGTGAATATACATCCCTAACCACTTGTGATAGAACAAGATACTTTGGAGTATTAACCTTCCACCATGAAAAAACATCATATTCAGTTTCTCGAAAAACCATTAGTCTCGATATATATTTTCTGTCAAATACAACTTTTGCTCACTAGTTGATTCTTGATGTCCTGTTTATAATACCATCTTTTTGTAAACCAAATTCATTTTTCACAACCTAAAGGGCCGTGCTTAACATGTATTGAAAAGGAATTTTTCCCCAGGCCCCTAATAGACATAAGGTTTTTAGGGCCCTTAATTTACAAAATTTTTGTATAGTTTAGTGTTTAAGTGAGTAAGTAAACAACCACATGGTACCAGGTTTGATTCCTACCCGTTGCAGACAATTTTCCTTTGAAATTTGCCGTGAGCCTCCCTCTACCTAAGCACGCCAAACGACCACGCCTAACCATGTTTAGTCTACCTAACTCTTGTGCTTGAGAAGAAGTACTTGATGCATCACTTGTAGTTCTATTCATAGAACTTTTACTAGAACTATACTCATGAAACAACTTCTTCAAAAGATCTATGACTGGTTCATATATCTATTTAGCAATCAAACTATCTTTCCCATATAACTTGTAAAAATAAAGATGAGAAAAATTCATTTTGTTCATCGGGTCAAACACAATAGCCAATATCAACATCAGGCCTATCTCCGTTTTTTTCCTTGAATGGATCCCAAAACTTATCTAATTTAGAAATCACACTCGCAGCTTTCTTCGGCAACTCTTCATCAGGATCAAAGCTCAATGATGTGAGTTTCCTTTGAATTATTACCATCTCATTATAAATTTTATGACACCTTAGATGAAGAAAGGACAAGAGTAGGATCATAAAAGATGCCAAGGAAGCTAGGTGACATGTCTATATCTTCTCAATCTTCTTGGACAAGCGTTCCAATCCTCTTCACCTTCTGTGAACCCAATTTTTCTTGAAAGTGATCATTATATAGCTTGTCCTCAGCCTTCATCTTTTCAAACGCGGCCATAAAGTCCATAGATCTATTCAAGATCAGGTAGGTTGAATTTCATCTGGTTTCGCAATCCAACGATAGGCTTCCCATTGTCATATTCTTCCATGACTCAACACATAGCTGAAACGAAATCAACCTTGGTGTAGATGACCTCACATAACTCACACCTGAAGGATTGTTTAGTTTATCCTGATTCAATTTCTCATTGATTGATCCTACTAAACATGCTTGGATCTAGGTTCTCTTGCTGAATCATAAAAGATCTCACCTAATACCTTGTTATGCAGCGGAATGGAGAGGTATGAGTCAGAGATCAGCAGAACCGCCAAGAGACAGCTCCTCCAAAGGTTCACACACGCACACTTCAGGAAGTTGGCTGCTAGACCAAGGAGGTGGGAGGCGCAGAAGAAGAGAGAGAGAGGCGCAGAAGGCTGAGAAAATTAGAGAGCTAGGTCAAGTTTTATTCATTAAAACCCCTTCTAGTTCTCATGGGCTTTTGGGCCCAAATCTCAGTCTGATTAAATCCCTTAGATTTAATCAGGCCCTTTAATCTCTCTAAGTACAGTAAATGCCTAGCACTTTTACCGTACCTCTGCTGAACCGTTCCTTCATAGTTTCCTGTTAGCTTAGGCGTGTGACCCATATGGGATCATATAATAAAGGCAATAAGTTCAAGACTTATAGATCATGAGCGGACTCTAGCAAGCCATCATGACCCCCAGTATTATATGACTTATGTCTGATCATTGACATACTCTTACTTTCTAGAGACAGTACAGAGATTACTGGACATAATTCCAACAATCTCTCACTTGTACTGGAATCTCTGTATTCATAATCCTTTTGTCTCAATATCTCGATTAGTCATAAGGCAAGATGAGTGTCATCCTTATAAAGCCTAATCATGTTCATCGGACTCTGATATGATACTGACAATCCAAACGACTCGGGACAGTCCGTTTGAGCATGGCCATGCATTTTCCAGTATTCAAATCTCCGATTGGCCTAGAGATATTCACTCCATTTATATTGGAGGGACAAATCCCGTCTTGTTCCATCACTGTAAACTACTCATTTCATAATACACCCAAACAAGGTCCTTATAACTATCGCTTAACGACAGCGTTAGACAATGATCAAAGCGCATCAGTTGATGTGCAGTCACATGCATGCGAACTCAGGTCTAAGGACTATACTCTATAGTCGTAGTAAGAATCTCTTATGACACAGATATAAATATCCTGAAGAGTTCTTATAAGCGGGTCTTGTCCGGTCGTATGTACCCCAACATACACCTATGTACTGACTTTGATGCCGTGCATCTATGACATCCTGAGACTTTGTCATAAGTCACATACCAATCTAGTCTCACGCGGTTGTTGGTGTTCCAATTTCAACAACCTTCGACTAGGGACAGGATGATATAAGCCATCTATCAAATATAGGGTCTCATTATCAAGCTAAATGACTTCGATAACTCAAGATCAAGTCACTTACTTCGATGACCTATAAAATGGTTTATATCATTTTGGAACGATTATTTCATCACAGTTAAAATAATCTTGAAATAATAATTTCATTAAACATCATAAAATGTTTTACAAGAACATATCAATAACTAAATAAAGCCCTCATACTCCCACTCAAATTTAGATTACATTTCAATGTCTCTAATGCCTACAGCTTCAGTCAGATACTCGAGCTTAGGCCTTGGGAGTGGCTTTGTCAATGGATCAGCGACGTTATCATCTGTCTGAACTCGGCTGATCTTGACTTCCTTTCTATTAATGATGTCACGTATCAAGTGAAATCTTCTTAGTACATGCTTGGATTTCTGGTGTGATCTTGGTTCCTTTGCCTGAGCAATAGCACCATTGTTATCACAAAATAGTGCCAGAGGCTCACCCGCATTTGGTATCACACCTAGTTCAATAATGAACTTTCGTATCCAAACAGCTTCCTTCGCTGCTTCTGAAGCGGCGATATATTCAGCTTCTGTAGTGGAATCAGCAACGGTGTCTTGCTTGGAGCTTCTCCAACTGATTGCACCGCCATTCAGACAAAAGATATAACCGGACTGTGACCGGAAATCATCTTGGTCTGTCTGGAAACTTGCGTCTGTGAATCCACTGACTTCTAGCACATTACTTCCGCCGTACACCAAGAACTTATCCTTAGTATGTCTTAGATACTTCAGGATATTCTTGACGGCAATCCAGTGGCTTTCACCTGGATTTGACTGGTATCTACTCGTCATGCTCAATGCATAAGCAACATCAGGACGAGTACAGATCATGGCATACATGATAGATCCTATTGCAGATGCATAAGGAATATTCTTCATGCGCTCAAGCTCAGCAGCCGTCGTAGGGCTCTGCTTCTTGCTTAGCGTTGTGCCATGTACCATTGGCGTGAAGCCTTTCTTGGAATCTGCCATGCTGAATCTATGCAGGACTTTGTCAATGTATGAATCTTGACACAAGCCTATCAGCCTTTTAGATCTATCCCGGTAGATCCGGATTCCAAGAACGTATGCGGCTTCACCCATGTCTTTCATGGAAAAACAACTTCCAAGCCAGTCCTTTACCGACTTCAGCATTGGTACGTCGTTTCTGAGAAGCAGTATGTCATCGACATACAGAATAAGAAATACTATCTTGCTCCCACTAGTTTTCTTATACACGCATTGTTCTTCTTCGTTTCTGATGAAGTCAAATTGCTTGATCGCTTCATCAAAACGAAGATTCCAGCTCCTCGATGCTTGCTTCAATCCATAAATGGATTTATGAAGCTTGCATACTTTCCCAGCATTCTTTGGATCTATGTAACCGTCAGGTTGTGTCATATACACATCCTCTTCCAGAATTCCATTCAGGAATGCGGTTTTCACGTCCATCTGCCAAATTTCATAATCATGAAAAGCTGCAGTTGCTAGTAGAATCCGAATAGATTTCATCATAGCCATTGGGGAATAGGTTTCATCATAATCCACTCCGTGAACTTGTCTGAAACCTTTTGCCACCAACCTGGCTTTATAAATCTGGACATTTCCATCCACGTCAATCTTCTTCTTGAAGATCCATTTGCACTCGATGGCTTTTACACCAGCGGGTAAGTCAACCAACGAAAACACTTGGTTGACCGACATGGAGTCCATTTCGGAATCAGTGGCCTTACGCCACTTAGAGGAATCTGGGCCCATCATGGCTTGATTGAAGTTCGATGGTTCATCACCATCAATGATCAGAAGATCATGACAGTTAGTCACGAGGAATCCTTGATATCTCTCGGGTTCGTGACGGATCCTCCCGGATCTTCGAACTTCAGGTACTACAGGTTCAGGCTCTACAATTTCTTGTAGGTCCTCCTGCTGCTCTTCCTCATTAGGTTGAGCAGTATCCTGTTCATCTTGAATTTCTTCAAGCAGTACCTTACTCCCACTGTCTTTCTTAGAGAGAAACTCCCTCTCAAGAAAGTTACAATCCCGGGCAACAAAAATCTTGTTCTCGGAACGTAGGTAGAAGTAATAAGCCTTGGTCTCCTTCGGATAACCAATGAAGTAGCATTTATCAGACTTTGGTGTAAGCTTGTCAGAGATTAATCTCTTGACATAGGCTTCACAACCCCAAATTCTAAGATAAGACAGCACTGGAGTTTCTCCAGTCCATAATTCATATGGTGTCTTTGCTACTGCTTTTGATGGCGCTCTATTTAGAGTGAACACTGCTGTGAGCAGAGCATATCCCCAAAGGGATATTGGAAGGTCTGTGTGACTCATCATAGACCGAACCATATCCAATAAGGTCCGATTCCTCCTCTCAGACACACCATTCCATTGAGGTGTTCCAGGAGGAGTGAGTTGGGAAACTATCCCACACTCTCTTAGATGATCACTGAACTCTTGGCTCAAGTATTCTCCTCCTCGGTCGGACCGAAGAGCTTTAATGCTTTTGCCAAGTTGGTTCTGTACTTCATTTTGGAATTCTCTGAATCTCTCAAACGACTCAGACTTATGTTTCATTAAATAAACATATCCATACCTACTGAAATCATCAGTGAAGGTAATGAAGTACTGATAGTTTCCTCTTGCATTTGTGGACATTGGGCCACACACATCAGTGTGTATCAGGCCCAATAAGTCACTGGCCCTCTCGTTAGGTTTATTAAAGGGGGCCCGCGTCATTTTGCCCATCAGGCATGATTCGCATTTCTCACATGACTCAAAGTCAAATGAGCCAAGAAGTCCATTCGAATCGAGCCTCTTAATGCGTTTCTCACTGATGTGCCCTAAACGACAATGCCATAGAAACGTTCGGTTCTCCTCATTAGGTTTGAACCGTTTGGTATTAATGTTATAAATTGGCGCGGATTGATCAAGTATGTAAAGCCCATTCGTAAGAGGGGCACAACCATAGAACAAATTGTTGCGATTGAAGGAACATAATTTATTCTTAACTGAAAAATCATAACCTTCCAAATCCAACAATGAAATTGAAATAATATTTCTGCTTATCGCAGGTACAAAATAACAATTATTGAGTTCTAAAACCAATCCCGAAGGTAAAGACAACAAGTATGTGCCTACAGCTAGTGCAGGAACTTTCGCTCCATTCCCAACTCGTAGCTCCACTTGTCCTTGCTTCAGCCTCCTACTGTTGCTGAGTGCCTGCATATTAGTACAAATATGAGCCCCACAACCAGTATCATAACCCATGAGGTATTATCAGAAGTAGTTGTATTAACTTCTATAACAAAAATACCTGATGAAGAAGTCTCCAGAGTCTTCTTCTTTAATTCCTTTAGACCTTCCAGGAATTTCTTACATTCTCTCCTCCAATGCCCTGGTTCTTTGCAGAACCTACAGATGTCAGTAGGCCCAGCCTTGGACTTGGGCTTGGGCTTTGGCGTGTCCTTGTCTGAGTCTTGAACAGCCTTAGCCTTTCCCTTGTCCTTGGTAGAGGATTTCTTAAAGCCCTTGCCCTTTTGCACCATAAGCACGTTGGGGTCCTTGGCTTTCCTCAAGTTGGGCTCTGCAGTCTTGAGCATTCCGTGAAGCTCAGGCAATGTCTTACTCAAGCCATGCATATTGAAGTTCAGGATGAACTGATCATAGCTTGCAGGTAAAGACTGCAGAACGATGTCGCAGGCAAGTTCCTGGCTGATAGGGCAGTCGAGTTTCTGAAGATGATCGAGATAACCCATCATCTTCAAGACATGAGGACTCACTGCCGCATTTGCAGCCATCTTACAGTCCAAGAGGTTCTTAACTGTCTGGAACCTCTCAGTCCTTGCCTGCTCCTGAAAAAGCGATTTCAGGCTTGCCATTATCTCGATGGGCGACAGCACACTCTCGAACTGCATTTGCAGCTCAGGAGTCATGGTCGCCAACATCAGGCAATAGACATCATTTTCATCTGACGAATGCTTTTCCCAAGCATTATGCAGATTCCTGGCGGCATTGTTAGGAGGCCTCTCGGGGAGGTGATCACGAAGGACATATTCCTTCTTCTCCTGCTTGAGGACCAGCCTCAAGTTCCTTGACCACGTCAGGAAGTTCGTTCCAGTCAGCTTCTCCTTGTCGAGAACATACCGGATTGAGAATGTGTTTTGTGTGCTTGTTGTAGTCATAGCTGAAATATAAGATAAAAGGATTTTAGTTAATATGTTCAATATGATTAATCTGGCATTATATTTAATATGATTAATCACGCATTATATTCAATAACATCAGTTACCCTCAATAGAATATAATGATTCCAAGATCCACATATAACTAAGATCAAAGTGCGCCACTGGCCGTCACCCAACCTTAGCTTATATCGGTAAGCCCTATCTCGGCTAATTATATCCGTGATATAACTCTTGGTTGTGAATCTGGGCCCGAGGCCCAATCCACTCTAATGTCTCAAGGCCCGGGACTCCCGATGGCCTAGTCAAGAAAACCAGACTATACAGTCATGTAATCACTAATGTCTGGGACTCCCAATGACATTGATGAATCACAAACTGTCTTACCCACGCAAAAGATAGACACCCTCACACTGTAAGGCCGTGTGTACGATTGAATGGGCTTCAACAGCTGACATAATCTGGACAAGACATCCAACACTTGATATTATTTGAGGTTTGTAGGTTTTCTTAAAATTCATCCCAAAATAGAAGATTACTATTTTGGGAAACTTTCCATTTTGGGAAACCTACTGATTTTGGAAACTTTCTAAAATTGGAAACTTCCTAAAATTGGAAACTTTCTAACTATAGAAATTTCCTAAATATCCAAAACATGCAAATCTAGAAACTTCTATTCTAAGAAACTTTCTAATTTCAGATTTTGGAAACTGATTAATTTAAAGTCAAATTTTAATTATAAAATAAATTTTAAATTAAATCTGAAGAAAAGACTCAAATAATTGGCCCAATTGTTTTAACTTCTTGGCCCAAGGCCCAAGAATTGGTCTATGTCCAAGACATAACCCAATTGCCCAATTAAATGACATAACCGGTCTGGTTCATTAAAATTGGTCTAACCAAAATTAATTACTACGATGACCATAATTGTCAACCGGTTATTTACTAAACCGGATTTTCTCAATTTATTTGGTCCAACCAAATCAAATTAGAAAACCACTGGTTTAGGCACTAAATCCAATTTTACGACTTTGGATTTCTTATCACGGTTTAACCAGACTTAATAAATATTATTAAGTCTGTAATTATTAAACTGTGACGATCAATTTTTTTTTAATTATCTTAAACCGAACCGAACCAACCGATCGGTCACGTGAACCGATCACGACCGAGTCGCAAACTTCACGCGACCGAGAGGAGACACGATCGGGACAGCCGCAGGCGGGACGCGATCGGGTCGACAGTCGGGACGGGACGGGACGAGAGAGGCCGGACGTGATCGTCCATCTCTCGCGATCGGATCGACCACGCGACTCGATCCGGTAAACCGATCGGTCCGTGCGTCACTCCGATCCGGACGTGTGCGACTCGTTACGACCACACTCCGACGCATACGAACATGCGATTTTCGATTAGGGTTTAGGTTTTAATTCTTTGTTTCTTAAGTGTTTTCTTATCAATTTCAAGCACAGATTGATTCAAACACTTCTAAACAACCTAAACAAGATTCTAACAAGAAATCCTAACAGAACCAATGGCTCTGATACCACTGAAGGATTGTTTAGTTTATCCTGATTCAATTTCTCATTGATTGATCCTACTAAACATGCTTGGATCTAGGTTCTCTTGCTGAATCATAAAAGATCTCACCTAATACCTTGTTATGCAGCGGAATGGAGAGGTATGAGTCAGAGATCAGCAGAACCGCCAAGAGACAGCTCCTCCAAAGGTTCACACACGCACACTTCAGGAAGTTGGCTGCTAGACCAAGGAGGTGGGAGGCGCAGAAGAAGAGAGAGAGAGGCGCAGAAGGCTGAGAAAATTAGAGAGCTAGGTCAAGTTTTATTCATTAAAACCCCTTCTAGTTCTCATGGGCTTTTGGGCCCAAATCTCAGTCTGATTAAATCCCTTAGATTTAATCAGGCCCTTTAATCTCTCTAAGTACAGTAAATGCCTAGCACTTTTACCGTACCTCTGCTGAACCGTTCCTTCATAGTTTCCTGTTAGCTTAGGCGTGTGACCCATATGAGATCATATAATAAAGGCAATAAGTCCAAGACTTATAGATCATGAGCGGACTCTAGCAAGCCATCATGACCCCCAGTATTATATGACTTATGTCTGATCATTGACATACTCTTACTTTCTAGAGACAGTACAGAGATTACTGGACATAATTCCAACAACACCATTAGGAATAGTATGAACAATCTTGTCAATATAATTCAGTACATATTTCACAGTTAAGTTGATAATATGGGTAGCACGCCGTATATGTAAAAATGCATCACTAAGGACTAGTGAATCAGCTCCCACTTGGCTGGATATATCCTTGAATCTCCTCATTGCAGTGCTATTAGCAGTTGCATTATCCACTGTGATGCAAAAGATTTTCTTGATATTACACTCCTCTAAACACTGTAGAAGAACAACAGCTACGGTTGATCCTTTGTGATCACTTATGTTCTTGAAACCGATGATCATCTTCTTTAACTGCCAATTATAATCAATGAAGTGTACATTGATTACCATATAACTTGATCTAGTGTTGGGAGCTATCCATATATTTGTAGTCAGGGACAATCTCTGCTTATTGGCACCCAACACTTTCTTCATTTCGGCTTTCTTTCTCACAAACATTCCCACAATGCTCTAGTTGCTGTTCTTCTAGAGTGAGGCAGATAAAGCTTATTTTTTTGAAGAATGCCTCCAAGCCAAACCTTATAAGAAAGACAGAGGTAACTCCCCTAGAACTAACATTTCATTCTTAGCTTCTCTCCACACATATTCATAAATCCTGCATAATTTTACTCTCATCCTCTTCTTCATTTAGAACATATGAGAAGAACAGAAATATTGAGTAAATATTTGTTTAAATCAAACTATATGATAAAGGTAAAACCATAATATTATAATCACTCGTTTAGAATAAAAGAGACCTGTTGAGAATGAGAATATTCATTAGCTGCTACCCAAGCCTTATACTTCATGCATGAAAAAATTATATGCTTTCTCAGATTGGAGGTGCCGGATGATGATGCACAACCCATTCTCTTTCCACAGTAGTTACAGTTACATTTGTCATAGTCATCCTTTGTGCGTGTAAAATGACTCCACACATTGGATGTTGTTTTATTGTTTCCCTTCTTAGAACATGTTTTCTTACTAGCTTTCCTTTTCTCTTTACTATAATTTGGACTACGAGTTTGAGATGGAGATCCTACTTCATCATTTTCTTCATCTAGCATATCATCAACATTTGCTTCTTCATCAACTTCCATGTTTGTTGCACTTGGAGTGGAAGCCATCTGCAATACATAATTTAAGACATATATTGTAATCAACTAATCATCGCAAAGGACAAAAGAAAAATCATCTCTTCTAATCTCTGTAGACTACGAGTCTACAATAATATCATCTCCTAAAATCTTTGTAGTCGTTGAAAAACCAGAATTTTATAACAGAGCTTCTCCTACAATCTCTGTAAACTACAATAATATCATCTTCTTCTCAATCAAGATCACTACACTATCGATTTACATCAAAAAGATTCTCTAGACAGCACCGCCTAATAGAATAATGCGAAGATAAAACATTATAACAACATCTCTTTGCTACGGGAATCGATTTATCTTAGTAACTATGTCAAAATAATTAGCATAGATAAATCTACCTATCTAAGATATCAAAATTCACCTCTTTTTTTGAATCTAAAAACAAAATCAATCAAAAATTCGGAAAAGAAGATAAGATCAATCCATAGAGAAAACAGAAGTAGAGAATAAACAAATTTAAAATTGAATTGACGAGAAAGACCGATGGAGAAGAAACATACAACATACCTCATACTCCAATCATATTCTGGAGGTAGCAGATGATGCAACCGTCGAAGACATGCTACCGCGGCGGTGCGACTGAGATTCCAAGTTTGATAGTTAGTTTAGAAATCTGAGATAGGATAGCTAATAAGATTTAAGAAAGTTTCACTTTGGAGAAGAGGAAATATCGACTTCTCGATATCCACTTATGAAACCCTAAAAATATGTGCATATATCAATTACCTTTGGTTATTTCGGTTCTTTAACACAGTTCATGGTAAGAACCGAAACCGAACTGGAACCCGCAGTTCTAATGTTTCAGGATCCATCGGGTAAATATACGAGAACCGGAACCGAACTAAACCGGGGTTTCTTGGGTCGGATCTGGTTCGGTTCTTCGATTCTGGTTTTTATGCCAAGGGCTAGGTGTATTAAATGTATTAAATTGAATGTCCAGCGTAAGATGGCCGCCAAAAATGATGATGCTTGGGAAAATTGCGACACATATAAGTGGTGCGAATTTCACAATGATCATGGTCATAGAACAAAAAAATTGCATTACGTTGAGAATGGAAGTGAAGATAAGAGTAGTTTTGGTAAAGATCACATGTCACATAGCATTCTGGTTCTCTCATGGGATTCCAAAAAGACACTTTCTATACTTGGTTGTTGATAAAGGAGTGTTTATCTATTAGGGATAGAATGGTATCAACGTGAACATGAGCAAACCTATTTGATAGATAATGGGGTCAGTTGACACTTATAAAAGCATCTCGCCAATGGTAAGTTCTTATCAAAGTTTCCTATTAAAGAAATAATAAAATAATATATAATACTCCCTCCGTTTCACAAAGAGTGTCGTTCTAGCATTTTTCACACATATTAAGAAAACAATTAAATTTTCTGTTTTACCCTTAATTAATTACAGTATATAATGTGTTCACACTCATTAATAAGCTAAAGGACAAGGATAAAATTGAGAATGTATTTAAAAATTTACATTGAAAATGTAAAACGACACTTATTTTGAAACAAAAATTTAGCCTTAAAACGACACTTAATATGAAACGGAGGGAGTAATATTTTACTAAGACAATTTCTTAATAAATGATCCTCATGAGAACCTACCATTGAAAATGATCTAAAATATCAGAAAATCTTAAACCATGTTTACTAAATGATTATAGTGTATATATATGGTGTAAAATATACCAATGAACCCATAAATCTAAGTTAGGGACTATTCGGTGACTCATATATATATATATATATTTTTTTTGTATTTGAAGAAAATTGATGACCCCAATTAAAATTTTGGATCTGCCACGCGGGGACTGATATCTCATATATCCTTTTTACTGCACCATTTGAAACAATAAATCATCTCTTTTTCTCTTGTAGGTTGTAGGTAGATATTCACTGGAAGTGTTGAAACCTCTTGTAAAAAATATCCAACAATTTCAATTTTTAGAGCAATGGAGTACAACTATCAAAATCACCACGGGAAGAACTATGGATCGCACTCGAACTTTCATTGTTCGATATGTGTTCTATGCGGCAGTTCACCACGAGATAAAAAAATGCATGAAGACATGGTGAGAATTCAAAAACACACACTGCTCTTTTTTTTTTTGTCACAACCTTTTCATTAACTTAAATTTGCTTGATACAAAGAGAGGGAATTATACATCCTCTGAGACAAATACAATAAGATTGCACAAAGACAGACATTAAAAAGCATAAAACACTAAGATAGTTAGACAGCAAATCTGAGCCAAGGTTCAAATACATCAATGAGATGGTCACTTCTACTTGTGACTTTGAAGACCAACTTTCACCAAAGAATAACGTCCAAACGACGAAATCTATTGCATCTTTAGGCTTCAGAAGAACCGATACACAAGATGACAATATGGCGAGATAGTTGAGAGATGTTCTCGCTAAAAAAGCACAGATTGGATCCTCTTCCAAAAAAAGAAGATTAAATGAAACAGTTCTCTCCCTAAACAGGGAGGAAGATGGATAAGATCTCTCCCTGAAAAGGGAGGAAAGTGAAATAGATCTCTCCTTAAAAAAAGAGGAAAGTTGAGCATATCTCATCAATGCCGATAGATTACCCACATCCAGCTTAAGAACAGAAACGTTAAAGCTGGGACATGAGCTAATCCCATTAAATTCGGATGAGAAAAGTACCCCATAAAGCATGATGGGCCAGGCCCATAAAGTTTGGAGACATGACATATGGATACAGTTGTTGGGCCCGGCCCACAGAAGATCATCACCGGCGGGAGAGGAAGAGGTCTCCGGTATGGTGAGAGCGTCGTTGGAGAGCCACACCCTAAGGCGAGAAACGATTCCGACAGGGCGGACAAAGAGGCTGATATACAGCTTAGCAGCGATAAGAGATGCTCGATCCGGAGGCTCCGGCGGATCCGGAGGATATGGAGGCTGACGAATGTTTGGAGAAGCAGATCGGAGCAGCCACCGGAGGAAAGAGAAAATCTTGCGCATGACTGGGCTAATCGTCAGCGCGGAGGGTGAGGGCGTGAAGACGAACATGGCAGATGCAACAGGGACAGACGGCGGAACTGGGGTTCGGGGCTGCGGATCTGGTGGAGTTGGTGGTTCAGGAGGTTGGCGCGGGTTCAGGCGGGACTGACGGAGCTTGAGCAGATCCGGCGAGATTGTCGGAACGAAAGGCGGAGGTGGAAGCGCAGAGACAAACATCGCAAAACTCGAGAGAATCATCGGCTCGGCCGGAAAAAGGATCTCGCTAGGGAGAGACGCACCGGCGGAAGGGAGATGAGTCGCAACTCAGGTGGAGGCTGCAACACCGGAGAAACGCCGGAGGAGGAGCTTCATTTCGGTGTGCGGAGCCTCGTAGTTCGTGCCTGGGAGAGTCTTCTAGGGCTTCTAAAAAAAAACACACACTGCTCTCACCAAACAAATAGACATACAAATGCATGCTCGGTTACTCTCAATTTGCCAATTAGAGATAGGCGCTTTGAGGAGGGGCTACAAATCTTGTTGGGCACTTTGACATGACCTCTTGTAGGTATTCACTGGAAGTCTGGAAGTGTTGAAACCTCTTGGGAAAATATTGATACCAACAAGGTCGAGGTTTTTCTTTTCATTTTATTGACATGTTTACTATTAGTTCTTTGTTACATGTAAATGATGTCACGGTCTTTAGTATATTTTGACTTTAATTTTATAGTTTGAACTAATGAAGTTTCAACATTTACTAGGTTTTGCAACATTATGTATATGTTTTTAATTATATTTTTATCTAATTATATGGCATCAATTATGTCTATTAAGGTATTAATGTATGTATATTAGTAATTGTAAAAATATATAAAAAATATTGTAGTTTTAACATAAAATTATATATAGTTTTGTGAAATTTCAACAATTTTATTTTGAATCATATGTATTGTTTCAAAATATATGATTTTATAGAATAAATATAAATTGACAAAAAGATAGAATACATACAAGTTAGTATATCAAAGTCAATTAAAAATACTATAAACATTAGACAAAACATCACTTGACAAAACAACTTCCATCCATACTCTTTAAATAAAAGACTATATTTGAAACTAACTTTTAGGCATGTATTATTTTACACTTTGTGCTATTGTATTTATTTGATATTTTAACTATTTATTAATAGTATATTTATCTTGTTAAATTAAACTAGTGTATCGGTTATACTAAGTATTCAATAATTTATGATTTTATTTGAAATATATTCAAAATATTTTAAAGTAAATTCATTTTTATTATTAAGATTATTATAGGATAATTTTAGTTAAATTTTGATCTATAAAATAAATATAAAAATTTATATTTAGAAAATTAAAATAGATTATCCAGTTTTAATTATAATAATATTAAAATAAATTTTTCCAATTGGAATACGAATTAAAATATGGATTAACCAATTTCAATTGATATATTCTTAATTTGATTAAAAAATTTTTTAGTGTTTATATTATTCGAATATATGATGAGTTAGGAATTGACTTTGCATTGGTGTTTCCACATGAAGAGACCAAAATAAACACTTTGGCCGAAAGGAATTACGTTTCCTCGAGCGGAAATGAAGATGGTGTAAAAGACCGAAGAGGGCCTAGTAACAGCCGAAAATCCAAAGTTTCATAATGATGCATGGGGAATCACTTGAAAGTGTTAAAGAAAGGAAAAAATATAAAGATTGTTCGAAGCAGAATGTGAAAAGACTTAAAAGGATTGCAAGATATCCAAGTATGGTCGAGTCGGATGCATCATGTCATTTGGCACGGACAGAAAAATGGTTGGGCGTGGAAAGGAAGGAAATGGACGATCAGACCAGGGACAGAATAGCTGTCAGCACGCATAAACGTCACGAGGTGTCGCGACCAGCATGCTAATAAATGATGACATGCATGAAAGGGACTAAGTGTCGTGTTTTGAGGATGGTTAAGTGTTGGGGTGCATGGAAGGGTAGAGTGTTACGACCAGGGGGTGTAAAGTGTCACTCTGCATGTCTGATCAACCATCAGACCACCACTTGTCGTGACGCATGCACCATCGGCCGCATGATCAACATTTGTCGTTGTTACGCCATTTCGGCCCATATATAAATATTAAGCTCCTCTTAACCATTTCTCTCTCTTTCTGGTCTGCAACCCACTTATAGAGAGAGAGAACATCAGGGTTAGAGAGAGAAAGTGATAAAAACCCGAGAGAGAGAGAGATGGTACGAGCATGAGTGGTTCCAAGGTGTTTTGATGTTCAGTTAGTGGATCCGATGGGCGTTTAAATGCAGATTTATGTATGATGGTCGGTAAGCTTTAGATCTAATAAGCTTTAGTATTTGAACCTTACCTTAATCCATTTTCTTACTTATGATCTTTTTCCCTAGATCCCCGATGAATCCCAAAGGTAGGACGAGCCGAGATCTAACCAAGAATGGTGAGTTCCGGTAGCTAGGACTAACAGATTTGTGCATTTTGTATCTCCTTAATCATGTTTTGTATGATTTACCTATACTTCGATTGAGGTTCTTACCGTTTTGATTTGGTGTTTGATGCATGCTTGATTGTGGTGATATTTCGGTTAAGGAATGTGCATGTTGAGATGTATACCCTTTGATTCTGTGAGCTAGTATCACTGTGGAAATATGGCTTACTTTAGTTGTTGATATGATTGCATGCATGATCATTGTGTTGATTTGGTATATGCATGTTTCTCGTTGAATATGTGCTAGATTCATCGAGATAGTGATTGCATGCATGTGTGAAAGAGACGAGTTTTCCCATATGGGTGAGGTTGTGGTAGCTTTGGGAAATCTTTGATCTACGTAAGTCTCCCTTTTTTCGATGGTTCCAGTGGCTGTCGTGATCTTTCGATCTTTAGCATGACCCTACACCATAAAACGATTTTGAAAGTACTTAGATGCATGTGTGGTTATCATGCAGTTTAAGTTACTTGAGTTCTGTGTCGAATATGGTTGTGTGTGGTCTTTGGACACCCCATACAAGTTGTTTGTTCTAGAGCATGTGTTGTATTTCTCTAGTTGGCGTCGGCCATGTGTGTGAGTCCTAGTTGTTGGATTCTAGAACTTTTGAGACTTTTCTAGAATTGGTGTAGTTGGTGCTCCCATTGTGGTTGTTGCCCAGAGATAGATAACAAAGGCTCGGACGGTACTTGGGTCTCTCCCTTGACCGAGCATCGTTTGATGACACAATCTCAAGGAATAGAGGTCCCAATAACTGGTTATAATGCTCGGCTTATGATCCTTTGTGGTGAATAAGGTGCGATGAGTATCCGGTGCACTAAAAGGCCTTCGCATGTGTTGAGATTGAGGAGTCTAGAGAGTCTAGACGTGTTAAGCATTCATGATTGGAATCATGTTATGCATTTTTGTTTATATGCTTCCGCATTGTCCACATCTTTGATATTGTTGTTGCATGTTGATGCCTGCGAGGTGATTGATGCATTGTGTTTCTGCTATGGGATTGGATTGGGCACGAATAATGCATGTTAGGGGGTCCTGAACTCACAGGGAAACTCTGGGTTACTCATTATACCTTTTTGTCTAGCAGAAAGTCATATACGGGCTAGAGGGCAAGTTCGGACGTTAGGCTGTCGGTGTAGCTTCGCGTTGTGAGTGTTTGAACGTAGAGTTTGTAGTATGTAGGACTTTTGACTTGTGCACTGATATACCATGGATTTTAGGGCTTTTAACCATGGTATATGTCTTATTTATCGAGTCTATTACTATGTTTTAGAGTCATTTCATGTATTTAACAAGTCTAAGTACTTTTGGAGCTGAATTGGAGACTTTGGAGCATTTTGGAGTGTTTGGCCGAGAGAAAGAAGTCACTGCCCATATTTGACACTTGCAACGATCGACACACCATTGGCATCGATATTTACAAAGAAGCCCCAAAACGTGATTTAGCTTTATAATTAGGTTTTACAGCCACTTGTTAGGCGACGCTTTCATAACGAAGTTTTATTTTCAGAGAGAGTTTTAGGGGCTGGTTTTGTTCTCGAAAGAGACTTGATTTCGAACCCCTGTTCTTATTCTTTTGATTATTTTATGATATCTATTTTGACTATGTTTTCTGTCATGATTGCTATGTCTGAGTAGATCTCTTGTTAGGTTAGGGATTCTCGTTAGGGATTTAAGGAATGTTAGATTAACCAATTTATTAGATTCATCATCTAGTTCTTCATCTAATCTGTTCTTAATGCTTAATTTGAACTGGCCATTTAGATTACTGATTCTAGGTTAATTTACGCAACGATAGTTGGTTTATTTAGCTCGATCTGATTAGGTGAGCAATTTATCTATTCGCAAAGGAATTTGGTTTAGAGAAATTGTGAACGAACGAACTTGGAATTAATGCATGTTTAGAACTCTAGGATTCGTAAAGGAATTTGGTCTGCTAGGTTGTTAGACATAGATAATTATTGCAGCGACAACTGGTTAGTTTTACCCTCGTGATTCTAGTTCAAGAACGCTATAGATTGAATCTGATTATCCGTTATCTGATTTCCTGATTTCCTGAGAACTCCTGAAACCTGGCACCTTCGTTAATTGCTTACACCCTCGCTTAATTTGTTTACTTTCTCGCACTGCTATTTAGTTTACTTCACATTGCTTTCTTCTTAGTTTAAATCTCTACAGTTCTTAATCTATCGTGTGACCGGAGTCCCTGTGGATTCGATACCCTAAGTACTACAACTACATCACTGTGCACTTGCAGTTAGAATAGGGATTAAAACATAGACCTATCAAGTTTTTGGCGCCGTTCTCCATCATGGTTTTTACCGGTTTTAGACCATGATATAAGTGTGTTTTAGTGTCTTTTGGTGTTCCTTTAGAGTCTTTTGCATGTTTTATTAGGTACACGCACGTTTGGAGCTAATGTGGTGATTATGGAGCTTATGTGGAGTGATTTGGAGATTTGGTCCGAGAAGAAGAACTCACTGTCCAGTTTTGGGATCTGCGTCGATCGTTGCACACTTGCAACGGTCGATGCAAGGCGCGAATGGGCCAGACTCGGCGGTTTAATGAAGAAATGCCAATATTGCAGAAGTGCCCAGAAGTTCCAGATATTTACACAGAAGCCCAAAACGTGTTTTAGCTATTTAATTAGGTTTTTAGATAAGATTTTAGATACGC
The DNA here is from genome assembly GCA_030180135.1 of Orychophragmus violaceus. Taxonomy (NCBI): domain Eukaryota; kingdom Viridiplantae; phylum Streptophyta; class Magnoliopsida; order Brassicales; family Brassicaceae; genus Orychophragmus; species Orychophragmus violaceus. The sequence goes on along the minus strand of CM058236.1, from coordinate 63,067,375 downwards.
TTACACATTCAATCATAATTAAGAGTAGAGAGTTTTTAGAGCTTTTGGGGCTGATCTGATCCTGTACTTCATATTTATTTTGGAGAAGATTTCGAACCCCTTTACTTATTTAATCTCTTTTATGATATCTAATTATTCATTGATTATGTTTACATCTTCTATGTCTGAGTAGATTCATAGTTAGGTTTAGAGTTTCTCATTAAGGATTTCATGACTTGCTAGACTTGTTTAATTCAGTTAAGGATTCACATGAATTGAATGTTCTCCGATCTAAATTGTGTTTAATGCTTGTTCTAACCTGATCAATTAGAATCTAGATCTTAGGTTGCTAAATACGACACGAAAGTGTGGTTTAGAATCTGAACTATTTAGGTTGAGCAATTAAACTTCTCGCAAAGGAATTTGGTTTAGTTTAATTGTGAACATATCGAACTTGAAATTAATGCTGGTTTAATATGTTAGTAATTGCAAAGGAATTTGGATTGCTGCACTTAGACTTAGAGAATTCTCGCAACGACAGTTGGTTAATTCTATATCCGTGATTTGAGTTCTAGAACTGTGTTTAATTAGATCCTGACTGATTGATTTGTCTCCTTGTCTGATTTCCTGAGAACGCCCTAGACTTAGCACCCTTAATTAACTGCTTCCACAACCGATAATCTTGCTACTTGTTTGCTTTCTTGCACTGCTATTTAGTTTACTTCACATTGCTTTCATCTTGGTTTAAATCTCTATAGTTCTTAATCTATCGAAACCGGAGTCTATGTGGATTTGACACCATATATACTACAATCACTTGACTGTGCACTTGCAGTAGAATAGGATAAAACTAGACCCCTATCAAGTTTTTGGCGCCGTTGCCGGGGACTGTTAGAGTCTTCGATAGGATCGAACTTAGGATTTTTACTAGGATTTTTATTTTTTTGTTTTAGTTACTAATTTCTCTCTGTTTTCTCTCTGTCGCAGGTACCGATTTTGCATAGCGTCGATCGTTGCACCTTTGTGTCGTTCGTCACTAGGCGATTCTGAGATTGAATCGATCGTTGCACTGATTGCATCGATCGTTGCTTTACGATTACAGACAGTTTATGCAGACGCGTGAAACTAGAAGTAATCAGAACTTGAACCTCGTTAATCTCGGACTTGAAGAACTTGGACGACTAGAGAGGACTAACAGAAGAGAAAGAAGAGCAAGGATGGTGCGTGAGCGTTTGATCCTGATACAAGATGCTAACGGTATCCTGATGGACCGAGTTAACAATCCTCACAATGCTGCTGGGCAGAGGATTGATGCTGAGGGACGTGTGATCCCTGAGGTTGAGGAACCTAAACCACAGCCGCAGGCGCAAGGCCAAGGACAGAACCAAGGTAGACAGATGGTTGTCCATGAGAGGACTTTAGCTGACTACAACAGACCGGATGAGTTTCATGCAAACCGGTCAGCTCTAGTAATTCTTGGTTTTGAGAGGAATGATTTTGAGATCAAAACCATCTACTACTCGCTGATGAGACAGAATGCCTTCCATGGTTACCCATCAGAGCAACCTATGGATCACATTGATCAGTTTGAGGATATAATCACTGGCATGAAATATGATGGAGTTTGCCAGGATTATCTGTTTCTTAAGATCTTTCCGCACAGTCTCGCTGGAGACGCTGCTGCATGGATTAAGCAACTGCCACCTGGGCAGTTTACTACTTGGGATGCCCTGAAGAGTGAGTTTCTGAGACACTTCTACGATGATGCGCGCTCAGATCAGTCCAGACAGGACATTCTGACATTCTCCCAAGGCCCTGTGGAGCCTTTAAAAGCTGCCTGGATGAGATTCAAGAAGTACCAGCGTAACTGCCCACACCATGGATTCACTGAGGTCACATTGCTAGGTATCTTCTTCAGAGGCATAGATCTTCCATATCAGTCTGCACTGGATAACTCCAGCAATGCAAACTTTAACACCAGGACTCCTGCACAAGCTAAGCAGTTGATTGAGAACTTAGCAAGCAGCAACAGTTGCAAGACTACTGATGAGAGGAGGAAGAGATCTGGTGGAAAGGAAGAGAATTTGGAGATTGCTGATATTAGATCTAAGCTGGACACAGTTTGTAATCTCCTAGCTGGTAAGAAAGCTGTCCACTTTGCCCAGGATGTAGAGGTAATTCAGACTGAGGATGACACTCAGGAAGAAGATGTGAATTACATAGGAGGATCTGGATTCCAAGGTAACAGATTTGGTAATCAGCAGGGAAACAGGTTCTTCAATGGAGGACAAAAGAGTGCTTTCAACAGCAACTCCTCTGGCTTTGGACAAACTAGTGGTTTTCAAAAACCTTTTGGACAAGGTAATCAGAGAACCTATGGATCATCTTCTTACCAAGCGCCTCCTGTAGCCACTGCTCATGAGAGTAAGTTGGAGGCAATGATGGAACAGCTGCTGAAAGGTCAGACTAAGAATGCTGCAGACCTCGATAAGAAGATAGGTACTGTCTATGAGGATCTGAACGGGAAGTTCGAATACCTGAGCACACATATGAAGGAGCTTGACGCTAAAGTTGCAAGAACTGCTGGATATGCTCAGAGGGAAGATGGATATCTCCCAGGGCGAACTGATGCTAATCCCAAGTATCAATGCAATGCAGTAACATTGAGAAGTGGTAAGGAGCTGTCTCCTGGCCAGAAAAAGCAGTTGAGTGTTGAAGAACTCGTGGAAATTGAAGAATTGGAAGATGAGATCCGTGATATTCGCAATGCATCGATCGACGCCAGCCAGCAACGGTCGACAAAAAAAGCGAAAATGTAGAACCTCTCGTAACAAAGTCACCCAGCAACGATCGACACAACGTCAGTGACGATCGACGCAAGGCGACTGCAAAGAGTTCAAGACCAGAGAAACCAAAACAGTCGAGTGAAAGAATTTACAAACCTAAAGTGCCTTTTCCAAAAAATTCCAAGAAAGCTAAGAACGATAAACAGTATGCTAAATGCAAGGAGTTCATTAAAAAGGTGAAAGTTGAAGTGCCTTTGATTGACTCTATGGAGACTTCTCCTGTAATGAGAAGATGTCTTAAGGATTTAATTGCTGGAAAGTGGTCTGATGAGGAGAGTGTAATGATGATCAACGAGGTGTGTAGTGCAGTGATTCATGGCAGAATTCCTAAAAAGTTGAAAGATCCAGGAAGCTTTGTGTTGGATTGTGCTATCTACAGGGAAAGATTCGAAAGGTCCCTATGTGATCTTGGTTCCAGTGTGAATCTTATGCCTTTCTCAGTTGCTAAGAGGCTCAGAATGACTGATTTTATACCCACTAGGATATCACTGGTTTTGGCAGATAGAACAATAAGAATTCCCGAAGGATTATTGGAGGATGTACCTATAATGATTGGCCAATGTGTGATACCTACTGATTTTGTGGTTCTGCAGTATGGAGAGGAACCAAAGGATCCACTGATTTTGGGCAGGCCTTTCTTAGCTACTGCTGGTGCGATAATTGACTGCCAAGGAGGTAGAATAATTCTGAATGTGGGTGATCTGAAGATGAGTTTTGATATGGATAAACTGGTGAAGAGACCAACCATCGACGGACAGACCTTCTATGTGGACACATTAGGTGATTTGGCTGCAGAGTACTATCACAAGTCGAAGATCCACTAAAAAGAGCTTTACTGAGCTCTATAATGGAGCTGGAATACCTGCAAGACGAGTCTGCAATCTGCTATGCAAAACTGATGGATTCTGCTGAGCAAGTGATGAAGTTAGAAGTGTCTGCCGCGACATTGCATCGAGCGACAGAACCTGTGCATCGGTCGTTGCAAGTCGACAGAGACTGGGCCGAGGAAAAAGCTCCGAAAATCGAGCTGAAACAACTTCCATCCGGGTTAAAGTACGCATTTCTTGGACCTAATTCGACATATCCAGTAATTGTCAATGCTAGTTTGAACAACGCTGAGCTCACCCTACTGCTAAGCAAGCTGCGCAAGCATCGCAAAGCTCTTGGCTATTCTCTTGATGACATTTCAGGTATCTCTCCGGAGCTGTGCATGCATCAGATACATATTGAGGACGAGTCTAAGACATCTGTAGAGCATCAGAGAAGGCTTAATCCTAATCTACAGGAAGTGGTTAAGAAGGAGATTATGAAACTCCTGGATGCCAGGATCATCTATCCTATTTCAGACAGTGATTGGGTGAGTCCAGTCCATGTAGTGCCTAAGAAAGGCGGAGTCACAGTTGTAAAGAATGAGAAGAATGAGCTGATCCCTACTAGGACTGTGACTGGACACAGGATGTGCATAGATTACAGGAAACTCAATGCTGCAACAAGGAAGGATCATTTCCCTTTGCCCTTCATTGGTCAGATGCTGGAGAGATTAGCAAATCACCCCTACTATTGCTTCCTCGATGGATACTCAGGTTTATTTCAGATTCCTATCCACCCAGAGGATCAGGGAAAGACCACTTTCACTTGTCCATATGACACATTTGCTTACGTAGGATGCCCTTTGGACTCTGTAATGCGCCAGCCACCTTCCAGAGATGCATGATGTCCATCTTCACTGACATGATTGAGGACTTTATGGAGGTATTTATGGATTATTTTTCAGTTTATGGATCCTCCTATAATGAGTGCTTAGATAATTTATGCAAAGTGCTAACTAGATGTGAGGAAAAGCATTTGGTCCTTAACTGGGAAAAGTGTCATTTCATGGTCAGAGATGGTATTGTACTTGGACATAGAGTGTCTGAAGCAGGGATCGAGGTAGACCGCGCTAAGATTGAGGTTATGACCAGCCTTCAGGCACCTGATTCTGTTAAGTCTATAAGAAGCTTTCTTGGACATGCTGGTTTCTATAGACGGTTCATCAAAGACTTCAGTAAGATTGCTAGGCCACTAACTGCTTTGCTGTGTAAGGATACCAAATTTGAGTTCAATGCAGATTGTCAGACTGCATTTGAACAGATTAAGCAAGCATTAGTGAGTGCTCCAATAGTCCAGCCGCCGGATTGGGATCTACCTTTTGAGGTTATGTGTGATGCAAGTGACTATGCTGTAGGAGCTGTTCTGGGGCAGAAGAAGGATAGAAAGCTTCATGCTATCTATTATGCTAGTAGGACACTAGATGATGCGCAGAGAAACTATGCCACCACAGAGAAGGAGTTGTTGGCTGTTGTCTTTGCATTTGAGAAATTCCGCCCCTATCTTGTTGGCTCCAAGGTGATTGTGCATACTGATCATTCAGCCCTGAAGTATCTGATGCAGAAGAAGGATGCTAAGCCAAGATTGTTGAGATGGATTCTGCTGCTTCAGGAGTTTGACATTGAAGTGAGAGACAAGAAGGGGGTTGAGAATGGAGTTGCTGATCACCTTTCAAGGATGCTGGTTGAGGAAGATATGCCCATCAATGACTATTTGCCTGAGGAAAACGTCAATATGGTCGGTACAGTATTTCGGACAGATTAGGGCAAATAGTTGCAGAACTGTCGGGGTAATCGCTCAGTGTCGATCGATGCCACATTGGCAACGGTCGATGCAAGTATCGGGGAAGCAACGATCGACACATGCATATGCAACGGTCGATGCAGACCTGATACGAACCCAGAATCTTTAAGGATCCGAATTGGGAACTATGACTTCGAAATTGCTGCTGTAGCAACCACTGATCGACCCTGGTATGCAGATATAACTAATTACCTTGCTGCTGAGACTGAACCAGATGATTTAAAGGGTTATGCAAAGAAGAAGTTCTTCAGGGAGCTTAGACGATACTACTGGGATGAGCCTTACTGTTCAGATGGTCTTTACAGGAGATGCGTTGCTGAAACAGAGGTTCCAGATATCCTATTCCACTGTCATGGATCAGATTATGCTGGACATTTTGCTACATTCAAGACTGTGTCTAAAGTTCTGCACGCAGGTTTCTGGTGGCCTACAATGTTTAGAGACACTCATTCTTTCATCTCTCAATGTGATGCCTGTCAGAGGAGAGGGAAGATCAGCAAGAAGCATGAGATGCCTCAGAACTTCATTCTGGAAGTTGAGGTTTTCGATTGTTGGGGCATAGATTTCATGGGTCCTTTCCCTCATCCTATGGGAATAAGTTCATCTTGGTTGTTGTGGACTATGTGTCTAAATGGGTAGAAGCAATAGTTTGTCCAACCAATGATTCTTCGGTGGTAATTAAGCTGTTTAAGACCATCATATTCCCCAGATTTGGAGTACCTCGGATAGTGATTAGTGATGGAGGATCTCATTTTATCAATAAGGTCTTCGAGAAGCTGCTAAAGAAGCATGGAGTTCATCACCGAGTCGCTACTCCTTATCACCCTCAGACTAGTGGACAAGTCGAGGTTTCTAACAGGCAGATTAAGGAGATCCTTGAGAAGACAGTTGGAAAGACAAGGAAAGATTGGGCAGCAAAGCTGGATGATGCATTATGGGCTTACAGGACAGCATTCAAGACACCACTTGGGACCACTCCATTTCATCTGCTGTATGGAAAAGCATGTCATCTGCCAGTAGAGCTTGAGCACAAAGCAGCATGGGCTGTAAAACAGATGAACTTTGATCTTAAATCTGCTGCAGAAAGGAGATTGGTCCAGCTTAATGAGTTGGATGAGATTAGACATTTTGCCTATGAGAACTCAAAGCTGTACAAGGAGAGGACTAAGGCTTATCATTACAAGAAGATTGTTTCTAGACAGTTTGAGCCTAATGATCAGGTACTTTTGTATAATTCTCGTTTGCATTTGTTTCCAGGTAAGCTGAAATCAAGGTGGTCCGGTCCTTTCACGATCAAAGTGGTGCGTCCATATGGAGCTGTCGTTCTAACCACCAAGGAAGGTAATGAATTCACTGTGAATGGACAGAGGGTGAAACATTATTGGGCTAAGGCCGAGATTCCAGAAGGTCAGATTCTGCCTCTGGATGATGCACCCTCTACCTAGATCAGCTGAAACGTCAAGCTATTGACGCTAAAAGAGCGCTGAGTGGGAGGCAACCCACTGTTTTCGATTTTGCATTTTAATTTTAGTGTTTTTGTAGGATTTTACGTTTTGCTTATGTTTTTGGTGAGTTTTGTCTGCAGGTCTCGGCCAAAATCGCAGTGCGTCGATCGACACATACTGTGTTGATCGTCACAACACGATCGAAATCGCATTGCAGCGATCGTTGCAGTCCTGAGAAACGATCAACCACTAACGAAAATCGCCTAGCAACGGTCGATGCACCTAGTGCAACGATCGATGCCTGAGCGACAGAGGTAAAATCAGACAGAACTCAACACGTCCATTTACATTTTAACTCTTTCTTTCTTTTTACCAATCCTTCGCTTGACACTACTGGGGACCTTGTGTCTTAAGTTTGGGGGAGGTGCTAATGACTCCTGTTTTCTGTTTTCTTAAGAGTCAGTCAGTTTTTCAAAATTTGTTTTATTGAGTCAAAACCAGTTTAAGTAAGAAACAATGATTTTTTTGAGAAAATTTACAGCACCTGCAGGAACTTAAGTAACCATTGGGATGAAGTTGCAGGATCTATCTATGACTATTAGAAAACCCCATCACAGATCAACCTACTAAGGACACCCACATCACTTCAGGTATCAGAGGATCCTTTTACTGACTTCAAACTTAATACTGACTTAGATTTCTCACCTAAGGGCTTGGTATACTTTGTGTCGGATTCCCTTGTTAGTTCTGACACAGCCTGTAAACATGTCCTATTTAGTTCCCTTCTCCCCTTCCATAAAATTAAAAAAAAAAAAGATAATAAACTGAGGATGAGTTAGTAACTCCGAAGTGGTCTCTGGGAGTGGTAGCTACAACTATCATATCCTGTGCATCCATGGAATGTGTCCAAAGTACACCCCTTAACGGGAAGAGCACTGATAAAAAAATAAAATGATACCCAATGGGGAAAAATCAGAATGCTAAGGAAGGGAAAAGATAAGAAAGGGACTAGAGAAAGATAGTATGGTGGTCTAGAGCTGATAAGGTAAGAGTCCATGTGTCTTTGATCGATACTCCTTAGGTGAGACCGCACTTAAATACTTGCAGAAGTCAGTAGGGTGAATTTGAATGCATGAATGTGATTGTGGAGTTTACTTAGGACAGTTGCTAAGTGTGGGGGAAGTATATGTTGGTCTTGATATCTTGTGATTGATTCTTTCAGTGGTTTACTAAGGGGAATCTGAGTGTTGTTGCTTCTAGGATGAAAAGAGTTTCTGAAGAGTTTTCAAACCTCTTCACCATGTTTTAGTTCTCTGTTTTTCTTGAGGGCAAGCAAAGGCTAAGTGTGAGGGAGTTGATATATCATGGTTTTTACCGGTTTTAGACCATGATATAAGTGTGTTTTAGTGTCTTTTGGTGTTCCTTTAGAGTCTTTTGCAAGTTTTATTAGGTACACGCACGTTTGGAGCTAATGTGGTGATTATGGAGCTTATTGGATTGATTTGGAGATTTGGTCCGAGAAGAAGAACTCACTGTCCAGTTTTGGGATCTGCGTCGATCGTTGCACACCTGCAACGGTCGATGCAAGGTGCGAATGGGCCAGATTCGGCGGTTTAATGAAGAAATGCCAATATTGCAGAAGTGCCCAGAAGTTCCAGATATTTACACAGAAGCCCAAAACGTGTTTTAGCTATTTAATTAGGTTTTTAGATCAGATTTTAGATACGCTTACACATTCTATCATAATTAAGAGCAGAGAGTTTTTAGAGCTTTTGGGGCTGATCTGATCCTGTACTTCATCTTTATTTTGGAGAAGATTTCGAACTCCTTTACTTATTTAATATCTTTTATGATATCTAATTATTCATTGATTATGTTTACATCTTCTATGTCTGATTAGATTCATAGTTAGGTTTAGGGTTTCACATTAAGGATTTCATGACTTGCTAGACTTGTTTAATTCAGTTAAGGATTCACATGAATAGAATGTTCTTCGATCTAAATTGTGTTTAATGCTAGTTCTAACCTGATCAATTAGAATCTAGATCTTAGGTTGCTAAATACGACCCGAAAGTGTGGTTTAGAATCTGAACTATTTAGGTTGAGCAATTAAACTTCTCGCAAAGGAATTTGGTTTAGTTTAATTGTGAACATATCGAACTTGAAATTAATACTGGTTTAATCTGTTAGTAATTGCAAAGGAATTTGGATTGCTGCACTTAGACTTAGAGAATTCTCGCAACGACAGTTGGTTAATTCTATATCCGTGATTTGAGTTCTAGAAATGTGTTTAATTAGATCATGACTAATTGATTTGTCTGCTTGTCTAATTTCCTGAGAACGCCCTAGACTTAGCGCCCTTAATTATCTGCTTCCACAACCGATAATCTTGCTACTTGTTTACTTTCTCGCACTGCTATTTAGTTTACTTCACATTGATTTCATCTTGGTTTAAATCTCTATAGTTCTTCATCTATCGGAACCGGAGTCTCTGTGGATTCGATACCCTATATACTACAATCACTTGACTGTGCACTTGCAGTAGAATAGGATAAAACTAGACCCCTATCAAGTTTTTGGCGCCGTTGCCGGGGAAGGAAACCCCATCATCAGAGATTGACATTGATCTTTTAGCTTGGATAGTTCAGTCTGATAATGGACCGAGTCAAGAGGAAAAATTTGAGTTTAGGAATGTTGAATTAGACCACGAAGCTGAGAAACTCGAGACTGAAGTTGAAACTCGAGCAGAAACACCTGTATCGATCGTTGCACCAAGTGCGTCGATCGTCGCACACCGTAAAGAACCAGTCTCACTTATTCCGCGTGGAGTGGTTAAGGAAAAGATCTATAAACCTCCATTACCATTCCCAAAACCTCCTGTAAGGTCTAAAGATGTAATTCAGTGCATGGTAGTGGTGAATAAGGAGATGGTAGTTCCTCAGGAATGTACTCTAACATCTTCAGAACCTAAAGCTACTCAGAAGCGGAAAGCTCCGAACATCAGGTCTCCACCAAAGCAAAGGTATGCACCTTCTAAACTCAAACCTCCTGACTCCAATGCTGTGAATGCAGGAAAACGCTCTACGCCACCCAAGTGTCAATCCCGCCCTAAATTCCTTCCTACGTTCCTTGGACGATCTCATGCTGCTACTGCTTACACACCCCCATGGATGATAAGGCATTCACAGAGACACTCAAAGTCTCTGTTGAAACCCCCATGAGTCTGACTTTTTCCAAAAAGTCAAGCTAATGACTTAAAACAAGCGCTGAGTGGGAGGCGGTCACTATTAGGTTCTAGTAATTTTCTTTCTTGTTTTTAGTATTTTTCTTATGATTTCACGTTTTATTTGTTTTTGCTGAGTTTTAGATACAGAACACGAGCCTGGAGATGTGTGACGACCGTTGCCTACTTGAGCAACGGTCGTTGCAAGGAGAAAATGACGAAGAGATGGAATCGCCTTGTGACGATCGTTGCGGTCCTGTGCAACTGGTTTAAATTGCAAAATTAAGGTACGTTGAGCTAAACCGAAATCGAACCGGTTCATTAGCAATGCTCGTTGCTCATTAGCAACGGTCGTTGCACCCACGATCGAGGTAAGTACCTTAACCCTTTCCTTTTTCTCTTTTTGTTCATTTCGCCGACCGTACACGAAAACCCCCTAATCGCCTAAATCCCTCAAATCTTCATCAATTTTGTTGATTTCAAGCGCTATTCCCCTTATTTTTACACGATTTATCTGTATCTCTAACTTATTCGAAGCAAATCCAAGGTAATGTGTCCTAATTTCTCTATTTTCGGATTTGATTTTAGGGTTTTAGGATTTAGAAATTTCGGGTTGAAAATGATGATTGTATGTTGTTATAGAATTGATTTAGGGTGATTAGAACTGGATTATTGCTGCTTGTGAGGCTGTGAATTGATTTTGGCACGATTTTTAAATCGTTGCTTTGCAACTGTGAAATCACTTTGCAACGATCGTCGCCATTAGTGCAACGATCGTTGCTCGACAATTTCACAGGGAAATTGCCGAGACTAATTTGCTTTAAATTCTTGAATGCAGATGCCTCCTTGACAAACCTGCAAACGCAGAGCTACCGCAGCAACCGCTACACGTCAGTACATCCCACCACCGGAGTGGTTACACAGAGACTCTGATCCACCTGAGGACTATCAGATGGTTCATGCTGCCATACAGCCATCATGGCCTAGAGCAGATAAGCTTCTGATTCCGACTGAGCATGCCTGGGGCATGAATATAGATAAGCTGCACAAGACAGATGACTTCACAGAAAGACCACTGCACGAGTACTGGGATGAGTATGATACATTGTTGTACAATGGTTGGTGTAGCATGACGCTTAAACCAACCAAGTTTGCAGACTACTCGGCTTGCAAGAGTCTCGGCATTGATGAGCAGGTTATGGCACTGTGCAAAAGCATTGGTCTGGGGACAATGCCAATGCAGCCTTATGACTTGTACCCGGATTTGGTGAGACAGCTGCTCTCCACTTGCAGGGTTATCTATCCAAACCCAAATAGCAGGACAGCTTCAGGAGGTACCTTTACCTTCATGTGCCTAGGAGCCAGGTATCGAGTTCCCCTTCTTGATATCTTCAGGATTTATGGGTTCCGCACTGAGCCGACACGCATAGATATGTCCCTTCCGTGGGAACCATCAGAGGCTCAGCGGTTCTGGGATTACATTGGCAACGGGCGGTACAACTCGCGGACTTCACCAGTGATTCAGGTTAGGCATCCGGTCCTTAGATACGTCTTGCGCATCTTGGGATCTACTCTGTTGTGCAAGTTTGAAGCTAACAAGATGCGGAAGAATGAGATGGAGATGTTGTTTATTGGGCTGAGGGAGCAGTTCAGGGACACCGATCTGAGAAACCCTGCTAGGGGACTCAACCTGGGAGCTGCTTTTGCTCATCATCTATGCGACCTGCAGAAGAAGCCATTTGATGGCGTGAGCACAGAGACAGTAGGGAGTCTGCTTACTCCCATTTTTAGGCATTGCAGGATCCCCTTGGAGGGTACGTAGTGCGATGATGACAGGGAGTTCCTCGATTTCAGTCACCTGCAGAGCGCTACATGGCTCAAGGAGGGGCGCGTATGGGTCTATTACGACCCTGCCACTGCAAAGCATGGTATAGATCTTCCTGCTGCTGATCATACACGGATTGATACGTTGGATGCGTTGACATTCCGGCCACCTCAGAGAGATCGGCGCAGTGTTCCTTCTATGGCTCATCCGCTGGGAGAGCCTTCTACTCGGGCTTCTACTTCCTCTGCACCTGCACCTGCTGCCCCTGTTGATGACATTGCTCCATTTCCTGTCCCTGCAGTTCCTTTAGGAGAGAGTTCTGAGGATGAGTGGAGAGAGCGCCATGATGGGATAATGAAGACCATTTGGGAGTGGATGCGTGGCTGCACTTGCAGGAGACAGCCACAGGTTCACCAGCCCGTCCCTGCCAGTCGACGTCGACAGCGTTCTCCTGAGGATTCCGGCAGTACTGATCCATATGCTGGGATAGATGATGAGAGCGAGTGAGCGTAGTCTCCATTTTCAGACATTCGGTTCTGTATTCTCCTGTTTTTCTTTTTCTTTTTGCATTTTATTTTGAATTTCTTAGGTTGCTATTGTTTTTGGATGGTTTGTTTGTTTGAGGATTATCAGTTGCTTTGATTTTGCCTGTTTTCAGTGTTTTACAGCTTGCCGGTTCGAAAATTTGGATTTTCTCACGGACTAACTTGCTAACCTTCTGACTGATCGAGTATTCGTAGTGCGTCGATCGACACACATTGTGTCGATCGTCACAACACGATCGAAATCGCATTGCAGCGATCGTTGCGGTCCTGAGCAACGATCGACAATACACGAAAAATCGCCTAGCAACGGTCGATGCACCTAGTGCAACGATCGATGCCTGAGCGACAGAGGTAAAAATCAGACAGAACTCAACACGTCCATTAACATATTTTTCTTTCTTTTTACCAACCCTTCGCTTGACACTACTGGGGACAGTGTGTCTTAAGTGTGGGGGAGGTGCTACTAACTATAATCTTTCTGTTTTCTTAGAGTCAGTATAATTTTCAAAATTTTGTTTTAACGAGTCAAAACAAGTTTAAGTAAGAAACAATGATTTTTTTGAGAAGATTAACAGCACTTGCAGGAACTTAAGTAACCATTGGGATGAAGTTGCAGGATCTATCTATGACTATTAGAAAACCCAGACACAGATCAACCTACTGAGAACACCCACATCACTTTAGGTATCAGAGGATCCTTTTACTGACTTCACCTTAATACTGACTTAATTTTCTCACCTAAGGGCTTAGTATACCTTGTGTCGGATTCCCTTGTTAGTTCTGACACAGCCTGTAAGCCTGTCCTATTTGGTTCCCTTCTCCCCTTCCATAAAATAAAAAAAAGAAATAATAAACTGAGGATGAGTTAGTAACTCCGAAGTGGTCATGGGAGTGGTAGCTACAACTATCATATCATGTGCATCCATGGAATGTGTCCAAAGTACACCCCTTAACGGGAAGAGCACTGATAAAAAAAAAAAAATGATAACCAATGGGGAAAAATCAGAATGCTAAGGAAGGGAAGAGAGAAGAAAGGGACTAGAGAAAGATAGTATGGTGGTCTAGAGCTGATAAGGTAAGAGTCCATGTGCCTTTGATCGATACTCCTTAGGTAAGACCGCACTTAAATACTTGCAGAAGTCAGTAGGGAGAATTTGAATGTGTGAATGTGATTGTGGAGTTTACTTAGGAAAGTTGCTAAGTGTGGGGGAAGTACATGTTGGTCTTGATGTCTCGCAGGTAATTCTTTCAGTGGATTACTAAGGGGAATCTGAGTGTTGTTGCTTCAAAGATGAAAAGAGTTTCTGAAAGTTTTCAAACCTCATCACCATGTTTTAGTTCTCTGTTTTGCTTGAGGGCAAGCAAAGGCTAAGTGTGGGGGAGTTGATATACCATGGATTTTAGGGCTTTTAACCATGGTATATGTCTTATTTATCGAGTCTATTACTATGTTTTAGAGTCATTTCAGGTATTTAACAGGTCTAAGTACTTTTGGAGCTGAATTGGAGATTTTGGAGCATTTTGGAGTGTTTGGCCGAGAGAAAGAAGTCACTGCCCATATTTGACACTTGCAACGATCGACACACCATTGGCATCGATTGTTGCATAGCGTGACCATGCATTCTCGCGAGCGATGATGAAGAATGTGGATTATTGCACTAAAGCTCAGAAGTTCCTGATATTTACAAAGAAGCCCCAAAACGTGATTTAGCTTTATAATTAGGTTTTACAGCCACTTGTTAGGCGACGCTTTCATAACGAAGTTTTATTTTCAGAGAGAGTTTTAGGGGCTGGTTTTGTTCTCGAAAGAGACTTGATTTCGAACCCCTGTTCTTATTCTTTTGATTATTTTATGATATCTATTTTGACTATGTTTTCTGTCATGATTGCTATGTCTGAGTAGATCTCTTGTTAGGTTAGGGATTCTCGTTAGGGATTTGAAGGAATGTTAGATTAACTAATTTATTAGATTCATCATCTAGTTCTTCATCTAATCTGTTCTTAATGCTTAATCTGAACTGGCCATTTATATTACTGATCTAGGTTAATTTACGCAACGACAGTTGGTTTATTTAGCTAGATCTGATTAGGTGAGCAATTTATCTATTCGCAAAGGAATTTGGTTTAGAGAAATTGTGAACGAACGAACTTGGAATTAATGCATGTTTAGAACTCTAGGATTCGCAAAGGAATTTGGTCTGCTAGGTTGTTAGACATAGATAATTATCGCAGCGACAACGGGTTAGTTTTACCCTCGTGATTCTAGTTCAAGAACGCTATAGATTGAATCTAATTATCCGTTATCTGATTTCCTGATTTCCTGAGAACTCCCGAAACCTGACACCTTCGTTAATTGCTTACACCCTCGCTTAATTTGTTTACTTTCTCGCACTGCTATTTAGTTTACTTCACATTGCTTTCTTCTTAGTTTAAATCTCTACAGTTCTTAATCTATCGTGTGACCGGAGTCCCTGTGGATTCGATATCCTAAGTACTACAACTACATCACTGTGCACTTGCAGTTAGAATAGGGATTAAAACATAGACCTATCATGCACAATAAAAAGTATTGTTTTTGGGTAATGTTTTGTAATAGAACCTACATATGACTAATAAAATGTATTTTCTTAAACTCCACAGTTCCAATAATATTATTTTTGTCCGAACTAACACAACTCGAGGTCGTAGTACTGGTAGTAAAGTCTTAGGCTATGGGCAAGGGGTAAGCCAAATATCACGGATGGGCCAGAATTATCTCGGGGACGATTGGACTGTTCGTTGTATTCGACTAATGTGACATCTCCAGACGCCTATGTCTGTAGAACATGTTAAGGGTTTTACAAAAGGTGGAATCAGAGCGAATGAGACCTAAGGATTGGTATTAGTGAAGATCATAGTATCAGCGCAGCAGAAGCATAATGGTATATGCAAGTGTTAGAATTCGGGGACATTTTCTATTATGAGGGGGGGGGGGAGAATGTAATAACCCTCTCGAAGGAGTAGAACGGCCACACAAGGGTTACAAAAATTCAAAGTTGTCCGATTGATTTGAAATTGACAGCGTAAGGTAAAGAGGACATTTTAAAAATTTTGGTCGAATCAGAATTGAAATGATAAGAGTAGATTTGTAGATGGTCGAATGACTGGAAGATCGATCAAGGAGTTAAGACGAGAAGGTAAAAATGCAATTTCAGCCATTTCAGACCATGTATAAATATTAAGCTCCCCTTAACCATTTTTCTCCCTTTTATGATTTGAAACCCACTTCTAGAGAGAGAGAGAGAACGTCAGGGTTAGAGAGAGAAAGTAATAAACCGAGAGAGAGTGAGTGAGAGAGAGAGAGAGAGATGGTACATGCGTGAGTGATCCCATGTGTGTTCTGATGTTCGGTTAGCGGATCCGATGGGCGTTCATATGCGAATTTACGTATGGTGGTTGGTAAGCTTTAGATCTGAGAAGCTTTATTGTATGAACCTTACCTTAATCCATTTTCTTACTTAGGATCTTTGTGTTGGGATTGTGTCCTGAAATCACACTTGTACTCACTCCTGATGATAGTTGTGTGTCGAGATCAGACATTTGTATAATATTGGGTGGTTGCAATGTTTTGCTAGAAGCCTCTTGCAGTCTGTAAGTTGTATACTTACTGCCAGTATTATATGATCCTATAGGGTCACACACCTAAGCAAACTGGAAGCATAAATATGGGAATGATCATTATAGTAATGATCATGTTGATTTGTATTGGATACACATTGATATTGAGTTTTATAGTGGTGTGTCGATCGACACAGTGAGTGTGTCGATCGACACAGATCGGGTTTCGAAACTGATGTTTCGATTTCATGACTTAAACGAATTGGATTAATCCAATGATCAGTTTAATCATCCCAGGTCTATATAAAGGCTTATATGGTCGACCTGGAACCCTAGCCGTTCAGTTTTCTATTGCAGAGAAAGCCGAGCCACCTAAACTCAGTGATCCCAAGATCCGGCACTAGCATCCCGGCTTTCCAGCTTTGTGTGCGTGTGTATCTGGTAGAGGCGAAGCACTTGAGTCGCTGCTGATCTCGATTACCAATCCATTCCGCTGCCACCTCTGAGGTAAACGCGAGATCAATGATTCAATTCTCAAACCCTAGATCCTAGGCTTTCCAACAGTGGTGTCAGAGCAGTTAGGGTTTAAACCATTGAATCAAAGGCATGTGATTCGAATAATGATGTATTTGATTAGATTTGTGCCTGCTAATTCATGTTTTGAACGAATTAATCTCGGATTAAGTTTCTGCTTTAAAACGATGATCGGGTGTTTTCGCATAGTGTCGATCGACACTAATCGTGTGTCGGTCGACACACCGCAAAACGCTTATAAAATTTTAGGTTTCGATCAGCGATTGGATTTCTGTTACCCTACCGTGTCAATCGACACACTGGGTTGTGTCGGTTGACACAGGCTGTGCGAAAGGATTAATTGGTTTAATTGGATTGACCGGTTATCTCGCATGGTTATGTCGGTTAAATCGGTTCAATTGAATTAACTGGTTCAATTAGATTGGACTGGTTATCTCAATTAGTTAAGAACCGATTTAATTGGTTGATTTCGGTTAAATTAGATTTACCGGTTATCGACCCGGTTCAATTGGATTGAACCGGAAAAACCAATTTTGGCTTTGGTTAGGTCGTGTCGACCGACACAAGGATGTGTCGATCGACACACACTCGCAGATTTGGTTGTTGAACCTAAATTTGCAAATACCAAACCAAATCTAACTCCTTGCTTCTAGATTAACTTAAACTTAATGAATCTAGATGTTTTAATTAACTTAAAAACTTCTTGGATGTATATTGGATATGCATCAAGATTAAATAGTTCTTTTCCTCAACTAAATATCAAGTGATCTTGATGTCTTGCCCGATCTTGTCTACTGTCAAGATTCGTTTCGTTGTTGGATAGCTTTGGAGTCCTTGGTATCCACAACTACATGAGTAAGACAGGTGATCATTGATAGACTTGCAGTGCGACTGTCAATAATCACAAAACTGAAGAGATTGGTTTACTTGACTGGGCTATCAGAAGTTATGGGCCCAGAGACATCAGAGTGGGTAAGACATGGATTGTCTTATCTGTGACCGAGAGTTGTACTGGGTACAATTAACAATGATTTGTTTACCTAGATAACTAAAGTTTGGGTGATGGCGAGTCGCCCACTCAAATTTTGGTGAAGTAAGGATCTTGGTTCATTGCATTCATCTGAGGAAACATAGTTTTGAATGCAATGCGAGTTTTCTTATTAGATAAGAATTCTCATTTCCTTGAACATCATAACTAAAACCTCTACCTCTTTTAATTACAGCTATGTCTTGTTGGATCCCGATGGATCTAGGGTTTGTTATATTGAAATTTAGAACCAGCCTCGTTCTTACCTTTGGTAGCGGAAGAAGATGGTGAACGAGATCAGTGGAGCAACGCAACGCTTTGCCTCTACCAGATACACACGCACGCTCGCTGGAAACGGGATGCTAGTGCCGGATCAATGGGGATCGATGGTGTCTGGTGTGTCAAGTGTTTCTGTCAAGAAAACTGGACGGCTCTCTTGTTTAGGTCGAAACTAATCAGCTTTTATTCGACCTAAACGTGCTTAACGGGCCAGACTCAATTAAGCCATAACCTGAAAAGCCTGTTCGGAAAATCCGAACTGTGTCGACCGACACACAAGCTGTGTCAATCGACACAACACCATTATATCGATTCTTATGTGTATTTCAATACACATAATATGATCATTGCCACAATGATCATTCCCATGTCGTAGCTTCCAGTTCGCTTAGGTGTGTGACCCTATAGGATCATACAATACTGGCAGTAAGTCCACGACCTACAGAATGCAAGAGGCTTCTAGCAAAGGTTTGCAAACGCCCAGTATTATACGAATGTCTGATCTCGACACACAACTATCACAGGAGTGAGTACAAGTGTGATTTCAGGACACTATCCCAACAATCTCCCACTTGTACTGGAATCATCAATTCCTATAATCCTTTTGTCTCTATATCTCGATTTGGCACAAGGCAAGATCTGTGTCATCCTTATTAAGCCAACATCGTGTTTATCGAACTCCTGATCTCATACTGAACATTACAAACAACTGAACTACAGTTCGTTTGAGTGCGGCCACACATTCTCTCAGTATTCAATCTTCGATAGGCCCTGAGATATTTATCTCCCGTTTTTCAGGAGGGACAAATTCCATCTTGTTCCATCCCTGTTTCAACGCACACTTCATGATAAACTTGAACAGTGTCGTTATAGCCGCCAGTTACGGATTGACGTTTGACAAAGTCAAAATGTACCAATTCATATGCAAGAAAGCATGATGAACTCAGGTCTTAGGACTATACTCTATAGTCGTAATGAGAACCTCTTATGACACAGATATTACTATCTTGTAGACTTCTCATTAGCGGGTCATGTCCGATCATATGTTCATCAACATATATCTATGT
This sequence comes from Orychophragmus violaceus, assembly GCA_030180135.1. Classification (NCBI taxonomy): domain Eukaryota; kingdom Viridiplantae; phylum Streptophyta; class Magnoliopsida; order Brassicales; family Brassicaceae; genus Orychophragmus; species Orychophragmus violaceus. The sequence continues at coordinate 63,048,338 of CM058236.1, read as the reverse complement.
GACTGACTGTGATAATCATATCATTGGCTCCATGAAACTTAGCCAACAGTCACCTCACAATCTAGTCTCTAACGGTTGTCAGTGTCCCAATTCTACAACCTTGACTAGGGACAAAATAATTTATTAACTTATAGGGTTTCATGATCAAGTTCTCAACTTGATGACCTATAATATGTCATAAACTTATTTCGGGACCATTATTTAGATCACAATAAATAATGCTGAAATCAAATTTCATTAAACACTTCTAAAAGAATGTTTACAAGGGCGTCTTATTATAACTAAAACAAAATCCAAAACTCCCACTAGAATCAAGATTACATCTTAAGATCTCTAATGCCTACAGCAGTCGTATGACTCTCATGCTTAGGCCTTGGGAGTGACTTGGTTAGAGGATCAGCGACATTCTCGTTTGTCGGAACTCGGCTGATCTTCACATCACCTCTATTGACAATATCACGAATCAGATGATATTTCCTCTCAACGTGTTTGGACTTCTGGTGTGACCTGGGTTCTTTCGCCTGAGCAATGGCTCCATTGTTATCGCAGAACAAAGCCACTGGCTCCAAGATACTAGGAACCACACCAAGTTCAGTCATGAACTTCTTAATCCAAACAGCTTCCTTTGCCGCTTCTGAAGCAGCAACATATTCAGCTTCCGTTGTGGAGTCAGCTACGGTATTCTGCTTAGAGCTCTTCTAGCTCACCGCACCGCCATTTAGACAGAAGACATATCCAGACTGTGATCGGAAATCGTCTCTGTCCGTCTGAAAACTCGCATCGGTGAATCCATTCACCACAAGTTCATCACTATCTCCATACACAAGGAACTTATCCTTAGTATGTCTCAAATACTTGAGAATATTCTTGACAGCTGTCCAGTGAGCTTCACCTGGATCAGATTGGTATCTACTCGTCATGCTTAACGCGTAAGCAATATCTGGACGAGTGCAGAGCATGGCATACATAATAGATCCTATTGCAGAGGCATAAGGAATCCTATTCATGCATTCTCGCTCAGCAGGTGTCGCCGGACACTGCTTCTTGCAGAGACTCTTGCCATGAGACATTGGTATGAAGCCCTTCTTGGAATCGTGCATCCTGAATCTGTGCAACACCTTATCAATATAAGTGTCTTGGCACAATCCAATCAGCTTGTTAGTTCTATCTCTGTAGATTCTGATTCCAAGAATGTATGCGGCTTCTCCCATGTCTTTCATGGAAAAACAACTTCCTAGCCAAGTCTTAATAGACTGAAGCAACGGAACGTCATTACCGAGGAGGAGTATGTCATCGACATACAGTACAAGAAATGCAATTTTGCTCCCACTTGTCTTCTTGTATACACATGATTCTTCTTCGTTCTTGATGAAACCGAATTGTTTTACTGCTTCATCAAAACGAAGATTCCAACTCCGTGATGCTTGCTTCAACCCATAAATGGATTTATGAAGCTTGCATACCTTCTTAGCGTTTTTAGGATCGACAAAACCTTCAGGTTGTGTCATGTACACATCCTCTTCCAGAATGCCATTCAGGAATGCGGTTTTGACATCCATTTGCCAAATCTCATAGTCATAATGAGCAGCAATTGCTAGAAGAATCCGAATAGATTTAAGCATAGCGACTGGGGAATAGGTTTCATCATAGTCAATACCATGAATTTGTTTGAAACCTTTAGCCACCAACCTTGCTTTGTAAATCTGTACATTGCCATCCACGTCAATCTTCTTCTTGAAGATCCATTTACACTCAATGGCTTTTACACCATTAGGTAAATCGACCAAGGACCATACTTGGTTTTCTGACATGGATGTCATTTCGGATTTAGAGGCTCCAAGCCACTTTTCGGAGTCTGGGCCCATCATTGCTTTCGCAAAGGTCGCTGGTTCGTCACCTTCAATGATCATCAGATCATTTGAATTGGTTACGAGAAATCCATAGTATCTCTCGGGTTCGTGACGGATCCTTCCGGATCTGCGAACTTCAGGCTCCACAGGCGCCGGTTCCACAGAACTTTGTGGTTCCAACTGCTGCTCCTCCTCAGCAGGTTGAGCAGTATCCTGTGCATCTAGAATTTCTTCAAGATGTACTTTACTCCCACTGTTTTTCTTAGAGAGAAACTCCCTCTCAAGAAAAGAACAGTCCCGAGCAACAAATACTTTGTTCTCAGATTGGTTGTAAAAGTAGTATGCCTTGGTTTCCCTAGGATAACCAACGAAGTAGCACTTGGGTGCAAGCTTGTCGGAGATTAAACGTTTGACATAAGCCTCGCAACCCCAAATCCTTAGGAAAGACAGACTAGGAACGTTCCCAGTCCACAGTTCATGTGGTGTCTTTTCTACTGATTTAGATGGCACTCTATTCAGTGTAAACGCAGACGTTTCTAGAGCATATCCCCAAAAGGATAGTGGAAGATTAGAATGACTCATCATAGACCGAACCATATCCAATAAAGTTCGATTTCTCCTCTCCGACACTCCATTCCATTGGGGTGTACCAGGAGGAGTGAGTTGTGAAACGATTCCACACTCGCTCAGATAGTCGCTGAATTCTTGGCTCAAGTATTCTCCTCCGCGATCCGATCGCAGAATCTTAATACTCTTGCCAAGTTGATTCTGTACTTCATTCTTGAATTCCTTGAATCTATCAAAGGATTCTGACTTGTGTCTCATCAAATAGACATAGCCATACCTACTGAAATCATCAGTAAAGGTAATGAAGTACTTAAAGTTTCCTCTGGCAGCAGTACTCATTGGCCCACATACATCAGTATGAACAAGGCCCAATAAATCACTGGCCCTTTCATTTGGTTTTTTGAAAGGGGCTCTAGCCATTTTGCCCACCAAACAAGACTCGCATTTCTCACATGATTCAAAATCAAATGAGCCCAGAAGCCCATTTCGATGGAGCCTCTGGATGCGTTTCTCATTGATATGGCCCAAACGACAATGCCATAAGAAAGTCGGGTTTTCGTCATTGGACTTAAACCTCTTTGTATTTATGTTAAAGACAGGCATTTCTTGGTTTAATATATATAACCCATTATCTAATGGGGCGCTACCATAATAATTACCATCACGATTAAAAGAACAAACTTTATTCTTAACAGCAAAATCAAAACCTTCCAAATCCAAAACGGAAACTGAAATTATGTTTCTGCTAATCGCAGGTACATAGTAGCAATTATTCAAAATTAAAACCATGCCCGAAGGTAAAGACAACTCGTAGGTGCCTACGGTCAGTGCAGCAACCTTAGCTCCATTCCCGACTCGTACCTCTACTTGTCCTTTCTTCAGCGTCCTACTGTTTCTTAGTGCCTGCACATCAGTACAAATATGAGCACCGCAGCCGGTATCCAATACCCACGAAGTAGGACTAGAAGACATAACATTAAGTTCGATAACATAAATACCTGAGTCAGACGCATCATACGTCTTCTTCAGCTTCTTGTAATCTTTCATGAACTTCTTGCAGTCTTTCTTCCAATGCCCCAATTGCTTGCAGTAGTTGCACTTATCCTCAGGAGAAGGCCCGGATTTGGGCTTCGGCTTGGGCTTGTCCTGACTTTCAGCCTGGACAACCTGGGCCTTACCCTTACCCTTCTTAGGTTTCTTAAACCTTTTACCCCCTTGTACCATCAGGACATTGGGAGTAGCCTTCTTGAGATTCGGTTCTGCTGTCTTCAGTATACCGTGCAACTCAGTCAATGTCTTAGTCATGTTTTGCATATTGTAGTTCATGATGAACTGATCAAAACATGACGGCAAAGACTGCAGAATCATGTCAGTGGCCAGCTCCTGGCTAATGGTACAGTCCAGTTTCCCCAGGTTATCAATGTAACCCATCATTTTAAGGACATGAGGACTTACTGGACTGTCCTTAGCCAGCTTGCAATCCATGAGAGATTTAACCGTCTGGTATCTCTCTGTGCGAGCTTGCTCCTAAAACAAAGCTTTCAGGCTGTTAATCATCTCAATGGGTGACAACACGTTCTCATATTGCTTCTGCAGCTCAGAGTTCATGGTCACCAGCATTAGACAAGTAACATCTTTGACATCCGCTGAATGCTTATCCCAAGCATTCTTTTCTGTCTGCGGAGCATTGAAACGTGGCCTCTCGGTGAGAACTCTTTCAAGGACATATTCCTTGTTCTCTTGCCTGAGAACTATTCTCAGATTCCGATACCATTCCAAGAAATTAGATCCATTTAACTTGTCCTTCTCAAGGACGGATCTTAGTGAGAAAGTGTTGATGTGATTTGAGACAGACATAGCTGTAATTCAAAAGGAGGTAGATTTTTAGTTATAAAGCACAAGAAATGAGAATTCTTATCTAATAAGAAAACTCCCATTGTATTCAAACTATGTTTCCTCATATGAATACAATGCGCCAAGATCCTCAGATTACTAAAATTCGAGTGGGCGACTCGCCGTTACTCAAGCTTTAGTTATCTAGGTAAGAAAATCATTTCTAATTGTACTCAGTACAACTCTTGGTCGTGAATAAGACAAACTATGTCCAATCCACTCTGATGTCTCTGGGCCTAGAACTTCTGACAGCCCAGTCAAGTATAACCAATCTTTTATCTGTCTTGTGATCACTGACAGTTGCACTGCAAGTCTGTTATTGACCACCTGCCTTACCCATGTTGCAGTGGATATCAAGGACTCCAAGATATCCAACAAACGACACGAGTCTTGCTAGTAGACAAGATCGGGCAAGACATCAAGATCACTTGATATTTGGTTGAGGAAAAGAACTAATCTTATCTTGATTTATATCCAATATATATCTAAGAAATTATAAATTTTAATCAAAACATTCAGTCTTAATAAGTTCATATTCATCTAAAACTTTTAGGATTAGATTATTCTGGTTTATGCAAATTTGTGGTCAAACCAGCATATCTGCGGACGTTGTGTCGATCGACGCCAACTATTGGTATCGATCGATGCAACTATATTTAAACCGTTCTTCGATAACCGGTCAAACCGGATCGAATTTACTTAACCGATTCAATCCAATTGAACCAGTTCGGTTTAATGGTCTATGTCGATCGTCACACACTGTGTATCGATCGACATTACCAAACCAGAACCAATTTGGTTAATAAAATTAACCGAGCTAGATAACCAGTTCAATCCAATTGAACCGATCTATCTAATTGTATTGCCTGTGTCGACCGACACACCCAGTGTATCGATCGACGCAGCACGATTACGGGTACTCGATCTCAGATCGAAACCCTAAAGATTATTTGCGGATTTTCGCTTTGTATCGACCGACACACGCTTTGTGTCGATCGATACTGTGCGACAAACCCTAAATTTTATTCGCGAGTTTTCGCTCTGTGTCGACCGACACACGCTTTGTGTCGATCGACACCCTGCGACAAACCCTAAAATTTTATATTTTGCGCCGCGGCGTGTCGACCGACACACGCTTTGTGTCGATCGACACAGTGCGATTTCAGCAATACCATCGTTTTCAACAGAGACAAAATCCGAGAATATTACTTTTGAAACACGATTTGAACATGCAAAACCAATTCAACAACATCAAGATTCGAATTATTTTGCAACAAATTCAATAGCTAAACCCTAACATGCTCTGATACCACTGTTGGATCCCGATGGATCTAGGGTTTGTTATATTGAAATTTAGAACCAACCTCGTTCTTACCTTTGGCAGCGGAAGAAGATGGTGAACGAGATCAGTGGAGCAACGCAACGCTTTGCCTCTACCAGATACACACGCACGCTCGCTGGAAACGGGATGCTAGTGCCGGATCAATGGGGATCGATGGTGTCTGGTGTGTCAAGTGTTTCTGTCAAGAAAACTGGACGGCTCTCTTGTTTAGGTCGAAACTAATCAGCTTTTATTCGACCTAAACGTGCTTAACTGGCCAGACTCAATTAAGCCATAACCCGAAAAGCCTGTTCGGAAAATCCGAACTGTGTCGACCGACACACAAGCTGTGTCGATCGACACAACACCATTATATCGATTCTTATGTGTATTTCAATACACATAATATGATCATTGCCACAATGATCATTCCCATGTCGTAGCTTCCAGTTCGCTTAGGTGTGTGACCCTATAGGATCATACAATACTGGCAGTAAGTCCACGACCTACAGAATGCAAGAGGCTTCTAGCAAAGCATTGCAAACGCCCAGTATTATACGAATGTCTGATCTCGACACACAACTATCACAGGAGTGAGTACAAGTGTGATTTCAGGACACTATCCCAACATGTCTGTCCCAACTCACATCAACACTTTCTCACTAAGATCCGTCCTTGAGAAGGACAAGCTTAATGGATCAAATTTCTTGGAATGGTATCGGAACCTGAGAATAGTTCTCAGGCAGGAGAACAAGGAATATGTCCTTACAAGAGTTCTCCCCGAGAGGCCACGTTCCAACGCCAAGCAGGCAGACAAGAATGCTTGGGATAAGCATTCTGCTGATGTCAAAGACGTTAATTGTCTAATGCTGGTGACTTTGAACTCTGAGCTGCAGAAGCAATACGAGAACGTGATGTCACCGATTGAGATGATTAACAGCCTGAAAGCTTTGTTTCAGGAGCAAGCTCGCACAGAGAGATACCAGACGGTTAAATCCCTCATGGATTGCAAGCTGGCTAAGTACAGTCCAGTGAGTCCTCTTGTCCTTAAAATGATGGGTTACATTGATAACCTGGGGAAACTGGACTGTGCCATTAGCCAGGAGCTATCCACTGACATGATTCTGCAGTCTTTGCCGTCGTGTTTTGATCAGTTCATCTTGAACTACAACATGCAAAACATGACTAAGACATTGACTGAGTTGCACGGCATGCTAAAGACAGCAGAGCCGAATCTCAAGAAGGCGACTCCTAGTGTACTGATGGTACAAGGGGGTAAAAGGTTCAAGAAACCTAGTAAGGATAAGGGAAAGGCTAAAGCTGTCCAGACTGAGAGTCAAGATAGGCCCAAGCCCAAGCCCAAATCTGGGCCTTCTCCTGAGGACAAATGCAACTACTGCAAGCAGCTAGGGCATTGGAAAAGAAGCTGCAACAAGTTCATGGAAGATTACAAGAAGCTGAAGACGACGTATGATGCGTCTGATTCAGGTATTTATGTTATCGAACTTAATGTTATGACTCCTAGTTCTACTTCGTGGGTATTGGATACCGGCTGCGGTGCTCATATTTGTACTAATATGCAGGCACTAAGAAACAGTAGAACACTGAGGAAAGGACAAGTGGAGCTACGGGTCGGGAATGGAGCTAAGGTTGCTGCACTGGCCGTAGGCACTTATGATTTGTCTTTACCTTCTGGCCTGGTTTTAGAATTGAATAATTGCTACTTTGTACCTGCGATTAGCAGAAACATAATTTCAGTTTCCGTTTTGGATTTGGAAGGTTTTGATTTTGCTATTAAGAATAAAGTTTGTTCTTTTAATCGTGATGGTACGTTTTATGGTAGCGCCCCATTAGATAATGGGTTATATGTCTTAAACCAAGAAATGCCAGTCTTTAACATAAATACAAAGCGGTTTAAGTCAAATGATGAAAACCCGACTTTCTTATGGCATTGTCGTTTGGGCCACATCAATGAGAAACGCATTCAGAGGCTCCATCGTAATGGGCTTCTGGGCTAATTTGATTCTGAATCATGTGAGAAATGTGAATCTTGCTTGATGGGCAAAATGGCTAGGGCCCCTTTCAACAAACCGAATGAAAGGGCCAATGAGCACTGTTGCCAGAGGAAATTACAAGTACTTCATTACCTTTACTGATGACTTCAGTAGGTATGGCTATGTCTATCTGATGAAACATAAGTCAGAATCCTTTGATAGATTCAAGGAGTTCAAGAATGAAGTACAGAACCAACTTGGCAAAAGTATTAAAGTTCTGCAGTCGGATCGCGGAGGAGAATACTTGAGTCAAGAGTTCAGTGACTATCTGAGCGAGTGTGGAATTGTTTCACAACTCACTCCTCCTGGTACACCCCAATGGAATGGAGTGTCAGAGAGGAGAAATCGAACCTTATTAGATATGGTTCGGTCTATGATGAGTCATTCAGATCTTCCATTATCCTTTTGGGGATACGCTCTAGAAACGTCTGCGTTTACACTAAATAGGGTGCCATCTAAATCAGTTGAAAAGACACCACATGAATTGTGGATTGGGAATGTTCCAAGTCTGTCTTTCCTGAAGATTTGGGGTTGTGAGGCTTATGTCAAACGTTTAATCTCTGACAAGCTCGCACCCAAATCAGATAAATGCTACTTCGTTGGTTATCCTAGGGAAACCAAGGCATACTACTTTTACAACCAATCTGAGAACAAAGTCTTTGTTGCTCGGGACTGCTCTTTTCTTGAGAGGGAATTTCTTTCTAAGAAAAGCAGTGGGAGTAAAGTACATCTCGAAGAAATTCAAGATGCACAGGAGAATGCTCAACCTGCTGAAGAAGAGCAGCAGTTGGATCCACAAAGTTCTGTGGAGCCTACACCTGTGGAGCCTGAAGTTCGCAGATCCGGAAGGATCCGTCACGAACCCGAGAGATATTATGGATTTCTCGTGACCAATTGCAATGATCTGATGATCATTGAAAGTTACGAACCGGCGACCTTCGCGGAAGCAATGATGGGCCCAGACTCCAAAAAGTGGCTTGGAGCCTCTAAATCCGAAATGGGATCCATGTCAGAAAACCAAGTATGGTCCTTGGTCGATTTACCTAATGGTGCAAAAGCCATTGAGTGTAAATGGATCTTCAAGAAGAAGATTGACGTGGATGGTAATGTCCAAATTTATAAAGCTAGGTTGGTGGCTAAAGGTTTCAAACAGATTCATGGTATTGACTATGATGAAACCTATTCCCCAGTCGCTATGCTTAAATCCATTCGGATTCTTCTAGCAACTGTCGCTTATTATGATTATGAGATCTGGCAGATGGATGTCAAAACTGCCTTCCTGAATGGAATTTTGGAAGAGGATGTGTATATGACATAGCCTAAGGGTTTTGTAGATCCTAAGAATGCTGAGAAGGTATGCAAGCTTCATAAATCCATTTATGGATTGAAGCAAGCATCACGGAGCTGGAATCTTCGTTTTGATGAAACAGTAAAACAATTTGGTTTCATCAAGAACGAAGAAGAACCATGTGTATACAAGAAGACTAGTGGGAGCGGAATTGCGTTTCTTGTATTGTATGTCGATGACATACTTATTCTCGGTAATGACGTTCTGTTGCTTCAGTCTGTTAAGACTTGGCTCAGAAGTTGTTTTTCCATGAAAGACATGGGAGAAGCCGCGTACATCCTTGGAATCAGAATCTACAGAGATAGAGCGAATAGGCTGATTGGATTGTGCCAGGACACTTATACTGATAAGGTGTTGTACAGATTCAAGATGCATGATTCCAAGAAGGGCTTCATTCCGATGTCTCATGGCATTAGTCTAAGCTTTAGATCTGAGAAGCTTTATTGTATGAACCTTACCTTAATCCATTTTCTTACTTAGGATCTTTGTGTTGGGATTGTGTCCTGAAATCACACTTGTACTCACTCCTGATGATAGTTGTGTGTCGAGATCAGACATTTGTATAATATTGGGTGGTTGCAATGTTTTGCTAGAAGCCTCTTGCAGTCTGTAAGTTGTATACTTACTGCCAGTATTATATGATCCTATAGGGTCACACACCTAAGCAAACTGGAAGCATAAATATGGGAATGATCATTATGGTAATGATCATGTTGATGTGTATTGGATACACATTGATATTGAGTTTTATAGTGGTGTGTCGATCGACACATTGAGTGTGTCGATCGACACAGATCGGGTTTCGAAACTGATGTTTCGATTTCATGACTTAAACGAATTGGATTAATCCAATGATCGGTTTAATCATCCCAGGTCTATATAAAGGCTTATATGGTCGACCTGGAACCCTAGCCGTTCAGTTTTCTATTGCAGAGAAAGTCGAGCCACCTAAACTCAGTGATCCCAAGATCCGGCACTAGCATCCCGGCTTTCCAGCTTTGTGTGCGTGTGTATCTGGTAGAGGCGAAGCATTTGAGTCGCTGCTGATCTCGATTACCAATCCATTCCGCTGCCATCTGTGAGGTAAACACGAGATCAATGATTCAATTCTCAAACCCTAAATCCTAGGCTTTCCAACACTTTGTCCCTAGATCCAAGAGGAATCCCAGAGTTAGGACGAGCAGAGATCTAACCGAGAAGGGTGAGTTCCGGTAGCTAGGACTAACAAATTTGTGAATTTCGTGTCTCCTTAAGCATGTTTTGTATGATTTACCTATACTTTGATTGAGGTTCTCACCATTTTGATTTGGTGATTGATGCATGCTTGATTGTGGTGATATTTCGGTTAAGGAATGTGCATGTTGAGATGTTTACCCTTTGATTCCGTGAGCTAGTTTCACTGTGGAAATATGGCATGCTTTAGTTGTTGATATGATTGCATGCATGATAATTGTGTTGATTTGGTAAATGCATTTTTCTCGTTGAATATGTGCTAGATTCATCGAAGATAGTGATTGCATGCATGTGTGAAAGAGACGAGTTTTCCCATATGGTTGAGGTTCTGGTAGCTTTGTAAAATCATTGATCTACTTAAGTCTCCCTTTTGTTTTAGATGGTTGCAGTGGCTATCGTGATCTTCGGATCTTTAGAATGACCCTACACTGTAAAACGATTGTGAAAGTACTTAGATGCATGTGTGGTTATCATGCAGTCTAAGTTACTTGAGTTGTGTGTTAAATATGGTTGTGTGTGGTCTTTGGACATCGCATACGAGTTGTTTGTTCTAGATCATGTGTTGTATTTCTCTAGTTGGCGTAGGCCATGTGTGTGAGTCCTAGTTGTTGGATTCTAGAACTTCTGAGACTTTTCTAGAATTAGTGTAGTTGGTGCTCCCATTGTGGTCGTTGCCCGGAGATAGGTAACAAAGGCTCGGACGGTACTTGGGTCTCTCCCTTGACCGAGCATCGTTTGACGACATGATCTCGAGAAATAGAGGTCCCAATAACAGGTTGAGATGCTCGTCTTATGATCCTTTGTGGTGAATAAGGTGCGATTAGTCACGTCTGTAGGGGGGAGTATCCAGTGCACTAAAAGGCCTTTGCATGTGTGAAAAGACTGAATGGATTACAAGATATCCAAGTATGGTCAAGTCGAATGCATCAGGTCGATCGGTACGTACAGAAAAATGGTTGGGCGTGGACAGGCAGGAAATAGACAATCAGACCAAGGAAAAAAGAGTTATCAGCACACATGAACGTCACAAGGTGGCGCGACCAGCATGCTGATAAGTGTTGCCATGCATAAAAGTGACTGGGTGTCGCATTTTGAGGATGATTATGTTTTGGGGTGCATGGAAGGGTAGAGTGTCACGACTAGGGGCTGTAAAGTTTCATTGTGCATGTCTGATCAGCCACCAGACCACCACTTGTCGCGACACATGCACCATCAGTCACATGATCACCATTTCTCGCCATTAAGCCATTTCAGCTCATGTATAAATATTAAGGTCCCCTTAACCATTATTCTCTCTTTTCTTATCTGAAACCCACTTTTAGGGAGAGAGAACGCTAGGGTTAGAGAGAGAAAGTTATAAAATCCCGAGAGAGAGATGGTATGGGTGTGAGTGATCTCGGGGGTGTTATGATGTTCGGTTAGTGGATCCGATGGGCGTTCATATGTGGATTTACGTACGGTGGTCGGTAAGCTTTAGATCAAATAATCTTTAGTATTTGAACCTTACCTAAATCCATTTTCTTACTTAGGATCTTTGTCTCTAGATCCAAGAGGAATCCCAGAGTTAGGACAAGCCGAGATCAAACCGAGAAAGGTGAGTCCTAGTAGCTAGGACTAACGGATTTTTGAAGGCTGTGTCTTAAGGATTGAAATACTCGGATTATTTATCCTTAAGCACGTTTTGTATGCTTTACGTGTACTTCGATTGAGGTTCTTACCGTTTTGATTTGGTGATTAATGCATGCTTTATTGTGGTGATATTTCGGTTAAGGCATGTACATGTTGAGATGTTTACCCTTTGGTTCTGTGAGCTAGTTTCATTGTGGAATTATGGCATGGTTTAGTTGTTGATATGATTGCATGCATGATCATTGTGTTGATTTGGTATATGCATGTTTCTCGTTAAATATGTGTTAGATTCATCGAGATAGTAATTGCATGCATGTGTGAAAGAATCGAGTTTTCCTGTATGAGTGAGGATGTGGGTAGCTTCCTGAGATCTTTGATCTACATAAGTCTCCCTTTCGTTTTAGATGGTTGTAATGGCTTCCGTGATCTTCAGATCCTTTGCATGACCATACACCATAAAACAATTGTGAAAGTACTTAGATGCATGTGTGGTTATAATGCAGTCTAAGTTACTTGAGTTGTGTGTTGCATGTGGGCATGTGTGGTCTTTGGACATCGCAGACCAGTTGATTGTGTTGTTCGAGAGCATGTGTTGTATTACTCTAGTTTGCCAAGGACATGTGTGTGATTCCTATTTTTTGCATTATGGAGGGTGAATGTAATACCCTGTCTCACAAAATGGGTCAACAGGCAGTCAAGAAGTCAACGAAGGGCATTTTCGTAATTTTCGGAAATAGAAGGATATTTTGGTCATTTTACCAAAATATGAGCCGGAAGCTGAGACAGGCAAAATGTTCTTCTTTTTAAATAAAGAAAACATTTAGAAGACCAAGAATGGTGGAAACGGACCGTAGATGAGTTTTTTGGACTATCGGGAATAAAAACCGATAAAACCGAAGAAACTTATAAAATTCATAACGGGAGCTACGGGTGTCCAGACGGAGTGATTAAAATTTCTAAATTCATCTAAGATCATCTAGAATCTTAAATGAGTCTTGGTGGATTTATAGAAGCAGCTAAGAAGTTTCTATAGTATTAAACACGAAAACAATAACATCAGTACGTCACGAACGGTTCGGGAATGAGGATCTTCTAGAAACTGATTGGTGCAATGTTTTTGGAAAGATTGAACCCTGGAGAGCCAAGTGTACTCCCTCACTCACTCAGATGGCGCCACCTCTCCTTATTTTGATTCAAAGAATGAATTATGGTTCATTGAATATGGAATAAAGAAGACTTGTGATTCAAGTCATACATTGAATCTTGGCTTGTTTGTGGGTTGATGGCGTGGCTGCATCAGATGGAGGGGAGGACAGCTATTAAAATATTATGCAATGGGTTTGTGTATATAAGGAGTTTGGGGGTTGTTCATTTCACTCACACCAAAACAAGAGAAAGAGAAAGAAGAGAAGAGGAGAAGAAGAGGAAGCGTGAAAAGAAGAAGAAGAAGAAGAAGAAGAAGAAGAAGAAGAAGAAGAAGAAGAAGAAGAAGAAGAGAGAGAGAGAGAGAGAGAGAGAGAGAGAGAGAGAGAGAGAGAGAGAGAGAGAGAGAGAGAGAGAGAGAGAGAGAGAGAGAGAGAGAGAGAGAGAGAGAGAGAGAGAGAGAGAGAGAGAGAGAGAGAGAGAGAGTACAAAGAGAGAAATGAGGTTAGAGAGATAAGAGATGGGATGGTGACGGAGAAACGGTGAAATATTTCTTAAGAGGTGATTTTCAACAATCATCCCACGTACCGACTTTATCTTATAAACGGTTGTAGTAGACGTCGTATGAGGTTGATACGGAGGTTCATGTGGAGGTAGATCAGATTTACTAGAGCCAACGGTTCGAGGAAGGTTCGGGTTAGCGTCGGGTTCATGCCAGGTCTCGTGGTTCTGACAATTCGCTCATCCGTCTTCACTATATCACTGTGAGTCGGCTACATTGTGTGTGGCATATAGATTAGGGCATATAGACCTTGGATTCATTAACCGTAGATTTAGGTTGCATACCTCGATGATTGAATTGGTCAGAACGGCTAGGTTGATTAATAACTCGATTAACTAATTAAATGTTTAGGTTAAAGAGATGCATGCTAATTAGTTTATATGAGTACTTGATTGATAGTTTCCTTGATTGCTTGATTGGGTGTTGCATAGTTTATGCATATATAAGTATTTAAGAACGTATCTAAATCAATCTATATATAGGGAATTATGAGTTGATTAAAATACGGTTAAAACACATAACACACTTAGAATATAATAACAGAGTGGGTTAATTAGTCTATAGTCGGGGTTAGCAGGGTAATTGAATTAATTAAATAATAAGGTGAAGTCAAGAGATTAGTAAGTTTACTAGTCTCAAGCTGACGGATCGAAGAGGTTAAGAATAAGAATTTAAGGGATAAGATTAATTAAATATAAATTAAGCCGTGTACGGTATTAGTAATCCACTAATCCCAAGGTAGCAGATTGAATGAGCTAAGGTTAAGAAAAGATTAAAAGACTAATAAACCTAAATAATTAGTTGTGTGGTGTTGTGATTATTGTTTGTGTGATTGTGCATCTACTGCGGTGTTGGGCCGAGTAGACTGTTTACTTGATTGTTTATCTACTTCAGTGTTGGACCGAGTAGATTGTACTGGTAGATTCTGTAGCTGGACCGGGTAAGTTTGGATAGATGCCTAATCTGGTACGAAACCGGATAAGGTCGGGTGACGTGGAGGTTTGTGATAGGACTTGCGGGATAGATTGGGGGTTGGGACTGGATTTATTTATGTTGACCTTGTCGGTCTTGCGTGATAGATCCTGCTTGTTTACATTATTGTTATTAGGACTCTATAGGGTGCGTTAGATCCCGAAAGTCTAGAGATGGCGTTCCGGTACTTCCGACCCGATTGGATCCTCGGGTAGTTACCTAATCGGTTCACGTGCCTTCGGGTGGTGATTCTGGTTATGGTGTTAACCTAATGAGTGACGCCGGTAGGTGTGTGGTCCGGAGAATACGGGGTCGCATCCTAGGGTAGGACTGTATGGAAGCTTTGGTTATCTAAGGGTAGCCCGAGTCACCGCGTATCGATGGACAGAGAACGGTGTCCGAGTCGTAGGACTTCGTGTTTTGGTCTAGGAGTCGTGAAAGGTTTTAGTTACCGTGGGGTAGCTAAGTGCTCCCGTGGAAGTTACCGAGTTCGCGTTTGGGGCTCATGGTGTGGAGATTTCGTTAGAGATGCGTTTAGTGTATATCGAGTCTAATCGAGGGCATGTGCCGCAGTGTTCTCGATTTCCTTCGTTGATAATATTTGTTGTTATTTGAATGCTTGTGTGTTGTCGAGCTCATTACGTCTTGGTGGCACATGATCAGCTATTGTACTTGATTATTAATTTGGGTTTGGGCGGGATTATAGATTATTAGCAGCCTTTTAGTTGGGAGCCGTCTCACTGGATAATCTTAGATTACTCATTAGCCTCTTTTGTGTTTTTCAGGTTTGGCATAGCTCGGCGGACGTGTAGGGTGCTCGGAGTAGTCTTGGGTTCGCATTTGGTCTCTGTTTGTTAATCATTTTGACTTTATTTTCGATTTCGGATTTTGTTGGGATCCCTATAAATTATTTGTATAAAACTGTGTATTGTTATGAATAAGATTTAAAAAATTTTAAGTAATAAAAATGGAATAACTCCCTGATATACGGTTTAGTCCGAACCGAACACAACTCGTGGAAGCGGTACGGGTTGAAAAGCCTTGTATTGTGGAAACGAGGTAAACGGAGTCAAGGATGGTTTGGTTCGAGCCTTTGACTCAAAACGTACTGTCTCTAGCTTCGCATTGTGACAAACTCTTCTTTTGTGGCCTACTCGGGTTCGATCGGTCATATTCTTGTCTGATTGTTGGCCGGTCAGCTCGTCGGTCAGCGGTAAACAGGAAGGGGGCGTTACAAAAGGTGGTATCAGAGCATGTTTCGTCATGGATTCGAAAATTCCGGTTTTCAATGTTTTATCGAGTCGAAATGTGTCGCCGATGCAACCATTAGGAATCCAAGTCGCGTCCGTTAAACCGGGGAATTAGGTAATTAGGAGATTTCCTAGGATTGTACTAACCCTTTTTGTTTTTTAATGCAGTCTAACAGCAGAGTTGTCCTAGGAGGATTGGTGTGTGTGTGTGTGTGGTTGCGACGACAGTATAAGTAATCTCAGTATGGACGTCCGAGAGTCTGTTGGTTCTACCCCAGTTAGTCCAGACCCATATTACCAGCATGAGAAGTATTCACGTATTTGCAGCTTATCTCAATTAACCAAATGGGCGTATATGATGGTTGAATATCGGCTCAAGTTATCGGAAACTCATGAGTTTGGGGTCACTCAATAGCAGCCACCGCGACCGGATGTTATTCCATCATTACCACCGTTGTTGCCCAGGAGTATCAGTTGTCGTCACCACCAGCACAGCTACTGCCTTGTTTCATTTGCGGCCGAGAAGTACATTGCGCTATTTTCCCGTCATGATCGAGACCGCGTTGCTCCGACATCGCCATTACCACAATCATTCCATCCCCCTGGCGCACATATCGGTTAGGATCCATATGAGCTGTATTGTACTCAGTGCGGAGCGTGGCGCTTGTGTTGGAGACATTAGGAAGTAGATTAGTCCCAGGTAAGTACGGGCTCTAACTCACTTTTTGATCTCGTCTCTGACGATTTGGTTGTGTGTAGCGGTGTTTCTTTTGGGACGGATTGGTAACCGATAGTATGTAGACTCCAACAGACCTATGTATTTAAAACTCTATGTGGTGTATAGATGTTTTATTTAGTTAGCGAATCATTTGGATTGATAAGTTAAGATGTTTAATGTTTGGGTAAGTGTTAGACCATTAGTTTTGTGTAGACCAAATGATAAGTTATCGGTTAGATTCGTTGTTGGTTAGAAAGGAGAAAACCTCTTAGGTAGAAATAAGCTTAGAATTGATAAAGCGGTATTGGTAGGGAGCTTATTTGAGATTGAGCGGAATTATAAGATATTGTTTATTAGCCACGTGTAACCGTTGGGTACGTGACTAAATACGAATATCTATATAAAGAAGCGATATCGAGAAGTAAGTTAGAAAGGTCTAACCGTTCCAGTGTTGTTGAGAGTGTGGATGCAGGACGTGATGGACGATTTGACGTGAACACGAGACAGAACCCGAACCCTAGCGACAAGATGGTGTTTCAGGAAGCAGTTGAAACGAGCTTGCAAGCGAGTCAGTGGGAGTGTGAGTATCAGTAGAAAATAGATTCAAGACACGCGGATGGGTATGATAAGTTAGCAAAGAGATTTGGAAAGCATTAGAGTCTGTTTTGGATCAGTTAGAGGTTATCAAAGGAAAGGCAGTTTGATATCCATAAAGCGTGGAGTTCAGTGACCGAGAAAGTTCGAGGCGTGCATGAGCATAGCGGTTTAGTTGGAAGGAGTAACATCGATATTATCAGAATGTTCATGGGGAGAGATAAGCAGTAAAGGCGGAACAAGTAACAGGAATGGAGGACGAGTCAGTGTTGCGCGATTCAGGAAGTCAAGGCAAAGTGGGAAAGCCTGGAGTATTGGTCATCGCAAATAGATTCATGAAGCAGAGTTGAAGTCAGTAAGCAATCAGATGGAGAACCAGGAAGCGATCAGGAATCAATCAATTCAGTGTCGAGAATTCAAGATGACAGCATGTTGGGGTTTTGTGCACGACCGTGTTTCGAAAGTCAGTTGGGCATTGAAAGAATGGGTTCAGTTAGGTTCAGAAAATTTGGGTCAAATTCAGAAATGGAGACTTACAGGATTTAGGAGGGGTTATTGGTAGATGAATTTCAAATGATTGTTAAAATTTTTAAAGTCTATTGTTATTGGTTTATGAATTTTAACATTCTTATTAAAATCTATTGTTATTGGTTTGATGATTTTGAAAATCCATACAAAATCCATTGTTATTCAAAAAGTTTGGTTTTTAATGATTTTATGATTCTACTAAAATTTTGTCTTATTGGGACATAGATCTTAAACAAATTAACTCATAGAGAAAGATTTTCAAAATACTATGTATATCCCTTAGATTCTCAAAATCAATATAGTAAAAACATTTTGATATATTTTATAAATATACAAACTCTTATCAAATCTAACAAAACTCTTTAAAATTTTAACAAATCTCTCAACTCTTCAAATCAACCAACTCTACATAAATTCATCTACCAATAAGTCCCCCTTAGTCTCCGATTTTAAGGAGGGGTTATTGGTAGATGAATTTATGTAGAGTTAGTTGATTTGAAAAGTTGAAAGATTTGTTGAATTTGTAAAAAATTCGTTAGATTTGGTAAGAGTTTGTATATTTAGAAAATATATCAAAATATGTTTTATTACAATGATTTTGAAAATCTAAGGTGTATACATAGTATTTTGAAAATCTTGTTCTATGAGTTAATTTATTTAAAATTCATGTTCCAATAATAAAAGATTTTAATAGAATCATAAAATCATTAAAAACCAAACTTTTTGAATAACAATGGATTTTGTATGGATTTTCAAAATCATCAAACCAATAACCATAGATTTTAGTAAGAATGTTAAAATTCATAAACCAATAACAATAGATTTTGAAAATTTTATCAATCATTTAAAATTTATCTACCAATAATCCCTCCTAAGTTTGTTAGTAATGGAGAATTCGGAGAACGAATTCTTGTAAGTGGGGAAGAATGTAATACCCTGTCTCACAAAATAGGTCAAGGGACAGTCAAGAAGTCAATGAGGGCATTTTCGTAATTTTACCAAAATACGAGCCAGAAGCTGAGACGGGCCAAATGTTCTTCTTTTTAAATAAAGAAAACAATTAGAAGACCAAGAATAGTGGAAACGGACCGTAGATGAGTTTTTCGGACTATCGAAAATAGAAACCGATAGAAATTTGTAAAATTCATAACGGGAGCTACGGGTGTCCAAACGGAGTGATTCAAATTTCTAAATTCATCTAAGACCATCTAGAATCTAAAAATGATGCTTGGTGGATTTATAGAAGCAGATAAGGAGTTTCTAAAATATTAAACACGAAACAGAAACATCGGTACGTTAGGAAGGGTTCGGAAATGAGGATCTTCTAGAAACTGATTGGTGCAATGTTTTTGGAAAGATTGAACCCTGGAGAACCAAGTGTACTCCCTCACTCACTAAGATGGCGCCAACTCTCCTTATTTTGATTCAAAGAATGAATTATGGTTCTTTCAATATGGAATAAGGAAGACTTGTGATTCAAGTCATACCTGTTGAAATCTTATGCAATGGGTTTGTGTATACAAGGAGCTTGGGTTGTTCATTTAACTCACACCAAAACACGAGAAAAGAGAAAGAAGAGAAGAGGAGAAGAAGAGGAAGCGTGAGAAGAAGAAGAAGAAGAAGAAGAAGAAGAAGAAGAAGAAGAAGAAGAAGAAGAAGCCAGAGGATAACCGGAGGAAGAAGAAAGAAGAATTTGGAGGAGAACCGGAAGAAGAAGAAGAAGAAGCCGGAGGAGAACCGGAGGAGAGAGAGGGAGAGAGAAGGACGAGAACCGGAGGAGAAAGAGAGAGAATAAGGAGAACCGGAGTAGAGAGAGAAGGAGGAGAACCGGAGGAAAGAGAAAGAGAAGGAGGAGAACCGGAGGAGAGAGAGATAGAAGGAGGAGAACCGGTAGAGAGAGAGGAAGGAGAGAGAAAAGAAGAAGAAGAAGCCGGAGGAGAACCGGAGGAGAGAGAGAGAAGAAAGAGAACCGGAGGAGAAAGAGAGAGAAGAAGGAGAACCAGAGTAGAGAGAGAAGGAGGAGAACCGGAGGAAAGAGAGAGAGAAGGAGGAGAACCGGAGGAGAGAGAGAGAGAAGGAGGAGAACCGGTAGAGAGAGAGGAAGGAGAGAGAGAAAGAGGAGAGAGAAATGAGGTTAGAGAGAGATAAGAGATGGGATGGTGACGGAGGAACGGTGAAATATTTCCTAAGTGGAGATTTTCAACGTTCATCCCACATACCGACTTTCTCTTATAGACGGTTGTAGTAGACGTCGTATGAGTTGGTCCGGAGATTAGTGTGGAGGAAGATCATATTTACTAGAGCCAACGGTTCGGGGAACGTTCGGGTTAGTGTCGGGTTCGTGCCGGGTCTCGTGGTTCCGTCAATCCGCCCATCCGTCTTCACGATATCACTGTGAGTCGGCTACATTATGTGTTGCATATAGATTTAGGTTGCATATCTCGATGATTGAATTGGTTAGAACGACTAGGTTGATTAATAACTCGGTTAACTAATTAAATGGTTAGGTTAAAGAGATGCATGCTAGTTAGTTTATATGAGTACTTGATTGATAGTTTCCTTGATTGCTTGATTGGGTGTTGCATAGTATATGCATACATAAGTATTTAAGAACGTATCTAAATGAGTCTATATATAGGGAATTATGAGTTGATTAAAATACGGTTAAAACACCTAACACACTTAGAATATAATAACAAGGTGGGTTAATTAGTCTATAGTCGGGGTTAGCAGGGTAATTGAATTAATTAAATAATAAGGTGAAGTCAAGAGATTAGTAAGTTTACTAGTCTCAAGCTGACGGATCGAAGAGGTTAAGAATAAGAATTTAAGGGATAAGATTAATTAAAATTAAGCCGTCTAGCGGATTGAATGAGTTAAGGTTAATAAAAGATTAAAAGACTAATAAACCTAAATAATTAGTTGTGTGGTGTTGCTATTATTGTTTGTGTGATTGTGTATCTACTTCGGTGTTGGCCTGAGTAGACTGTTGATTGCTTGATTGTTTATCTACTTTGGTGTTGGACCGAGTAGACTGTACTGGTAGATACTTACTATGGTGCGGGACCGGGTAAGTTTGGATAGAGGCCTAATCCGGTACGAAACCGGATAAGGTCGAGTATGTGGAGGTTAGTGATAGGACTTGCAGGATAAATTGGGAGTTGTGACTGGATTTATTTATGTTGACCTTGTCGGTCTTGTGTGATAGAGTCCCAATGAGCCTGCTTGTTTACATTACTGTTATTAGGACTCTATAGGGTGCGTTAGATCCCGCAAGTCTAGAGATGGCGTTCCGGTACTTCCGACCCGATTAGATCCTCGGGTAGTTACCTAATCGATTCACGTGCCTTCGGGTGGTGATTCTGTTTATGGTGTTAACCTACTGAGTGACGCCGGTACGTGTGTGGTCCGGAGAATACGGGGTCGCATCCTAGGGCCAGACTGTATGGAAGCTTTGGTTATCTAGGGGTAACCCGAGTCACCGCGTATCGATGGACAGAGAACGGTGTCCTAGTCGTATGACTTCGTGTTTTGGTCTAGGAGTCGTGGGAGGTTTTAGTTACCGTGGGGTAGCTAAGTGTTCCTGTGGAAGTTACCGAGTTCGCGTTTGGGGCCCATGGTGTGGAGATTGCGTTAGAGATGTGTCTAGTGTATATCGAGTCTAATTGAGGGCATGTGCCGCAGTGTTCTCGATTTCCTTCGTTGATAATATTTGTTATTATTTGAATGCTTGTGTGTTGTGGAGCTCATTACGTCTTGGTAGCACGTGATCAGCTATTGTACTTGATTGTTATTTTGGGTTTGGGCGGGATTATTAGATTGTTAGCAACCTTTTAGTTGTGAGCCGTCTCACTGGGTGATCTTATATTACCCATTAGACTCTTTTGTGTTTTTCAGGTTTGGCAAAGCTCGGCGGACGTGTAGGGTGCTCGGAGTAGTCTTGCGTTCGCATTTGGTCTCTGTTTGTTAATCATTTTGACTTTATTTTCGGTTTCGGATTTTGTTGGGATCCCGCTAAATAATTGTATAAAACCGTATATTGTTATGAATAAGATTTATAATTTTTTAAGTAATAAAAACAGAATAATTCCCTGATATACGGTTTAGTCCGAACCGAACACAACTCGTGGAAGCGGTACGGGTTGAAAAGCCTTGTATCGTGAAAACGAGGTAAACAGAGTCAAGGATTGTTTGGTTCGAGCCTTTGACTCAAACCGTACTATCTCTGGCTTCGTATTGTGACAAACTGTTTTCGTATGGCCTGCTCGGGTTTGATCGGTCATGTTCTTGTCTGATTGTTGGCCGGTCAGCTCGTCGGTCAGCGGTAAACGGGAAGGGGGCGTTACAAGAGAGTGTTTTAGAATTAGTGTAGGCAGTGCTCCCATTGTGTTTGTTGCCTAGAGAGAGGTAACAAAGGCTCATACACTACTTGGGTCTCTCCCTTGGCTGATCATCGTGTGACGAAACGATCCCGGGGGATAGAGGTCCCAGTAACGGGTTGTGATACTAGGCTATGATCCTTTGTGGTGAATAAGGTGCGAGTAGTCACATGTGTATGAGGGAGTATCCAGTGCACTAGAAGGTTTTCGTATGTTTTGATATTAAGGAGTCTAGAGAGTCTATATGTGTTATGCATTCATGATTGGAGTCATGTTATGCATCCTTGTTTATATGCTTTCGCATTGTGCACATATTTAATATGGTTGTTGCATGTTGATGCCTGCAAGGTGATTGATGCATTGTGTTTCGGCTATGAGATGAGATTGGATACTAATGCGTGTTAGAGGATCCTGGACTTACTGGACAACTCTAGGTTGCTCATTATACTATTTTGTCTCATATGAAGCCATAGACGGGGTAGAGGGAAAGTTCAGATGTTTGGTCGCCGGTGTAGCTTTGCGTTATGAGTGTTTGAACATGGAGTTTGTAATATGTAGGAATTTTTACTTGTGCACAATAAACTGTACTGTTTTTTGGTAATGTTTTGTAATAGAACCTACATATGACTAATAAAACTTGTTTTCTTAAACTCCACAGTTCCAATGATATTATTTTTTTCTGAACTAACACAATTTGAAGTCGTAGTATGAGTTGTAAAGCCTTAGGCTATGGGCATGAGGTAAGTCAGATATCACAGATGGACAAGCCTTACCTCGGGGGCAGGACCGTTCACAATATTCGACTATTGTGAGATCTCCGACCGTTTATCGCTGTATAACGCGTTGGGGGTGTTCAATCCACCACTGGACTCTTTAGGCCATGCCAATGGTAATCCCCTCTAATATCTTTGTACATCTTGGGGCTCCCAAGGTGGATACTCAATATTGACTGATGTGCCATCTGTAAGATTTCTTTATGCAATTTTCCACTTTCTGGTTCGGCGATTCTTCCCTTTAATAGTAGTGTTCCATCTTCCGCTAGGTGGAATTCGCTTACACTCATCTCTTGAGGATTCTCCAGTTTCTCAATGATCATCCGAGTCTTTTTGTCTCTTGTTTGTTCCTCCCTGATACGATATGTTAATCCCGCTTTGTTTACTGCATGAAGCCCTCCTGGCTCGCTTGTCTCTCCTTCTAATACCAACAGACTTACCATCTTCAATTCCTGGTCCAAAGCTTCTAGTTCTTTTTCCATATTCACGGATGTTTTTTGTCAACTTAAAGCATCCGCTTCAACGTTAGCATATCCAGATGATACTAGATCTTAATGTTGTAGTCAGTGATGAATTCTGTCCACCTTTTTTTATCATATGTTTAGATCAACTTGAGTGAAGAGGTATAAACAAGAGATTGGAGAAAGCGGTATAAAAATTGATAGAAAAAAAAATTAATATTATTTTTACTACCGCTTTTATGATTGATGATCATCAAAGCGGTAAAATTCTTAGTACCAATCAAAGTTTAAATAAATAAATAAAAAGTAAAATAAATTAATAAGAATACCACAAAGAAAACATTAAAGAGAAAGTGGTCGAGAAAATAGGCGAAAAAAAGTTGACAAAAAAGGCGAAAAAAAAAGAAAGAAAAAAAGTTAACGCAGGTTAAAAAAGTTAACAGCCTTGTGTTTGTGTTTTTGACAAAAAAAAAAAAAAAAAAAAAACAGCCTTGTGTTTTTTCTCTCTCTAGCTCGCGATCTCCATGTCTGGTTAGAGCGTCCTTTCCTCATCTCAATCTGAATCGTATCTTTGCCTCCTACTGAATATCTTTCTAGGTGAGTTTGAATCCGCTGAATCTCAATAACCCATAATTCTCTTCACAGAATTTTGTTTTTGGATCATTAATTTATAGTTTAGATCGTGAATTAAGAATAGAGATTGTGGATTTTTTTCTCAATGATTTGTCTGTAAGATGTAAATTCAATTCTCCATTTGATTTCTCTAATTGAATCATCGCCGCTTTGATTTCGTGGAGTTCTTCATCACAGATGCACTTTGTTTTATTATTCCTTGTGATTGTTCAATTCCTACTAGACATAGGATAACGTTGAAGATCTGAATGTGCCTTGATCTCAAAGTTTATAATTATAAATGAATGTATCTCATAATCTCTCTCTAAGAAGTTAGACAAGACTCGTCTTTTGTGTTTAACTGCTAGTACGATATATAATTAGCGATAAAACAAATAAAAGTATATTCTGCAGACATAACAGAGTAATATATTGTTTCATATTTGACTTCACATGTTTGACCTTTGGGCATCATAATTTATTTCGTTAACTACGACAGAAAACAACATCCTTTTGTTCCTTCGTTCCTGTCTTCTCATGGCTTCTACTGAGGATACCAGCGTCTCCGATCTCTTTTCATCCGCTCCAGCTCTCCAGAGTAACCTGGGAATCTTGTCTCCTGATCAGGTTTGTGTTTACATTGTGTTATGTTCTGTGTATGGACTTGTTATTGCATTGTGATTCTTATGCTGATCTGGTTCTGTGGCAGATCGAATTGGCGAAGATCCTTTTAGAGAATGGTCAGAGTCACCTCTTCCTGCATTGGTCTGAACCAGGCGTCTGTGACAAAGATAAACTAGCATTTTTCGATCAGGTTTTTTGTTAGTCTTCCTTGGTTAAATTTCTTAATTGAAAGAATTCACTTCATTGATGACCAAAACTCAATGTTTTGATCGAAGAACTTAATATCCTTTTGAAACAATTGCTTGTAGATTGATCGCTTGAATTCAAGCTATCCAGGCGGCTTAGCAGCATACATTAAGACTGCAAAAGAGCTTCTAGCTGATTCTAAATTAGGGAAGAACCCATATGATGGTTTCTCTCCTTCTGTAAGTCACAAATCTTTTTGTTATGAAGTTGTATTGTTGTCTAATGGTTAGTGTTTTTGACGAACGATTCTTGTGGTCTTGCAGGTTCCTTCAGGTGAAAATCTTACTTTCGGTAATGAGAACTTCATTGAAATGGAGAAAAGAGGTGTCATCGAAGCTAGGAAAGCTGCTTTTGTTCTTGTTGCTGGTGGCCTTGGTGAGCGTCTTGGTTACAATGGAATCAAGGTAAATATGGAGCAAGGTTCACTGACTTAAATCAATATTCATTGACAGGATATATATGAGTTTACTTCTTTTACAACTTGTTTGATCAATCCATGCTTTTTGAGCTCTAGTATTATGTGTAATACTTTCCATCAATATTGCAATGTGGCATAGTAAAACATAGGAACATAACACATGGACTTGCGGGTTTGAGATATATCTCTAGACATACTTGATCCAATTATGAATCCATTTCTCAGGTGGCACTTCCCAGGGAAACAACTACAGGGACATGCTTTTTGCAGCACTACATTGAATCTATATTGGCTCTCCAAGAAGCTAGCCACAAGGTCGCTTCTGGTATGTTTCTAACTTTTTTTGACACAATATTATCATGTTATGCATACCCATTTTCCTCGTGTAGGATATTTGGCATCTTACATTCAACTTAAGTGACATCTTTAAGTACATATTCACATCTCTCATCTCGGTACATTTCACAGATGGAAGTCAGACAGATATTCCTTTCATTATCATGACATCTGATGATACACATTCACGTACACAAGATCTGTTAGAGTTGAACTCTTATTTTGGGATGAAGCCTACACAAGTACATCTCTTAAAACAGGTAAATGGTCAGCTACTGATAGATCCTTTAAAAAGAGTTTCTTTTTAAGCCTAAAATGTCTTGAAAATTAGTGCACAACTACTTTTTTCTAGGAAAAAGTTGCATGTCTTGATGATAATGATGCTAGACTTGCGTTGGATTCTAACAACAAATACAAGATCCAGGTACCATATCATTATGTGTGTTTGCTGTTAATGTTTCCAAATCTACCACAACATTTGCAAGTTAACTCTTGAATTCTTGTCTATTCATAGACAAAGCCTCACGGACATGGTGATGTACATTCCCTTCTTTATTCCAGTGGTCTTCTTGATAAATGGTATCTCTTCTATCAAAAAATTTCTTACATCTGTTTGATAATAAGTATGCTGCCTAAAATATTTGTTCTATAATGTTTGTTGCAATTTCAGGCTTGAAGCTGGTTTAAAATGGGTTTTGTTTTTCCAAGATACAAATGGACTTCTATTCAATGTCAGTAGCAGCTACCTAACTCTTGTGTTATAATTGTTAAGTATTCATACAATTCTGTTGGAAATTCATAATCCCTTGGTCCAGGCAATTCCAGCTTCTTTGGGTGTGAGTGCTACAAAACAATATCATGTTAACTCTCTTGCTGTTCCCCGCAAGGCGAAAGAAGCTATTGGAGGGATTACTAAACTTACCCATGCTGATGGTAACTTTACTGAAATTAGGTCCATATACACTATTCATACATTTTTTCGTTTGATAATTGACTTTATTGGATTCAAATGATTTTTAGGCAGATCTATGGTGATCAATGTGGAATACAATCAACTTGATCCTCTACTTAGAGCATCTGGATTCCCTGATGGGGATGTTAATTGTGAGACAGGCTATTCCCCTTTCCCTGGAAATATTAATCAAGTGAGTTGCCTTCAACTTTATGAGGCCATATTTTGTCTCTGATTTGGAAGGTCTCTTGATATTTTGTTTATGTTTTTCAAATGCAGTTGATTCTGGAACTTGGTCCATACAAAGAAGAGTTGCAAAAAACTGGAGGGGCCATTAAGGAGTTTGTTAATCCAAAGTAAATCTTCTTCTCCCTCCTTTTGATTCTTATGTTCTTATTTTCCACTGCCTGAAGCTATCATTTTCTTCGATTACTAGTAGTTGTAGTCAGAAACTTCGATTCTTTGCTTTAAAATCCACTTTCTGGATTGTATAACAGATACAAGGATAGCACCAAAACATCATTTAAATCTTCAACTCGTCTAGAGTGTATGATGCAAGATTATCCAAAGACATTGCCACCAACAGCACGTGTTGGATTCACGGTAATTGCTATCTGTAGAGTAACACAGTACTTTAATTATGTCTATTCTTGTTGTGACAATGTTTCCTCATGTAGGTGATGGATATATGGCTTGCTTATGCACCCGTTAAGAATAACCCCGAGGATGCTGCTAAGGTTAAATTTTTAAATGATTAATAAAGCTCATTTCTTAAACTTTCTTGAGAGTAATCAACTTGTTATACTCATTTTCTCTGCCAAATATGAATGAAGGTACCAAAGGGAAACCCATACCACAGTGCAACTTCTGGAGAAATGGCGGTTTATCGTGCTAACAGCCGTATTCTTCAAAAGGTAAATCAAGTGTAATGACAAAAATTCTAAAGTCTTCTCCATGATGGTTTAGTCTCTAAAGCATGTTTTCTTTGGTTGTACTAATTACCTAGGCTGGTGTCAAAGTGGAAGAGCCTGTGAAGCAGGTGTTGAACGGCCAAGAAGTTGAAGTATGGTCTCGCATCACATGGAAACCCAAATGGGGAATGATCTTTTCTGATATCAAAGCAAAAATCAGTGGGAGCTGCGAGATCTCTCAAAGATCCACGATGGCTATTACGGGACGTAATGTATTTATTGAAGATCTCTCATTGGATGGTGCTCTTATTGTAGATTCCATTGATGATGCAGAGGTATGGAAAAAGTCCATTCTTACCTATTGGATTATCGTGTCTTATGCATCATGTGAAAACAGGTAAAACTTGGAGGTTCGATCAAGAACAATGGTTGGACCATGGAAACCGTAGATTACAAAGACACAACGGTTCCAGAGGAGATAAGAATCAGAGGTTTTAGATTCAACAAAGTGGAGCAACTCGAAAAGAAATTCACTCAACCTGGGAAATTTTCTCTGGAGGATTAAACTTATCAGGAGCAAATTTGGATTCTGATGCACCTTAAAACATCCAACGAAGCACATTTATTCTTTGCTACTAATGTTTTTTAATGCTTAATGATATTTTTTTCATTCATACTTAATGAGTACTCAAGCTCATGAGCTGCCTATCAAAGGAGCATTGTCAAGTGGGAAATAAAATGTATATTACTAAAGTTTGAGTTCACAGTGAAAAGTTATCGTAATTCTGATTACACAGCGGATACAGACCAGATGAAGTCTTTGTTCACGTCTTCTCTTCTAGAGGCAAGTTTGTGAGCTGGAGATCCTTCTTACACAGGGCCGGCGCTGACACACGAGCAAAATAAACATGGGATTCCGCTAGTCTGCAACTGATTATCTCTTGAAAAGGTTTAAATAGAGGGGAGGGGTTGAGCAACAAGTTAAGAAACCCTAATACTCAAAAAACAATAAGTACTTATACACATTAAACCAGGAAATAGATCATACTTCACTCAAATTAATTATACTTAACATTTCACAACACAATTACTTATTCATACTTTATATATTTCACCACATAATAACTTATCATACTTTACACATTTCACCACATAATCACTTATTCATACTTTATATCTTTCACATTATTAACTTAACATTTTACTTCTTTACTTAACTTTTTACTTCTTTATTTTTTTACTTCATTTTTCATATTCTTTAATTATTTATTGACGGCAGAGCCAACCCCTTTCACGCGTTTTGGGTATGGAACCTCCCCGTCATCGGCCTTTTACGGCCTATTGGACTGCAACGGGCTAACATATGTGATCGTCCGCAGTCCAATAAAACAAGCTATGCAGCGGGCTAACAGACGCGATCGTCCACAGAGCTAACGTCACGGCATAGACTACAACGGGCTTACATACGCGATCGTCTGTAGTCCAACAAACAAAGTTCTGCAACGGGCTGACATACGCGATCGTCCGCAGAACTATCATTAACTTTTACCATACTTTACCATCATTAACCTTTACCATACTTTACCATCATTAACTTTTATCATACTTTACTATCATTTAATTTTACGATAATTTTCTACTTAGCATCATACACGTAATCAAACAATTCTTATTTCAAAACTTAACATGCATAACCACATATTGGTAAACTAGTATCGAATTACTTAGATACCACCCGCACCTTAGCGTTTTCAAGTCGACAAAAATAGCGGTTACAACGGTTGGAAAGATAATGTTTCGAGCGGTTGCGGATGAAACACTAGTTTTGGTGTTCTGAGGTTGCGGTTAAAGCTACTGGTGTTTTGAGGTTGGGGAAAACGCGTTTGAAATCTGCGATTGGCAAAAATAGCGTTTCAGGCGGTTTGACAAAGAATGATTTTCTCTCAATTTGTAGATCAATTTTCAGGAGCATCATACCTCCGAATGATGATCCGCAACTTGCTGTGAATTTCTTGCAGCAATATCTATCCAGACATATGTAGAACATCTCCTAGTTCGTTCGGATGCAATCAGAATCGGTCCTACAAAGTCACTACCCGAAACTGGAATTAGAGTTTTACTGCAAAACTGTTTTAAACAGTTTTGACCACTCTTATTCATACGCTCATAACTCGAGAAATATACCTCGTAACGAAGCAAGGACGGTGTCTATAGAGAGCTGAGAGACAGAGCTTTACAACGATACAAAGATCGCAATCTGGGTCATCCCGAACAGCCTTAAATCTGTATTTAAAGTGGGCGCACCAGAATATGTACCAGTCTCACGAAAATGGCGATAACTTTCTACACATACCTCCTATCAGCTCAAACTCGGCGGGTCTAGAAATCTAAGATCCAGGGCTTTCCATTGATATAAGGTAAGTCTCCTGATTCCTTATATTTCGCCTTAAAATCCACTCTGAAGTCAGACCAACGATTCTAGGTTTAGATTTTCGGTTTGGAAAATGACGATTTTGCTCAATATTCAAAGAAGGACTGTGAGCAGAATATACCTCGGAATTGAGATCGGAAAGAAGCTACAAAATCTAGGGAATGAGTTCTTTCCAGTGGTATATGGATCGTGATCTAATTCCTCCTGAGTCAACGGTTATCCGTCCTCCAATATGGCAACTCGAAACTGTCTTTTGGAAGAGCTCAAGATGACAATTGCCTCTATAAAAATTTAAGGGACAATTTTTCTGGAGCAAGATGATAATGGTGGATCCTTCTGCTCTTACTCATGATCTAAATAGAGGTGGTGGAGCTTTCTTTTCATTTCTTTAGGCTAAATTATTATGAGTGCTTAACTTTGGCAAAGTGATTAGTGGGAGGAGGGTCCATGAGGATTGCAAGTTGGAGGATGGAAAAAAAATCTGGGTCATGACACAATAACTCGCCGTATCCCACCAGAGTGAAGACAGAGGAGGAACGCCGACCACATAGAGAGGACCAAACCTCGAGCCACCACTAGATCTGAGGCCTAAACCA
Source organism: Orychophragmus violaceus (assembly GCA_030180135.1). Classification (NCBI taxonomy): domain Eukaryota; kingdom Viridiplantae; phylum Streptophyta; class Magnoliopsida; order Brassicales; family Brassicaceae; genus Orychophragmus; species Orychophragmus violaceus. Next base: position 63,017,937 of record CM058236.1, on the reverse strand, counting down.
CAAAAGACAACCGCAAACCGACTGATTCGACAATAGCCAACTCGCTGGTGAAGCAGATGTCGGAGGAAGACGAGCCTCACACCATCGGCCACGAAGCAGGGAAAAGAAGGAAGACCGCCGCAAGACACTACTACTACAAAAAGACCTCCTCCCCGGCACCAGTGAAGAAAACCTACAACCGTGGAGCCATGATAATCACTAGAAAAGACAGTAACCGCACCGCTTCAAAATAAGTGCCAAAGAGTTTTTGGGAATTAGGGCCAACTCATAAAATTTAACTATAACTCTTGAATTTAACTTAAGTAAACTATGAAAAAAGTTGTACATATTAAAAGCCCAAACGATTTCAATGTGAGCTATCAAAATTTAATAATAAAAAATTATTCAAGTTGATGTTGAGACTTGAAGAATTGCAATAATAAGAACATGGGCTGTTTAAGCAATGAAAAATGATAATGCTTCCACGACCACTTGTGTGTCTTTTGTTCACTTTCTCTTTTTATAATCATATGATTACAATGGGTAATGGGTCCTCTCCACAGAACATTTAGATTCCAACTATAATCACTTACGATTCGACTATTATGTATAATATGAAAAACTAATATGTTTAACATAACATAGGGAACCTTCTGATTCTTGATGGTGTAGGAGATTATTGTTTTGGTAAATTCAATCGTAAAAGGGATTTGCAAGTTCATCAAATCTGATTATTTTTATCTGGATTATTTTTTCCACATGGGGACCCTATATATCTAAAAGATATCGCAGCTTAAGAAAATTATTAAGCAAACATTACAAAATTTGTCATTTTTAAATGATTTGAATATGCATATTTGTCATCAGCCGCCAGCCCGCCAGCCGGTAAAAGCTGAATATTGTATTCACGTAGGAAATTCATCTACCAAGATTATTCTCATAATATGTTACACTTTTTATAGTTAAAATTTTTTTTTTGTTACACTTACTTCTTGAAATAAACAGTCCAACAGACCCAAGAATACATGAACTATGTGATCTGTGGGATGTAGATATGCCAATACACGCATAAACTCACGGTTTTTGTTATTGTTTCATTGAAGATCTGGAAAAAAAAAAACGAAAAGAAAATAGAATGCTTTTCATTTTATGAACAAGACGAAATAAACAAAAACAAGACGAAATAAAGTTAAAAAAAATAAAGCAATTAACAAGTTGGTTTCAGTTAAACGGATTAAAAGAAATCACTTAATGAAGCATGTAATTAGCTGGTCTTAGTAATTAGCTGGTCTTAGTAATTAGAAGGATCTCTCCACGTGGGAGTACTTCCATGCCTATGAGTTGGAACTTGGAAACAAAGGATGAATGGAGAATAAAGGTGTTCGTTTGTCTGCCGCTGGCGATAGCGGCTGACGACAGCGTCTGGCGGCAGATTTTTGTTCGTTTGTCTGTCGCCAGCCGCCGGCGTCAACCGCTAACTCCGTTTCGAACGCCGAAAAAATCAGCGTCCGAAATTTATTCGCGATTGGACGCTGGCGGCTGGCGGCAGATAAACGAACAAAAACCTGCCGCTGCTATCAATCGCAGCCGCCAGCCGCTGCCGCCGGCGGTAAGCAAACGAACAAAAACTTGCCGCCAGCCGCCAACCGCTGCTGTCAGTCGTTGCCGCCGGCGGCAGGCAAACGAACACCCTTAATACTTTTTTAATAGCAAATGCAATTTCAATACGGAAACAAGAGATAGTTGAATTAGTTTACAACCCAACTTGGTTCAGTGGAACGTACCGGGAAAGTTGCTGTCAGCATACAAGAAGGAACACGATTTTAAGAAAAATCACTCAACTTCGGCTAACAAAATGACGGTGGTTTTTTTAGCCTTTTTTTTTTGTCTGAATTTCATTAATTTATCACAAACATAAAATCCATAGTACAAATCCAAAAGAAATCAGAAACTAAATTCTACTAGGAGATCATGGCCATAGTGATTAATGTATTCATAAATAAAGCTTTTAATTCACAATTTTTTTTTTCTTCTCAAGTCCTTTGGTCTCAAGAAAGAGTTTGATACCTCTTCCTTCCCGCATTTCTCTCTCATTCTAAGTAGCTCTTTCACCGAATTTAAAGATAATCTTTTTTTAAAAAAAACTATAATCTCTCTTTCTTTTTCTTCCTAAATATTTTCTGTCCACGATTTGAGCAAAATTCCTTTTCCCTCTTAAGCATATTTTTTGCACAAAAAAACTTTCCTCGGCTGATCAATTTCGTCAATCACACAATCAACTAGATCATGATATCAATCAAGATTGTCTTTGAATTTTGCTTGATTAGGGGAAAATCTTCAGACATAGAGATTGCCTACTTCTAAAAAAAATCTTCACGAGCGTTCTTTGACAAACATTGGCTACTCAGCTTCTGATGCTCTCTCAGATTCTCTGTTCTCAGCGCTGAAAGCTATGAAGATTGATGATGATGAACCTATCACGTTGACATATGATATGTGGTTCAAAGTCTTCGAGAGAAACTCCCTCAGCATCCTCGACAGACTTCTTAATCCGGATTGCCAATCTATGTCCCGGATGATCAATGACATGCCTAACCATTGGCGTTTATATGAAAAAGTCAGAGGAATCGCACTCTCGAAGGAAAAGTTTCAATTCATCTTCGAAAGGGAAGAAGATCTGCAAAGAGTTTTAAAGGACATACCATGGTCCTTTAATCAATGGAAAATGCTTCTTGAAAGAAAGACAACCTCCCCGCTTGAAGATTTCCTCACCAAGTTTGAGGTTTGGATTCAGATCAAGAACATCCCGTGCAACTTCCATACACTGGAGACAATGAATGAACTTGCTAAGGCGGTGGAAGTGGCTTACGACCCAAAGGTTTCCTAGAGAACATACTACATAAGAGCAAATGTCGTCTTTGACATCTCTAAACCTGCTAAAGATGAGAAAGTTTTGAAACTGCCTACGGGTGAATCTGTAATCATAGAATACGAGTATGAAAAGATTAATAAGAAATGCTTCCAATGTTCTCAACTCACACACGAGAAGAATCAATGTCCCATGCTGAAACGATCAATTAGAGGATAAAACCAAGAGGCTCCACCTCCTTAGAAAAATTCTGTTAGGCCTCAGTGTATGGTGATACAAATACAACTGAACCATAGATTTGCGTGTTAAGATGGAATCAATGACATTTTTCATGTCATGTGTTTAGGAGATCTTGTGCGGGAAAGATGACGTGGGGTTTGGGACAATCTCGTCCGAATAAGTCTCTCTCGTGACAAAGCATGGGTCTTGATTGGAGACTTTAATGAGCTGATGAATAATGGGGAAAAGCTCGGAGGTGTCGTAAGGCATTAATCAACGTTTTGGGACTTTCGCAACATGGCAGCAAATTGTAAAATAAGAGAGCTGATGTACTTTCGTAATTGTTTGTCATGGGCTGGATGGAGAAAAAAGTGTGGGTACAATGCCAGCTGGACTGGAGCTTCGTCAATGATGAATGGTTTAAGATGTTTCCACGGTCTAATAAAGAGTACTTGGACCTATGATCGCCCTCTCCGGTTAAGCTTTGCGTTGGAAATAGAAGACCAAGGCAAGAGGCGATTCTATTTTGACAAACAAATGGTAGGGAAGTCGAAGAAGCGGTTAGGAAAGGGTGGAATGGTGTAAGCAATACTGAAAATCTTCCCCTATTGGACAGAATCGCGAGATGTCGTCAAGAGCTTTCAAAGTGGAAAAGATCATCTAGCCATAACTCGCATGACATGATTACTCGCTTGAGGTCTGCTTTAGAGCTGGAGATCTTAAAGATTTTCCCTAGAGAAGCGGTTATGAAGAAACTCAAAACAAAGCTTGCATTGGCTTATAAGGAATAAGATTTATTTTGGAGACAACGCTGTACTGAATAGTGGCTAAAAGCAGGTGACAAGAACACTCCATTTTTAGAAAAATGTTATAGGAAAGAGAAAAAGTAATAAGGTGATCATGTTAAAAGATGAAAACGGCACTGAAAATTTTTCGGAGGGTGCTAAAGGTCACATTGCAGTAGAATACTTCTGAGACCTTTTTATGAGCTCAAACCTATTCGTTATAGAATCACTATTAGTTGGTTTCACTCCTCGAGTGTCTGAAGAAATGGAAAAAGACTTGACTTCTCCAGTGACTGACTCTGAGATTCAACGTGCAGCCTTCAGTGTAAAAGGCAGTAGCGTACCGTGAGAAGATGGTCTCACATGGGTCTTTTATAAAGAATTTTAGAAAATATTTGACTCTAAAGCAACGGAGGAAGTGCAAAGTTTCTTTGAGACTTATGTACTTCCACCCAGATGCAACCACACTCAACTCTATCTATTGCCAAAGATCACTCACCCTACTCAGATGAAAGACATGTGCCCCATTAGATTGTGTTCTGTCCACTACAAAATCATATAGAAGATTCTCTATAAAAGACTGAAGGTCATTCTGCCAAACATCATCTCTGACACGCAAGGTGCCTTCGTCTCGGGAAGGTTAGTCTCAGACAATATCATTGTGTCACATGAAATGGTGCATGGAATGAGAACAAAATATAAGGTCGCAGAGACGTACATGACACTGAAAAAGGATATGTAGAAAGCATACAACAAAGTAGAATGGTGTTTCTTAAAGACTTTGATGGAGAAAATAGGTTTCGATAGACGTTAGACCAGATGGATGATGTCATGCATATCTTCTGTCTCCTAATCGGTTTCGCTTAATGGGAGATCACACGGTTTTATTAGACCGGTGAGAGGAATATGCCAAGGTGATCCTATGTCTCCATTTCTGTTTATCATGGTGGAGGAAGCTCTTGTAAATTGCCTGAACGTGTCAGAAGCAAATGGTCGTCTTCATGGGATAAAACTTACGACCAGTAGTCCCTCATTCCATCATTTGTTTTCGCGGACTACATCCTTCTCATGCGAAAAGATTCGGATGAGGAAAGTAGAGAAATCATGAGGGTCTTAGCGCTGTATGGGGAAGCATCCGGAAAAACAATCAACGTATAAAAATCTTCAGTCATCTTTGGCGCGAAGGTGAATGATACAACAAACGAAGTGTAAAAGAGATCCTGGGCATATAAAAAGAGGGCGGAGATGGCTCCTTTTTGGGACTGCCAAAGTGTTTCCAAGGATCCAAAATAGAGCTAATGAAATTCATCCTTGAAAAGCTGAATATCAGCTCAATGGATGGTTCACAAAGGCTCCCTCTCATGGTGGAAAAGAGATCCTCATCAAATCAATTTGTTTATCCCTCCGCATCTACGTCATGCCAGTTTTTAAATTACCTAAAGACCTTTGCGACAAGTTAATAAGTGCAATTGTGGAGTTTTGGTAGAGTAATGGAAGTAATAGGAAGAAGATACCTTGGGTGGCGTGGCAACGATTGTGTAAAAAAAAGGCGGCTTGAGATTTCATGAAATAACTAAATTTAATCAAGCCTTGTTAGGAAAACAGTCTTGGAGAGTGTGGAGCAACCCGGAATCTTTCGTGGCCTGTGTTGAAGGCGAGATACTTTCGCAATGGGTCCTTTTTGTAGTGTGGAACAAGTACATGTTCCTCGTTTTTATGGAGAAGTATCTTCCATAGTCGGGATGTCTTGAAACATGTTTGGTTAGAGATATAGGCGATAAGACAGAAGAAAACTATTGAGCGAACAAGTGGTATTCAGATTGACCTTACATTAACTGTAGCTGAATTTATTATACCAAACACCATACTGTCCCTAAAACCTTACTAACAGCGTAAAGACATGGACATTTGGGGTTTTGCGAATTCTGGGTCTTATACCACTCAAAGCAGTTATAGATTCTTGGAATCCATTGTCGAGCATCAAGCTCCAAATCAGCAGGGGCTTCATCCCATTGAAACACAGCTCTGGCGTAAACTCTGTAAGCTGAAAACACTGCCTAAAATAAAAAATTTCCCCTGGAAAGATTTAGCAGGTGCATTGGCGGTGAAAGACAGGATGCTTTCCAGAGGTATACAAGTAGACACCCCTTGCCTTCAATGTGGTTCTTCCGTGGAAACCATCAATCACATGCTCTTCCTGTGCCCTTTCACTAAAGAAGTTTGGGACAAATTCAATATCAACTATCCACCATCGGATTTCTCTCTAAACTCTACCTTTTGAATCTTCATCACCTATTGCGTAACATGGATAATAAAGCCTTGAATGAAAGAAGAAGGAGAGGAATCTTGTGGGTGATATGGCACATTTCGAAGGCTTGAAAGCCCTAACCTCTGAGAACACGAATCTGAGTGCAGACAGTGTTTTGGAAAGCCATGGATATGCGGACATTTGGTTTAAGGTCAACTATGACTCAGCTATACCGACTACTAATCTCGCAAAACCTGCCTCTAACCCATATGGAAAAAGTCATTGTATGACATGCCTAATTGCAAAATTGGAGCATCATGGTCTCCGGCTGATCAAAACAGCGGTGCCTCGTGGGTTCTTCAAAATTACAACGGTGCAATACTTTGCCATAGTCGACGATCTTACTTTCATGTACAGTCTCTTGAGAAATGTGAATTGCATGCGTTTTCTTAGGCTACAAAGAGTTTGCAAAGCATGAGGTTCAAGCGTGTGATATTTGAGTCAAACCTCTGCCATTTCCCATGAAATCTTCCTTTCGCCTCAGTTACATCCAAATTATCATCCTCTCACCTCAGGTACCATAAGTGCTCTCAACTATTTTGACAGCTTCACCCGTAAACACATTGTTTCGGGTAGGAACAAAGTCACAAACGCCATCGCTGCTAATGTGACCAGGGATTACTGGATCCAGTCCTACATAGCTAGGGATGGTCCCTGCTGGCTCGAAAGCTTAACCTCAGCAGATTCCGCTTTCAGTTGAGAAACTGCTCTTCGCCGAATTACAAGTTTTGTTTCAAATTTGGAATAGTTTCCAAGTTTGTGGTCTGTATTTTTACCTCTCTTTTGAGATCTTTGTCTCAGAGTACCTACTGGTATTTCTTTTTGCTTCTTTTTCCCCTTGTACCTCACTTGAGGATTTATCACTTTTCCAATTTTTTATGGTATGAATGAATGAAACCATCTTTAAAAAAATTCTACTAGGAGACAAGCGGCAAGGAAAAATATTCTTGCCGCATACCGAATTCCAAAAAAGGAAATGAAAATGAAGGCTAAAACAACATCATATTAAAATATAAACAAGGTTGCTGTCATGATGAGCTAAAGATCCTATGGATTAAACTGAAACACTAAAATCCACTGCAACCTAGAATATTCATATAATAACCATTTGATGTCGAAGAGAGCTGAGAACCACAAGTTCAAAAAAATCCAAACACTGAAAAAGAAACCACGAACCCAATTAGTCAAACTCCGAGCATCTACACAAAGCCAAAAAAAACTCAGAGCAAAAACTAAACACTACAGAGAATCCAAGGACCGAAACCAACGGTAAACCATGCACAAGGCGATGAACCTTAAACTTCGAAAGGGAAATTGATATATCATGGTTTTTACTAGTTTTAGATCATGATATAAGTGTGTTTTAGAGTCTATTTGTGTTTCTTTAGAGTCTTTTACAGGTTTTATTAGGTACACGCACGTTTGGAGCAGAAGTGGTGATTATGGAGCTATTTGGTGAGTTTTGGAGATTTGGTCCGAGAGATAGAGTTCACTGTCCAGATTTGGGGACTGCGTCGATCGTTGCACACTTGCATCGGTCGATGCATAGCGCGAATGGGCAAGATCTCCGCGAGTTATGAAGATATTGAATATTGCAGAAAAGCCCAAGAGTTCCAGATAATTACACAGAATCCCCAAGACGTGATTAGGTATATTAATTAGGTTTTAGACTTTATTTTTCATACGGCATTCATAATTTAGAGCAGAGAGTTTTTAGAGCTTTTGGGGGCTGATCTGATCCTGTACTACATCATATTTTTGGAGAAGATTTCGAACCCCTTTACTTGTTTAATCTCTTTTATGATATCTATTATTTCATTGATTATGTCTTCATATTCTATGTTTGAGTAGATTCATAGTTAGGTTTAGGGTTTCTCATTAAGGATTTCATGACTTGCTAGACTTGTTTAATTCAGTTAAGGATTCATATCATATCTGTTCTTCGATCTAAATTGTGTTTAATGCTAGTTCTAACCTGATCACTTAGAATCTAGATCTTAGGTTGCTAAATACGACACAAAAGTGTGGTTTAGAATCTGAACTATTTAGGTTGAGCAACTAAACTTCTCGCAAAGGAATTTGGTTTAGTTTAATTGTGAACATATCGAACTTGGAATTAATGCTGGTTTAATCTGTTAGTAATTGCAAAGGAATTTGGATTGCTGCACTTAGACTTAGAGAATTATCGCAACGACAGTTGGTTAATTCTATATTCGTGTTTTGAGTTCTAGAACTGAGCTTAATTAGATCCTTACTGAATGAATTGTCTGCTTGTCTGATTTCCTGAGAACGCCCTAGACTTAGCGCCCTTAATTAACTGCTTTCACAACCGATAATCTTGCTACTTATTTACTTTCTCGCATTGCTTTTAGTTACATCACATCTGCTTTCTCTTAGTTTAATCTCTTTGGTTCTTAATCTATCGAAACCGGAGTCTTTGTGGATTCGATACCCTATATACTACAATCGCATATCTGTGCACTTGCAGTAGAATAGGATTAAAACTAGACCCCTATCAAGTTTTTGGCGCCGTTGCCGGGGACTCCTTTGAGTCTTCGATAGATTCGAACCTAGGGTTTATACTAGGATTTTTATTTTTTGTTTTAGTTACTAAATTTTTCTCTGTTTTCTCTCTGTCGCAGGTACCGATTTCGCATAGCGTCGATCGTTGCACCCTTTGTGTCGATCGTCACTAGGAGATTCTGAGACTGAATCATTCGTTGCACTGTTAGCATCGATCGTTGCTTGACGATTACAGACAGTTTATGCAGACGCGTGAGACCAGAAGTAATCCGAACTCGAACCTCGTTAATCTACAACTTGAAGAACTTGGACGACTAGAGAGGACTAACAGAAGAGAAAGAAGAGCAAGGATGGTTGTTGAACGACTGATACTGATTCCTGATGCTCAAGGTACCCTGAGGGACCGAGAAAACAATCCTTACAATGCTGCTGGGCATAGGATTGATGCTGAAGGGATTGTCATCCCTGAACCTGTGGAACAACCAGAATAACAGGAACAAGGCCAAGGACAGGCCCAAGGAAGACATATGGTTCTTCATGAGAGGACTTTGGCTGACTACAATCGTCCAGATGAGTTTCATGCCAACCGGTCAGCTCTTGTACCTCCTGTTTTTGAGCGGAATGATTTTGAGATCAAGACCATCTACTACTCGCTGATGAGGCAGAATGCTTTCCATGGTTACCCTTCGGAGCAGCCTATGGATCACATTGATCAGTTTGAGGACATAATCACTGGCATGAAGTATGATGGAGTGTGCCAGGATTATCTATTTCTCAAGCTCTTTCCACACAGTCTTGCTGGAGACGCTGCTGCATGGCTGAAGCAACTGCCAACTGGGCAGTTTACTACTTGGGATGCTCTGAAGAGTGAGTTCTTGAGGCACTTCTACGATGATGCGCGTTCTGATCAGTATAGACAGGACATACTCACTTTTTCCCAAGGCCCTACAGAGCCTTTGAAAGCTGCCTGGATGAGATTCAAGAAGTATCAGCGTGACTGCCCGCATCATGGATTTACTGAGGTACCTCTTCTTGGTATCTTCTTTAGAGGCATAGATCTTCCATATCAGGCTGCGCTGGATAATTCCAGCAATGCAAATTTCAACACCAGGACTCCTGCACAAGCTAAGCAGTTGATTGAGAACTTAGCAAGCAGTAATAATTGTAAGACTACTGATGAGAGGAGAAAGAAGTCCGGTGGAAAAGTAGAGAATGTGGAGATGGCTGATATTAGATCTAGGCTGGACACTGTCTGCAATCTTCTGGCTGCGAAGAAGGGTGTGAATTTTGCTCAGGATGTTGAGATTTTAGGAGCTGAGGAAGAGAACCGGGAAGAGGATGTGAACTACATTGGTGGTTCAGGATTCCAAGGTAATAGGTTCGTAAATTAGTCTGGGAATAGGTTCTTCGGTGGAGGACAGAAGAGTGCTTTCAACAGCAATCAAAACTCTTTTGGCTTTGGACAGACTAGTGGTTTTCAGAAACCTTTTGGACAAGGTAATCAAAGGACTTATGGATCTTCTTCTTACCAGACACCTCCTGTTACTAGCACTCATGAGAGTAAGATGGAGGCAATGATGGAACAGCTGCTAGAGGGACAAACAAAGATTGCTTTGGACTGCAATAAGAAGTTAGATGCTGTCTACGAGGATCTCAGTGGTAAGTTCGAGTCTCTGAGTACTCATGTGAGGCAATTGGACACTCAGGTGAGCCAAATCTCAAGTTCTGTGAAAGGAAAAGGAGTAGCAGAAACTCATATCAAGGACTGGTAAGTGTACATTGATGATGGATCAACACAAGGTGAAAATTTTGAGTTGAACACAACTGAGTTGGTAGAAGAGGCCGAAAATTCGGATTTTGAAGAAAATCTCTCGGGTAGAATCTGTGAAAACAGTGATGCATCGATCGATGCACTTCAAGCGTCGATCGTTGCAGGTCGTGAACAAACAGATTCGCAGGGTTCTGATGGCATTGATGCAGATTTAGAGCTTGATCGTTTATTCCCTGGAGTGTCTGAGATTACTCAGTAGGAGATTTATGCACAATCCATTAGATTATATCCTTCAGTGTCTGAAGTGATTAGACAAGAGATTGAAGAGCTTAAGCAGCTAGAAGAGATTGGTGAAGAGTTAAAGAAATTCCATCATCTGATGATCCACCTTATCACCGTTGCGTGCAGAGGTACTTGAGAAAGATGCTGCCTATGGATGAAGAGCTGAAAGATTGGGTGATTGTGGTTCCTCAACAGATAAGTGATGTGCTGCTAACCAAGATCCCAAAGAAGCTGCCTGACCCTGATGTCTTTGTGCTGAATTGTTCTATCTTCAAGGATAGTTTTAGGCGTTCTCTGTGTGATTTGGGAGCTGCTGGAAGTCTTATGCCATACTCTGTGGCAGAGAAGCTGGGTATGATGGATTTTTCGCCTACTAGGACCTCTTTTGTCCTAGCTGATCAGTCTATAAGGGTTCCAGAAGGACTCCTTGAGGACATCCCGGTGAGAGTTGGAAACTACTTGGTTCCAACAGACTTCTTAGTGCTGAAGTATGACAGTGATCCTGACGATGCCTTATTACTAGGGAGACCATTTTTGGCTACAGCAGGAGCAGTGATAGATGTGCGACACAGTCTAATTGATCTCCATCTGGGAGATGAGCCACTGCATTATGAGATGGATAAGCTGCGCAAGCCGTTGATTGATGGGCAGACATTCACCATTATGGATGGAGATGATAAGCAACCAAGTGATACTATGGTTTTGGATCCGGGGGAACGTTTCTCTCCTTCTTTTCTTGGACAAGAGCATTCTGATACAACCTACTCGCCGCCTTGGATGAGGAGACTTGCACAGAGACAATCAAAGTCTCTGTCAAGATCTCTTGGTGCCTAAAAATCCTGTTTGTCCGGTCAAGCTAATGACCTTAAACAAGCGCTGAGTGGGAGGCAACCCACTGTTAGGTTTTTAGTGTTTTCTTTTTGATTTTTGGTGTTTTTCTTAGGAACTCACGTTTTTTTTTTGCTTAAGTTTTAGATGCAGAACACTGTCTGGAGATGTGTGACGATCGTTGCTTTATGAGCAACGGTCGTTGCAGGGAGATTTGACGAAGAGATGGGATCGCTTTGTGACGATCATTGCGGTCATGTGCAACGGTCGTTGCAAATGGTTTAAATTGCAAAATTAAGGTACACGCGCTAAACCGGAATCAATTTGGTTCAACAGTGTCGATCGTTGCACCCACGACCGAGGTAAGTGCCTTAAACCCTTTTCTCTTCTCTTCTTCCCCATTTCGCCGTCCGTACAACTGAAGCCTTCTATCACCTAAATCTCTCGTTTCTTCATCGTTTTTGTTGATTCCAAGTGCTATTCTCCTTGTTTTTACACGCGTAATCCATTCATCTAACCCATTTGTAGCAAATCCAAGGTAATGTATCTCAATTTCGTGATTTCTGGATTTGTTTTTAGGGTTTTAGGATTAGAAAATTTTGGCTTGAAAACGATGATTCCGTGCTATTATAGTCTTGATTTAAGTTGTTTGGTGATGGATATTTACTGTTTGTGAGAATGTGGATTGATTTTGCACGATTTTGAATCGTTGATTAGCGACTGTGAAATCACCTTGTAACGATCGTCGCACTTGTGCAACGGTCGTTGCAGGTGCGACAGAGGTAAAATCAGACAGAACTCAATCATCCAATAACATAATTTTTATTTCTTTTTACCAATCATTCGCTTGACACTACTGGGGACAATGTGTCTTAAGTGTGGGGGAGGTGCTACTGACATTAGTTTTCTGTTTTCTTAAGAGTCAGTCCCTTTTTCAAATTTTTGGTTTTAGAGTCAAAATGGTTTAAGTAAGAAACAATGACTTTTTGAGAAGATTAATAGCACTTGCAGGAACTTAAGTGACCATTGGGACTAGTTTGCAGATGATCTATGACTATTAGAAAACTCAGACACGGATCAGCCTACTGAGGACACCCACATCGCTTCAGGTATCAGAGGATCCTTTTACTGACTTCAATCTTAATACTGACTTAATTTTCTCACCTAAGGGCTTGGTATACCTTGAGTCGGACTCCTTTGTTGGTTCTGTGATATATCATGGTTTTTACTAGTTTTAGACCATGATATAAGTGTGTTTTTAGTGTCTTTTGTGTTCTTTTAGAGTCTTTTACAGGTATAATCAGGTTGGGAGCTGAATTGGAGATAATGGAGCATTTTGGAGATTTTTGGAGTGTTTGGCCGAGAGATAGAGTTCACTGTCCGAAACAGAGAAGGGTGTCGATCGTTGCACTCTAGCAACGATCGATGCACCAGCGAGATGTGCCAAAAACTCGGCGGTTTAGAAGAATCAAGATATTGCACTTTGATCCAGAAGTTCCTGATATTTACAAAGAAGCCCCTGGCCGAGATTATGCCTATATAATAGAGTTTTTAGTGTTTTAATTTGATACGCTTTATACTTTTTACAATACGCTTTGATAATTAAGAGCAGAGGATTTTAGAGCTTTTTGGGGCTGATCTGAACCTGTTACATCATCTGTATTTGGAGAAGATTTCGAACCCCTTTTACTCTTATTCTTTTATGCAATTTATTCATTCTATGATCATGTTTTCATTATCTATGTCTGAGTAGATCCATAGTTAGGTTTAGGGTTTCTCACATAGGATTTCATGACTTGCTAGACTTGTTCAAATTCAGTTAAGGATTCATAACTATATCTGTTCTTCAATTTAATTGTGCTTAAAACTAGTTCTAACCTGATCAATTAGAATCTAGATCTTAGGTTGCTAAATACGTCACGGAAGTGGGGTTTAGGAATCTGAACTAATTAAATTGGGCAATTAAACTACTCGCAAACGGAAGTTTGGTTTAGGATAATTGTGAACATATCAAACTTGGACTTATTGCTAGTTTAATCTGTTAGTTCTCGCAAACGAAAGTTTGGTTTGCTGCACTTAGACTTAGAGAATTATCGCAAAGGAATTTGGTTAATTCTATATCTGTGTTTTGAGTTCTAGAACTGTGCTTAATTAGATCCTTGCTGAATGAACTGTCTGCTTGTCTGATTTCCTGAGAATACCCTAGGCTTGACGCTTTTAATTACTTGCTTCACAACCGTTAATCTCTGCTACTGATTTACTTTCTCGCACCGCAATTTATTTCATTCACTATTTGCTTATTTCTAGTATTTATTCCTATAATTTGATTCTCTTGAGACCGAGTGTCCCTGTGGATTCGATAACCCTATATACTACTTTGACATTGCTGTTCACTTGCAGTTTAGTATAGGGAAAACTTAGAACCTATCAAGTTTTTGGCGCCGTTGCCGGGGACTCTTTGAGTCTTCGATAGGATCGAACTTAGGGTTCTACTAGAAATTTTTCTTTTTGTTTTTGTTCTTTTTCGTTTTTATTTTTTATTTTGCTGAACTTTTTCTCTGTTTCTTTCTGTCGCAGGTACGAATTTCGCCTTGCGTCGATCGTTGCATACCTTGCGTCGATCGTCACTAGGCGATTCTGAGAATTGAATCGATCGTTGCACTGATAGCATCGATCGTTGCTGGACGATTACAGACAGTTTATGCCAACGCAGAAAACTCGAAGTAATCCGAACTCGAGCTTGCTTAATCTCGGACTAGAGGAACTTGGACGTCTAGAAAGGACTAACAGAAGAGAAAAGAGAGAGAGAATGGTACGAGAACGTTTGATCTTGATACCAGATGCTGAAGGTACCCTGAGGGACCAAGATGACAACCCGTACAATGCTGATGGGCATCGGGTTGATGCTGAAGGGAATGTTATCCCTGATCCTCCTGAGCAACAGCAACAGGAGCTGAACCGAAACCAGGGTCAAGGACAGGCCCAAGGTAGAGAGATGGTGGTTCATGAGAGGACACTAGCAGATTACAACAGACCTGATGAGTTTCATGCAAACCGAGCAGCTCTAGTGCTTCCTACTTTTGAGAGGAATGATTTTGAGGTAAAGACCATCTACTACCAGCTGATGAGACAAATTGCTTTTCATGGTCTTCAAACAGAGCAGCCTATGGATCACATTGACAAGTTTGAGGACATAGTCACTGGCATGAAGTATGAAGGAGTATGCCCGGACTATCTGTTCCTTAAGCTATTTCCGCACAGTCTTGCTGGAGACGCTAGTGCATGGCTGAGACAACTGGCACCTGGTCAGTATACTACTTGGGCAGCCTTAAAGAGTGAGTTCCTGCGTCACTTTTATGATGATGCACGCTCGGATCAGTCCAGACAGGACATACTCACCTTTTCCCAAGGAGCTGTGGAGCCCTTGAAGACTGCCTGGATGAGATTTAAGCAGTATCAGCGTGACTGTCCACACCATGGATTCACAGAAGTACAGCTGATTGGTATCTTCTTCAGAGGCATAGATCTCCCTTATCAGACTGCGCTGGACAATTCCAGTAATGCTAATTTCAATACCAGGACTCCTACACAAGCTATGCAGTTGATTGGGAACCTTATTAACAGCTACAGTTGCAAGTCTATAGATGAAAAGAGGAAGAAATCCGGTGGAAGTATAGAGGATTCTAACATGACTGAGATTAGATCTAGGCTAGACACAGTCTACAATCTCCTGACTAGTAAGAAATCTGTCCACTTTGCCCAAGATGTAGAGGTGATTCAGACTGAGGAGGACACTCAGGAAGAAGAAGTGAATTACATGGGAAGTTCTAGTTTCCAAAGCAATAGATTTAGAAATCAACAGGGAAACAGATTCTCAAATGGAGTTCAGCAAAGTGGTTTTAAGAAAGCCAATGAGTCTGATAGTAAAGTAGAGATGATGCTAAGACAGCTGATGGAGAATCAGACTAAGTACGCAGCAGATGCTGACGCGAAGATGGATACAATCTACATGGAGCTGAATGGGAAGTTTGAAAGTTTGAACACGCACATGAAAGAGCTTGATGCTAAGGTTGCAAAAACTGCTGGACATGCTCAAAGGGAAGAGGGATATCTCCCGGGGAGGACTGATGCCAATCCTAAGTACCAATGCAATGCCGTGACATTAAGAAGTGGTAAGGAGCTGTCATCTGGCGAGAAAAAGCAGTTAAGCGTTGAGGAACTCGTGGAAATTGAAGAATTGGAGGATGAGATACGCGATATTCGCCGAGCATCGATCGATGCATCTCAGCAGCGATCGTTGCCAAGCGAAATCAAGGAACCGGAGGTCGTAACAAAGTCGCCTAGCATCGATCGGTGCAATAAAGGCAACGATCGACACAAGGTGACTGCAGAAAGTTCGAGTGCTGAAAACCCAAAACTGTCGGCTGAAAGAGTATACAAGCCTAAGATACCTTATCCCAAGAACCCCAGAAAAGCTAAGAATGATAGGCAATATGCAAAATGGAAGGAGTTCATAAAAAAGGTAAAGGTTGAAGTGCCTTTGTTGGATTCCATTGAAACTTCCCCCATGATGAAGAGATGCCTCAAGGATGCAATTTCTGGTAAATGGTCTGATGAAGAAAGTATAATGATGCTCAATGAAGTATGTAGTGCAGTGGTTCAAGGTAGAATTCCAGAGAAATTGAAAGATCCGGGCAGCTTCGTGTTGGATTGTGCTATCTATAAGGAGAGGTTCGAAAGATCCCTATGTGATCTTGGCTCCAGTGTAAATCTAATGCCCCTTTCTGTTGCTAAAAGACTGGGGATGACAGATTTTATACCAACTAGGATATCACTGGTTCTGGCAGACAGATCAGTCAGGATTCCAGAAGGAGTAATAGAGGATGTGCCTATAACAGTTGGCAAGTGCGTAATCCCAACTGATTTTGTGGTTCTACAATATGGACAGGAGCCAAAAGACCCATTAATTCTAGGCAGGTCTTTCTTAGCAACAGCTGGTGCGATGATTGACTGTCAAGGAGGTAAGATAATCCTGAATGTGGGTGATCTGAAGATGAGTTTTGACATGAACAAACTGGTGAAGAGACCGACCATCGACGGGCAGACCTTTTATGTGGACACATTGGGTGATTTGGCTGCAGAGTACTTCCATCAATCACATGCTGAGGACCCGCTAGAAAGGGCTTTACTGAGCTCTATTTTGGAGTTGGAATACCTACAGGACGAGCCTGCGATGTGCTATACAAGATTGATGGATTCTGTCGAGGTTGCAATGCAAGTAGAAGTGTCTGACGCGGGACTGCAACGATCGATACCAACTAAGCAACGATCGTTGCAAGTCGACAGAGACTGGGCAGAGGAAAAAGCTCCGAAAATAGATCTGAAACAACTTCCATCCGGGCTAAGGTACGCATTTCTTGGACCGAATTCAACTTATCCAGTGATTGTCAACGCTAGTTTGAACAACGCAGAGCTCACTTTACTGCTAAGCAAGCTGCGCAAGCATCGCAAAGCTCTTGGCTATTCCCTTAATGATATTTCAGGTATCTCACCGGAGCTGTGCATGCATCGGATACATCTTGAGGATGAGTCCAAAACATCAATCGAACATCAGAGGAGACTTAATCCTAATCTGCAGGAAGTAGTCAAAAAGGAGATTATGAAACTCCTTGACGCTGGAATTATATATCCTATCTCTGACAGTGATTGGGTGAGTCCAGTCCATGTAGTGCCAAAGAAGGGCGGTGTTACAGTTGTGAAGAATGAGAAGAACGAGCTGATACCTACTAGGACTGTGACAGGACACATGATGTGCATAGATTACAGGAAGCTTAATGCTGCTACCAGGAAAGATCATTTTCCTTTGCCTTTTATTGATCAGATGCTCGAAAGATTAGCAAATCATCCTTACTACTGCTTCTTAGATGGATACTCAGGTTTCTTTCAGATCCCCATCCATCCAGAGGATCAGGGAAAGACCACTTTCACTTGTCCATATGGGACATTCGCCTACCGTAGGATGCCTTTTGGACTCTGCAATGCACCAGCCACTTTCCAGAGATGCATGATGTCCATATTCACAGATATGATTGAGGATTTTATGGAAGTATTCATGGATGATTTCTCAGTATATGGATCATCCTATAATGAATGCTTAGATAATCTGTGTAAGGTTCTGAAAAGATGTGAAGAGAAGCACTTAGTTCTTAACAGGGAGAAGTGTCATTTCATGGTCAGAGATGGCATTGTGCTTGGACATAAGGTGTCCGAAGCAGGAATAGAGGTGGACCGCGCCAAAATCGAGGTAATGACGAACCTGCAGGCACCTGATTCTGTTAAGTCTATTAGAAGCTTTCTTGGACATGCTGGTTTCTATAGACGGTTCATTAAGGATTTTAGTAGGATTGCTAGGCCACTAACTGCTTTGCTGTGTAAAGACACCAAATTTGAGTTCACTGCAGATTGTCAAACTGCATTTGAACAGATCAAGCAGGCATTAGTGAGTGCTCCCATAGTTCAGCCACCGGATTGGGATTTGCCTTTCGAAGTAATGTGCGATGCAAGTGATTATGCTGTGGGAGCTGTTCTTGGACAAAAGAAAGATAGAAAACTTCATGTTATCTATTATGCCAGCAGGACACTGGATGATGCACAAAGAAACTATGCCACTACGGAGAAGGAGTTGTTGGCGGTTGTCTTTGCATTTGAGAAATTTCGCTCTTATCTTGTTGGCTCTAAGGTAATTGTCCACACTGATCATTCAGCACTGAAGTATCTGATGCAGAAGAAGGATGCTAAGCCAAGATTGTTGAGATGGATCATGTTGCTTCAGGAATTCGATATTGAAGTGAGAGATAAGAAAGGGGTTGAGAATGGAGTTGCTGACCATCTTTCGAGGATGATGGTTGAGGAGGACGTGCCAATTAATGACTATTTGCCTGAAGAAAACGTCAATATGGTTGGGACAATCTGTGAGACAGATTTGGACAGAAATCTGCAGAACTGTCGGATTAATCGCGTTGCGTCGATCGATGCTACATCAGCATCGATCGATGCATCTATCGGGACAGCAACGATCGATATATTCGACTGTGACGATCGTTGCAGCGCGGATACAGACGCAGAAACTTTCACGATACGTATTGGAAGGCATGAGTTCGAGATTAATGCTGTCACAACAAATGATCGACCATGGTATGCAGACATAGCCAATTATCTAGCTGCAGAGACTGAACCAGATAATCTGAAAGGATATGAAAAGAAAAGGTTTTTCAGAGAACTTAGGAGATACTATTGGGATGAACCTTACCTGTATAAGCATTGTTCGGATGGCCTTTATAGAAGATGTGTTGCTGAGTCAGAGGTTCCAGATATCCTTTTCCACTGTCACGGATCAGATTATGCAGGACATTTTGCTACATTTAAGACCGTGTCTAAGGTTTTGCAAGCTGGTTTCTGGTGGCCTACAATGTTCGCTGATACTCACTCTTTTATTTCTCATTGTGATGCCTGCCAGAGGAGAGGGAAAATAAGCAGGAAGCATGAGATGCCTCAGAATTTCATTCTTGAGGTTGAGGTTTTTGATTGCTGGGGCATAGACTTTATGGGTCCCTTTCCCTCATCTTATGGGAATAAATTCATATTAGTTGCTGTGGATTATGTATCTAAGTGGGTAGAAGCAATAGCCAGTCCAACCAATGACTCTTCAGTAGTCATTAAGCTGTTTAAATCTATCATATTCCCTAGATTTGGAGTACCCCGGATAGTAATTAGTGATGGAGGATCTCACTTTATTAATAAGGTTTTTGAGAAGCTCCTGAAGAAGCATGGAGTGCATCACCGAGTTGCTACTCCTTATCACCCACACACTAGTGGACATGTAGAGGTTTCTAACAGACAAATCAAGGAGATCTTGGAGAAGACAGTTGGGAAGACAAGGAAAGATTGGGCAGCTAAGCTTGATGATGCTTTATGGGCTTACAGGACTGCATTCAAAACACCATTAGGGACTACTCCATTTCACTTATTGTATGGAAAAGCATGCCATCTGCCGGTGGAACTTGAGCACAAAGCAGCGTGGGCTGTGAAGCAGATGAACTTTGACCTTAAATCAGCTGCAGAAAGAAGGTTGATACAGCTTAATGAGTTGGATGAGATTAGACATCTTGCCTATGAGAACTCAAAGCTGTACAAGGAGAGGACTAAGGCTTATCATGATAAAAAGATTGTTTCTAGACGGTTTGAGCCTAATGACCAGGTACTTCTATACAATTCTCGTCTGCATTTGTTTCCAGGGAAGCTGAAATCAAGATGGTCTGGTCCTTACACAATAAAGGAAGTGCGTCCATATGGAGCTGTCATACTAATAGGCAAGGAAGGTAATGAGTTTGCTGTAAATGGGCAGAGAGTAAAACACTATTGGGCTAAGGCCGAAATTCCCAGAGGACAGATTTTTCCCCTGGATCATGCCCCATGCGCTTGAAAATTCTCATCCGTCCGGTCAAGCTATTGACCTTAAACAAGCGCTGGGTGGGAGGCAACCCACCATTAGGTACTGGTGTTTTTCTTTTTCATTTTTGGTGTTTTTGTTAGGATTTTACGCTTGTTTTTGTTTTTGGTGAGCTTATGTTTGCAGGTCTCGGTTAAATCGCAGTGCAGCGATCGACACACTTCTGTGTCGATCGTCACAACACGAAAGGAATCGCATTGCAGCGATCGTTGCGGTCCTGAGCAACGATCGACTATGCACGAAAATCGCCAAGTAACGGTCGATGCACTTAGTGCAACGGTCGATGCTAGGCGACAGAGGTAACCCGACAAACATAATTTAACCTTTTCAATTTTTATTTTCTTTTTACCGATCCTTCGCTGGACACTACTGGGGACAGTGTGTCTTAAGTGTGGGGGAGGTGCTACTGACTTTTGTTTTCTGTTTTCTTAAGAGTCAGTCCGTTTTTCAAAATTTTTGTTTTATTGAGTCAAAATTGTTTAAGTAAGAAACTATGATTTTCTGAGAAGATTTACAAGACTTGCAGGAACTTAAGTAACCATTGGGATGAAGTTGCAGGATCTATCTATGACTATTAGAAAACCCCATCACAGATCAACCTACTGGGAACACCCACATCACTTCAGGTATCAGAGGATCCTTTTACTGACTTCAACCTTAATACTGACTTAGATTTCTCACCTAAGGGCTTGGTATACTTTGTGTCGGATTCCCTTCTTAGTTCTGACACAGCCTGTAAACCTGTCCTATTTAGTTCCCTTCTCCCCTTCTGTAAAGTAAAAAAAATAAAAATAAACTGAGGATGAGTTAGTAACTCCGAAGTGGTCATGGGAATAGTAGCAAACACTATTATCTCTCATGTGATCCATGGAATGTTTCCAAAGTACACCCCATAACGGGAAGAACACTGATAAAAAAAATAAAATGATACCCAGTGGGGAAAAATCAGTTGTTAAAGAAGGGAAAGAGAAGAAAGGGACTAGAGAAAGATAGTATGGTGGTCTAGAGCTGATAAGGTAAGAATCCATGTGCCCTTTGATCGATAATCCTTAGGTGAGACCGCACTTAAATACTTGCAGAAGTCAGTAGGGAGAATTTGAATGCTTGAATGTGATTGTGGAGTTTACCTAGGACAGTTGCTAAGTGTGGGGGAAGTACATGTTGGTCTTGATATCCTGTGATTGATTCTTGCAGTGGTTTACTAAGGGGAATCTGAGTATTGTAGCTTCTAGGATGAAATGAGTTTCTGAAGAGTTTTCAAACCTCTTCACCATGTTTTAGTTCTCTGTTTTGCTTGAGGGCAAGCAAAGGCTAAGTGTGGGGGAGTTGATATATCATGGTTTTTACTAGTTTTAGACCATGATATAAGTGTGTTTTTAGTGTCTTTTGTGTTCTTTTAGAGTCTTTTACAGGTATAATCAGGTTGGGAGCTGAATTGGAGATAATGGAGCATTTTGGAGATTTTTGGAGTGTTTGGCCGAGAGATAGAGTTCACTGTCCGAAACAGAGAAGGGTGTCGATCGTTGCACTCTAGCAATGATCGATGCACCAGCGAGATGGGCCAAAAACTCGGCGGTTTAGAAGAATCAAGATATTGCACTTTGATCCAGAAGTTCCTGATATTTACAAAGAAGCCCCTGGCCGAGATTATGCCTATATAATAGAGTTTTTAGTGTTTTAATTTGATACGCTTTATACTTTTTACAATACGCTTTGATAATTAAGAGCAGAGGATTTTAGAGCTTTTTGGGGCTGATCTGAACCTGTTACATCATCTGTATTTGGAGAAGATTTCGAACCCCTTTTACTCTTATTCTTTTATGCAATTTATTCATTCTATGATCATGTTTTCATTATCTATGTCTGAGTAGATCCATAGTTAGGTTTAGGGTTTCTCACATAGGATTTCATGACTTGCTAGACTTGTTCAAATTCAGTTAAGGATTCATAACTATATCTGTTCTTCAATTTAATTGTGCTTAAAGCTAGTTCTAACCTGATCAATTAGAATCTAGATCTTAGGTTGCTAAATACGTCACGGAAGTGGGGTTTAGGAATCTGAACTAATTAAATTGGGCAATTAAACTACTCGCAAACGGAAGTTTGGTTTAGGATAATTGTGAACATATCAAACTTGGACTTATTGCTAGTTTAATCTGTTAGTTCTCGCAAACGAAAGTTTGGTTTGCTGCACTTAGACTTAGAGAATTATCGCAAAGGAATTTGGTTAATTCTATATCTGTGTTTTGAGTTCTAGAACTGTGCTTAATTAGATCCTTGCTGAATGAACTGTCTGCTTGTCTGATTTCCTGAGAATACCCTAGGCTTGACGCTTTTAATTACTTGCTTCACAACCGTTAATCTCTGCTACTGATTTACTTTCTCGCACCGCAATTTATTTCATTCACTATTTGCTTATTTCTAGTATTTATTCCTATAGTTTGATTCTCTTGAGACCGAGTGTCCCTGTGGATTCGATAACCCTATATACTACTTTGACATTGCTGTTCACTTGCAGTTTAGTATAGGGAAAACTTAGAACCTATCATTCTGACACAGCCTGTTAACCTGTCCTATTTGGTTCCCTTCTCCCCTTCCATAAAGTAAAAAAAAGAAGAGTAATAAACTGAGGATGAGCTAGTAGCTCCGAAGTGGTCACGGGAGCGGTAGCTACCACTATTACCTCATGTGCGATCCATGGATATGTCCAAAGTACACCCCAAAACGGGAAGAACACTGATAAAATAAAATAAAATGATACCCAGTGGGGAAAAATCAGTTGTTAAGGAAGGCAAAAGAGAAGAAAGGGACCAGAGAAAGACAATATGGTGGTCTAGAGCTGGCAAAGTAAGAATCCATGTGCCCTTTGATCGATACTCCTTAGGTGAGACCGCACTTAAATACTCGCAGAAGTCAGTAGGGAGAATTTGAATGCGTGAATGTGATTGTGGAGTTTACTTAGGACAGTTGCTAAGTGTGGGGGGAAGTATATGTTGGTCTTGATGTCTGTAGGTGAAATCTTTCATGTGGATTACTAAGGGGAATCTGAGTGTTGTTGTCTTCAAAGATGAAAAGAGTTTCTGAAGAGTTTTCAAACCTCTTCACCAACTTAGTTCTTTGTTTTGCTTGAGGACAAGCAAAGGCTAAGTGTGAGGGAGTTGATATATCATGGTTTTTACTAGTTTTAGACCATGATATAAGTGTGTTTTAGAGTCTATTTGTGTTTCTTTAGAGTCTTTTACAGGTTTTATTAGGTACACGCACGTTTGGAGCAGAAGTGGTGATTATGGAGCTATTTGGTGCGTTTTGGATATTTGGTCCGAGAGATAGAGTTCACTGTCCAGATTTGGGGACTGCGTCGATCGTTGCACACCTGCATCGGTCGATGCATACCGCGAATGGGCCAGATCTATATTAATTAGGTTTTAGACTTTATTTTTCATACGGCATTCATAATTTAGAGCAGAGAGTTTTTAGAGTTTTTGGGGGCTGATCTGATCCTGTACTACATTATATTTTTGGAGAAGATTTCGAACCCCTTTACTTGTTTAATCTCTTTTATGATATCTATTATTTCATGAATTTTGTCTTCATATTCTATGTCTGAGTAGATTCATAGTTAGGTTTAGGGTTTCTCATTAAGGATTTTATGACTTGCTAGACTTGTTTAATTCAGTTAAGGATTCATATCATATATGTTCTTCGATCAAAATTGTGTTTAATGCTAGTTCTAACCTGATCACTTAGAATCTAGATCTTAGGTTGCTAAATACGACACGAAAGTGTGGTTTAGAATCTGAACTATTTAGGTTGAGCAATTAAACTTCTCGCAAAGGAATTTGGTTTAGTTTAATTGTGAACATATCGAACTTGGAATTAATGTTGGTTTAATCTGTTAGTAATTGCAAAGGAATTTGGATTGCTGCACTTAGACTTAGAGAATCTCGCAACGACAGTTGGTTAATTCTATATCCGTGTTTTGAGTTCTAGAACTGAGCTTAATTAGATCCTTACTGAATGAATTGTCTGCTTTTCTGATTACCTGAGAACGCCCTAGACTTAGCGCCCTTAATTAACTTCTTTCACAACCGATAATCTTGCTACTTATTTACTTTCTCGCATTGCTTTTAGTTACATCACATCTGCTTTATCTTAGTTTAATCTCCTTGGTTCTTAATCTATCGAAACCGGAGTCTCTGTGGATTCGATACCCTATATACTAAAATCGCATATCTGTGCACTTGCAGTAGAATATGATTAAAACTAGACCCCTATCAGAAATCCGAAACCTAAAACCTGAGTCTTACACGTTGACACTTTCTCACCGATCCCAACCATCTACTGACCAAAGACCGGACCCCTCCTTACAAGATAATAACCCACTGCGACGCTAAGAACCACTGCTCACAACCGAGGAGACGAGAGAGGAAAATAGATGCTCCCGCAACAAAACCACATCCAGAAAACAGACTCCAGAAATAAAGTTTGTATGATCATGATTTCACTAGCGGCTTTAAAATTCTAATTAAGGTCGGAAGGAGGATATCTAATCCTAAAAAACTTTGAAACAGAGTGTGTATGATCATGGTTGTTGATCCAGAGAATCACAACAATCAATTCAATAAACTGATCTTAAATGAGGGACTTGGATAATAAAATTTAAGGGATCGAAAGGCAATAACAAAGATAGACCGTAAAATCTAGTCTTTATTTGAATATGAGCTGAAATCGACGTGGTCGCTAGCTGTAGGGTTTTTTAGTACAAAAGTGTGATTGTGAACTTGGTCTTTTCTCGCACAAGAGAAATATATTTTTATAAAAGGATTTATGATTGTTTCCTAGATTCTCTCTGATATTATTTACAAAAATCCGAACTAAAATACATTCTCTTTCCTTGCAGACGATTTGCATTTATATCCTTCCATTTCATAAATATGTTAATTTAACATACTTATCTCCTTTGGTGCAGGTCGGCCAAGACGTCATCACCGAATGGCCTCTTCATCGCCGAGCTACTCCATAACAGGTTGACGTCTTCTTGCTTGGGCTGAATCTCCTACGAGCCGTTCAACTTTTGGGGTAAGCCATAAAGGGGTGCTAAACCCACCTCCAACACTAATCCCCCCCCCAGTTTGGCGTGCTGAGTGGAACTTAATTCGGCGAATTTAATCGTGGTTTGGCCCAGTGGGTAGATCGGCATGTCCTCGTCCTGCCGCGTTTCTCTCATTAATTGACTTTTGACCGAAAAATCTTTGCGTATCTCGGAGCCATTTAAAGCTCCTCTCCTTCCGCCAATGAATGTGCTCCGCGTGCATGGAATGTCGTGTCATTTTAGTTGTGCATCGGTAACTGTCGCGTCGCTTTGATAACCGTTTCTTCTTTCACTGTAGATATATCCCCTTCCTTCGTTATCCCTCATCATCTTTGCTTTCTCCTTTCTTCCTTCTTCTTCCTTCTCCTTCCGCTCGATTCTCTAATTTCTTCCTTCCGATTACTTCTTTTTCTCTGGCCTTCTTCTTCTTCTCAAAGATGATGATAAGTTTTCTGTTTTTCTAGTGTTCGGGTTTATTTTGTCCTCCTGAACTACATCCAATCGAGCTCGTCGATGAGCTTATACTCTTTTTTTCTAAAGGGTAGCTTGTTGGTACATGAATTTATCTCGATGGTTGCTCCGTTTGTCGCCCTTCCAACTTAAGGGCGACACTCAGATCCTTCTCTTGGATCGATCTGAAGCATCATTGATTTCAGTAACATGCTCTATTCGGCTCATTCTAGCATCACTTGCCTTCTGCATAAGCTTCTCCTCTCTCTCATTTTCTAGATGTTTTCGTGGCTCAAAGTATTGAACCCTTCAGTTTTTCCAGAGAAACTGATTTTAAATCAGAGCGATCCCGAAAGACACATGCGGACTGCTCTTTTTAGCAGGCTGCTCAGCGGAGCTCGGTCGGTAGCGAGGTGGGCATCTTGGAACGGTGAGGCCGACGCTTCAGAAGTCTTTTTACCCCCATTAAGACACTCCATTCGGCCTCGATTCCATCACAGTTTCCATATGTGCAGCTGACTATCAAGGATGAGCCTAGTGAACGACATGCGACGAAATTGTCTTTCAAGAAAGGTCCTCGGTGGCGAGATGGCTGTTTGAGATCATTTCCATTGAGCTCCTTATCTTCAGGAGAACATTGGTGAAGGTGTTGATTTCATAAAAAATTGTTTCTCATCGGCGGCCTTGCTGAGAGAAGTCGACGCAATCTTCTTGTCGAGAAAGCGGTTCGGTTTCTTGCGGGAGAGGCCGATCCTTGGACGGAAATCGTCTTTCAAGAAATTAGTTTTAGTTTTCTTCTTTTTTTTGTAGCTCGATTTGTAACATCTTTCGAAGATGAATAAAATGATGAATATTTCTTTTCACTTTACTCGTTTTCTTACTGTCGCACTTCGGCTTGTATCTTCATACAATTAAAAAAAGATTTATGTTTGCCTTTTCACGTGTGTCGACTAGCGTCTTTATTTTTGCGGGCTTGTCTTAAGGAGGAAATTGGAATCGTTCGACCTTGGTGTATTTATCCCACCGAACTTTATATAACGGCGATGGGATTTTAATATTACCATCATAATGGAAGATTTTCGATTTCCTTTGAGTTATTTTGGGCCAGGTCATATATCAGCGGGATTGTAACTCTCTTGTGGACAACGCTTGCGGAGTTAGTTCCGTTTTGTTGTGGAAGAGGGGGGGGATGCAGAAGTGTTTCTCGGCACCCTTTTTTGTGATACGAGTGGTTGTAAACACCGACTTCGTATCACATTTATCTCTTAGTCTGAGGTCGGTTATCCGAGATATGTCAGCATATTTGTCGCGACCTAGACTTAAGCGAGCGGGGACGATCCCGGCTTACTCCTTAAGCAGTATGGCATAGACTTATAACTTTTTGCACACATGATGAAGGTGTGGATTATTTCACATTGACACTCGTGGAGCGCGTTTGAGTCAAGCATCTGGCCAAGATGCCGACATAGAAGTTGTATCTTTTTGAAAGATGTAATTTTACTAAACGTGTAGCTGGATCCATGGGGACTGCCTACGTACCCCGTTAACGGGGATTAAGACATTCGTAGTTCGTTTTACATAAATTTTAGTTTAGTGAGTTTTTTTTAGACTGGAGAATCTAGTATACGAAGAGCTTGAGGTGCATCGAATTCCATGAGAAGTTGACGGGTTTTCCGTTTAGCTCAAAGAGCTCATAAACCCCAGGCTTGACAATGCATGCCGAGTTTACCGGCGTTCTTTTCTCTTGTTCCTTTGTGAACTTCGCGTAGGACAAGGTCTCCTTCCTTTAGATGTCGACCCATGGTTTTTTTCTTTTAGTACCGAGCAAGTTCTGGATCCACAGGAGGGCCTCGTCCCTTTGTTCTTCAAGTGAATTAAGGTTATCGAGAAGCATTTCGTCATTCAGTTCGGGATTCCGGATGAGCATGGATTGCTGAATGCTTGGTCTTATTTATGCTGGCGACATAGCTTTTATTCCATGAGCTAAGGAGAACGGGGTTTAACTTGTCGGACGTCTTGGGGTGGTTCGATGTGACCACAAGACTCCATCAAGCTCGTTAGCCCAATTTCCTTTGTGTTTATCAAGCCGCTTTTTGAGCCCGGCGATGGACATCTTGTTTTTGGCTTCTGCCTGACCGTTTCCTTGTATATTCCATTTTTTGCAAAACTGACTGAACAAGAATGATGTAAACTGCTTTCCGTTATCGGTGACTATTGATAGGTGTAGTTTTATCCCTATTCTACTGCAAGTGCACAGTTAATGCAATCGTAGTATATAAGGTATCGAATCCCACAAGGACTCTCAGTCACACAATAGATTAATAGCAGTTCGGATTAAATTAAGCGAAGCAGATGTGAAAACAATAAGCGAAATAAAAGGCGAATCAAGTGAGTTTGTAAGCAAGAGGGCGAAGCGTTAGGTTTCAGGATCTCAGGAAATCAGGAACGCAAGCAATCAATCTATCTAGATCCAATCAATAACTATTCTAGAACTCAAACACTGATATAGAATTAACCAAATTCCTTTGCGATAATTCTCTAAGTCTAAGTGCAGCAAACCAAACTTTCGTTTGCGAGAACTAACAGATTAAACTAGCATTAATTCCAAGTTTGATATGTTCACAATTAACCTGAACCAAACTTTCGTTTGCGAACAGTTTAATTGCTTATCTAAATTCTTTCTAGTTAAATTAACCAACTTCCGCTGAATTAATCAACCTAACATCATAACTCTGATTAGCTACTTCAGATTAGCATTAAGAACAACTTAGATAAAGAACTAGCAGATATAAATCTCTACAGATTGATTTAAACTATAATTCTCTGAAATCCCTAATGAGAATCCTTCAACCTAACAGGTAAACTACTCAGACATGTTCATCGAGACAGAAAACATCTTAAGTAGAAAACCAAATATCATAAAACAGAATAATCAACAGGGGTTCGAAATCCTCTCTCTTTCGAGAGCAAGATCAGCCCCTAAGGCTCTCTGAAAATAAAATAAGACTTAATGAAAGCGTTGCCTAACAAGTGGCTGTAAAACCTAATTATAATCCTAAAACACGTTTTGGGTCTTCTTTGTAAATATCAGGAACTTCTGGGCAAAATTGCAATGTCATCATTCTTCATCAAACCGTCGTTTGGCCCATCTCGCTGGTGCATCGATCGATGCTAGGAATGCAACGATCGACACCCTTCTCTGTTTCGGACAGTGAACTCTATCTCTCGGCCAAATATTCCAATTAGCTCCAGAAAGTGTCTAAATCACCAAATATGCTCCAAATGTATTTGTACCTAATAAATACCTGAAAAGACTCTAAAACATAGTAAAAGACTCGATAAATAACACATATACCATGGTTAAAAACCCTAAAATCCATGGTATATCAACTCCCCCACACTTAGCTCTTGCTTGTCCTCAAGCAAGACAAAGAACTAAATGTAGTCAAGAGGTTTGAAAACTCTTCAGAAACTCATTTCATCTTAGAAGCTACAATACTCAGATTCCCCTTAGTAAACCACTGAAGGAATCAATCACAGGATATCAAGACCACAATGTACTTCCCTCACACTTAGCAACTGTCCTAGGTAAACTCCACAATCACATTCAAGCATTCAAATTCACCCTACTGACTTCTGCAAGTATTTAAGTGCGGTCTCACCTAAGGAGTATCGATCTAAAGGCACATGGATTCTTACCTTATCAGCTCTAGACCACCATACTATCTTTCTCTAGTCCCTTTCTTCTCTTTCCCTTCTTTAACAACTGATTTTTCCCCACTGGGTATCATTTTATTTTTTTTATCAGTGTTCTTCCCGTTATGGGGTATACTTTGGACACATTCCATGGATCACATGAGAGATAATAGTGTTTGCTACTATTCCCATGACCACTTCGGAGTTACTAACTCATCCTCAGTTTATTATTATTTTTTTTTTACTTTATAGAAGGGGAGAAGGGGACTAAATAGGACAGGTTTACAGGCTGTGTCAGAACTAACAAGGGAATCCGACATAAAGCATACCAAGCCCTTAGGTGAGAAATCTATGTCAGTATTAAGGTTGAAGTCAGTAAAAGGATCCTCTGATACCTGAAGTGATGTGGGTGTTCCCAGTAGGTTGATCTGTGATGGGGTTTTCTAATAGTCATAGATAGATCCTGCAACTTCATCCCAATGGTTACTTAAGTTCCTGCAAGTCTTGTAAATCTTCTCAGAAAATCATAGTTTCTTACTTAAACAATTTTGACTCAATAAAACAAAAATTTTTGGAAAAACGGACTGACTCTTAAGAAAACAGAAAACAAAAGTCAGTAGCACCTCCCCCACACTTAAGACACACTGTCCCCAGTAGTGTCTAGTGAAGGATTGGTAGAAAGAAAATAAAAATTGTTAATGGATGTTTTAGTTCTGTCGGGTTTTACCTCTGTCGCACAAGCATCGATCGTTGCACTAAGTGCACCGACCGTTACTTGGCGATTTTTCGTTGAGTGTCGATCGTTGCTCAAAGCAGCAACGATCGTTGCAATGCGCATATCGGATCAGACAGCTAGTTAGCAGGTTAGTCCATCGGTTTATGTCAGTTTAAAATCCTGCAAGCTGAGAACACTAGAAACACAGTAAAATCGAAGCAAAAGAAGTACCGAACAAAGTACAAATCATCCAAACATAGCAAATCCTAAATATGAAAAACAAAAGTGCAAGAAAAGATAAAAAGTCAGAATACAGAACCGAAAGTATGGAGACTACTCTCACTCGCTCACATCGTCTATCCCACCATACAATGCATCGTCATCGGCTGCCTCGGGTGTGGGATCGGTATCAGTCGGAGATCGCTGTCGACGACGGTCAGGCACGGGATGATGGATCTGTGGTGGCCTCCTGCAGCTGCAAGTACGCACGAAGTTCCAAAGAACTCGAAACATACCGTCGGATCTCTCTCTCCACTCTGCCTCAGAATAAGCACCGTAAGCCATCGCAGGCTCGGGAAAGGGACCCACAATGTCGACCGGGGCAGGCGCGGGCGCAGGAGCAGGGGCAGAGGATGTCGAAGCTCGTGAGGAAGGCTCTCCCAGTGGATTAGCCATG
This sequence comes from Orychophragmus violaceus, assembly GCA_030180135.1. Classification (NCBI taxonomy): domain Eukaryota; kingdom Viridiplantae; phylum Streptophyta; class Magnoliopsida; order Brassicales; family Brassicaceae; genus Orychophragmus; species Orychophragmus violaceus. The sequence goes on along the minus strand of CM058236.1, from coordinate 62,987,235 downwards.
GTCGGAATCCCACGCTGCGCAGACTCAGGAGGCTGAAATCTCAGTGCCTCTAATGTGTCAATCTGTGTCCATCTGGCAGCGGGTAGCTCGATACCAGTCCTCCCAGTGGTCGGATCAGTGTAAACCCAAATGCGCCCCTCCTTGAGCCAGGTAGCGCTCTGCAGATGACTGAGATCCAGGAACTCGCGAGCCGTATCACGCTCTGTACCATGCAGAGGAATCCCACAATACTCAAAAATGGGAGTAAGTAAACTCCCTACCGTCTCTGTACCAGCTCCATCAAACGGCTTCAGCTGCAAATCAACCAAATGCTGTGCGAAAACAGCTCCCAAGTTGAGACCCGCAGTCGGATCTCTCACGCCACTCTGCCTAAACTGATCTCTCAGCCCCATAAACAGCAACTCCATCTCAAGTTTGCGCATCTTGTTGGCCTCAAACTTGCAAAGCAAGCTCCAGCACAAGATACGCGAGACATATCGCAGCACCGGATGTCTCATCTGCACTACTGGCGTGGTCCTGGAGTTGTATCGACCGCTGCCAATACTCTCCCAGAATGTGCGAGCCTCCAGCGGATCCCACTCGAGTGGCATGGCTATGCGCCTCGGCGCAGTACTGAACCCGTAGATCCTGCAGAGATCAAGTAGAGGAATCCGATACCTGACCCCCCAACTCATGAAGGTGAAAGCACCCCCTGTAGCGCTCATGTGGTCGGGATCCGAGTAAACCACTCTGCAAGTGGCCAATAGCTGTCTGACCAGCTCAGGATAGAGGTCATAGTGTCGCATCGGCATTGTCCCTAGACCAATGCCTCTGCACACAGCCATCACCTGCTCATCGACCCCCAGAATCCTGCAGGTGGAGTAGTCCGCGAACTTGGTTGGCTTGATGATCATCCCACACCAACCACTGTAGAGCAGCGAGTCATACTCGTCCCATGAAGAGAGCAATGGCCGCTCTGTGAACTCAGCGGACCTTAAGAAACGTGTGAGGTCCTCCGGCCACTGTCGGGTCGTCGGAAATGGTGTCGCGTCTTCTCTGGGCCACGGTAAAGCAATTGGTGGCCCATATCTGTTGTACGGTGCGGGCGACTCTGATTCCCTGTTAAACCATTCAGGCGGTGGGGTGTAGTGTCTTGTTGCTGTGGACGCTGTGGCTCGCTTCTTGCGGGGTTGCCTTTGAGACGCCATCTGCAAAAGAAACAAAGTTCAAACAATAATAAGTCTCGGTAATTTCTCTGTGAAATCGCAAAGCATCGACCGTTGCATCTAAGGCATCGATCGTTGCAAGGCGATTTTGCGTTATCGAACATTTCCCAAAATCGCAATGCAACGACCGCTGCTCGAGAGCAACGACCGTTGCAGGGCGATTTTGCCGCAAACAATTCATCAAAAATCAGTTTAAAATGGTGTTATCAACCACAAAATCAGCAACAATCCATCACTAAACAACCTAAAGCATAATCATGTCAACATGCATTCATCAATTCCATCTAAAATCTCCAATTTCTAAAACCCTAAAAGTGAAATCCGAAAAATAAAAAATAGAAGTACATTACCTTGTTTTCGTGAGAATTGGGTATGAGAAACAGATTGGGGATGTAAAAACAAGTGAAATAGTTCTTAGAATCAAAGAAATCGATGAAGAAATGGTGATTTTCGGTTTGGGTTCTCGGTGTGTCGACCGAAGGAAATGGAGAAGAAAGAGAGAAAATAGGGTTTAAGGTAACTTACCTGGTCGTGGGTGCAACGATCGTTGCTTTAGGGGCAACGATCGATGCTTGTTGAACCAGATTGATTCCGGTTTAGCTCAACGTACCTTAATTTTAGATTTAAACCAAATGCAACGACCGTTGCACATGTATGCAACGATCGTCACTCCTCTCCAGACTTGGTTTTGTATCTAGGAACTTACAAAAACAACTAAAAACGTTAAATCCTAAGAAAAACACCAAAAATGAAAAAGAAAAGTAATTAAACCTAACAGTGGGTTGTCTCCCACTCAGCGCTTGTTTTAAGTCATTAGCTTGACTTTTGGAAAGGAGGTCAAACTTATGGCGGTTTCAACAGAGACTTTGAGTGTCTCTGTGAATGCCTTATCATCCATGGTGGTGTGTAAGCAGTAGCAGCATGATGTCGTCCTAGGAACGTGGGGAGGAATGTAGGGTGGAATTGACACTTGGGTGTTTTAACGCTCTTTCCTGCATTCATAACAGTGGGGTCAGGAGGTTTAGACTTAGAGGATTTATGTTTTACCTTTGGCAAAGATTTGATGTTCGGAGCCTTCTGTTTATGAGTGGTTTTAGGCCTTGAAGATGTTAGAATAGGCTCTTGTGGAACCACCATCTTCTTGTCAACCACCAATGTGCACTGAACCACATCTTTAGACTTAACGGGAGCTTTCGGGAATGGTAACGGAGGTTTATAGGCTTTTTCCCTAGCAGGTTCTCGAGACATGGGTGAAACTGGTTCCTTTCGGGGTGCAACGATCGGTGCGCGTGATGCAACGATCGATGCTGTCGTCTCAACTCGGGTTTCAACTACAGTCTCGGGTTTATCTGCTTCTCGGTCCATTCCAGCTATCTCAGATTCAAATTTCTCTTCTTGGCTTGGTACCGCTTCAATCTGGGCTATCCAAGTCAAAAGATCCATGTCAATCTCTGTTGAGTCAGGTGCATCGAAGCTTTCGAGCTCAGGTAATTCAACATCAAATTCTCCTCTGTCCTCCATAAATTCCACAGCCTTAACTGCTAGACATGATCCATGATCCATCTGTGTATTATCCTGAGTGAGAATGTTGCTGTCATGAGCTTCTTGAGAACCCTTTGTTGGGGTAGAACTTGGAACTTGATCCATCTGTGTGTCCAGCTGCTTCATGCGAGTGCTCAAGGATTCAAATTTCTCATTCAGATTAGTGTACAGGTTCTCTAGCTTCGAGCTGAAAGAAGCTGTGTTCTGCTGTTGTCTTTCAATTGATTGCTCCAACATCATCTCTAGTTTGCTCCTTTGTGTAGGAGATGCCAGATGGGAAGTATAATTATGGTCTCTCGATCCTTGAGTATGCCTAGAATCCTGTCTCTGCTGATGTTCCAATGCATGTCCATAAGAGTCGGCTCGAGCCATGTAGCGTACCTCTGTAAACTTATCAGTTTCTGCCTCTGCTCGGAACTGTCTCTCCCTAAGTAAGATGTCGTGGATGTCATCTATCTTACTCTGCATCTCAGTTACTTGCTCAACCAATACATGGTAATCTGGTAAGATGGGATTTCCTTTCCCATCTATTTTCTGACCTTTTGCGTTGCATATGTGACCCTCTTGGTCTCGTAGAACGCCGTTTTCACCGCGAATTAGAATCACAGGTTCCATGGCGCGGAACCTATTGAACGTCTCAGATCTCAGCATCGCTGTTCTCGCCTTGTGTCGATCGATGCAAGGTGAGCAACGATCGATGCAGTGCGAATCCCTGCGAATCCAAAATCAAAAACGTGAGTAAACAAGAAAATTAAAAAGAATGCTTAGTCTAGATCCTAGTACTAAATCTATAGGTGAACTCAAAGAGTCCCCGGCAACGGCGCCAAAAACTTGATAGGTGTAGTTTTATCCCTATTCTACTGCAAGTGCACAGTTAATGCAATCGTAGTATATAAGGTATTGAATCCCACAAGGACTCTCAGTCACACAATAGATTAATAACAGTTCGGATTAAATTAAGCGAAGCAGATGTGAAAACAGTAAGCGAAATAAAAGGCGAATCAAGTGAGTTTGTAAGCAAGAGGGCGAAGCGTTAGGTTTCAGGAGTTCTCAGGAAATCAGGAACGCAAGCAATCAATCTATCTAGATCCAATCAATAACTATTCTAGAACTCAAACACTGATATAGAATTAACCAAATTCCTTTGCGATAATTCTCTAAGTCTAAGTGCAGCAAACCAAACTTCCGTTTGCGAGAACTAACAGATTAAACTAGCATTAATTCCAAGTTTGATATGTTCACAATTAACCTGAACCAAACTTTCGTTTGCGAACAGTTTAATTGCTTATCTAAATTCTTTCTAGTTAAATTAACCAACTTCCGCTGAATTAATCAACCTAACATCATAACTCTGATTAGCTACTTCATATTAGAATTAAGAACAACTTAGATAAAGAACTAGCAGATATAAATCTCTACAGATTGATTTAAACTATAATTCTCTGAAATCCCTAATGAGAATCCTTCAACCTAACAGGTAAACTACTCAGACATGTTCATCGAGACAGAAAACATCTTAAGTAGAAAACCAAATATCATAAAACAGAAAAATCAACAGGGGTTCGAAATCCTCTCTCTTTCGAGAGCAAGATCAGCCCCTAAGGCTCTCTGAAAATAAAATAAGACTTAATAAAAGCGTTGCCTAACAAGTGGCTGTAAAACCTAATTATAATCCTAAAACACGTTTTGGGGCTTCTTTGTAAATATCAGGAACTTCTGGGCAAAATTGCAATGTCATCATTCTTCATCAAACCGTCGTTTGGCCCATCTCGCTGGTGCATCGATCGATGCTAGGAATGCAACGATCGACACCCTTCTCTGTTTCGGACAGTGAACTCTATCTCTCGGCCAAATATTCCAATTAGCTCCAGAAAGTGTCTAAATCACCAAATATGCTCCAAATGTATTTGTACCTAATAAATACCTGAAAAGACTCTAAAACATAGTAAAAGACTCGATAAATAACACATATACCATGGTTAAAAACCCTAAAATCCATGGTATATCAACTATCTCTAGTGAAGCTCGTGTCTGCAGATGATGTATTTCCATATAAAAAACTGGTGACATCTCGGGCTGTTACCGTAGAATACAATTCGGCCTTTACCCACTTGGTGAAATAGTCGGTCAAAATCAGGACGTGTTGATTTTTCTGAGATTTGTGCATTGGTCCAAATATGTCCATAGTCTATCGCATGAATGGATATGGTGCTGTAGCGGATTGCAGTTCTTTCGTAGGTGTGTGTATAGCCGGGACTTGTTTTTGGCATGACTCACACTTCACCGTGTACCTTACACATACTTTTTCCAAAGTTGGCCAGAAGAAACCGAGTTTCTTAATTTTTAATGCCAGTGATCGTCCTCCGGCATGATTCCCCCTATTCCTTTGTGGGTTTTCTTGATTATTTCCTCGATCTCTTTTCCTTCTACGCACGTAGTGCTACTCTAGCAGCATTGTAACGGAAGATGCCATCCTCCATCATAACATACCGGGCTGCTTTTGCCTTGAGTCTACGAGCTTCCCATCCATCATTCGGTAATTCTCCATCCAATATATATGCTTTTAATTTCCGATGTCCAATTGTTTCCTTATACTTCATCGACACAGACCTGGTTTTCAGTGATATCTTCGTCATTTATGTCTCCATCGGTAACGTTATAGACATCAGAATAATTTATGCTCAGTTTGTCTATAAGTTTCACCGGGATCGTTCGTCTCAGGTGTGCATTTGAACTCGAGGCTAGAGCCGCAAGGGCATATTCCAAGGTGTTTTCTTTTCTTGGGATTCTTTTAAGATTGAATAGATTGAGGTCGTCTATCAAATACTTGGCTATGCCGAGGTAGGCATCCATTCTTTCATTTTTGACTTCGTACTCTCCACTGAATTGGTTCACAACCAGCTGCAAATCGCAGTAATCTTGGATGCGCTTTGCACCAATGGCTTTGGCCAATCGTAATATGGAAATAAAGGATTTGTACTCGGCTTCGTTATTTGAAGCTGGAAATCCTAGCCTGAACGATTGCTCGAGTACTTCACCCGTTGGTTATTCGAGCAAAATTTTGATTCCTCAGCTAGCTTTTGATGATGACCCACCTACATGAAGGCTCCAACTTTTTATTCTATTTGGCCATCTTTCGTTAGCTACGGTGGGAGTTCGACAATGAAATCTGCAAAAACTTGGGCTTTTACGCTGGTCCGACCTTTGAATTCGATATCGTACTCGCTCAACTCGACTGCTCACTTGGCCAACCTACAGATTGAGTCGGGCTGTGCAAGATTGACCGCAAGGGCATGGTTATTAGGACGGTGATCGAGTGTAATTGGAAGTAGGGTCTAAGCTTTCTTGCCGAAGCCACGACTGCTAGAGCCAACTTCTTGATGGTTGGGTACCAAGTTTCTGTCCCATCCAAAGTTTTGCTGATGTAAACGATTGATCTTTGGTCACCGCGATCTTCCTTAACCATGACTCCGCTCACGGCCGCGCTTGACACTTCTATGTAAAGGTAGAGCATATCTCCATCTTCTGTTTTTGCCAATATCGCTAATGTTGTGAGGTATTCCTTTAGTTGTTGAAAAGCTTCTTTGCACTTTTCGTCCCACTCGAATTTCTTTTTTCCCCTCAGGAGTTGATAGAAAGGTAGGCACTTATCGGTCGACCTGGAAATGAAGCGATTGAGCGCGGCGATCCTGCCAGTTAGCATTTTTACCTCACGAGTTTTTTTCGGAGACGGTAGGTTCATTGTTGGCGTAATCTGTTTCGGGCTGGCTTTGATTCCTCGCTTGGTTAGGATGTATCCCAGGAATTCTCCCGAGGTGACGCCAAAGGTACACTTTTCCGGGTTTAGCTTCATACCGTAGTCGTTTATGATATCGAAACATTTTTTTAGATACACGACGTGATCTTCAGCCATCAGTGATTTTATGAGCATATCGTCAATGTAGACTTCCATAGTACGACCAATGTGTTGGCAAACATCTTGTTGACGAGGAGTTGATATATTGCTCCTGCATTTTTTGTCCGAACGACATGACCTTGTAGCAAAAGGTTCCTCGGTCCGTTATGAACAACGTATTTTCTATATCGTCTAGGTGCATCAGGATTTGGTTGTATCCAGAGAAAGTGTCCATGAATGATAAGAGTTTGTTACAGGCTGTCGCTTCGAGTAGTCGGTCGATGTGCGGTAGTGGGAAGCAGTATTTAGGGCATGCTTTGTTCATGTCTGTGAAGTCCACGCAGACTCTCCACTTGCCGTTCTTCTTCTTGACTACTACCGGATTGGCGAGCCATTCAGGGTAATTTTCCTCCGTGATGGACCCGGCTCCTAATAGCTTATCCACCTCGTCATTTACCGCCTTTTCTATTTCCGCTCCGAGTTTCCTCCTTTTTTGTTTGATGGTTTTGAACGTTCTGTCGATGTTGAGTTAGTGACATGCGATGTTTAGGTCGATTCCTATCATGTCTTTGACTGACCATGCGAACGTTGACACGTTTTGCTTGAAGAAGTCTATTAGTTCGGCCCTGATGTTGGGATCGAGATCGGCTCTGATTCCTACGCTCCGTTCGGGGTTCCGATCGTCGATCGTGGCGTGCTCGATCAACTCCAATCGAGGGTTGTCTCGGCTGAACTCCTTGGGTGGGGGGGGGGGGGGGGAGTAGCCTTCTTCTATGACATTGCGGCTGCGGTTCGTTGGGACAAGTTGGACTGGGACCATTCTCCTCCTGTTGCGTTGTTGACGTTGGCGATGTCGCCGGCGTTGCTTGCTCCTTCTGTCTCATCCGACGAGGGTGATGTTTCTGTCATCGCCGATCTTTCTTTTGGTTGATCGAATAAATCCAAAGTACCCACAGGCAGCGCCAATTGTTGATTCAGAGAATTATAACGATCAATTCAATAAACTGATCTTAAAATGAGAGACTTAGATAATAAGATTTAAGGGATCAAAAGGCAATTTATAGATAGACCGGAAAATTTAGTCTTTATTTGAATAGGAGCCGAAATCGACGTGGTCGCCAGCTCTAGGTTTTTGAGTACAAAATGTGATTGTGAATTTGGCCTTTTTCCGTTTATACCAGAGAATATATAGATTTTTCCTAGATTTTTTAATGATATTATTTGCAAAATCCGAACTAAAATAGATTCTCTTTCATTTAAGAAGATTTGCATTTATCTCTTTTCATTTCATAAATAACATATTTATCTTTTTAGTGCAGGTCGGCCAAGACGTTATCATCGAATGGCCTTGTCGTCCCCGAGCTACTCCATAATTGGTTGACTTCTTTTTGTTTGGGTTCAATTTTTTACGAGCCGTTCAACTATTGGACTAGAATAAAGGAATGCTAAATCTACCTTCAACAATGATTTCACTAGCAGTTCTCATATTCTAAGGGCATCTCCAATGAGCTACTCCATTTTTTTACTCTAAAATGGAGTCACTCTAAAATAGAGTTGAGTTTTACTCCAACCATACTCTATTTTGGAGTAAAAAATGCAGTTATGAACAAACAAAAATGAGATTACTCCATATTTGGAATAATCCCATTTTTTTACCCCATTTTGGAGTGGAAAATGCAGTCCCATTGAAGAAGATTTATTCCAAAACTTTATTTTGCAATGGAAAATGCAGTTCCATTGGAGATGGTCTAAAGTCAAAAGGAAGAATATTTGGGTGAAGCCGACAGTTTACTGTACCTCCATGTCTTATAAATTATAGAGTATTATAGCCTGCCAAGCATAAATGATGGGTGAAACTCAAATGCAATGGAGAGTAGCGTTACTCCAAGAACCAAACAACTCAAATTCCCACCAATTAACCAAAGTACCAAACAACTCAATTGTCACCCATTAGTTAACTTGCCTTAACGCGCTCTGAAGGGGGTACTCGTCTGTGTCAGATGATTCTTACGTTTTGGTGTTTTTGTGACAATAAAAAAAAAGAAAATAAAAAACAAATCTATAAAATAAGAAAGATCCGATTTCTCGGAACAGATACATTGCATGTACATTTCAACCATACTATAAAAACCATATCTTGACCTCATACTCACCGATCATTTCATTTCCCTTTTTTTTCCTTCCTTCTCTCTCTCTCGACCTTTTTTTCCCTATCCGATAGGGTTTTCTTCTCTCCCTCTCTCTTCCTCGGCTTGATCTTTGATCTTCATGTTCATCTCTTTCTCGAATACAATCGGAGCTGATTTGCTCGTTTTCTTCTTCACCGTCTTTGGATCTTTCTTTTTTGCTCTCTCCCAAAGGTTTTCGCTTGTTGAATCAAGCGCTTTCGTTTTTCCTGGGAAGTTTGAGCTCAAATCATGTCTCAGATCTTTAGCTTTGCTGGTAAGTCTCCCTGATCTTGGAATTTAATCTATCAGATTGATTTTTTTATCAGGCTTGAGCTGGATTTTTTTCGATTAGATTTTAGGTGATTCACGAATATGATCGTGTTTGTGGATGGTTTTAATCTATATGATTTGTTAAGAAATATGTAGATCTGGATTTTAGTTTCTGTCTTTGATGAGATCTATCATTCATAGATCTTCTAGTTTTTTTGAATCTCACTGGATCTGGAATTGAATCTGATCGTGAAGAACAAATTTAAGCTCTTTCTCTGAATATTTACGCTTTCGTTAGCTCAGATCAATGAATCTTGTTGGCTCATAAATATTTCTCCGTTTTGGTATTTTCAGGTGAAAACGATTTTTACCGTCGTGGCTCAATATACCCAAATCCCAAGGATGCTAACCTTCTGCTCTCGCTTGGTAGTCTCGTTGATTGCTATTACCCTCCTTCCAAGAGGTCGCGTGTTGTTGCACCTTCGCTCTTCAGTGCATTTGAGGAAAAGACAGTCTCTATTGATGTTCTCCCTGATGAGTGCTTATTCGAGATCTTCAGGCGTTTACCTGGACCACAAGAGAGAAGTGCTTGCGCTTCTGTCTCGAAACACTGGCTTACACTTGTAACTAGCATCCGACAAAACGAGCTTGGTGTTGATGTTCTTTCCAACAAAAACGAAGATGGTGATGATTGTGAAGGATGCTTATCTAGAAGCTTAGATGGGAAGAAGGCAACGGATGTTAGACTAGCTGCCATCGCTGTTGGAACAGCTGGCCGTGGTGGACTAGGCAAACTGTTTATCCGCGGAAGTGATTCTGCTAGTAAGGTTTCAGATCTTGGTCTTAGGTCGATTGGTCGTAGCTGCCCTTCTCTCGGGTCTCTTACCCTGTGGAACCTCTCTACCATTACTGACAATGGTCTCTCGGAGATTGCTGAAGGTTGTAATAAACTTGAGAAGCTTGAATTAAGCCGTTGCCCTGCAATTACCGACAAGGGTTTGGTAGCGATTGCTAAGAGCTGCCCTAACTTGAATGAGCTTACATTGGAGGCTTGTTCAAGAATCGGAGATGAAGGCCTGCAATCTATTGCACGATCCTGCTCTAAGCTGAAGTCGGTCTCAATCAAGAACTGTCCTCTTGTCAGGGATCAAGGAATCGCTGCCCTACTCTCTAACACAACATACTCCTTGGCGAAACTTAAGCTTCAGATGCTGAATGTCACTGATGTCTCTCTTGCCGTTGTGGGTCACTACGGCTTGTCCATCACTGATCTTGTACTTGCGGGTTTGTCACACGTGACCGAGAAGGGATTCTGGGTCATGGGTAATGGCGTCGGGCTGCAAAAGTTAAACTCTCTAACCATCACAGCCTGCCAGGGAGTGACTGACATGGGGCTTGAATCTGTGGGAAAGGGGTGTCCGAACATGAAAAAGGCGTTGATCAGTAAATCCCCGTTGTTATCTGACAACGGTTTGGTCTCTTTTGCAAAAGCTTCTTTGTCATTGGAGAGTCTTCAGCTTGAAGAGTGCCACAGGGTCACCCAGTTTGGGTTTTTTGGTTCTCTTTTGAACTGTGGTGCAAAGCTGAAGTCTTTCTCTTTGGTGAACTGTTTGGGCATTAGAGATCTCAACATGGGATTACCTGCTTCATCTCATTGCAGTGGTCTCCGCTCCCTGTCTGTACGTAACTGTCCTGGCTTTGGTGATGCAAATCTTGCTGCCCTCGGGAAGTTATGCCCTCAGCTCGAGGATATTGAGCTGTATGGGCTCAAGGGGATAACAGAGTCTGGTTTTCTTCATCTACTTCAGAACACTCTTGTGAAGGTGAACTTCAGTGGCTGTTCCAATTTGACAGACAGAGTGATCTCTGCCATCGCTGCTCGTAACGGTTGGACTCTCGAAGTCTTGAACGTTGATGGATGTACCAAAATCTCTGACGCCAGCCTGGTCTCGATTGCAGAAAACTGCCAGATTCTCAGTGATTTGGATCTTTCGAAATGCTCCATCTCAGATTCCGGGGTTCACGCTTTGGCTTCCTCTGACAAGGTGAAACTTCAGATCCTATCCATGGCAGGTTGCTCTATGGTCACAGACAAGAGTTTGCCATCCATCGTGAAGTTGGGTTCGACTTTACTGGGATTAAATCTCCAACAGTGCCGATCCATATCCAGTTCCACTGTCGACTTTTTAGTCGAGCGTCTTTACAAATGCGACATCCTCTCCTGATTCACAATTCCACTTTCGACCTATCTACCTGTAATGAAGGTATCTTAGTACCGTCCAAGTTAATGTGTCAGCTCTTTTTCAGGCTCTGTGATCTACGCGTGTCTCTCTCGCTAGGCTCGGTGTATACCCGGTTTTCCTTTTTCCAAGCAGTTCGGCTTCCGGTTTCTTTTTCCAGTCAATGTTGTTTTTGCAGGGTTTCCTTTTCATCAGGGAAACTCTAGCTTACCACGAAACCGGAACGTCGTGTGGTTGCTTGAGAATATACTTACCGGGTATACCGAGATTTTAGGTTTATCATCTCCTGTTTCTTGGCTTGGTGTCTTTTACGAGCCTAATGTTTCGTGTTCTTTGCGCTGTTTGTCTTGTTTAAGTTTGGTTTTCCTCGAAAGGGTCTTTGTGTGATACGTACGTGTTCAAGATTTTGTTCAGGTGTCTTGGGTTCTCTCTTAGAGGTTTGCTCTGGCTTTTGTTGCAACAAACTCTGTTAAAGAGTTTTTTTTTTGTTTTTTTTTGCCAGAGCCCTCGTTTTTTTTTTTTCCCAGGCACTGTATTACAATCTATATGAATACTGTACTAAATTATGTAAACGCCCTTTGGGATGGTTTAATGAGTGTTGAATAAAATTTTCATTTTGTTGTATGATATAAAGCTTGTATTTCTTTTCATTTTTAAATCGAGATCTGAGAAATTATTCACACCTTTAAAGCAGTAATTGGGACAGAGAATCATATTGTATGTGAAAACCGAGAGTTTTTGACAATAATTTTACGTTTGTTTGTGTCCAATAAAAATTGAATGCGGTGTTCAACGAATGTGGTCGAGGGGAAGAATCTGGCCAACGATTATTTTTGTGGATACAATATGATTTGAGTGGGATTAAAATAAAGTGGAAAATGAGTCATTATTATGAGTATTCGTTGTCGCTATTATTGTCATTTGTGGACTAATCTTAATAATTAATTAAAGATGGACCAGACTTTCTAAATTATGATCCCCTAAAGTGGAGACAAAGGATCATTGTAAGTTGGATCATAATCTATGGTGGCCCTCAACTCTCACCAAAATTCTCAAAAAATCCCTTTATTTTTGATTTATTTTTTAAACATTAAAATCATGGTCAAATTCGTTTTTAACCTTAACATTTTGAAAAAATTCCAATCCAACCTAACTTTACCTACCCAAAACCAATTAAACCGGATCCAAATATCCAACCAACTCATCCGATCTCTAATTCTTCCAGCGATGGAGGACAACAGAGGATCTCTTGAATTTGATCCCACATAATGACATTAGAGACAACAATCTCAATTGCCACCGGGAAGACGAGCTTCAGTCTGCAGCGGCGGGAGTCCGAGACAGGGTAAAAAGCGGCTGCGGGAGTCCGAGATCAGCGTTCCAGATCGAGGAAACCTTGTCGCGAGCCCGGAACTGTTGAAAAACCCTAAACACAATATCTCCAGAAGACGCCGCTCATCGCCTCGTACAGTTTCATCTTCTATGATTTTTCTCGGCAGAGCTACATGTAAGCTTTTATCACCCTCTTTGAAGCTCAACAATCTACCACATACTTGATTTGTGAAACACTTATCTTTTCGTTTTGCTGCAAAAATGTTATTGACGAACTTATATAGAACTTATAATCTATCTTTCAAAAAATAATTTGATTCTAGCTTGAGATACAGATCGAATTTTAATGTAAAATCACATGGTCTTTGTAGCATTGTCGTTAATATTATCAAATGGCCAAAATGTGTTTGGTTTGCAGAGAGGTGAAAATGAGTCGTGGAAGTGCTGCATCAGCTCCAAAGGGGAAGAAGAAGGGAGTTTCCTTCACCATTGATTGTTCAAAACCTGTGGATGACAAGATCATGGAGATTGCTTCGCTAGAGAAGTTTCTTCAAGAGGGATTAAGGTTGGTGGTACTATGTGGATGCCAAGTGAAGCAATAACCCACTCTCTGAACACTGTCCTTTTCATTTAAATGCAATATTTTTATTTATTTTTCCTAACATTCCTTCCTCCTCTCTGCATCAGGAATCGTCTTCCACCATCCCTACAAATCCTGGGTCTAAACCTTCTGAGGCTACTTGTACAAAACATAATCGCTGAATTCCACACCTGATGCAGAAAGAAATGGAGTTCTATAACTGGTTAGTATTGCTCTTGTGTTGTATATGATGCAGGCGAAGAAGAATGTTGCACTTTTGTTACAAAAGCTCAAGAAGTACAATCTTCCTGAGCTGCCATCACATTGGCAATGCAAGAAGAGCTGAAACAAGCTCGTAAAGCTTTTGATGTTGACGAAGAGATGATAACTTCACTTGATTGATTGATCCTTCTTTCTTATTAGTAAGGTTCTGTTTTTATTTGGTAAATCTTTCCAAGTTACTCAGCTGTGAAGCTTTTGTACTCAATACTAAAAAACACATTATCTATCTATGAATTAACAGTTATGTATTTGGTTCATTTTTTTGTTTTATTTATTGTTATGTTTATCTTAAGTATAACTAGAACAACTCTGTGAAAATATTTATCTTGGGTACGACTAGTACAACTAGAACAACTCTTTGCAATTCCGAAATTTTGGGTACAACTAGAACAACTCTTTGGAACAAATATAAAAATGTGAAAACAAGAAAAACGTGGAAAACATGCATCGTTATAAATTTTTTTTTTTTTTTAATAAAGAGTTGTACCAATTTTCTAGTTATACTAAAAAAAATGTTAACAAAGAGTTATACTTTAATGGACTTAATTTATAATTAGTAATACTATGCTCTATATTAATTTTTTTAGTTGTATTTATGAAATTAAGTAAATAAGAGTTTTTTTTTTTGCAAAATGTGCGTCGTCATAAGAGTTTTTTTAGACAAAGAGTTGTACCAGTTGTCCAGTTGTACCAAATTAATTTTTGTTAACAAAGAGTTGTACTTTTATAAATTTAATATATAATTAGTAATACCATGGTTTATATTAATTTTTTTTAGTTGTACTTATTAAATTAAGTAAATATACTAGATTTATAATACTCTCAAATCATAACATCTCGAAAACACTACGTTAATTATTTTTCATCTTAGTAATCTAAGGATTTCAATACTAATCTTAAAAGTATAAGGTATATTATCCACAAATGTGATGTTCATGCAACAAATAACAAAAAAATTGATATTTCTTAATTCTTACAAATATGTAAATATATTTACTAATGTTTTAGTGATATTTTAAAACTAATCTATCCACAAATATTTTTTATGTTTTGATTTAATAAAGAGTTGTACCAGTTGTATCAAACATATATGAAATGCAAAATCATATAAAACTCTATGCAGTCATATAAAGTCTTATACAAATGAAAAGACTGAAGCTTTGTTGCAGCTTCATCTACCATAATTTCATGTGTATTCTATCAACAAACCGAGAATAAGTGACATCCTCCAAAATTACAAAACTTGAAATATGTCGGGTCTTTCCGATTTCATTGCACTTCATCTCCCCCTTTTGAGTAGTATCCCCATAATCAAAATGTATGACTGTGGCACATATATTATCAATTATCTTTTAAAAAAAGAACAACATACAAAATTAGAACACAAAAGTCGTACCAATCATACTAGTCATACCAGTTGTACTAGTTGTCTTAGTTATACCATTTTTACTAGTTGTACCAGTTATACCTCCGGTGGTAGGACCCAGTGAAAAGTGAAAATGGGTGGGTTAAATGCTGTAATTTTATTTTTTGTTTTTTATTTAAAATAATTTTTTCATTAAGGTTAATATAGGTATTTCATACAATAGAGGGCCACATAAGATTAAAAAAGCCACACTAGAATTTTTAATGTCCTTGAGGGCCAAATGAGATTAAGATCCTTGTAAGTTGCGCGTCTTGTTCACACAACCTTGACCGTATTCTTAAATGTGGAGCCCCAACCATCTTTTTTTACCCATTAAAATATTCACTAGATTTTGACCCGCACTTCTAAGTGAGGGTATAATTTTCTTTACAAATTTTACTTTTTATTTATTTTGTTAATAGTAGTTTAGATTTTTAATTATGTAATTTAATTTTGATTATAATTGTTTAACCAACATTATAAACAGTGAGTTAGCAATTTAGTTTTTTTTAAAATGAATTATGTGTTATTTGGAGGAGATATATCGTAAGGATTAAGAGATTAAAATAACGATGTAATCAATCTGTGTTGTATCGTAAGATCATAGTTTAATTATACCCGTTTAATTAATTATGTGTTTTTTTAAATAATCTGTGTTGTATCGTAAGATCATAGTTTGAAAAAAATATATATATATGTGAAAACAACTATTGTAAAAGTTATGTGGTATATGTTTAATTGTTATTTTATTTATCTAAAATATTATTTTATAAAATACATGTTGTAGTCGTGGCGACAGCTTTACCAAATCATGTAATGTCTTGTTATCGTTTACCAAAGAAGATCACGACTAAATTAACAAGTATAGTTTCAAACTTTTGGTGGGGAACGGGTGGGACGAGCTCGGGTATGCACTGGATGTCTTGGGACAAACTATGCCGTGAAAAAGGAAATGGTGGGATTGGCTTTAGAGATTTCCGGGATGCAAATACGGCTTTCTTAGCGAAACAGTTATGGAGACTAATCGATAAACCGGATATTCTCTTCTCGAAAGTTTTTAAAGGGAGATATTTTAGGAATGCGGGTCCACTGGATCCAATAAAATCATACTCAGCATCATATGGATGGCGGAGTATTATATCAGCTAGGCCTCTGGTTAAAAAAGGACTTATCAAGAGGGTGGGAACAGGGAAGTCTATCTCAATATGGAATGACCCATGGATACCATCTTATCGCCCGAGACCAGCAACTCAAAACATGAACTCTTATCACACTTTGGAGACTGTTGATTAGTTGATTGACCAGCATAATAAAATGTGGAACATACCATTATTGGAGACGGTTATAGTACCAGAGGATGTGGCTTTGATACTGAGTATCCCTTTTAGCCGGACTCATAGATCTGACTCGTTGGGATTGTTTCCTACGAAGTCTGGAAAATATACGGTTAAAACAGGGTATCATTTGGAGAGAGAACTCACTAGTGGAGACGAACTGGTTCCTATTTTAGAGCCTAGTATAAATAAACTACAAGCTTTTACGTGGAAAGTAAAATGTCCACCCAAGATTAGGCATTTTATGTGGCAAGCATTATCAGGTTGTTTACCAGTGACAAAAAAACTTAAAGAGAAGAGGGATAAAATGCGATACTCGGTGTGTTCGGTGTGGTGCAGATGAAGAATCAATAAATCACGTGTTATTTGAATGTCCACCAGCTATCCAAACATGGGCATTATCCCACATTCCGACAAATCCAGAGATGTTTCCAATGGGGTCTATCTACACGAATATGGATTATCTGTTTTGGCGACTACCTTCGGGAAGGGAAATGAATATCTATCCCTGGCTACTATGGTATATTTGGAAGAGTAGGAACGATATGGTCTATAGTCATATTGATCGGGATCCTCGGGAAACATTAAGATTGGCAAAAACAGAATCATTAACATGGGGAGACGCGCAGTTACATGAGGCGATAGAAATAATACCTGGATCAGCAGTTGGGGAAAACTCGGAAATTGATTTGAGACCCATAGGGCAATGGTGTTTTGTGGATGGATCTTGGAAAGAGGGTGATAAATTTACAGGACAAGGATGGTATAGTAGTTATGAGAAAGATGCAAATATATTGATGGGGGCAATGAATATCAGAGCAAGTATATCTCCATTGCATGCGGAATTTGAAGCCCTAGTCTGGGCTATGGAATGCATGAAGTACCATAGATATCAGTACATCACATTTGCAACGGACTGTTCAGAATTGGTGAAGATAGTGTCGGAACCAGAAGAATGGCCAGCTTTCTCGATTCACTTAGACGAGTTCCAAGCAAGAAAGGAGTACTTTACGACTTTTGAACTCATCCATGTACCGCGCACAAAAAACAAGATGGCAGACAGACTAGCACGGAGTGCCCGTCTAAGATCGTCTTATTCAATCCACGTTGGACCGGAGCCACCAAGCTGGATTAGTGAGAAATAGGTTCTTTTGGTTATTCTTTTGTTGACAAAAAAAAAAAAAATGTTGTAGTCGTATCTATAATTTACAAATTTGATGAAACTATCCGTTAAAAAATTTATTCAAACATAAAGCATAATTTGACGCTTCAAATATTTGAATAATATAAGTATGAAATCATTTTAATATTTTATTAATTTTAAAATATATCAACTGAAATTATTTACTATATGCGATTTTTTTTTTAGAAAAATTATAATCGAGATTGGCTAATTAATTTTTCAACCCGTTTAATTAATTAAATATTTTTCAGTTTGATGAAAAAACCTGCTAAAAAGCACAATCGTAAAAACATCAATCGTAATATGTGTATATATATATATATATATATATTTGAAATAAAATAAAAAGATATTAAAATATATTATAAATATATTTTGAATTAAATCATAAATTAGAGAATCTTAATTTATATATAATAGTTGATGTATAAATTATTAATTATATTTATCAATTAATTTGTTTTGATTTTAATTAATTAGGAAAGTGGGACCCATTAGATTTTGGTTGTTTGGCTACATGTTTAATAATTGTCTTGTTTGGAAACATGGATTGTAGAGATAATAAATTAAATATAAATTGTTTTACAGTTTTACCCTTAATGAAGGTTACAAATCCTAATAATATCAAGGGAAAATTCCGGGAACAACATTTATGTACCATGGCAAACCTTCCTGTTTTAATAGATTAGATTATATTCAAATAAATTCTTACAAATTAGGTCTGGGCGTTCGGATATTCGGGTCGGGTTCGGATCGGGTCCTTGCAAGTTCCGGATCTAACGGGTATAAAATATAGGATCCATTTAAGAACCTGTATATTTTCGGGTCGGGTCGCCTCGGATCCGGGTCGATTCGGATCTGCTAATTGGCATACTTGTAAAGATCCGAATTTTTACGGGTACTATTTGGATTTGGATATTTACAGGGTTTTTTTGGATATTTTCGGGTATAAAATACCCAAAAACCCTGCAAATACACGAATAAACCTGTAAAAATATTCGAAAACTACATGTTTTATAAGATTTTTTCTGATTTTATCGGATCATATGGGTCATACAGGTCCTATCGGATCTTATGGAGTCGGTTACTAACAGGTTCTTAATAGGTTCCTAACAGGTTCTAATTTTTTAGTATAATATTTACAAGTTCCAATGTGTACCCGAAAGACCCGCGGGTAAGACCCGGACCCGAACCTGTACCTGCGGGTCTTCGATCGTCATACCCAACAGACTCAAAACCTTGGACCCGGTCCCGACCCGGACCCAAATTTTTCGGGTCGGTTCAGGTTCGGGTTTTCGGATCCGGGTAAAATGCCCGAACCTATTACAAATCAAGTTTGTATTTTGAAACAATAGCCTCAAACCAAGCAGGAACTGTACATTCTAGCAAACCATTATACATTGGTCCAATTGAAATGAACTTAGCAATACAATCCGCCGCCATGTTTGCCTTTCTTTTAATCGCAACAAAGGTTGGCTGAAGGAATCACCTATAATTGTTGATGTATATGGTGAGATCTTTAAGTGCTCTTCTCGATTCCAAGTCATGAATTGCTTGCTTCAGAAGAAGACTGTCTATCTCGAAAATAACATTGCGCTTGCCCATATTATCTAAAAAATCCATAGTCTTAAGCCAAACCTATTGCTTTTGGTGCAGAGAAGATATAACCCATACCAAGCGAACATATGGGCAATAAAAGAACATGTGATCCATTGTCTTTTCTGCCTCACAACATCGTGGGCTTATATCATCATTTGTTAGCCTTTTAGTCTTAAGGGAAGCTAGGATTGATACTGTATTCGTGAGGCATCTCAGATAAAGTGATGAACCTTAGGGAAGGTTGGAAGATTTCATACTTTCGCTAGTAGCCCATTAATGTTTGATTGTGTTAATAATTCACCTAGGCTATCCTTCCTTTGGAGCCTATCAGACCTAATTCAGTAACTAGATTTCACCGTGTACTCACCATCCTTTGAGTGAATCCAAGTATATCCTTCTGCTTCTGATGTACTCGCTAGTATGATCTTGAGAATGACATTGACCTCGGCTTCATTGAAAACCTCTCTGAGTCTCCTTAAGTTCCATTCATCAGCTCTCGGATTTTTAAGGAAAGCTAGTGACACACTCTCATTGACAGTGTTATCAAAAGGAATTGGGGGTCTTGGCGGGTGTAGGTCTAACCATGGATCATGGAAAATGTTCCTGCCCATTACCAAAGATTTTCCTCGCCCCTTGTTTGATCAGAGGGATTGAGCCATGGATGCTTCTCCATCAAAAGGATGGTCTCGAGCCTAACTTAGCATCTAGGGGAGAGCAATTAGGGATGTATTTTCCACGGAAAACACTTTCCATCAGGGAGCTTGGTTTTTCAAGAATCTCCACAGTTGCTTCTCCAATAGAGCTAAATTAAAGCCTTTAATACCACGAAATCCAAGCCGCCCTTCCCAATGAATGCCTTTGCATGTGGATTGATTCTCCCACCAAAATTTTGAAAGTTTCGCAGTAATGGAATCACATAGAGTCTTAGGGAGCTTGTAACACGACACATAGTGTGTTGGAAGTGCAATTATGATTGATTTAAGCAATACTTCCTTGCCTCCATTCGATAAAAACATGTTGTTCTATGAGTTGATCTTGGAATCAATCCTTTCATCAAGGTACTTCAGAGAGGAAACTTTAGAACCCACTATCATTTCTGGTAGTCCGAGATACAATTTTCCCACCTTGAGTATGAATACCCATTCTTCCCATTATATCTCTTCTCACTACCTCTACAACATTTTTTCCAAAAACCAAACATGACTTAGGGAAGCTAACCTTCTGACTAGAGGCTTTTTCATATTTTTGAATAATGCCCATTGCCTCATTCACCTCATGTTTGTTTGCTTTAAGGAAAAACAGACCATCGTCCGCGAAAAGGAGATGAGATAAAGGTGGTGAATGGTCTGCAACTTGAATTCCTATGATTCTCCTCTCCTCCTCTGCTTGTTTGAAAGCACTAGCTAGTATCTCCACACTTAGTATAAAGAGGAACAAAGAGAGTGGATCCCCTTCCCTTATGCCCCTTGTGGGGGTGATAGATCCAGAGGGCTTTCCATTTATGAGGACCATGTATGTTACTACAGTGATAAATAACATGATCCTCAAAATCCAAGCATGAGAAAACCACAACACCCTCAAAGTCTTTTCAATGAAAGGACATACAAGTTGTCAAACGCCTTCATCATATTTGTTTTCATCGCTAGAAACTTCTCGTCAACTTTATCTCTTGTTCTCAAAGCATGAATCACCTCTTGCGCAATCAAAATGTTGTTTTGTATAAGCCTCCCTTTCACAAATGCACCATGGTGTTCTGATATAAGCTCAGGGAGAATGCTTTCTAATCGAGAGAACAAAAGTTTGGATATCACTTTGTATGAGAAGTTAGTTAAACTGATGGTTCTAGTGAGCTTGTGAGGGAGGACTTTCTTGGGGAGCAAACAATTGTTCTTCTCATTCAATCTCTGATCTAACTCGTCATCTTCCATAAAGGCTTTCATTGTCTTGATGACATCTGCTTTGATCAGTTCCCAATAGGCTTGATAGAAAGCCCCCGAAAAGCCATCATGAAAGCAGCTACTCTGATCTATTACTCTTATACCTCTCTTAGAAGCCAGTTATTTTGCTCCTCTATTATTATGCTTCAAATTCCTCTGAACATGCTATTTTGCGAAATTCCTTTTGGCTTCTTATCTCAGATTGGTAAAGTGAAGAGAAATATGTCATGTCAGTAATCTCCATATCAATTTGTGAGTAAGCCGTTGAACCGTCCTCCCTTTCAAGATAATGAATCTTGTTGTATACCCTTCTCTGCTTAATAACATTGTGGAAGTACTTCGTGTTTCTATCACCAAATTGGCCCCAATTGACTCTGCCTTTTAAACTCTACTTCTTCTTTGTATTCAGAGCGTAAGTCATCCCTCAGAGATTTCAATAGGTCTTTATCCATCGTATCTTGATGTGTGATTTCATCAATAATTTGCTTCAACTCACGAATTCAAATCTCTGAGTTTGGCCTAGCTGATTTCTTCCACCTTGCTGTCTCAGTTCTGCATCTTTTCAACTTATCCATCAGAGCTAATTCCATCTCTTCCTCATCAAACTCATTCCACCCTTTGAATACCGCCTCATGTAATCCAAGTCTTTTATTCTCTTATCGTATCTAAATTGACCTCTTCTATATGGACCTCCTCCTTCAAAACAAGTAGCGATTGGGTTGTGATCTGAATCAATGCGTGGTAAGTAATGAGAGATTGCCTCTGGAAATAAAGAGTGCCATTATGAATTAGCCACCACTCTACAATGCACCAAGCCATCTTCGCTAAATCTGAACCAGAAAAGATCATTCCCCGAGTGCGGTAGTTCCAGAAGACAAAATGATTGAAGAAATGTTTTGAATGGTGAAAATGAGGTCTCAGCTCTTCTGGCCCCACCTCTTTTCCTCATTACTTGTTATCTCGTTGAAATCTCCCAACAGAATCCATGGCCCAGCTCTACTTGTTCCAATTCTGAATAATTGCTCCCAAAATTTGCTTCTTTCACTTTTCACGGATCACCATAAACTCATGTTAAGTAAAAAGATGTGTCCTTCCAAGTGATCTTGGTGTCAATGTATCTCAAACACTTATTGAGGACTGTAAGATTAACATCCTCCTTCTACATCATTGCAAGTCCTCCCCCAAACCTTCAGGCTCTGCTGTAGCCAGATCATAAAAGCCTAAATTACTGCACACGTTCTCCAGGTAAACTCTTCCATTTTTTTTGTCTCACTGAGAAATACAACTTCAGAGACATATTGACCATATATGTCCCTTATATGTCGAACTGTAAGGGTATTCCTCACCCCTTGACTGTTCCAGCATGTTGTCCTCATATGGAAGACCGTGGTTTAAAGTTGACCACAAACCTTGGGTTTTTGGGGGTTCTTGGATTCAGAGAAACTTGTACTCCTGAGCTGAACGAGAAACATGCATGTGATTGAAGTTGAAATTGCTGGATGGGTTGCAAACTTGAACCTGCAGAGCTACTACCTTCTGACTGATTTCCTTTTCCATTAACACCAGACGATTGCAAGACATTCATTATAGCTTTCTTCTTAGTCCCCTCACTGCTTCCTTCCTTCTTCCTCTTTTTCACTGACTTCTTAGAGGAAGATGCATTCTTCTCCAACTGATCACCAAACAAGTTGGATTATGGCCCAAATAACTCATCCTCTAACTCATATGTTGGGTTTAGCTTTACCATTAGTAGGGAATTGATCTAGATGTATGCCTACTTTCTTTGGTCTCCACAATTGTGTCACCATTGGTCTCTTCCCTTGAGCTTTAGAGTTATTTCCCAAACGTGAGAAGACAAAAACACTAGCGTCTCCCCCTTGATGCATCTTTCTCAATGTGGGCTTCAATGGGTATCATGTCCTCCTCAACTTTGGTCTGGCTTAGGTCCTCAGTAACCTTTCCTATACTTTTACACTCCCCTTTCTGAGCCTTGCTAGGTTTTTCAGATTCTCGAGGAGTATGCTTTTTCTGCTTCTTTGGTTTACTAACTCCATCCGACTAAGACAAGGACTTAGTCTAGGATCCACCAAAAGAGGATTTATGGCCTGAGGAATCAGCAGATGGCTTCTTCTGTGGCTCATGAGGTAGTAGCTCTCTATGATATTTCCTCCTACAATGATATCGGTCATGAGTGAGCACACCTTAAACATCTTCTCATAATCAAACTACACTGTAACAAGCTCCCCAAATCGAAATCTGTATGCCTTTTTGAAGCACAATGGGTCTTCGACCGGTATCCAGACTCTAGCACGAACATACTCCATGGTGCTTGACTTCTTCGCGTGAAGCTCGAACTTTTCCACGAAACCGAGTTCTTTACCAACTGTCTTAACAATATCTTCTGTGAGGAGATGAATAGGAAGCCCAGAGATGCGAATCCCGAATGTGATTCTTGTCAAGAAACCCTTATCTGGCGCAGTGGTCCACTTTTCTCATGTAAGCATCCAGCCACTGATGAACCTTGGGGTTTTCTCTAATGCAGGCTTTAGACCGGTCTTGCTCTGAAAGACAAATTGAATGCGGTCTTTTGCTATGCTCTTACTAGTGACACGATCTTCCATTTCCCAGATCTGAGGAAGGGATGAGATTACCGTCTCGCTCTTAGTTGCGTCAGTGTTGAGTATCCTGATGATAATGCTGTTAGAGTGCTCCTCGATTAGCTGGTGGTTGTCGATCTCATGAATTTCGACTGGATGCTCGAGATTAACCTTCTCTCGATCCTTCAAGATTTGGATAAGATCCTTCTCCTTTCGTTTCTAATGCCTCATCGCTTAACTGAGGCAACACAGGCCACACGAGAGGTATAAACATAAAAACCAACAAAGAAAAGCCACGAAATGCTCTACAAAAGCTCTATCACGAAAATCGCCAAATCGATTTTTAGATCTGAAAAAGTGAGAGTTAGAGTTTTCGATTTCTCCTAAACTAGCCTATATCCCTACGCTCTAATCTTCCTAAGGCTCCGAGAAAGCCCTTGTGGGGCTCAAAAAGCTACACCGGGGCTCCAAACTGACTAACGAAGAAGATCATATCTTCTCAGAGAGAAAGGATTTTCTCCATAGCCAACCGATGTACGCCCTTGAATCCAAGATACAATAGTAGTACCAGGGAAAAGCGAAGCAGGAAGATTGATTTTCAAGCAGAGAAGTCTCTGAAACCTGAAGAATCTTGGCAGAGGTTAGATCTAGGGTTTGGGTGAAAGGGGGTTCGAAATCGCCTTCCCATTATATGCCAGCTTCTCCATAGAGAAAGCACGTGAGCCCTAACCATCTATACGAAAAATATATCAACTAAAATATTATAAGGAATTTAAAAAGAAAAAAAATATTTGATAATTTATATTTTAAATGCAAGTACCAAAACACCTTAAACTATTTTGTAAATAAATTATAACTGAAATTCAAAAAATTTAAGTTTGGAAATTAGTTTTAAATTTATTAAGAAAATATAATCAAATCCCAATCTATTAACCAGTATCTAAAACTAGACTTTGCTTCAAGACCTATGCAACCATGGGGATTTTCCTCAACGATAGTCCAATAACAGTGGGGCTTTTGCAGTCTTCTTCTGCGATTGCGAAACATTTCCACTGGTAGGAGGCAGCACCGGCATGATTTCACTACCACCGTCTCTTAACTAAACAGCAGACGCCAATCAGATTGGTCTATGTTGAGAAGAATAAGAAACAAGATGAATTTTTGGATGACTATAACCAATGGAGTATTGGCAACGCCGAGTACTCTACTTTGCCATGGATCATGAAAGGCAACACAATGAAGAGCATCTATACTATTAAAGCAGAAGTACAAAACAATTAATGCCCTGAGTTTTTGATTTATTTACAACAAAATACCACTGTCTTGCTTCCATTTTGTAGGCGTATGAGTAAGGTCAATGTCATCTTTTTACATGTATTATTTATAAACGAAATTGAATGGTACAGAAACGAAATTAAATTGGCACCTAACCATTCCTAACCATCCTATACCATGTCAATTTAAAACTTACCAGTTTCTATTCTGTTTTATATCCGGTTCTAAAGTTGAAAAAACAACCACAAGATCACATATTCCATAGCCAGTACTAAGATAATTTACAACGTTTATTCCAACATGAGCTATTAGACTCATTCGAATACACCAAAATCTTGACCTTCGTGCTGATTAATATTGTACACCTACACAAATTTGGTATAATGTTTAGCTCAACATCAATCGCAAATAATGAAGAACAACCGGTTTAGAACAACACATCTGATACAATAGTTAGATTTAGATCTTCTATACCGGTTTTCAGAACAGGTTAGCGATATATGTATTCTCCTATTAATTTCGACTGTTAAATCGTCCATATCTAATAAATCTATACTATTTTCAAATACATTAATGTATCAAGACACTTTTAGGGGTATAGATTCTCAAGCTGTTGTAACCAGATTTATTTTCAAAACAAACAAGAAAGTTAATATATCAAATACTATAAATTTGTTAAACTTAATTAATACGACAAAAAAAATAATTAGAAATATCCTAACTTAACTATACATTTTCGATTCAAACCTATTACTGCCAAACAATATGATATGCGGTTTAAACTCTCCTAAACTGATTTTCTTAGTTAAGATCTCGCCAATCTGTTAAAGATTTAAAATCTTGACATGTATCAAGACTGAAATTCAAGATTATACATTATCAGATAAGGGAAATAATTGTTTGAATCACACGTATATAGAAAGCATATTCCGATATAAATTCGGAATAATATATTTGAGAAAATATTTTTGCAAAATTTGTTAAACTTAACTTACTCGACGTAAAATAATAATAAACTTAACAAGAATATCCTAACTTTACTATACATATTCGATTCAAACCTATTAAACTGCCAAATAATATAATATGCGGTTTAAACTCTCCTAAACTGATTTACTTAGTTAAGATCTCGCCAACCTATTTAATATATAAAATCTCGAAATGTATCAAGACTTAAATTCAATATTATACATTATCAGATAAGGGAAATAATTTTTTGAATCACACGTATAAAGAAAGCATATTCCGATATAAAATCGGAATAATATATTTGAGTAACTATTTTGCCAAATCCGCAATATATTGAACCCTAGACTTCCAAACTCTAAAAATAAGTGTGTGATTCAATCATAAATTTCATTTCATATTTTAACAATCAGCGCAAACAAAAATGGGTTATATTGTTGTTCACGAAGAAGAAACCTATATCGTACCTGGTATGAGTAAATGGTTTCTCCTTTTCAAGCTCAAGTTGATGAAGTATACCTTTAGCCTCACGCTTCTGAGTTAAACCTTGGCCCCATTCCAGTTTTATCTCCTACAAGAATTTAGTCATTACGATCGCAACTGTATCTTCCACAATACTCATTAAGTAGAGATAAGTATAAGATATGGCATATCATTCAATCGGCAAGTCACGATCGTTTTTATCTTCTTTTTTGACTTTTCATTTCCAACGTGTTCCGGAAGAGCCATAACATGTTTAGTTGCAGATGAAGAAGATAAATTAAGTAATCCAGATGCCTAAATACTGATCCAAAAACCTCATACAGTAACCCTAAAACAAAAACTAACCAAAGTGATTAACACAAATCTTCAAATCTCTTGGATTGCCTCATAACAAAACAAATCTTAGTACTTGTATGTCTAAAGAGCTTCACCAATCACCTCACTCCTTCCACTGATTTGAAACCTTAATAATAATAGCTTCGATTTCCTTTGATTCACATACATATTTTCAATCAAAATCCAAAAGATCATCACTTAGCTTGCTGAAACTAACCTTATCAAATTTGATTGGATTAACATGACTTGTATTGATACAAATTAAGAATAAACTTACATATCAAGTAGGATTTTTTCTTCATCTTCCCCAAGCATGCACGGTTTGATTATACCAACAAGGGAGCTCGATTTGAACCGTTCGATGATTAACATGTATATATAATCAGATCTTGATCTGAAAAGAAAAGGGGAATTTCCGAATTCTAGATTATGGATTTCGTCTTCGTTGTCGGTAAATTTATAATGGACCAATTTTTATTTGGGCTTGTTCATAAGAAACTTAGTTTTTTTTTTGTCAACAAGATACATTAAAGAAACCTATTTATCACTTATCTAAGTCGGTGGCTCCGATCCAACGTGGATTGTATGCGATGGTCTGAGGCGAGCACTCCGTGCTAGTCTGTCTGCCATCAAATTGCTTGTGCGCGGTATATGGATGAGTTTGAACGCTGTGAAGAACTCCCTTCTTACTTGGAACTCTTCTAAGTGAATCGAGAAAGTTGGCCATTCTTCTGGTTCCGACATTATCTTCACTAATTCTGAACAGTCCGTTGCGAATGTGATGTGGGTGTACTGATGATACTTCATGCATTCCATAGCCCACACAAGGGCTTCGAATTCTGCATGTAGTGGGGATATACTAGCTCTGATATTCATTGCCCCCATCAAAACATTCTCATCTCTCTCAAAACAACTATACCATCCTTGTCCCGTCCATTGATCACCCTCCTTCCAAGATCCATCCACAAAACACCATTGACCACTGAGTATCAATTCATTATTTGGGCTACTTCCACCCCTTGTTCCTATTACTTGTTCTTCCGCCTCAATCAAGTGCGCATCTCCCCATATTACAAATCCCATTTCTGCCAATCTCAATGTTTCCTGAGGACTTTGGTCGATATGACAGAAACTTAGTTTACATGGGTAATAATATTTGTTTATTGATATGGGCTTCATGATTATCCTTTTTAGTTCATAAATTAGTTTTATCTAACCAACTAAATAAAATGAAAATAATTAATAATTAAAAATATCCAACTAATCTTAGTATAAACCATCAATTATTCTTATTTTTCCTTCTACAAAAACAAGATTTACAATCTTTTTTAATACCAAAAATATGAGTTTCAACAAAGTCATGATGCATAGGCAATTCTACCCAGTTTTTAATTTGCATTCATTCACAAATAAGAGCAGAATCACATGCATATTCTAAAACTGGAAGATAGAAATTGGAGGATTTAGAAAAATATCAATTTTAGTTTTAGTTGATGAAGAGGTTGGTCTAATCTTATATATATTTTTTAATATATTCTCTTCAGCATTTAAATATATCTATAATTTATGTCATGTTTAATAAAAAAATTCCAATCATATGATTCTAAAATTTAGGGTCCAATAGAACGGGTAAATATTTTTAAACAAAAATGATTTTTTTTTTGTGATTTTGTATAATATAAGATCAAAACAGAAACAATAAAACAAAAATTTAAAAACAAATTTTTTTTTTATGGATTTTCATATATTCATATTTCTAATATTGAATCTAAATATATAAAAAGTTAAAATTTCAGTATTTCATATCAAATTTAAAAAGCTAAAAAATTATAAATAGGCGTAACAGATATAAACGGACACATGTTACTTCTAACGGATTTAAATAGGCGGATCTAAATGAGTTTTGAATATAAATGAGTATAAACGAAACGGGTCTAAAAGGCCGAACCCGTCTATTTTACATTTTCTATAATAAATCCAAATAAAAATTTTAAAAGTAAAGCCCAAAAGTAATTGTTTTACTATAATAATTTCTTTACGAAGAAAAATTTTCCACGCTAATGCGTGGATCAAAATCTAGTTACCTCATGACTTATGAGGTTAACATAAATATTACCAATTGCTATAGCAAGCTTATAACGTTTTACGTCTATGAATAAAGGAACACAAGTGCTACGGTCAATATGGGAAGATGAGTAGAAAAAAAAAAATCAACAGACTTAAATAGTTACAGCTAAATAATATGAGTTAGATTTCTTACCAACAGCTTCTGACACACCACAATCTGAAGCTTGTCATGTGGTGTCAACAGCATCTGATATCTCAGCTTTATGAATGTCAAATGTTGATTGTGCGTGATCTTGAATTTTTATTTATTAAACTGGTGTATTCCGAATTTATGAAGAGATCGAGACTAATCTTCAAGGAAAGCTACAACTCACGAATAAACTATTTCTCCGAGTATAAAAATGGTTCGAAAGCAGAAACTCATATCGTGTTGGTGTTCAAAAGCAGGCACTACAAGAAAACGTGTTTTTTGCGACTGCGTAAATAGTTGCAATTTAGTCGCAAAACTTTATTTTGGGACTCAATAGTGACTAAATAAGTTAGTCGCTAATCCTATTAGTCCTATGTTAATCACTAATTTGCGATTATTTAGCGACTATATATATATTTCGTGAATATTAGTCGCTACTGAGTCGCTAAATTTAACGACTCAGTAGCGACTATTTAGTGACTTCTCTAACGACTAATTAGCGTCTAATAGAGTCATCGAGAATATTAATTGGTATCCATATTACGACTATTTCGTGGATACTATCAAACATTAAAAATAATATAAATTATTTTAATAAAATCAAAATTAAATTAAAGGGTCAATTGGGTCAATATTATGAATTGAACCAAAAATTAGATCTATGAAAAGTTTTTACTTGAAATTAGGTTTATAGCAGAACACAGCCAAAATGACACACAAAGTTGGACAATTTTACCTTTGCTTTTTCCATGGATACAACTTTTCAAACCTGCAAAAAGCACTTTTGAGACCTGCAAAAAAGTAATTTTTTTTTGAAATATAAAGTACCGATGGAAAATGACAGGTACTTTTGTCTGTTTCGACCAGAATAATTGTCTACTTTACATTGAATATTTTGAGAAGATAGTCAACTACTATTTTATAACATACATAATTAACTTTAAATAATATAAATTACATCGGGATCTTTATTCGGTAAGGCTATCCGAGGGTAATTCCGCTCAATCCAGCTCGTCTACCGCTCGACGGGACTCTTTGTCGGGCTCGGCGCGGACGGAAGTTATAGCTCGGGGTTCTGAAGATACTTGTGCTCGGGTTCAGTCGGTTTCGGGTAGCGTTCAGAGTTTTCGGGTTCCGTACCTGATAGACTCGGAGGACGACGGTATTCGGCCTTGGCTACCTGCGTTGGTTCAACCCTTGGGTTCTGCTCCGGTGAAGGCGGAGGCCGTGGCCCTAGTGGATCAGGCGCGGTGTGATAGGATGGTCTCGGATCCGAGCAGGTCTAAAAAGGCTCGGAAGAACATCAAAAGAACGGGCGTGGAGGGCTCGGAAAAGAAGACGCGTCCACCTCGTCCTGTTCTTCCGACGAAATGCTCGGATGAAGATTTGGATTGGTTGAGGGATAACTGCGATCCTGGGGGCGTTGATCGGCTCGAGCTTCGCCTACCCGAGCCACACGAGAGGCCTTGGAATTGTCCGGAAGGATGGATATGCTTGTACGATTTTTGGTTCAAGGATATTCATCTAAGGTTTCCTTTGCCGAGGCTGCTCGTGGCGTATTGTGAAGAAAGGAGGATCGCCATGTCCCAGCTGTGTCCGGCTGCTATACAGAACATGGTCGGCTCTATGATTCTGGCCTCCGAGTGTGGAGTGGAGATGACTCTCCGGTTCTTCGAGGAGATTACAACAATTTCGACGAACCCTACGACCGTCGGGACCCGGTATGTTTGTATGAGGACCCGTTACGGGGAGAAAGTTGTCATCGGGAAGCCGTCGAAAGTCGACGATTGGCAGGACCGCTACTTCTATGTTCGGGTTAATTCGGCCTCGGTTCCTGACCCGGAAAGGCCATACAGAGTTCTTTGGAATCATCTTCATGGTAAACGCTTTGCTTTGCTCGTTCCTCTAAATAAACTAACTTATCCTCGTTATATATTTTTTTGCAGATCGTCACTCTTTTGACCTCCCAGCACCGGACAGTTTTTTAACAAAACTTCATAGGCTTGTTGCTCGGAGTATTCAAAGGTGGCCGGACGTTCACGCCGGTCAGGTCAAGCGAGCTGTAGAGTGTTTAGACGAAGGTATTCCTTGTTGCTTTTTCTTCTCTTCCTCCCTTCTCCTCTTCTTTTTTTTTTTGCTCGGGCTCCTTTAATATGTACATATATACTTTGCAGGTTGTCATCTTCGCTCGGTTGAGTCCCTAGCCGAGTATAACAACAGACCCCTCGTTGCAATTGTCCCGAAGAAGAGCCGGAAGAAAGAGATGGGCCGAATGGATCTTGAGGTTGTAAATTATGTCGAGGAGAATCTTGCTACTCCGCAAGAAAACCTGGTTGTGGAACAGATTAACCCTCCTGAACCACAGGTAAATCCTGTCTCTCTGGATCCGAACCGACCATTCTCGCCTTGGGTTGGGGAGGTACCCCGTGGAATGATTTTCGTGAACGAATTTCACCGAGATTTGTTTCGTCAGGTGTGCGAGGCGGTTGAGGCAGTCGAGGCTCAGAAGAAGAAAAGGAAGAAAAAGAAAAGGTCGCGGACCGAGGATGCGGTCGCAGCTGAACCGGGAACTCCCCTTGTCCCCGAAGATGGTCGAGGGACCGAAGAGAACGTTGACGTCTTCTCCTTAATCAGGAAGAAGAAAAAGAGGGCCGTTGATCCTGCGGGTCAAGCGCTCGAGCCTTCCGAGCGATCGGCTCTGGTGGTTCTTCCGGGTGCTACGGGTACCCAGGTCGGAGACGTCGAGGGTCCAAATGTTGATGATGCGGCCCTTCTGGAGCGTTCGACCGACGACCCGGGCGCTGGCCATGCTGAGGTTGAAGGTCGGGAAGAAGATGGGGATGCTGATCTTCGGGAGGATCGCCAGTCTATTCCAGATCTGGACGAGATCGCCGGACTCACTTTCTTGGGTGGACCGGGCGAGGGGGCGTTTACGGACTATGGCTTCTCCGTTCGGTATGAAGGTGAGATGCCGATGGTCCGTGATGGTGGGGCTTGCGCGGACTTGTTCCGGATGTTTCGGGAAAGTCCTCCGCGTCCATTGCCTCCGGTTGAGCATACGCGCTTCCCTGATCGGAAGAAAGCGGCGGCCAAAGATATGGCTCGGGTGAGATTTACTTTTCCCTATGATTTTTATCTTGTTGATCGTCGTCTTCCTAATCTGTCTTTCGTTTCAGGGGCTTGCTAACTATAACCTTCTGTTCGATGCGTACGAACAGAGGGAGGTCGATCTTGAAAGGGCGATCAGTGGGTTGAAACGGGACCTTACCAAGGCCGGTAAGGTTATTGCCGAGCTAGAGGGATATCGTGAAGTGTCGCTGCACGCGGTGGCGCTTCGATCGACCCTTGAAGATGAGCAGAAGAAGGTGTCTGCTTTGGAAGAGAGAGTCGCTGGGCTTTCGACCGAGAACAACCGGCTAAATACTGAGAACGTTCAGTGTTTGGCTGACTGCTCAAACGCTCGGGCCGAGGCTGATGAGTTATCAGTTCGGGTCTCCGAGCTGCAGGGTAAGCTTAAATCCGAGCGTGTTCGGCTGAAGTCTTCTCGTACCCTTGAGGTCCTGAAAGAGCGGGAGCGAGTCTCGGAGAAAGCGCAGGCTCGGCTTTCTAAGATCAAGAAGGCCAATGAGGAGAAAGAGCTCGGGCGGAGGACCCAAATTTTGATGAATCAGGCCGCTGCCGTTGCGTCTATGCTGGAGACGCTGGTCAAAGAGGGTTTTGCTATTTCTCCTGAAAGGATAGCTAAGGCTCATTCTGATGCTGCTCGTTTCAAGGAGGCCCTCGTCTCGATTGAATTTACCGACCTGAAGGATGAGGATTATGTTATGACTCCACCGGGTAGTCCGGGTCGGGCCGCCGGGGACTCTTCGGTGTCTGCCGCGGACCAGCAAGCTTCGGTCGAGAATGAGGATCGGGCTCCCGAGGCTCCTTAAAAAATTTTTTGTTTCTCTCTAGCTTTTGTAGTACATCGTTGTAATCGGATTCTCGCCTTTGTGCGTTTTAATGAACTTGTTTTCCTTCTTGTTCCCGCTCTTTTATTTACGTTTTGAATCGGAATAGATGAAAGGAAGAAATGCTCGGTCCGTGTTAGATAACTGATTTTGGCGAGGAGCGAGCGAGGTGCTCGGCTTATCCCGTAGGACCGACCGGGACAGCTGTGCGAAACTGTGTTCGGCTTATTATTTTTGTCAGTCGTCCTTGTGCGGGAACTGGGCCCGGCTTTTACTTAGTTGTGGGTTTTGAGACTATGCTCGTTGTACCACGGGTCGGGTGCGAGTAAGTGCTCGGCTTACCCCTAAGGTCTGGTCGGGACAGTGTGCGAGAGCTATGCTCGGCTTATTTGCTGTCGATCAGCCTTGTGCGGGAACTTGGCCCGGCTTAAAAGTGTGTCGAACATCTGGCCAGGATGTCGATCTGTTCGGTTTGGTTGAAACGAAAAAGAATTTAACTTAATAAATTTTTATTATTGATATAGCTGAGCCTCGTGAGAGGTTGCCTACGTACCCCGAAAGGGGATCAAGCCGATCGTAGTTCACTTTACATATTACTCGAGCTCGTGTATAGCGAGCTCGGTTTATTGTGAGCGAGGGATGCTCGTTTTTTTTTTTTTTTTTTTTTTTTTTTTTTTTTTTTTTTTTTTTTTTTTTTTTTTTTTTTGAGCGCGATGCTCGGCTTTTTTGTGAGCGAGAGATGCTCGTTTTTTTTTTTTTTTTTTTTTTTTTTTTTTTTTTTTTTTTTTTTTTGAGCGCGATGCTCGGCTTTTTTGTGAGCGAGAGATGCTCGGCTTTAGTAGTAGTACCTCTTGAGCTTATTTGCGTTCCAGGATCGTGGAATGGCTTCTCCCTTCATTGTTACGAGCTCATAGACGCCGGGTTTGACTACCTTTGAGACGATGTATGGACCTTCCCAATTTGCGCCGAGCTTCCCTGCTCGGTGTTCTCGCGTGTTTTCGAACACTTTCCTGAGGACGAGGTCGCCTTCGACAAAACGTCGACCCTTAACCTTCTTGTTGTAGTGTCGGGTGATTTGTTGTTGGTAGTTTTGGAGGCGTAGGAGTGCTCGATCTCGTAATTCTTCTGCGTGGTCGAGGCAATCAATAATCATATTGTTGTTAAGCTCCTCATGCTCGGGCGCAACACTCAGGCGTATTGTCGGGACGCACACCTCGGCCGGAGACATTGCCTCCATTCCGTGAGAAAGTGAGAAGGGGGTTTGACCGGTCGATGTCCTTGGTGTGGTTCGATGAGACCAGAGGACGCCGTCGAGCTCGTCGGCCCAAAGGCCTTTCTTGCTCTCCATCCGTTTCTTCAGTCCGTCAATGATCGTCTTGTTTGTTGCCTCGGCCTGCCCGTTCCCTTGCGGGTATCTCGGGGTGGACTTGCTTAGACGGATCTTCCATCTTGCACAGAAACCTTCGAACAGATTGGAGATGAATTGGGACCCGTTATCGGTTACAATCTCGTAAGGGACACCGTGGCGACATATTATGTATTTCCAGACGAACTTCTGAACGTCGAGGTTTTTGATTTCCGAGTAGGATTCGGCTTCAACCCATTTGGTGAAATAATCGGTCATTATCAGAATGAATTTCTTTTGATGCGAGGCTGGCAGGGGGCCGACGATGTCCATGGCCCATCTCATGAATGGGTAGGGTGTGGCCGCAGTGGTGAGAAGCTCGGGTGGCTGGTGTATGCTTGGGGCGTGCCTCTGACATTTCTCGCATCGGGCAACATAGCTCTCACAGTCAGCGATCATGGTTGGCCAGAAGTGACCGTGTCGCTTTATCTTTGTGGCCAATGCTCGGCCGCTTGTGTGATTTCCGCCTGCTCCTTCGTGAGTTTGCTCGGTGACCCATTTGATCTCCTGCCCGTTTATGCATCGTAAGAGTGCCTTGGACGTGCTCCAACGAAATAGTTCGTCCTTCATCATTACGTACTGAGCGCAGCGAGCTTTTAAACGGCGAGCTGCCCAACGATCCTCGGGGACCTTCCCGGTTAGTATGTAGTCCTTGATTTCGTCTCTCCAGTCGATGGTAGTAGCGTGCTCGGGATCGGTACCCTTAATTACCTCCTCGTTGCTTCTATGGGCATCGTCCAATCCTTCTTCTTCCTCGGTAATGAGAAGTACGTCTTCGTTTGATGCAATGCTTGGTTGGGCTATGCATTCGACTGGAATGATTCGACGAAGGTCGGGGTCTGAAGTCGATGCTAGGGCGGCCAGTGCGTCGGCAGAGGAGTTGTCGCTTCGGGGAATCTTTGTTAGCGTGACCGAGCCGATTCGCGCGGTAATTTCTTGGACGAGTTTTAAGTACGCGTCCATGCGCTCGTTTTTTGCTTCATATTCCCCGTTAAATTGGTTCACAACGAGCTGAGAGTCGGCGAACGCGTCTACTTGCCTTGCCCCTACTACTTCGGCCAGTCGCAATCCTGCGAGCAGTGCTTCGTATTCGGCTTCGTTGTTAGAGGCCGGAAATCCTAGACGGAAGGATTGCTCGATCAGTTCACCGGTCGGGGAGGTCAGTTTGACTCCAACTCCTGAACCGTTTCTTGATGATGAACCGTCGACGAACAGAGTCCACTTCTCCTTTGGCTCTTGTCCTTCGGCTATGGTGAGCTCGGGTGGTAGTTCGATGATGAAGTCTGCGAGGACCTGGGATTTGGCGCTTGTCCTGGGCTTGTACTCAATATCGTATTCGCTGAGCTCAACTGCCCACTTAGCGATCCTTCCTGATTGGCTCGGGCTGTGCAATATTGTTCGGATCGGTTGATTTGTTAGGACGACCACCGAATGCGACTGAAAATAGGGGCGGAGCTTCCGAGCTGAGACGACGACTGCCAACGCGAGTTTCTCAAGTGTGTTATAGCGTGTTTCTGCGTCGTCAAATATCTTGCTGGTGTAGAAGATTGGTCGTTGGTCGCCTCGGTCGTCGCGGACGAGCACACTGCTGATTGCCGAGGTTGACACGGAGATGTACAAGTACAGCGTTTCTCCCTCCTCGGGTTTGGCCAGAATTGGTGGGATGGAGAGGTAGGTCTTTAGCTGTTGAAACGCGTCCTCGCACTTAGCGTCCCACTCGAATTTCTTGTTGCCACGAAGAAGATTGTAGAAAGGGAGACACTTGTCCGTTGATCGGGAGATGAATCTATTCAGGGCTGCGACACGTCCGGTTAGTCGTTGGACTTCTCTGGTGTTCCTTGGGGATGGGAGCTCGGTGATCGCCGTTATTTTCTTCGGATTTGCTTCGATGCCTCTCTTTGTGACGATGTAACCAAGGAATTCTCCTGATGTGACTGCAAAAGTACATTTTGCTGGATTCAACTTCATTCCGTACTTGTTCAGGCTCGCGAAACATGTTGCGAGGTGACTGATGTGGTCGTCGGCTAGAGCGGATTTGACGAGCATATCGTCAATATAAACTTCCATTGTGTTGCCGAGCTGGTCGGCGAACATTCGGTTTACGAGGCGCTGGTAAGTTGCTCCTGCATTCTTGAGCCCGAAGGGCATCACCTTGTAACAATATGTCCCTCGGTCAGTGATGAAGGAAGTCTTTTCTCGGTCGTCTGGGTGCATCATAATCTGATTGTACCCGGCGAAGGCGTCCATGAATGATAGTAGCTCGTGGCCGGTGGTCGCTTCTACGAGTCGATCAATGTGCGGAAGCGGGAAGCTATCCTTTGGGCACGCCTTGTTGAGGTCGGTGAAATCTACGCATACTCTCCATTTACCGTTCTTCTTTTTTACTACGACGGGATTTGCCAACCAGTCCGGATATTTCACCTCGGTGATCGATCCTGCCTTCGAAAGTCTTTCTACCTCATCATTGACAGCTTTGGCGCGTTCGGGGCCGAGCTTTCGTCTTTTCTGTTTGACTGGCTTAAAGATCGGATCGACGTGCAGTTCGTGACATGCGATGGTTGGATCGACTCCAGTCATGTCAGTCGTCGTCCAGGCGAAGGTCGTGGCATTTTCCTTCAGGAATTCTATCAGCTTGTCTCGTAGGTCAGCTCGGAGGTCGGCTCCTATTCCGACGCAGCGTTCGGGATCGCGAATATCGATGTTGATTTGTACTATCGCGTCCTTCTGCGGGCGGTCGGGAGGTGGCAGCTCGATTCGAGGCTCTGCGACTAGGTACGCTTGAGATTTATGGCGCATTTTGTGCTCGATACGGAAGCATGTGCGGGATATCCTCTGATCTCCTCGTAGCGTATACACGCCGAATGGGGTTGGGAACTTGACACATTGATGAAATGTGGATGGGACTGCCCTCATTTCGTGAATCCAAGGTGTGCCGAGGATGACGTTGTAGATAGCTGGTCGGTCGACGACTACGAACTTGATCAGCTTGGTGATTCTGCCGACGTAGACTGGAAGTTTGATTGTTCCGATTGTGTTGATCGAGTCTCCCGAGAAGCCGGTTAGTGGTCTCGTCGACGGTTTGATACGGTAGTCGCTGAGCTCCATACGTTGCAGTGTTTCTCTAAAAATTAGATCGACCGAGCTGCCGGTGTCGATCAGAATTTTTTCTACCTCGCAGTCGCCGATTCGTATGGCGACGACGAGTGGATCGTTATGCGGTCGGTCCACTCCTTCGGCGTCCTGTTCGGTGAAACTCACTTCCTCGCCGATTCTGAGCTCGTCGGTGGCGTTTCGTCGGTAGTGCTGGGCTGCCGTGGCCCTCCGTTCGTATTCTTTTATCGATCGAACTGAGTCGTTCACCATAGGCAGTCCTCCCATAATCATGTTTATTCGTCTCCTCGGACGTGCTCCGTCTTCTTCTTCTTCGTCGCGAGCTCTTTTATCCATGGCTGCTGCTGCGTTGATTTGTTCGATCTCCTCGTCGAAAGCAACTTGTTTTCTTCGTTCTTCTTGGACAATCCTGAAGCGCTCGGCCTCGTTCTTTGGTTGCATGACCTGGTTGATTTGCTTCGGGTGAGGTTTGTTGCGATCCAGCACTAGTTTCTTCCCGTCTTTTTGGTAATCGGCGAAGAGGAGGGCTTGAAGGTTTCTGCATTCCTCAGTGCTATGACCCGCTCGCTGGTGATATTCGCAGAATAACTTGCTTTTATCGGCTCCTCGGACGAACTTGTTCCATGGCTTGCCTTGATTTTGACCTTGGTATCCTTGGGTGGGTCGTTCCTGCTGACGATTTTGAGAGTGGTCGGGATGATTTTGTCGTTGATCCTGATGGGAACGTTCCTCGTCCTGTCGGTGTCCTTGCAACTGATCACTGACGTAATACGACGATTTCCCTTTTCTCGCGGTTTCTTCTTCCTTGGATTTTTTGTAATCCTGATCGTAGTGCTGCCGTGGTTCGTATAGTTCGGCACTCTTCTCGGTTTTATCTTTCGAATTCGAACTCTTGGGCCCAAATTTTTTGGCTAAGGTTTCTTTTTCTTCCTCGAGTTCGACAAAGATCGATGCGCGGTGGAGGGCATCCTCTAGCGAGCTTGGTCTATTTTTCTTCAATTCTTCTCGGAAGCTTGATTCGTACCAGAGGCCGTTTCGTAGTGCGGGTAGACCTTCGCTGTCGGTGATCGTGATTTTGGCCAAAACGTTTTTGAAGCGGGTGATGTACGATCGTAGGCTTTCCCTCGGCCCTTGGGAAATAGCCCATAGGTCGGCGTTTGATACCTCTTCCTGAATATACATTGAGTAATGTTTGAGGAAGACGTGCGTTAGGTCGTTGTATCCGTCGATCGAGTTTGGTTCCAAGCGGGAGAACCAATCCAGGGCCGAGCCGGTCAAATGCTCGACGAACAGTTGACAGTAACCTGCGTCACGCTCCTCCGCACTAAACTTTGTTCTCCCCATTGCAATGCGGAACGCTGTCAGAAACTGCCTTGGGTCGGACTTGCCGTCGTAGGTCGTCATCTTGATTTTGACCGCAGAGATAGGATGCTCGAACTGGATATCCATGAGGCGGCGAGTGAACGGGGTGTTCTGAGTTTCTTCCAGTACGCGGTCGATCTCGGGGGCCGAGCTGATTGCTTGATGGACTTTGGACGTCATATTTTTCAACATTAGCTTTATGTCTTCGATTTCAATGTCTCTGTGTGCGTCGGGCGCTGAGCTGCCTGGGATTTCCGTGTTAGGAGGTTGTTCGTCCTCGGTCTGCCGCTGCGCTACCGTTCGGTTTCTCGGATGCGGAGGTGGCGTCTCTTCGAATAATGCTCGGTGAAGATGAGTTCGGGGAACGGATCCTTGTTGACTTGTCATTCGTAGGTCGTTGATTTGCCCCTGGCATACTGCATGTGCCGTGGCGAGCTGATCGAAGCGTGCATTGCTTCCCTGAGAGAGCTCGGCTACCTGAGTCATGAGAGTTTTGAGCAAGGTGGACATGTCCTGCTCGTTTGTCTGTGTTTCTGCGGCTTGTTGTGGTCGTTCGGTACTCGGGGGTTGCTGCTCGGCGCCGGCCGGCTGAATGATTGGGTCTGCAACCTGAGAAACGTGCTGGGGAGGCCCTCTTGCTCGGAAGGCTGTTTCCGAGCTCGTGATGTCTTCGATGTGGACGTAATCCTTGTTTGATGGAGCTCCTGTCATCGCTGAATCTGTCCGTTAGTGAAGAAAAACTTGTGTCCCCACAGACGGCGCCAATTGTTATATCCGAGGTCGTCACGAGGTCGGGATGCGCGTCTTGCTAGAGAGTTGACGTGTTCGGTCCGAAGGAACCAAGTCGTTCTTGAGAGAGAACGACTAGATTCAGAGACTAGCAGGAGTTAGAAGTATGTTCGGGATGGATGAAAAGATAATCGCGTTCGGGTTCCTTAAAGGAGAATAATATGCTCGGAACGAGCGTGTTTTTGTATTCAGATATCCGAGTAGGTCGAGAGACGTGCTCGGTTTACAATTCGGAAAATTGACTCTAGAGAGAGAAAGTAGTAAGAAGTGCACCAATCCCCAAAAAAGTTACATTAATGTACAGTGACGACTCCTATTTATAGTAAAATACGGTCGTACTTTCTACAGGCCGTTGACCGCTTATCGAGTTCGTGCGAGTTGGGCCGTACTTGGTGACGTGATGGGCCGAGCCGTACATTCTTTTGGCTGTTAGCATAGCCGAGCTGATTTGCTGCTGTTCGGCTTAGCCGAGCTGACTTGCCATCGTTCAGCTGAGCCGAATCGAGCCGATGATGATGGGCTCGATCTAAGCGCGT
This sequence comes from Orychophragmus violaceus, assembly GCA_030180135.1. Classification (NCBI taxonomy): domain Eukaryota; kingdom Viridiplantae; phylum Streptophyta; class Magnoliopsida; order Brassicales; family Brassicaceae; genus Orychophragmus; species Orychophragmus violaceus. Next base: position 62,947,196 of record CM058236.1, on the reverse strand, counting down.
TCGATTGGGCTTCTATTGCTCTATTGGGCCGGCCTTTATATCAAGAATAAATCCTGGGCCTTCTAAGTGGGTGGGGTGCTAAACCCATCTATAACAAGTATACAACTATTTTACGTGGATAAATTATTGAAAAAGTAGTTGAATATGTTTGACATCCAATCTTAATTATACTCCATGATGTATTCAAATATTTGATGTATATAGCCAACTACTTTTTCAACTACTTTATAGTCTACATTGGAATACTTTGATAAGATAGTTAGCTATTATTTTATAATGTATATATTTAACTATTTAGATAAGATAAGTTATATCATATCTTTAAAAGTATACGACTATTTCGAATATTAGATGTACATAGCCAACTACTTTTCAACTATTTTATTATTTACATTAGAATTAGATGTACAAAGCCAACTACATATGGAAAGTGACAGGTACTTTTGTCTGTTTCGACCAGAGTAGTTGTCTACATTACATTGAATATGTTTAGAAGATAGTCAACTACTATTTTATAACATACATAATTAACTTTAGATAATATAAATTACATCAATCTTTTAAAGTATACAACTATTTTGCGTGGATAAATTGTTGAAAAAGTAGTTGGATATGTTTGACATCCAATCTTAATTATACTCCATGATGTATTCGAATATTTGATGTACATAGCCAACTACTTTTTCAACTACTTTATAATTTACGAATATTTGACGTGGATAAATTGTTAAAAAGTAGTTGGATATGTATGACATATAATCATAAAATAGTCAACTAATTAAGATGATATAATCTATAAAAATAGTCTACTACTATATTGTGTCATAAAAAAGGTTCGATGAAAACAAAGTAAGAACGATAAAATTACAACAACAAAAAAAGATGGTGGGGTCCCAAATTGTGATAGAATTAAAAAATAGGAAAAAGACAAAAGGAAGAGAGAGACATTGTCAGAACAAAAAAGTAAAGATGGTGTACTAAATGATCATTTTTACACACCCACAAAAGCACCCTTTTTATTTTCCTAATTTATGTCCTACTTTTAGTCACCCCACCTAATTTCCCTAAATTAAACAAATATAAAATTAAATTATTTTACTCCACTAAATATATTCATTTATAATAAAAATCTACAATAACACTAAAATAAGAAATTTGTTAAATTACAAAAAAAAAGTAACCAAAGGAGGCCAAGCATTAGATGACATCGGAGGCTGTTTCCAGGAAGAATCCTTCGACCACCGCCACTTCTTCCGGTGGTCCCATAACGCATCCTCAGACCACGACTCCACCGCACCCCGAATCCACCGCAGCAACCGCTGTCACACCTTCGTCTTTCCACCGCAACAACCGCCGTCACAAATACATAGAATCCACTACTACCACCACCACCAACCAAAACCGCGGCTCCTCCTTCGCCGATTCTTCACCACGCTTCATCACGACGGCTCCTCATCATGTCTCATCACGATTCCGGCGGCTCCTCCTCATCACGATTCACGACGGCTCCTCATCACGATTCCGACTGCTCCTCCTCTACCCAACGATTCATCACGACGGCTCCTCATCACGGCACAAGAGAAGAGAAATCGTGAAGAGATCGTCTCAAATGGTGAAGAACAAGGCTCAGATGGTGAAGAGAAAGAAACAGATGCTGAAAAGGAAAAAATGATGTAACGGTGCAAGAGAGAAAGAGAAGTAGATTATGGTTAAACTGATGAAGGGAAAAAAGAGATCTAATGGCTGAGATTTAAGATCAGATGTTGATCTAATGGTTGATAATAGTGATCCATGTGATCTCAATTTCAACCAATAAAAATTATTTCAAGATTTAATTAATATAATAACAAAAATGCTTTTAAAAATATTAAATTAACTAAAACAAAATTTTCAAAAATATTGTTTGAAAATATAACATATAAAACTTTGAAATTATTAAACTAAAAAGTATAAAATTATATATAAAATATTAGTAAATATGAATATAAGTAGTAATTAAATTAGTAAAAAATAGTTTTGATATGTTACAGTATTTAAAATATTAGTAAATATAATTAAATATTTTTTTATAAGTATTGAATATTAGTTTTGGATATGTTATAGTATTTAAAATTTTATTAATTAAAGTTTTGCTTATTTAGGGTTTAGGATTTTATGATTATGGTTCATGATATAGGGTTTAAAGGGTTGTGTTTAGCTTTTGAAGTTAATGTTTGAAAATAATACATTTGGAAAATATTTTTCCTTTATAAGTGCTGAATATTAGTTTTGTATATGTTATAGTATTTAAATTTTTATTAATTAGAGTTTTGGTTATACTTTAGAGTTTGTTTAGGGTTTAGGATTTTATATATTAGTTTTGTGTATTAGTCTTAGTTGGATATATGTTATATTTTATTTTGATTTTCAAGTTTGTTTATGATTAAGAGTTTAAGGTTAGAGTTTGATTATGGTTTATGGTGTAGGGTTTGAAGGGTCATATTTAAGGTTTTAAGTTAATTAATGTTTAAAATAGTAGATTTGAGAATAATTTTTTTTATAAGTTTTGAATCATAATTTTAGAGATATTGTATTTAAAGTTTTAGTTTATAGATTTTTTGGGTTAGGGTTTGTTTTGGGATTAAATAGCTTATGATTATATTTGTAGTAATGCGGATTGATATTTTTAATTATATTTTGATTATATAGTTTATGATTAAGGGTTTAAGGTTTGAATATGATTATAGTTTAGGGTATAGGGTTTTAAGGGTAAATTAAACCCTAAATCCTAAACCATATTTCATTAACCTAAGTCCTAAACCATATTTTCTTAACCTAAACCCTAAACATTTGGTCATCCAAACCGAACCGAATCTAAACTAAAGTGAATCTTGATCTGTTTTCCTTCTTTTCTTTAAACCCTAAATCATAAACCCTAAACCACCACAAAATTTATATTCATTAGAAAACAAGAATTATTTCTACAAGTGTTGAATCTTAGTTTTAGATATGTCAAAGTAATTGAAGTTTTATTAGATTTTTGTTTATAATTTAGGGTTATAGAGTTTGTTTTAGGGTTTGTTTGGAATCTTAGTTTGTAATTGTTTTAGCGACTGATTTGCGACTAACTTGTGACTTATTTAGCGACTACCAATAACAGTCACAAAAATTAGTTACAAATTAGGTATACAAAACTTGTCACAATAAAAACGTGGGTTTATACCGTTTTTTGCGACTAAAAGACCACCGGTTAGTAACCCGCCGAATGTAGTTACTAAATTAATGACTATATAGCGACTTATAAGTCGTGGTCGCAATTTAGCGACTATAGAGCGACTATTCGTTATTAGTCGCAATATCAATCGCAACTGAGTTGGTAGATAGTCACAAAATTTAGCGACTGTAAATTCAGTCGCAACTTATAGTCGCAAAAAGCATGTTTTCTTGTAGTGAGGTGGATCGAACTTAAGCGTTCTGACACTCCGAACCCGTCTCTTTACCACTAGACCACAAGGACCAAGACATTTTTAATTTTTACATACCGTTTTTACAATTTTCCTTGTGGGTATACACCCTTTCAAATTATTATACTCAAACGTATCAATTTAACAAATATCCATGTAACTAATGAAGCTTATACTGAGTGATCCAATGCCAATTTTCTATTTTGTGTGATATGTTACAGATTTTTTGTATTTAGTGTATTTGAAAAACTGAAATGAATTTAAATGAACCATACTTATTGAAGACGTAAAACGTCAAAAGATATGAAGAACTATATTGCTAATTAAAGATATTTGTTGGTGAGAGATAAACAAACAAAACCATAGTTTACCATATTAATTAAAAAAGTAACTCATAATAACATTAATGAACTGTTGATCACTATACATACTCACATAGATCCACATTATTGGCATGAAACAAAAGAAATCAAATTACAAAGAGCTTCAAAACAAAACTAAAGATGGAGAATAAAACCATTGTCATGACATTTTTTGCAATCATGGTCTTACTATCGTTTTCTAATCCAACTTTGGCCATAGAAGACGATGATGACAAGCCGTTACTCAATTCGGACGCTGAGTTTGATGCGGCGATGGCAACTTCACCGACTTCGATGGATTATAATGATGACGTGATCGAAAGTCAATCACAAAAATATATAGATTATCTTAAAGAGTGTTCAATAAAAATGGGACCTGCGGTCCAACAAAGAGGCGAAGTAGTGGTCTCTTTCTTTCCATTACGAACGACACGCTTCGCCTGCTCCCTCCCCGTGTCCACTAGCGCTCCTGCCCAGAGCAAAGAAACTACCCGCTGGCCATCGGGGACCGAGTGGTAAGGCCATGATCTACAGGGGAACGGATCACTCATTCTTCCATTGGGGACAGGTGCACGAACGACAAAAAAAAAAGTTAGCGCCCCTGCGCGAGCCTTTATTAGTAAAGTCAAGCTTTGGCTCCCTACCAAATAAATGTTTTATTGAAGTGACATCGGAGTTTCTTCGGAACAAAGTTGCTTCGAGGGATTGTTGTCGGGTGATACTGAAAGCTGGTAAGGAATGTCATATGCAATGGATGAAGTTATTTTTCCAATCATATCAACTCAAACGCTTTAGCTCTAAAAGAATTTTGAAAAGTAACGAATTATGGGACAGATGTTCTAGTGAAATCGGTTCTGTATCACCATTTTCTGGTTAAAAAGCATTTGTAATTTAATTACTATAAAATAATGGTTTAAAGTGATTCTAATCATATATATAATGAGGCACTATTTCTCTCCATTTGAGAGCGTGCACTTCATCAGTTTTCATTTTGTGTTTGTGGGTCCCATCTTAAAAAAATTTGCAAAATGTCCGACATTTGTTCTCATTCTCTTATAAAATTTGCAAAATCGATCCAAAATCTGTTCCATCCTCCCAAACGACGTTTCCCTTGCTGTACCTCTCCCCCTTCCCACTGACTTCCGGTGGCTCAGCTCCTTCTTCTGGCGGATCCGCACCACCTTCTGGTGGCTCATCGTCTTCAACTTCCTCAACGAAATCCAACAACTCCTCTGAGTCTAAGAGCTACTCGAAGTTAGTGTGTGGTAAACAGATTGGAAGCGGAGCATGTGTAACGGATATACACGCTCAAGGTGATATACGGGAACCACTAGGCGAGGAGACCGAGACGCCTGATCTGTAGAGAGATCCAGATTGTGAGAGATGTAAACCACTAGATCACGACATGTTCGACCACAACGGCGAGATCCAGAATTTGCTTGAGTTCATGTATAAAGGATCTTTGGAAGGTGCTCATGTGTAGAAATAACAGCAATTAGCGATATCTCTCGTCAGATTCTAAGCGGCCTGGCTTATCTCCACGGCCGTCACATCGTCCATTGATGTTGATGCATGAAATCCAACAAGTTAATCGAACATAGACAATAGTCAATGTAAGATAGATGTTCTGAGAATCCCATAGAATCTGTGCTAAGTGATGATAGGACAATTTGGTGTGTTCTCTGTTTTGTGGCTGCACCTTGAGAAAGGCTGCCTACGTACTCTCGGAAGAGAGATCAAGCCATTCGTAGTTCATAACGATATCAAATTTAGTGAGCTCGTTAGGCGAGCTCGGGTGAACTTGTTAAGCGATCTCGGGTGAGCTTGTCGCTGTGCTCGTCGAAGAGGTGAGCGTATCGTCGTGCTCGGGGGCGAGCTCGGGTGAGCTTGTTTGGCGATCTCGGGTGAGCTTGTCAGGCGAGCTCGGGTGAGCTTGTTACTTGTGCTCGTCGGAGAGGTGAGCGTGTCGTCGTGCTCGGGGACGAGCTCGGGTGAAAGTGTTAGGCGAGCTCAGGTGAGCGTGTTAGGCGAGTTCGGGTGAGCTTGTCAGGCGAGCTCGGGTGAGCTTGTCGCTGTGCTCGGGGTCATCTTTCTGCATGTTCTCCCAAATGTCTGTTTATGCTCTCTTCTCTCTAGAAAGCCTTCTCTCTCCTCCCAAAAATATTCCCTCTTTGTAATGAATGACAATTTACTATTTATAGCCACAATATTTGAACCTATTTGGGCTGGGCTTTCATTAATCTTAATGGGCCAATCTTTATTTGTGTTGAGTTATTAAAGGGGTGCTAATCCCTGGTATAACAGTTGTCCCCCCCCCCTCAGTTCGTCGTAAGAGAAGCGACAGACGAATTAAGAAGAAAAGAGGTTAGCTCGGCGTAAATCAAGATTGGCCTGAATGCATGCTCGGCATCCCTGTGAAGGAGTGTGGGACGTCAGAAGAGAAGCGTGCTCGGGTGAGCGCGCACGTCGTAGACTGTTGGACGCGAGTGTGTGCTCGGGTGAGCGTGCTCGGGAGAGCGTGTTCGTCGTACTGTTGGACGCGAGTGCGTGCTCGGGTGAGCGTGCTCGTCGTAGACTGTTGGACGCGAGTGCCTGCTCGGGTGAGCGTGTTCGTCGTAGACTGTTGGACGCGAGTGCCTGCTCGGGTGAGCGTGCTCGTCGTAGACTGTTGGACGCGAGTGGTATGCTCGGCTTAAAGTTTGAGTTGGGTGCGAGTGGTATGCTCGGCTTAAAGTTTGAGTTGTGTGCGAGTGGTATGCTCGGCTTATCCTGTAAGGCCGACTAGGACAGTTGTGCGAAACTGGGTTCAGCTTATTTTTCTGCCAATCAGCCTTGTGCGGGACTGGCCCCGGCTTGTTTTAATGGGTACAAAACTTTGTTCGGTTGGCCCATGATTCAGGTGCGAGTAAGTGCTCGGCTTATCCTTAAGGTCTGATCGGGACAGTTGTGCGAAACTGGGTTCGGCTTATTTTTTCTGCCAATCAGCCTTGTACGGGACTAGCCCCGGCTTGTTTTAATGGGTACGAAACTGTGTTCGGTTGGCCCATGATTCAGGTGCGAGTAAGTGCTCGGCTTATCCTTAAGGTCTGATCGGGACATTTGTGCGAAACTGGGTTCGGCTTATTTTTTCTGCCGATCAGCCTTGTGCGGGACTGGCCCCGGCTTATTTTAATGGGTACGAAACTGTGTTCGGTTGGCCCATGATTCAAGAGCGAGTAAATGCTCGGCTTATTGATAGGGTCAGGTTTTAATCCTATTCTACTGCAAGTGCACAGTTAAGTGATTGTAGTATATAGGGTATCGAATCCACAGAGACTCTGGTCACGATAGATAAAGAACCGTAGGAATTTAAACTAAGAAGAAAGCAAATTGTAGTAACTAAATAGCAAAGCAAGAAAGTAAACAAGTAGCAGATTGTTGGCGGTGAATACATTTAATTAGAGGCGCTAAGTCTAGGGCGTTCTCAGGAAATCAGACAAGCAGACAAATCAATCAGTAAGGATCTAATTAAGCACAGTTCTAGAACTCAAATCACGGATATAGAATTAACCAAATCTCTTTGCGAGAATTCTCTAAGCCTAAGTGCAGTAATCCAAATCTCTTTGCAATTACTAACAGATTAAACCAGCATTAATTTCAAGTTCGATATGTTCACAATTAAACTAAGCCAAATCTTTTTGCGAATAATTTAATTGCTCAACCTAAATAGTTCAGATTCTAAACCACACTCTCGTGTCGTATTTAGCAACCTAAGATCTAGATTCTAATTGATCAGGTTAGAACTAGCATTAAACTCAATTTAGATCGAAGAACATTCTAATCATGTGAATCCTTAACTGATTTAAACAAGTCTAGCAAGTCATGAAATCCTTAATGAGAAACCCTAAACCTAACTATGAATCTACTCAGACATGATTAATGAAACAGAAATCATAGAATTAATAGATTGCATATAATAAATTAAATAGATAAAGGGGTTCGAAATCTTCTCCAAAATAGATGAAGTACATGATTAGATCAGCCCCAAAAGCTCTAAAAATCTCTTAGCTCTAAGTATGAAAGCGTATCTAAAATAAACACCAAAATCCTAATTATATAGGCATAATCTCGGCTGGGGCTTCTTTGTAAATACTGGAAACTTCTGGGCCAAAGTGTAAAATATTGAATCTTCATTAAACCGCCGAATCGGCCCAACTCGCTAGTGTGTCGATCGACACCAAAGGTGTGTCGATCGATGCATGATCTCAAAATCGGACAGTGAGCTCAATCTCTCGGCCAAACACTCCAAAAATCCCCAAAATGCTTCAATATCTCCAATTCTGCTCCAAACCTGATTATACCTGTAATAGACTCTAAAAGAACACAAAAGAACACTAAAACACATTTATATCATGGCATAAAACTGGTAAAAACCATGATATATCAACTCCCCCACACTTAGTCTTTGCTTGCCCTCAAGCAAAACAGAGAACTAGAATGTAGTGAAGAGGTTTGAAAACTCTTCAGAAACTCTTTTCATCTTAGAAGCAGCAACACTCAGATTTCCCTTAGAAAACAACATGAAAGAATCAACCTGCAGACATCAAGACCAACATATACTTCCCCCACACTTAGCAACTGTCCTAAGTAAACTCCACAATCACATTCACGCATTCATATTCACCCTACTGACTTCTGCAAGTATTTAAGTGCGGTCTCACCTAAGGAGTATCGATCAAAGGCACATGGACTCTTACCTTATCAGCTCTAGACCACCATACTATCTTTCTCTAGTCCCTTTCTTCTCTTTTCCCTTCCTTAGCATTCTGATTTTTCCCCATTGGATATCATTTTTTTTTTATCAGTGCTCTTCCCGTTAAGGGGTGTACCTTGGACACATTCCATGGATGCACAGGATATGAAAGTTGTAGCTACCATTCCTATGACCACTTCGGAGTTACTAACTCATCCTCAGTTTATTATCTTTTTTTTTTATGGAAGGGGAGAAGGGAACTAAATAGGACAGGTTTACAGGCTGTGTCAGAACTAACAAGGGAATCCGACACAAAGTATACCAAGCCCTTAGGTGAGAAATCTAAGTGAGTATTAAGTTTGTAAAAGGATTCTCTGATACCTGAAGCGATGTGGGTGTCCTTAGTAGGTTGATCCATGTCTGGGTTTTCTAATAGTCAGAGATAATCTGCAGCTTCATCCCAATGGTTACTTAAGTTCCTGCAAGTGCTGCTAATCTTCTCAAAAAATCATTGTTTCTTACTTAAAAGTTTTGACTTTATAAAACAAATTTTTAAAAATTTAACTGACTCTAAGAAAACAAAAGAAAGAAGTTAGTAGAACCTCCCCCACACTTAAGACACACTGTCCCCAGTAGTGTCAAGCGAAGGATTGGCAAAAAGAAAGAAAAATTTGTTTAAGGAATGGTTGAGTTCTGTCGGGTTTTACCTCTGTCGCTCAGGCATCGATCGTTGCACTAGGTGCATCGACCATTGCTAGGCGATTTTTCGTGTAACATCGATCGTTGCTTAGGACCGCAACGATCGCTGCAATGCGATTTCTTTCGTGTTGTGACGATCGACACAGTGATGTGTCGATCGACGCACTGCGATTCGTCCGAGACCTGCAAACAAAAACTCACCAAAACCAGAAACTAAACGTAAAATCCTACAAAAATACTAAAATTAAAATGCAAAAACGAAAACAGTTGGTTGCCTCCCACTCAGCGCTTGTTTAACGTCAATAGCTTGACGCTTCAACTGATTTAGGTAGAGGGTGCATCATCCAGAGGCAGAATCTGACCTTCTGGAATCTCGGCCTTAGCCCAATAATGTTTCACCCTCTGACCATTCACAGTGAATTCATTACCGTCCTTGCAACGACAGCTCCATACAGACGCACCTCTTTGATTGTGAAAGGACCAGACCACCTTGATTTCAGATTACCTGGAAACAAATGCAAACGAGAGTTATACAAAATTACCTGATCATTAGGCTCAAACTGTCTGGAGACAATCTTCTTGTCATGATATGCCTTAGTCCTCTCCTTGTACAACTTTGAGTTCTCATAAGCAAAATGTCTAATCTCATCCAACTCATTAAGCTGCACTAATCTCCTCTCTGCAGCAGACTTAAGATCAAAGTTCATCTGTTTTACAGCCCATGCTGCTTTGTGTTCCAGCTCTACTGGCAGATGACATGCTTTTCCATATAGCAGATGGAATGGAGTGGTCCCAAGTGGTGTCTTATATGCTGTCATGTAAGCCCATAATGCATCATCCAGCTTTGCTGCCCAATCTTTTCTTGTCTTTCCAACTGTCTTCTCAAGGATCTCTTTAATCTGCCTGTTAGAAACTTCGACTTGTCCACTAGTCTGAGGGTGATAAGGAGTAGCGACTCGGTGATGAACTCCATGCTTCTTCAGTAGCTTCTCGAAGACCTTATTGATAAAATGAGATCCTCCATCACTAATCACTATACGAGGTACTCCAAATCTGGGGAATATGATGGTCTTAAACAGCTTAATGACCACCAAAGAATCATTGGTTGGACAAGCTATTGCTTCTACCCACTTAGACACATAGTCCACAACAACCAAGATGAACTTATTCCCATAGGATGAGGGAAAAGGACCCATGAAATCTATGCCCCAGCAATCGAAAACCTCAACTTCCAGAATGAAGTTCTGAGGCATCTCATGCTTCTTACTGATTTTCCCTCTCCTCTGACAGGCATCACATTGAGAGATGAAAGAGTGAGTGTCTCTAAACATTGTAGGCCACCAGAAACCTGCTTGCAGAACCTTAGACACAGTCTTGAATGTAGCAAAATGTCCAGCATAATCTGATCCATGACAGTGGAAAAGGATGTCTGGAACTTCTGATTAAGCAACGCATCTCCTGTAAAGACTATCTGAACAGTGCTTATAGAGATAAGGCTCATCCCATTAGTATCTTCTAAGTTCCCTAAAGAACTTTTTCTTTGCATAACCCTTCAAATCATCTGGTTCAGTCTCAGCAGCAAGGTAATTAGCTATATCTGCATACCATGGTCGATCAGTGGTTGCTACAGCAGCAATTTCGAAGTCATAATTCCCAATTCTGATACTTAAGGATTCTCGGTTCGTATCAGGTATGCATCGACCGTTGCGTGTGCATGTGTCGACCGTTGCTTCCCCGATACTTGTATCGACCGTTGCCAATGTGGCATCGATCGACACTGTGCGATTGTCCCGACAGTTCTGCAACTCTCTGCCCAAATCCGTCTGAAAAATTGTACCAATCATATTGACGTTTTCCTCAGGCAAATAATCATTGATGGGCACGTCTTCTTCAACCAGCATCCTTGAAAGATGATCAGCAACTCCATTATCAACTCCCTTCTTGTCCCTCACTTCAATATCAAACTCCTGAAGCAACAGAATCCATCTCAACAATCTTGGCTTAGCATCCTTCTTCTGCATCAGATACTTCAGGGCTGAATGATCAGTATGAACAATCACCTTGGAGCCAACAAGATAGGGGCGGAATTTCTCAAATGCAAAGACAACAACCAACATCTCCTTCTCCGTGGTTGCATAGTTTCTCTGCGCATCATCTAGTGTCCTACTAGCATAATAGATAGCATGAAGCTTTCTGTCCTTCTTCTGTCCCAGAACAGCTCCTACAGCAAAGTCACTTGCATCACACATAACCTCAAAAGGTAGATTCCAATCTGGTGGCTGAACTATGGGAGCACTCACTAATGCTAGCTTGATCTGTTCAAATGCAGTCTGACAGTCTGCATTGAACTCAAATTTGGTATCCTTACACAACAAAGCAGTTAGTGGCCTAGCAATCTTACTGAAGTCCTTGATGAAACGTCTATAGAAGCCAGCATGTCCAAGAAAGCTTCTTATAGACTTAACAGAATCAGGCACTTGAAGGTTGGTCATTACCTCAATCTTAGCGCGGTCTACTTCGATCCCTGCTTCAGATACTTTATGTCCAAGAACAATACCATCTCTGACCATGAAGTGGCATTTTTCCCAGTTAAGGACCAAGTGCTTCTCTTCGCATCTAATCAGCACCTTGCACAGATTATCTAAACATTCATTATAAGAAGATCCATAGACTGAGAAGTCATCCATGAATACTTCCATAAAGTCCTCAATCATATCAGTGAATATGGACATCATGCATCTCTGGAAGGTGGCAGGAGCATTACAGAGTCCAAAAGGCATCCTACGGTAAGCAAATGTGTCATATGGACAAGTAAAAGTGGTCTTTCCCTGATCTTCTGGTTCAAATAGGAATCTGAAAGAAACCTGAGTATCCATCGAGGAAGCAGTAGTAAGGATGATTAGCTAACCTCTCCAGCATCTGATCAATAAAAGGCAAGGGAAAGTGATCCTTCCTGGTTGCAGCATTCAGCTTCCTGTAATCTATGCACATCCTGTGTCCCGTTACAGTCCTAGTGGGGATCAACTCATTTTTCTCATTCTTCACAACTGTAACTCCACCCTTCTTAGGCACTACATGGACTGGACTTACCCAATCACTGTCTGAAATAGGATAGATAATCCCAGCATCCAGGAGTTTCATAATCTTCTTCTTAACTACTTCCTGTAGATTAGGATTAAGCCTTCTCTGATGCTCAACAGATGTCTTAGACTCATCCTCAAGATGTATCCGATGCATGCACAGCTCTGGTGAGATACCTGAAATGTCATCAAGAGAATAGCCAAGAGCTTTGCGATGCTTGCGCAGCTTGCTTAGCAGTAAAGTGAGCTCTGCGTTGTTCAAACTAGCATTAACAATCACTGGATAAGTTGAATTTGGTCCAAGAAACGCGTACCTTAGCCCGGATGGAAGTTGTTTCAGCTCTATTTTCGGAGCTTTACCCTCGGCCCAGTCTCTGTCGACTTGCAACGACCGATGCCTAGTTGGTGTCGATCGTTGCATCGTCGCGTCAGACACTTCCACCTTCATCGCCACTTCAACCGAATCCATCATTCTTGCATAGCACATTGCTGGCTCGTCCTGCAGGTACTCCAGCTCCAATATAGAGCTCATTAAAGCTCTTTCTAGTGGATCTTCAGCATGTGACTTGTGAAAGTATTCTGTAGCCAAATCACCTAGTGTGTCAACATAGAAGGTCTGTCCGTCGATGGTTGGTTTCTTTGCCAGCTTGTCCATATCAAAACTCATCTTCAGATCACCTACATTTAGAACTATTCTACCTCCTTGACAGTCAATCATCGCACCAGCTGTAGCTAAGAAAGGCCTGCCTAAAATTAGTGGATCCTTTGGTTCCTCTCTATACTGCAGAACCACAAAGTCAGTAGGAATCACACATTGGCCAATTATTATAGGCACATCCTCCAATAATCCTTCGGGAATCCTGATTGTTCTATCTGCCAAAACCAGTGATATCCTAGTGGGTATAAAGTCAGTCATCCCGAGCCTCTTAGCAACTGAGAAAGGCATAAGATTCACACTGGAACCAAGATCACATATAGACCTTTCGAATCTCTCCCTGTAGATAGCACAATCTAGTACAAAGCTTCCTGGATCTTTTAACTTCTCAGGAATTATGCCCTGAATCACTGCACTACACACCTCATTGATCATCATTACACTCTCCTCATCAGACCACTTCCCAGCAATCATATCCTTAAGACATCTCCTCATCACAGGAGATGTTTCCATAGAGTCAATCAAAGACACTTTAACTTTCACCTTTTTAATGAACTCCTTGCATTTGGCATACTACCTATCGTTTTTAGCCTTTCTGGGATTCTTGGGATAAGGTACCTTAGGCTTGTAAACCCTCTCGGTCGACTGTTTCGGTTTCTCTGGTTTTGAGCTCTCTGCAGTCGCCTTGCATCGACCGTCACTGGAGTTGTGTTGATCGTTGCTGGGTGACTTCGCTACGACAGTTTCTTCGTTATCGCTTTGCATCGACTGTTGCTTGGTGGCGTCGATCGATGCATTGCAAATATCACGGATCCCATCTTCCAATTCTTCAATTTCCACGAGTTCCTCAACACTTAACTGCCTTTTCTGGCCAGGTAACAACTCCTTACCACTTCTCAATGTCACTGCATTGCATTGGTACTAGGGATTAGCATCAGTTCGTCCTAGAAGATATCCATCTTCCCTCTGAGCATATCCAGCAGTTCTTGCAACCTTAGCATCAAGCTCCTTCATATGTGCGCTCAGGTTTTCAATTTTTCCATTCAGCTCCTCATAGACTGTACCTATCTTCTTGTCGAAGTCTGCAGCACTCTTAGTCTGACTCTCCAGCAGCTGTTTCATCATTGCCTCCATCTTACTCTCATGAGCAGTGGCTGCAGGAGGAGTCTGATAAGATGAAGATCCATAGGTTCTCTGAGTACCTTGTCCAAAAGACTTCTGAAAACCACTTGTCTGTCCAAAGGAGTTCTGATTGCCTGTGAAGGCACTCTTCTGTCCTCCATTGAAGAATCTGTTTCCCTGCTGATTACCAAATCTGTTACCTTGGAAACCAGATCCTCCAATGTAATTCACATCCTCTTCCTGAGTGTCCTCCTCAGTCTGAATTACCTCGACATCTTGGGAAAAGTGGACAGCCTTCTTTCCAGCCAGGAGATTGCAAATTGTGTCCAGCTTAGATCTAAATTCAGCCATCTCTGAATTCTCTACACTTCCACCAGATTTCTTCCTCCTCTCATCCATAGTCTTGCAACTGTTGCTGCTCACTAAGTTCTCAATCAACTGCTTATCTTGTGCAGGAGTCCTGGTGTTGAAGTTTGCATTACTGGAGTTATCCAGCGCAGACTGATATGGCAGATCTATGCCTCTGAAGAAGATACCTAGCAATGTGACCTCAGTGAATCCATGGTGTGGGCAGCCACACTGGTACTTTTTGAATCTCATCCAGGCAGTCTTAAGAGGCTCCACAGGTCCTTGGGAAAATGTGAGTATGTCCTGTCTGTACTGATCGGAACGCGCATCATCATAGAAGTGACGCAGGAACTCACTCTTCAGGGCTGCCCAAGTATCAAACTACCCAGGTGGCAGTTGCTTCAGCCATGCAGGAGCGTCTCCAGCGAGACTGTATGGAAAGAGCTTAAGGAACAGATAATCCTGGCAAACTCCATCATACTTCATGCCAGTGATTATGTCCTCAAACTGATCAATGGGATCCATAGGCTGCTTCGTGGGATGACCATGGAAGGCATTCTGTCTCATCAGCGAGTAGTAGATGGTTTTGATCTCAAAATCATTCCTCTCAAAACCAGGAATCACAAGAGCTGACCGGTTTGCATGAAACTCATCCGGTCTGTTGTAGTCAGCTAAAGTCCTCTCATGGACAACCATCTCTCTACCTTGGGCCTGTCTTTAGCCTTGGTTCTGCTCCTGTTGCGGTTGCTCAGGAGGATCAGGGATTACATTCCCTTCAGCATCAACCCGATGCCCAGCAGCATTGTACGGGTTGTTATCTCGGTCCCTCAGGGTACCTTGAGCATCAGGCATTAAGATTAGCTTCTGTACCACCATCCTTTCTCTTCTTTCTCTTCTGTTAGTCTTCTCTAGACGTCCAAGTTCTTCAAGTCCGAGATTAACGAGGTTCAGGTTCTGATTACTTTGAGTTTCATGCGTCTGCATAAACTGTCTGTAATCGTCAAGCAACGATCGATGCTATCAGTGCAACGATCGATTCAATCTCAGAATCGCCTAGTGACGATCGACACAAAGGTGCAACGATCGACGCAAAGCGAAATCGGTACCTGCGGCAGAGAGAAAACAGAGAAAAATCAGTAACTTAAAATAAAAACAAAATAAAATGAAACAAAAACGTAAAATCCTAGTAAAAACCCTAAGTTCGATCCTATCGAAGACTCTAAGAGTCCCCGGCAACGGCGCCAAAAACTTGATAGGGTCAGGTTTTAATCCTATTCTACTGCAAGTGCACAGTTAAGTGATTGTAGTATATAGGGTATCGAATCCACAGAGACTCTAGTCTCGATAGATAAAGAACCGTAGGAATTTAAACTAAGAAGAAAGCAAATTGTAGTAACTAAATAGCAAAGCAAGAAAGTAAACAAGTAGCAGATTGTTGGTGGTGAAAGCAGTTAATTAGAGGCGCTAAGTCTAGGGCGTTCTCAGGAAATCAGACAAGCAGACAAATCAATCAGTAAGGATCTAATTAAGCTTAGTTCTAGAACTCAAATCACGGATATAGAATTAACCAAATCTCTTTAAGAGAATTCTCTAAGCCTAAGTGCAGTAATCCAAATCTCTTTGCAATTACTAACAGATTAAACCAGCATTAATTTCAAGTTCGATATATTCACAATTAAACTAAGCCAAATCTCTTTGCGAATAATTTAATTGCTCAACCTAAATAGTTCAGATTCTAAACCACACTCTCGTGTCGTATTTAGCAAACTAAGATCTAGATTCTAATTGATCAGGTTAGAACTAGCATTAAACTCAATTTAGATAGAAGAACATTCTAATCATGTGAATCCTTAACTGATTTAAACAAGTCTAGCAAGTCATGAAATCCTTAATGAGAAACCCTAAACCTAACAATGAATCTACTCAGACATGATTAATGAAACAGAAATCATAGAATTAATAGATTGCATATAAGAAATTAAATAGATAAAGGGGTTCGAAATCTTCTCCAAAATAGATGAAGTACATGATTAGATCAGCCCCAAAAGCTCTAAAAATCTCTTAGCTCTAAGTATGAAAGCGTATCTAAAATAAACACCAAAATCCTAATTATATAGGTATAATCTCGGCTGGGGCTTCTTTGTAAATACTGGAAACTTCTGGGCCAAAGTGCAAAATCTTGAATCTTCATTAAACCGCCGAATCGGCCCAACTCGCTAGTGTGTCGATCGACACCAAAGGTGTGTCGATCGATGCATGATCTCAAAATCGGACAGTGAGCTCAATCTCTCGGCCAAACACTCCAAAAATCCCAAAATGCTCCAATATCTCCAATTCTGCTCCAAACCTGATTATACCTGTAATAGACTCTAAAAGAACACAAAAGAACACTAAAACACAATTATATCATGGCATAAAACTAGTAAAAACCATGATATATCACTTATCCTTAAGGTCTGATCGGGACAGTTGTGCGAAAACTAGGTTCGGCTTATTTTCCTGCCGATCAGCCTTGTGCGGGAACTGGACCCGGCTTACATGTTCAGGACACGTTTGTTGATCGAACATTTGGCCAGAATGTCGATGCTAGAACGATCAGATGTATTGTGATGAGTTGTAATGAAACTCGGTGGAAATGGAGAGATGTGAAGTAGCTCGGTAGGCTGGAAGTTAATAAATTAAAATAGAGTGAGAGCAAGAGAGCTTACTTGGAAGAATAATGGCTCTTAGTTAGCTCGGTATGACGAGTTCCAAAATTGACGAATCATGAGTATGGTATATTTGCTGACTAGTTCAGAATATTTATTTTTGTTTTTGGGCTTATATTAAGTCCAAGCCCATCTCCTCTCATGAGACACTTGAGATGTTTTGTTTTTTAGAAGGCCGATCAAAATTATCTTGTGTCTAACCCCCATTTTCTCCGCCCCTCCGGCAACAAATGTCGGAATATCTGCGATCAGATTTTGGTAGCGAGCTTTCAATAGCCGACCATCCCCATCTTCTGGAATTTGTTTGTCTAATGACCTCGTGTCAATATATTGCTCTGACGACCATGGGTTGATGAACAGAGGATTGAGACAAAAAATTGATTGATTTTTTATTGCTCGGGAAAGAGGAACGTGATCTCTTCTATAGTATGATCTCTCTTCAAGCAGCCAGATTGAGAATTTCTTCCTCGGTGTTGATCCTTAGTAAGACGAGCAGATGAGACAGTGTTGAGCTGGTGAGCAGAGAGAATGCGAGGTAAGGAAGACGAGTCGGAGTTGACGAGCTATGGAGACGACGAGCTAATGAAGACGGTTTTTGATGACAAGATTTTGATGAAAATGAGTTCGCCCTTTCTTAAGTAAAGAAGTGAGAGCTCGGCTATTATGCTAACAGAGGCGAGAGTCCATGGAGATGATCTGACGAAGACGAGAGGACAGAGACAATGAGACAGCTTGTTGTGAATATGAGGAATATTATGAACGAGCTGCTGTCGTCGGATGCTCTGCATGAAGAAGAAGACAATGTGTAAGGGCCCTGGCCCGGCCCATTTGAGAAAGTCTTAAATAAATTAATTTGGCTACCTATATCACCAAGTGCACTTATCTTTTCCGGTCACTTGCCTGAAAGAACTCCAGAGTTAAACGTGCTTGGACTGGAGTAGTCCCAGGATGGGTGACCTTCCGGGAAGTGACTCGTGGTAGCATGTGTGTGAGGACAAAACACATGGGAAAAGTCATGGGATGATTGTAGGGTCAGTAAATTACTCGGTTGGGCCTACGAAAAATAACGCACCGACCGTCGGACAGGGGTGGGGCCCACGAGCCCGGGAGAGGGATGGGTGACTCACCGGTAGGGGCGGACGGGGCGTTACAAGTGGTATCAGAGCTCAGGGAAGTCAAACCGATTCTGTCTCGGGAGACAATCCTGGGGTTTGAGGGTTATGGTTGCTGCGGAATTCGGGGACGAATTCCCATTAAGTGGGGGAGAATTGTAAGGGCCCTGGCCCGACCCATTTGAGAAAGTCTTAAATGAATTAATTTGGCTACCTATATCACCAAGTGCACTTATCTTTTCCGGTCACTTGCCTGAAAGAACTCCAGAGTTAAGCGTGCTTGGACTGGAGTAGTCCCAGGATGGGTGACCTTCCGGGAAGTGACTCGTGGTAGCATGTGTGTGAGGACAAAACACATGGGAAAAGGTCATGGGATGATTGTAGGGTCAGTAAATTACTCGGTTGGGCCTACGAAAAATAACGCACCGACCGTCGGACAGGGGTGGGGCCCACGAGCCCGGGAGAGGGATGGGTGACTCACCG
The DNA here is from genome assembly GCA_030180135.1 of Orychophragmus violaceus. Lineage (NCBI taxonomy): Eukaryota > Viridiplantae > Streptophyta > Magnoliopsida > Brassicales > Brassicaceae > Orychophragmus > Orychophragmus violaceus. The sequence continues at coordinate 62,928,452 of CM058236.1, read as the reverse complement.
GTAGGGGCGGACGGGGCTTTACACAATGAATGATCTGTTTTTGGTTTCTGTGAATGAGCGTGATTTCTTTCACCGAACCGTTGAATGTGGACGTGATTGGATCCCATCTTGGAGAAGGTGTGAGTTCGTGAAGCTAGCTTGTCTTTTCCGGAAGCGAACATAAACTTATCGACCAAACTTTGTCCACTGGGCGCAAGCTTTTCCTGGTGAGCTGACGATCTCTCTAAAGATATGGACTTATAGCTTGTGCTCGGTTTGACGAGCTTACTGCTTACTGCTTAGGACGACAAGCTGACGAAGACGAGCTAATTGTTTGATAAAAGATGGAGAACGAGCTTGCTTATAAGCTCGTTTTAGGAGCTTGCTTTCTTCAATCATGGAGTTGGAGCTTGGAGGTGGAGGTGTGAGCTGAGATAAGGCGTGCTTGAACTTACGAGCTAGTAAGCCATGTCAATAAGGTGACGAGCTTTGTATGACAGACTGACGAGCTCGGCTGCTCAAATGATGAGTGATGAACAGAGTCCGAGCTTTTGCTTGAACTGATGGGCAGAGAAGCCTGCTTTGACGAGCTCGGCCGAGGAAGGTGGGCTCATGAAGGCGAGCCAATGAACCGAGCTGACAAAGCGACGTGCTCGGGTTAGTGAGCTCGAGTTTTCTTGGAAGGACGAGCTGTTGAGTGTTGAGTTGATAATGTGACGAGACCAATGGCGGACCTAGGAAGGAAGATAGGGTTTCAAATGAACCCCCTTAAATTTTCATATAATTTAAATTGCACCACAAAACTGATAAAAAAAACTGTAAAAGAATATGTAATTTTGGTGATTGAACCCTCTAAACCAAAATTTGACCCTTTTTGAACCCGGTTAAAATGGCTCTTGGGTCCGCCACTGGACGAGACCACGAAGCCGAGTTAACGAGGACGAGAAGAAAAGATGAATGTGACGAGGTCACAAAGACGAGTTCGTATTTTCTTGGGGAGAAAGTAAAGGAGTGGGAGCTCGTCTCTTTTGCTAACGTGTACGAGATGATGATAGCTGATGATGACGAGTTCTTGATTTCCTCCTTTTTTCTATTCTTTGATCAGAGAGGATAAATCATAGTTAGCAATGTTTTAAACCTCATTTCTTCCAAGTAAAAGAGCTCGTAGTGTGAGCTCGTCACTCCCTTTTTTTTTTTTTTTTTGAGCATTCTCTTCCCCCTCCTTCTAGCGCTAATTGTTGATGCATGAAATCCAACAAGTTAATCGAACATAGACAATAGTCAATGTAAGATAGAGGTTCTGAGAATCCCATAGAATCTGTGCTAAGTGATGATAGGACAATTTGGTGTGTTCTCTGTTTTGTGGATGCACCTTGAGAAAGGCTGCCTACGTACTCTCAGAAGAGAGATCAAGCCATTCGTAGTTCATAACGATATCAAATTTAGTGAGCTCGTTAGGCGAGCTCGGGTGAACTTGTTAAGCGAGCTCGGGTGAGCTTGTCGTTGTGCTCGTCGAAGAGGTGAGCGTATCGTCGTGCTCAGGGGCGAGCTCGGGTGAGCTTGTCACTTGTGATCGTCGGAGAGGTGAGCGTGTCGTCGTGCTCAGGGACGAGCTCGGGTGAAAGTGTTAGGCGAGCTCAGGTGAGCGTGTTAGGCGAGCTCGGGTGAGCTTGTCAGGCGAGCTCGGGTGAGCTTGTCGCTGTGCTCGGGGTCATCTTTCTGCATGTTCTCCCAAATGTCTGTTTATGCTCTCTTCTCTCTAGAAAGCCTTCTCTCTCCTCCCAAAAATATTCCCTCTTTGTAATGAATGACTATTTACTATTTATAGCCACAATGTTTGAACCTATTTGGGCTGGGCTTTCATTAATCTTTATGGGCCAATCTTTATTTGTGTTGAGTTATTAAAGGGGTGCTAATCCCTGGTATAACAATCGAGACATCAAAGATCCGAATCTCCTCATAAACTCCGCCAAAAACTTTAAGCTTGCTGATTTCGGAGTGAGCTGGAGCTTGGCGCAGACCATGGATCCTTGCAATTCGTCTGTAGGAACCATCGCTTACCTGAATCCTGAGAGGATTAACACAGATTTGAATCAAGGACAGTACGATGGTTACGCTGGAGACATTTGGAGCTTAGGTGTTAGCATATTTTGTTCTTCTTGTGGAGGTTTCCTTTCCCTGTGAGCAGGCAAGGGGATTGGCTAAACCTCATGTGTGCCATTTGTATGTCGCAGCCGCCAGAAGCTCCTCCTGGTGGTAAGAAGATCAAAACTTCCGATTTAAGGTTGCATTAATGATCTATTTTCGGGGTTTTTGGTCTCACATAATTGTAGGGACAAGAGCAACACTCCATCTGGGTTTACTTTGAAGTTAATAAAAAATATTCAGATTATTGGTTACGATAGGTTGATGGAAGTTAAAATTTCGTGAATATGTTTAGTTTGATTCCATTGTAACTTCATATGCATACTAGAGTCTGACCACTTTACTTGGCCTACTGAACTAAACAATTGAGGTAAACATGTATGTTGATTTGATGATGTGGAATTCAAAAACTACAAAACAAGGCTTGCTCATGGAGGCATTCCAAAGGAGGTAAATGACTCTTTGTTATGAACAAAGATCGGAACTATGAAATCAAAAGAAACTGAATGAGTAATTGTAATTCGATCACCAAATCAGAATTACAATAGCTACAGATGACTCCAATCACCTGAGCAAATCGATCACAAGATCGCCAAACAAGCAGAGCTCAGCTCACACTCTCTCAAAGTGTTACAAAATGCGAGATAAGAAACTCAAATGTTCAACAACTCAGTATTTAAACATTCAACTGTATTAACAGAAAAGCCTCCCTTCGAGCCAGAGTCTCTCAGCTACGGCTCTTTCCTTCTTAGTCAACACTCGTAGTTGACTCTTTAGTTTTATCTCCTTTGAGCTTCCTTCGGAAATACGCTTGCCGTGGCATATCAATACCCGCCGCAATAAGACGAAGCTTGTCCTCAAGTTCGAACTCTGGAAATTGGGACTTCACATCGGTCGCCAACAGCCAAGAACATTCATGCATTGGCAGTCCTTTCCACTCCACCAAGACTTCCAACTGACCTGAGCTATTGTAACGAGTCTCCAAAATGTGTTCTGGCATCAACACAAACTGACCAACGTCCGTGAATGAATCAGGCAACAGCGTAGGTTGCAACTTAGAACCCAATGCAGGTCTTAGTTGCGATACATGAAATACCGAATGAATTTTAGCTTCAGCCGGAAGCTTCAAACGGTAGGCAGCCTTTCCCACCTTTTCTAACACCTCATAAGGACCGTAAAATCGAGCTGCTAACTTTTGGCAAATCCTCCTTGTTACCGAGTGTTGCCTATACGGTCTCAGTTTCAAAAACACCATATCACCAACTTCAAAGCTTACATCCCTCCTATGCTTATTGGCTGCTACTGTCATCCGAGACTGTGCACGAGTCAAAGAACTCATGATCTCCTGTAACATCAGATCCCTTTCCTGCAACATCTTCTCCAATTCAAAGTTGTTAGTAGAACCTTCTTCAAAACGTATCAAAGGCGGAGGGTCTCTTCCATACACTACCCTAAATGGAGTAGCATTCAATGCCGTATGGAAAGAAGTATTGTAAGAGTATTCCGCCCAAGCTAAGTACTTTGCCCACGTCTTTGGGTGAGTCGAGGCATAGCATCGTAGATATGTTTCTAAGCAACGATTTAAGACCTCGGTTTGGCCATCCGTTTGTGGATGAAAAGCAGAACTGTACTTCAAATGTGTCCCAGCCAGCTTAAAAGCCTCTTTCCAAAATTTACTCAAGAAAACACTATCCCTGTCGGACACTATTGTCGCCGGATATCCATGTAATCTTACAATCTCCTGCACAAACTTCTTGGCCACATCCTCCGCCGTAAATGGATGTTTCAACCCGATAAAGTGGCCATACTTACTTAACCTATCCACCACAACAAAAATCACATTAACTCCCGTTGATGATGGTAAACCTTCCACAAAATCCATGCTAATATCCTCCCATATCTGAGAAGGAATTGGCAGTGGCTGTAAGAGACCTGCAGGTGACAAAGTAGAATACTTATGGGTCTGACACACCACACACTCAGCGACATACTGCTGGATCCGAGCTTTCATGTTCTTCCAATGAAACTGTTGTTGGATCCTTTTCAATGTCCTCAACACCCCATTATGACCACCCGTTAAGCTATCGTGATACTCATGTAGGATCAATGGTATATAAGCTGAATCTGTCCCAATCATCAACCTGTTCTTGTACCAAATTCTGTCATTGACCAATGTATAACCTTTCTTCACTACTTCTCCACTTTCAATCTGTTGTTTAAGCTTCTGCAACACAGGATCTTGCTCTACCTCTGCTAATAGATCTTGTAACTGTATCACTTGAGGAACTGTTAATGCCAACAATTTAGCATGTGTTTCTTCCAACTCCGGGGCTAACATTCGAGAGAGCCCATCCGCAGCTTTATTCTCACTTCCGGGTTTATAGATGATGTCAAACTGATATCCCAGTAATCTTGTTAACCATTTCTGATATTCCAACGATACTTCCCGTTGCTCTAACAAAAATTTGAGGCTCTTCTGATCTGTATGAACCACAAACTTTCTCCCAATCAAATAGTGCTTCCATTTATGAACGGAATACACTACAGCCATCAATTCTCGTTCGTAAATTGGTTTCAACTGTTCTCTAGGGGTTAATCCACAACTGAAATATGCTATCGGCCTCTTTTGTTGCATGAGAACTCCTCCCAATCCGAAACCAGATGCATCTGTTTCCACAATAAACAGTTCTGAAAAATCAGGTAACGCTAACACCGGTGCAGTGCACATTGCTTGTTTGAGGTCATCAAATGCTTTCTGAGCCACAGAAGACCAACTAAACTTGTCTTTCTTCAGAAGTAATGTTAACGGCCGAGCAATGACGCCATATCCCTGTACAAACCGCCGGTAATAGCCAGTTAGACCGAGAAAACCCCTCAACTGTTTAACTGTTTTAGGAGTAGGCCAATGTCTCATTGCTTCAGTTTTACTTGGATCAGTGGCAACGCCCTCCTCTGAAATAATGTGTCCAAGATAATCCACCTGATTTTGACTGAACAAACACTTCTTCTTGTTTGCGTATAGCTTGTTATCCGAGAACACTTTCAACACCAAGCTTAAATGTTCCACATGTTCTTCGACTGAGGGGCTGTATATTAATATGTCATCGAAGAAAACTAGAACAAACTTGCGAAGGAAAGGACGGAATAGATCATTCATTAAAGCTTGAAAGGTGGCTGGTGCATTGGTCAAGCCAAAAGGCATGACCAAGAACTCATAATGCCCTTCATGTGTACGAAAAGCAGTCTTCTCAATATCATTCTCTGCCATTCGTATCTGATGATATCCCGACCTTAAATCCAACTTTGAAAAGACCCTTGCGCCATGCAGTTCATCCAATAGCTGATCGATGACTGGTATTAGATACTTGTCTGGTACCGTTGCTCTGTTCAAAGCTCTGTAGTCAACACAGAAGCGCATGGAGTTGTCCTTCTTTTTCACCAATAACACTGGACTGGAGAAAGGACTTTTGCTTGGTCGAATGGTTCCATTTGCTAACATATCTGCCACCATTTGTTCCATCACTTCTTTGCTCGCATGGGGATAACGATATGGTCTTACTGATATTGATGTTACACCTGGTAACAAATGAATCGAATGCTCATTCCCACGAATAGGAGGTAGTTCAGTTGGTATGGCAAAAATATGCTCATACTGATGTAAAACTTCTGCTACCGCTGGAGGAACCGTAACCAGTTGCTGCAGTGTAACTGTGTTATTCCCAAATTCCAGTGGAACACCTCTACTTTTAACCGTTGTAATCTTTGTCATTGACTTCAGCGAGAATGTTGGAATATGTAGCTCAGAATCACCCTTTAGAGATACCATCTTGCCATTATGTTGAAACACGAATTCATGTAGCTCCCAATCCACCATGCATTTACCCAATGTTCTCAACCACTGGATCCCAAGAATCACATCTGCTCCACCCAGATCCAATGTGATGAAATCAGTCTTGAATGCTAATCCTTGAACAACAAACTCCACACCGGGACATACTCCCTGTCCTTCTACTTTTACACCTGTTCCCAACAGTACTTCCAAACCATCTGTCTTAAGCATCTTCAGTTTAGATCTTTCAACAATATTTGGTGCCACAAAGTTGTGGGTAGCCCCACTGTCCAACATAATCACCACTTCACTCTTCCCAAACTTTCCTTTCATCTTAGTAGTTGTTGGTGTGTCTACTCCCAAAAACGCATTTAATGATAATGTCATTAACTGCTGTTGTTCAAGACAACTTTCCTCTTCCATTGTTTCTTCACCAATTGCCTCTAAAATCTCCATTGCTATTCCCTCTACCACCGTAAGTACTTGTAATGTCTTGTTGGGACAGTCATGTGTTGGAGATTACTTTTCAGGACATTTAAAACATAACCCCAATCGCTTCCTTTCATTGATTTGCTCTTTAGTGTAAGTTTGCTTTGGCCGAGCTTGTTGTTGCACGCCCACTGTTTTGTTCTGAACTGTATTAGTTTCAGTGTTTCCCACTTTTGGACCAAACCTCACGGTCCCTTTGTCTCCTGGATTATACGGTTTACGCCATCCGCTACTATTGACGTTCTTCTTTGTCATATCCTGACCAGCTGAACTCAGTAATTGACAGAACGCACTTGATTCCATTTTGATCACAGCCTGTTTATGTTGCTTAATTCCTTGTGGTTCTTTAAGCTTGATCACCTCTTGCATCTCAGGTTTGAGGCCATTATAGAATACATCCACCAAATTCTGCTCTTCCACATTCGTGACTATAGAAGTCAACTCTTCAAATTCATTGATATATTCATTAATGGTTCCGGTTTGTTTGATGCCAAATAATCTTTTTCCCGGTTCTTCCTCCATACTAACACTGAAACGATCAACCATTCTTCTTTTGAACTGTGGCCAGTCTGTAAACGGATCAGTCTCCATCTCACTATTGAACCAATTCAACACTGGTCCCACAAAACTCAATGATATCAGCTGTAACTGATCATCTCCCACATAGTTTCCCAATCGGAAATATCTTTCCACTCTAGAAATCCAGCTGAAAGGGTGAGTACCATCAAACACAGGCAAGTCCACTTTCTTTAACAGGTTATTACGAGTTACTAACGCATCAGCCACAGATCGATAACCTAACTGTGAACCACTTCCAGTTTGTTCTTGAGTAGGTGAATGTACCTGAAATGGATCCGAGGATGAATCTATTGGTTTCTTGCCCTGAGCCTTCTCTTCGTAATACGCTTGATCCAATCGTTTCAGGACCTGTTGTAATCCATGTTCAATCGCTGTCAATCTTCCTTCGGATGCCTTGTACTCCTTCGTCAATTTTTCCCATCCAAGGTGGATGAAATTGACCTGCTCCGATAGATCTCCCATAGATCCTTTGAGCTCCGATAATTGTTGCTCAGGACTAGTTATCGACCCCATTGCACTCGATAAGTAAGACTAGTTCGTACGAAGAGGATGAACACCGGAATCGGTTAAAGATGCGTCGAGAAATTCTTCAACGCCTTCAAGAATGACCGGAATCTTTAGCCAATTCGTTATGTGAACACCGCAAATCTATCGATCAATCGCAAGCTTCGTCGAAATTCGTCAATGATTCCACTCCGCCTCCCAAATCACCGGAATCTTCGACAGTTGCTTCGCGTGAATCAATCGAACCAGTCACCGCACCAATTTGTTATGAACAAAGATCGGAACTATGAAATCAAAAGAAACTGAATGAGTAATTGTAATTCGATCACCAAATCAGAATTACAATAGCTACAGATGACTCCAATCACCTGAGCAAATCGATCACAAGATCGCCAAACAAGCAGAGCTCAGCTCACACTCTCTCAAAGTTTTACAAAATGCGAGATAAGAAACTCAAATGTTCAACAACTCAGTATTTAAACATTCAACTGTATTAACAGAAAAGCCTCCCTTCGAGCCAGAGTCTCTCAGCTACGGCTCTTTCCTTCTTAGTCAACACTCGTAGTTGACTCTTTAGTTTTATCTCCTTTGAGCTTCCTTCGGAAATACGCTTGCCGTGGCATATCACTCTTTTTCGTCATCAGTTCTAAGAGTTGACTAAACTGTCACAAAAATATTGGTGCTCGCATCTTTGAATTGTGACATTTGTGTGCCTGATTTCCTGGGCCCGATTGTATTTATCTCTTCATCAGATGACATAAATATGCATATGATAACATCTTATAAAACCTTATATTTCGTAACAAAAAACCTCATGTCAGATTTTATGTGTATTACGATATGATTGTCTTTCCTAGCTTCTTTGTAGAACCTATGCCAATCTTCATCGCTCATTTAGTTTTTCCATATTCCATACATGATTGGTGGTCTTAGAGGGAAGCAGAGGAACATGAAGCAAATGGTGAACATAACCTGGCCGAAGCAACAAAGAACGCAATGCTTGGTAATGGTGTCGATCTACATAGCGAAATGAAGTTGTCGATTTGCAGAGACATGTAGAAAGAGTTAAACAGAGCAGTGAGGAAGGTTTCATGGCAAGATCCAGTGGCTTTAAGTGTTTGAGGTTTTATAAGTAAGAATATCAACTCCTTGGCCCAAAAAAAGGAAAAGAATATCATTTTTGAAATATTTGTTTTAAATCTTATTGAAAAATTGTAGATAGAGTTACTTGACTAAAAATTTACAAGAATCTTGAGTGGGAGGAGAGTAAAACATGTTACTAAATATTCGTTCCTACATGCTTTACTATAACAAAATTTGGCAGCTTCGTAAAACAAAAACAAAAAAACTAAAAGCACTTACAAAAAAATCCGCAGCCAAAGTCTAAACAAGAATGGGAGAAACTTATTTTTGTGCATCGGTCTCCCAAAGTCTTACAAAATATTTCCAAACATATGTCATGTTGACCTCCTAAAAACAGGAGACAGAGATATAACCATAACCTAAGTAGTAACATATTCTAAAAACAAAATCAACGCAAAGGAGAATTAAAAAACCAGACAATTACAGATCTAAAACTTAAAGTAAATAAACACCATCCCTCCTCCGCTAATATCCCAGTATACCAAATTACCCACTATTACTCAATACCATTTATATTTATTGTATTGCACTAATGGCTTCTGCTTCAGTCACCACGGTAAGTTGCTAAAACACTTCCAACAGACCTTTAGGGTGATTATATCAATACTATTAAAAAATTAGAGTGATTAAGAAATTAACCTTTATGACATCTGTTATTTACAATTTGTGCCATTGCATATTAATGATTTAATTAAATTTCATTAAAGATAATTAGGGAATATAACATTATCTCTACAATCCATGTTTCCAAACAAGATAATTATTAAACATGTAGCCAAACAACCAAAATATAATGAATCATACTTTTCTAATTAATTAAAATTGAAACAAATGTATATACAATCATTAAACTATTAAATCAATTGATAAATAAAATTAAATAACTTATATATCAACTATTTTATATATATATAAGTTAATATTCTATAATTTATGATTTAATTCAAAATATATTTATAATATATTCTAATATCTTCTTTATTTTTGTTTCAAAAAAAATAAAATATATATATACATATTACGATTGATGTTTTTATGATTGCACTTTTTAGCGGGTTCTTCCATCAAATTACAAAATATTTAAATCATTGAATGGGTTGAAAAATAAATTAGCCAATTTCGATTATAAATTTTCTATAAAAATCTCCGCATGAGTTTAATATATATATATATATATATATATTAAATAATTTCAGTTGATATATTTTAAACTTAATAAAAATATTAAAATTATTCCATATTTATATTATTCAAATATTTGAGGCACCAAATTATATTTTATGTTTGAATGATGTTTTTTAACGGGTTGTTCAATCAAATTTGAAAATTATATATACCACAACAACATGTGTTAAATATATATATATATATATATAAACGGATTTTTTGTTTCTACTTTCGTAAATATTTAATTATTAAATATAAATCATAATAATTTTTTATAATTATCTATTGTTTTATAAAATAATATTTTAGATAAATGCAATAAAATTAAACTTATACCACATAACTTTTACAATGTTTGTTTTCACACACACACATATATATATATATATATATATATATATATATATATATTTTTTCAAACCATGATCTTACGATACAACACATATTAAAATATATAATGCGAAATCGTTATTTTAATATCTCTTCCCAAATAACACACAATTCATTTCTAAAATAATCTAAATTATTAACTCACTTTTATAATACGGATTAAACAATTATAATCAAAATTAGATTACTTAATTAAAAATCTAAATTACTATGAATAAAATAAACAAAAATTAAAAATTATAAAGAAAATAAACCCGCGCTTTCTAAGCGCGGGTCAAAATCTAGTTTGTTTATAAAACACTATCATATAGGATCCCACGGTTATCAGAACACAATCATATAGGATCCCCACCGTTATAAGGTTTTTGCTCAAGCTTGAACCTATTTCAAATACATAGCACACAACTCAATCACAATCTCTTCAAATATCACTCCTGATGGATCATATCAAAAGGAGAAAACAGATCTTTACCACAAGCAACCACAAAGAATTTATCATTGCAACCAAACATCATGCAACACATTTGAAGCTCTCACGAATGAAATATATAGAAAATGTAAAATCAGAAAGCAGCCATGTGAAGCAAAACACAGAAACTAAACCCATTTGCATCTCTTTCTTTAATTTCTTTTGCCCAGCCTCTGATTAAACAATTTGATATCATCCATTTATCTCACCTTTTCTTATTTCTGTTCCTCTTTCGGTCCTAAAACAAAAATGAGCTTCTGAGTGTCTCAACTACCTTACCCCAAGTTGTAAGGCTTAACTGCAGTTTCTGGATCCGTAAGGTAAGGTGATTCGGAAAGCGCGAGTCGGTGATGTTGCTCTAATGGAAAGGATGCAAAGCATACTTTCTCTGCAACAAATAGATGCCAGTGAAGTTGCGAGCAACTTCAATCCCAAGGAAAAATTTCAGCATACCCAAATCTTTCATATAGAAGCAAGATGACAAATAATTCTTGAAGCTTTGTATCGCAGCAGAGTTATTACCCGAAATTACCAAGTCGTCGACATACACACGAACCTGCAAGGTAGTACCGTTCTTGTTATATGTGAAAAGAGAGTAGTCTAACCGTGACTGTTGAAAACCGTAAGAGAGAAGGGCTGTTGACAGTTTCGCAAACCAGCACCGTGGTGCTTGCTTCAGTCCGTAGAGAGATTTATTGAGTCGACAAACCGTATTGGGACCCTTCGATTCAAAACCTTGCAGAAGCTTCATATATACCTCTTCCTCCAAATCCCCATGTAAGAAGGCGTTATGTACATCCATTTGATGGAGTTCATAACCTTTAGCAGCCGACACAGGTAACAAGAATCGTACCGTATCCATTTTTACAACAGGTGCGAATGTTTCCCCATAGTCAACGCCCTCTTTTTGTTGGTTTCCCAAGACAACAAGACGAGCTTTATATCGTTCAAGAGTTCCATCCGATCGATACTTCCGTTTATAAACCCACTTGTTCCCGACAGCAACCTTTCCTGGTGGCAAAGTAGTTAAAGTCCATGTCTTATTAGTTTCGAGAGCTCCAATCTCCATTTGCATAGCTTTTCTCCAGTCATCATGACGAGCAGCCTGTCGATAAGTGCGTGGTTCAGACATAGAGGTTATAACCACCATATAAGCTTTATGTGAAGAGCTAAAGCGATCAGAGTTGACATAATCTTCAGTGGGATAAACTGATGCGCTGTTGGAGGATTCAATTCTCTTAACAGTATTGACCACATAGTTCTTGAGCGTGACAGGAGGTATTTTCCGACGATGTCCTCTGCCCAGAACCTCATCTTCTTCTACAGTGGGCACAGACGGAGAACAATCAGGCGCAGACTCGGCTGTAGTTGTCACGGACTCAGTCGGAGCAGACACATAACCAGTATTTTGCGCAGGCTGAGAAACCGGAGGCACAACAATATCAAGAACCACATGAGTATTAATGATGGCTGTAGGTGCAACGTCAAGAGGGGAACCATTCTCATCATTAATCTCATGATAAGTGAATGTAGGAGAGTCTGGTACAAAAGTTCCATCGTCTAATTTTTGCAACTCTTGAAATGGGAAGGTTGTTTCCGTGAAGACAACGTCACGAGAGACAAAAAAATTCCTTCCGTTGTAAGTCATATAACTTCCATCCTTTCTGAGCATGCGGATAACCTACAAAGACCGCGCGCCGTGATCGTGAAGCAAATTTATCACCATCAGTGTGTTGATTATGAGCATAACACAAAGAACCAAACACTCGCAAATGACCATGCGACGGAGGTTCACGATAAAGCTTTTCGTATGGTGTTTCTCCTCTTAAAACTACACTTGGAGTGCGATTTATCAAATATGCGGCGGTGAGAATACATTCCCCCCAAAACTTGATGGGAAGATGTGATTGGAACCGCAATGCCCGCGCCACATTGAGTATATGGCGATGTTTCCTTTCCACTCGACCATTTTGTTGTGGTGTTCCCACACACGAAGTCTCGTGATGTATGCCATGTTGGAGAAAGTAATCCTTCATACATACGAACTCACTGCCGTTGTCGCTTCGAACAATTTTAACCAAGGCCTGAAATTGTCTCTCTACAAGCGCGACAAAGTTTCTGAGATGAGTTTGTGTTTCTCGCTTTTCTTTCATCAAGTAAACCCATAATCCACGAGAATAATCATCAACGATTTTCAAGAAATAGCGAGAACCAGATAACGACGGAGTACGATACGGACCCCATACATCACAATGTATCATATCAAAAACTGCCTTTGTTTTATTCTCACTAAGAGGAAAGCTTGTCGAGTTTGCTTTGCGTGGAGACAAGTATCACACGCCTTACTAAAGAAATCACTAGAACTTGAAAGATCAAAACAAGAAATAGATTGCAATGCTTTAGCGGAGAGATGCCCCAATCTCATATGCCACAACTCCGCTGAGTCCATCACTCTCGTAGTAATCGCTGCAACTGCCTCCATACTCCGAAAGTGAAACTCTCCGCGCTCTCGTTTACCAACTCCAATCACCGTCCTCGTAATACGGTCCTGAAGAACAAGGAAGTGATTAGCAAGTTGAGCAACACATCCATTTTCATCCATCAACTGACCAACTGAAATCAAAAAATCAAATCAGACTTCATTCCATCAACGAAAAACACTGATCTCATAATCAAACCAGAACCCAAAAACACAGTTCCTTCATGCACATAAACTCTTTGTCGACCATTAGCCAATATGATCATAACATGAGCAATATTTCGAACATCCGTCAAAGAATCAAATTTTCCAGTCATATGGTGCGTTGTACCTGTATCTAAAATCCAAGAAGGATTAGAAGAAGAAGAAGAATAAGACATACCGGTGAGAGTTTCAGGTGATGCACTCGTACTTGCGCCACCAGAAACACCATTCAAATCAGCATTCAACAGCCTTTTTACGGACTGCCATTGTTCATCAGAAAGTCCAGTAACAGCATCACGGTCTCCATCAGTGAACACACGTTTTGCTTGAGCTGTGGAGACTGAATTTCCTGTTTGAACATCAGTTGCGTTAACGAAACTTTCACGGCCACCATTGTTGTACACAGATTGTGACTGTGATTGTCCTCCACGATTAAAAGAATTACTTCTGCCTCTACCACGAGTCGAATTCAGAACAGTTTTTGGTCTCTCTCCCCACCACTCGGGATATCCATGATATGCAAAACAGTTTTCTGGATTGTGTCCAGACCGATTGCAGTGTTTACAAACTCCCACACTGTTGCGATCACCAGTCCGTGCCATGGTCCTAGCTTGAGCCGAGAAAGCTGTGACTTTCGCTTTGTCTTCACGAGAACTAGAGTTTCTCTGAAGGTCTTCCTCCTGACGCACGATACTGTACGCCTCTTCTAGACTAGGGAATGGAACGTGAGAGGTGATATTTGACCGCACTGTTCCGAACAATTTTGAATCAAAACCGTACAAGAACTGCTGGACTTTTCATCTTCTCTGTCCTTCTCTTGCAAATCGTTCAGATTGCAAGTGCAGTGTCCGCCCACACAGACTCGAAGTGGACAATAGGCTTCAACAGTATCCGAAATCTTATTCAGTTTCCCATAGTATGCCTCCACAGTAAGCCCATCTTGTTTACAATTCGCCAAATCTGCCTTGATTTGCTGCGTTTTTGGTCCGCTGCTCACCGCATATCTTTTACGAATATGTTCCCACAGATCTCGTGCATTCTCGCGGTGCGACAGATTAGACCGGACGTCTTAGTGGATTGTCATTTTAATCCACGACACAATCAAAGCATTCACCGTATGCCAGTCTTCATAATCTTGTGAAGTCGGAGGTGGTTTTGTGATCGTACCATCAAGAAACCCAAATTTCTTCCGAGATGTAATCGTCGTTTTGAAGCTGCACGCCAAATCATCATAGTTATTGCCCTTGAGAAGAGGATGCGAGATTACCGCACCAGGATTATCAGCAGAGTGTAAGTCATACGGCGAGATAGTTCGCCGCAAAGGTTGATTCGTCGCCGGATCTGTCATCTCCGGTTAAGAACGGACAAGAAAAGAAATATGTTTAGAGTAGATTTCAGAGATGTAATGGCTCTGATACCATGATAAAAGAGACAAAGATAAAAGACTGCAGAGAATGTTTTTCTGTGTATTCCCAAAAGATGTTACAAGCTGTACATATACAAAAGAGAATGTAACCTACTTTCCTAAGTTGGAGGAAGAGAGAATATGTACAAATCAATGCAATTACAATCGTATCAATCATGTTCCTAATACAAGTTTTATCAAAAAAGTTTGAAAAAGATGCAACAGAGCGTTAAATAGGATTCCACCCCTATTGTAAAGACCTAAACCTCACTCATATTTTTTTTTGCGGATGATCGATTAATATTTGCAAATGGGAAGAAAAGGTCAATTGAAGTCATACTAGAAGTGGTTTAAGATTTTTCTGAGGTTTCTTGTTTAAGGATACGTTTAGAAAAGTCTAACATGTACATCGCATGATTTCAAAATGAGGACCAAGAAGAAATCCTAGAACAATTTCCATTAAGTACAAGGTCACTTCCGGTACGTTATTTGAGGTTATCTTTAATGACAAAAAATATGAACATAATTGATTATACTTGATAGGTCAAGAATTATCCCTATTCTAACTGCAAGTGCACATATATGCAATTGTAGTACAAAGGGTATCCAATCCACAGAGACTCTAGTTTCAAGCGATAGATTGTATGCGGTCGAATTAAGCTAAGGAGGATGGGTGAAAGCAATAAAGAGAAAGTAAGTAAGCGAATGAAGTGATGTGAATGTAAACAATTAGCGAAGCGTCAAGTTTTGGGAAGTTCTTAGGAAACCAGGGTATCATATAACAAACAATCAGGATTCAATCTATTAGCGTTCTTAAACTAGAATCACAGAAGTAAAACTAACCAGCTCTCGCTGCGATAATTATCTATGTCTAACAACCTAGAAAATCAACTCTCGTTGCGAATCCTAGAGTTCTAAACATGCATTAATGCCAAGTTCGTTCGTTCACAAATCCTCTAGACCAAATCTCTTTGCGAATAGATAAATTGCTCACCTAAATCCTTTCTAGCTAATTAACCAACTCTCGTTGTGAAAATCAACCTAATATCAGTAATCTAAATGGTCAGTTCAGATTAAGCGTTAAGAACGATTTAGATGAAGAACTAGATGATGAATCCAAATTAATCAATTACTCTAACATTCCTTGAAATCCTTAACGAGAATCCATAACCTAACAAGAGATCTACTCAGACATATCAATCATCACAAAAGACATAATCGAAATAGATATCATATATAAATCCAAAAGAGTAAGAACCGGGGTTCGAAATCTCCTCTCTCTCGGGAACAAGACCAGCCCCAAATCTCCTAATCTCTCTAGAACAAAACTCAGAATAAAACCTCGCCTAATAAGTGGCTGTAAAACCTAATTAATAGCTAAAACACGTTTTGGGCCTTTTTGTAAACATGGGAAACTTCTGGGTAAACTTTGCAAATCTCTAAAAGCTGTATTTTTGACGCGCAAGAATTTCGTCCTTTAGTGGCGTCGGGCGACACCACTTCAGCGTCGGGCGACACTCAGTTCAGAAGCACCCAGTGAACTCTGTGAAATCCATGTATGCTGCAGAATCACTCCAAAAGCTTCAGAATCTCCAGATAAGCTCCAAACGTACCTGAACCTATAAAAGACTCGATAGACTCCAAAATTCAAGGCTAAAGACTCAATATATACATTTATATCATGGTTGAAAACCTAGAAAAACCATGATATATCAATACTTATTTGATTGACAAGATACAAACTCGTACTAGCTTTTGGACTGTCGATATCTCTCCTTTGCGGGTAGACTTCAACTAATTAGGTAACTGATGCACAATCTTACAAATTTTTGGATCTCAACTTTCAGATTTCCAAAACAAGTTATGTGTGGCATTCTTGTGCCAGGGCCATATTTTTACAAATCCCTTTAGAATTATATATATACAATTTGTCTAATATATTTATGTTTATAATATTTCAATAATTTTAGTTTTGTGTTTGTTGTTTAAAGACAATTTTTTACGTTTTTTATCTTTATATAAGTTCTGAAATTAATTATGTAATTTTAATTTAAGATAAATTATGTTGTTATATCTTCTAATTTATTATATGTTTTTATTGAATTTGTAACGTTTATTTAATTAGATGACTAGTTATTTATAAAGGACCTTTACAAATAAATAACTAGTAACTGATACATTAATATAATTATATGCAAGTGTACAATTAAAATATATATATGTTTAGAAAGAAAATAAAATGAAATAAAAACTAAAGGTTTGTTTTATAAATACATACTAATATACTTTAAGTTTGGAATAAACTGTTTGGTTTTCTATTTTAAAATATTTTGTTCGAAAAATCGTTAGGCGCTAGTCATGCGCTGATGTTGGACCTAGTACCTAGCAGAAAAATTACAGATTTAGCGGAAATTAATCGGAGCGGAATTTTAAAACTTTTATTTATAAAAGCAGATATATATATATATATATATAATACTTATGTGCTATATTAATAATAATTTGATGCAGCCCACTTGGTAAAGAGTATTTATATGGCGAAGAGAGACTGTGTTTGACCCTTGTAAAACTCAAATGTCCTGATTATTATACTTTTATCTATTTGGAGCTTGTCTTCTTACCCATCTGGAAAAAGTGTTTGAATTAAGGGTGCTCATAGAACCATTTTCTCGAGAGTGTCTTATATGGTCTTCACGGCTTTAGCGATATAACACTTAGACGTGAGCTTTATTGTCTTGACATAGTCAGTGGGAGGGAAACACATCTTTGTAGGCTGCATTGATTCGGCTTCATTCTCTAAATTCTGCACACACAAAAAGTTCGACCAAGTATTACCAAGTTGTGCGATAAAGTTCTACTAAGTTTTACCAAGTTCACATCAAGTTTCACTAAGTTTTACCAAGTTTCACATCAAAGTTCTTATGTGTTTCCACCCCCCCTTTAAGACCCCAAAAAATTGACAAATTCCCTTTTCTTAGGAACACGTGCGAGATAACGAAAACAAAAAAATTTCGCTAAGTTTTACCAAGTTTCCCATGAAAGTTCCACTAAGTTTTACCAAGTTTCACATCAAGTTTCTCTAAGTTTTACCAAGTTTCACATCAAGTTTCACTAAGTTTTACCAAGTTTCGCATCAAAGTTTAACTAATTCGTACCAAGTTTTGCATACAAGTTTCACTAAATTTTACCAAGTTTTCCGCCCATTCCAAACCATATCAAATCCTACTAAGTTTTACACATCCGAATTGTGAGATCTCAACTCGGTCTATCTAAAGATAGAAAGAGTTTTAGGGTTTGTAAATTAGGGATTCTAAAAGAAGGATTTAAGAACGCGGTGAGATTTGGGAATTTAGGGTTTAAAGCCGGTGTTTCCGAGGTGGAAGCCGGTAAAGAATGTTATGAAAGTCGCCGGAGAGATTTTAGGTCAAATATCGCTCTAAAGTCTCTCAAGCCGAAAATATTAAGAAAAGCGTGTTCATTGAATGAATATCGAGTTCCCTTATATAGGGTTACAAGTCGGTTTACATGAAAAAGGAAAATAAGATAGAAACAGAATATTTCCTAGAATATCGCCTTTATCGTTAGGTAGAATATTTCCCTTCTTTTCCGACTTTGATGCGCGGCGCCTTTCATTCAACACCATCCTAACCCTAATGTAAGTCGGTTATCCGAGTTCGGTTTAACCTAGGTTTTACCGCCTTGGGCTTTGATACCGACTTTCCATTCTGGGCCGACCTAAACTCATGAATAGGCCTTTTTAGGAAAGTGCTAACCTTGGCTCTAACAATAAGCCCCCCCCCAGTGTGGCGGATTGTACTCAAGTCGCCAGTACGAGGAGTTAACTTATGGTTTATGATTATGAGTTTATAGGCCCATTTCCCTTATTACTTCTGGTAAGGCCCATCTTTTATTGAACTTTGCCTAATCCGATAATTTGATCTAAACCGGGGAAGATCAGATGGAACCGGAATTGATTCTTGGTTCAATTGGTCGGATAGGTGCGAAACTCGAAGCGTCACCTAGGTAATTATTACCTTGAGTCCTGTGCCGTCATTTTCAGCATAAATAGCCCCTTCTCACTTCTCATTTTCTTCATTCTGCCCGAGTGAAGAGTTTTGAAAGGTAATTTCTTCTCTCCACCGTATTTATTTTCCGGTTACCTTTCCGCCGTCGCTCCTCCTTAGGTTTCTAGGTTGTTTAGATCAAACCTCGTTCGTTGTTTTGTGTTCTTCGTTTGTTCTTCATCAATTATGTCTTTGATCCGTTGCTCGGGAAGTAAAGATAAGGAAGTCGTTCCCGTGTCTTCTGGTTCTTCAAGTCGTCACAATACTTCATCCAGTTCGTCATCTGCTACCACGTCCTCTGATTTGAGAGATCATCCCGGCTATCGCGCAGCTGAAGAATTCATTTATCGTCGAGAGCTTTCACTTCAGCCGGGTGACGCAGAAGGCTCTGGTCAGGGTGAACCTCTTATTTCGCAGCTTCGGGATTCGGATCCAGAAGGTTCTGACGAAGATGTAGATATAGAGGGGATTGACTCTGATGATGGTGATGCCGGCACCGATACTTATTTTCCTCAGATGTTTGACAATGTCTTCGAAACTCGGTCGGATGAGAAGTCGATAACCTCTACGCTTCAGGGATGTGGAGCAGATCCGAGAATCAGCTTTATTGTTCCCGGTAAGCTTGACCGTCCCTGGAATCCTCCGCCGGGCTATCTGACTTTGTATGAGTCGTATTTTATTAACACCGATACTGGGGGAAGCCGCTGTTGGTTCCCGCTTCCCGACCTGCTGATATCCTACTGCCATCGCCGGGAAATTGCCATTTCTCAGTTATCGGCTGTCGCGGTTCGCCATATGGTTGGCCTTCTTGTGCTTGGTGCCGAGATCGACGTGACAATCACCGTTGGTTTCTTTGAAGAAGCTACCTCAATCAATCGGATGTCGAAGACCAGTCCAGGTTGCTTTGCAGTTAGGATGAAGAGTGGTCATCGAGTGGTGACTGACGCGCCTAGCAAGATTAACAACTGGCAGCGGCATTACTTTTACGTCGAGATGTCTCCCTTGGTTGTTCCTGACGATCTTAGAGAACTTATCCGATCGTCATGGAATACGAAATTTGGTAGATATCGTTCTGATCTTGCCGATATGAACGTGGATGATTTACTCAATTCCGTTTTGTTTTTGCAGTGCATCATCCATTTCTCAAGCCGTTCCCCGATCACTTCTTTCAGATTCTTCAAAAGATCCAATCCCTCGGTCTCCGTAAGTGGTCAGATTTCTCTCGAGATCGGATCGGCAAGTCTCTCCCTCGAATCTCCAAAGGTACTCTTATGTCGATATTTTGATACTATTGGAGTCAGTTTACTGATTCTTTTTCTCTTTTCCTTGTTCCTTTAGTGAAGTGGAATACCAAGACGAAGCTTACACCGGAACAGCTTGTTAAACCGAGGAGGATGGGTAAAGTGAAAAGAATCGAATCAGTCGACTATTCGAAGAAAATCTCGTCTAAATCTTCGTCCCCTGTCAAACCGGTGAAGGAGAAAAACGTATCTGTATCGTCTCAAGGCGGAAGTCATCTGGCTGATGCCGGGGATAAGTCGATCATTTCTCAGGTTGCGGCGACTATCCAACCGGAGGCGACGGTCCCATCTACCAAACTTCCTCCAAAGGTCCCATCCAGGAAGCGACCTGCGGAAAGTAAAGCCGACCAAGGAAAGCCGACAAAGAAGGCTACTACAGCCGATAAATCTGTTATCCCTGATGCGACGGCCACCGACGAGACTGAGAAGAGCCTGGACCCGTGGAAGCGTTTTTATCAGGAAACCGGAGATGTCGTCGATGCTTATGGTAACACAAAACCCTTCGTTTCTAGCAAGGAGATTGTCCATGTCCGTCCTCGAGCCCCTATAAAGGAAGGAGACTCCCGACCTTCGATCCATAACTTTGCATACCAGTATGAGAGCGAGGTCCCGCTAATTGACAACCCGCGGGCGTGTTTCGACATGTTGACTTGTGTCCGTGGAAACGAGAGAGATTGGCCGGTTCTGCGAGAGCTTCCACACTCCGACGCCATTCTTCGGTTGAAGCATGCCGAAGCAACAGTAAGTCCTTTTTGTTTGGACGTCGTTTGTTGGTTCTTTCTTTTTGTTGATAAGAAATCCTTCTTTCGTTTTTTAGATGATTGCGGCGTCAAACCGTGTTGCTCTCGAGAGTTCTTGGAGCGCTAAAAAGATGGCCGACGCGGTAAGCAAGCGGGATGAGCTTCTCAAGAAAGCTAAGGAAGAGCAGAAGGTTCTGTCGGCAAATAACGCGGTACTTGCGGATAAGTTGCGTGGTGTCGAAAAGGAGTTGAGCCTTGTTAAAGAGAAGTCAAAAGTCGACTATCTCAAGTTGCAAAAGAAAATGGAGCACCAGCAAAGGTTTTACTCCGACATGATTCGGAAGGAAAGGGATAGGGTCGAGGCCGCTGTCAGGGCGAAGGCGCAAACTCATTTCGATCTCTTTCAACGGTATGTGAAGGACCAGGATGTTGCCGTTGCCCTGCAGGTTGAGCAAGCTCAGGTTTCTGGTTTAAAGAACTGCCTGGAGAAACTTAGCGGTGAAGGCATATCGTTCCCCCAGACTCTCCTGGATCAAGTTGCCGCTGACGAAGTCGCGGTGAATGTCAAGATCGATGAGACAGAGGTC
This sequence comes from Orychophragmus violaceus, assembly GCA_030180135.1. Lineage (NCBI taxonomy): Eukaryota > Viridiplantae > Streptophyta > Magnoliopsida > Brassicales > Brassicaceae > Orychophragmus > Orychophragmus violaceus. The sequence goes on along the minus strand of CM058236.1, from coordinate 62,906,978 downwards.
GTGACCAAGGAAGAACTTACGTTTGTTCTTTCTCCTATCCACCATCCTCTTCTCAATCTTCTCAATGATTCACCTCCCCCCGTCCCGCGTACTGTTGATGAGTTCGGAACCAACCGTGGGATAATTCCGGAGGCGGTTCCTATTGGACTCGTCCAGTCTGTTAGTTCTGAGGTCGCGGCTCTTGACAGCGCTGCTGCTACGCAGGAAGCTAAAGATGGCGAGAAGTTTGCCGACTGATACGGAATGACTCCTTTCTTTCGTTGTAATCGAATCTTTTATTTTTATTATTATTCTTGTAAGACTTTTGATTCTGCTTCGCGGAAAGTTTAACTTATGAAGTTTTTACTTCTTGGCAATTTCTAGCGACTTTCATTGCTTTTAAACTTGCTTTGAATAGGTTTAAAAGTTAAATTTGTTAATCTTTAACCAAGTCGGGCTATTGTATTGAAAGTGTTCTGACAAATCTAACATATAGCGACTTGTAAATCAAGCCGGACCACTGTTTTAAGATTGTTCTGACAAATTTCAAATAAATAGTGACTTATCGTTTTATGTGACCAAGTCATACTACTGTATTAAAACTTGTAGCGACTTTCGTCACTAAGTCGGCTGTTGTTCAAAACTATTCTGGATAGTTTTTGAATCTCGCCTTTAGGTTTGTCGTCAAACTCTAAGCGACTATTGCCAAGAGGCGGTTTTGCGAGACTTACTAGTGCTCGGCTTTTATTCTTAGGGCGGGAGAATGTGCGATGCTGTGCTCGACTTATTTGTTATCACCCACCGCGAAGAATTTGCGGGACGGATCCCGACTTTTCCTTACCACGATGTGCACCTCGTGTGTAAGGAAGACCACGCCCCTGGCCAGGAGGCGTGATGCTGATGATGCGAGTCGTTTGCTCGGCTTTGTGCGAGTTGATACTCGGCTTTTTGCGAGTTGATACTCGGCTTTTGCGAGTTGATACTCGGCTTTGTGCGAGTTGATACTTGGCTTTTTGCGAGTTGATACTCGGCTTTGTGCGAGTTGATACTCGGCTTTGTGCGAGTTGATACTCGGCTTTTTGCGAGTTGATACTCGGCTTTGTGCGAGTTGATACTCGGCTTTGTGCGAGTTGATACTCGGCTTTTTGCGAGTTGATACTCGGCTTTGTGCGAGTTGATACTCGGCTTTGTGCGAGTTGATACTCGGCTTTTTGCGAGTTGATACTCGGCTTTTTTAGTATATTATTAAATTTTTAAATACTAAAGAAAGATTTTACCTGATTCTTGGCTTTGCCTGGCTTTCAAGACGGTAAATTATCTGAAAAATAAAGATTTTATTAGATTTGTGACTGTGCCGGTAAAGGCTGCCTACGTATCTCCCAAGGAAGAATCAAGTCACTCGTAGTTCTCAGTACATAATCTTTTTTTTTTTTTTTTTTTTTTTTTTTTTTTTTTTTTTTTTTTGGCGCTTTGCCGTCTTAGTGGTACTCCTTCAGGCTTGCCGAGTTCCAGGATCGAGGTAAAGCCTTGCCTTTCATTGATTCAAGCTCGTAGACTCCCGGTTTGACGACTTTTGTGACTTTGTAGGGTCCTTCCCATTTCGCCCCAAGTTTCCCTGCTCTCCACTCCTTGGTATTTTCGTATACTTTGCGGAGGACGAAGTCGCCGACTTGAAAATGGCGTTCCTTGACTTTCTGATTGTAGTACCGAGCTGCTAGCTGTTGGTAGTTTTGAATCCTGAGTAGGGCTCGATCCCGTTCTTCCTCTAAGGTGTCGAGGGCCTGGATTAGCATTTTTTCGTTGATTTCAGTATGATGCGGCATGAGAGAACGGCGGAGAGTGTAAATGTTAGCTTCTGCCGGTACCATTGCTTCCACGCCAAAGGCTAAGGAAAATGGGGTGGCTCCTGTTGCACTTCGGGGTGTCGTTCTATGCGACCACAGGACTCCGTCTAACTCGTCTGCCCAAACTCCTTTTTTGCTTTCAAGGCGTTTTTTGATGCCGGCAATGATGGTTTTATTTGTAGCTTCGGCTTGGCCATTCCCCTGAGGATACCTTGGTGTCGACTTGCTAAGGCGTATATCCCACTTCTTGCAGAATTCTTCGAATACTTTCGAGATGAATTGTGACCCGTTATCTGTGACGATCTCATAAGGTAGCCCAAACCGACATATTATATATTTCCAGACGAAATTTTGAACTTGGATATCGTGGATGGCGACGTAAGCCTTGGCCTCTACCCACTTTGTGAAATAGTCGGTCATAATGAGCAGAAAACGTCTTTGATTGGATAACGGTAATGGTCCAACGATGTCCATTGCCCATCTCATGAATGGGTAAGCCGCAGTCGACGTTGTGAGTATCTCTGTAGGTCGATGTATGAATGGCGCATGTCGCTGGCACTTTTCACACTTGTTAGAATAGGTCTCGCAGTCGGTTATCATAGTAGGCCAATAGTGACCATTCAGCTTTATTTTGAGGGCGAGAGACCGGCCTCCGGAGTGGTTTCCGCATGCTCCAGAGTGTGTTTCTTCGAGAACCCGACTTACTTCTTCTCCATTTATGCATCTGAGGAGGATCTTGTTAGCAGAATACTTGTAGAGGATACCTTCATGCATAGTGTATCGTGCGCTTTTGACTTTAAGTCGGCGTGCTTCCCACTTATCTTCTGGGAGTTTTCCTTCTGTCAGGTATGCTCTTATAGGAAGTCGCCAGTCTTTGTTGTCGCCGGTTAGGACAGCGATGAGGTCTATGCCCTTTGCTAGGATGTTGTAGCACTTATCGTCCTTAACACTCAGGATTATTTCTTCAGTTTCTTCCTGATTGCTCTCACAGGGCGGGATGCTTGGCTCGTGGATCGTTCCTACCGGGATCCGTCGACAGAGATTGGGATTAGATGCCAGCGACGCAAGTGCATCTGCCGGGGCATTCTCCTTTCTTGGTATCTGGACAATGTCGAAGAATTCGAAGGAACTGGTGAGTTCCAACGCTGTCTTTCGATAAGCCTCCATTCGTTCATTTTTAGCTTCGTAGTCGCCGTTGATCTGGTTGGCTACAAGCATGGAATCACAGTGGGCCAAGAGATGTCGTACTCCGATTTCTCTGGCTAGTCTGAGACCGGCTAACAAAGCTTCGTACTCGGCTGTGTTGTTAGAAGCCGTGAAACCTAGTTTGAATGACTGCTCTAATATCTCGCCGGTTGGTGATATGAGACGTATCCCTATCCCGGCTCCTTTTTTAGATGAAGCCCCGTCCACGAACAGTTTCCAATTTTTGTCTTCTGTCTCGGTACCGACATCCAATTCAGGTGATAATTCGACAAGGAAATCAGCTATTACCTGCGACTTGGCGGTTGTCCTGTTCCTGTACTCGATGTCGTACTCGCTTAACTCTATTGCCCACTTGGCTAGACGACCAGACTGCCCCGGGCTATGAAGGACTGTTCGAAGAGGTTGGCTGCTCAATACGGCAATCGGATGTGATTGGAAATACGGTCGTAGCTTTCGTGCCGAGATGACGACTGCGAAGGCTAGTTTTTCCATTGCAGGGTACCTAGTTTCGGCTCCGTTCATCGTTTTGCTGACGTAGAAGATCGGCTTCTGTTCTCCTCGATCTTCCCGAACTAACACGCCGCTCACTGCTGTCGTTGAAACGGCTATGTAAAGCAACAATGTCTCACCATTCTCGGGTTTAGACAGTATCGGTGGATTCGACAAGTAGTCCTTGAGTTGAATGAAGGCTTCTTGACACTTCTCATCCCACACGAATCTTTTATTCCCTCGTAGGAGCTCGTAGAAAGGCAGACATTTATCCGTTGACCGGGATATAAATCTGTTCAAGGCGGCTATGCGGCCAGTGAGGCGTTGTACCTCTCGAGTGTTCTTGGGAGATGGTAAGTCGATAATGGCTGTGATCTGCTTTGGATTAGCTTCTATTCCTCTCTGAGTTACCACGTATCCTAGGAATTCTCCCGATGTCACCCCAAATGTACACTTAGTTGGATTAAGCTTCATGCCGTATCGGTTAAGGATGTTAAAACATTCCTTTAAATGACCGACATGCTGAGAGGCAATCAGGGATTTGACTAGCATGTCGTCGATATAAACTTCCATTGTTGCGCCAAGTTGCCCTGCAAACATCCGGTTTACCAGCCGCTGGTAGGTGGCGCCGGCGTTTTTGAGGCCGAAAGGCATGACTTTGTAGCAATACGTGCCTCGTTCAGTGATGAAGGCCGTCTTTTCTCTGTCGTCTGGGTTCATGAGGATTTGGTTATATCCTGAGAACGCATCCATGAACGATAGCAGTTCGTTCCCGGCCGTCGCCTCAACAAGTCGGTCGATGTGCGGCAGCGGGAAACTATCCTTGGGGCAAGCTTTGTTGAGGTCCGTGAAGTCGACACACACTCTCCATTTCCCATTTTTCTTTTTTACGACCACTGGATTGGCCAGCCAGTCAGGATATTTGACTTCTTGGATTGAACCGGCTTCGAGTAGTTTTTCTACTTCATCGTTGACTGCTTTAGCTCTTTCTGGGCCGAGTTTTCGCCTCTTTTGCTTGACTGGCTTGTAGGTCGGATCGACATTCAACTCGTGAGTTGTAATGGTTGGGTTGATACCCTTCATGTCCTTCATTGTCCACGCAAACGTTGTAACGTTTTGCTGTAGGAAGGTGATTAGTTCCTCCTTGATGTCGTCCGGTAATCCTGCGCCAATGCCCACACACTTGCTTGCGTCTGATTCGTCAATGATGACTTGCTGGATTAGTTCTTTCTCCGGTCCTTTTCTTCCGTGTTCTGTGTTGATCATGCATGAAGGCACCCTGATCTTATGTTCTCTCGCGAAACACGACCGACTTGCGCTCTGGCATCCTTTGACTGTCTGAATTCCTTTGGGTGTCGGGAATTTCAGACATTGATGGTACGTCGAGGATACCGCCTTCATGCTATATAGCCATGGAGTTCCAAGGATTACGTTATAGATGGTTGGCTTGTCAATGACGTGAAACCTCACCAATCTGTTAACTCCTCCTGCGAAGACAGGCAACTTGATCGTTCCAATCGTGTACGTCGTCTCACTTGTGAACCCGGTGAGCGGCTTGGCCTTTTGCTTGATATCCTCCTCCTTAATGTCCATCTTCTTGAGTGTATCTAGGAAAATTAAGTCTATCGAACTCCCGGTGTCCACCAGTATTCGAGATACTTGGCAACTTCCGATCAGAAGCTCAACCACCAGTGGGTCGTTATGAGGGTAGTGAGTCCCATAGAGGTCCTGGTCGGTAAAGATGACGGGCGGATCGTCTGATAGGATTGGTTGAGGCGCCTTTTGCGCGGCCAATGCTAGGCGTTCATAGACCTTGATTGACCGGACCGAATCATTTACGGAGATTAGACCACCCATGATCATGTTGATTCTTCGGATGGTCTTGGGGGCTTCTTCTTCGTCCTCCTCTTCTTCTTCACGGTTACGTTTCAAAGCTATGCTTTTGATACGCCGTGGCGGCTTATCTTGCTTGGGAGCCTGCTCGTCAACTTTGTCTTCCTTCTTTTCCGACTCTTCCTTCTTCAACCTCTCGATGGCCGCCTTGATTTCCTCATTTGAAAGTCGGGAGTAGAGTGCGTTTCTGAGGTTCCGACATTCAGCTGTGTCGTGCGACGTAGCTTGATGGTATTCGCAGTACTTGTCTCCCGCGGTGGAAGCTGTCTGCTGTGCCTTCTTTGTCTCTTTACCTCTCTTATTCCACGGTTTTGATGACCGGGACTTGTCGGTACCGTCTACAACCATTGTTTTGGCGTTTTTGCTGTCGTAGTGCTGTCTGGGTTCTCTTTCTTCCTTCCTGTCTGTTTGTTTACCAGAACCAAACCTCTTTGCCAGTGCGACTTTCTTCTCCTCCAATTCCACGAACTTGTTTGCTCGATGGAGTGCGTCTTCGATGGTTAGTGGCGGGTTGACGACTAAATCTTGGTAGAATGGCGACTCGTGCCAGACGGCGTTTGTCAGGGCTGCGATAGTGAATTTATCCGGTGCCTCAGCTCGCGTCATCACTGCCCTGAACCTCTCTACGAAATCTTTCAAAGTTTCCTTCTTCTCTTGCGTCATTGATATCAGAGCGCTTAGCGAAGTATCTTTGCGAATGTAGGCAAAGTGATGCCTTACGAATGCCCATGTGAGATCCGAGAAGCTGTCAATTGATTTGGAGGGAAGTCGGGAGAACCAGTTCAGCGCGTCTCCTTCCAGGGTTTCGGTGAACAGTTGGCAGAAGCCGATGTCACGCTCCTCATTCGTCGAGAACCGCGCCTTTGCCGCCATGATTTTGAACGTTGTGAGATGGGTCGCTGGATCTTTTGTGCCGTCGTACATCGGTAGTCTGAGCTTTTCTCTTTGTCTGATATACGTGTTTGTGATGCGCGAGGTAAAGGGAGTCCTACGAGTTTCCTCGATGATTCGGTCTATCTCGGGTGCGGATCCCTTCACGCCATGGACCTCCCCTTTTAATTCTTTTAGGGTGTCTTTGAGCTCAATCAGTTGTTTTTCGACATGGTTGCGACTTGCTCCGCGAATAGTCGCTCCGTGAGTTTTCTCGTACGACATACCTCGCTCGCGGCGATAGTTGTCTCGGTGCGAGCCATTCTCACGTCGCGAATTTCGTCTGTGGTGCACGTCCCGTGTCTGGTGACTGGTATATTCTCCTCTGTCGGGTGAATACCTCTCGTCACTTTCGTTGTTATGTCTCTGACTTTCGCTCCGTTTAGGTCTTTCAGAACCTTCCCTCCGATGTGAGCTCCGCTCGCGAGCATCCTGGTCGCCCTCCTTCCGCGGGTTGCTCCTGGACTCGCTGCTGTGGCTCTGTTCGTGGTGGCTTTCCTCAGATGTGCTATAGACCAGTCGTCTAGCGACTTTGTCTTTCACCTTTGAAGGCACCTCTTTCCTGGGTTTTCTCGACCGTTGTCCTGAAAGGATCTTAGCTTGCTCTGTCTGCAGTAGGTCGATTTTCTTTGAGAACGTTTTGATCAAGTCGTTCTGTGACTCGATCTTGGCCATTAGAGTGGCTAAGGTCTTGTCCTGCTCGATCTGAGCTTCTGTTTCGCTGAGTGACGGGGCATGTTTGCCGTCATCCCGAGCTTTGTTCTTGGCGGTGTTTCGCGGCTGCTTGCCGCCTTTGGCAGCCTCATCTTCGTGATCACTCTGGTCGTAATCACTTTCATCATGAATGCTTAGGTCAACCATTGGATTTTTCGGATCGATTTCTTTCCTGTTTCCCGACATCTCGTTCAGAAATTTCTCTTAGAAATCCCCACAGTCGGCGCCAATTGTGAGATCTCAACTCGGTCTATCTAAAGATAGAAAGAGTTTTAGGGTTTGTAAATTAGGGATTCTAAAAGAAGGATTTAAGAACGCGGTGAGATTTGGGAATTTAGGGTTTAAAGCCGGTGTTTCCGAGGTGGAAGCCGGTAAAGAATGTTATGAAAGTCGCCGGAGAGATTTTAGGTCAAATATCGCTCTAAAGTCTCTCAAGCCGAAAATATTAAGAAAAGCGTGTTCATTGAATGAATATCGAGTTCCCTTATATAGGGTTACAAGTCGGTTTACATGAAAAAGGAAAATAAGATAGAAACAGAATATTTCCTAGAATATCGCCTTTATCGTTAGGTAGAATATTTCCCTTCTTTTCCGACTTTGATGCGCGGCGCCTTTCATTCAACACCATCCTAACCCTAATGTAAGTCGGTTATCCGAGTTCGGTTTAACCTAGGTTTTACCGCCTTGGGCTTTGATACCGACTTTCCATTCTGGGCCGACCTAAACTCATGAATAGGCCTTTTTAGGAAAGTGCTAACCTTGGCTCTAACACGAATTACAAAAATTAGACATGCAATGGTTTTGATGGAAATATGGACCGATATTGTTTCTTCCTCGTATTGACTGTGGATTGGAGGGAGGATATGACTGGTTCTTTCCACTTCTTTTTCATGAAACCCTAAACACGGAACCCGCGAAACTTCCTCCTGCTCGTCTCCCACTTCCTCCTGCTCGTCTTCCACTTCCTCCTTCTTTTCCTCATTCTCTTCCTCCTCGTCCTCGGATTCCTTTTCCAAGTCGACTTCCTCCTCATCGGATTTCTTTCCTACTTCTTCTTCTTTGCGATTCGCCTCTTCTTTGGGAATCGATTCATCCTCTATTCTCTTAGACTTTCACAAATTCCTTTTGATAAAAGGCATCTTCAGACAAATTCTTCTTCTTCTTCGATTTTGGGTTGAAACGATTAGAAAAGGGTAGAAATGGGAGAAGAAATTGCTCGAGATTGGTTTTTAGGTATGGACTTAACGAAATTTTAGGGATTTTAAATTTAACCCGACCCGACTAAAATGGTTCGGACGAAGCTATTCGGGTATCCTGGTTGGGTTGTAAATAAGTGGGAAGTCTTTGGTTTTTCTGTCTTTTACCCCTTTTAATGATTTTTTTAAAAAGAAGGAAAAACTTAATTTTGGAGAGGAGCATATGAAACTTTGACTTTTGGTCAAAAAGCATATGAGAATTTGATCCTTTCCATGGCGAGAGAGTATGTGATTTTCTCCTGATTGAAGACGAAGCAATAGAAGCCACCAGCCGCGATATGGGACCACCGGAGAAGAAGATATGCTCCGTTATCTTCACCAGAGAAGAAGACCACTCCCGGCGGTAGTCCGTGTGTGTTCTTAAATTTTTTTTTTGTCGTTGTTCTTTAATTTAATTTATGTATTTTTATATTTTTTTTTGTATTTAGTTTATGTAAATTAGTATTATTTAATTTTTATTAATTATAATATCAAATAAAATTATTTATTTTGTTTTTTATAAAGCTACGAATAATATCGTGGAAATTCGTCGCTAAGACCACAAAACATATCGTGGTAATTTCGTAACTAAAGCCACAACTTTATTCGTGGCTTATAAAGCCACAAATTTATTTATGGCTTTATAAGCGATAACTTTATTTGTGGATTTAGAAGCCACGCATGCTTTCCTTGCTGTTCGTGGCTATCCGAAGAAACATAACCATAAATTAATTTGTGGCTATCCGTGGAAGCGTAGCCACGAATTGCCACAAATGACCGATAGCCACGAGCCCATAACCAAAAATATTTTTCGTTGCTATCCGTGGCTATTGCTAAAATATCCACGAATTAAGCTCCATAGCCACAAATAAATCCGTGGCTATGGATCTGTTTTCTTGTAGTAACTCGATCTTTAGTTCTTCTATCATTAAAGGCGTGCGAATGAAGATGATAGCTCTGGATGTCTTCAAGGCTGAGCATTTAAAGACGTTTTCTATAAAAGAGAAAGTTGGTGGAATGGGTCTCTTTGAAAAGGAGGAAGATGATGAAAGTGGTCTCTCCAAATAGGAGGAAACTGGTTTACCCTTTGATAGGCCAGATTTGTCTAAAATCCCATTGCATAAACCTTCTCGGCTCAAGTGTACTAAAATACTTGGCTGGAAATTTTTTACCGATTGAAGCATCTGCAAAGGAGCTTCAGATTCGGTAAAGATAGTAACAGAACTGGAATTGGGCCTTAAGTGCTTGGATTTGAAAACAGAGCACAAAGAGTGAAAGGCATGAGATATGCCCACTGTAGTAACACGCCGCGGAAGGTTGTGGTAATGTCCGGTTATGGAGAGGGTTGAGATTGAAGGCGTGCCGATTAACATGACATCACCGAATGGGAACATGTCGAGTAGAACATTGGAGTATATCTACTTCCGGCAAGGGATCTTTCACTCACAGCAAATGTGGTGCTCCTAAAGGGAGCTACCAACGAAGAAGTACATGAATGGTGCATTAGAGCCGGCGGAAGGGTTGGCCAGAGAACTGCAGTACGTCGGAGGCGAGTGACGCCACTCGGGAGGAACCACATAAGATTCATTGTGCTTTGTTTTCTCTGCTTTCTCTGCTACCTCATTAACCACATCGTCAAAATCTTTTTTTTCCAACATTTCCTTCATTTCCGGTATCGGATCATTGTTACTTGGTTTTACTCTCACACAGTTTTTGGATACATGTCCCCATTTTGAGCATTCACCAACCTCGGTGGTAGTCTCGGAAAACTATATTCCACTGTAATCTTTTCATTTGCACCCGAGTCAAAAGTAAACTGTTTTGGTAGAGATTTCGTTAAGTCGACATCCACCAACACCTTTGCTTCTTCCAGATTTTTATAATCCTTTGTTTCTGGATGCAAATCCCGAGGGAATCCAAGTGGACTCGTTAACACACTCAATCCTTCCCATGAACAAAGTCGGAGAGGGACATTCTTCACCATCACCAAAGAGGAACAGAGGACATCACTGGCTGCTCTGCTTCCGCAATAGGATCCCATTTCTTTACCACCATAGGCACATCCCAAATATTCCACATTTGCCTACGAAGAACACGAGCGCGCGTATGAGAATCATTGATACTAAATTTCACCGTGAAGTTGTCGATTGGGAAAACATCAATCTTAACATTTTTGTCTCCCAAAGACCATATTTTATTCACTAGGTTGTGAATTTTTCCTACGTACGGAGCTTTGGAAAGAAATTTTCCAATGATAAAATCATCCCACAGTGGAGTTGAATTCAACAGTACACTTTGTGGAATTTTTGCTACAAGTTTCCCATCAATTTCTTCCATAGTCAGATCATACTTCTTCAATTATGTCGTTTTCTTTGTTTGAACTAGTGAAGCCCATGAAGTCTTCTTCTCTCCACCTTTCCCTAAGCCAATCACCATCGATCTTTGCTTCTCCTCTTCCTGAATCAACAAATCGTTGTTTCCCTTCGGGATCTCTTCTCTCACGGATGAGATCACCTCGGTCTCCTTTTGAAGTGATGCTATCAAAGCATTCCCAGCCACATCAATCAATTTCTCCGACCCTTTCAAATCTCGCTCTTTCTCGGAACCATCCACACCCGTTCTTCTCTCTAATCCCGATAACAGACCCTTCCCTGGAGATAAACCCGCCATCTCCGGCAAAGAAACAACACCAGGCCCAGGCGGAGAAGCCGCCGGCGGCATCAGGTTGGCGAGGAAGCAAAGGAAACCCTACGTCGCCCAAAAAATCGCACAGCTCACAAAAACGCACCGTTTATACCAATGTTTCTTGTATTGTTGAAAGTAGTTGTACACTCTAGAATCAAAATGTGCCACGACAACACATGCCATCATCCACACGTTCACAAAAATCGTAAAAATAACCATGACAATTTCCAGATAGAGACAAAAGGAAAAGCAATGCCGGTTAGGGAAAAGAAGTTATGTTTATTAGACTTAGGGAAGTTATAAATAGAGCGACGAGCTCGTCAAAACAAAACACATGCAATCATTACAAATCACCTTTCATACAATTTCAAGAACTTTTCGATAGACCTTTGAGATCCTTTGAGATTATTTCACGATGACTAAAACCCTTTTCCATCTGCCTATCATCTTTTTGACAAACTAATTTCAATGTATTCACCGAGCTATTTTTTTTTGACGGCAAAGCATTTTTTGTATTAAATCCCAGTGGGCTAATTACAGAGAGTTTAGCACACATACATGCCGAAATACAAATGGGCCAACATTGGGCTCATGAATTCCTAACTTATCAACTCAAGAAGCTGGAAAGGCTAACACGTGGTCGATGACGATGCAATCTGAGGGACACATGTGGTATTTCTAGAAATCACGTCATGCATCACCGCCGTCATAGAGGTGGCCGGTTACCAACGATGATGCTTTTCCTGAACTCTGCTGCAAGCTCTCTGTCGATCCTTTTCCATCCTAGCCATCGACTGATGCCGTATCTCCATGACAATCCTTTGTCAATCATTTCACGGCCTTCGAAAATAGATGCTTCAGAAGAAGTTAAACCCTAGTCGGATTAACCAAACTTCAATTAATCTCCTGCCGAGCCCGTTCAACTCGATCGGGCCATGGAACTATCAACATAAAGCTTACGACGACTCGGTAGAAAGGAGAAAGAGGTCTTCAGCGTCGGGGGGAGGGGGGGGGGGAAGTTCCGTAGAAAAGACCGGGAGATTCCGGCAAACAACCATAAGAGATCCCCGAACTTTGTCGGGAGTATTACCGGACATGAAACCCAGATCTGAGGATGGGATGAGATTACCGTCTCGCTTTTAGTTGCGTCACTGTTGAGGATCCTGATGATAATGCTATTAGAGTGCTCCTCGATTAGCTGGTGGTTGTCGATCTCATGAACTTCGACTGGATGCTCGAGATTAACCTTCTCTCGATCCTTCAAGAGTTGGATAAGATCCTTCTCCTTTCGTTTCTGATGCCTCATCGCTTAAATGAGGCAACACAGGCCACACGAGAGGTATAAACATAAAAACCAACAAAGAAAAGCCACGAAATGCTCTACAAAAGCTCTATCACGAAAAGCCCCAAATCGATTTTTAGATCTGAAAAAGTGAGAGTTAGGGTTTTCGATTTCTCCTTAACTAGCCTAGATCCCTACGCTCTAATCTTCCCAAGGCTCCGAGAAAGCCCTTGTGGGGCTCAGAAAGCTACACCGGGGCTCCAAACTGACTAACAAAGAAGATCCTATCTGCTCAACCGATATACGCCCTTGAATCAAAGATACAATAGTAGTACCAAGGAAAAGCGAAGCAGGAAGATCGATTTTCGAGTAGAGAAGTCTCCGAAACCGATGCCAAAAAAAAAAAAAAAGAAGTCTCTGAAACCTTAAGAATGAGGTTAGATCTAGGGTTTGGGTGAAAGGGGGTTCGAAATCGCCTTCCTATTATTTGTCAGTCTCTCCATAGAAAGCACGTGAGCCCTAATCATCTATACGGAAAAAATTCATCAACTAAAATATTATAAAGAATTTAAAAAGAAAAAAAAATATTTGATAATTTATATATTAAATGCAAGTACCAAAACACCTTAAACTATTTTGTAAATAAATTATAACTGAAATTCAAAAATTTATGTTTCACAATTAGTTTTAACCAAAACACCGCAGCAACCGCCATCACAAATCTGTAGAATCCACTACCACCACCACCACCACCAACCGAAACCGCGGCTCCTCCTTCGCCGATTCTTCACCACACTTCATCACGACGGCTCCTCATCATGTCTAATTACGATTCCGGCGGCTCCTCCTCATCACGATTCACGACGGCTCCTCATCACGATTCCGACGGCTCCTCCTCTACCCAACGATTCATCACGACGGCTCCTCATCACGATTCCGACGGTTCCTCCTCTACCCAATGATTCATCACGACGGCTCCTCATCACGGAGCAAGAGAAGAGAAATCGTGAAGATATCGTTTCAAATGGTGAAGAACAAGGCTCAGATGGTGAAGAGAAAGAAACAAATGCTGAAGAGGAAAAAATGATGAAGGAAATTGATGTAACGGCGCAAGAGAGAAAGAGAAGTAGATTAGGGTTAAACTGATGAAGGGAAAAAAAAAGATCTAATGGCTGAGATTTAAGATCAGATGTTGATCTAATGGTTGATAATAGTGATCCATGTGATCTCAATTTTAACCAATAAAAATTATTTCAAGATTTAATTAATATAATTACAAAAATTCTTTTAAAAATATTAAATTAACTAAAACGAAATTTTCAAAAATATTGTTTGAAAATATAACATATAAAACTTTGAAATTGTTAAACTAAAAAAGTATAAAATTATATATATATAATATTAGTAAATATGAATATAAGTAGTAATTAAATTAGTGTAAAATAGTTTTGATATGTTATAGTATGTAAAATATTAGTAAATATAACTAAATATTTTTCTTTTATAAGTATTGAATATTAGTTTTGGATATGTTATAGTATTTAAAATTTTATTAATTAAAGTTTTGCTTGTTTAGGGTTTATGATTTTATTATTATGGTTCATGATATAGGGTTTAAAGGGTTGTGTTTAGCGTTTGAAGTTAATGTTTGAAAATAATACATTTGGAAAATATTTTTCCTTTATAAGTGTTGAATATTAATTTTGTATATGTTATAATATTTAAATTTTTATTAATTAGAGTTTTGGTTATACTTTAGAGTTTTAGGGTTTGTTTAAGGTGTAGAATTTTATATATTAGTTTTGTGTATTAGTCTTAGTTGGATATATGTTATATTTTATTTTGATTTTATAGTTTACGAGAGTATAAGGTTATGGTTTGATTATGGTTTATGCTATAGGGTTTGAAGGGTCATATTTAAGGTTTTTAAATTAATTAATGTTTAAAATAGTTGAATTGAGAATATTTTTTTTCTTATAAGTTTTGAATCATAATTTCAGAAATATTGTATTTAAAGTTTTAGTTTATAGATTTTTTGGGTTAGGGTTTGTTTTGGGATTAAATAGCTTATGATTATATTTGTAGTAATGCGGATTGATATTTTTAATTATATTTTGATTATATAGTTTATGATTAAGGGTTTAAGGTTTGAGTATGATTATAGTTTATGGTATAGGGTTTTAAGGGTAAACTAAACCCTAAATCCTAAACCATATTTCATTAACCTAAGTCCTAAATCATATTTTCTTAACCTACACCCTAAACATTTGGTCATCCAAAACCGAACCGAATCTAAACTAAAGTGAATCTTGATTTGTTTTCCTTCTTTTCCTTAAACCCTAAATCATAAACCCTAAACCACCAAAAAAATTTATATTCATTAGAAAACAAGAATTATTTCTACAAGTGTTGAATCTTAATTTTAGATATGTTAAAGTAATTAAAAATTTTAATTAGATTTTTGTTTATAATTTAGGGTTATAGAGTTTGTTTTAGGGTTTGTTTGGAATCTTAGTTTGTAATTGTTTTAGCGACTGAGTTGCGACTAACTTGCGACTTATTTAGCGACTACCAATAACAGTCGCAAAAATTAGTTACAAATTAGGTATACAAAACTTGTCACAATAAAAACGTGGGGTTGTACCGTATTTTGCGGCTAAAAGACCACCGGTTAGCAACCCGCCTAATGTAGTCGCTAAATTAATGACTATATAGCGACTTATAAGTCGTGGTCCCAATTTAGCTACTACTGAGCGACTATTCGCTATTAATCGCAATATCAGTCGCAACTGAGTCGGTAGATAGTCACAAAATTGAGCGACTGTAAATTCAGTCGCAACTTGTAGTCGCAAAAAACATGTTTTCTTGTAGTGAGGTGGATCGAACTTAAGCGTTGTGACACTCCGAACCCGTCTCTTTACCACTAGACCACAAGGTCCAAGATATTTCTAATTTTTACATACCATTTTTACAGTTTTTCTTGTGGGTATACACCCTTTCAAATTATTATACTCAAACGTATCAATTTAGCAAATATCCCGGTAACTAATGAAGCTTATACTGAGTGATCCAATGCCAATTTTCTATTTTGTGTGATATGTTACAGATATTTTGTATTTAGTGTATTTTCACAAACTGAAATGAATTTAAATGAACCATACTTATGGAAGACGTAAAAACGTCAAAAGATATGAACTCTATTGTTGGTGAGAGATAAACAAACAAAACCATAGTTTACCATATTAATTAAAAAAGTAACTCATAATAACATTAATGAACTGTTGATCACTATACATACTCACATAGATCCACAATAGTGGCATGAAACAAAAGAAATCAAATTACAAAGAGCTTCAAAACAAAACTAAAGATGGAGAATAAAACCATTGTCATGACATTTTTCGCAATCATGGTCTTACTATCGTTTTCTAATCCAACTTTGGCCATAGAAGACGATGATGATAAGCCGTTACTCAATTCGGACGCTGAGTTTGATGCGGCGATAGCAACTTCACCGACTTCGATGGATTATAATGATGACGTGATCGAAAGTCAATCACAAAAATATATGGATTATCTTAAAGAGTGCTCAATAAAAATGGGACCTGTACCAAATAAATGTTTTATTGAAGTGACAGCGGAGTTTCTTCGGAACAAAGTTGCTTCGAGGGATTGTTGTCGGGTGATACTGAAAGCTGGTAAGGAATGTCATATGCAATGGATGAAGTTATTTTTCCAATCATATCAACTCAAACGCTTTAGCTCTAAAAGAATTTTGAAAAGTAGCGAATTATGGGACAGATGTTCTAGTGAAATCGGTTCTGTATCACCATTTTCTGGTTAAAAAGCATTTGTAATTTAATTACTATAAAATAATGGTTTAAAGTGATTCTAATATACCAAATTTAAATTACCCACTATTACTCAAATACCATTTATATTTATTGTATTGCACTAATGGCTTCTGCTTCAGTCACCAGGGTAAGTTGCTAAAACACTTCCAAAAGACGAGTAACATTTTTTAATATATGTTTATAAAACACTATCATATAGGATCCCACGGTTATCAGAACCCCACCGTTATAAGGTTTTTGCTGAAGCTTGAACCTATTTCAAATGTTGTACATTGTGAAAAGGAACAGCTTACATAGCACACAACTCAATCACAAACTCTTCAAATATCACTCATAATGGATCATATCAAAAGGAGAAAACAAATCTTTACCACAAGCAATCACATAGAATTTATCATTGCAACCAAACATCATGCAACACATTTGAAGCTCTCACGAATGAAATATATAGAAAATGTAAAATCAGACAGCAGCCATGTGAAGCAAAACACAGAAACTAAACCCATTTGCATCTCTTTCTTTAATTCCTTTTGCCCATCCTCTGATTAAATTTTTTGATATCATCCATTTATCTCACCTTTTCTTGTTTCTGTTCCTATTGCGGTCCTAAAACAAAAATGAGCTTCTGAGTGTCTCAACTACCTTACCCCAAGTTGTAAGGCTTAACTGCAGCCACTTCCACTACCATAGGAGATTCTCTCTTGGAGCTTGTTCTTGAGAATCTTATGTATCGGCATTGTCACCTACCGGACTTGACCAGCTTAGAGCATCCACATATTTATTTGGCTTCTTTATTTGTTCTTCAGGTTATCTAAGGGTTTATAGGAGCCGCCTTCCCGTTGGACAGATTTGTCTTTCCGTAATGCAACTTGAGAAGTGACTAGCATGCAAGTTTTATCAAAACAGTTTGAAAAAGATACAACAGAGCATAAAATAGGATTCCACCCCTATTGTAAAGATCTAAACCTCACTCATATATATATATTTTTTTTCCGGATGATCTATTAATATTTGCAAATGGGAAGAAAAGGTCAATTGAAGTCATACTAGAAGTGGTTAAAGATTTTTCTGAGGTTTCTTGTTTGAGGATACGTTTAGAAAAGTCTAACATGTACATCGCATGATTTCAAACTGAGGACCAGGAAGAAATCCTAGAACAATTTCCATTAAGTACAGGGTCGCTTCCGGTACGTTATTTAAGGTTATCTTTAATGACCAAAAATATGAATGTAATTGATTATACTCATCTGATTGACAAGATACAAGCTCGTACTAGCTTTTGGACTGTTGATATCTCTCCTTTGCAAGTAGACTTCAACTAATCAGGTAACTGATGCACAATCTTACAAATTTTTGGATCTCAACTTTCAGATTTCCAAAACAATGCATTCCGGAAATAGAAAAGTTATGTGTGGCATTCTTGTGCCAGGGCCATATTTTTATAAATCCCTTTTGAATTATTTATATACAATTTATCTAATTTATTTACGTTTATAATATTTCAATAATTTTAGTTTTGTGTTTGTTGTTTAAAGACAATTTTTTTACGTTTTTTATCTTTATATAAGTTCTGGAATTAATTATGTAATTTTAATTTAAGATACATTATGTTATTATATCTTCTAATTTATTATATGTTTTTATTGAATTTGAAAACTTTATTGAATTAGATGACCAGTTATTTATAAAGGGCCTTTAAAAATAAATAACTAGTAACTGATACATTAACATAATTATATGCAAGTGTAAAACTAAAATATATATTTATTCAGAAAAAATAAAATGATATAAAAACTAAAGGTTTGTTTAATAAATACATACTAATATACTTTAAGCAGATATATATATATATATATAATACTTATGTATATATTAATAATAATTTGATAAAGAGTATTTATATGGCGAAGAGAGACTGTGTTTGACCCTTGTAAAACTCAAATGTCCTGATTATTATACTTATATCTATTTGGAGTTTGTCTTCTTCCCCATGTGGAAAAAGTGTTTAATTGAAGGTGCTCATAGAACCATTTCAGCTCATCTTTCTCGAGAGTGTTTTCTATGGTTTTCACGGCTTTAGCGATATAACACTTAGACGTGAGCTTTATTGTCTTGACATAGTCGGTGGAAGGGAAACACATCTTTGTGGGCTGCATTGATTCGGTTTCATTCTTTGAATTTTGCACACATGAAAAGTTCGACCAAGTATTACCAAGTTGTGCGATAAAGTTCCACTAAGTTTTACCAAGTTTCACTAAGTTTTACCAAGTTTCACATCAAGTTTCGCTATGTTTTACCAAGTTTCCCATGAAAGTTCCACTAAGTTTTACCAAGTTTTCAAATCAAGTTTCACTAAGTTTTGCCAAGTTTCGCATTAAAGTTTAACTAATTTGTACCAAGTTTTGCATACTAGTTTCACTAAATTTTACCAAGTTTTCCGCCTATTCAAAACCATATCAAATCCTACTAAGTTTTACACATCTGAATTACAAAAATTAGACATGCCATGGTTTCGATGGAAATATGGACCGATATTGTTTCTTCCTCGTGTTGACTGTGGATTGGAGGGAAGATATGACTGGTTCGTTCCACTTCTTGTTCGTGAAACCCTAAACCCGGAACCCGCCAAACTTCCTCCTGCTCGTCTTCCACTTCCTCCTCGTCTTCCTCGTTCTCGGATTCCTTTTCCAAGTCGACTTCCTCTTCATCGGATTTCTTTCCTACTTCTTCTTCGCGATTCGCCTCTTCTTCGTGAATCGATTCATCCTCTATTCTCTTAGAGTTTCGCAAACTCCTTTTGATAAAACACATCTTCAGAAAAATTCTTCTTCTTTGATTTTGGGTTGAAACAGTTAGAAAAGGGAAGAAATGGGAGAAGAAATGGCTCGAGATTGGTTTTTAGGTATGGACGTATCGAAATTTTAGGGATTTTAAATTTAACCCGACCCAACTAAAATGGTTCGGACCAAGCTATCCGGGTATCCTAGTTGGGTTGTAAATAAGTGGGAAGTCTTTGTTTTGCTGTCTTTTTTCCTTCTAATGATTTATAAAAAAATAAGGCAAAAACTTGTTTTTTGGAAAGTAGCATATGAGACTTTGACTTTTGGTCAAAAGGCATATGAGAATTTGATCCTTTCCATGGCGAGAGAGCATGTGATTTTCTCCTGGTTGAAGACGAAGCAGTAGAAGCCACCAGCCGCGATATGGGACCACCGGAGAAGAAGATATGCTCTGTTATCTTCACCAGAGAAGAAGACCACTGCAGGCGGTACTCCGTGTGTGTTCTTTAAATTTCTTTTTGTCGTTGTTCTTTAATTTAATTTATGTATTTTTTATATTTATTTTTTGTATTTAGTTTATGTAAATTAGTTTTTTTTTTTAATTTTTAATATTTATAATATCAAATTAAATTATTTATTTTGTTTTTTATAAAGCCACGAATAATATCGTGGAAATTCGTCGCTAAGACCACAAAACATATCGTGGAAATTTATCAACTAAAGCCACAACTTTATTCGTGGCTTTATAAGCCATAACTTTATTTGTGGATTTATAAGCCACGCATGCTTTCCTTGCTGTTCGTGGCTATCCGTGGAAGCGTAGCCACGAATTGCCACGAATGACCGATTGCCACGAGCCCATAGCCACAAATATTTTTCGTTGCTATCCACGGCTATGGCCAAAATAGCCATGCACTACAAGAAATCTCGGCCATAGCCACGGATTTTTCGTGGCTATGACCGATTATCTATAGCTAATCGGCCTTTAGCCACGAATAGCTTTCGTGGCTACGGGCTCGTAGCTAGGAACCAAAACCGTGGAAATATAGCCACGAATAGACACGACCATATTCGTGGATGTTAGCCACAAATGGACACGACCTTTTTCGTGGATATTGGCCACGACTATGTCATGTCTATATGGCTACGAATTACCACGACTATGTCGTAGAAATATTGCCACGAATAGCTACGAATTACCACGACTCTGTCGTAGACAAATTTCCACGAATAGCTATGAATATCCACGAATGTGTCGTGGCTAAATTAGCCACAACTTAGCTACGACCATTATCGTAGCTAATTAGCCACAGTAAATTTGTAGCTATCGTTGAAATCTAAATTCAAATAGCCACGAAATAATATTAACATTATAGTTTTAATTAATCAAAACTATACTAATTAATATTAATTAGTATTAACATTATAGTATCTACATAACCAAAAAAAAAGCTACTCCCTCCGTATAAAATTAAACTAAGTTTAAGAGATTTTTTTTTGTCTAAATATAAATCATCTTTTCAGTTTTCAATGTAAAATTAATGACATGTTTTAGTCTTTTGACTATTTATATTCTGCAGATTAGTTTATGATTGGTTAATTTTTTTTTCAAACTAGTAATAAATGATAGTTTAGTTTAGAAAAATACAAAATTTAATGATTTCTTAATATGTGTGCAAAAACCTTAAATCTAGTTTATTTTTATACAGAGGGAGTACTAAACACTGATTTCATTGCATTCAAAAGATCCTGTATATACATAACTAAAAAAACATCTAATGATGTCTTAAGTTTAGAGAGGAGGTTCAAATTACAATACACATCCTGATTAATATAATACAAACACTTAAAACAAAACTAAACTTAATTCTGAACTTGTTCATTGATGACTGACAGAGAATGAGGAGTTGCATTAGAAAGGTTGATCGGAGAGAAGTTGTTGGGGTCGTTTGGCCGCTCCTGAGAAGGGTCTGAGTGGAAGCTTGATGCAGAACCAGCACTCTCACGTGGAGCAGGTCGTGCAATGGGCTGATATGTCACCGGATCTATTCCAGCCAGGGTTAAGAGAATCCCCAGCCCCTTGTTTATCCCACCCATATTATCATTCAACCCTGATATATTCTGCTCCATATTGTCGATCCTTGCATTAGTGTCCACATGCTTGAGAATTTGAGAAGCCGCAGTCTCATTGGGTGAGGCATTAAGGTACTGGATAGAACCAAGACCGTACACTTGCCCCTTGTTGTTTTTTGCAGTCTGCAAGAAGAAAACAGAAAGAGCATCATTAACAAAACTACATAACACAAAACAGAACCATTAACAGGAGCAATTAACATCAATACTTGACAAATCGTAACACTTAAAAGCCATTTCATTTCAATGCTTCACAAAATCATAACAGGAAGAGTAAAGTCTACCTAATGAAGTCAGATTCTAATCTAATAAATACAAATGCAACCATTTCCAAAACAATAACAGTTAACCATTCCTAATACAAAATTCAGAAGCATCAGAAAAACAATATGGATTCTTACCTCGATGTATGCAGCCGTGAGCTCTTGACTAGAGGGACTAGGGGGGTTCCATCAGAGACTGGAGACTGCTGCGATCTGGACATTGCCAACTCTTCAGTGTGACATTTGAGATTCACACCAAGAATTTGTAATCGTGGATTTGGACTTTTGGATATAGAAATGGTATAGTTTCCTATGAATCAAAGACTTTATTGAGATTGATCGTTGAGATAGAACAAACACAATCGAAAAGAGAGTACAAAGTATGATGATCGAGCTATCTAGTCGAAGTGTTCTTAGTTAGGGTTGGAATGTCTTGGATGAATCACCACTTCTCCTTTAAATACTCTCGACTTTGACCTTCTTGTTCCGATATTTCGGCCTCGCCGTCATAACTATCTCCGAGATTTGCGTGGATCAGTTGAACCGACAAAGACCGGGTTGCTCTATCTCCACATCGTCTCCTGCCGAGCCCGAGCTCGATCGCCTCTCACTTCGGCATTGCTTGGGTCTTGTCAGGATGTCAATCGTATGGGCCCGACAAAGGATAACGGTCGATCTCTCTCTGTCTTGATTTTGGAGCGGGCTCATAACTATGGGCCTTTGTTTTATTTGTTAATGGGCCGGATTTCCTAGAGGGAAATCCAGTACCAACAATAGCCCCCAGCCCATTAATTTCGACAAGTCGAGGTTAATGGGCGGTGGACGTTCTTGGGAAGAAGCGTGTGCCTCGGGTGTCAAAAACCTAATGATTACTTTAGCCCCATCAGTAGATCTTACTTCGATCTGACGGCCAAGGGTGGGCGCGTGGATTAAACCGACCTGCTTCTCAGCGTGTCGGCAGTTATGGCGCATATTCATTGATGGGACCTTATCTTCTACCGTGGATCTGGTCGATCACCAACGGCTGAGATTCGAGGGTCACGAAGAGTCTTTTCAGGCTCGTTCTTTTGATGATGTGACCTAATTATCGTGCATTCGTAGCCGTCGATCTTAAATCAACGGTTAGAGTAAGGGGGAAGCGAGGAGTCCAAACTATCTCGATTTTCTCGTAATTATTACGATTTCGGAATCGTACGGTTGAGATTTTGCACGATTCCCATTATAATTTTCTCATATTTGCCGAGGGTGATTTCTTCCCTTCCCACTTTCGCTTCTTCCCTTTTTTTCTGCTCTGGTTTTTCATCTGTCGTCGGAAAAATCTCTTCCTAAAACCCTTTACTTTCCTTATTCTGATACACTGCTTCCTATGGCTATTAGAGACGCGACAGGAGCTAGTACGAGTACGGCGGCGGGATCGTTTGGTCCGCATCCGCCGTCCGTATTAACCGATAATCATATTCGTCGGTTGCGAACACAGTGCCGGATTCCCCCGGAGGTAGAGATAGTCATCCCGTCGCCGGCAATCTCGTCGGAGACAATCGTGGAAGGCTACTGCTGTGCCTCCTACACGTACTTTGAGAAGAGTGGGCTTTTGTTCCCTATTCCTCGCCTGATTTCCTTGGTACTGGCCCAGCTCCAGTTGGCGTTCCATCAGATGACGCCGAACTTCGTCCGGTATGTTATCGGACTCGGAGTCAGGGCTTCAGAAGAGGGAATTGAATTTGGGCTGGAGGAACTTATGCGAGTTTGTTCGGTGAAGCAAAATACTCGCTTCCCGAGGACATACTATCTTTCTCCCCGTTTCGGGCGTATCCTTGACGATGTCCCGACTAAGGACGTGTGGAAGGACCGATACTTCTTCTTCAGGATAACTCACCATTCGGTCGGGGAGTTCGACTATTCAGTCATTCCTTCTCGATGGTCTTCCAGTGTTGGTAAGGTTCAAGGTTTTGATGCACGGTTCTTTTTATTGTTAGGTCGTTTCTTACCCTCCCCTTCTTTTTTACAGAGGCTCCCGAGTCGCTCGCCACCAACCCGATCACCGAGGCTTTGATAGCCGGGTTGAGGAGAGGTAATGTCAATTGGGGCAGTTTTACGGTAGAGCGCATACAAGCTGCTCTACGGATCGATCCTGGGCGGGCTCCGCTGGATCGTCCACAGGTTCTTCCAAACCTGCCATGTTATCCCGTGCCTTCCCAGGCTCCTCCGGCCCCAGTTATTCAGCCTCCGCTTCGTATTGCCGAGCGGACAGGAGAAAGTGAGTCGTTTGGTCGCGAAGTCTAGTTTTTTCCATCGCAATCCGTCTGACTCGCTTTTCTTTTTCATTTTGTAGCTCGACCTCTCCCAGATGGTAGCTTGAATGCTAGCACCCCTCCACGCGAGAGAGTGTCTCGCAGGGTAAGTAGTCGTAGGAGCGGGAAAGATCCGGTTGATCTAGTTGATAAGATAGAGGCGCCTGGTTTGAGTAACACTATCCTCTTCGCCCTTGGTCAGGCCCCTCCTCCTCCAACTTGTATATCCCCTCCCGCTCAGATCCTGCCCCCTCCGGCATCGGGACCAAAGGAGACGACTGCGGAGGTCGCAAACGCGATTCCTCCTTCGGTTGAACGGGAGGCGGTTTTGCCTCAATCTGGGGGGGGGGGGGGGGAAGATCGTCGGAGCCGAGGGGGTTCTCCTCCTCCCTCGCCGAAGCGTCGTAAGGTAGACGCGGGAGGGAGCTCGGGGGAATCGGACCAAGAAGAGTGTTCGATTGCGGTTGACCCAGAAGATGCAGTCCGTCTGCTGAAGCGCTTTAGGCCCGCGGGTACTCAACTTCCGGTCATTGAGGAAATGATTCTTGGTAACTGATAGGTTGTATAGTTTTCCCTATTCTACTGCAAGTGCACAGTTAATGCAATCGTAGTATATAAGGTATCGAATCCCACGAGGACTCTCAGTCACACAATAGATTAATAGCAGTTCAGATTAAATTAAGTGAAGCAGATGTGGAAACAGTAAACGAAATAGCAAAGTAAATCAAGTGAGTTTGCGAGCAAGAAGGCGAAGCATTAGGTTTCAGGAGTTCTCAGGAAATCAGGAACGCAAGCAATCAATCTATCTAAATCCAATCAATAACTATTCTAGAACTCAAACACTGATATAGAATTAACCAAATTCCTTTGCGATAATTCTCTAAGTCTAAGTGCAGCAAACCAAACTTCCGTTTGCGAGAACTAACAGATTAAACTAGCATTAATTCCAAGTTTGATATGTTCACAATTAACCTGAACCAAACTTCTGTTTGCGAACAGTTTAATTGCTTATCTAAGTTCTTTCTAGTTAAATTAACCAATTTCCGCTGCATTAATCAACCTAACATCATAATTCTGATTAGCTACTTCAGATTAGGCATTAAGAACAACTTAGATAAAGAACTAGCAGATATGAATCTCTACAGATTAATTAAACTATAATTCTCTGAAATCCCTAATGAGAATCCTTCAACCTAACATGTAATCTACTCAGACATGTTCATCGAGACAGAAGATATCATAAGTAGAAAACCAAATATCATAAAATCAAATAAGAACTGGGGTTCAAAATCAAGTCTCTTTCGAGATCAGGATCAGCCCCTCAGGCCTTCTGAAATAAAAATAGAACTAAAGTAAAGCGTATCAAAGCGTAGCCTAAACATTGGCTTAAAAACTCTATTTATAACCTAAAACACGTTTTGGGGCTTCTTTGTAAATATTAGGAACTTCTGGGCAGAATTGCAATTTTATCATTCTTCATCAAACCGTCGTTTGGCCCATCTCGCTGGTGCATCGATCGTTGCCACAAGTGTGACGATCGTTGCAACTCGGAAATATCAACAGTGAACTTTATCTCTCGGCCAAATACTCCAATTAGCTCCAGAAAGTGCCTAAATCACCAAATATGCTCCAAATGTGCTTGTACCTAATAAACACCTGAAAAGACTCTAAAACATAGTAAAAGACTCGATAAATAACACATATACCATGGTTAAAAGCCCTAAAATCCATGGTATATCAACTCCCCCACACTTAGCTCTTGCTTGTCCTCAAGCAAGACAAAGAACTAAATGCAGATAAGAGGTTTGAAAACTCTTCAGAAACTCTTTTCGTCCTAGAAGCAACAATACTCAGATTCCCCTTAGTAAACCACTGCAAGAATCAATCACAGGATATCAAGACCACAATGTACTTCCCCCACACTTAGCAACTGTCCTAGGTAAACTCCACAATCACATTCAAGCATTCAAATTCTCCCTACTGACTTCTGCAAGTATTTAAGTGCGGTCTCACCTAAGGAGTATCGATCAAAGGGCACATGGATTCTTACCTTATTAGCTCTAGACCACCATACTATCTTTCTCTAGTCCCTTTCTTCTCTTTCCCTTCTTTAACAACTGATTTTTCCCCACTGGGTATCATTTTATTTTTTTTATCAGTGTTCTTCCCGTTATGGGGTGTACTTTGGACACATTCCATGGATCACATGAGAGATAATAGTGTTTGCTACTATTCCCATGACCACTTCGGAGTTACTAACTCATCCTCAGTTTATTATATATTTTTTTTTTACTTTACAGAAGGGGAGAAGGGAACTAAATAGGACAGGTTTACAGGCTGTGTCAGAACTAACAAGGGAATCCGACACAAAGCATACCAAGCCCTTAGGTGAAAAATCTAAGTCAGTATTAAGGTTGAAGTCAGTAAAGGATCCTCTGATACCTGAAGTGATGTGGGTGTTCCCAGTAGGTTGATCTGTGATGGGGTTTTCTAATAGTCAGAGATAGATCCTGCAACTTCATCCCAATGGTTACTTAAGTTCCTGCAAGTCTTGTAAATCTTCTCAGAAAATCATAGTTTCTTACTTAAACAATTTTGACTCAATAAAACAAAAAATTTTGAAAAACGGACTGACTCTTAAGAAAACAGAAAACAAAAGTCAGTAACACCTCCCCCACACTTAAGACACACTGTCCCCAGTAGTGTCCAGCGAAGGATCGGTAAAAAGAAAGAAAGATTGTTAATGGATGTTTTAGTTCTGTCGGGTTTTTACCTCGTTCGCACAAGCATCGATCGTTGCACTAAGTGCACCGACCGTTGCTGTGCGATTCTTTCGTATTGTAACGATCGACACAATGGTGTATCGATCGACGCACTGCGCTTTCACGAACAGTCAGCAAGTTAGCAGGTTAATCCGTCTGTTTTTGTCAATTTTTGATCCCTGCAGGCTGAAAACACTAGAAACAGAGTAAAACCGAACCAAAAGATGTATCGAATAGAGTACACATCATCCAAACAAAGTAGAATCCTAAAAATCAAAAGAAGAAAAGTGCAAAAGAAAAGAAAAAGTCAGAATACAGAACCGAAAGTATGGAGACTACTCTCACTCGCTAACATCATCTATCCCTCCATACAGCGCATCATCATCGGCTGCCTCGGGTGCGGGATCGGTATCAGTCGGAGATCGCTGTCGACGACGTCGGTCAGGTACGGGCTGATGGATCTGTGGTGGCCTCCTGCAGCTGCAAGTACGCATGAAGTTCCAAAGAACTCGAAACATACCATCGGATCTCTCTCTCCACTCTGCCTCAGAATATGCACCGTAAGGCATCGCAGGCTCTGGAAAGGGACCCACAATGTCGACTGGGGCAGGCGCGGGCGCAGGAGCAGGGGCAGAAGATGTCGAAGCTCGTGAGGAAGGCTCTCCCAGCGGATGAGCCATGGTCGTAATCCCACGCTGCGCAGACTCAGGAGGCTGAAATCTCAGTGCCTCTAATGTGTCAATCTGTGTCCATCTGGCAGCGGGAAGCTCGATACCAGTCCTCCCAGTGGTCGGATCAGTGTAAACCCAAATGCGCCCCTCCTTGAGCCAGGTAGCGCTCTGCAGATGGCTGAGATCCAGGAACTCTCGAGCCGTATCACGCTCTGTGCCATGAAGAGGAATCCCACAATACTCAAAAATGGGAGTAAGTAAACTCCCTACCGTCTCTGTACCAGCTCCATCAAACGGCTTCAGCTGCAAATCAACCAAATGCTGTGCGAAAATAGCTCCCAAGTTGAGACCCGCAGTCGGATCTCTCACGCCAGAATCTCTAAACTGATCTCTCAGCCCCATAAACAGCAACTCCATCTCAAGTTTGCGCATCTTGTTGGCCTCAAACTTGCAAAGCAAGCTCCAGCACAAGATACGCGAGACATATCGCAGCACCGGATGTCTCATCTGCACTACTGGTGTGGTCCTGGAGTTGTATCGACCGCTGCCAATACTCTCCCAGAATGTGCGAGCCTCCACCGGATCCCACTCGAGTGGCATGGCTATGCGCCTCGGCGCAGTACTGAACCCGTAGATCCTGCAGAGATCAAGTAGAGGAATCCGATACCTGACTCCCCAACTCATGAAGGTGAAAGCACCCACTGTAGCGCTCCTGTGGTCGGGATCCGAGTAAACCACTCTGCAAGTGGCCAATAGCTGCCTGACCAGCTTAGGATAGAGGTCATAGTGTCGCATCGGCATTGTCCCTAGACCAATGCCTCTGCACACTGCTAGCACCTGCTCATCGATCCCCAGAATCCTGCAGGTGGAGTAGTCCGCGAACTTGGTCGGCTTGATGATCATCCCACACCAACCACTGTAGAGAAGCGAGTCGTACTCGTCCCATGAAGAGAGCAATGGCCGCTCTGTGAACTCAGCGGACCTTAAGAAACGTATGAGGTCCTCCGGCCATTGTCTGGTCGTCTGAAATGGTGTGGCGTCCTCTCTGGGCCAAGGTAAAGCAATTGGTGGCCCATATCTGTTGTATGGTGCGGGTGACTCTGATTCCCTGTTAAACCATTGAGGCGGTGGGGTGTAGTATCTTGTTGCTGTGGACGCTGTGGCTCGCTTCTTGCGGGGTTGCCTTTGAGACGCCATCTGCAAAAAAAAACAAAGTTCAAACATTTATCAAGTCTCGGCAAAATTTCACTGTGAAATCGCGAAGCATCGACCGTTGCATCTAAGGCATCGATCGTTGCGAGGCGATTTCGCGTTATCGAACATTTCCCAAAATCGCAATGCAACGACCGTTGCTCGAGGACTTAGGTTAATGAAATATGGTTTAGGATTTAGGGTTTAGTTTACCCTTAAAACCCTAAATCATAAACCCTAAACCACCAATAAAATTTATATTCATTAGAAAACAAGAATTATTTCTACAAGTGTTGAATCTTAATTTTAGATATGTTAAAGTAATTAAAAATTTTAATTAGATTTTTGTTTATAATTTAGGGTTATAGAGTTTGTTCTAGGGTTTGTTTGGAATCTTAGTTTGTAATTGTTTTAGCGACTGAGTTGCGACTAACTTGCGACTTATTTAGCGACTACCAATAACAGTCGCAAAAATTAGTTACAAATTAGGTATACAAAACTTGTCACAATAAAAACGTGGGGTTGTACCGTATTTTGCGGCTAAAAGACCACCGGTTAGCAACCCGCCTAATGTAGTCGCTAAATTAATGACTATATAGCGACTTATAAGTCGTGGTCCCAATTTAGCGACTACTGAGCGACTATTCGCTATTAATCGCAATATCAGTCGCAACTGAGTCGGTAGATAGTCACAAAATTGAGCGACTGTAAATTCAGTCGCAACTTATAGTCGCAA
Organism: Orychophragmus violaceus; assembly: GCA_030180135.1. Taxonomy (NCBI): domain Eukaryota; kingdom Viridiplantae; phylum Streptophyta; class Magnoliopsida; order Brassicales; family Brassicaceae; genus Orychophragmus; species Orychophragmus violaceus. Next base: position 62,878,040 of record CM058236.1, on the reverse strand, counting down.
AAAAACATGTTTTCTTGTAGTGAGGTGGATCGAACTTAAGCGTTGTGACACTCCGAACCCGTCTCTTTACCACTAGACCACAAGGTCCAAGATATTTTTAATTTTTACATACCATTTTTACAGTTTTTCTTGTGGGTATACACCCTTTCAAATTATTATACTCAAACGTATCAATTTAGCAAATATCCCGGTAACTAATGAAGCTTATACTGAGTGATCCAATGCCAATTTTCTATTTTGTGTGATATGTTACAGATATTTTGTATTTAGTGTATTTTCACAAACTGAAATGAATTTAAATGAACCATACTTATGGAAGACGTAAAAACGTCAAAAGATATGAACTCTATTGTTGGTGAGAGATAAACAAACAAAACCATAGTTTACCATATTAATTAAAAAAGTAACTCATAATAACATTAATGAACTGTTGATCACTATACATACTCACATAGATCCACAATAGTGGCATGAAACAAAAGAAATCAAATTACAAAGAGCTTCAAAACAAAACTAAAGATGGAGAATAAAACCATTGTCATGACATTTTTCGCAATCATGGTCTTACTATCGTTTTCTAATCCAACTTTGGCCATAGAAGACGATGATGATAAGCCGTTACTCAATTCGGACGCTGAGTTTGATGCGGCGATAGCAACTTCACCGACTTCGATGGATTATAATGATGACGTGATCGAAAGTCAATCACAAAAATATATGGATTATCTTAAAGAGTGCTCAATAAAAATGGGACCTGTACCAAATAAATGTTTTATTGAAGTGACAGCGGAGTTTCTTCGGAACAAAGTTGCTTCGAGGGATTGTTGTCGGGTGATACTGAAAGCTGGTAAGGAATGTCATATGCAATGGATGAAGTTATTTTTCCAATCATATCAACTCAAACGCTTTAGCTCTAAAAGAATTTTGAAAAGTAGCGAATTATGGGACAGATGTTCTAGTGAAATCGGTTCTGTATCACCATTTTCTGGTTAAAAAGCATTTGTAATTTAATTACTATAAAATAATGGTTTAAAGTGATTCTAATATACCAAATTTAAATTACCCACTATTACTCAAATACCATTTATATTTATTGTATTGCACTAATGGCTTCTGCTTCAGTCACCAGGGTAAGTTGCTAAAACACTTCCAAAAGACGAGTAACATTTTTTAATATATGTTTATAAAACACTATCATATAGGATCCCACGGTTATCAGAACCCCACCGTTATAAGGTTTTTGCTGAAGCTTGAACCTATTTCAAATGTTGTACATTGTGAAAAGGAACAGCTTACATAGCACACAACTCAATCACAAACTCTTCAAATATCACTCATAATGGATCATATCAAAAGGAGAAAACAAATCTTTACCACAAGCAATCACATAGAATTTATCATTGCAACCAAACATCATGCAACACATTTGAAGCTCTCACGAATGAAATATATAGAAAATGTAAAATCAGACAGCAGCCATGTGAAGCAAAACACAGAAACTAAACCCATTTGCATCTCTTTCTTTAATTCCTTTTGCCCATCCTCTGATTAAAATTTTTGATATCATCCATTTATCTCACCTTTTCTTGTTTCTGTTCCTATTGCGGTCCTAAAACAAAAATGAGCTTCTGAGTGTCTCAACTACCTTACCCCAAGTTGTAAGGCTTAACTGCAGCCACTTCCACTACCATAGGAGATTCTCTCTTGGAGCTTGTTCTTGAGAATCTTATGTGTCGGCATTGTCACCTACCGGACTTGACCAGCTTAGAGCATCCACATATTTATTTGGCTTCTTTATTTGTTCTTGAGGTTATCTAAGGGTTTATAGGAGCCGCCTTCCCGTTGGACAGATTTGTCTTTCCGTAATGCAACTTGAGAAGTGACTAGCATGCAAGTTTTATCAAAACAGTTTGAAAAAGATACAACAGAGCATAAAATAGGATTCCACCCCTATTGTAAAGACCTAAACCTCACTCATATATATATTTTTTTTTTCCGGATGATCTATTAATATTTGCAAATGGGAAGAAAAGGTCAATTGAAGTCATACTAGAAGTGGTTAAAGATTTTTCTGAGGTTTCTTGTTTGAGGATACGTTTAGAAAAGTCTAACATGTACATCGCATGATTTCAAACTGAGGACCAGGAAGAAATCCTAGAACAATTTCCATTAAGTACAGGGTCGCTTCCGGTACGTTATTTAAGGTTATCTTTAATGACCAAAAATATGAATGTAATTGATTATACTCATCTGATTGACAAGATACAAGCTCGTACTAGCTTTTGGACTGTTGATATCTCTCCTTTGCAAGTAGACTTCAACTAATCAGGTAACTGATGCACAATCTTACAAATTTTTGGATCTCAACTTTCAGATTTCCAAAACAATGCATTCCGGAAATAGAAAAGTTATGTGTGGCATTCTTGTGCCAGGGCCATATTTTTATAAATCCCTTTTGAATTATTTATATACAATTTATCTAATTTATTTACGTTTATAATATTTCAATAATTTTAGTTTTGTGTTTGTTGTTTAAAGACAATTTTTTACGTTTTTTATCTTTATATAAGTTCTGGAATTAATTATGTAATTTTAATTTAAGATACATTATGTTATTATATCTTCTAATTTATTATATGTTTTTATTGAATTTGAAAACTTTATTGAATTAGATGACCAGTTATTTATAAAGGGCCTTTAAAAATAAATAACTAGTAACTGATACATTAACATAATTATATGCAAGTGTAAAACTAAAATATATATTTATTTAGAAAAAATAAAATGATATAAAAACTAAAGGTTTGTTTAATAAATACATACTAATATACTTTAAGCATATATATATATATATATATATATATATATATATATATATAATACTTATGTATATATTAATAATAATTTGATAAAGAGTATTTATATGGCGAAGAGAGACTGTGTTTGACCCTTGTAAAACTCAAATGTCCTGATTATTATACTTATATCTATTTGGAGTTTGTCTTCTTCCCCATGTGGAAAAAGTGTTTAATTGAAGGTGCTCATAGAACCATTTCAGCTCATCTTTCTCGAGAGTGTTTTCTATGGTTTTCACGGCTTTAGCGATATAACACTTAGACGTGAGCTTTATTGTCTTGACATAGTCGGTGGAAGGGAAACACATCTTTGTGGGCTGCATTGATTCGGTTTCATTCTTTGAATTTTGCACACATGAAAAGTTCGACCAAGTATTACCAAGTTGTGCGATAAAGTTCCACTAAGTTTTACCAAGTTTCACTAAGTTTTACCAAGTTTCACATCAAGTTTCGCTATGTTTTACCAAGTTTCCCATGAAAGTTCCACTAAGTTTTACCAAGTTTTCAAATCAAGTTTCACTAAGTTTTGCCAAGTTTCGCATTAAAGTTTAACTAATTTGTACCAAGTTTTGCATACTAGTTTCACTAAATTTTACCAAGTTTTCCGCCTATTCAAAACCATATCAAATCCTACTAAGTTTTACACATCTGAATTACAAAAATTAGACATGCCATGGTTTCGATGGAAATATGGACCGATATTGTTTCTTCCTCGTGTTGACTGTGGATTGGAGGGAAGATATGACTGGTTCGTTCCACTTCTTGTTCGTGAAACCCTAAACCCGGAACCCGCCAAACTTCCTCCTGCTCGTCTTCCACTTCCTCCTCGTCTTCCTCGTTCTCGGATTCCTTTTCCAAGTCGACTTCCTCTTCATCGGATTTCTTTCCTACTTCTTCTTCGCGATTCGCCTCTTCTTCGTGAATCGATTCATCCTCTATTCTCTTAGAGTTTCGCAAACTCCTTTTGATAAAACGCATCTTCAGAAAAATTCTTCTTCTTTGATTTTGGGTTGAAACAGTTAGAAAAGGGAAGAAATGGGAGAAGAAATGGCTCGAGATTGGTTTTTAGGTATGGACGTATCGAAATTTTAGGGATTTTAAATTTAACCCGACCCAACTAAAATGGTTCGGACCAAGCTATCCGGGTATCCTAGTTGGGTTGTAAATAAGTGGGAAGTCTTTGTTTTGCTGTCTTTTTTCCTTCTAATGATTTATAAAAAAATAAGGCAAAAACTTGTTTTTTGGAAAGTAGCATATGAGACTTTGACTTTTGGTCAAAAGGCATATGAGAATTTGATCCTTTCCATGGCGAGAGAGCATGTGATTTTCTCCTGGTTGAAGACGAAGCAGTAGAAGCCACCAGCCGCGATATGGGACCACCGGAGAAGAAGATATGCTCTGTTATCTTCACCAGAGAAGAAGACCACTGCAGGCGGTACTCCGTGTGTGTTCTTTAAATTTCTTTTTGTCGTTGTTCTTTAATTTAATTTATGTATTTTTTATATTTATTTTTTGTATTTAGTTTATGTAAATTAGTTTTTTTTTTTAATTTTTAATATTTATAATATCAAATTAAATTATTTATTTTGTTTTTTATAAAGCCACGAATAATATCGTGGAAATTCGTCGCTAAGACCACAAAACATATCGTGGAAATTTATCAACTAAAGCCACAACTTTATTCGTGGCTTTATAAGCCATAACTTTATTTGTGGATTTATAAGCCACGCATGCTTTCCTTGCTGTTCGTGGCTATCCGTGGAAGCGTAGCCACGAATTGCCACGAATGACCGATTGCCACGAGCCCATAGCCACAAATATTTTTCGTTGCTATCCACGGCTATGGCCAAAATAGCCATGCACTACAAGAAATCTCGGCCATAGCCACGGATTTTTCGTGGCTATGACCGATTATCTATAGCTAATCGGCCTTTAGCCACGAATAGCTTTCGTGGCTACGGGCTCGTAGCTAGGAACCAAAACCGTGGAAATATAGCCACGAATAGACACGACCATATTCGTGGATGTTAGCCACAAATGGACACGACCTTTTTCGTGGATATTGGCCACGACTATGTCATGTCTATATGGCTACGAATTACCACGACTATGTCGTAGAAATATTGCCACGAATAGCTACGAATTACCACGACTCTGTCGTAGACAAATTTCCACGAATAGCTATGAATATCCACGAATGTGTCGTGGCTAAATTAGCCACAACTTAGCTACGACCATTATCGTAGCTAATTAGCCACAGTAAATTTGTAGCTATCGTTGAAATCTAAATTCAAATAGCCACGAAATAATATTAACAAATAATATCAAAACTAACATTATAGTTTTAATTAATCAAAAATACTAATTAATATTAATTAGTATTAACATTATTATTATAGTATCTACATAACCAAAAAAAAAGCTACTAAACACTGATTTCATTGCATTCAAAAGATCCTGTATATACATAACTAAAAAAACATCTAATGATGTCTTAAGTTTAGAGAGGAGGTTCAAATTACAATACACATCCTGATTAATATAATACAAACACTTAAAACAAAACTAAACTTAATTCTGAACTTGTTCATTGATGACTGACAGAGAATGAGGAGTTGCATTAGAAAGGTTGATCGGAGAGAAGTTGTTGGGGTCGTTTGGCCGCTCCTGAGAAGGGTCTGAGTGGAAGCTTGATGCAGAACCAGCACTCTCACGTGGAGCAGGTCGTGCAATGGGCTGATATGTCACCGGATCTATTCCAGCCAGGGTTAAGAGAATCCCCAGCCCCTTGTTTATCCCACCCATATTATCATTCAACCCTGATATATTCTGCTCCATATTGTCGATCCTTGCATTAGTGTCCACATGCTTGAGAATTTGAGAAGCCGCAGTCTCATTGGGTGAGGCATTAAGGTACTGGATAGAACCAAGACCGTACACTTGCCCCTTGTTGTTTTTTGCAGTCTGCAAGAAGAAAACAGAAAGAGCATCATTAACAAAACTACATAACACAAAACAGAACCATTAACAGGAGCAATTAACATCAATACTTGACAAATCGTAACACTTAAAAGCCATTTCATTTCAATGCTTCACAAAATCATAACAGGAAGAGTAAAGTCTACCTAATGAAGTCAGATTCTAATCTAATAAATACAAATGCAACCATTTCCAAAACAATAACAGTTAACCATTCCTAATACAAAATTCAGAAGCATCAGAAAAACAATATGGATTCTTACCTCGATGTATGCAGCCGTGAGCTCTTGACTAGAGGGACTAGGGGGGTTCCATCAGAGACTGGAGACTGCTGCGATCTGGACATTGCCAACTCTTCAGTGTGAGATTTGAGATTCACACCAAGAATTTGTAATCGTGGATTTGGACTTTTGGATATAGAAATGGTATAGTTTCCTATGAATCAAAGACTTTATTGAGATTGATCGTTGAGATAGAACAAACACAATCGAAAAGAGAGTACAAAGTATGATGATCGAGCTATCTAGTCGAAGTGTTCTTAGTTAGGGTTGGAATGTCTTGGATGAATCACCACTTCTCCTTTAAATACTCTCGACTTTGACCTTCTTGTTCCGATATTTCGGCCTCGCCGTCATAACTATCTCCGAGATTTGCGTGGATCAGTTGAACCGACAAAGACCGGGTTGCTCTATCTCCACATCGTCTCCTGCCGAGCCCGAGCTCGATCGCCTCTCACTTCGGCATTGCTTGGGTCTTGTCAGGATGTCAATCGTATGGGCCCGACAAAGGATAACGGTCGATCTCTCTCTGTCTTGATTTTGGAGCGGGCTCATAACTATGGGCCTTTGTTTTATTTGTTAATGGGCCGGATTTCCTAGAGGGAAATCCAGTACCAACAATAGCCCCCAGCCCATTAATTTCGACAAGTCGAGGTTAATGGGCGGTGGACGTTCTTGGGAAGAAGCGTGTGCCTCGGGTGTCAAAAACCTAATGATTACTTTAGCCCCATCAGTAGATCTTACTTCGATCTGACGGCCAAGGGTGGGCGCGTGGATTAAACCGACCTGCTTCTCAGCGTGTCGGCAGTTATGGCGCATATTCATTGATGGGACCTTATCTTCTACCGTGGATCTGGTCGATCACCAACGGCTGAGATTCGAGGGTCACGAAGAGTCTTTTCAGGCTCGTTCTTTTGATGATGTGACCTAATTATCGTGCATTCGTAGCCGTCGATCTTAAATCAACGGTTAGAGTAAGGGGGAAGCGAGGAGTCCAAACTATCTCGATTTTCTCGTAATTATTACGATTTCGGAATCGTACGGTTGAGATTTTGCACGATTCCCATTATAATTTTCTCATATTTGCCGAGGGTGATTTCTTCCCTTCCCACTTTCGCTTCTTCCCTTTTTTTTTCTGCTCTGGTTTTTCATCTGTCGTCGGAAAAATCTCTTCCTAAAACCCTTTACTTTCCTTATTCTGATACACTGCTTCCTATGGCTATTAGAGACGCGACAGGAGCTAGTACGAGTACGGCGGCGGGATCGTTTGGTCCGCATCCGCCGTCCGTATTAACCGATAATCATATTCGTCGGTTGCGAACACAGTGCCGGATTCCCCCGGAGGTAGAGATAGTCATCCCGTCGCCGGCAATCTCGTCGGAGACAATCGTGGAAGGCTACTGCTGTGCCTCCTACACGTACTTTGAGAAGCGTGGGCTTTTGTTCCCTATTCCTCGCCTGATTTCCTTGGTACTGGCCCAGCTCCAGTTGGCGTTCCATCAGATGACGCCGAACTTCGTCCGGTATGTTATCGGACTCGGAGTCAGGGCTTCAGAAGAGGGAATTGAATTTGGGCTGGAGGAACTTATGCGAGTTTGCTCGGTGAAGAAAAATACTCGCTTCCCGAGGACATACTATCTTTCTCCCCGTTTCGGGCGTATCCTTGACGATGTCCCGACTAAGGACGTGTGGAAGGACCGATACTTCTTCTTCAGGATAACTCACCATTCGGTCGGGGAGTTCGACTATTCAGTCATTCCTTCTCGATGGTCTTCCAGTGTTGGTAAGGTTCAAGGTTTTGATGCACGGTTCTTTTTATTGTTAGGTCGTTTCTTACCCTCCCCTTCTTTTTTACAGAGGCTCCCGAGTCGCTCGCCACCAACCCGATCACCGAGGCTTTGATAGCCGGGTTGAGGAGAGGTAATGTCAATTGGGGCAGTCTTACGGTAGAGCGCATACAAGCTGCTCTACGGATCGATCCTGGGCGGGCTCCGCTGGATCGTCCACAGGTTCTTCCAAACCTGCCATGTTATCCCGTGCCTTCCCAGGCTCCTCCGGCCCCAGTTATTCAGCCTCCGCTTCGTATTGCCGAGCGGACAGGAGAAAGTGAGTCGTTTGGTCGCGAAGTCTAGTTTTTTCCATCGCAATCCGTCTGACTCGCTTTTCTTTTTCATTTTGTAGCTCGACCTCTCCCAGATGGTAGCTTGAATGCTAGCACCCCTCCACGCGAGAGAGTGTCTCGCAGGGTAAGTAGTCGTAGGAGCGGGAAAGATCCGGTTGATCTAGTTGATAAGATAGAGGCGCCTGGTTTGAGTAACGCTATCCTCTTCGCCCTTGGTCAGGCCCCTCCTCCTCCAACTTGTATATCCCCTCCCGCTCAGATCCTGCCCCCTCCGGCATCGGGACCAAAGGAGACGACTGCGGAGGTCGCAAACGCGATTCCTCCTTCGGTTGAACGGGAGGCGGTTTTGCCTCAATCTGGGGGGGGGGGGGAAGATCGTCGGAGCCGAGGGGGTTCTCCTCCTCCCTCGCCGAAGCGTCGTAAGGTAGACGCGGGAGGGAGCTCGGGGGAATCGGACCAAGAAGAGTGTTCGATTGCGGTTGACCCGGAAGATGCAGTCCGTCTGCTGAAGCGCTTTAGGCCCGCGGGTACTCAACTTCCGGTCATTGAGGAAATGATTCTTGGTAACTGATAGGTTGTATAGTTTTCCCTATTCTACTGCAAGTGCACAATTAATGCAATCGTAGTATATAAGGTATCGAATCCCACGAGGACTCTCAGTCACACAATAGATTAATAGCAGTTCAGATTAAATTAAGCGAAGCAGATGTGGAAACAGTAAACGAAATAGCAAAGTAAATCAAGTGAGTTTGCGAGCAAGAAGGCGAAGCATTAGGTTTCAGGAGTTCTCAGGAAATCAGGAACGCAAGCAATCAATCTATCTAAATCCAATCAATAACTATTCTAGAACTCAAACACTGATATAGAATTAACCAAATTCATTTGCGATAATTCTCTAAGTCTAAGTGCAGCAAACCAAACTTCCGTTTGCGAGAACTAACAGATTAAACTAGCATTAATTCCAAGTTTGATATGTTCACAATTAACCTGAACCAAACTTCCGTTTGCGAACAGTTTAATTGCTTATCTAAGTTCTTTCTAGTTAAATTAACCAATTTCCGCTGCATTAATCAACCTAACATCATAATTCTGATTAGCTACTTCAGATTAGGCATTAAGAACAACTTAGATAAAGAACTAGCAGATATGAATCTCTACAGATTAATTAAACTATAATTCTCTGAAATCCCTAATGAGAATCCTTCAACCTAACATGTAATCTACTCAGACATGTTCATCGAGACAGAAGATATCATAAGTAGAAAACCAAATATCATAAAATCAAATAAGAACTGGGGTTCAAAATCAAGTCTCTTTCGAGATCAGGATCAGCCCCTCAGGCCTTCTGAAATAAAAATAGAACTAAAGTAAAGCGTATCAAAGCGTAGCCTAAACATTGGCTTAAAAACTCTATTTATAACCTAAAACACGTTTTGGGGCTTCTTTGTAAATATTAGGAACTTCTGGGCAGAATTGCAATTTTATCATTCTTCATCAAACCGTCGTTTGGCCCATCTCGCTGGTGCATCGATCGTTGCCACAAGTGTGACGATCGTTGCAACTCGGAAATATCAACAGTGAACTTTATCTCTCGGCCAAATACTCCAATTAGCTCCAGAAAGTGCCTAAATCACCAAATATGCTCCAAATGTGCTTGTACCTAATAAACACCTGAAAAGACTCTAAAACATAGTAAAAGACTCGATAAATAACACATATACCATGGTTAAAAGCCCTAAAATCCATGGTATATCAACTCCCCCACACTTAGCTCTTGCTTGTCCTCAAGCAAGACAAAGAACTAAATGCAGATAAGAGGTTTGAAAACTCTTCAGAAACTCTTTTCGTCCTAGAAGCAACAATACTCAGATTCCCCTTAGTAAACCACTGCAAGAATCAATCACAGGATATCAAGACCACAATGTACTTCCCCCACACTTAGCAACTGTCCTAGGTAAACTCCACAATCACATTCAAGCATTCAAATTCTCCCTACTGACTTCTGCAAGTATTTAAGTGCGGTCTCACCTAAGGAGTATCGATCAAAGGGCACATGGATTCTTACCTTATTAGCTCTAGACCACCATACTATCTTTCTCTAGTCCCTTTCTTCTCTTTCCCTTCTTTAACAACTGATTTTTCCCCACTGGGTATCATTTTATTTTTTTTATCAGTGTTCTTCCCGTTATGGGGTGTACTTTGGACACATTCCATGGATCACATGAGAGATAATAGTGTTTGCTACTATTCCCATGACCACTTCGGAGTTACTAACTCATCCTCAGTTTATTATATATATTTTTTTTTTACTTTACAGAAGGGGAGAAGGGAACTAAATAGGACAGGTTTACAGGCTGTGTCAGAACTAACAAGGGAATCCGACACAAAGCATACCAAGCCCTTAGGTGAAAAATCTAAGTCAGTATTAAGGTTGAAGTCAGTAAAGGATCCTCTGATACCTGAAGTGATGTGGGTGTTCCCAGTAGGTTGATCTGTGATGGGGTTTTCTAATAGTCAGAGATAGATCCTGCAACTTCATCCCAATGGTTACTTAAGTTCCTGCAAGTCTTGTAAATCTTCTCAGAAAATCATAGTTTCTTACTTAAACAATTTTGACTCAATAAAACAAAAAATTTTGAAAAACGGACTGACTCTTAAGAAAACAGAAAACAAAAGTCAGTAACACCTCCCCCACACTTAAGACACACTGTCCCCAGTAGTGTCCAGCGAAGGATCGGTAAAAAGAAAGAAAGATTGTTAATGGATGTTTTAGTTCTGTCGGGTTTTTACCTCGTTCGCACAAGCATCGATCGTTGCACTAAGTGCACCGACCGTTGCTGTGCGATTCTTTCGTATTGTAACGATCGACACAATGGTGTATCGATCGACGCACTGCGCTTTCACGAACAGTCAGCAAGTTAGCAGGTTAATCCGTCTGTTTTTGTCAATTTTTGATCCCTGCAGGCTGAAAACACTAGAAACAGAGTAAAACCGAACCAAAAGATGTATCGAATAGAGTACACATCATCCAAACAAAGTAGAATCCTAAAAATCAAAAGAAGAAAAGTGCAAAAGAAAAGAAAAAGTCAGAATACAGAACCGAAAGTATGGAGACTACTCTCACTCGCTAACATCATCTATCCCTCCATACAGCGCATCATCATCGGCTGCCTCGGGTGCGGGATCGGTATCAGTCGGAGATCGCTGTCGACGACGTCGGTCAGGTACGGGCTGATGGATCTGTGGTGGCCTCCTGCAGCTGCAAGTACGCATGAAGTTCCAAAGAACTCGAAACATACCATCGGATCTCTCTCTCCACTCTGCCTCAGAATATGCACCGTAAGGCATCGCAGGCTCTGGAAAGGGACCCACAATGTCGACTGGGGCAGGCGCGGGCGCAGGAGCAGGGGCAGAAGATGTCGAAGCTCGTGAGGAAGGCTCTCCCAGCGGATGAGCCATGGTCGGAATCCCACGCTGCGCAGACTCAGGAGGCTGAAATCTCAGTGCCTCTAATGTGTCAATCTGTGTCCATCTGGCAGCGGGAAGCTCGATACCAGTCCTCCCAGTGGTCGGATCAGTGTAAACCCAAATGCGCCCCTCCTTGAGCCAGGTAGCGCTCTGCAGATGGCTGAGATCCAGGAACTCTCGAGCCGTATCACGCTCTGTGCCATGAAGAGGAATCCCACAATACTCAAAAATGGGAGTAAGTAAACTCCCTACCGTCTCTGTACCAGCTCCATCAAACGGCTTCAGCTGCAAATCAACCAAATGCTGTGCGAAAATAGCTCCCAAGTTGAGACCCGCAGTCGGATCTCTCACGCCAGAATCTCTAAACTGATCTCTCAGCCCCATAAACAGCAACTCCATCTCAAGTTTGCGCATCTTGTTGGCCTCAAACTTGCAAAGCAAGCTCCAGCACAAGATACGCGAGACATATCGCAGCACCGGATGTCTCATCTGCACTACTGGTGTGGTCCTGGAGTTGTATCGACCGCTGCCAATACTCTCCCAGAATGTGCGAGCCTCCACCGGATCCCACTCGAGTGGCATGGCTATGCGCCTCGGCGCAGTACTGAACCCGTAGATCCTGCAGAGATCAAGTAGAGGAATCCGATACCTGACTCCCCAACTCATGAAGGTGAAAGCACCCACTGTAGCGCTCCTGTGGTCGGGATCCGAGTAAACCACTCTGCAAGTGGCCAATAGCTGCCTGACCAGCTTAGGATAGAGGTCATAGTGTCGCATCGGCATTGTCCCTAGACCAATGCCTCTGCACACTGCTAGCACCTGCTCATCGATCCCCAGAATCCTGCAGGTGGAGTAGTCCGCGAACTTGGTCGGCTTGATGATCATCCCACACCAACCACTGTAGAGAAGCGAGTCGTACTCGTCCCATGAAGAGAGCAATGGCCGCTCTGTGAACTCAGCGGACCTTAAGAAACGTATGAGGTCCTCCGGCCATTGTCTGGTCGTCTGAAATGGTGTGGCGTCCTCTCTGGGCCAAGGTAAAGCAATTGGTGGCCCATATCTGTTGTATGGTGCGGGTGACTCTGATTCCCTGTTAAACCATTGAGGCGGTGGGGTGTAGTATCTTGTTGCTGTGGACGCTGTGGCTCGCTTCTTGCGGGGTTGCCTTTGAGACGCCATCTGCAAAAAAAACAAAGTTCAAACATTTATCAAGTCTCGGCAAAATTTCACTGTGAAATCGCGAAGCATCGACCGTTGCATCTAAGGCATCGATCGTTGCGAGGCGATTTCGCGTTATCGAACATTTCCCAAAATCGCAATGCAACGACCGTTGCTCGAGGACTTAGGTTAATGAAATATGGTTTAGGATTTAGGGTTTAGTTTACCCTTAAAACCCTAAATCATAAACCCTAAACCACCAAAAAAATTTATATTCATTAGAAAACAAGAATTATTTCTACAAGTGTTGAATCTTAATTTTAGATATGTTAAAGTAATTAAAAATTTTAATTAGATTTTTGTTTATAATTTAGGGTTATAGAGTTTGTTCTAGGGTTTGTTTGGAATCTTAGTTTGTAATTGTTTTAGCGACTGAGTTGCGACTAACTTGCGACTTATTTAGCGACTACCAATAACAGTCGCAAAAATTAGTTACAAATTAGGTATACAAAACTTGTCACAATAAAAACGTGGGGTTGTACCGTATTTTGCGGCTAAAAGACCACCGGTTAGCAACCCGCCTAATGTAGTCGCTAAATTAATGACTATATAGCGACTTATAAGTCGTGGTCCCAATTTAGCGACTACTGAGCGACTATTCGCTATTAATCGCAATATCAGTCGCAACTGAGTCGGTAGATAGTCACAAAATTGAGCGACTGTAAATTCAGTCGCAACTTGTAGTCGCAAAAACATGTTTTCTTGTAGTGAGGTGGATCGAACTTAAGCGTTGTGACACTCCGAACCCGTCTCTTTACCACTAGACCACAAGGTCCAAGATATTTTTAATTTTTACATACCATTTTTACAGTTTTTCTTGTGGGTATACACCCTTTCAAATTATTATACTCAAACGTATCAATTTAGCAAATATCCCGGTAACTAATGAAGCTTATACTGAGTGATCCAATGCCAATTTTCTATTTTGTGTGATATGTTACAGATATTTTGTATTTAGTGTATTTTCACAAACTGAAATGAATTTAAATGAACCATACTTATGGAAGACGTAAAAACGTCAAAAGATATGAACTCTATTGTTGGTGAGAGATAAACAAACAAAACCATAGTTTACCATATTAATTAAAAAAGTAACTCATAATAACATTAATGAACTGTTGATCACTATACATACTCACATAGATCCACAATAGTGGCATGAAACAAAAGAAATCAAATTACAAAGAGCTTCAAAACAAAACTAAAGATGGAGAATAAAACCATTGTCATGACATTTTTCGCAATCATGGTCTTACTATCGTTTTCTAATCCAACTTTGGCCATAGAAGACGATGATGATAAGCCGTTACTCAATTCGGACGCTGAGTTTGATGCGGCGATAGCAACTTCACCGACTTCGATGGATTATAATGATGACGTGATCGAAAGTCAATCACAAAAATATATGGATTATCTTAAAGAGTGCTCAATAAAAATGGGACCTGTACCAAATAAATGTTTTATTGAAGTGACAGCGGAGTTTCTTCGGAACAAAGTTGCTTCGAGGGATTGTTGTCGGGTGATACTGAAAGCTGGTAAGGAATGTCATATGCAATGGATGAAGTTATTTTTCCAATCATATCAACTCAAACGCTTTAGCTCTAAAAGAATTTTGAAAAGTAGCGAATTATGGGACAGATGTTCTAGTGAAATCGGTTCTGTATCACCATTTTCTGGTTAAAAAGCATTTGTAATTTAATTACTATAAAATAATGGTTTAAAGTGATTCTAATATACCAAATTTAAATTACCCACTATTACTCAAATACCATTTATATTTATTGTATTGCACTAATGGCTTCTGCTTCAGTCACCAGGGTAAGTTGCTAAAACACTTCCAAAAGACGAGTAACATTTTTTAATATATGTTTATAAAACACTATCATATAGGATCCCACGGTTATCAGAACCCCACCGTTATAAGGTTTTTGCTGAAGCTTGAACCTATTTCAAATGTTGTACATTGTGAAAAGGAACAGCTTACATAGCACACAACTCAATCACAAACTCTTCAAATATCACTCATAATGGATCATATCAAAAGGAGAAAACAAATCTTTACCACAAGCAATCACATAGAATTTATCATTGCAACCAAACATCATGCAACACATTTGAAGCTCTCACGAATGAAATATATAGAAAATGTAAAATCAGACAGCAGCCATGTGAAGCAAAACACAGAAACTAAACCCATTTGCATCTCTTTCTTTAATTCCTTTTGCCCATCCTCTGATTAAAATTTTTGATATCATCCATTTATCTCACCTTTTCTTGTTTCTGTTCCTATTGCGGTCCTAAAACAAAAATGAGCTTCTGAGTGTCTCAACTACCTTACCCCAAGTTGTAAGGCTTAACTGCAGCCACTTCCACTACCATAGGAGATTCTCTCTTGGAGCTTGTTCTTGAGAATCTTATGTGTCGGCATTGTCACCTACCGGACTTGACCAGCTTAGAGCATCCACATATTTATTTGGCTTCTTTATTTGTTCTTGAGGTTATCTAAGGGTTTATAGGAGCCGCCTTCCCGTTGGACAGATTTGTCTTTCCGTAATGCAACTTGAGAAGTGACTAGCATGCAAGTTTTATCAAAACAGTTTGAAAAAGATACAACAGAGCATAAAATAGGATTCCACCCCTATTGTAAAGACCTAAACCTCACTCATATATATATTTTTTTTTTCCGGATGATCTATTAATATTTGCAAATGGGAAGAAAAGGTCAATTGAAGTCATACTAGAAGTGGTTAAAGATTTTTCTGAGGTTTCTTGTTTGAGGATACGTTTAGAAAAGTCTAACATGTACATCGCATGATTTCAAACTGAGGACCAGGAAGAAATCCTAGAACAATTTCCATTAAGTACAGGGTCGCTTCCGGTACGTTATTTAAGGTTATCTTTAATGACCAAAAATATGAATGTAATTGATTATACTCATCTGATTGACAAGATACAAGCTCGTACTAGCTTTTGGACTGTTGATATCTCTCCTTTGCAAGTAGACTTCAACTAATCAGGTAACTGATGCACAATCTTACAAATTTTTGGATCTCAACTTTCAGATTTCCAAAACAATGCATTCCGGAAATAGAAAAGTTATGTGTGGCATTCTTGGGCCAGGGCCATATTTTTATAAATCCCTTTTGAATTATTTATATACAATTTATCTAATTTATTTACGTTTATAATATTTCAATAATTTTAGTTTTGTGTTTGTTGTTTAAAGACAATTTTTTACGTTTTTTATCTTTATATAAGTTCTGGAATTAATTATGTAATTTTAATTTAAGATACATTATGTTATTATATCTTCTAATTTATTATATGTTTTTATTGAATTTGAAAACTTTATTGAATTAGATGACCAGTTATTTATAAAGGGCCTTTAAAAATAAATAACTAGTAACTGATACATTAACATAATTATATGCAAGTGTAAAACTAAAATATATATTTATTTAGAAAAAATAAAATGATATAAAAACTAAAGGTTTGTTTAATAAATACATACTAATATACTTTAAGCAGATAGATATATATATATATATATATATATATATATATATATAATACTTATGTATATATTAATAATAATTTGATAAAGAGTATTTATATGGCGAAGAGAGACTGTGTTTGACCCTTGTAAAACTCAAATGTCCTGATTATTATACTTATATCTATTTGGAGTTTGTCTTCTTCCCCATGTGGAAAAAGTGTTTAATTGAAGGTGCTCATAGAACCATTTCAGCTCATCTTTCTCGAGAGTGTTTTCTATGGTTTCCACGGCTTTAGCGATATAACACTTAGACGTGAGCTTTATTGTCTTGACAAAGTCGGTGGAAGGGAAACACATCTTTGTGGGCTGCATTGATTTGTTTCATTCTTTGAATTTTGCACACATGAAAAGTTCGACCAAGTATTACCAAGTTGTGCGATAAAGTTCCACTAAGTTTTACCAAGTTTCACTAAGTTTTACCAAGTTTCACATCAAGTTTCGCTATGTTTTACCAAGTTTCCCATGAAAGTTCCACTAAGTTTTACCAAGTTTTCAAATCAAGTTTCACTAAGTTTTGCCAAGTTTCGCATTAAAGTTTCGCATTAAAGTTTCACTATGTTTTATAAAGTTTCCCATGAAAGTTCCACTAAGTTTTACCAAGTTTCACATCAAGTTTCGCTATGTTTTACCAAGTTTCCCATGAAAGTTCCACTAAGTTTTACCAAGTTTTCAAATCAAGTTCCACTAAGTTTTACCAAGTTGCATACTAGTTTCACTAAATTTTACCAAGTTTTCCGCCTATTCAAAACCATATCAAATCCTACTAAGTTTTACACATCTGAATTACAAAAATTAGACATGCCATGGTTTCGATGGAAATATGGACCGATATTGTTTCTTCCTCGTGTTGACTGTGGATTGGAGGGAAGATATGACTGGTTCGTTCCACTTCTTGTTCGTGAAACCCTAAACCCGGAACCCGCCAAACTTCCTCCTGCTCGTCTTCCACTTCCTCCTCGTCTTCCTCGTTCTCGGATTCCTTTTCCAAGTCGACTTCCTCTTCATCGGATTTCTTTCCTACTTCTTCTTCGCGATTCGCCTCTTCTTCGTGAATCGATTCATCCTCTATTCTCTTAGAGTTTCGCAAACTCCTTTTGATAAAACGCATCTTCAGAAAAATTCTTCTTCTTTGATTTTGGGTTGAAACAGTTAGAAAAGGGAAGAAATGGGAGAAGAAATGGCTCGAGATTGGTTTTTAGGTATGGACGTATCGAAATTTTAGGGATTTTAAATTTAACCCGACCCAACTAAAATGGTTCGGACCAAGCTATCCGGGTATCCTAGTTGGGTTGTAAATAAGTGGGAAGTCTTTGTTTTGCTGTCTTTTTTCCTTCTAATGATTTATAAAAAAATAAGGCAAAAACTTGTTTTTTGGAAAGTAGCATATGAGACTTTGACTTTTGGTCAAAAGGCATATGAGAATTTGATCCTTTCCATGGCGAGAGAGCATGTGATTTTCTCCTGGTTGAAGACGAAGCAGTAGAAGCCACCAGCCGCGATATGGGATCACCGGAGAAGAAGATATGCTCTGTTATCTTCACCAGAGAAGAAGACCACTGCAGGCGGTACTCCGTGTGTGTTCTTTAAATTTCTTTTTGTCGTTGTTCTTTAATTTAATTTATGTATTTTTTATATTTATTTTTTGTATTTAGTTTATGTAAATTAGTTTTTTTTTTAATTTTTAATATTTATAATATCAAATTAAATTATTTATTTTGTTTTTTATAAAGCCACGAATAATATCGTGGAAATTCGTCGCTAAGACCACAAAACATATCGTGGAAATTTATCAACTAAAGCCACAACTTTATTCGTGGCTTTATAAGCCATAACTTTATTTGTGGATTTATAAGCCACGCATGCTTTCCTTGCTGTTCGTGGCTATCCGTGGAAGCGTAGCCACGAATTGCCACGAATGACCGATTGCCACGAGCCCATAGCCACAAATATTTTTCGTTGCTATCCACGGCTATGGCCAAAATAGCCATGCACTACAAGAAATCTCGGCCATAGCCACGGATTTTTCGTGGCTATGACCGATTATCTATAGCTAATCGGCCTTTAGCCACGAATAGCTTTCGTGGCTACGGGCTCGTAGCTAGGAACCAAAACCGTGGAAATATAGCCACGAATAGACACGACCATATTCGTGGATGTTAGCCACAAATGGACACGACCTTTTTCGTGGATATTGGCCACGACTATGTCATGTCTATATGGCTACGAATTACCACGACTATGTCGTAGAAATATTGCCACGAATAGCTACGAATTACCACGACTCTGTCGTAGACAAATTTCCACGAATAGCTATGAACATCCACGAATGTGTCGTGGCTAAATTAGCCACAACTTAGCTACGACCATTATCGTAGCTAATTAGCCACAGTAAATTTGTAGCTATCGTTGAAATCTAAATTCAAATAGCCACGAAATAATATTAACATTATAGTTTTAATTAATCAAAACTATACTAATTAATATTAATTAGTATTAACATTATAGTATCTACATAACCAAAAAAAAAGCTACTAAACACTGATTTCATTGCATTCAAAAGATCCTGTATATACATAACTAAAAAAACATCTAATGATGTCTTAAGTTTAGAGAGGAGGTTCAAATTACAATACACATCCTGATTAATATAATACAAACACTTAAAACAAAACTAAACTTAATTCTGAACTTGTTCATTGATGACTGACAGAGAATGAGGAGTTGCATTAGAAAGGTTGATCGGAGAGAAGTTGTTGGGGTCGTTTGGCCGCTCCTGAGAAGGGTCTGAGTGGAAGCTTGATGCAGAACCAGCACTCTCACGTGGAGCAGGTCGTGCAATGGGCTGATATGTCACCGGATCTATTCCAGCCAGGGTTAAGAGAATCCCCAGCCCCTTGTTTATCCCACCCATATTATCATTCAACCCTGATATATTCTGCTCCATATTGTCGATCCTTGCATTAGTGTCCACATGCTTGAGAATTTGAGAAGCCGCAGTCTCATTGGGTGAGGCATTAAGGTACTGGATAGAACCAAGACCGTACACTTGCCCCTTGTTGTTTTTTGCAGTCTGCAAGAAGAAAACAGAAAGAGCATCATTAACAAAACTACATAACACAAAACAGAACCATTAACAGGAGCAATTAACATCAATACTTGACAAATCGTAACACTTAAAAGCCATTTCATTTCAATGCTTCACAAAATCATAACAGGAAGAGTAAAGTCTACCTAATGAAGTCAGATTCTAATCTAATAAATACAAATGCAACCATTTCCAAAACAATAACAGTTAACCATTCCTAATACAAAATTCAGAAGCATCAGAAAAACAATATGGATTCTTACCTCGATGTATGCAGCCGTGAGCTCTTGACTAGAGGGACTAGGGGGGTTCCATCAGAGACTGGAGACTGCTGCGATCTGGACATTGCCAACTCTTCAGTGTGACATTTGAGATTCACACCAAGAATTTGTAATCGTGGATTTGGACTTTTGGATATAGAAATGGTATAGTTTCCTATGAATCAAAGACTTTATTGAGATTGATCGTTGAGATAGAACAAACACAATCGAAAAGAGAGTACAAAGTATGATGATCGAGCTATCTAGTCGAAGTGTTCTTAGTTAGGGTTGGAATGTCTTGGATGAATCACCACTTCTCCTTTAAATACTCTCGACTTTGACCTTCTTGTTCCGATATTTCGGCCTCGCCGTCATAACTATCTCCGAGATTTGCGTGGATCAGTTGAACCGACAAAGACCGGGTTGCTCTATCTCCACATCGTCTCCTGCCGAGCCCGAGCTCGATCGCCTCTCACTTCGGCATTGCTTGGGTCTTGTCAGGATGTCAATCGTATGGGCCCGACAAAGGATAACGGTCGATCTCTCTCTGTCTTGATTTTGGAGCGGGCTCATAACTATGGGCCTTTGTTTTATTTGTTAATGGGCCGGATTTCCTAGAGGGAAATCCAGTACCAACAATAGCCCCCAGCCCATTAATTTCGACAAGTCGAGGTTAATGGGCGGTGGACGTTCTTGGGAAGAAGCGTGTGCCTCGGGTGTCAAAAACCTAATGATTACTTTAGCCCCATCAGTAGATCTTACTTCGATCTGACGGCCAAGGGTGGGCGCGTGGATTAAACCGACCTGCTTCTCAGCGTGTCGGCAGTTATGGCGCATATTCATTGATGGGACCTTATCTTCTACCGTGGATCTGGTCGATCACCAACGGCTGAGATTCGAGGGTCACGAAGAGTCTTTTCAGGCTCGTTCTTTTGATGATGTGACCTAATTATCGTGCATTCGTAGCCGTCGATCTTAAATCAACGGTTAGAGTAAGGGGGAAGCGAGGAGTCCAAACTATCTCGATTTTCTCGTAATTATTACGATTTCGGAATCGTACGGTTGAGATTTTGCACGATTCCCATTATAATTTTCTCATATTTGCCGAGGGTGATTTCTTCCCTTCCCACTTTCGCTTCTTCCCTTTTTTTTTCTGCTCTGGTTTTTCATCTGTCGTCGGAAAAATCTCTTCCTAAAACCCTTTACTTTCCTTATTCTGATACACTGCTTCCTATGGCTATTAGAGACGCGACAGGAGCTAGTACGAGTACGGCGGCGGGATCGTTTGGTCCGCATCCGCCGTCCGTATTAACCGATAATCATATTCGTCGGTTGCGAACACAGTGCCGGATTCCCCCGGAGGTAGAGATAGTCATCCCGTCGCCGGCAATCTCGTCGGAGACAATCGTGGAAGGCTACTGCTGTGCCTCCTACACGTACTTTGAGAAGCGTGGGCTTTTGTTCCCTATTCCTCGCCTGATTTCCTTGGTACTGGCCCAGCTCCAGTTGGCGTTCCATCAGATGACGCCGAACTTCGTCCGGTATGTTATCGGACTCGGAGTCAGGGCTTCAGAAGAGGGAATTGAATTTGGGCTGGAGGAACTTATGCGAGTTTGCTCGGTGAAGCAAAATACTCGCTTCCCGAGGACATACTATCTTTCTCCCCGTTTCGGGCGTATCCTTGACGATGTCCCGACTAAGGACGTGTGGAAGGACCGATACTTCTTCTTCAGGATAACTCACCATTCGGTCGGGGAGTTCGACTATTCAGTCATTCCTTCTCGATGGTCTTCCAGTGTTGGTAAGGTTCAAGGTTTTGATGCACGGTTCTTTTTATTGTTAGGTCGTTTCTTACCCTCCCCTTCTTTTTTACAGAGGCTCCCGAGTCGCTCGCCACCAACCCGATCACCGAGGCTTTGATAGCCGGGTTGAGGAGAGGTAATGTCAATTGGGGCAGTTTTATGGTAGAGCGCATACAAGCTGCTCTACGGATCGATCCTGGGCGGGCTCCGCTGGATCGTCCACAGGTTCTTCCAAACCTGCCATGTTATCCCGTGCCTTCCCAGGCTCCTCCGGCCCCAGTTATTCAGCCTCCGCTTCGTATTGCCGAGCGGACAGGAGAAAGTGAGTCGTTTGGTCGCGAAGTCTAGTTTTTTCCATCGCAATCCGTCTGACTCGCTTTTCTTTTTCATTTTGTAGCTCGACCTCTCCCAGATGGTAGCTTGAATGCTAGCACCCCTCCACGCGAGAGAGTGTCTCGCAGGGTAAGTAGTCGTAGGAGCGGGAAAGATCCGGTTGATCTAGTTGATAAGATAGAGGCGCCTGGTTTGAGTAACGCTATCCTCTTCGCCCTTGGTCAGGCCCCTCCTCCTCCAACTTGTATATCCCCTCCCGCTCAGATCCTGCCCCCTCCGGCATCGGGACCAAAGGAGACGACTGCGGAGGTCGCAAACGCGATTCCTCTTTCGGTTGAACGGGAGGCGGTTTTGCCTCAATCTGGGGGGGGAAGATCGTCGGAGCCGAGGGGGTTCTCCTCCTCCCTCGCCGAAGCGTCGTAAGGTAGACGCGGGAGGGAGCTCGGGGGAATCGGACCAAGAAGAGTGTTCGATTGCGGTTGACCCGGAAGATGCAGTCCGTCTGCTGAAGCGCTTTAGGCCCGCGGGTACTCAACTTCCGGTCATTGAGGAAATGATTCTTGGTAACTGATAGGTTGTATAGTTTTCCCTATTCTACTGCAAGTGCACAGTTAATGCAATCGTAGTATATAAGGTATCGAATCCCACGAGGACTCTCAGTCACACAATAGATTAATAGCAGTTCAGATTAAATTAAGCGAAGCAGATGTGGAAACAGTAAACAAAATAGCAAAGTAAATCAAGTGAGTTTGCAAGCAAGAAGGCGAAGCATTAGGTTTCAGGAGTTCTCAGGAAATCAGGAACGCAAGCAATCAATCTATCTAAATCCAATCAATAACTATTCTAGAACTCAAACACTGATATAGAATTAACCAAATTCCTTTGCGATAATTCTCTAAGTCTAAGTGCAGCAAACCAAACTTCCGTTTGCGAGAGCTAACAGATTAAACTAGCATTAATTCCAAGTTTAATATGTTCACAATTAACCTGAACCAAACTTCCGTTTGCGAACAGTTTAATTGCTTATCTAAGTTCTTTCTAGTTAAATTAACCAATTTCCGCTGCATTAATCAACCTAACATCATAATTCTGATTAGCTACTTCAGATTAGGCATTAAGAACAACTTAGATAAAGAACTAGCAGATATGAATCTCTACAGATTAATTAAACTATAATTCTCTGAAATCCCTAATGAGAATCCTTCAACCTAACAGGTAATCTACTCAGACATGTTCATCGAGACAGAAGATATCATAAGTAGAAAACCAAATATCATAAAATCAAATAAGAACTGGGGTTCAAAATCAAGTCTCTTTCGAGATCAGGATCAGCCCCTCAGGCCTTCTGAAATAAAAATAGAACTAAAGTAAAGCGTATCAAAGCGTAGCCTAAACATTGGCTTAAAAACTCTATTTATAACCTAAAACACGTTTTGGGGCTTCTTTGTAAATATTAGGAACTTCTGGGCAGAATTGCAATTTTATCATTCTTCATCAAACCGTCGTTTGGCCCATCTCGCTGGTGCATCGATCGTTGCCACAAGTGTGACGATCGTTGCAACTCGGAAATATCAACAGTGAACTTTATCTCTCGGCCAAATACTCCAATTAGCTCCAGAAAGTGCCTAAATCACCAAATATGCTCCAAATGTGCTTGTACCTAATAAACACCTGAAAAGACTCTAAAACATAGTAAAAGACTCGATAAATAACACATATACCATGGTTAAAAGCCCTAAAATCCATGGTATATCAACTCCCCCACACTTAGCTCTTGCTTGTCCTCAAGCAAGACAAAGAACTAAATGCAGATAAGAGGTTTGAAAACTCTTCAGAAACTCTTTTCGTCCTAGAAGCAACAATACTCAGATTCCCCTTAGTAAACCACTGCAAGAATCAATCACAGGATATCAAGACCACAATGTACTTCCCCCACACTTAGCAACTGTCCTAGGTAAACTCCACAATCACATTCAAGCATTCAAATTCTCCCTACTGACTTCTGCAAGTATTTAAGTGCGGTCTCACCTAAGGAGTATCGATCAAAGGGCACATGGATTCTTACCTTATTAGCTCTAGACCACCATACTATCTTTCTCTAGTCCCTTTCTTCTCTTTCCCTTCTTTAACAACTGATTTTTCCCCACTGGGTATCATTTTATTTTTTTTATCAGTGTTCTTCCCGTTATGGGGTGTACTTTGGACACATTCCATGGATCACATGAGAGATAATAGTGTTTCCTACTATTCCCATGACCACTTCGGAGTTACTAACTCATCCTCAGTTTATTATATATTTTTTTTTTTACTTTACAGAAGGGGAGAAGGGAACTAAATAGGACAGGTTTACAGGCTGTGTCAGAACTAACAAGGGAATCCGACACAAAGCATACCAAGCCCTTAGGTGAAAAATCTAAGTCAGTATTAAGGTTGAAGTCAGTAAAGGATCCTCTGATACCTGAAGTGATGTGGGTGTTCCCAGTAGGTTGATCTGTGATGGGGTTTTCTAATAGTCAGAGATAGATCCTGCAACTTCATCCCAATGGTTACTTAAGTTCCTGCAAGTCTTGTAAATCTTCTCAGAAAATCATAGTTTCTTACTTAAACAATTTTGACTCAATAAAACAAAAAATTTTGAAAAACGGACTGACTCTTAAGAAAACAGAAAACAAAAGTCAGTAACACCTCCCCCACACTTAAGACACACTGTCCCCAGTAGTGTCCAGCGAAGGATCGGTAAAAAGAAAGAAAGATTGTTAATGGATGTTTTAGTTCTGTCGGGTTTTTACCTCGTTCGCACAAGCATCGATCGTTGCACTAAGTGCACCGACCGTTGCTGTGCGATTCTTTCGTATTGTAACGATCGACACAATGGTGTATCGATCGACGCACTGCGCTTTCACGAACAGTCAGCAAGTTAGCAGGTTAATCCGTCTGTTTTTGTCAATTTTTGATCCATGCAGGCTGAAAACACTAGAAACAGAGTAAAACCGAACCAAAAGATGTATCGAATAGAGTACACATCATCCAAACAAAGTAGAATCCTAAAAATCAAAAGAAGAAAAGTGCAAAAGAAAAGAAAAAGTCAGAATACAGAACCGAAAGTATGGAGACTACTCTCACTCGCTAACATCATCTATCCCTCCATACAGCGCATCATCATTGGCTGCCTCGGGTGCGGGATCGGTATCAGTCGGAGATCGCTGTCGACGACGTCGGTCAGGTACGGGCTGATGGATCTGTGGTGGCCTCCTGCAGCTGCAAGTACGCATGAAGTTCCAAAGAACTCGAAACATACCATCGGATCTCTCTCTCCACTCTGCCTCAGAATATGCACCGTAAGGCATCGCAGGCTCTGGAAAGGGACCCACAATGTCGACTGGGGCAGGCGCGGGCGCAGGAGCAGGGGCAGAAGATGTCGAAGCTCGTGAGGAAGGCTCTCCCAGCGGATGAGCCATGGTCGGAATCCCACGGTGCGCAGACTCAGGAGGCTGAAATCTCAGTGCCTCTAATGTGTCAATCTGTGTCCATCTGGCAGCGGGAAGCTCGATACCAGTCCTCCCAGTGGTCGGATCAGTGTAAACCCAAATGCGCCCCTCCTTGAGCCAGGTAGCGCTCTGCAGATGGCTGAGATCCAGGAACTCTCGAGCCGTATCACGCTCTGTGCCATGAAGAGGAATCCCACAATACTCAAAAATGGGAGTAAGTAAACTCCCTACCGTCTCTGTACCAGCTCCATCAAACGGCTTCAGCTGCAAATCAACCAAATGCTGTGCGAAAATAGCTCCCAAGTTGAGACCCGCAGTCGGATCTCTCACGCCAGAATCTCTAAACTGATCTCTCAGCCCCATAAACAGCAACTCCATCTCAAGTTTGCGCATCTTGTTGGCCTCAAACTTGCAAAGCAAGCTCCAGCACAAGATACGCGAGACATATCGCAGCACCGGATGTCTCATCTGCACTACTGGTGTGGTCCTGGAGTTGTATCGACCGCTGCCAATACTCTCCCAGAATGTGCGAGACTCCACCGGATCCCACTCGAGTGGCATGGCTATGCGCCTCGGCGCAGTACTGAACCCTTAGATCCTGCAGAGATCAAGTAGAGGAATCCGATACCTGACTCCCCAACTCATGAAGGTGAAAGCACCCACTGTAGCGCTCCTGTGGTCGGGATCCGAGTAAACCACTCTGCAAGTGGCCAATAGCTGCCTGACCAGCTTAGGATAGAGGTCATAGTGTCGCATCGGCATTGTCCCTAGACCAATGCCTCTGCACACTGCTAGCACCTGCTCATCGATCCCCAGAATCCTGCAGGTGGAGTAGTCCGCGAACTTGGTCGGCTTGATGATCATCCCACACCAACCACTGTAGAGAAGCGAGTCGTACTCGTCCCATGAAGAGAGCAATGGCCGCTCTGTGAACTCAGCGGACCTTAAGAAACGTATGAGGTCCTCCGGCCATTGTCTGGTCGTCTGAAATGGTGTGGCGTCCTCTCTGGGCCAAGGTAAAGCAATTGGTGGCCCATATCTGTTGTATGGTGCGGGTGACTCTGATTCCCTGTTAAACCATTGAGGCGGTGGGGTGTAGTATCTTGTTGCTGTGGACGCTGTGGCTCGCTTCTTGCGGGGTTGCCTTTGAGACGCCATCTGCAAAAAAAACAAAGTTCAAACATTTATCAAGTCTCGGCAAAATTTCACTGTGAAATCGCGAAGCATCGACCGTTGCATCTAAGGCATCGATCGTTGCGAGGCGATTTCGCGTTATCGAACATTTCCCAAAATCGCAATGCAACGACCGTTGCTCGAGAGCAACGACCGTTGCAGGGCGATTTTGCCGCAAACAAATAAAAAAATCAGTCAAATCCAAACCACATTGTCTCAAATCAGTTCAAAATCATAATCCATCACCCTAAATCGTTCTAATCACTCATGCATCATCAATTTTTGGTCCAAAAATCAACAACCCTAAAACCCTAAAAATCCAATCCGAAAATTTCGAAAATTGAAGAACATTACCTTGATTTCTTGAGATACGGGTTGGGGAAATGGATTGGGATCGTAAAAATAAGTAAATTGCACTTGGAAACAAGAAATTTGACGAAGAAATGTAGGTTTTTGGGTGGAGGTTCTCGGTGTGTCGACCAACAGAAATGGGGAAGAAGAAGAGAAAATAGGGTTTAAGGTGACTTACCTGGTCGTGGGTGCAACGATCGTTGCTTTAGAGGCAACGATCGATGCTGGTTGAACCAGATTGATTCCGGTTTAGCTCAACGTACCTTAATTTTCGATTTAAACCAATTGCAATGACCGTTGCACATGTGAGCAACGATCGTCACACATCTCCAGACTTGTGTTCTGTATCTAATAACTAACAAAAACAACAAAAACGTGAAATCCTAAGAAAAACACAAAAAAAATTGAGAAAGAAAAATAATTAAACCTAACAGTGGGTTGCCTCCCACTCAGCGCTTGTTTTAAGTCATTAGCTTGACTTTTGGAAAGGGGTCAGACTCATGGAGGTTTTAACAGAGACTTTGAGTGTCTCTGTGAATGCCTTATCATCCATGGTGGTGTGTAAGCAGTTGCAGCATGATGTCGTCCAAGGAACGTCGGGATGAATGTAGGGTGAGATTGACACTTGGGTGTTTTAACGCTCTTTCCTGCATTCAAAATAGTGGAGTCAGAAGGTTTAAACTTAGAGGATTTATGCTTTACCTTTGGCAAAGTTTTGATGTTCGGAGCTTTTTGTTTATGTGTAGTTTTAGGCCTTGAAGATGCTAGAATAGGCTCTTGTGGAACCACCATCTTCTTGTCAACCACTACTGTGCACTGAACCATATCTTTAGACATAACGGGAGCTTTCGGGAATGGCAATGGAGGTTTATAGGTTCTTTCCTTAGCAGGTCCTTGAGATATGAGTGAAACTGGTTCCTCTCGGGGTGCAACGATCGGTGCTTGTGATGCATCGATCGATGCTGTCGTCTCAGCTCGTGTTTCAACTATGGTCTCGGGTTTATCCGCTTCTTGGTCCATTCCAGCCATCTCAGACTCAAATTTCTCTTCTTGGCTTGGTCCCACTTCGATCTGAACTATCCAAGTCAAGAGATCCATGTCAATCTTTGTTGAGTCGGGTGCATTGAAGCTTTCAAACTCAGGCAATTCAACATCAAATTCCCCACTGTCTTCCACAAATTCAACAGCCTTAACTGCTAGACATGATCCATGATCCATCTGTATGTCCAGCTGCTTCATGCGAGTGCTCAAGGATTCAAATTTCTCATTCAGATTAGTGTACAGGTTCTCCAGCTTCGAGCTGAAAGAAGCTGTGTTCTGCTGTTGCTTTTCAATCGATTGTTCTATCATCATCTCTAGTTTGCTCCTTTGTGTAGGAGACGCTAGATAGGAAGTGTAGTTATGGTCTCTTGATCCTTGAGCATGCCTAGAACCTTGTCTGTGCTGATGTCCCAATGTATGTCCATAGGAGTCGGCTCCAGCCATATAATGTACCTCTGCAAATTTATCAGTTTTTGCCTCTGCTCGGAACTGTCTCTCCCTAAGTAAGATGTCGTGGATGTCATCTATCTTACTCTGCATCTCAGCTACTTGCCCAACCAATACATGGTAATCTGGTAAGATGGGATTTCCTTCCCCATCTATTTATTGACCTTTTGCGTTGCATATGTGACCCTCATGGTCTCGTAGAACGCCGTTTTCACCGCGAATCAAAATAACAGGTTCCATGGCGCGGAACCTATTGAACGTCTCAGATCTCAGCATCGCTGTTCTCGCCTTGTGTCGATCGATGCAAGGTGAGCAACGATCGATGCAGTGCGAATCCCTGCGAATCCAAAAATCAAAAACGTGAGTAAACAAGAAAATTAAAAAGGATGCTTAGTCTAAATCCTAGTACTAAATCTATAGGTGAACTCAAAGAGTCCCCGGCAACGGCGCCAAAAACTTGATAGGTTGTATAGTTTTCCCTATTCTACTGCAAGTGCACAGTTAATGCAATCGTAGTATATAAGGTATCGAATCCCACGAGGACTCTCAGTCACACAATAGATTAATAGCAGTTCAGATTAAATTAAGCGAAGCAGATGTGGAAACAGTAAACGGAATAGCAAAGTAAATCAAGTGAGTTTGCGAGCAAGAAGGCGAAGCATTAGTTTTCAGGAGTTCTCAGGAAATCAGGAACGCAAGCAATCAATCTATCTAAATCCAATCAATAACTATTCTAGAACTCAAACACTGATATAGAATTAACCAAATTCCTTTGCGATAATTCTCTAAGTCTAAGTGCAGCAAACCAAACTTCCGTTTGCGAGAACTAACAGATTAAACTAGCATTAATTCCAAGTTTGATATGTTCACAATTAACCTGAACCAAACTTCCGTTTGCGAACAGTTTAATTGCTTATCTAAGTTCTTTCTAGTTAAATTAACCAATTTCCGCTGCATTAATCAACCTAACATCATAATTCTGATTAGCTACTTCAGATTAGGCATTAAGAACAACTTAGATAAAGAACTAGCAGATATGAATCTCTACAGATTAATTAAACTATAATTCTCTGAAATCCCTAATGAGAATCCTTCAACCTAACAGGTAATCTACTCAGACATGTTCATCGAGACAGAAGATATCATAAGTAGAAAACCAAATATCATAAAATCAAATAAGAACTGGGGTTCAAAATCAAGTCTCTTTCGAGATCAGGATCAGCCCCTCAGGCCTTCTGAAATAAAAATAGAACTAAAGTAAAGCGTATCAAAGCGTAGCCTAAACATTGGCTTAAAAACTCTATTTATAACCTAAAACACGTTTTGGGGCTTCTTTGTAAATATTAGGAACTTCTGGGCAGAATTGCAATTTTATCATTCTTCATCAAACCGTCGTTTGGCCCATCTCGCTGGTGCATCGATCGTTGCCACAAGTGTGACGATCGTTGCAACTCGGAAATATAAACAGTGAACTTTATCTCTCGGCCAAATACTCCAATTAGCTCCAGAAAGTGCCTAAATCACCAAATATGCTCCAAATGTGCTTGTACCTAATAAACACCTGAAAAGACTCTAAAACATAGTAAAAGACTCGATAAATAACACATATACCATGGTTAAAAGCCCTAAAATCCATGGTATATCAGTAACGCGTATACCGAGATGATGGCTGTGGTTGGGAAGGTGAAATGTTTTGCCTCGCTCCCCCTTTCCTTTGGAGCGTTAACTTTTCTTCTTTCTTTTTGCTAACTCAAAGTTCCTTGCAGGCTGTGGAGGCCGTGACACGTATGTGGTTCGGTCTAAGAACGAGGTGTTGGATGCTCAGACCTATGAGCTCGAGTCCGCTCGGGAGGCTGCTACTCAGATGAACGTCGAACTCCAAGAAGCTTTGGTTTGGGAGGAGCGTTTGAAGAGGAGGATCGCAGACCATGCTGTCGTGGAGGCTAGGATCGCGTATCTCGAGAAGAGGGAAGAGGAGCTGTCTTATCAGCTTAGTGCTGCTGAAGCTCGGGTCCGATCTGTCGAGGAGTCGAACCGAGCCGCGCTTTGCAGGGCTCGAAAGGAGCTCAGCGATCAGTACCTTACGATTTTGGCTGGGGTCAAGGAGAAAACCGAGATGAGGAAGATCGAGACTAGTGCCGAAATTCACCTTCAAGAGACTTTGGCTAACATCGAGCTCATCGCTGAGATAGCAGCCAGGGAGGTGGATCTTACCCAAGAGGTTCTCAAGTTGGCTGAGAAGAAGCGACTCGCCACAGCGGAGATGGTTCTAATTCAGTAGTTCCATGAACGACAACACCATAATTCATAATCTTCCTATTTTGCCCATGGTTCTGCGTTTGGTAATGATATCCCCATGAGAAATACATGGGCCATGAAGTGATTTTATTCGTTGGCCCTTGCACAAATTCTAGAACCCACAATGGGAATTCAAACAATTTGCTTGCATCATTAACCTGCACATATTTCAAATTTAGTCAATGACAAAGATATATATAACACAAGTTTATACTTTATGATCTTAAATGTTTTAATTCTTACGCACTTTTTGCACCAAGTTGCAAAATTGGCATCTTTAGGTCGCATTAATGCGTCTGGAGTAATGTTTGGCATATCATTCCTCGTCTCTTCTTCATACATCTTGCATATAGATTAGTAAATAGATTAAATATATTTAACTAAATGTTTAATTTTAAAGTTATAAATAAAAAACAAACCTTTCGTATGGTTCAAACGCTTGACAGTTCAGGAGTAAAAAAGTCGGTAACACTTTATGATCTTCATCATCTAGCCATGCTGTTGTTGATCTACCGCTGATTCGTCCCACTTGTTGAAACATGATAGGAACATCTGGATAGTTTTAGATAAATCAATTTTCATGGACATCTTCTGTGGAATCTAAATCTTTTGGAGGAGTAATATAATTAGATGCCACATGGGAGATTTCTTCAATGACACACTGAGCTACTATCGATCCTCCAATTCGTGCTTTGTTCTTAACCTTTTTCTTCAAGTGATACATGTATCGTTCAAAAGGATACATCCACTTGTATTGGACCGGACTTCCTAAATCAGCTTCATCTGGAATATGCACCGGTAAATGTTCCATCACATCAAAGAATGCTGGTGGGAAGATTCTTTCCAGATTGCACAACCTCACAACAATATTTTCTTTCAAAATTCAACATCTTCGGTCCATAAGACTTTGGTTGATATATCTCGGAAAAAGTGCTATATCTACATAAAACATCAAGGACTTATATACATGTAAATATATTTTAATATTAAATTATATAAATGTTATATCAGCTATTTTACCTGAAATAGCCGTATGAACGGCGGTCGTTGCATGATGACATGACAGTCATGACTTTTTAGACCTGAAATCTTCTAACTTTCAATGTTAACACAATGTGAAAATTTCGATACATACCCGTCTGGAAATTTGATGTCAACCTTCAACCATCTTAGGAATTTTCCTTTGCCTTCTTTCGACAATCTAAAGATAGGAACATGCACTTTTCCATCTTTAGTAACTTCTAAGTCAGGTCTTCTGCAGAACGAAGGAAGGTCCAACCTTGATTTTACGCTATCCTTCGTCTTGCCAGGAACATTTAAGATTGTGTTGATGAGATTGCGAAGAAATTCTTCTCAATGTGCATAAAGTCAAGGTTGTGCCGAAGAAGAAGTTGTTCCCAATACGGTAACTCCCAGTAGATACTTTTCTTCACCCAATTGTGGTGCACACCATACGATTCGATTGTTCGTGAAGGGTTGTTATGTCAGTTGCCTCCGCAAATCACTGTCTTATGCAGTCCGTTGATGTTGTTTATCCTTTTATGCAAGATTTCTTCTCCGTTTAACCATGGCGGAGGATCTTCACGGACTGTCTTGCCTTTTAGGAAAGCTCTTACATTCCGTCTATAAGGATGCTCAAGGGGCAAAAACCTTCTGTGACAATCAAACCAGCTATGTTTCCTCCCGTTTGGCAACCAAAACGATTTTGTCTCATCCATACAATACGGACACGCTAACCTCCCATGTGTCATCCATCCAGATAGCATACCGTATGCTGGAAAGTCGCTAATTGTCCACATCAAGGCTGCTCGCATGGTGAATGTTTCCTTTCGTAAGACATCGTAAGCCTGCACGCCTTCACTCCAAAGATCTTTTAATTCTTCAATCAGCGGTTGTAGATAGATATCCAGGCTTTTTTTGGATGCTTTGGACCGGGGACTAATATGGAAAAGAAAAAATATTCCCTTTTCATGCATATCACGGGGGTAAATTGTATGGTGTTACTATGACCGGCCAGACAGAATATGACTGTCTGTTCATACCAATCGGATTAAATCCATCAGTTGATGGATATACCTCTTGAAATGTCTGTTCATCACTAGATAGACATTTCGACTTTCAGAAGCAAATGAAGGATATACCTCTTGAAAATGCTTCCATGCCTTTCCATCTGACGGATGATGCATTTCTACTTCGGGAGACACATGGTCAGCATGCCATCTCATTTGTGAAGCTGTCGTCTTTGATTGATACAACCGCTTGAGCCGATCTCCAAGTGGCAGATAAAACATCCGTTGCTTCAGTATCTTTTTCCCCGACTGACCCACTATAGCCTCATAACGATATTTTCCACAAAACCGACAATGTGACAACTCACTATCTTCTCCTTTCCAAAATAGCATACAGTTGTCTTCGCATACATCAATCTTGTGACACGGCAACCCAAGAGATTTCGTCAGCTTCTTTGTCTCGTAGTACGACTTTGGAGCAGTATTAGGCGATGGAAGGAAATAATTAAATGTTTGTGCGATATCATCAAAGCATTCCTCTGGGATATTGTAATTTATCTTCCAAGTCATTTGCTTCGACGTCAGATACAATTGCAAAATTCTATCGGCACATCCGTCATATAAAGGTTGGTTGGCAGCTTCTAACGCCTTCTGAACGGGATCATGATATTCCTCGTAGATTGGTTCTCGAAAAGCTTCGCCACCTTCGGGTAACATGTTCAAATGTCCAGGGGGATCATGGAGTTGATCGATTGGGGCTTCGGTATCAGGAAAACCAGTCCACGCTTCTTGCTCTTGCTCCGTGACAGGATGACTTGTTGAAGCTTCACTAGCGTAATAACAATTTTCTCCGTGTTGCATTCAGACATAATAATTTTCCATAAATCCTTTCATCATAAGGTGAGTCGTCACGGTATTAACATCGTGGGGCTTTTGATTCTTGCACCTTTTGTATGGACATAATAATTCTCCACTCTCAAGATAAGAAGCCTGACAACAAGCAAAAAAATAAAAGTGTTTAAACCCTCACTAAATTTTGCAGACACACTATTATGAGCACGTTTTCGAAGTTTA
Source organism: Orychophragmus violaceus (assembly GCA_030180135.1). Classification (NCBI taxonomy): domain Eukaryota; kingdom Viridiplantae; phylum Streptophyta; class Magnoliopsida; order Brassicales; family Brassicaceae; genus Orychophragmus; species Orychophragmus violaceus. The sequence continues at coordinate 62,844,203 of CM058236.1, read as the reverse complement.
TACATCTACTCTCTCGATTCGGAAAACTCAGACATTTTGTATTATTTCGTTTTTTTAGAGATTTTAGTTTTTTGTTTTCCTTTGATACTTTCATGACTTTCATACGTTGGTCGTGGCTATAGAGAATATATTCTATGACACAACAACTCATAATACTGATGCGATTGAAATCGGTGGGTAGTTTGAAAACGTTTGTTTCTAACACACAGCCCCGGATAGCCACGGATAGCCACGATTATATCCGTGGCTAACTGTATATCCACGGATAGCGACGAACTATCCGTAGCTATGCGTAGAGCCACAGATGCGTTCGTAGCTATTCGTGGCTACGCTGACATAATGTGGCATAAAGCCTGTGTGATATGAATTGTGATTGAAATGATATATTTTACTTATTACACCCGTGAGTTTTCGAGCTGATAATATCTTGTTAGCCACGACTAGCCGCGAAAAGGTCGTGGCTATATATTGCCACGAACAAGTTTGTGGATATTCGTGGAAAGATATTGCCACGAACGATTGCGAGGAAAGTCGTGGCTATATATCCTCGAATAGTGATATAAAATCGGAGGTGGATAGTTGTTTGGATCGTCCAGCTGGTCGGAGACGCTCTCTGGTTGATCCGGGGTCGATGATCGAATGGGAAAAGCTTGCTGGCCGAAGGCGCTCTCAAGGCTTCTCAATGGATGGAAATGGAATAGATGATGGATCGAAGAACGCCACTCAAAGGTGTGAAAGCCTTTGTGATAAGCTCAAGAATCTAAACCTTAGTGAATCCACACATAAGACATAAATTCATAATGTTTTCTAACAAGGGGAATCCGCACAACTTAGAGAAACAAAGAACAAAGCATGAAGGCTTTAGAAGAGAGAACTCTTTTATTTTCCAAAAATTTCTATATTATTTACAATAGAACAATGAGCTTTTTATAGCTCTTACAAATTAATCTTTACAATAAATACAATAAAATAAATGATTTACATTTAAACTAAAGGAGAAAAATTAGCTAAATCAAATTACTAGTCTTCTTCCACCAATTTAGTCATTGCCTTTGAATGAGAATCCTTGACTTTTTTTATGAAGTTATGAGGATGAGATTCTCATAATAACCCACGTATTGAAGACCTTGATTCATTTTAGTTTTTTTTTTGATATTGCATCATTCTCTCCTTCTTCAAAAGGTTTTGTCCTCAAAACTTTATTTTTCTTTTTTTGAATTTTTATTTTTTGAAATAAAACAAAAATAAAACTAGAACAATATTTTATTTTATTTTAAATGAAAAGAAGAAAAACGAAATTATTTTTTTTAAGAAAAACAAAATTAGTTTTTTTTTTTAAAGAAATAAAATAAAAACGTTTTTTAAGTTTTTATGGATGAAATTTATTTAGGAAAAGTAATAATTTTTTTTAAGTTTTTTTTATTAAACTGAAAAAAAACAAAAATAAAAGAACTTTTTTTCTTTTAATGAGAAAATAAAACGTTAGGAAAAATAAAGGAAAAACATTTTTTATGATTTTTAAATTTTATAAAAAAGAACAAAAACAGAAAATGTTTTTTTTTTTTTTGATATTAAGATAAAATGAAAAAGAAAACTATTAAACAAAAAAAACTAAAAAGATAGAGGATAGGTGATAGGTGTATAGTTTTATCCCTATTCTACTGCAAGTGCCTAGTTAATGCAATCGTAGTATATAAGGTATCGAATCCCACAAGGACTCTCAGTCACACAATAGATTATTAGTAGTTCAGATTAAATTAAGCGAAGCAGATGTGAAAACAGTAAACGAAATAGCAAAGTAAATCAAGTGAGTTTGTAAGGAAGAAGGCAAAGCGTTAGGTTTCAGGAGTTCTCAGGAAATCAGGAACGCAAGCAATCAATCGATCTAGATCTAATCAATAACTGTTCTAGAACTCAAACACTGATATAGAATTAACCAAATTCCTTTGCGATAATTCTCTAAGTCTAAGTGCAGCAAACCAAACTTTCGTTTGCGAGAACTAACAGACTAAACAAGCATTATTCCAAAGTTTGATATGTTCACAATTATCCTAAACCAAACTTTCGTTTGCGAAAAGTTTAATTGCTTATCTAGGTTCTTTCTAGTTAGATTAACCAACTTCCGCTGAATTAATCAACCTAACATCATAATTCTGATTAGCTACTTCAGATTTAGCATTAAGAACAACCTAGATAAAGAACTAGCAGATATGAATCTCTACAGATTGATTAAACCATAATTCTCTGAAATCCCTAATGAGAATCCTTCAACCTAACAGGTGATCTACTCAGACATATTCATCGAGACAGAAGATATCCTAAGTAGAAAACCAAATATCATATAATCAAATAAGAACTGGGGTTCAAAATCAAGTCTCTTTCGAGATCAGGATTAGCCCCTCAACTCTCTCTGAGTAAAACTTAACGTAAGAAAAGCTTGTAAAAGCGTAGCCTAAACATTGGCTTAAAAACTCTATTTATAACCTAAAACACGTTTTGGGGCTTCTTTGTAAATATCAGGAACTTCTGGGCAAAACTGCAATTTCATCATTCTTCATTAAACCGTCGTTTGGCCCATCTCGCTGGTGCATCGATCGATGCCATAAGTGTGACGATCGTTGCAGCTCGGAAATATCAACAGTGAACTCTATCTCTCGGCCAAATACTCTAATTAGCTCCAGAAAGTGCCAAAATCACCAAATATGCTCCAAATGTGCTTGTACCTAATAAACACCTGAAAAGACTCTAAAGCATAGTAAAAGACTCGATAAATAACACATATACCATGGTTAAAATCTCTAAAATCCATGGTATATCAACTCCCCCACACTTACCTCTTGCTTGTCCTCAAGCAAGACAAAGAACTAAATGTAGATAAGAGGTTTGAAAACTCTTCAAAAACTCTTTTCATCCTAGAAGCTACAATACTCAGATTCCCCTTAGTAAACCACTGCAAGAATCAATCACAGAATATCAAGACCAACATGTACTTCCCCCACACTTAGCAACTGTCCTAGGTAAACTCCACAATCACATTCAAGCATTCAAATTCTCCCTACTGACTTCTGCAAGTATTTAAGTGCGGTCTCACCTAAGGAGTATCGATTAAAGGGCACATGGATTCTTACCTTGTCAGCTCTAGACCACCATACTATCTTTCTCTAGTCCCTTTCTTCTCTTTCCCTTCTTTAACAACTGATTTTTCCCCATTGGGTATCATTTTATTTTTTTTATCAGTGTTCTTCCCGTTATGGGGTGTACTTTGGACACATTCCATGGATCACATGAGAGAAAATAGTGTTTGCTACCATTCCCATGACCACTTCGGAGTTACTTACTCATCCTCAGTTTATTATCTTTTTTTTTTTTTTTTTTACTTTATAGAAGGGGAGAAGGGAACTAAATAGGATAGGTTGACAGGCTGTGTCAGAACTAACAAGGGAATCCGACACAAAGTATACCAAGCCCTTAGGTGAGAAATCTAAGTCAGTATTAAATTGAAGTCAGTAAAAGGATCCTCTGATACCTGAAGTGATGTGGGTGTTCCCAGTAGGTTGATCTGTGATGGGGTTTTCTAATAGTCAGAGATAGATCCTGCAACTTCATCCCAATGGTTACTTAAGTTCCTGCAAGTCTTGTAAATCTTCTCAGAAAATCATAGTTTCTTACTTAAACAATTTTGACTCAATAAAACAAAATTTTTTTTGAAAAACGGACTGACTCTTAAGAAAACAGAAAACAAAAGTCAGTAGCACCTCCCCCACACTTAAGACACACTGTCCCCAGTAGTGTCAAGCGAAGGATTGGTAAAAATAACTAAAAAGTGTTAATGGATGTTTGAGTTCTGTCGTATTTTACCTCTGTCGCTCAAGCATCGATCGTTGCACTAAGTGCATCGACCGTTACTTGGCGATTTTCGTTGAGTGTCGATCGTTGCTCAAAGCAGCAACGATCGTTGCAATGCGCATATCGGATCAGACAGCCAGTTAGCAGGTTAGTCCGTCGGTTTATGTCAATTTTTAAAAACCTGCAGGCTGAAAACACTAGAAACATAGTAAAATCGAAGCAAAAGATGTACCAAATAAAGTACAAATCATCCAAACATAGTAGAGTCCTAAAAATCAAAAGGAGAAAAGTGCAAAGGAAAAGAAAAAGTCAGAATACAGAACCGAAAGTCTAAATATGGAGACCACGCTCACTCGCTCACATCATCTATCCCACCATACAGTGCATCGTCATCGGCTGCCTCAGCTGCGGGATCAGTGGCATCCTCTGGAGATCGCTGTCGACGACGTCGTTCAGGTACGGGCTGATGGATCTGTGGTGGCCTCCTGCAGCTGCAAGTACACACGAAGTTCCAAAGAACTCGAAACATACCATCTGATCTCTCTCTCCACTCTGCCTCAGAGTATGCACCGTAAGCCATTGCAGGCTCTGGAAAGGGACCCACAACGTCGACTGGGGCAGGCGCTGGCGCAGGAGTAGGGGCAGCAGAAGTCGAAGCTCGTGAGGAAGGCTCTCCCAGTGGATGAGCCATAGTCGGAATCCCACGCTGCGCAGACTCAGGAGGCTGAAATCTCAGTGCCTCTAATGTGTCAATCTGTGTCCATCTGGCAGCAGGAAGCTCTATACCAGTCCTCCCAGTGGTCGGATCAGTGTAAACCCAAATGCGCCCCTCCTTGAGCCAGGTAGCGCTCTGCAAATGGCTGAGATCCAGGAACTCCCGAGCTGTATCACGCTCTGTGCCATGAAGAGGAATCCCACAATACTCAAAAATGGGAGTAAGTAAACTCCCTACCGTCTCAGTACCAGCTCCATCAAACGGCTTCAGATGCAGATCAACTAAATGCTGTGCGAAAATAGCTCCCAAGTTGAGACCCGCAGTAGGATCTCTCACGCCAGAACCTCTAAACTGATCTCTCAGCCCCATAAACAGCAGCTCCATCTCATATTTGCGTATCTTGTTGGCCTCAAACTTGCAAAGCAAGCTCCAGCACAAGATACGCGAGACATATCGCAGCACCGGATGTCTCATCTGCACTACTGGTGTGGTCCTGGAGTTGTATCGACCGCTGCCAATACTCTCCCAGAATGTGCGAGCCTCAACCGGATCCCACTCGAGTGGCATGGCGATGCGCCTCGGCTCAGTACTGAACTCGTAGATCCTGCAGAGATCAAGTAGAGGAATCCGATACCTGACTCCCCAAATCATGAAGGTGAATGCACCCACTGTAGCGCTCTTGTGGTCGGGATCCGAGTAAACCACTCTGCAAGTGGCCAATAACTGCCTGACCAGCTCAGGATAGAGATCATAATGTCGCATCGGCATTGTCCCTAGACCAATGTCGCATCGGCATTGTCCCTAGACCAATGCCTCTGCATACAGCGAGTACCTGCTCATCAATCCCCAGAATCTTGCAGGTGGAGTAGTCAGCGAACTTGGTCGGCTTGAAGATCATTCCACACCAACCACTGTAGAGAAGCGAGTCATACTCGTCCCATCGACTGAGCAATGGCCGCTCGGTGAATTCAGCGGACTTGAAGAAGCGTATAAGGTCCTCCGGCCACTGTCTGGTCGTCTGAATCGGTGTGGCGTCCTCTCTGGGCCAAGGTAAAGCAACTGGTGGCCCGTATCTGGCGTATGGTGCGGGTGGCTCTGACTCCCTGCTAAACCATTGAGGCGGTGGGGTGTAGTGTCGTGTTGCTGTGGAAGCTGTGGCTCGCTTCTTGCGGGGTTGCCTTTGAGACGCCATCTGCAAAAACAAAGTTCAAACATTTATAAGTCTCGACAAAACTTCACTGTGAAATCGCGAAGAATCGACCGTGGCATCTAAGGCATCGATCGTTGCAAGGCGATTTCGTTGTATCGAACATTTCCCAAAATCGCAAAGCAACGACCGTTGCTCGAGAGCAACGACCCTTGCAAGGCGATTTTGCCGCAAACAAATCATCAAAATCAGTCAAATCCAAGCCACATTGCCTCAAATCAGTTCAAAATCATCATCCATCACCCTAAATCGTTCTAATTACACATGCATCATCGATTTTTGGTTCAAAAATCTAACACCCTAGAACCCTAAAATCCAATCCGAAAATTTGAAGAATAGAAGTTTATTACCTTGATTTCCTGAGATATGGGTTGGAGAAATAGATTGGGAGTGTAAAAATAAGTAGATAGCACTTGGAAACAAGAAATTTGATGAAGAAATGATGATTTTTGGGCGGAGGTTCTCGGTGTGTCGACCGAAAGAAATGGAGAAGAAGGAGAGAAAAGAGGGTTTAAGGTAACTTACCTTGGTCGTGGGTGCAACGATCGTTACATAGAAGCAACGATCGATGCTGGTTGAACCAGATTGATTCCGTTTTAGCTCAACGTACCTTAATTTTCGATTTGAATCAATTGCAACGACCGTTGCACATGTGAGCAACGATCGTCGCACATCTCCAGACTTGTGTTCTGTATCTAAAAACTAACAAAAACAAATAAAAACGTGAAATCCTAAGAAAAACACCAAAAATGAAAAGGAAAAATAATTAAACCTATCAGTGGGTTGCCTCCCACTCAGCGCTTGTTTTAAGTCATTAGCTTGACTTTTGGAAAGAGGTCAGACTCATGGAGGTTTCAACAGAGACTTTGAGTGTCTCTGTGAATGCCTTATCATCCACGGTGGTGTGTAAGCATTAGCAGCATGATGTCGTCCAAGGAACGTCGGGAGGAATGTAGGGTGAGATTGACACTTGGGTGTTTTAACGCTCTTTCCTGCATTCAAAACAGTGGAGTCAGGAGGTTTAAACTTAGAGGATTTACGCTTTACCTTTGGCAAAGATTTGATGTTCGGAGCCTTCTGTTTATGAGAAGTTTCAAGCCTTGAAGCTGTTAGAATAGGCTCTTGTGGAACCACCATCTTCTTGTCAACCACCACTGTGCACTGAACCACATCTTTAGACTTAACGGGAGCTTTCGGGAATGGTAATGGAGGTTTGTAGGTTCTTTCCTTAGCAGGTCCTTGAGATATGAGCGAAACTGGTTCCTTTCGGGGTGCAACGATCGGTGCTTGTGATGCAACGATCGATGCTGTCGTCTCAGCTCGGGTTTCAACTACAGTCTCGGGTTTACCCGCTTCTCGGTCCATTCCAGCCATCTCAGATTCAAGTTTCTCTCCTTGGCTTGGTCCCGCTTCAATCTGAACTATCCAAGTCAAGAGATCCATGTCAATCTCTGTTGAGTCAGGTGCATCGAAGCTTTCAAACTCAGGTAATTCAACATCAAATCCCCCTCTGTCTTCCACAAATTCCACAGCCTTAACTGCTAGACATGATCCATGATCCATCTGTGTGTCATCCTGAATGGGAATGTTGCTGGCATGAGCTTCTTGAGAATCCTTCCTTGGGGTAGAACTTGAAACTTGATCCATCTGTGTGTCCAGCTGCTTCATACGAGTGTTCAAGGATTCAAATTTCTCATTCAAATTAGTGTACAGGTTCTCTAGCTTCGAGCTGAAGGAAACTGTGTTCTGCTGTTGCTTTTCAATTGATTGTTCTATCATTATCTCTAGTTTGCTCCTTTGTGTAGGAGGTGCCAGATAGGAAGTATAATTATGGTCTCTTGATCCTTGAGCATGCCTAGAACCTTGTCTCTGCTGATGTCCCAATGTATGTTCATAAGAGTCGGTTCCAGCCATATAATGTACCTCTGCAAATTTATCAGTTTTTGCCTCTGCTCGGAACTGTCTCTCCCTAAGTAAGATGTCGTGGATGTCATCTATCTTATTCTGCATCTCAGCTACTTGCCCAACCAATACATGGTAATCTGGTAAGATGGGGATTCCTTTCCCATCTATTTTCTGAACTTTTGCGTTGCATATGTGACCCTCTTGGTCTCGTAAAACGCCGTTTTCACCGCGAATCAAAATCACAGGCTCCATGGCGCGGAACCTATTGAACGTCTCAGATCTCAGCATTGCTGTTCTCGCCTTGTGTCGATCGATGCAAGGTGGCAACGATCGATGCAGTGCGAATCCCTGCGAATCCAAAAATCAAAAACGTCAGTAAACAGGAAAATTAGAAAGAATGCTTAGTCTAAATCCTAATACTAAATCTATCGGTGAACTCAAAGAATCCCCGGCAACGGCACCAAAAACTTGATAGGTGTATAGTTTTATCCCTATTCTACTGCAAGTGCACAGTTAATGCAATCGTAGTATATAAGGTATCGAATCCCACAAGGACTCTCAGTCACACAATAGATTATTAGTAGTTCAGATTAAATTAAGCGAAGCAGATGTGAAAACAGTAAACGAAATAGCAAAGTAAATCAAGTGAGTTTGTAAGCAAGAAGGCAAAGCGTTAGGTTTCAGGAGTTCTCAGGAAATCAGGAACGCAAGCAATCAATCGATCTAGATCTAATCAATAACTGTTCTAGAACTCAAACACTGATATAGAATTAACCAAATTCCTTTGCGATAATTCTCTAAGTCTAAGTGCAGCAAACCAAACTTTCGTTTGCGAGAACTAACAGATTAAACCAGCATTATTCCAAAGTTTGATATGTTCACAATTATCCTAAACCAAACTTTCGTTTGCGAAAAGTTTAATTGCTTATCTAGGTTCTTTCTAGTTAGATTAACCAACTTCCGCTGAATTAATCAACCTAACATCATAATTCTGATTAGCTACTTCAGATTTAGCATTAAGAACAACCTAGATAAAGAACTAGCAGATATGAATCTCTACAGATTGATTAAACCATAATTCTCTGAAATCCCTAATGAGAATCCTTCAACCTAACAGGTGATCTACTCAGACATATTCATCGAGACAGAAGATATCCTAAGTAGAAAACCAAATATCATATAATCAAATAAGAACTGGGGTTCAAAATCAAGTCTCTTTCGAGATCAGGATTAGCCCCTCAACTCTCTCTGAGTAAAACTTAACGTAAGAAAAGCTTGTAAAAGCGTAGCCTAAACATTGGCTTAAAAACTCTATTTATAACCTAAAACACGTTTTGGGGCTTCTTTGTAAATATCAGGAACTTCTGGGCAAAACTGCAATTTCATCATTCTTCATTAAACCGTCGTTTGGCCCATCTCGCTGGTGCATCGATCGATGCCATAAGTGTGACGATCGTTGCAGCTCGGAAATATCAACAGTGAACTTTATCTCTCGGCCAAATACTCTAATTAGCTCCAGAAAGTGCCAAAATCACCAAATATGCTCCAAATGTGCTTGTACCTAATAAACACCTGAAAAGACTCTAAAGCATAGTAAAAGACTCGATAAATAACACATATACCATGGTTAAAATCCCTAAAATCCATGGTATATCAATATGACATTCGGCTCTGATACCAAATGATGTAAGATCGGAGGTGGATAGTTGTTTGGAACGTCCAGCTGGTCGGAGACGCTCTCTGGTTGATCCGGGGTCGATAATCGAATGGGAAAAGCTTGCTGGCCGAAGGCGCTCTCAAGGCTTCTCAATGGATGGAAATGGAATAGATGATGGATCGAAGAACGCCACTCAAAGGTGTGAAAGCCTTTGTGATAAGCTCAAGAATCTAAGCCTTAGTGAATCCACACAAAATACATAAATTCATAATGTTTTCTAAGAAGGGGAATCCGCACAACTTAGAGAAACAAAGAACAAAGCATAAAAGCTGTAGAAGAGAGATGATAGGGGTCTAGTTTTAATCCTATTCTACTGCAAGTGCACAGTTAATGTGATTGTAGTATATAGGGTATCGAATCCACAAAGACTTTGGTTTCGATAGATTAAGAACAATAGAGATTAAACTAAGATGAAAGCAATGTGAAGTAAACTAAAAAGCAGTGCAGGAAAGTAAATCAGATAGCAGGATTGGTTGTGAAAACAATTAACTTAAAGCGCTAAGTCTAGGGCGTTCTCAGGAAATCAGACAAGCAGACAAATCATTCAGTCAGGATCTAATTAAGCACAGTTCTAGAACTCAAAACACGGATATAGAATTAACCAACTGTCGTTGCGAGAATTCTCTAAGTCTAAGTGCAGCAATCCAAATTCCTTTGCAATTACTAACAGATTAAATCAGCATTATTTCCAAGTTCGATATGTTCACAATTAAACTAAACCAAATTCCTTTGCGAGAAATTAATTGCTCAACCTAAATAGTTCAGATTCTAAACCACACTGTCGTGTCGAATTTAGCAACCTAAGATCTAGATTCTAAGTGATCAGGTTAGAACTAGCATTAAACACAATTTAGATCGAAGAACAAACAAGTTATGAATCCTTAACTGAATTAATTAAATCTAGCAAGTCATGAAATCCTATGTGAGAAACCCTAAACCTAACTAGGAATCTACTCAGACATAGATGATGTAAACATAATCATATGAAGAATAAATTGCATATAAGAAATCAAAGAAGTAAAGGGTCGAAATCTTCTCCAAAAACAAGATGAAGTACAGGATCAGATCAGCCCCAAAATCTCTCTAAAACTCTCAGCTCAAAGTATGAATGCTTGCTTATCAAAATAAAAGTCTAAAACCTAATTAATATAGCCTAATCACGTCTTGGGGCTTCTGTGTAAAAATCTAGAACTTCTGGGCACTTCTTCAATATTTCATAACTTCATTAACTCGGCGAGTCTGGCCCATTCGCGATGTGCATCGATCGATGCAGGTGTGCAGCGATCGACACAGTCTTCAAATCTGGACAGTGAGCACAAGCTCTCGGGTCTAAACTCCAAAATGCTCCCATAAGCTCCATAATCTCCACATTTGCTCCAAACGTGCGTGTACCTAATAAAACCTGCAAAAGACTCTAAAGAAACACTAATAGACTCTAAAACACACTTATATCATGGTCTAAAACTAGTAAAAACCATGATATATCAAGAGAACTCTTTTATTTTCCAAAAAATTCTATATTATTTACAATAGAACAATGAGCTTTTTATAGCTCTTACAAGTTTATCTTTACAATAAATACAACAAAATAAATGATTTACATTTAAACAAAAGGAGAAAAATTAGCTAAATCAAATTACTAGTCTTCTTCCACCAATTTAGTCATTGCCTTTGAATGAGAATCCTTGACTTTTTTTTATGAAGTTATGAGGATGAGATTCTCATAATAAACCATGTATTGAAGACCTTGATTCATTTTAGTTTTTTTTTGATATTGCATCAAATAGCCACGACGGTATTCGTGGCAAACTAGCCACGAAATATTTTCGAGACTATTTGTGGCTTATGTTTTCCACGATATATCAACTCCCCCACACTTAGCCTTTGCTTGTCCTCAAGCAAAACAAAGAACTAGACATGGTGAAGAGGTTTGAAAACTTTCAGAAACTCTTTTCATCTTAGAAGCAATAACACTCAGATTCCCCTTAGTAATCCACATGAAAGATTTCACCTGTAGACATCAAGACCAACATATACTTCCCCCCACACTTAGCAACTGTCCTAAGTAAACTCCACAATCACATTCATGCATTCAAATTCTCCCTACTGACTTCTGCAAGTATTTAAGTGCGGTCTCACCTAAGCAGTATCGATCAAAGGGCACATGGACTCTTACCTTGTCAACTCTAGACCACCATACTATCTTTCTCTGGTCCCTTTCTTCTCTTTTCCCTTCCTTAACAACTGATTTTCCCCACTGGGTATCGTTTTATTTTTTTTTATCAGTGTTCTTCCCGTTTTGGGGTGTACTTTGGACACATTCCATGGATCGCACAGGAGGTAATAGTGGTAGCTACCACTCCCGTGACCACTTCGGAGCTACTAGCTCATCCTCAGTTTATTACTCTCTTTTTTTTACTTTATGGAAGGGGAGAAGGGAACCAAATAGGACAGGTTAACAGGCTGTGTCAGAACTAACAAAGGAATCCGACTCAAGGTATTCCAAGCCCTTAGGTGAGAAAATTAAGTCAGTATTAAGATTGAAGTCAGTAAAAGGATCCTCTGATACCTGAATCGATGTGGGTGTCCTCAGTAGGCTGATTCGTGTCTGAGTTTTCTAATAGTCATAGATCATCTGGAACTTCATCCCAATGGTTACTTAAGTTCCTGCAAGTGCTATTAATATTCTCAAAAAATCATTGTTTCTTACTTAAACTTGTTTTGACTCGATAAAACAAAATTGGAAAACAGACTGACTCTAAGAAAACATAAAGATAGAAGTTAGTAGCACCTCCCCCACACTTAAGACACACTGTCCCCAGTAGTGTCAAGCAAAGGATTGGTAAAAAGAAAGAAAAATAAAAATGTTAATGGATCGTGTTGAGTTCTGTCTGATTTTTACCTCTGTCGCACCTGCATCGACCGTTGCACTAGGTGCATCGATCGTTGCTGGGCGATTTTTGTTGTGGGTCGATCGTTGCTCAGGACCGCAACAATCGCTGCAATGCGATTTCTTTCTTGTTGTGACGATCGACACAATGGTGTGTCGATTGACGCACTGCGAATACTCGGATCAGTCAGCTAGTTAGCAGGTTAGTCCGTTAGAAAATCCCAATTTTCGAACCTGCAAGCTGAAAAACACTGAAAATAGGCAAAATCAAAGCAACTTATAGTCTCAAATCAAACACACAATCCAAACATAAACATCTAAGAAAGTCAAAAGAAAATGCAAGAAGAAAACGAAAAATAAGAGAATACAGAACCGAATGTCTAGAGAAGCCACTATCTCACTCGTCATCAATCCCAGTATAGCGCTCAGTATCACTCGAAGAACCAGGAGTCGGAGATCGCTGTCTACGTCGTGAAGGTCCTGTATGGTGTATCTGCGGCTGTCTCCTGCAAGTGCAGGTACGCATGAAGTTCCAGATGCTCCGTAGAATACCATCCTCACGCTCTCTCCACTCTGCCACAGACATATCACCATAAGGCACTGAAATCTCGGGATAAGGACCAATATCCTCAGCAGGGGCAGCAGGCGCAGGCGGAAGTGCATAAGAAGATGAAGCTCGTGTAGAAGGCTCTCCCAGCGGATGAGCCATAGTAGGAACTCTGCTCTCCTCACTCATAGGGGGCTGGAATATCAAGGCATCTAGCGTATCAATCTGTGTAAGACCAGCAGCAGGAAGATCCACACCACGCTTCTCAGTGGCAGGGTCATAATAAACCCAAACGCGTCCCTCCTTGAGCCATGTAGCGCTCTGCAAGTGAGTAAAATCGAGAAACTCAATGCTATCATTACGCTCCGTACCCTCTAAGGGGATCCTGCAATACCTGAAAATGGGAGTAAGCAGACTCCCTACTGACTCAGTGCCTACACCATCAAATGGCTTCTTCTGCAGGTCGCATAATTGATGAGCGAAGACAGCTCCCAAGTTGAGTCCCTTAGTGGGATCTCTCAGAGGAGTCCCCTAAAACTGGTCCCTCAGTCCAATGAACAACATCTCCATCTCATTCTTGCGCATCTTGTTGGCTTCAGCTTTACACAACAAAGTACATCATAAGATGCGCAGAACATATCTCAGAACAGGATGTCTAACCTGCTTCACCGGCATCGTCCTCGAGTTGTATCGACCATTGCCAATATGATCCCAGAAATACTGAGTCTCCTCCATATCCCACAGAAGGGACATACCAATACGCTCAGGCTCAGTGCTGAATCCATAAATCCTACATATATCTAGAAGGGGAATCCGATACCGGCATCCTAAGAACATGAAGGTAAAGACACCTCCTGAAGCCTTCCTTCTCTCTGGGTCAGGGTAAATAACTCTGCAAGTGGCAAGCAGTTGTCTCACCAACTCAGGGTACATCTCATGAGGCTGCATAGGCATTATCCCTAAACCAATGCCTTTACATAGTGCAAGAACCTGCTCATCGATGCCCAGACTCTTACAAGTCGAATAATCAGCAAACTTGGTTGGGTTAAGCGTCATGCCACACCAACCATTGTACAGCAACGTGTCGAACTCATCCCAATCATCAAGTAAAGGCCTCTCTATGAAGGTGTCGGACTTGAGCAGATCATCAATCTTCATGCCCCAGTCCTTGTCTGTCAGAATCAACTGCGCATCTGCTCTAGGAAATGGTAGCCGTATAGCTTCATGTTCTCTCTGATAATCCTCAGGATGCGGTGATTCTCGATGGAACCACTCTGGTGGTGGAGCATGATGAGCTGTAGCAGCAACTGCGGTGGCTCTGCGTTTGCGAGGTTGTCTGCGAGTTGCCATCTGCATTCAAGAAAATTTAAACCATATAAGTCTCGGCAATCTCTCTGTGAAATCGCAGAGCAACGACCGTTGCACAAGTGCGACGATCGTTGCAAGGCGATTTCACAGTCGCTAATCAACGATTCAAAATCGTGCAAAATCAATCCACATTCTCACAAATAGCAAATATACATCACCAAACAACCTAAATCAAGTCTAATCAGTACGCAATCATCAAATTCAAGCTTAAAATCCCTAATTTCTAAACCCTAGAACCGATTCCGAAAATCATGAAAATGAGAGTTCTTACCTTAGAATCACTGCAAATGGGTTAGAGAAATAGATAGGGGATGTGAAAACAAGTAGATTCAAGCTTTGAATCAGAGAAAATGATGAAGAAATGAGATATTTCGGGTTGTGCTCTCGCGGTTGTACGGACGGCGAAGTGGAGAAGAAGAGAGGAGAAAAGGGTTTAAGGCACTTACCTCGATCGTGGGTGCAACGATCGTTGCCGATGAGCAACGATCGACACTGTTGAACCAAATTGATTCCGGTTTAGCGCGCGTACCTTAATTTTGCAATTAAACCATTTTCAACGACCGTTGCACAGGACCGCAACGATCGTCACAAGGCGATCCCATCTCCTCGTCAAATCTCCCTGCAACGACCGTTGCTCATAAAGCAACGATCGTCACACATCTCCAGACAGTGTTCTGCATCTAAAAACTTAACAAAAACAAAACAAAACGTAAGTTCCTAAGAAAAACACCAAAAATCAAAAAGAAAACACTAAAAACCTAACAGTGGGTTGCCTCCCACTCAGCGCTTGTTTAAGGTCATTAGCTTGACCGGACAAACAGGATTTTTAGGCCCCAGGAGGTTTCAACAGAGACTTTGAATGTCCCTGTGAAAGTCTCCTCATCCAAGGCGGAGAGTAGGCCGTATCAGAATGTGCTTGTCCAAGAAAAGATGGAGTGCAATATTCCCCAGGATCCAAAACCATAGTGTCACTTGGCTGCTTATCATCTCCATCCATAATGGTGAATGTCTGCCCATCAATCAGCGGTCTGCGCAGCTTATCCATCTCATAATGCAGCGGCTCATCTCCCATATGGAGATCAATCAGACTGTGCCTAACATCTATTACTGCTCCTGCTGTTGCTAAGAATGGTCTCCCAAGTATCAACGCGTCATCAGGATCACTGTCGTACTTCAGCACTAAGAAATCTGTCGGAACCAAGTAGTTTCCAACTCTCACTGGGATGTCCTCAAGGAGTCCTTCTGGAATCCTTATAGACTGATCAGCTAGGACTAGTAGGCGAAAAATCCATCATTCCCAGCTTCTCTGCCACAGAATATGGCATAAGACTTCCAGCAGCTCCCAGATCACACAGAGAACGCCTAAAACTATCCTCAAAGATAGAACAGTTCAGCACAAAGACACCAGGGTCAGGCAGATTCTTCGGAATCTTAGTCAAGAGCACATCACTTATCTGTTGAGGAACCGCAATCACCCAATCCTTCAGCTCTTCATCCATAGGCAGCATCTTTCTCAAGTACCTCTGCACACAAGGGTGATAAGGTGGATCATCAGATGATGGAATTTCTTCCAACTCTTCACCCATCTCTTCCAGCTTCTTAAGCTCTTCAATCTCTTGCCGAATTACTTCAGACACCTTAGGATACAGTCGAATGGATTGTGCATAAATCTCATGTTGAGTAATCTTAGACACTCCAGGGAATAAACGATCAAGCTCTGAATATGTCTCTGCATCAATGCCATCAGAAAAATCTCTCTGTCCACGACTTGCAACGATCGATGCATCTGTTATTTCACAGATTCTCCCCGAGAGATTTTTCTCAAAATCCGAAATTTCAGCCTCTTCTACCAACTCAGCTGTGTTCAACTCAAAATTTTCACCTTGTGTTGATCCATCATCAATGTATGCTGACCAGGCCTTAATATGGGTTTCTGCTACTCTTTTTCCTTTCACAGAACTTGAGATTTGGCTCACCTGAGTGTCCAATTGCTTCACATGATTACTCAGAGACTCAAACTTACCACTGAGATCTTCGTAGACAGCATCTAACTTCTTATTGCAGTCCAAAGCAATCTTTGTCTGTCCTTATAGCAGCTGCTCCATCATAGCCTCCATCTTACTCTCATGAGTGCTAGCAACAGGAGGTGTCTGGTAAGAAGAAGATCCATAAGTTCTCTGATTACCTTGTCCAAAAGGTTTCTGAAAACCACTAGTCTGTCCAAATCCAGAAGAGTTTTGATTGCTGTTGAAAGCACTCTTCTGTCCTCCATTGAAGAACCTATTCCCAGACTGATTTCCGAACCTATTGTCTTGGAATCCTGAACCACCAATGTAGTTCACATCCTCTTCTTGGTTCTCTTCCTCAGCTCCTAAAACCTCAACATCCTGAGCAAAATGCACACCCTTTTTCGCAGCCAGAAGATTGCAGACAGTGTCCAGCCTAGATCTAATATCAGCCATCTCCACATTCTCTACCTTTCCACCGGACTTCTTCCTCCTCTCATCAGTAGTCTTGCAGCTATTACTGCTCACTAAGTTCTCTATCAACTGCTTAGCTTGTGCAGGAGTCCTGGTGTTGAAGTTTGCATTGCTGGAATTATCGAGCGCAGTCTGATATGGAAGATCTATGCCTCTGAAGAGGATACCAAGAAATGTTACCTCTGTAAATCCATGATGTGGGCAGTCTTGAATCGCATCCAGGCAGCTTTAAGAGGCTCCACAGGACCTTGGGAGAAAGTCAGAATGTCTTGTCTAGACTGATCAGAACGCGCATCATCGTAGAAGTGTCTCAGAAACACACTCTTCAGAGAATCCCAGGTAGTAAACTTCCCAGGTGGAAGTTGCTTTAACCAGGCAGCAGCATTTCCAGCGAGAGAGTATGGAAAGAGTTTGAGGAACAGATAATCCTGACACACTCCATCATACTTCATGCCAGTGATTATGTCCTCGAACTGATCGATGTGATCCATAGGCTGCTCCGATGTGTGACCATGGAAAGCATTCTACCTCATCAGCGAGTAGTAGATGGTTTTGATTTCAAAATCATTCCTCTCAAAACCAGGAGGTACAAGAGCTGATCGGTTAGCATGAAACTCATCCGGACGATTGTAGTCAGCTAAAGTCCTCTCGTGGATAACCATCTGTCTACTTTGGGCCTGTCCTTGGCCTTGTTCCTGTTCTGGTTGTTCCACAGGTTCAGGGATTACATTCCCTTTAGCATCAATCCTATGCCCAGCAGCATTGTACGGATTGTTTTCTCGGTCCCTCAGGGTACCTTGAGCATCAGGAATCATAATCAGTCGTTCACGTACCATCCTTGCTCTTCTTTCTCTTCAGTTAGTCCTCTCTAGTCGTACAAGTTCTTCAAGTCCGAGATTAACGAGATTCAAGTTCTGATTACGTCTGGTTTCACGCGTCTGCATAAACCATTTGTAATTCGTAGTGCAACGATCGATGCAAGAGAGGCAACGATCGACTCAACTCAGAATCGCCTAGTGATGATCGACACAAAGAAGCAACGATTGACGCTATGCGAATGTCGTTCCTGCGATAGAGAGAAAACAGAGAAAAAGTCAGTAACTAAAACAAAAAATAAAAATCCTAGTCTAAACCCTAGGTTCGAATCTATCGAAGACTCAAGAGAGTCCCCGGCAACGGCGCCAAAAACTTGATAGGGGTCTAGTTTTAATCCTATTCTACTGCAAATGCACAGTTAATGTGATTGTAGTATACAGGGTATCGAATCCACAGAGACTCCGGTTTCGATAGATTAAGAACAATAGAGATTAAACTAAGATGAAAGCAATGTGAAGTAAACTAAAAAGCAGTGCAGGAAAGTAAATCAGATAGCAGGATTGGTTGTGAAAACAATTAACTTAAAGCGCTAAGTCTAGGGCGTTCTCAGGAAATCAGACAAGCAGATAAATCATTCAGTCAGGATCTAATTAAGCACAGTTCTAGAACTCAAAACACGGATATAGAATTAACCAACTGTTGTTGCGAGAATTCTCTAAGTCTAAGTGCAGCAATCCAAATTCCTTTGCAATTACTAACAGATTAAACCAGCATTAATTCCAAGTTTGATATGTTCACAATTAAACTAAACCAAATTCCTTTGCGAGTAATTTAATTGCTCAACCTAAATAGTTCATATTCTAAACCACACTGTCGTGTCGAATTTAGCAACCTAAGATCTAGATTATAAGTGATCAGGTTAGAACTAGCATTAAACACAATTTAGATCGAAGAACAAACAAGTTATGAATCCTTAACTGAATTAATTAAATCTAGCAAGTTATGAAATCCTATGTGAGAAACCCTAAACCTAACTAGGAATCTACTCAGACATAGATGATGTAAACATAATCATATGAAGAATAAATTGCATATAAGAAATCAAAGAAGTAAATCTTCTCCAAAAACAAGATGAAGTACATGATCAGATCAGCCCCAAAATCTCTCTAAAACTCTCAGCTCAAAGTATGAATGCTTGCTTATCAAAATAAAAGTCTAAAACCTAATTAATATAGCCTAATCACGTCTTGGGGCTTCTGTGTAAAAATCTGGAACTTCTGGGCACTTCTGTAATATTTCATAACTTCATTAACTCGGCGAGTCTGGCCCATTCGCGATATGCATCGATCGATGCATGTGTGCAACGATCGACACAGTCTTCAAATCTGGACAGTGAGCACAACCTCTCGGGTCTAAACTCCAAAATGCTCCCATAAGCTCCATAATCTCCACATTTGCTCCAAACGTGCGTGTACCTAATAAAACCTGCAAAAGACTCTAAAGAAACACTAATAGACTCTAAAACACACTTATATCATGGTCTAAAACTAGTAAAAACCATGATATATCAAGAGAACTCTTTTATTTTCCAAAATATTCTATATTATTTACAATAGAACAATGAGCTTTTTATAGCTCTTACAAGTTTATCTTTACAATAAATACAACAAAATAAATGATTTACATTTAAACAAAAGGAGAAAAATTAGCTAAATCAAATTACTAGTCTTCTTCCACCAATTTAGTCATTGCCTTTGAATGAGAATCCTTGACTTTTTTTTATGAAGTTATGAGGATGAGATTCTCATAATAACCCATGTATTGAAGACTTTGATTCATTTTAGTTTTTTTTTGATATTGCATCAAATAGCCACGACGGTATTCGTGGCAAACTAGCCACGAAATATTTTCGAGACTATTTGTGGCTTATGTTTTCCACGATTGTCTTCGTAGCAATTCGTGGCTAAGTTTCCACGAATAGCTACAGATCCCTTTTCATGGCTATATAGCCACAAATATCTACGAATTAGCCACGAACCATGTTTTTTTTTCTATCGTGGCTGGTTCGTAGCTAGTCTTGGATGGAATTTTGTTAGCCACGAACTGTTTGTGGCTCGTTCGCGGCTAAATACAGATTTTCTTGTAGTGACGAATTAAGCTCCATAGCGACAAATAAATCCGTGGCTCTGGAGCAGTTTTCTTGTAGTGACTCGATCTTTAGTTCTTCGATTATTAAAGGCGAGCGTATGAAGATGATAGCTCTGGATGTCTTCAAGGCTGAGCGTTTAAAGACGTTCTCTATAAAAGAGAAAGTTGGTGGAATGGGTCTCTTTGAAAAGGAAGAAGATGATGAAAGTGGTCTCTCCAAATAGGAGGAAATTGGTTTACCCTATGATAGGCCAGATTTGTCTAAAATCATATTGCATAAACCTTCTCGGCTCAAGTGTACTAAGATACTTGGCAGGAAATTTTTTGTCGATTAAAGCATCTGCAAAGGAGCTTCAGATTCGGTAAAGATAGTAACATAACTGGAATCGGGCCTTAAGTGCTTGGATTTGAAAACAGAGCCCAAAGAGTGAAAGGCATGAGACATGCCCACTGTAGTAACACGCCGCGGAAGGTTGTGGTAACGTCCGGCGATGGAGAGGGTTGAGATTGAAGACGTGCCGATTAACATGACATCACCGAATGGGAACATGACGATTAGTACTTCCGGCAAGGGATCTTTCACTCACAGCAAATGTGGTGCTCCTAAAGGGAGCTACCAACGAAGAAGTATATGCACGGTGCATTAGAGCAGGCGGAAGGGTTGGCCAGAGAACTGCGGCACGTCGGAGGTGAGTGACGCCGCTTGGAAGGGATCTTCGGGTTTTGCCCGAGAAGGATTCAAATCTGGTCGACTCCAAGCGTAATACTGGGAATAAGAGCTTCTCCATAGAGGACGTCTGAAGGAATTTCTAGCAGTTTTAATCAGGATTAGCAACCCTAAGTATAAATTCCAAACCTAGGATCTAGGGTTCAGGTATATTGAATCATTAGGATCTCGAATTACCTGTAGATTAGCAGCGGAAGATTTAGTAAGTATTCGAGATTCATGAGCGCCTCAAGTGCTGCGCCTCTACTGGTATCCACACGCACACAAACTGGAATCCGCCGAGATGCTAGTGCCGGGAGATCGGATCTCTTTGGGATACGTCTGTTTCTGAGAGGTGGATGCGATTAGGCTAAAACTTATCCTCCAGGCCGTGCTATATCACATATATATAGACCTGGGAAAACCTAATTAATCATCAGACCAAACCAAGATTAATTAAGTCATTAAATCGAAACATTGTTTCGATCTGCGCCTTGCATCGATCGACACAACACTTGTGTCGATCGACACACTCTCAAAACTCGTATACTAATGTGTATCAAATACACATTA
Organism: Orychophragmus violaceus; assembly: GCA_030180135.1. Taxonomy (NCBI): domain Eukaryota; kingdom Viridiplantae; phylum Streptophyta; class Magnoliopsida; order Brassicales; family Brassicaceae; genus Orychophragmus; species Orychophragmus violaceus. Next base: position 62,823,285 of record CM058236.1, on the reverse strand, counting down.
ACTTGAAGTTAATGATTATTCCCACATGAAGTATATCCAGTCTGCTTAGGTGTGTGACCCTGTAGGATCATATAATACTAGTAATGAGTTCACAACTCATATATTATAAGTGGTTTCTAGCAAAACATTATGATCACCTTGTATCATATGAATGTCTAATCTCGACAACACAACTATCTCTAGAGTGATTACAAGTATGATTTCAGGACATTCCCAACAATCTCCCACTTGTACTGGAATCATCTATTCCCATATTCCCTTCGTCTCTATATCTCGATCCGGCATAAGGCAAGATCCGTGTCATCCTTATTAAGCCAAGATCATGTTCATCGAACTCCGATTTATACTGACAAGACAAACGACTGACAATCACCTCGTTTGAGTGTGGCCACACATTTCTCAGTATCAAATCTTCGATGGGCCCTGAGATATTTATCTCCTGTTATATAGGAGGGATAAATCCCATCTTGTTCCATCCCTGTTCCTTCACACACTTCATGATACGCCCAATCAATGCCTTTATAGTCACCAGTCACGGCTGACGTTTGACATGGTTAAAGAGGACCAATTCACATGTAAGAAATCATGATGAACTCATGTCTAAGGACTATACTCTATAGTCGTAATGAAAACTCTCATGACACCTATATAACTATCCTGTAGAGTTCTCATTAGCGGGTCATGTCCGATCCTGTGTTCTCCAACACATATCTATGTGATTGACTTTAATACTCTTATTAATGACTCCATGAAACTTAGTCATCAGTCACCTCACATACCAGTCTCACGCGGTTGTTAATGTCCCACTTTAACAACCTTGACCAGGGACCAACATAATTTATGTCATTTATTATCTATAGGGTCTCATGATCAAGTCACATACTTGATGACCTATAAAATGTCATAAATTACTTTTGGGACTATTATTTAATAACATAATTAAATAATACTGATGTCAGAGTTCATAATCAAATTAGGTTTACATGAACATCATATCATAACTAAAATCAACAACAACTCCCACTAAAATTAAGATCATATCTTAAGACATCTAATGCCAGTAGCAGAAGTCTTCAGAGCATACGCTCTTGCTCAGCATGTATCGAAGGACAATGCGTCTTGCTAAGAGTAATGCCAAGAGTCATTGGCATGAAGCCCTTCTTGGAATCATGCATACTGGAACTGTGTAAGACCTTATCTATATAAGTGTCTTAACACAATCCAATTAGCTTGTCCAATCTATCTCTATAGATTCTTATTACAATAATGTGTACGGTTTCTCCCACGGTTTTTGTCGAAGAACAACTTTTGAGTCAAGTCTTAACAGACTGAAACAATGGAAATTCATTTCCGAGAAGCAGTATGTTGTCAACATACAATACCAGAAATGCAACTGCGCTCCCACTAGTCATCTTGTAAACACCCGATTCCTCTTCGTTCCTCATGAAGTCAAACCCTTTTTTGACTGCTTCATCAAAACGAAGATTCCAACTCTTAGATGCTTGCTTCAATCCATAAATGGATTGGTGAAGCTTGCATACCTTCCTAGCTTCATTAGGATCAATGAAAACTTCAGGTTGTGTCATGTACACATCCTTTTTTCAGAATTCCATTAAGGAAAACTGTTTTCACATCCATCTGCCAGATCTCATAACCATTATGAGTGGCGGTTGCTAGGAGAATCCGAATGGACATAAGCATGGTGACTGGGGAATAGGTTTCTTCATAGTCAATACCATGAATTTTCTTGAAACCTTTTCCACCAATCCAGCTTTGGATATTTGAATATTACCATCCACATCAATTTTCCCTTTGAAAATCCATTTACACTTGATGGTTTTTACACCATCGGGTAAATCAACTAAAGTCCACACTTGGTTATGTGACATGGATCCCATTTCGGATTCAGCGGCTTTCAGCCACTTTTCGGAGTCAAGGCACATCATTGCTTCTTCAAAGGTCGCATACTCGTCACTGTCAATTATCAACAGATCATGGCAATTGGTCATGAGAAATCCAAATCTCTCGGGTTCGTGACGAATCCTCTCGGATTTGAGAACTTCAAGCACTACAGGTGTAGGTTCTACAACTCTTTGTAGATCCAACTGCTGCTCTTCCTCATCAGGTTAAGCAGTCTACTGTGATTTTCGAATTTCTTCGAGTTGTACTTTACTCCCAATGCTCTTCCTGGAAAGAAAATCTTTCTCAAAGAAAACACAGTCAATTGTGTCGTTCTTCGCCTTGCATCGATCGACACAACACTTGCGTCGATCGACACACCCTCTAAACAGGTATATTAATGTGTATCAAATACCCATTAATTTGATCGATGGGAGTAAAAGTAACATGCCTTGGTCTCCTTAGGATAACCAATGAAGTAGCATTCATCGGACTTGGATGCGAGCTTATCAGAGATTAAACGTTTTACATAAGCCTCACAACCCCAAATCTTCATGAAAAACAAACCAGGAACATTTCCAGTCCACATCTCATGCAGTGTCTTTGTAACTGATTTTGATGGAACCCTATTTAGTTTATACGTAGACGTTACTAGAGCGTATCCTCAGAAGGATAATGGAAGATCTGAGTGATTCATCATTAATCGAACCATATCTAATAAAGTCCGATTCCTCCTCTCGGAGTGAGTTGTGAAACACTTTCACAATCTCTCAGATAATCATTGAATTCTTGACTTAAATATTCAACTCCACGATCTTATCGTAGAGCTTTAATACTTTTGCCAAGTTGATTATGTACTTCATTCTGGAGCTCCTTGAACTTTTCAAAAGATTCTGATTTATGTCTCATTAGTTGGACATAACCATACCCACTGAAAACGTCAGTAAAGGTAATGAAGTACTGAAAGTTTCCTCTAGCTCTTGTGTTCATTGGGCTGTACACATCGGTATGTATAAGGCCCAATAAGTCACTGGCCCTTTCATTTTGTTTGTTGAAAGGGGCCTTCTTCATTTTACCAAATAAATAAGATTTGCATTTCTCACATGATTCATAATCAGATGAGCCCAAAAGCCCATCACTATGGAGCTTCTGAATCTGTTTCTCATTTATTTGGCCCAAAACGACAACGCCAGAGAAAAGTTTGATTCGTATCATTTGACTTGAATCTCTTGGTACTAATGTTATAGTTAGGCATGTTTTGGTTCAGAACATAAAGTTCATTCTCTAATGGATTGCTACTATAAAATATATCATTGTAATCAAATGAATAACACTTATTCTTAATTTGAAAACTGATATCCTTCCATATCCAAATAAGGAATAGAAATAATATTTCTGCTCATAGCAGGTACATGGTAGCAGTTCTTAAGTTCTAAAACCAAGCCAGAAGTAAAAACAAATGAAATACTCCTACGGCTAATGCAGCAACTCTTGCTCCATTTCCACGCTTAGATCCACTTGTCCTTTCTCCAAAGTCCTACTGTTGCTTAGGCCCTGCATATTTGTACAAAATATGAGCACCACAGCCGGTATCTAATACCCAATAAGTAGAACCATAAGAGGTAACATTTACTTCTATAACATAAATACCTGAAGAAAAAGTCTCGTACGTCTTCTTCAGCTTCTCATAATCTTCCAGGAATTTATTGAAGTTTCTTTTCAAATGCCCGTAACCATTACAATAATGGCACTTATCATCTTTAGAAGGACCAGGTTTAACCTTAGGAGCATGGTTAGACTCGCTTGGATTCTCAATCGAACTCGTCTTGCCATCACCATTGTTCTTACCAAGTTTCTTAAACTTTTTACCCTTTTGTACAATAAGGACATTTGGGGTGTCCTTCTTGATGTTAGGTTCAGCAGTCTTGAACATCCCATGCAGCTCAGTCAAAGTCTTTGTCAAGTTGTTCATGTTATAGTTCATAACAAACTGATCATAGCTTGACGGCAATGACTGCAAAATGATGTCAGTAGCCAACTCTTGGATTATGGGACAATCCAGTTTCCCCAGGTTATCAATATAACCCATCATCTTAATGACATGAGTACTAACTGGTTCGTCCTTTGGTAGCTTGCACTCAATCAGAGACTTAACCGTCTGGTATCTCTGAGTTCGTGCATGCTCCTGAAACATGCTTTTCAGGCCAGTGATCATCTCTATTGGCGACTTCACGTACTAATATTTCTTCTGCAAGTCCGAGTTCATGGTAGCCAACATGAGACAACACACATCAAACACATCATTGGAATGCTTATCCCAAGCATCCTTCTCTGACTGCCAGGCATTGGCTCGGTACTTCTTGGGGAGAACTTTCTCAAGGACATAGTCCTTCTTCTCCTGTTTGAGAACAATTCTCAAGTTCCGATACCATTCAAGAAAGTTTTATCCATTTAACTTGTCCTTCTCAAGGACGGATCGCAGGGAGAAATTTTTATGATGGTTTGTGCTAGACATAGCTGAAAATAAAGGAGGTTTAGTTATGATGTTCAAGAAATGAGAAATCTTAACTATTAAGAAAACTCGCATTATATTCAAAACAATGTTTCCTCATTTGAATATAATGATCCAAGACCCATACTTCACTAAAACTCGAGTGAGCCACTGGCTATCACCTATCTAGGTAAGCAACAACTTTGCTAGTTATATCCAATATAACTCTTGGTTGTGGATTGACATCTTATGTCCAATCCACCTGATGCCTCCGGGCCCAAAACGATTTTGATGGCCCAGTCAAGTAAACCAATCTCTTAAGTCATGTAATTGTTGATGCCTTGCACTGCAAAACCATCAACACGATTACCTCCTGCCTTACGCATGTAATTATGGACATCTCGCACTGCAAGTCTATCGCACAATGAAATGAGTCTTGATAGTTGACAAGATTGGAAAGCCATCAAGGATTACTTGATATTTAGTTGAGGAACGGAACTTTTAATCTAATATACACATCATATATGTATCTTAGAAGGATTATAATTAATTAAAACAACTAATTTTATTAAGTTTTAATTATTCTAAGAATTGGATTTATTTTGGTTTGGTTCTGTGATTTCAGGTTCAATAACCAAAACCTTTTGATCTTGTATCGACCGACACTACTTTAGTGTCGATCGACACAATTCTACCAAAACCAAATTGCGATAACCGATCAATCCAATTGACTCGGTTTCGATAACCGGTCAGTGTCGATCGACACTACATTAATGTCGGTCGACATCAACCAAATCAAACCAATCACAATAAACCGTTCCAAGCGGTTTAACCAATTTTAACCAAGCTCGATAACCGGTCCAATCCAATTGAACCGATTATCCTGATCGCAAGGTCTGTGTCGACCGACACAACTCTTGTGTCGATCGTCACTAAGATAAATTTTATTCGGATTTTCGCCCTGTGTCGATCGACGCCGGATTGGCATCGATCGACACCATGCGAAAAACCCTAGAATCGTTTACGATTTTGAACAAAAAAACCTAAACTAGATTACTTTGATCAAAGTTCAATTTAGCATGCATATATCCAATATACTATGATCCAGATTCAACCAATCTAATCAACATGCTAAAGATTCAATGGAACCTTAAGGCTCTGATACCACTGAAGGAATTTCTAGCAGTTCTAATCATGATTAGCAACCCTAGGCATAAATTCCAAACCTAGGATCTAGGGTTCAGGTATATTGAATAATTAGGATCTCGAATTACCTGTAGATTAGCAGCGGAAGATTTAGTAAGTATTCGAGATTCACGAGCGCCTCAAGTGCTGCGCCTCTACTGGTATCCACACGCACACAAACTGGAATCCGCCAGGATGCTAGTGCCGGGAGATCGGATCTCTTTGGGATACGTCTGTTTCTGAGATGTGGCTGTGATTAGGCTAAAACTTATCCTCCAGGTCGTGCTATATCACATATATATAGACCTGGGAAAACCTAATTAATCATCAGACCGAACCGAGAATAATTAAGTCATTAAATCGAAAAATTGTTTCGATCTGCGCCTTGCATCGATCGACACAACACTTGTGTCGATCGACACACTCTCAAAACTCGTATACTAATGTGTATCAAATACACATTAACTTGATCATTACTTTAATGATTATTCCCACATGAAGTATATCCAGTCTGCTTAGGTGTGTGACCCTGTAGGATCATATAATACCAGTAATAAGTTCACAACTCATATATCATAAGTGGTTTCTAGCAAAACATTATGATCACCTAGTATCATATGAATGTCTAATCTCGACAACACAACTATCTCTAGAGTGATTACAAGTATGATTTCAGGACATTCCCAACAACGTCGGCGTCATATATCTTGAATATGCGACTATACTTCGTCGCTATGTTAATCGTTAATTTACGACTATTTAGCGACTATATCCCTACTGAGTCGCTATTGAGTCGCTGAATTTCGTGAATATTAGTCGCTACTGAGTCGCTAAATTTAACGACTCAGTAGCGACTATTTAGTGACTTCTCTAATGACTAATTAGCATCTAATTGAGTCATCTAGAATATTTATTGGTATCCATATTACGACTAATTTCGTGGATACTATCAAACATTAAAAATAATATAAAATTATTTTAATAAAATCAAAATTAAATTAAACAAATATAAAATTAAATTATTTTACTCCATAAAATATATTTCATTTATAATAGAAATCTAGAATAACACTAAAATAATAAATTTGTTAAATTACTAAAAAAAAAAATAACCAAAGGAGGCCAAGCATTAGATGACATCGGAGGCATCGAGACAGCGGAGGCTTTTTCCGGGAAGAATCCTTCGACCACCGCCGCTTCTTCCAGTGGTCCCATAACGCCTCCTCAGACCACGACTCCACCGCACTACGAATTCACCGCAGCAACCGCCGTCACACCTTCGTCTCTCCACCGCAACAACCGCCGTCACAAATCTGTAGAATCCACTACCACCACCACCACCAACCGAAACCGCGGCTCCTCCTTCGCCGATTCTTCACCACGCTTCATCACGACGGCTCCTCATCATGTCTCATCACGATTCCGACGGCTCCTCCTCATCACGATTCACGACAGCTCCTCATCACGATTCCGATGACTCCTCATCACGGCGCAAGAGAAGAGAAATCGTGAAGAGATTGTCTCAAATGGTGAAGAACAAGGCTCAGATTGTGAAGAGAAAGAAACAGATGCTGAAGAGGAAAAAATGATGAAGGAAAATGATGTAACGGCGTAATAGAGAGAGAGAAGTAGATTAGGGTTAACTGATGAAGGGAAAAAATAGATCTAATGGCTGAAATTTAAGATTAGATGTTTATCTAATGGTTAATAATATTGATCCATGTGATCTCAATTTCAACCAATAAAAATTATTTCAAGATTTAATTAATATAATAACAAAAATTCTTTTAAAAATATTAAATTAACTAAAACGAAATTTTCAAAAATATTGTTTGAAAATATAACATATAAAAACTTGAAATTAATAAAATAAAAAGTATAAAATTATATATAAAATATTAGTAATTATGAATATAAGTAGTAATTAAATTAGTGTAAAATAGTTTTGATATGTTATAGTATTTAAAATATTAGTAAATATAATTAAATATTTTTCTTATATCATTATTGAATATGAGTTTTGGATATGTTATAGTATTTAAAATTTTATTAATTAAAGTTTTGCTTGTTTAGGGTTTAGGATTTTATGATTATAGCTCATGATATAGGGTTTAAAGGGTTGTGTTTAGCGTTTGAAGTTAATGTTTGAAAATAATAATTTTGGAAAATATCTCCTTTATAAAAGTTGAATATTAGTTTTGTATATGTTATAGTATTTAATTTTTTTTATTAATTAGAGTTTTGGTTATACTTTAGAGTTTTAGGGTTTGTTTAGGGTTTAGGATTTTATATATTAGTTTTGTGTATTAGTCTTAGTTGGATATATGTTATATTTTATTTTGATTTTATAGTTTATGATTAAGAGTTTAAGGTTAGGATTTGATTATGGTTTATGGTATAGGGTTTGATGGGTCATATTTAAGGTTTTAAGTTAATTAATGTTTAAAATAGTAGATTTGAGAATAATTTTTTTTATAATATTTGAAAATAATTTTAGTTATATTGTATTTAAAGTTTTAGTTTATAGATTTTTTGGGTTAGGGTTTGTTTTGGGATTAAATAGCTTATGATTATATTTGTAGTAATGCGGATTGATATTTTTAATTATATTTTGATTATATAGTTTATGATTAATGGTTTAAGGTTTGAGTATGATTATAGTTTAGGGTATAGGGTTTTAAGGGTAAACTAAACCCTAAATCCTAAACCATACTTCATTAACCTACGTCTTAAACCATATTTTCTTAACCTAAACCCTAAACATTTGGTCATCCAAAACCGAACTGAATCTAAACTAAAGTGAATCTTGATAAGTTTTCCTTCTTTTCCTTAAACCCTAAATCATAAACCCTAAACCACCAAAAAATTTATATTCATTAGAAAACAAGAATTATTTCTACAAGTGTTGAATCTTAGTTTTAGATATGTTAAAGTAATTGAAGTTTTTAATTAGACTTTTTGTTTATAATTTAGGGTTATAGAGTTTGTTTTAGGGTTTGTTTGGAATCTTAGTTTGGAATTGTTTTCACGACTGATTTGCGACTTATTTAGCAACTACTAAGAACAGTCGCAAAAATTAGTTACAAATTAGGTATACAAAACTTGTCACAAAAAAAGTGGGTTTATACCGTTTTTTTGCTGCTAAAACACCACTGGTTAGCAATCCGCCGAATGTAGTCGCTAAATAATGACTATGTAGCGACTTATAAGTCGTGGTCGCAATTTAGCGATTACAGAGCGACTATTCGCTATTAGTCGCAATATCAGTGGCAACTGAGTCGGTAGATAGTTACAAAATTTTGCGACTATAAATTCAGTCGCAACTTGTAGTCGCAAAAAGCATGTTTTTTTGTAGTGAGGTGGATCGAACTTAAGCGTTGTGACACTCCGAACCCGTCTCTTTACCACTAGACCACAAGGTCCAAGATATTTTTAATTTTTACATACCATTTTTACAGTTTTTCTTGTGGGTATACACCCTTTCAAATTATTATACTCAAACGTATCAATTTAACAAATATCCCGGTAACTAATGAAGCTTATACTGAGTGATCCAATGCCAATTTTCTATTTTGTGTGATATGTTACAGATTTTTTGTATTTAGTGTATTTTCACAAACTGAAATGAATTTAAATGAACCATACTTATGGAAGACGTAAAAACGTCAAAAGATATGAACTCTATTGTTGGTGAGAGATAAACAAACAAAACCATAGTTTACCATATTAATTAAAAAAGTAACTCATAATAACATTAATGAACTGTTGATCACTATATATACTCACATAGATCCACATTAGTGGCATGAAACAAAAGAAATCAAATTACAAAGAGCTTCAAAACAAAACTAAAGATGGAGAATAAAACCATTGTCATGACATTTTTCGCAATCATGGTCTTACTATCGTTTTCTAATCCAACTTTGGCCATAGAAGACGATGATGACAAGCCGTTACTCAATTCGGACGCTGAGTTTGATGCGGCGATGGCAACTTCACCGACTTCGATGGATTATAATGATGACGTGATCGAAAGTCAATCACAAAAATATATGGATTATCTTAAAGAGTGCTCAATAAAAATGGGACCTGTACCAAATAAATGTTTTATTGAAGTGACAGCGGAGTTTCTTCGGAACAAAGTTGCTTCGAGGGATTGTTGTCGGGTGATACTGAAAGCTGGTAAGGAATGTCATATGCAATGGATGAAGTTATTTTTCCAATCATATCAACTCAAACGCTTTAGCTCTAAAAGAATTTTGAAAAGTAGCGAATTATGGGACAGATGTTCTAGTGAAATCGGTTATGTATCACCATTTTCTGGTTAAAAAGCATTTGTAATTTAATTACTATAAAATAATGGTTTAAAGTGATTCTAATATACCAAATTTAAATTACCCACTATTACTCAAATACCATTTATATTTATTGTATTGCACTAATGGCTTCTGCTTCAGTCACCAGGGTAAGTTGCTAAAACACTTCCAAAAGACGAGTAACATTTTTTAATATATGTTTATAAAACACTATCATATAGGATCCCACGGTTATCAGAACCCCACCGTTATAAGGTTTTTGCTCAAGCTTGAACCTATTTCAAATGTTGTACTTTGTGAAAAGGAACAGCTTACATAGCACACAACTCAATCACAAACTGATGCGGTCATCAGAACCAGACTAGGCCAGGCGCTCGCTGACTCAATCGCTAGCTCAACCACTACGTCAGTCAGCACGCTGACTAACTCAACCACTACGCCAGTCAGCGCAATCAGACCCGATGGAGACCAACAGTCAGAAAATGAAGCACTCCGACCAATCCAGGAGGAACCAATCAACAAATCCAATTGTTCTGGATTCCCATCTCATCAGAGGACCAAGGAGAATTGGATTCAAACCAAAAGGAGTAATGGTTTGAAAGATATTCAACTTCCAAATCAGGAGATGCTACACTTGCCTTATTTGGAAGATCATGAGTTCAAATATTGCCAAACTCGAACTTGGCGACCAGGAGACTTATTATCACTTCTAGAAGCACTCTACAACACTCTCAGAAGCACCAGCCCACACAGGATCAGGCGGATCCTATTAAAACATAAACTAACTCAACCGGAGCTATTTATGGAAACTAGGAAGACCAATTGGTTTGCACATTATCAAACCAAGATTTGGAAACCAGGATGCAATAACCATCAACCAGAAGCAATAAGAGACGTCCCTAGCATCACCAAAATGCACAGGATCAATCACATGAGCTTATGGACCAACCTTCCATATATAGACACAAGCGCAAACTTTCCATTTCTTGCCAAAAGCTTCCAACGGCTCTATTCCTTTAGCTGCTGTGTCTTGGACGTCATTTACTACATACAAGATGTTCCAGAGAAGCTCACTTATCCCCTCAAACCGTCCAGATTCAAAGATCACATCATATCTTCCTATTTTGGCCGATTCTCTCTTAATGACTCCAACGACTAGTTTAATGTTTGTTTTTGATTTCTTTTCTTATTTAGAAGTTTATGAACGTTGTAAGAGCATTATATAAGCTCCATTAGACCATTTGTATTATTCACCCTTGATCAATCTAAAAGCAATAGAATTTCGATTCAGTTTTCTTCCACAAAGTTTGTGATTTCTTTGTGTTTGTTCTCTAGTCTATTTGAGTGATTCATCTAGTGCTATAGAATATGTGGTCTAGAGTGTTGAGTGATTCATATCTCTGTCCATCCAATTGATTGAGTGAGTCAATCCCTACCATCATCATCATCTCTACCTTCAACACCATCTTCCGCATCGTTTTGGCTTGAGATCATCTGATCATCAAGTGGTTTGGCATCAATGTGATTCTGAGGCTACATCATCTGGTATCAGAGCTTCAAAAGCTCCTATCAATCAGGTTGTGTTCATCCAACCCTTATCTTTTATTTTGGTTGTTGTTTCTTTTCTTTTAAAATCAAAAATCCATAAAAATTGTGATTCTGTTTTGTTTTCACTTCTGTTTTGTTTCTTTGCATCTTAATTCATAATAAAAAAAAAAATTGTTTTCATTATCATCTATTTCATTCTGTTTTTATTGTTTGATTCTTTAAAATAAAATAAAAAGTTTGTTTGTGTTTCTTTTTATTTCTACTTCTTTGTTCTTAGTTTGTTTCAAACAAAAAAAAAGTTTTCATCCTTTTGATCTTAAATCAAAAAAAAAAAAAGTTTTCATTGTTTGATTTGAATTCCTTTAAACCAAAGGCCAAAAAAAAAAAGTGCTCTTTTCATTTTTGTTTCATTGTTTTCGAAAATTCAAAAAAAAAAAAAAGTATAAGAGAATCTTTAAAAGCTTGATTACATATAAATCTTTTTCCATATTTGTTAAGGACCAAAATCGTGTGTGATAATTAAAGGAAAGTTTCAAAGTTTGGTTTTTCTATTTTTGCAAAGAATTCTGTCACTTGTTTCCATATTGAATTCGTGGTATACCTTGATACAGCTATTCTTAACTTGAATTACAGGTATTAAGCAATGGAAGAAGAAGACACATATGGAGACAATGGGAGTGAAGTAGTAGAGAGCTTAATCTGTCCAGATGAGGAGGCAGATTATGATCCTCCACCATGGCCAGGAGATGGCTATAAAGCCACTGAGTATGTAGATGAGTCAGATGGTGATTCAGGCCGTGAACCTGAGTCGCAACACAAGGAGCTGCACACTACAACCTCATCTTGGAGTCAGCCGTGCATGGAAATCAATGAGAAGAGTGAAGATTCAGAAGCAGGCATGTATGGAGAGTACCACCCACCTAAACACAAGAGTGCATTCCAGAACCATGGAGTTACTTCATACCATGTACCAGCTCAGCGTCAGCTCACTGATACAAGGAAAGCTACAGCACAAGGCAGCCAACCACCAGGACAAGAGGTTCTCTAATATTTTCAGGTTGTAGCCAAAACCCTGAAGATTATCTCCAGTGGAAGACCAACATGAAGCAGTGGTTGAAATCCAACAATATTCCTAAGGAGGAGAAGCTATCATATGCTATTGACGCGCTCACCGGAGAAGCATATAAGTGGTGGCTAAGAGAATGTACTCCAGGCTTCTACAACAAGCTAGTACTAGATTGGAAAGACCTTAAAGCAAGGATGTACAGAGAGTTTGCGAAGAAGCATCAGACACACAAGAAAGTCATTTCAAAACCCCAATGCCAAACAACACCAAGAAGAGTGAAGGTTTCACCAGTTTTGCAGTTTACTTCCATGCCTAAGAATGCTTACTGTCCTGAGCCCAAGAAAGTGTTTGCAAATACTTGGACAAGTCCAACAAAAGCTAAGAAGACTGCTCACGCAAAAATGGATCAGCAAAGGCCAACCTCCACACTCCCACCAGAACCTCCAAGCATACGAGAGCAGTGGCAAAAGATAAAAGAGATGCTGCAACTAAAGGAGAAGAAAACCGAGCTGAAGCAGAGTCATAAAGCCTTTATGAACCTAGAAGAATCAAGAGGTTCTCCCAAGAAAATTGCATCTAGCTCCAACACTCTACCTAAGCTACAAGACACGCCAAGTAAAGGTAAGTCTTCTAACTTTGCGAATATCAAAGTTCAGACATGCTATAGATGTCATAAGAGAGGTCATTTTGCTGCAAATTGTCCCCTTAAGAGATTATTGAAAGAAACATCACTAGGACATGAAACTAATTCAGCTAAAACCAGTGATAGTTTAGCTCATTCTGATTTGTTATTTCCCAATTCTAGTGTCATGCATTTGTCTTTGTCAAGAGGATTTGAAACAGGGAAAGAAGAACTGAGCAGTAAAGGACATGAGAAAACCAAAGTCAGTAGGGAAGATCAAAGACCAGAGAAACATGTCTTGTTGGTCAGGAAAGAAGACGAACATCTAATGATCACTAGCTCACAGGCTGACAATGTAAGTACAAGTGTCATACAATCCGTTTTTACTACTCCAAGAATAGATATAATGCACTTGTTCTTTCCAATGAGCATCTCTACAGATATAAAGTACAAGGGAGAAGAAAATGTGAAGAGAAGCTCAGAAACAGTCCTTACACTAAGTGTTCAGACTGATCAAGGAATAAGAGGAAAGGAGAACATCAAGGAGAAGCCTCCGGATCCGATGCTTATCAAGAACATTCAACATGTTCTTCAAGTAAACCATAACTTAACCAGCTTTGTTTCACTTACTCCTAAGTGTGTGCTACTGAACTTACTGGAACTAAAAGAAATTAAAGCTTGCATAGATGTAATTCCTTGTTTAGAAACACCATTTGTCAAGGAAATTGTTTCATCTTATCCTAAGAAACCTATGACACACTTGTTTCTTTGCCAAAGTGTTGAGCATATTTCAGGTCTTAAGGAGAGCAGGAGCAAGATCAGCAAAGTAGGCGTCACTCCAGCTCAAGGAAGAGGAGCATTTCTGTTCTATCTACTCAAAGAAGAGCCACCGGATGCTCCACAACTCAACCAGAATCAAAATTATTCCCAAGGTAATCTTTTAAACCCTCATTCACTTCATTGTACTAACTTGACTTATCTATGTGCAGGTGATCAAGTTTTGAGGACAAAACTTCTTGAAGAGGGAGGGTATGATGCGGTCATCAGAACCATACTAGGCCAGGCGCTCGCTGACTCAATAGCTAGCTCAACCACTACGTCAGTCAGCACGCTGACTAACTCAACCACTACGTCAGTCAGCGCAATCAGACCCGATGGAGACCAACAGTCAGAAAATGAAGCACTCCGACCAATCCAGGAGGAACCAATCAACAAATCCAATTGTTCTGGATTCCCATCTCATCAGAGGACCAAGGAGAATTGGATTCAAACCAAAAGGAGTAATGGTTTGAAAGATATTCAACTTCCAAATCAGGAGATGCTACACTTGCCTTATTTGGAAGATCATGAGTTCAAATATTGCCAAACTCGAACTTGGCGACCAGGAGACTTATTATCACTTATAGAAGCACTCTACAACACTCTCAGAAGCACCAGCCCACACAGGATCAGGCAGATCCTATTAAAACATAAACTAACTCAACCGGAGCTATTTATGGAAACTAGGAAGACCAATTGGTTTGCACATTATCAAACCAAGATTTGGAAACCAGGATGCAACAACCATCAACCAGAAGCAATAAGAGACGTCCCTAGCATCACCAAAATGCACAGGATCAATCACATGAGCTTATGTACCAACCTTCCATATATAGACACAAGCGCAAACTTTCCATTTCTTGCCAAAAGCTTCCAACGGCTCTATTCCTTTAGCTGCTGTGTCTTGGATGTCATTTACTACATACAAGATGTTCCAGAGAAGCTCACTTATCCCCTCAAACCGTCCAGATTCAAAGATCACATCATATCTTCCTATTTTGGCCGATTCTCTCTTAATGACTCCAACGGCTAGTTTACTGTTTGTTTTTGATTTCTTTTCTTATTTAGAAGTTTATGAACGTTGTAAGAGCATTATATAAGCTCCATTAGACCATTTGTATTATTCACCCTTGATCAATCTAAAAGCAATAGAATTTCGATTCAGTTTTCTTCCACAAAGTTTGTGATTTCTTTGTGTTTGTTCTCTAGTCTATTTGAGTGATTCATCTAGTGCTATAGAATATGTGGTCTAGAGTGTTGAGTGATTCATATCTCTGTCCATCCAATTGATTGAGTGAGTCAATCCCTACCATCATCATCATCTCTACCTTCAACACCATCTTCCGCATCGTTTTGGCTTGAGATCATCTGATCATCAAGTGGTTTGGCATCAGTGTGATTCTGAGGCTACATCATCTAAAAGTTGTAGCCCCGAAGATGAGACTATATGGGTAAATTGGTGGAGAACAAGCACTGGTCTTAAGACTCTCTTACTTGTCCGGATGAGATGGGATGAATGAATGAAGATGGGAATTGATATGCTGGTTTTAGAACTCTCTCAAATCAATTCAGTAGATGGTGTAGATGATGGAGTGAAAGACGCCACAAGGTCTATGGAAGAAACCTTGATAAGTCTAAGAACACAAGAGAAAGACTTCTCACACAATCTCTATGAATTCAAACAAGTGTTTTATGAACACAAAACAAACAGTTTTTATTATCAAAATGGGTCTGATTTTCATTGAGATTAGTGAGACCTTTATATAGGCTCATACAAAGATATGTCATAAACAAAAGAATAATCTGGAAAAGAGTTTGAAAAAGAAACGTGAATAAATGTCCTAGCTAATTTACAGCCATTTAAAAATAAATGCTTGGTCAAACAAAATCAATGCCTTGCTGATTTTGTATCTTGATAATTTAGGTAAGAATCCAGGTGCATTATGTCGTGGCTGGAGGTTCTTTATATCAGTCAAACCATTCAAATTAGATGGAGAGAATTGTGGGCGTTGAAATGCCTTGAATTTGGTCCAATCAGATTTAGGAAGCTTTGATCCTTTGATGATGAAATCAGCTGAAACGTTGGACTTTTCTTGTATTTTCTTGCTTCTCTTTTGGGCCAACAAAACAAGTTTGTTATCCTTGTAGCTAGGCTGGATTTTCTTGGGCCATAATTCTCTTTCTGGTATGATTTGATTCTTCTCGTAAAATCTGTCTTTGAAGAACCGATTGTTGGAACAAACTTCAACTTGCTCTTTCATGGGAGAGATTTTGTTCTTCTTAATATCTTCATGATTGACCTTGGATTTGATGACCTCATCACAAACTCTTCAAATATCACTCCTAATGGATCATATCAAAAGGAGAAAACAAATCTTTACCACAAGCAATCACATAGAATTTATCATTGCAACCAAACATCATGCAACATATTTGAAGCTCTCACGAATGAAATATATAGAAAATGTAAAATCAGACAGCCGCCATGTGAAGCAAAACACAGAAACTAAACCCATTTGCATCTCTTTCTTTAATTCCTTTTGCCCATCCTCTGATTTAAAATTTTGATATCATCCATTTATCTCACCTTTTCTTGTTTCTGTTCCTCTTGCGGTCCTAAAACAAAAATGAGCTTCTGAGTGTCTCAACTACCTTACCCCAAGTTGTAAGGCTTAACTGCAGCCACTTCCACTACCATAGGAGATTCTCTCTTGGAGCTAGCTTGTTCTTGAGAATCTTATGTGTCGGCATTGTCACCTACCGGACTTGACCAGCTTAGAGCATCCACATCTTTATTTGGCTTCTTTATTTGTTCTTGAGGTTATCTAAGTGTTTATAGGAGCCGCCTTCCCGTTGGACAGATTTATCTAAGGGTCTTTCAACCCGTCGTATCACCATCAACGCAACCAAAGGTCGCACTAAATACATCAACAAACAACATGCACGACATGACCACAAGGGGAAAAAACAACATATGCAAGCCAAATCCCAAGTACGGATTGATTGAAATACTTACAGAGATTGAACCAGCATCTCATACTCAAGCACTCAAAGATGAAAAATTGCAAAAATCCATGATCTCTGAGTATGATTCCTATAGTACTCATCACACTTGGGATCAACAGATCTCAAGCCAAAAACATAGTAGAATGCAAATGGGTTTATCGCATCAAACACTTATGGCCTGTTGATATGTACAAATCGGGTCTCGTTGCTAAGGGGTTCCATCAAAGACCTGGTGTTGACTTCCACGACATGTTCTCACTGGTCATTAAACATACCACAATTTGTTTAGTTCTCGCAGT
Organism: Orychophragmus violaceus; assembly: GCA_030180135.1. Taxonomy (NCBI): domain Eukaryota; kingdom Viridiplantae; phylum Streptophyta; class Magnoliopsida; order Brassicales; family Brassicaceae; genus Orychophragmus; species Orychophragmus violaceus. The sequence continues at coordinate 62,806,034 of CM058236.1, read as the reverse complement.
TGGAGTTGGATATGCTGGACCCTCCTCCAAATCGATGTCAACAATGCATTTCTTCAAGGTCATCTCACTGAAGAAGTGTACATCGTCTAGCCTCCTGGATTCATTGACAAAGATAACTCAAATAATGTATGAAAACTTCACAAGGAAATATATGGTCTTCGTCAGCCATCTCATGCATGGTGCAATGAATTGCGCAAGTTTCGTCTCAGTGTTGGATTCATAAACTCTTTCGCAGATCTTCCCTCTTTGTTTTTTGTCTGCGTCTATTAGCATTTTTCTTATATAGAAAATTGGCTGCTGCTCGTTATGATTTTCGCGAACTAGTACTCCACTTAAGGTAGCAATTGACACTGCGATGTAGAGGTAGAGCGGCTCTCCTTCCAATGGTTTGGCTAGGATAGGAGGTTTACGCAGATAACCTTTGAGCTGTGTGAAAGCCTCTTTGCATTTTTCGTCGCACAAGATTTTTTTGTTTCCTTTCAGGAGCTGATAAAACGAGAGACATTTGTCAGTTGATCAGGAGATTTTGTGATTTAGATATGCTATTCTCCCTGCCAGTTGCTGCACTGCGCGAGTGGTATTAGGAGACGACATCTCTATGAAGGATGCGATCTGTTTGGGGTTGGCTTCGATTCCTCTTTTAGTTACGATGTAACCGAGGAGCTCGCCAGAGAGCACTTCAAAACACCATTTAGTTTGGTTCAATTTCATGTTATATTGATTTAGGATCGAGAAGCATTATTTCACTTGAGCTACGTAATCGCATTCTCGAGAGGACTTGATGAACATATCGTCTATATAGACTTCCATGGTTTTACCAAGCTGGCATGCAGACATTTTGTTTACTAGGCATTGATAGCTCACACCTGCATTTTTAGACAACATGAGCAGTCGATCTACCTTATTATTAACTGCTTTAGATCGATCGGGGCCGAGTTTACACCATTTTTGATTGATGGGCTTGTAAATTAATAGGATCAATGTTTAGGTCGCGAGAGGTCACTTCCAAGCTGATTTCTCTTATATATGTTGTAAACCATGCAAAGGTGTTCACATTGGCTTTGAGAAAGGTTATAATCTCGTCCTTGAATGGGTTTCTTAGGTCCGCTCTGATACCGACACACCTCTTGGGGTTGGTATCATCGATGCAAACTTGTACAACGAGTTCTTTTGGGGTCTGCAGACCGTTGGGTCTTTGTTGCATCTGACCTCACTTTCCGCAAGCTCATTGATTTTATGTAATTGATATATTCCAGATTGTTCTATTTGGAGATAGCCATCTAAGTAGCACACTCGGGCGGCCTTTTGGCTTCCAAGATCGTTTTAATTACTTTAGGACCAAGAAATTTGATGCACTGATTGTATGTAGATGGAACTGCTTTCATAGTGTAGATCCATGAACTTCCAATAATTTCATTAAAAGGAACTAGCATGTTTATTACGGTGAAGTTTTAGTATTCCGGCCGATCGACTGGTAGTCAGATCTTTCCTAATGAATACGTCATTTCACTAGCGAAGCCTGTGAGAGCTGATTTCTCGCCTTTTAAATCAGAGTTTATAAAACACATTTTTCTAAAGGCGATATAAAATAGCACGTCTACCGAACTGCTGGTATCGATCATGACTATGGATAGCTCGAATCCATATACATTGAGCTTCATTACGAGAGCCTCTTCGTGCAGTCTGTCCAGGCTTAGCTTTTCTCTTTCCCAGAACAAGATTTTGTTGTTAGGTCCTTCTAATTTGCTTTCAATTCCAGAGTCTTTGAAGACTTTTTTGGAATGTTTTGATTGAATTTACCAATTCACGTCATAACTTGGAACCTCCATAATGAAGTTGACGCTTTTTGGAGTTGGGCATAGCCCTTCCCTCATCTTCTTAGAGGTTATGTGATGTGTTTGATGGTTCTTAACGACCTGAAAAATGAATAAATTCGATTGAGAAAAGAATATGGTAGATGTCACAGGCTTACACTATCACACTGAGTGAACAATTATTTTCAAAATCAGGAGTAAAGTCTAGGTCTGGGCATAAAAACCGGAACTGAAGAACCGAGACTGAAGAACCGATAACCGAAATTGAAAATTTCATTTGGTTCCATCTATATTACCAATTGGATCCTGAGTTTTGGAACTTTGGGTATCAGGTAGGAACCGGAACCAAACCGAGAACCAAAACTGGGAACCGAAGAACCGAACTTATATAAGAACTAGTTAAGGAGTTACCTATGATTTCAACATCAACATAAAGCATCATATGAAAACATTTGTAAATCAACTTAATTTATGTTTATGTTATGTAATTGACATTGGATCATGAATTTTTTTTTTTTTGGTTAATGATTTATTGAATCAACAAAAATTTCAGGAGTTTTATGTTGATTTCGGGTAAAAAATGCTATTTCGGTTCCAAAATACTCAGAACCGTTTAAGAACCAGAAATTCCAAGTATTATACGGTTCCTAAAATAATGGAACCGAACCAAAACCGACAGGAACCGAACCAAAATTTGTAAAGTACTTATTGATAGGTCAAGAATTAATCCCTATACTAACTGCAAGTGCACATTGATGTAGTTGTAGTACTTAGGGTATCGAATCCACAGGGACTCCGGTCAACGATAGATTAAGAACAGTAAAGATTAAACTAGGTGAAAGCAATGTGATGAAAGCAGTAAATCAGACAACAGAAACTAAATCAACCGAGTTTGTGAGCAAGGAAGCGAAGTGTTAGGTCAAGGGAGTTCTCAGGAAATCAGGAACACATGCAATCAATCAAGCGGAATCTAATAAAGAACAGTTCTAGAACTCAAACACAGATATAAAATTAACCAACTGTCGTTGCGAGAATTCTCTAAGTCTAAGTGCAGCAATCCAAATTCCTTTGCAATTACTAACAGATTAAACCAGCTTTAATTCCAAGTTAGATATGTTCACAATTAAACTAAACCAAATTCCTTTGCGAGTAATTCAATTGCTCATCTAGGTTCTTTCTAGCTAATTAACCAACTGTCGTTGCATCAATCAACCTAACATCAATAATCTAAGTGGCCATTTCAGATTAAGCATTAAGAACAATCTTAGACGAAGAACTAGAAAGTATGAATCCCTAACAGATTGATTAACCTAATATTCCATGAAATCCCTAATGAGAATCCCTAAACCTAACAGGTAAACTACTCAGACATGTTCATCGGAACAGAAAACATCATGAATAGAAAACCAAATATCAAATAACAGAATAAAGAACTGGAGTTCGAAATCAAGTCTCTTTCGAGAACAAGATCAGCCCCTAAAACGCTATCTGAATAAAATAAGACTTAGTAAAAGCGTAGCCTAAACAAGTGGCTAAAAACCCTAATATATATAGTCTAAAACACGTATGGGGGCCTTTTTGCAAGTGTGGGAAGTTTCTGGGCAAAAACTGTAATTTCTCCAAAATGCAGATTTTTGGGCGCAGAACCCTGGAATCACCTTGCGTCGACCACTGCACAGAGTGCAACGACCGTTGCAAGGTGATTTCGCAGCCAGTGAACTCTGTGAGATCTTTAAACAGTGCAGAATTGACCCAAATGCTTCCAGAACGTCCAATTAGGCTCCAAATGTCCTTAAACCTGTAAAACACCTGAAAAGACTCCAAAATGTTGGAATTGTGTCCAGTAATCTCGGTACTGTCTCTAGAAAGTAAGAGTATGTCAATGATCAGACATAAGTCATATAATACTGGGGGTCATGATGGCTTGCTAGAGTCCGCTCATGATCTATAAGTCTTGGACTTATTGCCTTTATTATATGATCCCATATGGGTCACACGCCTAAGCTAACAGGAAAAAGTGTAGGAACGGCTTAGCAGAAGTACGGTAAAAGTGCCAGGCATTTGTCGTACTTAGAGAGAGATAAATGGGTCTGATTAAATCCAAGGGATTTAATCAGATTGGCATTTGGGCCCAAAAGCCCAAAAGGGAAAGAGAAGGGTTTTATAAACTAAAACCCAAATCTCTTTCTCCCTAACCCTAAGCCCTAGCCGCGATCTCTCCTCTCTCTCTGCGCCTCCTCTCCTGCTCGGTCTAGCAGCCATTTCCTGTGAAGCGTGTGTGAGCCTTTGGAGGATCCATCTCTAGGTGGTTCTGCTGATCTCAAGCCATACCTTCTCCTTCCGCTGCAAAAACAGGTATAAGGTGAGATCTGATATTGTTTCTATTCAAGAGAACCTAGATCTGCATGTTTAGGATGATCTGAATCTGGAATTGAATCAGGATTAACCTAAACAATCCTTCAGTGGTATCAGAGCTATTGGTTCTTAGGATTTCTTGTTTAGATTCATGTTTAGGTTGTTTAGGATTGTTTAAGAGGTGTTTTTTGAATCAATCTACTGATAAGAGCAAAACACCTAAGAAACAAGAATTAAAAACCTAAACAAACCCTACTGAAATCGCAAAAACAAGCTATATGACTTGTTGTTTGCGATCGGCCGAGATGATGCACCGATCGGCCAAGCCGTGATCGGTTGAAGGCCGGTTGGATCACTCGACCGTGAGGTGCAAGACGCAAAGCTGATCGCGTCCTGCCCGTCCCGCTTGCGTGCGTTGCCGTCCCGATCGCTCGGCGATCGTGGGAAGCAATCGACCCGAGCAATCCCGATCGTTCCTGCAGCTTGCACGATCACGCCCGATCGCTGAAGCTTGGCGTGGGACGATCGCGGCTCTCCCGGCTGTACCATCCCGTCCCGATCACAGCTCGTCACGTCCCGATCGATCGTCAGCATCGCGTCTCGTCCCGAGCGTGAGTTGCGGCTGGACGATCGTTTCTTGGAAGAGAAGCTAGGTCACGACCATGATTGGTTCGTGACCAAATCGGTTCGGTTCGGTTCAAGGCTCGGTTTAAAACTTGATTAAAATTAATTCGTCCTGGTTTAATAAACAGATTTAATAATTTTATTAAGTCTGGTTAAACCGGGATAAGAAATCCAATGTCGAAAGAATTATTGGATTTTGTGCCTAAACCAGGATTTTCTAATTTGATTCGGTTGGACCAAATAAATTGAGAAAATCCGGTTTAGTAAATAACCGGTTGACAATTGTGGTCATCGTAGTAATTAAAATTTGGTTAGACCAATTTTAATGAACCAGACCGGTTATGTCATTTAATTGGGCAATTGGGTTATGTCTTGGACATGGACCAATTCTTGGGCCTCGGGCCAAGAAGTTAAAACAATTGGGCCAATTATTTGAGTCTTTCTTCAGTTTTAATTTAAAATTTATTTTATAAAATAAAAATTATAAAATCGATTTTAAATTTAATAAAGTTTCCAAAATTTTGAAATTAGAAAGTTTCTTGAATTAGAAGTTTCTAGATTTGCATGTTTTGGATTTTAGGAAATTTCTATAATTAAAAGTTTCTAATTTTAGAAAGTTTCCAAAATAGTAGGTTTCTAAAAATGGAAAGTTTCCCGAAATAGTAATCTTCTATTTTGGGAATAAAATTTAATAAACCTACAAACCTCAAATAATATCAAGCGTTGGATGTCTTGTCCATTCTATGTCAGCTGTCAAAGCCCATTCAATTGCATTCATGGCCTTACAGTGTGAGGATGTCTGTTTTTGCGTGGGTAAGACGGTTTGTGATTCACAAATGTCATTGGGAGTCCCAGACATTAGTGATTACATGACTGTATAGTCTGGTTTTCTTGACTAGGCCATCGGGAGTCCCGGGCCTTGAGACATCAGAGTGAATTGGGCCTCGGGCCCAGATTCACAGCCAAGAGTTATATCACGGATATAATTAGCCGAGATAGGGCTTACCGATATAAGCTAAGGTTGGGTGACGGCCAGTGGCCCACTTTAATCTTAGTTATATGTGGATCTTGGAATCATTATATTCTATTGAGGGTAACTTATGTTACTGAATATAATGTGTGATTAATAATGTTATTGAATTTAATACAAGATTAATCATATTGAACATATTAACTAATAACCTTTCTATTGTTATATTTCAGATATGACTACTTCAAGCACTCAAAACACATTCTCAATCCGGTCTGTTCTCGAGAAGGAGAAGCTGACTGGAACGAACTTCCTGACGTGGTCAAGGAACTTGAGGCTGGTCCTCAAGCAGGAGAAGAAGGATTATGTCTTTCGTGATCCTCTCCCCGAGAGGCCTGCTAACAATGCCGCCAGGACTCTGCATAATGCTTGGGAAAAGCATTCGTCAGATGAAAATGATGTGTATTGCCTTATGTTGGCGACAATGACTGCTGAGCTGCAAATGCAGTTCGAGAGTGTGTTGTCACCAATTGAGATAATGGCAAGCCTGAAATCGCTTTTTCAGGAGCAAGCAAGGACTGAGAGGTTTCAAACAGTTAAGAACCTCTTAGACTGTAAATTGGCTGCGAATGCGGCAGTGAGTCCTCATGTCTTGAAGATGATGGGTTATCTCGATCATCTTCAGAAACTCGACTGCCCTATCAGCCAGGAACTTGCTTGCGACATCATTCTGCAGTCATTACCTGCAAGCTATGATCAGTTCATTCTGAACTTTAACATGCATGGTTTGAGTAAGACATTGCCTGAGCTTCACGGAATGCTCAAGACTGCAGAGCCCAACTTGAGGAAAACCGCCAAGGACCCCAATGTGCTTATGGTGCAAAAGGGCAAGGGGTTTAAGAAATCCTCTGCTAAGGATAAGGGAAAGGCCAAGGCTGTCCAAGTCGCGGACAAGGACACGCCAAAGCCCAAGCCCAAGTCCAAGGCTGGGCCAACTGACATATGCAGGTTCTGTAAAGAACCAGGGCATTGGAGGAGAGAATGTAAGAAATTCCAAGAAGGTCTAAAGGAATTGAAGAAGAAGACTCTCGAGACTTCTTCGACAGGTATTTTTGTTATAGAAGTTAATACAACTACTTCTGATAATACCTCATGGGTTATGGATACTGGTTGTGGGGCTCATATTTGTACTAATATGCAGGCACTCAGCAACAGTAGAAGGCTGAAGCAAGGACAAGTGGAGCTACGAGTTGGGAATGGAGCGAAAGTTCCAGCACTAGCTGTAGGCACATACTTGTTGTCTTTACCTTCGGGATTGATTTTAGAACTCAATAATTGTTATTTTGTACCTGCTATAAGCAGAAATATTATTTCAATTTCTTTGTTGGATTTGGAAGGTTATGATTTTTCAGTTAAGAATAAATTATGTTCCTTCAATCGCAACAATTTGTTCTATGGTTCTGCCCCTCTTACGAATGGGCTTTACATACTCGATCAATCCGCGCCAATTTATAACATTAATACCAAACGGTTCAAACCTAATGAGGAGAACCGAACGTTTCTATGGCATTGTCGTTTAGGGCACATCAGCGAGAAACGCATCAAGAGGCTCCATTCGAATGGACTTCTTGGCTCATTTGACTTTGAGTCATGTGAGAAATGCGAATCCTGCATGATGGGCAAAATGACACGGCCCCCCTTTAATAAACCTAACGAGAGGGCCAGTGACTTATTGGGCCTGATACACACTGATGTGTGTGGCCCAATGTCCACAAATGCAAGAGGAAACTATCAGTACTTCATTACCTTCACTGATGATTTCAGTAGGTATGGATATGTTTATTTAATGAAACATAAGTCTGAATCTTTTGAGAAGTTCAGAGAATTCCAAAATGAAGTACAGAACCAACTTGGCAAAAGCATTAAGGCTCTTCGGTCCGACCGAGGAGGAGAATACTTAAGCCAAGAATTCAGTGATCATCTAAGAGAGTGTGGGATCGTATCCCAACTCACTCCTCCCGGAACACCTCAATGGAATGGTGTGTCTGAGAGGAGAAATCGGACCTTATTGGATATGGTTCGATCTATGATGAGTCACACAGACCTTCCAATATCCCTTTGGGGATATGCTCTGCTAACAGCAGTGTTCACTCTAAATAGAGCGCCATCGAAAGCAGTAGCAAAGACACCATATGAATTATGGACTGGAAAGGCTCCACTACTGTCTTATCTTAGAATTTGGGGTTGTGAAGCCTATGTCAAGAGATTAATCTCAGACAAGCTTACACCAAAGTCTGATAAATGCTACTTCATTGGTTATCCGAAGGAAACCAAGGCTTATTACTTCTATCTACGTTCCGAGAACAAGATCTTTGTTGCCCGGGATTGTAACTTTCTTGAGAGAGAGTTTCTCTCTAAGAAAGACAGTGGGAGTAAGGTACTGCTTGAAGAAATTCAAGATGAACAGGATACTGCTCAACCTAATGAGGAAGAGCAGCAGGAGGACCTACAAGAAATTGTAGAGCCTGAACCTGTAGTACCTGAAGTTCGAAGATCCGGGAGGATCCGTCACGAACCCGAGAGATATCAAGGATTCCTCGTGACTGACTGTCATGATCTTCTGATCATTGATGGTGATGAACCATCGAACTTCAATCAAGCCATGATGGGCCCAGATTCCTCGAAGTGGCGCAAGGCCACTGATTCCGAAATGGACTCCATGTCGGTCAACCAAGTGTTTTCGTTGGTTGACTTACCCGCTGGTGTAAAAGCCATCGAGTGCAAATGGATCTTCAAGAAGAAGATTGACGTGGATGGAAATGTCCAGATTTATAAAGCCAGGTTGGTGGCAAAAGGTTTCAGACAAGTTCACGGTGTGGATTACGATGAAACCTATTCACCAGTGGCTATGATGAAATCTATTCGGATTCTTCTAGCAACTGCAGCTTTTCATGATTATGAAATTTGGCAGATGGACGTGAAAACCGCCTTCCTGAATGGAATTCTGGAAGAGGATGTGTATATGACACAACCTGACGGTTACATAGATCCAAAGAATGCTGGGAAAGTATGCAAGCTTCATAAATCCATTTATGGATTGAAGCAAGCATCGAGGAGCTGGAATCTTCGTTTTGATGAAGCGATCAAGCAATTTGACTTCATCAGAAACGAAGAAGAACAATGTGTGTATAAGAAAACTAGTGGGAGCAAGATAGTATTTCTTATTCTGTATGTCGATGACATACTGCTTCTCGGAAACGACATTCCAATGCTGAAGTCCGTAAAGGACTGGCTTGGAAGTTGTTTTTCCATGAAAGACATGGGTGAAGCCGCATACGTTCTTGGAATCAGGATCTACCGGGATAGATCTAGAAGGCTGATAGGCTTGTGTCAAGACTCATACATTGACAAAGTCCTACAAAGATTCAGCATGAAAGATTCCAAGAAGGGCTTCACGCCAATGGTACATGGCACAACGCTAAGCAAGAAGCAGAGCCCTACGACGGCTGCTGAGCTTGAGCGCATGAAGAATATTCCTTATGCATCTGCAATAGGATCTGTCATGTATGTCATGATCTGTACTCGTCCTGATGTTGCTTATGCATTGAGCATGACGAGTAGATACCAGTCAAATCCAGGTGAAAACCATTGGATTGCCGTAAAGAATATCTTGAAGTATCTAAGACATACTAAGGATAAGTTCTTGGTGTACGGTGGAAGTGATGTGCTTAAAGTCAGTGGATTCACGGACGCAAGTTTCCAGACAGACCAAGATGATTTCCGGTCACAGTCCGGTTATATCTTTTGTCTGAATGGCGGTGCAATCAGTTGGAGAAGCTCCAAGCAAGACACCGTTGCTGATTCCACTACAGAAGCTGAATATATCGCCGCCTCAGAAGCTGCGAAGGAAGCTGTTTGGATACGAAAGTTCATTATTGAACTAGGTGTGATACCAGATGCGGCTGAGCCTCTGGCACTGTTTTGTGATAACAATGGTGCTATTGCTCAGGCAAAGGAACCAAGATCACACCAGAAATCCAAGCATGTTCTAAGAAGATTTCACTTGATACGTGACATCATTAATAGAAAGGAAGTCAAGATCAGCCGAGTTCAAACAGATGATAACGTCGCTGATCCGTTGACAAAGCCACTCCCAAAGCCTAAGCTCGAGTTCCTGACTGAAGCTGTAGGCATTAGAGACATTGAAATGTAATCTAAATTTGAGTGGGAGTTTGAGGGCTTTATTTAGTTATTTGATATGTTCTTGTAAAACATTTTTATGTTTAATGAAATTATTATTTCAAGATTATTTTAACTGTGATGAAATAATCGTTCCAAAGTGATATAAACCATTTTATAGGTCATCGAAGTAAGTGCCTTGATCTTGAGTCATCAAAGTCATTTAGCTTGATCATGAGACCCTATATTTGATAGATGGCTTATATCATTCAGTCCCTAGTCGAAGGTTGTTGAAATTGGAACACCAACAACCGTGTGAGACTAGATTGGTATGTGACTTATGACCAAGTTTCATGGTGTCATAGATGCACGGCATCAAAGTCAGTACATAGGTGTATGTTGGGAACATACGACCGGACATGACCCGCTTATGAGAACTCTTCAGGATATTTATATCTGTGTCATAAGAGATTCTCACTACGACTATAGAGTATAGTCCTTAGACCTGAGTTCGCATGCATGTGACCACACATGGACTGATGCACTTTGATCATTGTCTAACACTATCGTTCTGCGATAGCTATAAGGACCTTGTTTGGGTACATTATGAAATGAGTAGTTTACAGTGATGGAACAAGACGGGATTTGTCCCTCCAATATAAATGGAGTGAATATCTCTAGGCCAATCGGAGATTTGAATACTGGAAAATGCATGGCCATGCTCAAACGGACTGTCCCGAGTCGTTTGGATTGTCAGTATCGAATCAGAGTCCGATGAACAAGATTAGGCTTTATAAGGATGACACCAATCTTGCCTTATGACTAATCGAGATATTGAGACAAAAGGATTATGAATACAGAGATTCCAGTACAAGTGGGAGATTGTTGGAATTGTGTCCAGTAATCTCGGTACTGTCTCTAGAAAGTAAGAGTATGTCAATGATCAGACATAAGTCATATAATACTGGGGGTCATGATGGCTTGCTAGAGTCCGCTCATGATCTATAAGTCTTGGACTTATTGCCTTTATTATATGATCCCATATGGGTCACACGCCTAAGCTAACAGGAAAAAGTGTAGGAACGGCTTAGCAGAAGTACGGTAAAAGTGCCAGGCATTTGTCGTACTTAGAGAGAGATAAATGGGTCTGATTAAATCCAAGGGATTTAATCAGATTGGCATTTGGGCCCAAAAGCCCAAAAGGGAAAGAGAAGGGTTTTATAAACTAAAACCCAAATCTCTTTCTCCCTAACCCTAAGCCCTAGCCGCGATCTCTCCTCTCTCTCTGCGCCTCCTCTCCTGCTCGGTCTAGCAGCCATTTCCTGTGAAGCGTGTGTGAGCCTTTGGAGGATCCATCTCTAGGTGGTTCTGCTGATCTCAAGCCATACCTTCTCCTTCCGCTGCAAAAACAGGTATAAGGTGAGATCTGATATTGTTTCTATTCAAGAGAACCTAGATCTGCATGTTTAGGATGATCTGAATCTGGAATTGAATCAGGATTAACCTAAACAATCCTTCACAAAACACATAGAAAGACTCGATAACCAAGATATATACCATGGTTAAAAACCCTAAAATCCATGGTATATCAACTCCCCCACACTTAGCACTTGCTTGCCCTCAAGCAAGTAAAGAACCAAAGTATAAGAAAAGAGGTTTGAAAACTCAGAAACTCATTTCGTCCTAGGAACTTTCGCATTCGCATTCACTTAGTAATCCACTGAAAACTTTCCTACAGAACTCAAGACCACAATATACTTCCCCCACACTTAGCAACTGTCCCAAGTAAAGTCCACAATCACATTCACGCATTCAAATTCTCCCTACTGACTTCTGCAAGTATTTAAGTGCGGTCTCACCTAAGGAGTATCGATCAAAGGGCACATTGACTCTTACCTTGTCAGCTCTAGACCACCATACTATCTTTATCTGGTCCCTTTCTTCTCTTTTCCCTTCCTTAACAACTGATTTTTCCCCACTGGGTATCATTTTATTTTTTTATCAGTGTTCTTCCCGTTTTGGGGTGTACTTTGGACACATTCCATGGATCGCACAGGAGGTAATAGTGGTAGCTACCACTCCCGTGGCCACTTCGGAGCTACTAGCTCATCCTCAGTTTATTATTCTCTTTTTTTTTTACTTTATGGAAGGGGAGAAGGAGACCAAATTAGACAGGTTTACAGGCTGTGTCAGAACCAACAAAGGAATCCGACTCAAGGTATTCCAAGCCCTTAGGTGAGAAAATTAAGTCAGTATTAAGGTTGAAGTCAGTAAAAGGATCCTCTGATACCTGAAGCGATGTGGGTGTCCTCAGTAGGATGATCCGTGTCTGGGTTTTCTATTAGTCAGAGAGGCTCTGCAAGTCTGTCCAATGGTCACTTAGTTCATGTTCTAGCGAAGATTTTCCTCGAAAAATCATAGTTTCATACAGATTTTGACTCAATAAAACAATTTTGAAAAACAAAATACTGACTCTAAGAAAACAAAAGCGTGCGTCAGTAGCTTCCTCCCCCACACTTAACCTACACTGTCCCCAGTGTAATCAAGCTCAGGATTGGTGAGAAAAATAATCAAATTGAAAACAGTCTGAAAAGTTGCAGATTACTTTACCTGTCGTCGCCCTGTGCCGATCGATGCCACTAGGGTGTCGATCGATGCAAGGCGAATATGCTCGCGGTTAAGTAGATAACCGATGTCTGAACCGCAATCAATTCGGCTAACCGTAAATCGCAACTGTGTCGACCGATGCACTATGTGTGTCGATCGATGCAGTGCGATTCTACCTGTTTCTCTCGGCTCTGAACACACTTAAACAGAAAAATTAAAATAGGAAAACCAAAACGAAAAATGAAAACAAAATCGAACCTAACAGTGGGTTGCCTCCCACTCAGCGCTTGTTTAAAGTCAATAGCTTGACTATGGAAAGGAGATTGGACTTATGGCGGTTTCAACAGAGACTTGGAGTGTCTCTGCGAATATCTCTTCATCCAAGGTGGTGTATATGCTTTCGGATCATGAGATCTCCCAAGGAACGAAGGAATAGAATAAGGGCGGGAGCGAAGCTTGGGTGGTACTCTGCGTTTTCCTGCATTCACAGCTGATGGATTAGGCGGTTTAAGTTTAGGATTTTTATACCTGTGCTTTGGTGGATGCAAGAGATCAGGAGTTTTCTGCTTAAGAGCAGTTGCAGTTTCTGAAGATGTTAGAGCAAGTTCAGAATGAACTGCCATCTTCTTCTCTCCAATAGGAACCTCTGGTTTCTCCTCAACACTGAAGCTCTTTCCATCAATGGTAGCTTTCTGCTTCCTGTCCATCACTTTCATGCAGTTAGCCACTTCTAGCTCCTGTTTAGACAGTTTAGGAACCTTAGGATACGGCACGGAGGGCTTATAGACTCGTTCTGGGGCTGTTACAGGTCTCTGGTCACGTCTGCGTTCTGTGTCGACCGATGCTGAAGGTGTGTCGATCGACACAAGGCGATTTCGAGCAGTTTCATCAGACGTGTCGGGACTGTGTCGATCGATGCTTGAGTTGTGTCGATCGATGCAAGTCTCAGACATACAATATTCACCCAGAAAATCCGAGATTATGCTCTCTTCTTCTCCCAGCAAGTCAATCCCATCTCTTATGGTCACAACATTGATGTGCAGCTTCTGTTCAGCTCTGCTAGCTTCATCCAGCCTTTGCACTGCTTCAGCTTCTTGTTGAATCCGGACATCTAGCTTCTTCACATGTGTGCTCAAAGATTCTAACTTCCCATTCAGATTTTCATGCATAGCATCCAGCTTCCTGTCGAAGTCTACAACAGTCTTAGTCTGATCCTCTAGCAACTGCTCCAGTATGGATTCCATCTTGCTCTCATAAGCACTAGCAGCAGGAGGTACCTGATAAGAGGATGATCCATAATTTCTCTGATAAGAATTACCTTGCTGAAAAGGCTTCTGATAACCAGCATTCTGTCCATATGCAGAAGAGATCTGCTTGCTTGTGAAAGCAATCTTCTGTCCACCATTAAAGAACTTGTTACCTTGCTGATTACCAAACCTGTTTCCTTGGAATCCAGAGCCATTGATGTAATTCAAATCCTCTTCCTGTCTTTCCAATAACTGCTGCAGCATACTTATCAGCTTACCAGACTGCGTATTTTCAGGAGGAACATGCTGATATGATGAAGACTCATAATCTCTGGTGAATGAATAAGAACCATAGTCACTACCGAATGAGTTATTCCGCTGATTTTCCAACATCCGTTCCATCATTCCCATTATCTCACGCGTAGTGTCGACCGATGCAAGTGCGAAGATGTGACGATCGACACACAGGACCGTGTCGATCGATGCAGAGCGATTAAAGGCGTACCTGAAATGCAAGAAAAAGAGGAAAAGAAAAAAAATTAGTAAGCAAAAACAAAAACGAAAAACCTAGTCTAAACCCTAAGTTCAAATCTATCGAAGACTCAAAAGAGTCCCCGGCAACGGCGCCAAAAACTTGTTAGGTCAAGAATTAATCCCTATACTAACTGCAAGTGCACAGTGATGTAGTTGTAGTACTTAGGTTATCGAATCCACAGGGACTCCGGTCAACGATAGATTAAGAACAGTAAAGATTAAACTAGGTGAAAGCAATGTGATGAAAGCAGTAAATCAGACAGCAGAAAGTAAATCAACCGAGTTTGTGAGCAAGGAAGCGAAGTGTTAGGTCAAGGGAGTTCTCAGGAAATCAGGAACACATGCAATCAATCAAGCGGGATCTAATTAAGAACAGTTCTAGAACTCAAACACAAATATAAAATTAACCAACTGTCGTTGCGAGAATTCTCTAAGTCTAAGTGCAGCAATCCAAATTCCTTTGCAATTACTAACAGATTAAACCAGCTTTAATTCCAAGTTCGATATGTTCACAATTAAACTAAACCAAATTCCTTTGCGAGTAATTCAATTGCTCATCTAGGTTCTTTCTAGCTAATTAACCAACTGTCGTTGCATCAATCAACCTAACATCAATAATCTAAGTGGCCAGTTCAGATTAAGCATTAAGAACAATCCTAGACGAAGAACTAGAAAGTATGAATCCCTAACAGATTGATTAACCTAATATTCCATGAAATCCCTAATGAGAATCCCTAAACCTAACAGGTAAACTACTCAGACATGTTCATCGGAACAGAAAACATCATGAATAGAAAACCAAATATCAAATAACAGAATAAAGATCTGGGGTTCGAAATCAAGTCTCTTTCGAGAACAAGATCAGCCCCTAAAACTCTCTCTGAATAAAATAAGACTTAGTAAAAGCGTAGCCTAAACAAGTGGCTAAAAACCCTAATATATAGTCTAAAACACGTCTGGGGCCTTTTTGCAAGTCTGGGAAGTTTCTGGACAAAAACTGTAATTTCTCCAAAAAGCAGATTTTTGGGCGCAGAACCCTGGAATCACCTTGCGTCGACCACTGCACAGAGTGCAACGACCGTTGCAAGGTGATTTCGCAGCCAGTGAACTTTGTGAGATCTCTAAACAGTGCAGAATTGACCCAAATGCTTCCAGAACGTCCAATTAGGCTCCAAATGTCCTTAAACCAGTAAAACACCTGAAAAGACTCCAAAACACATAGAAAGACTCGATAACCAAGATATATACCATGGTTAAAAACCCTAAAATCCATGGGATATCACCTATTGGATCCTAAATCTATGAAACCAAAATACCCGGAACCGAACGCTTTCTATCCAGAATCGAACCATATACCCGAAATCCCATGCCTAGTAAAGTCGTCCCTTATAATTGATAGTAACTGATTCATGAAAACCTAAAACTTTTTTTTCACCATGCTCAAGTATCTTGGTTGAAAGCCTCACTGCTTCTGATTTCCGTTGGTGAGGATCATCGTTTTGTTTTGAGAAGAAGTTACTAATTTCCGTTAATATCGAAGAAGAAGCTAAACGAGTATAAGGACATAGTGTCATACATCGGAAGTTGTAAGGGATCTTAAGTAATATATAAGAGATATGAGCCAATCCATTTATCATCAATTGATTTTAGGTTGGAAGCCCATAGAACTTAATATGATATCATAGCAAGCAAATCTTAAGTTTCCTAAAATCTCTCTCTCTCTCTCTCTCTAAACTCACGTTCTCTTCTAGTCTTCTCTATGACAAACCCTAATCGTACCAAACGAATACTCTTCTCACTCAACCGCCGACTCGGCACCGGTAAACATCGGAGATCCACAGAGCACCCTCATCTCCCTCAACATGTCCAACATCACAAAAATCTTTGCAAAAAACTTCATCACGTGGCGCTTGTAGATCAAATCATTGCTTGTGGCACACAGCTTCATCCGTTTATTGACGACATACACCTCTCTCCAGGTAAAACAATCACCAATGATTTGGGCACAACCCAAATCATGCTGCATGGAAACGTCATGACAAGCTACCTTACAACAATATGCTTGGATCTTTGTCAGTCTCAGTCCAGCCGATTGTTGCGAGAGCAACAACAGTCAGAAAAATTTGGAAAACCCTAACTCACACCTATGGGAAGCCGTCGCGAGGACACATAAAAAAATATGAGAGCATCTCAAACGCAGCAACAAAGGTTCGCTATCAGTCAGTGATTACATGAGAGGTATCATTGGCAAAGCGGATCAGCTAGCCCTTCTAGGTGCACCACTGGAGCATGAAGACCTACTCGAATACATTATTGATGGTCTTAGAGATGACTATCATACAATTGTGGAACTGGGAAATGGACGAGCTCCATGAAAATCTCATCAACATGGGAAAATGCTATCCTTCGAATGCACGAAAATCTTTGTTCCAGTGACCGCCAACAAAACTCAATAAAACAACAACAAAAACAACAAAGTCCGGTTTATGGTCGTGGTAACTCATATCAACATGGATGTCGAGGAGGAAACACCATGGTGGTTTTTGCCGAGGCTATCAAGGGAATTCTCAAATTTGCGGTGTCTTTGACCACAGTGCAAGGCAATGCCCACAATACTGATCCGGCTCACCAACATGACCACAAGGTCTTGGATACTCACAACAGTGGAAAGCTCCGCATCTGGCTCTGTCACCAAAACAATAGCAACAACAGACACATTATACAACTCCTTCTTCTGTGGACTCTGCACCATGGCTCCTCGACAGTGGTGCGTCCCATCACATAGATTCTGATCTCCACAATCTCTCATTGAACTAACCTTACCAAGGAGGTGAAGATGTTACGATTGGTAAAGGCACATGACTTCCAATTCCCCACACTGGTTCAACTCATCTCCCCTCACAAAATCGTCCCTTGCTTCTTGACAATATTCTCTGTGTACATGATGAGAAAAAGAATCTCATATCAGTTAAAAATCTGTGCACAACTAACAATGTAGTTGTTCAAATTAGTCCTTATTCGTTTTAGGTGATGGATCTCAACTCGGGAGAACCTCTTCTCAATGGCAAAGCTAGGCATGGGGTGTATGAGTGGCCGATGGAAGCTTCTAACAATTCGTTTTAAAATTCTCATTGTACCTTTTTGTATTCAAAGGTCTCTATTTCGGATTGGAACTCTAGACTAGGCCATCCGAACTATAAAACTTTGCGTCATATATTTCTAAGTTTTATTTACCAGTTTTAAATCTGTCTTTTTCGGTTTTTTGCAATTCATGTTCAAGTAATAAAAGTCATAAGCTTCCATTCTCTACTTCCTAAATAATTTCGAATGCTCCTCTTCAAAATCTATTTTCAGATGTGTGGACTTCACCTGTACTATCAATAGATGGATACAATTATTATGTTATCTTTGTAGATCACTTCAAAAGATACACATGGCTCTATGATCTAAAGAAAAAAATCGCATATTGCTTATGTCTTTGCTACATTTAAGTCATTGGTCGAGAAAAAAATTCAAGACAAAACTCGTGATCATGTATTGTGAAAACGGAGAAGAATACATTGCATTGAAGTCATTTCTTGCATCAAACGACACTGAACATCTTACAACACCTCCACGTACCCCAGAACACAACGGTATGGCAGAACACATGCATTGACATATCATGGAGAAAGATATTGCTTTGCTCTCACACACTGGCATACCAAAATCCTACCGGACTTATGCGTTAACTACATCAGTTTACCTCATCAATCGCATGACAACGACTCTCCTTTAACAATCTTTACCATACGCACAATTTTTCCAGATGGAACCAAATTACGCGAAGTTGAATCTTCTCGGATGACTCTGCTATTCTTGGATCAGACCTTAATGTCAAAATAAGTTCAGTGTAAGGTCCACACCATGTGTTTTCCTCGGTTACTCTCTCTCTCTCTCTCACACAAAGTGATTTACTATGTCTATATGTAGGTTCATCTCGCGTCTTTTTCTCTCGGCACGTCGTATTTCACGAGTCAATCTTTCCTTTTGTGTATCTTATGTCTCATGCTCAAAAAGCTAATCATCTTGCTTCCTCTGTTCTTTCTTCTTCCAACATTTTTTTCTGCTTCTCTCGCGCCGGTCTATCAACACATTACTCATATGCCACACACCAATGATGCTGCACTCAGCCCCGATCCGTCACCTTATCAAAACATGGACTCAACTTCACTCATTGCACCACCTGAGACAATACAGAGCACCGTCGAATTGCCATGTGATGCCCTGGTATTTCAACCCATCGTATCACCATCAACGCAACCGAAGGTCGCACTAAATACATCAACAAACAACATGCACGACATGACCACAAGGGGAAAAAACAACATATGCAAGCCAAATCCCAAGTACGGATTGATTGAAATACCATGATATAAGTATGTTTTAGAGTCTATTTGTGTCTTTTTACAGTCTTTTACAGGTTTTATTAGGAATACGCACGTTTGGAGCTAATGTGGTGATTATGGAGCTATTTGGAGTATTTTGGAGATTTGGTCCGAGAAGATGAACTCACTATCCAGTTTTGGGATCATGCATCGATCGTCACACACTTGCATCGGTCGATGCACGACGCGAATTGGCCAAGATCTCGGCGGTTTATGAAGTTATCAAAAATTGCAAAAGAGCCCAGAAAGTTCCAGAGATTACACAGAAGCCCCAGACGTGATTAGCTTTATATATTAGGATTTAGACATTATTTTAGATACAGAATTCATAATTTAGAGCAGAGAGTTTTTAGAGCTTATTGGGGCTGATCTGATCCTGTACTTCACTTTATTTTGGAGAAGATTTCGAACCCCTTTATTTATTTAATCTCTTTTATGATTTCTATTAATTCATTGATTATGTTTACATCTTCTATGTCTGAGTAGATTCATAGTTAGGTTTAGGGTTTCTCATTAAGGATTTCATGACTTGCTAGATTTAATTAATTCAGTTAAGGATTCATAACTTATTTGTTCTTCGATTTAAATTGTGTTTAATGCTAGTTCTAACTTGATCACTTAGAATCTTGATCTTAGGTTGCTAAATACGACACGAAAGTGTGGTTTAGAATCTGAACTATTTAGGTTGAGAAATTAAACTTCTCGCAAAGGAATTTGGTTTAGTTTAATTGTGAACATATTGAACTTGGAATTAAAGCTGGTTTAATCTGTTAGTAATTGCAAAGGAATTTGGATTGCTGCACTTAGACTTAGAGAATTCTCGCAACGACAGTTGGTTAATTCTATATCCGTGTTTTGAGTTCTAGAACTGTGCTTAGCGCCCTTAATTAACTGCTTTCACAACCAATCTTGCTATCTGATTTACTTTATCGTTTGCTTTTTAGTTTATTACAAATTGCTTTTATCTTAGTTTAATTCTCTTCCGTTCTGAATCTATTGAAAACCGGAGTCCCTGTGGATTCGATAACCCTAAGTACCACATTGACATTACTGTGCACTTTCAGTTAGAATAGGTATAAAACTAGACACCTATCAAGTTTTTGGCGCCGTTGCCGGGGACTCTGCTGAGTCTTCGATAGATTCGAACCTAGGGTTTATACTAGGATTTTTATTTTTTGTTTTTAGTTACTAATTTTTCTCTGTTTTCTTTCTGTCCCAGGTACCGAATTCTCATAGCGTCGACCGTTGCACCTTTGTGTCGGTCGTTGCTTGACGATTCTGAGATTGAATCGATCGTTGCACTGATAGCATCGATCGTTGCTTGACGATTACAGACAGTTTATGCAGACGCAGAAAACTAGAAGTAATCAGAACTTGAACCTTGTTAATCTCGGACTTGAAGAACTTGGACGTCTAGAAAGAACTAACAGAAGAGAAAGAAGAGCAAGGATGGTAGAGAACGTTTGATATTGATTACTGATGCTAACGGAACCCTCAGGGATCCGCAAAACAATCCTTACAATGCTGCTGGGCAGAGGATTGATGCTGAGGGACGTGTGATCCCTGATATTGAGGAACCTGAACCACAGCCGCAGGCGCAAGGCCAAGTACAGGCCCAAGGTAGGCAGATGGTGGTCCATGAGAGGACTTTGGCTGACTACAATCGACGGACGAGTTTCATGCAAACCGGTCAGCTCTAGTACCTCCTGGTTTTGAGAGGAACGATTTTGAGAACAAAACCATCTATTACTCGCTGATGAGACAGAACACTTTCCATGGCCATCCATCGGAACAGCCTATGGATCACATTGATCAGTTCGAGGATATAATCACTGGCATGAAGTATGATGGAGTCTGCCAGGATTATCTGTTTCTTAAGCTCTTTCCGCACAGTCTCGTTGGAGACGCTGCTGCGTGGCTGAAGCAACTGCCAGCTGGGCAGTTTACTACATGGGATGCTCTTAAGAGAGAGTTTCTGAGGCACTTCTACGAAAATGCGCGCTCCGATCAGTCCAGACAGGACATTCTCCCAAGGCCCTGTGGAGCCTTTAAAAGCTGCCTGGATGAGATTCAAGAAGTATCAGTGTGACTGCCCGCATCATGGATTTACAGAGGTCACATTGCTAGGTATCTTCTTCAGAGGCATAGATCTGCCATATCAGACTGCGCTGGATAACTCCAGTAATGCGAACTTCAACACCAGGACTCCTGCACAAGCTAAGCAGTTGATTGAGAACTTAGTGAGCAGCAATAGCTGCAAGTCTACAGATGAGAGGAGAAAGAGATCCGGTGGAAAGGTAGAGAATGTGGAGATGGCTGATATTAGATCTAGGCTGGACACTGTTTGCAATCTTCTAGCTGAGAAGAAAGCTGTCCATTTTGCGCAAGATGTTGAAGTGATCAATGCTGAAGAAGATGGACAGGAAGAGGATGTGAACTATGTTGGAGGATCTGGTTTTCAAGGTAATAGGTATGGATACCAACAAGGGAACAAATACTTCAGTGGTAGACAAAATAGAACTGGATATCAGAGGCCTTTTCAGCAAGGCAGTTACTATCAGAAGAGTGCTGCTAGTCCTAATAAGATCAGAATAGAAACGATGCTGGAGCAGGTGCTGAAAAATCAGAACGAGCAGGCTGAGGATTTTGACAAGAGGCTGAAGCATATGTATGATGATCTGAATGGGAAGTTTCAGTCTGATATATCATGGTTTTTACTAGTTTTAGACCATGATATAAGTATGTTTTAGAGTCTTTTTGTGTCTTTTTAGAGTCTTTTACAGGTTTTATTAGGATTACGCACGTTTGGAGCTAATGTGGCGATTATGGAGCTATTTGGAGTGTTTTGGAGATTTGGTCCGAGAAGATGAACTCGCTGTCCAGTTTTGACACCATGCATCGATCGACACACATGTGCATCGGTCGATGCACGACGCGAATGGGCCAGAATCTCGGCGGTTTAATGAAGTTATCAAATATTGCAAAAGAGCCCAGAAAGTTCCAGAGATTACACAGAAGCCCCAGACGTGATTAGCTATATATATTAGGATTAAGACATTGTTTTAGATACACAAGTCATAATTTAGAGCAGAGGGTTTTTAGAGCTTATTGGGGCTGATCTAATCCTGTACTTCACTTTATTTTGGAGAAGATTTCGAACCCCTTTATTTATTTAATCTCTTTTATGATTTTTATTAATTCATTGATTATGTCTTCATATTCTATGTCTGAGTAGATTCATAGTTAGGTTTAGGGTTTCTCAATAAGGATTTCATGACTTGCTAGATTTAATTAATTCAAATAAGGATTCATAACTTATCTGCTCTTCGATCTAAACTGTGTTTAATGCTAGTTCTAACTTGATCACTTAGAATCTAGATCTTAGGTTGCTAAATACGACACGAAAGTGTGGTTTAGAATCTGAACTGTTTAGGTTGAGCAATTAAACTTCTCGCAAAGGAATTTGGTTTAGTTTAATTGTGAACATATCGAACTTGGAATTAAATCTGGTTTAATCTGTTAGTAATTGCAAAGGAATTTGGATTGCTGCACTTAGACTTAGAGAATTCTCGCAACGACAGTTGGTTAATTCTATATCCGTGTTTTGAGTTCTAGAACTGTGCTTAATTAGATCCTTACTGAATGATTTGTCTGCTTGTCTGATTTCCTGAGAACACCCTAGACTTAGCGCCCTTAATTAACTGCTTTCACAACCAATCTTGCTATCTGATTTACTTTATTGTTTGCTTTTTAGTTTATTACGCATTGCTTTTATCTTAGTTTAATTCTCGTCCGTTCTGAATCTATTGAAAACCGGAGTCCCTGTGGATTCGATAACCCTAAGTACCACATTGACATTACTGTGCACTTGCAGTTAGAATAGGTATAAAACTAGACACCTATCAAGTTTTTGGCGCCGTTGCCGAGGACTCTGCTGAGTCTTCGATAGATTCGAACCTAGGGTTTATACTAGGATTTTTATTTTTTGTTTTTAGTTACTAATTTTTCTCTGTTTTCTTTCTGTCGCAGGTACCGAATTCTCATAGCGTTGACCGTTGCACCTTTGTGTCGGTCGTTGCTTGACGATTCTGAGATTGAATCGATCGTTGCACTGATAGCATCGATCGTTGCTTGACGATTACAGACAGTTTATGCAGACGCAGAAAACTAGAAGTAATCAGAACTTGAACCTTGTTAATCTCGGACTTGAAGAACTTGGACGTCTGGAAAGAACTAACAGAAGAGAAAAAAGAGCAAGGATGGTATGAGAACGTTTGATATTGATTATTGATGCTAATGGAACCCTCAGGGATCCGCAAAAAAATCCTTACAATGCTGCTGGGCAGAGGATTGATGCTGAGGGACGTGTGATCTCTGATATTGAGGAACCTGAACCACAACCGCAGGCGCAAGGCCAAGTACAGGCCCAAGGTAGGCAGATGGTGGTCCATGAGAGGACTTTGGCTGACTACAATCGACCGGACGAGTTTCATGCAAACCGGTCAGCTCTAGTACCTCCTGGTTTTGAGAGGAACGATTTTGAGAACAAAACCATCTATTACTCGCTGATGAGACAGAACGCTTTCCATAGCCATCCATCGGAACAGCCTATGGATCACATTGATCAGTTCGAGGATATAATCACTGGCATGAAGTATGATGGAGTCTGCCAGGATTATCTGTTTCTTAAGCTCTTTCCATACAGTCTCGTTGGAGACGCTGCTGCGTGGCTGAAGCAACTGCCAGCTGGGCAGTTTACTACATGGGATGCTCTTAAGAGCGAGTTTCTGAGGCACTTCTACGACGATGCGCGCTCCGATCAGTCCAGACAGGACATTCTGACATTCTCCCAAGGCCTTGTGGAGCCTTTAAAAGCTGCCTGGATGAGATTCAAGAAGTATCAGCGTGACTGCCCGCATCATGGATTTACAGAGGTCACATTGCTAAGTATCTTCTTCAGAGGCATAGATCTGCCATATCAGACTGCGCTGGATAACTCCAGTAATGCGAACTTCAACACCAGGACTCCTCCACAAGCTAAGCAGTTGATTGAGAACTTAGTGAGCAGCAATAGCTGCAAGTCTACTGATGAGAGGAGAAAGAGATCCGGTGGAAAGGTAGAGAATGTGGAGATGGCTGATATTTGATCTAGGCTGGACACTGTTTGCCATCTTCTAGCTGAGAAGAAAGCTGTCCATTTTGCGCAAGATGTTGAAGTGATCAATGCTGAAGAAGATGGACAGGAAGAGGATGTGAACTATGTTGGAGGATCTGGTTTTCAAGGTAATAGGTATGGATACCAACAAGGGAACATATACTTCAGTGGTAGACATAATAGAACTGGATATCAGCGGCCTTTTCAGCAAGGCAGTTACTATCAGAAGAGTGCTGCTAGTCCTAATAAGAGCAGAATAGAAACGATGCTGGAGCAGGTGCTGAAAAATCAGAACGAGCAGGCTGAGGATTTTGACAAGAGGCTGAAGCATATGTATGATGATCTGAATGGGAAGTTTCAGTCTGATATATCATGGTTTTTACTAGTTTTAGACCATGATATAAGTATGTTTTAGAGTCTTTTTGTGTCTTTTTAGAGTCTTTTATAGGTTTTATTAGGATTACGCACGTTTGGAGCTAATGTGGCGATTATGGAGCTATTTGGAGTGTTTTGGAGATTTGGTCCGAGAAGATGAACTCGCTGTCCAGTTTTGACACCATGCATCGATCGACACACATGTGCATCGGTCGATGCACGACGCGAAGGGGCCAGAATCTCGGCGGTTTAATGAAGTTATCAAATATTGCAAAAGAGCCCAGAAAGTTTCAGAGATTACACAGAAGCCCCAGACGTGATTAGCTATATATATTAGGATTAAGACATTGTTTTAGATACACAAGTCATAATTTAGAGCAGCGGGTTTTTAGAGCTTATTGGGGCTGATCTGATCCTGTACTTCACTTTATTTTGGAGA
This sequence comes from Orychophragmus violaceus, assembly GCA_030180135.1. NCBI lineage: Eukaryota > Viridiplantae > Streptophyta > Magnoliopsida > Brassicales > Brassicaceae > Orychophragmus > Orychophragmus violaceus. The sequence continues at coordinate 62,781,308 of CM058236.1, read as the reverse complement.
AGATTTCGAACCCCTTTATTTATTTAATCTCTTTTATGATTTCTATTAATTCATTGATTATGTCTTCATATTCTATGTCTGAGTAGATTCATAGTTAGGTTTAGGGTTTCTCAATAAGGATTTCATGACTTGCTAGATTTAATTAATTCATTTAAGGATTCATAACTTATCTGTTCTTCGATCTAAACTGTGTTTAATGCTAGTACTAACTTGATCACTTAGAATCTATATCTTAGGTTGCTAAATACGACACGAAAGTGTGGTTTAGAATCTGAACTGTTTAGGTTGAGCAATTAAAATTCTCGCAAAGGAATTTGGTTTAGTTTAATTGTGAACATATCGAACTTGGAATTAAAGCTGGTTTAATCTGTTAGTAATTGCAAAGGAATTTGGATTGCTGCACTTAGACTTAGAGAATTCTCGCAACGACAGTTGGTTAATTCTATATCCGTGATTTGAGTTCTAGAACTGTGCTTAATTAGATCCTACTGAATGATTTGTCTGCTTGTCTGATTTCCCGAGAACACCCTAGACTTAGCACCCTTAATTACCTGCTTTCACAACCAATCTGCTATCTGACACTACAAGAAATATGGGCATTGGTAGCACACCGAAAACGCTACCATAGGGTTTTAGTAGCGTTTTCATGAACGCTATGTCAGCCGCAGCTATAATAGACCCCCCCTACCATAGCGTTTTTTTAATGCTATAATAAATGGACATATTGTAGCATTATATAATCGCTATCGGATATTATTTTATAACACATATTTAGGGCTATCATGCAGTTTTCCTTCGCTATATTTTTGTGCTATAGTATAAATTATTATAACACATTTTCAGTGCCAATGAATATGTTTTCATGACGTATTTTATTATACCATTTATTTATGAAATTAATTAAAATTTAAAATAAAGATTCTGCTTAAAACAAAATTAATTTAGGGAAAAAATATATTTATTGATATATCTAAACCAAATATCACTACATTAGTTACAAATATTGAATTACACTTGACTACACAGACATGATTCAATGTTATTTACAATGCTGATGATCCTCTTAAACATGCATGTTCTTCTTTGTCTTGCAAACTCGAACTCTTGTAACACATGTTGCTCTTCTCATCATGCAAAAATGGAGAACTGAAAACATGGACTAATGAGAACCTGCACTAAAGAAAGGTAAACAACAAAGAGAAGATCAGTCACATAGTAAGGACTTATTCAAAAATGGACACGAACTACTAAGAGGACATACCGGTGATGCGAACGAGAGTTTCTCTTCCCGAAAGATCAGTCACATACTGCAAGAAAATTGACAGCAAAGTCATATGTACTGCAAATAAGTTATTGAAGGAAAAAATGATAAACCAAAGAGAAACATTGATGTACCTGTTGCATAAGAAGTTCCCAAAACGACATGAAAGCACCCATTTATCCCACAATTTAAGAGCTGCAAGCTCCTCAGCAAGAGCCATAGTTCTCTCTTGCATCTTAGCGCACTAAGAAGTCAGTTGCACACATTCCTGTAACAAAACATAATAATAAGAAACTCAACACAAATTTCATCTGAATCTAAGGATGTTGAGTTTAGTTTTAATACCTCTGATTTTAATTTGAGAAAGTGTTGGGTACTTTAGATGGCACTTCTGCTTGCAAGCTTAGGCTTAATTGTAGCGCCCCTTTCCCATTCTCCGCTGACCGCCGAGCTGGCCGGTCAACAATCAAACAAGAACATGACCAATCCAACCCGAGCAAGTCGAACGGGAAAAGTTCGCTACAGGACGAAGCCAAAGATAGTTCGGTTTGAGACAAAAGGCTCGCACCGATCTATTTCCGACTCTGCTATCCTCGTATCCGTAACGCAAGCAGTACTACTTGCACTACTTCAACGAGTTGTGTCGGTTCGGACCAAACCTCATATCAGGGAAACAATTTCATTTTTAAGCAGTTAAACATCGAATACAACGTTTAACAGTTTACAAACAATCGTCAATAACAATACATAAACAATCAAAATCATAAAAGGCGCAGCTGCCGAACCGAAAATCAAACATCCAAAATCTCAAATCAAAACACGTCACAAGCAACCCGAAGCTACACCGAGGACCTCCCACGTCCGTCGCTGATAACCTGAAAAACACAAAAGAGTCTAATAAGCAATCTAAGATTACCCAGTGAATCGACTCCCCACTAATGGCTTCTAATCTATCTAACTCTACAAACCCCGCCCCGAAACCCAAAATAACAATCAGCAAGGAATAAATGGTCGATCACGCGCTACCACGGCGTAATAAACCCACACACAATCAATAGCCAAGATAAGAGAGAGAGTTAAAGGAATCGAAGGCACTGCGGCACATGTCCTTGATTGGACTCGATCTATCTACGCGCGACGAAAGAAAGATAATAAAACAACACTGGGCCCTACAATCTCGGTAACTTCCACGGGTTCACATCGTCGCCTATATGGCAACTAACCCTCGACTCCTATACGTGCTCACAAGGACCCACGCATAGGACACCGTTCTCTGTCCATCGATACGCGGTGACTCCTGTTACCCAGGACCCCAGGTAACCTGAGTTTCCATGCGATCCGGCCCTAGGACATGACCCCGTATTCTCCGAATCGCACACCTACCGGCGTCACCCGATAAGTTAACACCATAACCAGAACCACCATGGCCCGGTTAGGTCAAACCCGAGGATCCAAGCGGGTCGAAAGTACCGGAACGTAAACAAAAACCTAGGCTTGCGGAATCTAACGCACCCTAGCGTCCTAGTGCAGAAATGTAAACACGCAGACTCGCTGGGACTCTAGCACAGATCACGCAATCAATAACAACAATAATAATCCCAACCATTCCGCAAGCCTCTACACTACCCAACTCACCGCTCTGACTAGGTAAGATACCTAGTCAGCACCACTAACTTACCCGGTCCCGAGACCGGAGTAAGTGTCCGCAATGACTACTCGGCCCAACACCGAGCAGTCTAATAACCTGCACAGAAAACTCACAACAACAATAACAACACAGTACACGCAACACATTCAAACACACAATCACCACAAGCAAGTCTATTCGAGTTTCTAAGATTTTTACTTTATTATCGTCCGCTTCCTTGGGTTAGCGGATTGCTAACCCGTAGACGGCTCACGACACGCGTCATTTCTTTATTATCTCATCCTAGGTATCTTTTAACATTATTCCCGATATATCGGTTTAGAGTTAGTGAACTTACTAACTCCCCGACATATCATTCCCAACTAATTGATTCATTACCCAATTCCCGCTACTTAACCTAAAACCCGATCCCGTTAATATACGCTATACATGGATTAAGTTTAACTCATATTTTACTATCGTCTTAATTTTCCGTTTATAGTTCATTAATACTCGTTCTTTACACTTATATATATATATATATACATCGCCTTTTTACTTCTAAGCCCTAATCGCGTTTAATTGGTCTTTTCCGATTAATTATTAATTATCCGGTTAATTCATATTTACTAATTACTTTGATTACGGGTAAACGTCCTAACGCCTACGGTTTAATGGTTTCCCGGTTTAATTAATTTTTTATGAGTTTGTGAGCCGACTCACTGAAATAACCGCAAACTGCGGCTCGATGCGGGTGTGGATTCCCGAACTACCGAACCTCGAACTTCGAACTCCGAACACACCTGAGACATTAAACCACTGAATCGATCAACCACGGAACTATTAAACCGATCCAAATCATCCCCTATTAAACCGGTTTGACTAAACCGGTTTAGGGTTAAACCGTTGACCGGTTCACACCCTTTGACCCGGTTCAATCAAACCCTAAACAACCTCCAATTTCAACACAAACCCTACCAAAGGATTCCCTGATGAACCGGCTTCACTTTGGCGGCGGAGGGCTTCACCGGCAGCAAGATTCCGGCGTTGACTCCGGCGGAGGAGCGTTGACCGGCGGCGGTGAGGGCTTTTCCGGCGGTTAACAACAGCAAAACACCTATTAAATTGATCACCAACTCCAGATCTATTCATTTCCAATCTCAACATAGCTAAAAACATTGAATAAAAGGGTGAGATCCTACACACCCTAGGAAGGCGGTTGCTCACGGCGGTTTTCCGGCGATCTCCAGCGACTACAACGGCGGTGACCGGCTGGAAAAGGTAGAGGAGATCAAGATGAAGCCATAGGACTTTGCAGATCTGAATTTGGGTTTATAGAAAGAAAGTTATGGGATTTCTTGCAAAACAAGGTTTGATGAACAAAACTAGGGTTCTTGAGCTCTCTTTGAATATGCAAGGGAATTGGTTGAATTTTCTGGGAATTTGGATGAATGTTCTTGAGTGTAAAAGAGAGCAGAGAGACCGAGAGAGAGAGAGGAGAGATTTGGTGAACAAGGAAGAAGATCTAAGCTTACTTGTTCATCAAGATGAGATGAACATGCAAGACTTTCTTGAAGAACTTCAAGAACACTCAAGAACAACAAGAACACAAGCAAAGGATTGATGTTTCTGGGCAAGAGATGAAGAGAGAGTTCGAGAGAGAGTTGAGAGAAGCTAGAGAGTAGAGTGTTTGGTGGTGAATTGAATTGGGATGGGATGTTTTTGTATGCATGCAAGGAGATTCAATGAATCTTGGCATGCTTGACACCTCACCAAGCAATGGTGGCGCCATGGGGAGCTAACAAGTGTCCTTCTGGGCAATTTTTGTTGCCAAAACATCCCTTAATCCATCACTAATCCCACCAATAATCCCACTCTTCCTAAAGCTCGGTTTTACGGTTTCTCGGGTTTAATATTTTAGAACGACTCTGGATGATTCCATAAATCTTAAAACCTCCAAAATAAGATTCTTCATGCTTTTAGATGAATTTAGCATTTTGAATCACTCCGTTCGGGCTTACGTAGCTCTAGATATGAATTTCCGAAGTTTCTTCGGTTTAGTCGGTTTCCATTCCCGACAAGCCAAAAAACTCGTTTCTACTCCGATTTTCTCCAATTCTGATCTTGTAAATATTCTTTATGTTAAAACATAAGAATATTTGGCCCGTCTCGGTTTCCGTCTCGAACTTCGGTAAAATTACCATTTTACCCCTGACTTAGGTAAAATGACGATTTTACCCTCGGTTGACTTTCTGCTGCCCGTCGACCATATTTTTGATACGGGGTATCACATTAATAACCTGTCCAAGAAAGAGTTAAATTGATGTCACTTGCATGCTATATAAACGAACCAAGATATTAAGTGTAATACATGACAGGTAAAAAAATACATGCGTTTGGCTTAGGAAGTTATTAACATCCCATATGCGCAAAGACCCGTTTTCTGAAGAAGTCAGAATCGTTTCCTTAGTCCTGGGATGCCATTCTCCACAAGTCAACCGGCAGATGTGGCTCTTAGTGTTCTTCAGATCACGGATGTACATATCCCCTTTCATGAACTCACCAAGGGTAAGACCATCACGATCATAAATCTGAGACAGAGACAGAACAAACGAATGTGAGCAATTCATAGATATCGGAGAGACACGTTTTCATGAAGCATACCTTAGCTTGTGCAGAGCCAGTAACACATAGAAATTGACCAGAAGTGGGACTCCAGCTCAAGCTGCGAACTTGGTGACCTTCAGATGGTTCGATCTGCCTAAAAGATTGAAGTCTGGACCAGAAAATCCATCAACGACATCCGCGCCGGCTGCATTTCCATCGTCACCGGCGGCGTTTCCTCCCCTCGCTGACAACGATCTCTCCTCCGCCAATAAAGCTCCTAACCGTAACCTTCCCTATGTTGTTGCTCCGCCGCTGAAATCAGACTCCGGTGGTGATTGACCTCTTCGTTTCTGGAGTTGGAGAGGAGAAAACCGAGTTGGTGGCTGTCATTATCCTGGTTAAGTGTAGGCGTATTCCAACTCGGGATAGGATTTGACGAGATCCAACTAGGGTCTTGCAAAAATCGATTAGTCTAAAGTTCGGGCGTAAGAAGATCTTTGATTTTACTGTACTAACCATAGTTCGTGAAAGACGTGGCCACAGGCGGAGATCGATTGCTGTTTCTCAGCCACCGGTTCGAGATCTTCGTAGCTGGAGATGGTGGTGGAATGAGCGACGGCTAATAAGAATTGAGTTTGTGCAGCTTAGGTTAAAAATGTGGGTTTTAGATGGAGATAATGGTATGAGGCTGGCACTAAAAATAATGTGAGGGAAAATGAAAAAAAAGGAAAGGATATGAGGCGGGCACTTAAATTTTTTTGTGTCCTTCTTAATATTGTATAGCATTTTTATTGTTTTAAGGCATTTCTTTAAAAGTCATTTACAAAAAGTTTTTTATTGCATTTGATAAAAATGTTAGTATATACTAATAAGTTTATGATCAATTATTTAATTTTTTAAATATATAATTTGGAGTTCTAAAAAATGATACACATATATAGTAAAAATTGTGTATATTAAACTATAAATAGATTGAATACTATATAAAAATTAGTTACTTTTAAATTTGAGATTACTATTTGAAAATATTAGTTTTAAGTATGATTTATGGTTTGGGATATAGGATTTAAGAGTTTATGTTTAAGGTAATATTTAAGATTTGAGGTTTGAGATTAATGTTGAAAATATTGTTTTAAGTATATACAATGGGGTATAGGGTTAGGGTTCAAACCCTAAATCCTATTTATACTCTAAATAAATTATCATTATCTTGTCTATAAGATAAAGTATGACAATATGAAAAAGAAGAAATTTGAGGGTTTAGGGTATAGATATTGTCAATGCCAAAAAAATGGTATATATGTTATCTTGATTTTATATCCTAATATGTTGGTTCATATTCTAGCAGCAGAGTTGTCAATCAAACAAAACATCTCCAATGAATGTCTCCAGGGGTTAGGGTTTAGGGTTTGAGATTTACGGTATATGGTTTAGAGTTTAGGGTTTGGGGTTTAGGGTTTGTGTGTTAGGGGTTAGGGTTTAGGGTTTGGGGTTAGGGTTTAGTGTTTGTGTTTAGGGGTTAGGGTTTAGGTTTAGGGTTTTTACACCCTATAAGTTGTTCACATTTTATTATAAGTTTGGGGTATAGGGTTAGTGTTCAAACTCTAAACCCAATTTATACTCTAAAACAAATTATCATTATCTTGACTATACAATATGTACGACAATATGAAAAAAAAAAGGGGGGTTTAGGGTATAGATACTTTGGATGCAAAAAAATATAAATGTAACAATTGGATTTTCATAGAACTGAATGTTAGTTTTAAGTATGCTATAATAATTGGATTTTGATTTATAATTTTGGGTTTGCTATTTATTTATATATTTGTAATTTTTTTCATTTTAGTTTTTTATAAAATACTAGTATTTCATACCCTAAATCCTATTTATACCCTAAAACAAAACTGAAAAATCCGTTTGCTCTAACTTTTTTTTTTACAAACAATTGTTTAATTTGTTAGTTATATCTCTTGTGTATCATTAAACTTTTATGTTTATTTATCTTGTATTACATAAAATATACATTGCAATTTGATCTACAAACAAAATTCTATATTGAATTAGATTTATAAAACATACATTATTTAATATATCTTCCAAAATATACATAAACCAAAACAAGTTGTAAACTAACATATATACAACCATCTCTTTGGATCCCTTGTTCAATTTGCCTTTACCATCTTTTATCCAAAAACAAGAACACTTCGACTATCTGATCAAAGATACTAACGAACTCCCAATAATCTGTTCCTGAGTCAAACCAACAAGAAACCATTTTTCAGTCAGCCAATTCTATCCATCATGTAAGAAATTTCAAGGACAAGATTTCCATGGTCAAGAGTGAAGCTTTTAAATGTTTATATGAATCTTACCATCACCAATAATCTGTTCATCCCATTGAATCACATGTTTGATGAGAACTCCACTCCCAATAAGCATCATTTCATCTGCGTTCTTTCCAACTTCGACTGTTACACCGAAGTAAAAGTTGTTACACCGAAGTAAAAGCATCATAACCGATTATGTAAAAGTTGAAAGCTTTCCCACGATCTTCCATACTGACGCGTGTCACAGGCACAACTGATATGGTGTGTCTCTCACAGACCACATTCACCGTTGGTGGAACTTCAGCTCTCAATGAGATCACTTATGAGGAGAATTTGTTAAGAAAATATGAGTCTGCAAAGTAAGCCGGTGTGCATTGGTAAGCTTGTGTGTTGCATAGCTGAACACCTTCTGCTTTGTGAAATACCTCTTCTGGTACTGAACCAGCTCCTCTTGTTGCACTCACCTTTCGTTTAGACAGAGTCTTCCTGTAAGAAAAACCAGATCTTTCAATAGCTATACAAAGCTCATTTCAAATGCCAGTCAAAGATAATTGATAAAAACTTACCATCTTACAACTGCTATACTGCTTGTCTGGCATTTGATTAACCCGCGAGATTGACAGGAGCTAATTCTGGTAACAAAATATATGTTTTTAAGGATTCAAGGCCACTCGATATCAGCTCACAAAGTAAAGATATTTTTGATGTTAGTTGAACAAACAGATAAAAGAGATAAACTTTGAATTCCAGAAGAACCTATGCTAATGCCAATAGTACTTATGAGTATGAAACAAGAGAGAAGAGATGATTTTTGCTCAAAACCGAAGAAACTACGACCTTAATTTTGAACCTAGATCCCAAATTCATTTATTATGTGGAATGAAAGAAATTTCAACCCAGGCCATATACGAGAGAAGTCGACAATGAAGAACTCAAAAGGAACCCATAATTTACACGTAATCAGGCAACACAAAAAGGAACTCGAATTGAGAAATTAAGAGTTTATCTCAGAGAAGCAGCAAGGGAAGCATAAGAGAGAATTAGGGACAGAAAAAATCTAACGCGAGATATAGGCACATGAATTGATAAAAATCGATGAAGCTTACCGGAGAGAGCGAGAACGCGGCGGAGAGCGACGAACAACAACAGACGGCGTTGAATTTGACTCAGAGAAGAACACTGGAGCTTCAGGCATAGCAGGAAGAGGAGTCGTCGGAATAATTTCCCCAGATCCGCCGGATTCCTCCTCTTCTCCTTGGATTTCTTGCTTGATCGAAACCCTGGAGACAAGAGAGGATTTTTTTTTTTTCGGGAAGAAGAGATGAATTAGTTAGGAAAAAAAAAGACTTATGAAAAAACGAATTTCCGCCAAAAATAAAATTGGCTCCATAATCGATTTATGCCTTCCCGCTTGATGAAAATTTTCCTAGCGTTGATTTAATGCTATGATAGAGTTGGCTTCCCAACTTACCACTTTTAGTAGCAGTTTGTGAATTCGTGCTACCAATGCCCATATTTCTTGTAGTGTGATTTACTTTACTGTTTGCTATTTAATTTACATCAATTTGCTTTCTTCTTAGTATTAATCTCTTTCGTTCTGAATCTATTGAAAACCGGAGTCCCTGTGGATTCGATAACCCTATATACTACATTGACATTACTGTGCACTTGCAGTTAGTATTGGGAAAACTAGACACCTATCAAGTTTTTGGCGCCGTTGCCGGGAACTCTGACTGAGTCTTCGATAGATTCGAACCTAGGGTTTTTACTAGGATTTTTATTTTTTTATTTTAGTTACTAATATTTTTCTCTGTTTTCTTTCTGTTGCAGGTATCGATTTCGCCTAGCGTCGACCGTTGAACCCCTTTGTCGGTCGTTGCTTGACGATTCTGAGATTGAATCGATCGTTGCACAGATAGCATTGATCATTGCTTGACGATTACAGACAGTTTATGCAGACGCAGAAAACTAGAAGTAATCAGAACCTGAACTTAGTTAATCCCGTACTTGAGGAACTTGGACGTCTAGAAAGAACAAACAGAAGAGAAAGAAGAGAAAGGATGGTGCGAGAACGTTTGATCCTGATGCCTGATGCTCAAGGGATCCTGAGGGATCCACAAAACAATGCTGCTAGGCATAGGATTGATGCTGAAGGGAATGTCATCCCTGAACCTGTGGAGAAACAGATGGTGGTCCATGAGAGGAATTTGGCTGACTACAATAGACCGGATGAGTTTCATGCAAACCGGTCAGCCCTAGTACCTCCTGGTTTTGAGAGGAACGATTTTGAGATCAAAACCATCTACTACTCACTGCTGAGACAGAATGCTTTCCAGGGTCACCCATCGGAACAGCCTATGGATCATATTGATCAGTTCGAGGATATAATCACTGGCATGAAGTATGATAGAGTCTGCCAGGATTATCTGTTTCTTAAGATCTTTCCGCACAGTCTCGCTGGAGACGCTGCTGCGTGGCTGAAGCAACTGCCAGCTGGGCAGTTTACTACATGGGATGCTCTTAAGAGCGAGTTTCTGAGGCACTTCTACGACGATGCGCGCTCCGATCAGTCCAGACAGGACATTCTGACATTTTCCCAAGGTCCTGTGGAGCCTTTAAAAGCTGCCTGGATGAGATTCAAGAAATATCAGCGTGACTGCCCGCACCATGGATTTACAGAGGTCACATTGCTGGGTATCTTCTTCAGAGGCATATATCTGCCATATCAGACTGCGCTGGATAACTCCAGTAATGCGAACTTCAACACCAGGACTCCTGCACAAGCTAAGCAGTTGATCGAGAACTTAGTGAGCAGCAATAGCTGCAAATCTACTGATGAAAGGAGAAAGAGATCCGGTGGAAAGGTAGAGAATGTGGAGATGGCTGATATTAGATCTAGGCTGGACACTGTTTGCAATCTTCTAGCTGAGAAGAAGGGAGTGCATTTTGCGCAGGAAGTTGAGATTCTAGGAGCTGAGAAAGAGAGCCAAGTGGAAGATGTGAACTACATAGGTGGTTCCGGGTTTCAAGGTAACAGATTTGGGTATCAGTCTGGGAACAAATTTTTCGGTGGAGGACAGAAGAGTGCCTTCAACAGCAATCAGAACTCTTCTGGCTATGGACAGACTAGTGGATTCCAGAAGCCTTTTGGACAAGGTACTCAAAGAACTTATGGTTCTTCTTCTTACCAAGCACCTCCTGTTACAAGGGCTAGTGAGAGTAAGATAGAGGCAATGTTAGAGCAGCTGCTGGAGGGACAGAAAAAGATTGCTTTGGACTGCAATAAGAAGTTAGATGCTGTCTACGAGGACCTCAGTGGTAAGTTTGAGTCTCTAAGTACTCATGTTAGGCAGTTGGACACTCAGGTGAACCAAATCTCAAGTTCTGTCAAGGGAAAAGGAGTAGCAGAAACTCATATCAAGGCCTGGTCAGTATACATTGATGATGGATCAAGCCAAGGTGAAAATTTTGGGTTGAAAACAGCTGAATTGGTGGAAGAGGCCGAAGTTTCAGATTTTGAGGAAAATCTCTCGGGTGGAGATTGTGAGAACTGTGTTGCGTCGACCGATGTACATCAAGTGTCGGTCGTTGCAGGGTGTGAACAGACAGACTCACAGGAATCTGATGGCATTGATGCAGACTTAGAGCTTGATCGCTTATTCCCTGGAGTCTCTGAGATCACTCAACAGGAGATCTATGCACAGGCCATTAGGCTATATCCTTCAGTGTCTGAAGTGATTAAGCAAGAGATTGAAGAGCTTAATCAGCAGGAAGAGATTGGTGAAGAGTTGGAAGAAATTCCATCATCTGATGATCCACCTTATCATCCTTGTGTACAGAGGTACTTGAATAAGATGCTGTCTTTGGATGAAGAGCTGAAAGATTGGGTGATTATAGTTCCCCAACAGATAAGTGATGTGCTGTTAACCAAGATCCCGAAGAAGCTGCCTGACCCTGGTGTCTTTGTGCTGAACTGCTCTATCTTCGAGGATAGTTTTAGGCGCTCTCTTTGTGATCTGGGAGCTGCTGGAAGTCTTATGCCATACTCTGTGGCAGAGAAGCTGGGAATGCTGGATTTTTCTCCCACTAAGACCTCTCTTGTCCTAGCTGATCAGTCTATAAGAGTTCCGGAAGGACTTCTTGAGGACATCCCGGTGAGAGTTGGAAACTACTTAGTGAAGGAATTTCTAGCAGTTCTAATCAGGATTAGCAACCCTAGTCTGAATTCCGAGCCTAGGATCTAAGGTTCATGTAATTGAATCTATTGTGATCTCAGATTTACCTGATGATTAGCAGCGGAAGTATTTGCAGATAATCGAGATCACGAAGCGCCTCAAGTGCTGCGCCTCTACTGGTATCCACACGCACACAAACTGGACCTCAGGGATGCTAGTGCCTTACAGAGATCTAATCTCGAGAGAGGTTTCTTTCTATGTTCTGGTGGCTGTGAATTAGGATAGGGACGAGTTTAGGTCGACCATATATCTTATATATGTCGGCTTAAACCACAACGGAATTAACCAACGATTAAACCGAATTAATCTGATTAATCCGCGAGTGCATCGATCGATGCACTATCTGCAACGATCGATGCTATCCCAGAACATTGATATCGAATGCATATCACATATGCATTCACTGGATCATTACATTAATGATCAACCTCGTCTTTAACGCCCAGTTTTCTTAGGTGTGTGACCCTGTAGGATCATATAACACTAGCAATGAGTTCTCAACTCATTGATCATAAGTGGCTTCTAGCAAAGCGTTATGACTACCTAGTGTTATGTGATTGTCTCATCTCGACTATACGACTTTCACTTAGAGCAAGTACAATAGATTTCAGGACATTCCCAACAATCTCCCACTTGTACTGGAATCATCTATTCCTTTAATCCCTTTGTAGCTATATCTCAATCTAGCATAAGGCAAGAACTGTGTCATCCTTATTAAGCCAGATCACGTTTATCGAATCCCGATTTGTACTGATAAAACAAACGACTGACAATCACCTCGTTTGAGCGCGGCCACGCATTTCCAGTATCAAATCTTCGATAGGCCCAGAGATATTTAACTCCTGTTATATAGGAGGTGCAAATCCCATCTTGTTCCATCCATGTCTCTTTTATATTTCATGATACGCCTAATCAGTGTCTTTATGATCACCAGTTACGGCTGACGTTTGACAAAGTCAAGACGAACCAATCCATATAAGAGAGGACATGATGAACTCAGGTCTAAGGACTACTCTCTTTAGTCGTAATGAGAAACTCTTATGACACTCATATAACATCTTGTAGAGTTCTCATTAACGGGTCAAGTCCGATCATGTGTTCTCTAACACATATCTATGTGATTGACTTTAATACACTTATTAAATGACTCCATGAAACATAGTCATCAGTCACCTCACATGCTAGTCTCACGTGGTTGTTAATGTCCTACGTTAACAACCTCGACCAGGGACCATTATAATTTATGTCATTTATTGCTTATAGGGTTTCATGATCAAGTCACATACTTGATGGCCTATAAAATGTCATAAATTACTTTGGGACATTATATATATTTAATTAACACAATTAAATAATGCTGAAACAATTTCATTAAAATAACATAATTATTATGTCTTTGTGAACATCATATCATAACTAAAACAAATACAACTCCCACTGAAATCAAGATCATATCTTAAGAAATCTAATGCCTACAGCAGTAGTATGAAACTCATGCTTAGGCCTTGGGAGGGGCTTGGTCAGTGGATCAGCAACATTCTCATCCGTCGGGACTCTGCTGATCTTCACATCTCCTCTATTCACAATATCACGGATAAGGTGATATCTCCTTTCTATGTGTTTGGATTTCTGGTGTGATCTAGGTTCCTTTGCTTGCGCAATGGCTCCATTGTTGTCACAATACAAAGCCACTGGCTCAGAAATGCTAGGAATCACACCAAGTTCAGTGATGAACTTCTTGATCCAAACAGCCTCTTTTGCCGCTTCAGAAGCAGCGAGATACTCAGCTTCAGTTGTGGAATCTGCTACAGTGTCCTGCTTGGAACTCTTCCAGCTTACTGCACCGCCATTCAGGCAGAAGATGTAACCAGATTGCGATCGGAAATCATCTTGGTCTGTCTGAAAACTTGCGTCTGTGTAACCACTTACTACCAGCTCATCACTTCCTCCATACACCAAGAATTTATCCTTAGTATTTCTCAAATACTTCAGAATATTCTTGACTGCTGTCCAGTGACTTTCACCTGGATCCGATTGGTATCTACTCGTCATGCTTAAAGCACAAGCAACATCTGGACGAGTACAGAGCATGACATACATGATGGATCCCAACGCCGAGGCATAGGGAATCCGGCTCATGCGATCTCGCTCAGCAGGTGTCTCAGGACACTGTTTCTTGCTGAGACTTATGCCATAAGACATTGGTATGAAGCCTTTCTTGGAATCTTGCATTCTGAACCTGTGCAAGACTTTATCGATATAAGTGTCTTGACACAGTCCAATCAACTTGTTTAATCTATCTCTATAGATTCTTATTCCAAGAATATACGCGGCTTCTCCCATGTCTTTCATTGAAAAACAACTTCCGAGAAGAAGTATGTCATCTACATACAACACGAGAAATGCAACTGCTCTCGCATTAGTCTTCTTGTAAACACATGGTTCTTCTTCGCTTCTGATGAAATCAAACTTTTTGACTGCTTCATCAAAACGAAGATTCCAACTCCGAGATGCTTGCTTCAATCCATAAATGGATCGATGAAGTTTGCATACTTTCCTAGCTGCATTTGGATCGATGAAACCTTCGGTTGTGTCATGTACACATCCTCTTCTAAAATTCCATTAAGGAAAGCCGTTTTCACGTCCATCTGCCAGATCTCATAATCATAATGAGCAGCTGTTGCTAGGAGAATCCGAATGGATTTAAGCATGGCGACATGTGAATAGGTTTCTTCATAGTCAATACCATGAATTTGTTTGAAACCTTTTGCCACTAGCCTTGCTTTATATATCTGAATATTTCCATCCACATCAATTTTCTTCTTGAAAATCCATTTACACTCAATGGGTCTTGCACCATCGGGTAAATCAACCAAAGTCCATACTTGGTTCTGTGACATGGATCCCATTTCGGATTCAGCGGCTTTCAGCCACTTCTCCGAGTCAGGGCTCATCATCGCTTCTTCAAAATTCGCTGGCTCGTCACTGTCAATGATCAACAAATCATGACAATTGGTTACAAGAAATCCATATCTCTCGGGTTCGTGACGGATCCTTTCGGATCGGCGAATTTCAGGCTCCACAGGCGCCGTCTCTACAACTCTTTGTAGATCCAACTGTTGCTCTTCCTCTACGGGTTGAGCATTTTCCTGCGGTTCTCGAACTTCTTCGAGTTGTACTTTACTCCCACTGTTTTTCTTGGAAAGAAATTCTCTCTCAAGAAAGACGCAGTTCCGAGCAACAAACACTTTGTTCTCGGATTGGTTGTAAAAGTAGTATGCCTTGGTTTCCTTAGGATAACCAACGAAGTAGCATTTATCAGATTTGGGCTCGAGCTTATCTGTAATTAATCTCTTAACATAAGCTTCACAACCCCAAATCTTCAGGAAAGACACATTCGGAACATTTCCAGTCCACATCTCATGTGATGTCTTTGCAACTGATTTTGACGGAACCCTATTAAGTGTAAACGCAGACGTTTCTAGAGCGTATCCCCAAAAGGATAATGGAAGAGTTGAGAGACTCATCATTGATCGAACCATATGTAATAAAGTCCGATTCCTCCTCTCAGACACACCATTCCATTGTGGTGTTCCAGGAGGAGTGAGTTGTGAAACAATTCCACAATCTCTCAAATGATCACTGAATTATTGGCTTAAGTATTCTCCTCCACGATCTGATCGAAGAGCCTTAATACTTTTGCCAAGTTGATTATGTACTTCATTTTGGAACTCTTTGAACTTTTCAAAGGATTCCGACTTGTGTCTCATTAAATAGACATAGCCATACCTGCTGAAATCATCAGTGAAGGTAATGAAGTATCGAAAATTTCCTCTACCACTTGTGCTCATTGGGCCGCATACATCTGTATGTATAAGGCCCAATAGGTCACTGGCCCTTTCATTTTGTTTGTTGAAAGGCGCCTTTGCCATTTTGCCTAGTAAACAAGATTCACATCTCTCACATGATTCATAATCAAATGAGCCCAAAAGCCCATCACTATGGAGCTTTTGAATCCGTTTCTCGTTTATGTGGCCTAAACGACAATGCCACAGAAAAGTCTGATTCGTGTCATTTGATTTGAATCTCTTGGTGTTAATGTTATAGATTGGTGTGCTTTGGTTTAAAACATAAAGTCCATTCTCTAATGGGCTGCTACCATAAAATATATCATTGTAATCAAAAGAACAACATTTATTCTTTATTGAAAACTGATATCCTTCCACATCCAAAATAGGAATATAAATAATATTTCTGCTTATCGCATGTACATAGTAGCAATTATTAAGTTTTAACACCAAACCAGAAGGTAAAGACAAGTTATATGTTCTTACGGCTAATGCAGCAACTCTTGCTCCATTTCCCACGCGCAGGTCCACTTGTCCCTTTTCCAACGTCCTACTGTTGCTTAGGCCCTGCATATTTGTACAAATATGAGCACCACAGCCGGTATCCAATACCCAAGAAGTAGAACCAGAAGTAGTAACATTTACTTCTATAACATAAATACCTGAAGATGAAGTCTCGAAAGTCTTCTTCTTCTTTTTCTTCTCTTCCAAGAATTTGTTGCAATTTCTCTTCCAATGCCCAGGCTCTTTACAGTAATGGCACTTATCAGTCTCAGATGGGCCCGGCTTGGGCTTCGGGGCTGGCGCAGGCGTGTCCTGGTTTTCAACCGGGACTGCCTTGCCCTTTCCCTTGCCTTTGCCAAGTTTCTTAAACTTCTTACCCCCTTGCACCATAAGTACATTAGGAGTGCCCTTCTTGATATTAGGCTCAGCTGTCTTGAGCATGCCATGCAGTTCAGTCAACATCTTCGTCAAGTTGTTCATGTTATAGTTCATAACAAACTGATCATAACTTGACGGCAGTGACTGCATAATGATGTCAGTAGCCAACTCTTGGCTAATGGGACAATCCAGTCCCCCCAGGTTATCAATATAACCCATCATCTTAATGACATGAGGACTGACCGGACTGTCCTTTGGTAGCTTGCATTCAATGAGAGATTTAACCGTCTGGTATCTCTCAGTTCTTGCTTGCTCCTGAAACATGCTTTTCAGGCTAGTGATCATCTCCACTGGCGACTCCACGTTCTCGTATTGCTTCTGCAAGTCCGAGTTCATGGTAGCCAACATGAGACAATTCACATCGACCACATCATTGGAATGCTTATCCCAAGCACTCCTTTCTGCATGTGCAGCATTGGATCTCGGTTTTTCAGGGAGAACATATTCCAGGACATAGTCCCTTTTCTCCTGCTTGAGAACAATTCTCAAGTTCCGATACCATTCGAGAAAATTCGATCCATTTAACTTGTCCTTCTCAAGGACGGATCGCAGGGAGAAAGAGTTATTATGAGTGTTAGTCATAGCTGAGAACAAAGAAAGGAAAAGGTTTAGTTATGATGTTCAAGAAATGAGAAATCTTAACTTTTAAGAAAACTCGCATTATATTCAAAACAATGTTTCCTCAGATGAATATAATGATCCAAGATCCATACTTTACTAAACTTGAGTGAGCCACTGGCTATCACCCAAATTTAGCTATCTAGGTAAGCAACGACTTTGCTAGTTATATCCAATATAACTCTTGGTTGTGGATCGACATCTCATGTCCAATCCACCTGATGTCTCTGGGCCCAAAACGATTTTGATAGCCCAGTCAAGTAAACCAATCTTTTCAGTCATGTAATTGTTGATGTCTTGCACTGCAAGCCCATTAACACGATTACTTCCTGCCTTACTCATGTAATTGTTGATACCTTGCACTGCAAGCCTATCGTACAATGAAATGAGTCTTGACAGTTGACAAGATTGGAAAGACATCAAGTATCACTTGATATTTGGTTGAGGAACGGAACCATTTAAAACGTTCAGTTTTACTATGTTTTAATTCTTATAATTAATTAATCCGCGATAACCGATCAATCCAATTGATCCGGTTTTGAATACCGGTCAGCGTCGATCGATGCTACATTAGCATCGGTCGATGCCAACCTAATCAAACCAATCGCATTTCAACCATTCACAGTGTTTGACCATTATTAACCAAGCTCGATAACCGTTCCAATCCAATTGAACCGATCCAACAATCTCGCGAGGCTGTGTCGATCGATGCAACAATTGCATCGATCGACACTAGGCGAAAACTAGGTTTATTCGGGTTTTCGCCCTGCATCGATCGTTGCCGGATTGGCAACGATCGACACCATGCGAAAAACCCTAAATTCAATCGGGTTTTCGCTCTGTGTCGATCGATGCCCGATTGGCAATGATCGACACTATGCGAAAATCCTTAAAACGTTTTCGAACAAAACCTTAAACTAGGTTACTTTCATCAAAACGAGTTTTGGCATGCTTGTATCAATTATACAAAGATCTAGATTCAACTAATCTAATCATCATGCTACAGATTCAATGGAACCCTAAAGCTCTGATACCACTGAAGGAATTTCTAGCAGTTCTAATCAGGATTAGCAACCCTAGTCTGAATTCCGAGCCTAGGATCTAAGGTTCATGTAATTGAATCTATTGTGATCTCAGATTTACCTGATGATTAGCAGCGGAAGTATTTGCAGATAATCGAGATCACGAAGCGCCTCAAGTGCTGCGCCTCTACTGGTATCCACACGCACACAAACTGGACCGCAGGGATGCTAGTGCCTTACAGAGATCTAATCTCGAGAGAGGTTTCTTTCTATGTTCTGGTGGCTGTGAATTAGGATAGGGACGAGTTTAGGTCGACCATATATCTTATATATGTCGGCTTAAACCACAACGGAATTAACCAACGATTAAACCGAATTAATCTGATTAATCCGCGAGTGCATCGATCGATGCACTATCTGCAACGATCGATGCTATCCCAGAACATTGATATCGAATGCATATCACATATGCATTCACTGGATCATTACATTAATGATCAACCTCGTCTTTAACGCCTAGTTTGCTTAGGTGTGTGACCCTGTAGGATCATATAACACTAGCAATGAGTTCTCAACTCATTGATCATAAGTGGCTTCTAGCAAAGCGTTATGACTACCTAGTGTTATGTGATTGTCTCATCTCGACTATACGACTTTCACTTAGAGCAAGTACAATAGATTTCAGGACATTCCCAACAATTAGTTCCAACAGACTTCTTAGTGCTGAAATATGACTGTGACCCTGATGAAGCATTGCTACTTGGGAGACCGTTTTTGGCTACAGCAGGAGCGGTAATAGATGTTATACACAGTCTGATTGACCTCCATCTGGGAGATGAGCCGCTGCGTTACGAGATGGATAAGCTGCGCAGACCACTGATAGATGGGCACACATTCACCATCATGGATGGAGATGATGATCAGCCGGATAATACTGTGATTTTGGATCCTGGAGCACATTTTACTCCGTCTTTTCTGGGACTGAAGCATTCCGATACAGCCTACTCGCCACCTTGGATGAGGAGACTTGAACGGAGACAATCAAAGTCTCTGTCAAGATCTCTTGGTGCCTGAAAGATCTTGTTCATCCGGTCAAGCTAATGACCTTAAACAAGCGCTGAGTGGGAGGCAACCCACTGTTAGGTTTTAGTAGTTTTCTTTTTGATTTTTGGTGTTTTTCTTAGGAATTTACGTTTTCATTTGCTTTTGCTAAGTTTTCAGATACAGCACTCGAGTCTGGAGATGAGCAACGATCGTTGCTTCATTGCGACGGTCGTTGCAATTGGTTCAATTGCAAAATTAAGGTATGCGCTAAACCGGAATTCGATGTCGATTTGACCAGCAACGGTTGTTGCTCATATGCAACGGTCGTTGCACCCACGACCGAGGTAAGTGCCTTAAACCCTTCTCTTCTCTTTTCTTCTCCATTTCCGCCGTCCGTACAACCGAGAATCTCTACTCCTAAATCTCTCAATTCTTCATAATTTCTCGTGTTTCAAAGCTTAAATCTACTTGTTTTAACACACTCTAGCTGTTTCTATTACCCATTTGCAAAGATTCCAAGGTATGAGCTCTCATTTTCATGATTTTCGGAATTGTTCTTAGGGTTTAGAAATTAGGGATTTTTAGCTTGAGATTGATGATTCTATACTGATATGAACATGATTTAGGTTGTTTAGTGATGGGTTCTAGTTGATTTTGTGGTTGTTGAACGAATTTAGAACGATTTTAGGGATTTCAATTGTCGGCTGTGTTTTTGCCTAGCAACGATCGTTGCACCTGGTGCAACGGTCGATGCTATGCGATTTCACAGAGAGTTTCTGCCGAGACTTACATTGTTTAATTTCTTTTGCAGATGCCTCCACGACCGTCCCGTAAACGCAGAGCCACTGCTTCAACTGCTACCAGACAATACGCTCCACCACCAGAGTGGTTCCACCGAGAATCACCGCATCCCGAGCCTTATGTGAGAGCTGGACCAGCAATAGCACCGCCTTGGCCTAGAGCAGATCAGACATATATTCCGTCAACCAGAGTGTGGCCAGAGGACATTGTTGAGTTCCTCAAGACTGCTGACTTTACAGAGAGACCACTGCTAGATCACTAGGACGATTATGACACGTTGTTGTACAACGGTTGGTGCGGTATGACAATCAAACCAACCAAGTTTGCAGACTTCTCTACTTGCAAGAGTCTGGGCATTTCTGATCAGGTTCTTGAGCTATGTAAGGGCATTGGTCTAGGGACAATGCCTATGCAGCCTTACGACTTGTACCCGGAGTTAGTGAGACAGCTGCTAGCCACTTGCAGAGTGGTTTATCCGGACCCAGACAGCAGGACTGCTTCAGGAGGTATTTTTACCTTCATGTGCTTAGGAGCCAGATATCAGATTCCTCTTCTTGATATCTGCAGGATCTATGGATTCAGTACTGAGCCCAGACGCATTGGCATGAGTCTTGAGTGGGATGTGGATGAGGCTAAGTATTTTTGGGAGTATATCGGCAATGGTCGGTATAACTCGAGGCAGACACCGGTGAAACAGGTAAGGCATCCGGTTCTGAGATATGTGCTGCGCATCTTAGGATGGACCTTGTTGTGCAAGTATGAAGCCAACAAGATGCGCAAGCTTGAGATGGAGATGCTATTTATCGGGCTGCGAGATCAGTTTGAGGGGACTCAGGTGAGAGATCCGACTAAGGGACTCAACCTGGGAGCTGTTTTCACTCAGCATTTGTGCGACCTGCAGAAGAAGCCATTTGATGGCGTGGACACTGAGACAGTAGGGAGTGTTCTTACTCCTATCTTCATGCACTGCAGGATTCCATTACAGGGTACAGAGTGTAACAGTGCCAAGGAGTTTTTAGATATCAGCATCCTGTAGAGCGCTACTTGGCTGAAGGAGGGGCGCGTATGGGTCTACTACGACCCTGCCAATGCGAAGCAAGGTATCGATCTTCCTGCTGCAGCTCATACACGGATTGATACACTGGATGCATTGACATTAAGACCACCTCCGGAAGCAAGACACAGAGTACCTTCTACGGCTCATCCGCAGGGAGAGCCTTCTACGAGAACTTCATCTTCGTCTGCACCTCCTGCGCCTGCTGCTGCTCCTGTTGATGACATTGGCCCTTATCCTGAGATCACAGTGCCCACGGTGATATATCCGAGGCAGATTGGAGAGAGCGAGAGGATGGTATTCTGAGAGGCATCTGGAACTTCATGCGCACCTGCACCTGCAGGAGACAGCCTCAGATTCATCATCCGGCACCGTCACGACGTAGACAGCGATCTCCGACTCCCGGTACTTCGAGCAGTTCTGATCCCTATGCTGGTATAGATGACGAGTGAGAGTGATCCCCATGTTTCCGACTACGGTTCTGTATTCTGTTTCTGTTTTCTTTGCACTTTTTCTTTTGTTTTTCTTTAGATGTTATTTTTTATGGATGTTGTGCTTGATTTGGTACACTAGTTGCTTTGATTCTACTTGCTTTTCAGTGTTTTCAGCTTGCAGGATTTGAAATTTGAGAAAATCCAACGGACTAACCAGCTAACTTGCTGACTGATCCGATATACGCAGTGCGTCGATCGACACACCACTGTGTCGATCGTTACAACACGAAAATCGCCCAACAACGGTCGATGCACTATGTGCAACGGTCGATGCTGGTGCGACAGAGGTAAAATCAGACAGAACTCAAACGTCCATTAACATTAACTTTTATTTTTCTTTCTTTTACCGATCCTCGCTTGACACTACTGGGGACAGTGTGTCTTAAGTGTGGGGGAGGTGCTACTGACATCTATCTTTCTGTTTTCTTAGAGTCAATATGTTTTTCAAATTTTGTTTTATCGAGTCAAAATAAGTTTAAGTAGGAAACAATGAATTTTTGAGAAGTTTTTATAGCACTTGCAGGAACTTAAGTAACCATTGGGACTAGTTTGCAGATGATCTATGACTATTAGAAAACTCAGACACGGATCAGCCTACTGAGAACACCCACATCGCTTCAGGTATCAGAGGATCCTTTTACTGACTTCAAAATTAATACTGACTTTAATTTCTCACCTAAGGGCTTGGTATACCTTGAGTCGGACTCCTTTGTTAGTTCTGACACAGCCTGTTAACATGTCCTATTTGGTTCCCTTCTCCCCTTCCATAAAAAAAAAGAGTAATAAACTGAGGATGAGTTAGTAACTCCGAAGTGGTCACGAGAGTGGTAGCTACCACTATTACCTCTTGTGCGATCCATGGAATGTGTCCAAAGTACACCCCAAAATGGGAAGAACACTGATAAAAAAAAAAAAATACCCAGTGGGGAAAAATCAGTTGTTAAGGAAGGGAAAAGAGAAGAAAGGGACTAGAAAAAGACCGTATGGTGGTCTAGAGCTGGCAAGGTAAGAATCCATGTGCCCTTAGATCGATACTCCTTAGGTGAGACCGCACTTAAATACTTGCAGAAGTCAGTAGGGAGAATTTGAATGCGTGAATGTGATTGTGGCGTTTACTTAGGACAGTTGCTAAGTGTGGGGGAAGTATATGTTGGTCTTGATGTCTGCAGGTGAAATCTTTCATGTTTTTTACTAAGGGGAATCTGAGTGTTATTGCTTCAACGATGAAAAGAGTTTCTGAAGAGTTTTCAAACTTCTTCACCATTCTAGTTCTTTGTTTTTCTTGAGGACAAGCAAAGGCTAAGTGTGGGGGAGTTGATATATCATGGTTTTTACTAGTTTTAGACCATGATATAAGTATGTTTTAGAGTCTTTTTGTGTCTTTTTAGAG
Source organism: Orychophragmus violaceus (assembly GCA_030180135.1). NCBI lineage: Eukaryota > Viridiplantae > Streptophyta > Magnoliopsida > Brassicales > Brassicaceae > Orychophragmus > Orychophragmus violaceus. Next base: position 62,758,035 of record CM058236.1, on the reverse strand, counting down.
TCTTTTACAGGTTTTATTAGGATTACGCACGTTTGGAGCTAATGTGGCGATTATGGAGCTATTTGGAGTGTTTTGGAGATTTGGTCCGAGAAGATGAACTCACTGTCCAGTTTTGACACCATGCATCGATCGACACACATTTGCATCGGTCGATGCACGACACGAATGGGCCAGAATCTCGGCGGTTTAATGAAGTTATCAAATATTGCAAAAGCGCCCAGAAAGTTCCAGAGATTACACAGAAGCCCCAGACATGATTAGCTATATATATTAGGATTAAGACATTGTTTTAGATACACAAGTCATAATTTAGAGCAGAGAGTTTTTAGAGCTTATTGGGGCTGATCTGATCCTGTACTTCACTTTATTTTGGAGAAGATTTCGAACCCCTTTATTTATTTAATCTCTTTTATGATTTCTATTAATTCATTGATTATGTTTACATCTTCTATGTCTGAGTAGATTCATAGTTAGGTTTAGGGTTTCTCATTAAGGATTTCATGACTTGCTAGATTTAATTAATTCAGTTAAGGATTCATAACTTATTTGTTCTTCGATCTAAATTCTGTTTAATGCTAGTTCTAACTTGATCACTTAGAATCTAGATCTTAGGTTGCTAAATACGACACGAAAGTGTAGTTTAGAATCTGAACTATTTAGGTTGAGCAATTAAACTTCTCGCAAAGGAATTTGGTTTAATTTAATTGTGAACATATCAAACTTGGAATTAAAGCTGGTTTAATATGTTAGTAATTGCAAAGGAATTTGGATTGCTGCATTTAGACTTAGAGAATTCTCGCAACGACAGTTGGTTAATTCTATATCCGTGTTTTGAGTTCTAGAACTGTGCTTAATTAGATCCTTACTGAATGATTTGTCTGCTTGTCTGATTTCCTGAAAACACCCTAGACTTAGCGCCCTTAATTAACTGCTTTTACAACCAATCTTGCTATCTGATTTACTTTATTGTTTGGTTTTTAGTTTATTACACATTGCTTTTATCTTAGTTTAATTCTCTTCCGTTCTGAATCTATTGAAAACCGGAGTCCCTGTGGATTCGATAACCCTAAGTACTTCATTGACATTACTGTGCACTTGCAGTTAGAATAGGGATAAAATTAGACACCTATCAAACCAGCATCTCATACTCAAGCGCTCAAAGATGAAAAATTGCAAAAATCCATGAGCTCTGAGTATGATTCCTATAGTACTCATCGCACTTGGGATCAACAGATCTCAAGCCAAAAACATAGTAGAATGCAAATGGGTTTATCGCATCAAACACTTATGGCCTGTTGATATGTACAAATCGGGTCTCGTTGCTAAGGGGTTCCATCAAAGACCTGGTGTTAACTTCCACGACATGTTCTCACTGGTCATCAAACATACCACAATTTGTTTAGTTCTCGCAGTTGGAGTTGGATATGCTGGACCCTCCTCCAAATCGATGTCAACAATGAATTTCTTCAAGGTCATCTCACTGAAGAAGTGTACATGGTCTAGCCTCCTGGCTTCATTGACAAAGATAACTCAAATCATGTATGAAAACTTCACAAGGAAATATATGGTCTTCGTCAGCCATCTCATCCATTGTACAATGAATTGCGCAAGTTTCGTCTCAGTGTTGGATTCATAAACTATTTGGAGATAGCCATCTAAGTAGCACACTCGGGCGGCCTTTTGGCTTCCAAGATCGTTTTAATTACTTTAGGACCAGGAAATTTGATGCACTGATTGTATGTAGATGGAACTGCTTTCATAGTGTAGATCCATGAACTTCCCATAATTTCATTAAAAGGAGCTGGCATGTTTATTACGGTGAGTATTCCGGCCGATCGACTGGTAGTCAAATATTTCCTAATGAATACGTCGTTTCACTAGCGAAGCCTGTGAGAGCTGATTTCTCGCCTTTTAAATCAGAGTTTATAAAACACATTTTTCTAAAGGCGATATAAAATAGCACGTCTACCGAACTGCTGGTATCGATCATGACTATGGATAGCTCGAATCCATATACATCGAGCTTCATTACGAGAGCCTCTTCGTGCAGTCTGTCCAGGCTTAGCTTTTCTCTTTCCCATAACAAGATTTTGTTGTTAGGTCCTTCTAATTTGCTTTCAATTTCAGAGTCTTTGAAGACTTTTTTGGAATGTTTTGATTGAATTTACCAATTCACGTCATAACTTGGAACCTCCATAATGAAGTTGACGCTTTTTGGAGTTGGGCATAGCCCTTCCCCCGCCCCTAAAAGTGCGAGGTGAGATGTAGGTATTGGGAGTTTGACTCCGCACTATTCAAGTGAGAGGGGTTGTAACGCCCCCTTCCCGTTTTCCGCTGACCGACGAGCTGACCGGCCAACAATCAAACAAGAACATGACCGATCGAACCCGAGCAGTCATACGAGAAGAGTTTGTCACAATACGAAAGCCAGAGACAATCCGGTTTGAGACAAAGGCTCGAACCAAACCATCTTTGACTCTGTTTACCTCGTTTCCACGATACGAGGCTTCTCAACCCGTACCGCTTCCACGAGTTGTGTTCGGTTCGGACGAAACCGTATATCAGGGAATTATTCCGTTTTTATTACTTTAAAATCATAAACTTTATTCATAACAATATACGGTCTACTACAAATCGTTTAACGGGTAGCCAACAAAATCCGCAACCGAAAATAAAGTCAAAACGCGTAACAATCGATACCCAATGCCAACCCGAGACTACTCCGAGTGTCCTACGCGTCCGCCGAGCTACGCCAAACCTGAAAAACACAAAAGAGTCTAATGAGCAATCTAAGATTACCCAGTGAGACGGCTCCCAACTAAAGGCTTCTAATAATCTAATAATCCTGCCCAAACCCAAAATAACAATCAAGTATAAATAGCTGGTCACGTGCTACCAAGATGTGACGAGCTCCACAACACACAAGCAATCAAATATAAACACAATCATAAATGAAGGGAATCGAAAACACTGCAGCACATGTTATCGATTAGACTCGATCTATCTATCGCATCTCTAACGCAATCTCCACACCATCTGGGCCCACTTTGCGAACTCGGTGATTTCCATGGGAACACTTAGCTGCTGCCACGGTAGCTGAAACCTCCCACGACTCCTAGGCGATAACACGAAGTCCAACGGCTAGGACACCGTTCTCCGTCCAACGATACGCGGTGACTCAGGCTACCCCTAGATAACCCAAGCTTCCATGCAGTCCGGCCCTAGGACGCGACCCCGTATTCTCCGGACCACACACCTACAGACGTCACTCCATAGGTTAACACCTGCCAGAAGCACTACCGAAGGTACGTGCCTGATCAGGTAACTACCCGAGGATCCAATCGGGTCGGAAGTACCGGAACGCCATCTCTAGACTTGCGGGATCTAACGCGCCCTATAGAGTCCTAATAACAGTAATGTAAACAAGCAGACTCACTGGGACTCTATCACGCAATACCAACAAGGTCAAACATAAACACTATCTTAATCCCCAATCCATCCCGCAAGTCCTATCACCAACCTCCACATCACCCAAACTTACTCGGTCCCGCACCAGGGTAAGTATCTACAGTACAGTCTACTCGGCCCAACACCGAAGTAGATAAACAATCAAGCAATCACACAAACAATCAACAGTCTACTCGGTCCAACACCGAAGTAGCTAAACAATCACACAATCAATAATCACAACACCACACAAACAATTAACTAGGTTTATAAGTCTTTTAATATTTCCTTAACTTTACTCATTCAATCCGCTACCTTGGGGTTAGTGGATTACTAATCCCGTAGACGGCTCATCTATCACACCACTTCTTTTATTTATCACTTCCTAAGTATCTTTTAATACGTCCTCGATCTGTCGGTTTAGAGTTAGTAAGATTACTAACTCCCCGACATCTCATTATTCATTAACTTTCATTCATTAATCCAACCCGTTATTATATTCTAAGTGTGTTATGTCATTTAATCGTATTTTAATCAACTCATAATTTCCCGTATATAGATTCATTTAGATACGTTCTTAAATACTTATATATGCATATATGTCCTAGCATGCCGTTCTATATGTATGCATCACCCAATCAAGTAATCAACGAATTATCAACGAATATAAGCTAACTAGCATGCATCCCTTAACCTATCCATTTAATTAATTAACCGAGTTATTAATCAACCTAGCCGTTCTATCCAATTCAATCAATCGGGTATGCAACCTAAACTACGGTTTATTAATTTCGGATCTATATGATTCTAACTAAATGCAACACACAATTTAGCCGACTCACAGTGTTATGACGACGGATGGATGGATTGATGGAACTCCGAGACACGACACGAACCAGATGCTAACCCCTACCTTCCCCGAACCTCCGTTGCTTTGACCCGAACTTGACCCGCACCGTTGACCGAATGATTTCGAACCTCCGGATAACCCTCATATGATGGCTACTACAACCATCTATCCTATTTCTAAATAAAAGAAATCCGGTTTACCGGGAAGATTATTACGTCGGAAAAATTCCTTTCCAAAGAATATTCTTCGGAATATTCCGACGTAGTAATATTCCTTTCCCCATCTTTCTTCTATTTTTCTCTCTCTCTCCTCCATTTCTCTCTCTCCTCCCTCTCTCTCTCTCCCCTCCGGCTCCTCCTTCTTCTCTCCTCCCTCCGGCTTCTTCTTCTTCCCCCGACTTCTCCTCCTCTCGGCTCCTCCTCCTCCTCTCGGCTCCTCTTCCTCCTTCTTCTGGATGACTTCTTCTTCTTCTCCTTCTTCCCTTCTCCCTCTCTTCTTTCTCTCTTCCTTACCACTCTTGTTGAGAGGTATTTTTGGTGTGAAGAGAAGTGAGGGGTGGAGGCTTCTTTTTATAGCCAAAGTGAAGAGATCTCCACCTTCCACTTGTCTCCTCTTCCTCTCCATCTTAATCCACGACCTCACCACCAAAAACCATCCACAAACAATGCATTTGATCACCCACCATCCATTTGTAGCCTTCTCCATGCAACCCTTAGATTGATGACAACACATCTTTTAGGTTCATGCACCTAAGAAGCTTCTAAAATTCTTGGGCTCAATTTCGTGGGAGCTGGATTTAGGTCCAATATCAACTTATTAATCAGCCCTAAATACCCTGGTTCAAGTCCAAGCTCAAAAGAATTTATTTTGGATTTTTAGCCACTAATTACTCCTTAATGGTCTAAAACTTTTAACTTCATCTAGGAGTCAAATCCTGCTGAATCCTTTCACCCATAGCTTCTACATCTTCTAATGGAGCTGTGGTCAAAATATCATAATTTTTGGTGGATTTTAGAGGGTCTTCTCGCTTGCCCGAACATTGTATCGGTTTCTCAGACAAACTAGTTGTATGTTTAATATTTTAGAAACTCCTTAGATGCTTCTATAAATTCACCAAGACTCATTTTCAGGTTCTAGATGATCTTATATGAATTTATCAATTCGAATCACTCTGTTTGGACACCCGTAGCTCCGGTTATGGATTTTACAAGTTGATTGGTTCTATCGGTTTCCTTTCCCGATAGTCCGTAAAACCCGTTTAATCTCTGTTTCTTCCACGTCTGGTCTTCTAAATGTTCTTTATGGACAAAAAGAAGAACATTTGGCCCTTCTCCGCTTCCGGCTCGTATTTTGGTAAAATTACCAAAATGCCCTCATCTTCTGAAAATTACGAAAATGCCCTCCGTTGACTTCTCTGCTGCCCGTTGACTATTTCTTGAAACAGGATATTACAGGGGTGATGCAACACTTTTCTCCCCCAAGAAGTCCAAAGAGAGCTGGAGCTCGAGTTTGCATTAACCAAGGTAGTGGGCGGGTGGGAGACATGTTTTTCAGCCAGTGAGCAGGGTAGATCAAGATTTCGGCCAATGAGGTCAATGTATGCAGAGCATCTTCAACCCCACTCTATATTTCACCCTAAAACTCAATTCCCACCCCCTCCCCCACCCCTCCCCCCTCCCTCCCCAGAAGTGCGAGCTGAGTTAGAGCTCGTTTTCGTGCGTTTTAAAGGTGCAAGAAGGGGTGGGGATACCACATTTTTGGTGTTACCCTCACAAAGAGTGACGTTCTGAAAGATGAGCTCGATACACTTTTGCTCTTTTGTTTTCCTAGTGGTGGAGACTCATGGGTCTCCTCCTCGATATTCCGGCTCCTCTGACTGATGTTGCCTTGCTTGTATCGAGATTAAGTGGGAGCTCGTCTTCTTCAGGAGTCTGATCTCCTGAAATTTTGGTATTAGCTTTTTCAGCTGAGACACGGGCTTTGCTTCGACATTCCTCTCATGAATGTCCGTTCTTGTTATGATAATTGTATAATTTTCTCTTATCAAAGGGTTTTTTTTTCCGATTTGGTTGAATCTTTGATAGCAAAGCTATGTTGACATTGACCTTTATCTTTTGAAATGTTTCTCGAAATCCTGTTAAAGTTGTTCGTGGGAGCTGCATATTTTGTGTGACTGTCCGCGATAGTTTTTCTTCATGAAGCGCAAAGGCTAACGTTCGATGAAGCACGTCATCAAGAGAGACTATTGATCTGAGTGCAAGCTCCTCACTGAATCTAGAAGTGTACCAAAGTCCATGTATGAGCTCTGAGGGCTACGACCTCATTCGGATTCGTGATCTTGCCTTTGACCTCTTTGAACCAATCTATGAAACTTCTAAGGGATTCATCTCAACCTTAAGAGATTGCCAAAGATCATCCCCTGAGGCTTGTTCCAGTATATACACAAAGTAGTTTTTTAGGAAAGCAGATGCGAAGCTGGTTAAAGGTATCTATGGAATTTCCTTCAAAAGCTGCGAACCATTCTAAGGCAGGTCCAACAAGATTTCAGAAAGAAACGATAGTAGCCTGCTTCTTTCTCGTAATAATTAGATGTATGCGAACTATTGTTAGTCTAAACGCTCTGATATGAGTTAGAGGATCATCTTTTCCAGAGTATTCTGAAAATCTGATTTTAGATGAATCTAGGATGCGAGCATTAGCGATCTTGTCTGTGTAGGGAGTTTGTCGATTTTCCTCGATTACCCTATCAATATCAGGAGCTGAACTTATGATTGAATGAACTCGATTGTTCATCTATTGCATCTCAGCATTCATGTGATCAATGTATATTTAAAACAAATCGCGATCGATCATGCCTTGTTTCTTAGCATGGTGATAAATGAGCCTGTTTGGTTGACTGTTTATTTGACCATTTCCTGGTTGGGGAGGTCTAGAGTCGAGTTGGGTTCCAGAGTTGTGATCTGGAGGTTGTCCGGACGTGGAAAGGATGTCACACATTCTAAGCCACAAGGATCTGGATGGTTCAAATCCTGGAGGCAAGAGAGGTTGAGAGGATATATACGTTGGATGGTCTGTTGTTCCCATACTGTGTGTTCGTCAAGTTCGTAGTTAACGATGGCGAGCTCACAAAAGTAGAAAGTGTTAGATACCCTCCAGTTTGTACTGGGGTAGTGAAATTTCTCAAGGCATCAAGGCTGGCATAGATTTCAGAGAAGTTTAGACATGTCCGCAGAGGTGGCCTTCCTCCGTTGGTGAGGAGTCTCATCCTGTTAATAATTTGGGATTGGGAGATCTCAGTAAATATGTACGCGAGTTCTCGTTCTTATCGGTCTAGCCGAGCTGTTAGAGCTCGAGTTGTCGACTCATTGCTTTTAGGCTTGTCGACAAGAATTGAGAGCATGCTATAGATTTTAGCCCGATCATTAAGACTAGACCTTGTAGGCACGGTAACTCGTGAGGAGACGGGCCTAAGGTGAGTTCTGGTCAAGGTTCAGGGCTGACCAGGGGGGCTTTCGTCGGATCTTATCCAAACTGGAGGGTTTGTGTGATCTGCAGCAACGGTACTCACATTGGGGAGGCTGTCTTCATCCGTGGTGCTAGTGTTGGAACTCCTAGGATCTAGGGTTTGATATATTGAATTAAACCAACCTCGTTCTTACCTTTGAACTGGCAGCGGAATGAGAATGGTGAACAAGATCAGTGGAGCAACGCAGGTGCCTTGCCTCTACCAGATACACACGCACACAAGCTGGAAACGGGATGCTAGTGCCGGATCAACGGGAATCAACTGTTTATGGTGTTTCTACTCTTTGTGTCAAGAAAAGTGGACGGCTCTATGTTTAGGTCGAAAAACTCATGTTTTATTCGACCTAAAACATGCTTAACGGGCCAGACCAGATTAAGTCTTAATTCGGAAAGCCTTTCCGAAAACCCAAACTGTGTCGACCGACACACAAGCTGTGTCGATCGACACAACACCATTATATCGATTATAATGTGTATTCAATACACATTAATATGATCATTACCATAATGATCATTCCCATGTCGTAGCTTCCAGTTTGCTTAGGTGTGAGACTTACAGATTGCAAGAGGCTTCTAGCAAAACATTGCAACTGCCCAGTATTATACGAATGTCTGATCTCGACACACAACTATCATCAGGAGTGAGTACGAGTGTGATTTCAGGACACTATCCCAACAATCTCCCACTTGTACTGGAATCATCAGTTCCTATAATCCTTTTTGTCTCTATATCTTGATTTGGCATAAGGCAAGATTGGTGTCATCCTTATTAAGCCAACATCGTGTTTATCGAACTCCTGATCTCATACTCAAACATTACAAACAACTGAACTACAGTTCGTTTGAGTGCGGCCACACATTCTCTCAGTATTCAATCTTCGATAGGCCCTGAGATATTTATCTCCCGTTATACAGGAGGGACAAATCCCATCTTGTTCCATCCCTGTTTCAACGCACACTTCATGATATACTTGAACGGTGCCGTTATAGTCGCCAGTTACGGGTCGACGTTTGACAAAGTCAAAGTGTACCAATTCATATGCAAGAAAGCATGATGAACTCAGGTCTAAGGACTATACTCTATAGTCGTTATGAGAACCTCTTATGACACAGATATAACTATCTTGTAGACTTCTCATTAGCGGGTCATGTCCGATCATATGTTCACCAACATATATCTATGTGACTGACTGTGATAATCATATCATTGGCTCCATGAAACTTAGCCAACAGTCACCTCACAATCTTGTCTCTCACGGTTGTCAGTGTCCCACTTTGACAACCTTGACCAGGGACAAAACATAATTTTATGTCATATTTAACTTACAGGGTTTCATGATCAAGTCCTCAACTTGATGACCTATAATATGTCATAAATTTATTTTGGGACCATTATTTAGATCACAATAAATAATGCTGAAATCAAATTTCATTAAAATACTTCCAAAAGAATGTTTACAATAGCATCTTATTATAACTAAAATAAAACTAAAGCTCCCACTAGAATCAAGATTACATCTTAAGATCTCTAATGCCTACAGCAGTCGTATGACTCTCATGCTTAGGCCTTGGGAGTGACTTAGTCAGAGGATCAGCGACATTCTCGTCTGTCGGAACTCGGCTGATCTTCACATCACCTCTATTGACGATATCACGAATCAGGTGATATCTCCTCTCTACGTGTTTGGACTTCTGGTGTGACCTGGGTTCTTTCGCCTGAGCAATGGCTCCATTGTTGTCACAAAACAAAGCCACTGGCTCCAAGATACTAGGAACCACACCAAGTTCAGTCATGAACTTCTTGATCCAAACAGCTTCATTTGCCGCTTCAGAAGCAGCAACATATTCAGATTTCGTCGTGGAATCAGCTACGGTATTCTGCTTAGAGCTCTTCCAGCTCACTGCACCGCCATTTAGACAGAAGACATATCCAGACTGTGATCGGAAATCATCTCTGTCCGTCTGAAAACTCGCATCGGTGAATCCATTCACCTCAAGTTCTTCACTTCCTCCATACACCAGGAATTTATCCTTAGTATGTCTCAAATACTTGAGAATATTCTTGACAGCTGTCTAGTGAATTTCACCTGGATCAGATTGGTATCTACTCATCATGCTTAACGCGTAAGCTACATCTGGACGAGTGCAGAGCATGGCATACATAATAGATCCTATTGCAGAAGCATAAGGAATCATATTCATGCGTTCTCGCTCAGCATGTGTCGCCGGACACACTGCTTCTTGCTGAGACTAGTGCCATGAGACATCAGTATGAAGCCCTTCTTGGAATCATGCATCCTGAATCTGTGCAGTACCTTATCAATATAAGTGTCCTGGCACAATCCAATCAGCCTGTTCATTCTATCTCTATAGATTCTGATTCCAAGAATATACGCGGCTTCTCCCATGTCTTTCATGGAAAAACAACTACCGAGCCGAGTCTTAACAGACTGAAGCAACCGAACGTCATTACCGAGGAGGAGTATGTCATCGACATACAGTACAAGAAACGCAATTTTGCTCCCACTAGTCTTCTTGTAAACACATGGTTCCTCTTCGTTCTTGATGAAACCAAATTGTTTTACTGCTTCATCAAAACGAAGATTCCAACTCCGTGATGCTTGCTTCAATCCATAAATGGATTTATGAAGCTTGCATACCTTCCCAGCATTCTTAGGATCGACAAAACCTTCAGGCTGTGTCATATACACATCCTCTTCCAGAATACCATTCAGGAATGCGGTTTTGACATCCATTTGCCAAATCTCATAGTCATAATGAGCGGCAATTGCTAGAAGAATCCGAATGGATTTAAGCATAGCGACTGGGGAATAGGTTTCATCATAGTCAATACCGTGAATTTGCTTGAAACCTTTAGCCACCAACCTCGCTTTGTAAATCTGTACATTGCCATCCACGTCAATCTTCTTCTTGAAGATCCATTTACACTCAATGGCTTTTGCACCATTAGGTAAATCGACCAAGGACCATACTTGGTTTTCTGACATGGATCCCATTTCGGATTTAGAGGCTCCAAGCCACCTTTCGGAGTCCGGGTCCATCATTGCTTCCGCGAAGGTCGCTGGTTCGTCACTATCAATGATCATTAGATCATTTGAATTGGTCACGAGAAATCCATAGTATCTCTCGGGTTCGTGACGGATCCTTCCGGATCTGCGAACTTCAGGCTCCACAGGCTCCGGTTCCACAGAACTCTGTGGATCCAGCTGCTGCTCTTCCTCAGCAGGTTGAGCAGTCTCCTGTGCATCTTGAATTTCTTCAAGATGTACTTTACTCCCACTGTTTTTCTTAGAGAGAAACTCCCTCTCAAGAAAAGAACAGTCCCGAGCAACAAATACTTTGTTCTCAGATTGGTTGTAAAAGTAGTATGCCTTGGTTTCCCTAGGATAACCAACGAAGTAGCATTTATCTGATTTGGGTGCAAGCTTGTCAGAGATTAAACGTTTGACATAAGCCTCACAACCCCAAATCCTCAGGAAAGACAAACTAGGAATATTCCCAGTCCACAGTTCATGTGGTGTCTTTTCCACTGATTTAGATGGTAAACTATTTAGTGTAAACGCAGACGTTTCTAGAGCGTATCCCCAAAGGATAATGGAAGATTTGAATGACTCATCATAGACCGAACCATATCCAATAAGGTTCGATTCCTCCTCTCTAACACTCCATTCCATTGGGGTGTTCCAGGAGGAGTGAGTTGTGAAATAATTCCACACTCGCTCAGATAGTCGCTGAACTCTTGACTCAAGTATTCTCCTCCGCGATCCGATCGCAGAACTTTGATACTTTTTCCAAGTTGGTTATGTACTTCATTCTTGAATTCCTTGAATCTATCAAAGGATTCTGACTTGTGTCTCATTAAATAGACATAGCCATACCTACAGAAATCATCAGTGAAGGTAATGAAGTACTTGTAATTTCCTCTGGCAACAGTACTCATCGGCCCACATACATCAGTATGAACGAGGCCCAATAAATCACTGGCCCTTTCATTTGGTTTGTTGAAAGGGGCTCTAGCCATCTTGCCCATCAAACAAGATTCGCATTTCTCACATGATTCAAAATCAAATGAGCCCAGAAGCCCATTTCGATGGAGCCTTTGGATGCGTTTCTCATTGATATGGCCCAAACGACAATGCCATAGGAAAGTCGGATTTTCGTCATTGGACTTAAACCGCTTTGTATTTATGTTATAGACAGGCATTTCTTGGTTTAAAACATATAACCCATTGTCTAATGGGGCGCTACCATAATATGTACCATCACGATTAAAAGAACAAACTTTATTCTTAACAGCAAAATCAAAACCTTCCAAATCCAAAACGGAAACTGAAATTATGTTTCTGCTTATCGCAGGTACAAAGTAGCAATTATTTAAAATTAAAACCATGCCCGAAGGTAAGGACAACTCGTAGGTGCCTACGGCCAGTGCAGCAACCTTAGCTCCATTCCCGACCCGTAGCTCCACTTGTCCTTTCTTCAGCGTCCTACTGTTTCTTAGTACCTGCACATCAGTACAAATATGAGCACCGCAGCCGGTATCCAATACCCAGGAAGTAGAACTAGAAGACATAACATTAAGTTCGATAACATAAATACATGAGTCAGACGCATCATACGTCTTCTTCAGCTTCTTGTAATCTTCCATAAACTTCTTGCAGTCTTTCTTCCAATGTCCCAACTGCTTGCAGTAGTTGCACTTATCCTCAGGAGAAGGCCCGGATTTGGGCTTCGGCTTGGGCTTGTCCTGACTTTCAGTCTGGGCAACCTTGGCCTTTCCCTTACCCTTCTTAGGTTTCTTAAACCTTTTACCCCCTTGTACCATCAGTACACTGGGAGTTGCCTTCTTGAGATTCGGCTCTGCTGTTTTCAGCATGCCGTGCAACTCAGTCAATGTCTTAGTCATGTTTTGCATGTTGTAGTTCATGATGAACTGATCAAAATACGACGGCAAAGACTGCAGAATCATGTCAGTGGCCAGCTCCTGGCTAATGGCACAGTCCAGTTTCCCCAGGTTATCAATGTAACCCATCATTTTAAGGACATGAGGACTTACTGGACTGTCCTTAGCCAGCTTGCAATCCATGAGAGATTTAACCGTCTGGTATCTCTCTGTGCGAGCTTGCTCCTGAAACAAAGCTTTCAGGCTGTTAATAATCTCAAAGGGTGACATCACGTTCTCATATTGCTTCTGCAGCTCAGAGTTAATAGTCACCAGCATTAGACAATTAACATCTTTGACATCAGCTGAATGCTTATCCCAAGCATTCTTTTCTGTCTGCGGGGCATTGGAACGTGGCCTCTCGGTGAGAATTCTTTCAAGGACATATTCCTTGTTCTCCTGCCTGAGAACTATTCTCAGGTTCCGATACTCCAGGAAATTAGATCCATTTAACTTGTCCTTCTCAAGGACGGATCTTAGTGAGAAAGTGTTGATGTGATTTGAGACAGACATAGCTGTAATTAAAAGAGGTAGAGGTTTTAGTTATAATGCTCAAGAAATGAGAATTCTTATCTAATAAGAAAAACTCGCATTGTATTCAAAACTATGTTTCCTCAGATGAATACAATGAGCCAAGATCCTCAGATTACTAAAATTCGAGTGGGCGACTCGCCGTTACTCAAACTTCAGTTATCTAGGTAAGCAAATCATTGCTAATTGTACCCAGCACAACTCTTGGTCGTGGATAAGACAAACTATGCCTAATCCACTCTGATGTCTCTGGGCCCAGAACTTCTGACAGCCCAGTCAAGTAAAACCAATCTTTTCTGTCTTGCGATCACTGACAGTTGCACTGTAAGTCTGTCAATGACCACCTGCCTTACTCATGTTACAGTGGATACCAAGGACTCCAAGACTATCCAACAAACGACACGAGTTTTGACAGTAGACAAGATCGGGCAAGACATCAAGATCACTTGATATTTAGTGAGGAAAAGAACTATTTTATCTTGATGTATATCCAATATACATCCAAGAAGTTATAAATTTATTTAAAACATTCAGTTTTATTAGTTTTAGGTTCATCTAGAACATTTAGGATTAAATTGTTCTGGTATATGCAAATTTGTGGTCCAACCAGCATATCTGCGAATGTCGTGTCGATCGACGCCAACCATTGGCATCGGTCGATGCAACCCAACTTAAACCGATCTTCGATAACCGGTCAAACCGGATCGAATTTACTTAACCGATTCAATCAAATTGAACCGGTTCGGTTTAATGGTCCATGTCGATCGTCACACATCTCTGTGTCGATCGACATTACCAAACCAGAACCAATTGGTTAATTAAAATTAACCGAGCGAGATAACCGGTTCAATCCAATTGAACCGATCTATCTAATCGCATTGCCTGTGTCGACCGACACACCCAGTGTATCGATCGACACAGCAGGAATACGGGTACTCGATCTCAGATCGAAACCCTAAAATTATTTACGGATTTTCGCTTTGTGTCGACCGACACACGCTTTGTGTCGATCGACACTTTGAGACAAACCCTAAAATTTAACACGAGTTTTCGCTCTGTGTCGACCGACACACGCTTTGTGTCGATCGACACGCTACGACAAACCCTAAAATTTTACGCGTTATTTCGCGGCGTGTCGACCGACACACGCTTTGTGTCGATCGACACAGTGCGATTTCAACAGTTCATCGATTTTCAACATGCTCATAATCCGAGCTTAACATAAGAAAAATGATTTTAGCAGGCAATTCTTCAATTCAACAACAACAAGTTTCGAATTAATTGCATCAGATTCAATAGTCTAAACCCTAACAAGCTCTGATACCACTGTTGGAACTCCTAGGATCTAGGGTTTGATATATTGAATTAAACCAACCTCGTTCTTACCTTTGAACTGGCAGCGGAATGAGAATGGTGAACGAGATCAGTGGAGCAACGCAGGTGCCTTGCCTCTACCAGATACACACGCACACATGCTGGAAACGGGATGCTAGTGCCGGATCAACGGGAATCAACTGTTTATGGTGTTTCTACTCTTTCTGTCAAGAAAAGTGGACGGCTCTATGTTTAGGTAAAAAAACTCATGTTTTATTCGACCTAAAACATGCTTAACGGGCCAGACCAGATTAAGTCTTAATTCGGAAAGCCTTTCCGAAAACCCGAACTTTGTCGACCGACACACAAGCTGTGTCGATCGACACAACACCATTATATCGATTATAATGTGTATTCAATACACATTAATATGATCATTACCATAATGATCATTCCCATGTCGTAGCTTCCAGTTTGCTTTGGTGTGTGACCCTATAGGATCATATAATACTGGTAGTAAGTCTACAACTTACAGATTGCAAGAGGCTTCTAGCAAAACATTGCAACCGCCCAGTATTATACGAATGTCTGATCTTGACACACAACTATCATCAGGAGTGAGTACGAGTGTGATTTCAGGACACTATCCCAACAGCTAGATCGTGGTAGACTTGGATCGGTGGCAGAACCTGAGGGTGGAGTCGCATTTCCAGAGTATCAATTATATTCCCGTGAGAGCGTCGACCGGTGGGGTTATGAGCTCATGATTTGTTTCAAGAATTTGTGAGTCCTGTTTGTTCAACACACATTTCGTTTTTCGAGATCTTTTATCGAATCTTTCTGATAGAGGATATTATGATTGTTCCCATAGACAGTGCCAAAATGTGGATCCAGAAATCCACACTAGAGATTTTGAAATTTGGGATGGTAGAGCAAGCACCTCAAAGATCAGATGATGCTTCAAAAAACTATCTAAAACGAAAACAATATATTTCATAATTATCTTGTATTGATGAAATAATTTATTTCATAATTTTCTTGTATTGATGAAATAATGATTATATGATATATCATGGTTTTAATGGCTTTTGACCATGTATATGTCTTTGTTATCGAGTCTTTCTATGTGTTTTGGAGTCTTTTCAGGTGTTTTTCATGTTTAAGGACATTTGGAGCTTAATTGGACATTTTGGAGGCATTTGGAGCAATTCTGCACTAGTTAGAGATTTCACAAAGTTCACTGGCTGCGTTTTCATCTTGGATCGATCGACCAAATATGTGCTTCGATCGACGCAAGATGATTACAGAATTCTGCGCACAAAAATCTGCATTTTTGGAGAAATTACAGTTTTTGACAATAAGTTTTCCAGACTTACAAAAGGCCCAAAACGTGTTTAGACTATATATTAGGGTTTTTAAGCCATTGTTTAGGCTACGCTTTATTTTACATTCAGAGAGATTTAGAGAGCTTTGAGGGGCTGGTCTTGTACTCGATAGAGAAGAGATTTTGAACACCTGTTTCTTTACTTCTTTTATGATATTTGGTTTTCTATTCATCATGTCTTGTGTTTCATCTGCCATGTCTGAGTAGTTTACTTGTTAGGTTTAGGGATTCTCATAAGGGATTTCATGGAATATTAGGTTGATCAATCTGTAGGGATTCATAACTTCTAGTTCTTCATCTAGGGTTGTTCTTAATACTTAATCTGAATTAGCTACCCAGATTTATGATGTTAGGTTTATTTCCGCAACGACAGTTGGTTAATTGGCTAGAAAGAACCTAGATGAGCAATTGATCTATTCACAAAGAAATTTGGCTCATAGAGATTGTGAACGAAAGAACCTGAAATTAATGCATGTTTAGAACTCTAGGATTCACAACAAAAGTTGGCTTGCTAGGTTGTTAGACATATTTAATATTCGCAACGAAAGTTGGTCTGTTATATTTCTGTGATTCTAGATTTATAACCGTTCTTAATTTGATTCTGATTGATTGATTGTCTATAGTCCTGATTTCTTGAGAACTCCCTTGACTTGACGCTTCGCTTGATTGATTACAAACCGTTTGATTTACTTTCTTGCATTATTTACTGCTTATTCTCTGCTCTGCTTAGCTTAATTCGAACCTCTATAGTCTATCGTAAGATTCTTGAGTCTCTGTGGATTCGATACCCTATATACTACAAGTCACGTATGTGCACATGCAGTGTAGCTCTCGGGATTAAAACTCGAACATATCAAGTTTTTGGCTTTGTTGCCAGGGACTCTTTTGATTCTTCGATAGATTTAATTTAAAATTTAGACTTGGCTTTTCGTTTTTATTTTATTAATTTTGTTTTTCGCGTTTCAGGTACGAGTAGAATCGCCCTGCATCGATGGGCACGGTCCTGAGTGTCGATCGACACAGTTTTGCGATTAGCATCGATCGACGCTCTCTCTGCATCGGTCGACACACTTACGTGAACAAGACAATTTATGCCTGATCGCACACTAAGGAGCAATTCAGACAAGGAGCTCGTGAATCTTGAGCTTAAAGAGCTTGCAAAGCTAGAGAGAGAGAACATGAAAGCTCAGAATCTAGTTAAGATGCAAATCCCAATCCTGTGATCTTAGTTCGAGACGCTGAAGGTGTTCTGAGGGATTTACAGAACAATCCATATAATGCTCATGGACAGAGGATTGATGCTGATGGGAATGTGATTGTTCAAGAGATTGTTCAGCAGCCACATGTTGAAGCGCCACTTAGAGCACCAAAGCCTCCGGCTTGGAGGACACTAGCTGATTACAACAGGCTTGATAAGTTCTATGCTAACAGGTCTGCGATTGTACCTCCTGCATTTGAACGGAATGTGTTTGAGCTAGGGATGTTAAAAAGGGTACATAATAAACGGGCCTAAACGGGCCTGTTTTGTAAAATGAGCCCGTTTATCCAATAAATTTAAACGGGTATAAACGGGTTAGCTCGTTTAAGCCCGTTTATTAAAAGGGGTTTCATATTTTTAAACGGGTAGCCCGTTTAGACCCGTTTAACTTTTTTCTTAATTTTTTTTTTGAAATTTTTTTTCCTAATTTTCCTTCGGTCAAAATTTTTTTTCCGAAAAAAATTATAAACGGGCCTAAACGGGTTTAAACGGCCTACCCGTTAATTTAACGGGCCTAAATGGGCGGGTCTTAACGGGTACGAGTTTAAACGGGCCTAAACGGATACGGGCCTAAATGGGTACGAGTCTAAATGAGCCGGGCCGGCCCGTTTTAACATCCCTAGTTTGAGCTGAAGACTTCTTACTACACTCTTGTGGGACAACACCTCTTTCATGGACTCCCACATGAGCATCCTATAGATTACATAGAGGACTTTGAGTCTTTATTCACTAGGATGAAGCATAATGGAGTGACCTATGACTACTTACACTGCAAGCTTTTTCCTCACTCTCTTGGAGGAGAAGCTGCTAACTGGCTGAAGCAGATTCCACCGGGGACTCTGGCTACTTGTGATACAGTGAAGAAGACGTTTCGGCGACATTTCTATGATGATGCTAGATCTTATCAGCTTAGACAAGATCACTTGACCTTCAAGCCTGATCTACAGAGCCCCTGGACGCAGCTTGGGTGAGATTTAGGATGTATCAGAGAGATTTCCCTCATCATGGTTTCTCCGAGGTTCAGCTGCTGGGCATTTTCTTCTTTTGAGTTGATTTGTAGTATCAGATGGCTCTAGATGCTGCAAGTAATGGGAACTTCAACACTAAATCTCCAGAGGAAGCTAAGGAGTTGATTGAGAACTTGGTAACTAGTAATAGTGTCAAGAATGCTGATATGGAGAGGCAGAAATCCGGTGGAAAAGCTGATAGTTCGAAGATAGCTATGATGAAGAACAAGATTGATTCTGTCCATAGCATCTTACTTGGGAGAAAGCAAGTCCAATTTGCTGCAGATGCTGATGAGTCTGAGGATGTCAATTACATAGCTGGAGCTGGTTATCAAGGTCAGAGATATCGGAATCAGCCGGGATAGACTTATGGTTTCACACGAAAGTCTGCATTTCAGAGACCTTTCCAGCAGAACACCTCATTCTCCAGGGATTATGGTTCTTCCTCATATCAGCCTCCTTCTCCACAAAATGAGCAGTCTGATAAGATGATGGGTCTATTAGAACAATTCTTTGAAGGTCAGCAGAAGAGTACAGTGGACTTCAATGGAAAGATAGATGCTCTGTACCTTGATTTGAATGGGAAGATTGAGTCTCTGAGCACTCATGTGAAGAAGCTAGATGCTCTAGTTCAGCAGACTGCTGGAGCAGCACAAAAACAGAGTGGAGTAAAAAGAACTGAGCAGAAACAGTACGTCAATGGTGTGATCATTGGCGATCGAGTTGATTTGATGGAGGAAGAAAAAAGCATCATTGCTGACTTTCTCGATGAATTATGTCTGTCTACGCCTATCATCGATCGACGCAACCCCGATACGAAGGATGAATATGATGTGAATCGCCTTGTGTTGATCGACACTCCTAAGTCATCGATCGACACAAAACGCAGACGAGACCAGAAACCTGCAACAGTCCCTGAACGAGTCCACAAGCCTTATGTGCCCTATCCTGAGGTTCTTAAGAGGTCTAAAAAGGAGCTAGACAAAGCTGTATGCATGAAAGAGATGGATAAGAAGTTTGCTAAGGTCTCACTAGCTGATGCTCTGAAAATACATCCTTCTCTGCAGAGATATGCGAAGAAAATGATCTCAACTGATGGAGATTTGAAAGAAGAGGTGCTAGTGCTATCTAAGAAGCTCAGTGCAGTGCTGCAGAATCAGATACCAGAGAAGCTTCCAGACCCAGCAGTCTTTGTGCTAGACTATTCCATCTTCAAGGACAGATTCAAGCGTTCTTTGTGTGACTTAGGATCTGGTGTGAATCTCATGCCATACAATGTGGCTGTGAGATTGGGACTGATGGATTTCCAGCCTACTAGGATCTCTCTTATCCTAGCTGATCAATCTAATAGGTATCCAGAAGGAGTTATAGAGGACATTCCTATAAGAGTTGGAAACTACTTGATTCCAACAGACTTTGTGGTGCTGAAGTATAATGTTGAGCAAGATGATCCTATTCTGTTTGGTAGATCTTTTTAGCTACAGCTGGAGCAGTGATTGATGTGAGACGTGGTCTGATTGATCTCTACCTAGGAGATAAGCCATTGCAGTTTAAGATGGATAGAATGCAGAGATCCACCATTGATGGACAGAGCTTCGGTGTTGAGGTGGAACCTGATATTCCTAATGGAGAAGAGAAGATGGCAGTTAACATCTTCAGAGCCTGCAACTTCTCTTAAGCAGAAAGTTCCAAATCTCTCTCATCCACCCAAGCAAAGGTATGATTTCTCTAAACTCAAACCTCCTAACTGCATTGTTGTGACTTCAGAAAAACGCAGTATACCACCCACACTTCGCTCCCACCCTGGTTCATTTCACTCATTTCTTGGGAGATCTCATGATCTGACTGTTTATACACCATCTTGGAGGAGGAGACATTCACAGAGGCACTCCAAGCCTTTGTTGAATCCACCATAAGTCTGATCTCCTTCTAATAGTCAAGGTAATGACTTAAAACAAGAGTTGAGTGGGAGGCAACCCACTAGTAGGTCTGTTTTTCTTATTATTTTTCGTTTTGGTTTTGTTTACTTTGATTTTTCTGTTTTGGGTGTGTTCAAAGGCGTGAAGAACAGTCAGGATCGCTCAGCGTCGATCGATACGTTCCTGTGTGTCGGTCTACGCAGATGCGATATATGGTTTACCTACTCAATTGCGGTTTAGACATCAGTTATTCTCATAACCTCGAGCAATTATGATCAACATCGATCAATGCCGTCCAAAGGCATCGATCGACACAAGCCGACAACAGGTACGTCTTCTGAACTTTTTGGAATCTATTCGTTCTGATTTTTGTTCTCACCGATCTCAAGCTTCTATAACACTGCGAACAATGTTATTTAAGTGTTGGGGAGGTAGCTACTAACGCACCGTTTTCTGTTTTCTTAGAGTCAGTTGAATGTTTTATTGAGTCAAAATTGAATAGGAAACAAAAACTTTTTGAGGAGATTACTACACTTGCAGGAACTTAAGTGACCATTGGATTATCTTGCAAATGATCCCTGACTATTAGAAAACCCAACGCAGATCAGCCTACTGAGGACACCCATATCACTTCAGGTATTCAGAGAATCCATTACTTACTTCACCTTAACTTGACTTAATTTTTCTCACCTAGGGGCTTGGTATACTTTGAGTCGGATTCCTCTGTTTGTTCTGACCCATCTTGTAAACCTGTTTAAGTATGGCTCCCTTCTCCCCTGCCTTGAAAGAAAAAAAAAAGAGATACACTGAGGATAAACTAGTAGCTTCGAAGTGGTCACGAGAGTGGTAGAGACCCCTATTACCTCATGTGGATCCATGGAAACATGTCCAAAGTACACCCCAATGCGGAAAGAGCACTTATAGAGAAAATAGAATGATACCCAGTGGGGAAAAATCAGTGCTAGAAAATAACAGTATGGTGGTCAGGTGCTAACAGAGTAAGAGTCCATGTGTTCTTTGAATGATACTCCCAATGTGAGACCGCATTAGATTACAGAGTAAGAGTCCATGTGTTCTCCAGGTTCATTTTAATGTGGCTTACTAAGGGGAATTTGAGTGTGGTGCTCCTACAATGAAACGAGTTTCTGAAGTTTTCAGACTTCTTCTCCTAATCTTGGTTTTTTGTTTGCTTGAGTGCAAGCAAAGGCTAAGTGTGGGGAGTTGATATATCATGGTTTTTGGGCTTTTGACCATGGTGTATGTCTTGTTATCTAGTCTTTATATGTGTTTTGGAGTCTTTTCAGATGTTTTACAGGTTTAAGACATCTGGAGCTTAATTGGACGTTTTGGAGGCATTTGGAGAAATTATGCACTACTTAGAGATTTCACAGAGTTCACTGGCTGCGTTTTCACCTTGCATTGATCGACGCAATATGTCATCGATCGACGCAGGGTGATTCCAGTTGGAGAAATTACGGTTTTTCCCATAGGTTTCCCAGACTTACAAAAAGGCCCAAAATGTGTTTAGACTATATATTAGGGTTTTTAAACCATTGTTTAGGCTACACTTTATTTTACATTCATAGAGATTTAGAGAGCTTTGAGGGGCTGGTCTTGTACTCGACATAGAAGAGATTTCGAACCCCTATTTCTTTACTTCTTTTATGATATTTGGTTTTCTACTCATCATATCTTGTGTTTCATCTGCCATGTCTGAGTAGTTTACTTGTTAAGTTTAGGGATTCTCATTAGGGAATTAATGGAATATTAGGTTGATCAATATGTAGGGAATCATAACTTCTTGTTCTTCATCTAGGGTTGTTCTTAATGCTTAATCTGAATTAGCTATCAAGATTTATGATGTTAGGTTGATTTCGGCAACGACAGTTGGTTAATTGGCTAGAAAGAACCTAGATAAGCAATTGATCTATTCGCAAAGAAATTTGGCTTAGAGAAATTGTGAATGAAAGAACCTGAAATTAATGCATGTTTAGAACTCTAGGATTCGCAACGAAAGTTGGTCTGTTATATTTCTATGATTCTAATTCTATAACCGTTCTTAATTTGATCCTGATTGATTGATTGTCTATATTCCTGATTTCTTGAGAACTCCCTTGACCTGACGCTTCGTTTGATTGATTACAGACCGTTTGATTTACTTTCTTGCATTATTTACTGCTTATTCTCTATTCTGCTTAGCTTAGTTCAAACCTTTATAGTCTTTATGCACTGTAGCTCTAGGGATTAAAGCTCGAGCATATCATTATAAAAGGGATCTCAAGAGAGAGATTTCAGTGAGCTCGTTGAGCCTTATTTACAAGCTCTCCATATGTATATCTCATAATCCTCTTTTTGAAATGATCTCTGTAATCTCCAGGCTGTTAACTATATAAGCTCGACGGTTGACTTAAATATCAAGAACATCCTTCCTTGATATATAGTAGCTTTCTTGTTGGCGAAGTAGATATAAAATGTGCTTTGGTTTGGGACGGAGTGATATCTTCAATATTGATCTGTTTAAGAGAAGGCCTAATGGCCTTATCGGCCCAAATCTGGGTGCCGATTTTGGTACTAACACATAACCCTCAGTTTAGGTTAGCGTTTAACAAAATGCAAACACTATGAATAGTTCGTCGGATTCTAATCTTATTAACGCTTTTTAGAAGCGTATCTTCGATAACACATGTAATGTTTGAATCGTTATGTTTAGTTCATGCAGAAAAACATGAGTAATACTTGGGTTCACCCCTAGAGGTGAACCCTTTTGTTCACCTCCACATTTTTTAACCAATCAAATAATTCCACATAATCTAATATTAAAAATAAATAAAATTTTAAAAATGTTTTAAAAATAAGAAAATAAAAAACGAAAATAAAAGAAAAGAAAATATATTTTATTTCAAAAAAAACTTAAAAATAAATTTTTTTATAAAAAATACTAAAACCTAAATCTTAATCTCTAAACCCTAAATTCTAAACCCTAAACGATAATTTGAACCTAAAATATTAAAATTAAAACTAAATCATAATCCCTAAATCCAATATGTAAATCTTACAAAATAAAAAACTAAACCCTAATCCCTAAACCCTAAACCCTAACCCAAAGAGCTTAAACCCTAATCCATAAACCATAAACCCAAAGAGCTTAAACCCTATACCATAAACCTTAATCCCTAAACCCAATATGTAAATTTTACAAAATAAAAACTAAACCCTAATCCCTAAACCCTAAACCCTAACCCAAAGAGCTTAAACCCTAATCCCTAAACCCTAAACCCAAAGAGCTTAAACCCTATACCATAAATCTTAATCCCTAAACCTTAATTTTAATTTATAATTTTATTTAAAAATAATATTACATGGCATATTTTTATTGGTTAATAAAGAGGCGGTGAACAAATGGGTTCACCTCTAGGGGTGAACCTAAGTATTTTCCGAAAAAAATATATGCGTTTCCCGGCTAAGTACTTAATGAAAAAAATGAATGCCAAAATTTTCTACTTTTCCTCTCATTTTTTTTTGTTTTAACTTTCCCTCATAAGTAGAAAAATTATTAATGTTTTTTTAAAAATAATTATAATTATAGTTATTTGTTAAATTAGTTTACCAAAAATAATCGACAAAACAAAGACCGCTCTCTCTCTAGTTTTAGAGAGAGGTTTTTCTCTCGGTTTCTCTTTGTTCCCGATCTTCATCTTTCACAAAGAGAGATTCGAGTTTGATTCAGCGGTTGTTTTTATCTCTTTTTGGTGTGGTTCTCTTTCCCGGTCTTCGATCGGTTTTCGTTTTTGGGTGTTCATTTCTCGGATCTTTGCCCAAAATAAACTCAGGCGTAGTTTTCTATGGCTGGCTGCTCTCTTCCGACTTATCGGATCTCATCGGGTTTTTCGGTTTCTCTGGTCTCTAAGATTTCGATCTCGCTTCCCCTCTCTCCTTTTGCCGTCAAATCTCTGATCTTTCTCAGCTTCGCTTCCGACCTTCCAATTCGTCGGGATTAATATCCCCATCGTGCCACCGCTTTGAAATAAGCACATGGTGGAATCTGATAGTCTTACGTCTCTTCCTACACAGACGGGGAGACGACGACCCACTCACCAGGCCCGAGGGAGAGGACAAGCCCAGAAACACTGATAGAATAACTAACAAGTCAGCCAAGGCCACGTCCCCATAAAAAGGAGGGGGGGGGAGGAGAAGGATACGCATAACAGGAACAATCCATACCTGAATCGACCTTCTTAAAACAGGCATGGACCCTCAAGTCAAAAAGAGCTTTCCCCTCTTTTTCCTTCTTTGGAGGCCAAATTATCGGACCATGAACCCTCATCTTCTTTAGATCCTCAGAAAAGCCCGCAGTCCAACAACCAGAGGAAGAAAGAACTGCAAAGCAAATGACAAACACAAGATGGACAATGTGGTGAAGCTTTCATTCACTTATGAAGCATAACCTCGAGGTGGTATGATCTCCTCTTAGCGTATGTATTCCGTTCGGAGTCGGAAATTTGAAGCACTGATGGTACATCGTGGCGACTACTTTCATTGCATGTAGCCAAGGTATTCCCCGAATGGCGTTGTAGATAGCTGGTCTGTCCAAGATGACGAACTTCGTCATTGTTGCCACTCCGCCGACATAGATTGGGAGTTTAACCATGCCTATTGTCATAGTTTGATCACCATCAAATCCAATTAATGGCTGCACTTTTGGTTTAACATGTAAGTTCTTGAACTCTGCTTTCTCCAACGCTTCTTTAAAGATCAACCGAAATCCGTGTATTGACCAGCACGCTGGAGATCTCGCAATCTCCGGTCAGGATATCAACCACCAGAGGGGCCTTATATGGTACGTCTACTCCTATTTTGTCAGCTTCGGTGAATGACATCGGTATATCTTCTTCGATCGGGAGCGGGTTACGCTTAGTTGTCGTTTCTTTCCGCCATACTCTTTGATTGTGCACACAGATTCCGAACACAGTTGTAGTCCGCCCATTATCATGGAATACATTTTTGAAATAAATTTTTGAAATACCATCCTACAAGACTAAAGCCGGCTATCACAACCCGGCTATCACAACCCGATACCGGAGCCAAAAGCCTGCGGACTACAAGAAAATCCCCGGAGACAAAATATACACAAAACAATAGACTGTAAACAAGTTACAGTCTTAGAACCAAAAAGCTGATAGAGAGAAGCCGCTAAGACATCGAAGAGGCAGAGAGCACCAAACGCCAAGAGAGAAAAGAAGCGAAACATCTGAAGCCCCAAATTATTGAGGAAGATCCACCGACACTCATTATATTGCTCCACCATTAGGAGCCACGAGCCAGCCGTATGCAAACTAAACCAGGGAAGACGAAGGATCAAACCGTTTACCATTCGCCACCAAACGACTAGATGCGAAAAGAGCCAAAGCTCCAATTCCTTAAAGATGGGCCAGAGAACCCTTACCAAAAGTAGGAGACCAACGGCAGAAGATATGGAAGAGAACCACAGGAACTACACCGTCGCATCCAACAAGAAGAAAAAGCACACTCTCCACGCTAAATAACAACACTACCCGATGCAAGTAAAAACCAAACGCACAGCAGCAAAAGAAGGAAAAAAGAAGGCCGAGCTACCACGATTGCTAACAAAAGGACCTAAACCCACAAAGCTGCACCTTATATAACCACTTTCTATTAATTTCATTATATCTCTGCTGGCATTTATTCTAACAGGAAATCTCTGCTGCTCCCTTTTACCTGTGCAAATCTATTTTAAGGGAAGAAACAAATAGTAAAAGATGGCTAGGACTTGGAACAAATGTGCAAGATATAAGATGAAGCAACAAGAGTTTTCCAAATTTAGATTAAGTTGACCGACACGATGGTAAACAAATGAATTTTAACATCAATAATTAAAAAAAGATTTAACCATTAAAGTAGACTCCGACCAGAATATAGATCGGCAAACTGGGGGGGGGGGGGGGGGAGGCTAATTGTTAGATATGGGTTTAGCACTAATCCATAAGCCCATTGGAAATTTTATAAACTCAACAATTCATCTCAGCCCAAGAAGACAAGTCCGCTAAGGAGTCAACGGCCCAACAGGAAGTCCCTTCCCACGCTATAAATAGGACCTTTCACTCTTCATTTTAGACACATTGCATTTGCGAAGGTTCCGAGCTACTCTTATAAAGCTCCGAGCTCAAGCAGCATTCATGGAGCATATCATTCAACGGACTCCCACCTCGTACCATCCTGTTCATTAATCGACTTCGGCCTTCAGATCAATACAACAGTTTTCGACCTCACTTAAAGTTTATCTCTCACCTTGTCATTCGGTTTCTCTGATCGTACCCGGACCCTTTTGGACTAGATCGAAATTTCGTAACAACAATCTGTAGAAATAATCATAGCCACAGTGCATGATCATTTTTTGGGATTAAAACCTTGTCAGGCAAGATTACCAACCTCAGAAAATCGCAAACACGATCAATGAGTTCAGAACCCGTCACCTGACTGAACTACGGAGGTGCGTTTGATCTTCTATCAAATTAAACGTTTTTTCTTTTATTATTTTTTTATAATTAGAATCTGGTTTGGTCTTGATTGGTTTGTGATAGGAATCCTATCATAGGATATATGGTGTATAACAGTAATGGCAGCAATGTGAAGCAAGCGGAGGCTCTCTAGACTATGGTTTTTCGAGGACGACGACTAAGGCTAAACCTGAAACGTCGGATGCATTTGACGAGAATTTATAAGTTTTATTTGAAATGTCGTCGTTGAGTCGAATATTTTAATGTTTTAGGACTATTGAACTTGTATCGTGGTGACATGGTTATCATTTGGTACTACTTTATGTTTGAACTTGATATTATAATAAATTATTTAATCTCTTTTTATGAATTTTAGTTTTTAATTAAATTTTCAATAATCAAAATAATAGGCATAAATATTAAAAACCTAATCCTAAAATTAATATTTGGATGAAAAAAGAATATATATTGATAACAAAAACTAATTGTTATTATCGCATATTTAATTGCAAAACAAATGAACGCTATTGAAAAAATATTTTATGTAGCATAAGTATAAAACGCTATGCAAAGTACTAGACTTATTATGATGGACAAAGATAGAGCGGCGACTATAACGGTATGC
This sequence comes from Orychophragmus violaceus, assembly GCA_030180135.1. NCBI lineage: Eukaryota > Viridiplantae > Streptophyta > Magnoliopsida > Brassicales > Brassicaceae > Orychophragmus > Orychophragmus violaceus. Next base: position 62,730,697 of record CM058236.1, on the reverse strand, counting down.
TATCCAGACATGGAGATTTACTGATGTTGCCTATGTGACATTTTTGTGTAGTGAGTAGATATGGGAAGATGAGTAGAACAAACATCAACAGGCTTAAACTCAGTTACAACTACTTTTATTATTACTAGGTATTGGTCCGCGCTATACATCGGAGATTTTTTAATAAATTTTTTGTGTTGTATTTTCTAATAAAATATTGTAATGTAGAACTTTAATATGAACGGAAAGAGTTAATGGATTTGAAAATCATGTGTTTTTGCTTATTTAAAAAATAAGAATAAAAGTTAAATACAAAATGTATGCAATGGATATATTCGGTTGTTCTGCTTTTTCTTTTTTCTTGTGTTCCACGACCACGTTTATGTCATTTATCGGTTTATGTCTGCCTTTTTTACCCTGCATTTTTGTCTAATTAGTTTAAGAATCTCATAATATGTGTTTTATAGATATTCTCATTGCTTATACTCGTGGCTACCACTACAAGAAAACTGGCAAAAACCGACGGCCCAAACCGTCGGTAAACCGTTGGTAAAGCCCTTTACCGACGGAATTCCATCCGTTGAAATCCGTCGGTTCTATTTCGTCGGAAAAACATTCAGTCGGAAAACCGTCGGTAATTCCCGACGGAACCGACGGTTTTCCGACAATAATGTTTCTGACGGTTTATCGACGGCCAATAAACCGACGGTATACCAATGGTCGATAACCGACTGCTCAACTGATGGTTTTCCAAAGGATTTTAACCGACGGTTATTTACCGATGGATTACCGATGGGTTTTTACCGACGGATTCCCGACGGTAATATACCGACGGTTTTCCGACGGTTTTGAACCGACGGTTTACCAACTGTTTTCCGACGGAACATAACCGACGGTTTATAGTCGGTTTTCCGACGGTTCTTTAAATTATTATTTTTTTAAAATGATTTATTTTTATTTATATAATAATTAATTTAATATTAAAAATAAATTTAAAACGAAAATTAAATATTAAATTATTAGTTAATTTATTATTAAACATATTGATTAAAAAGTATTATTTTTACAAAACATCGGGATCCATATCGGCTCCCGTTCTCTCTACGGATCCCGTACCCGTCCTCGTACCTGTCCCCGACCCCGTCCTCGATTGTCCTCCTGGAAGAGTCCTGATGTAGTTATAAATCTCATCTTGCATCGCCTTCATCTTCCTCGCATTTTCTTCCCTCTCCGCCCGCATCTGAGCTCCAAGATGCGCCATTTCATCTGATACGGTAATCCAAGCCCTTTAATAAGTTTTTCGACCTCGTTATATGAACCTGGCGCAAGATTATCTTCATGAAGAATATCTTTCACGAAATCGCAAATAGCATCCACACATTGCTCTGCCAAATTATAGTCCGTCTTTATGGCCATTAATCTAGTTAAGGATGATAATGGCGAATGTCCTTCTTTGCAACCGTCATAAAGCGGCCGCTTCGCTGCATCTAACATATCAAAAAATCTCCTAGTTTCTACATTAGGTTCCTCATCTACCCTAGGAATTTAATATTGACCTACTTCCTGGATATTTTCTCTAAATGCATCATTAACCATTTGAACAGTTAGGCCTGGGCATTCGGGTCCTCAGGTCGGGTTCGGGTCGGGTCTCGGTCGGGTCCGGATCCATCAGGTAGAAGAAATGAAGGACCCATTTAAGGACCTGCTAGTTTCGGGTTGGGTTCGGGTCGGGTACTGCCGGGTCCGGGTCGGGTCGGGTCTTATGGTAGCTTACCTGCCAATACCCATTTTTATTCGGATACTAATCGGGTCAGGTTCGGATACAGGCTCGAACAGGTTTGAACAGGTTCAAATACAGGTTCGGTTACAGGTTCGAACAGGTTTGAGCAGGTTCGGAACAGGTTATAAACAGGTTCAAAACATGTTCGGAACAGGTTCAGAACAGGCTGAGAACAGGTTTGGAACAGGTTTGGAATAGGTTATTAAAAATTTAATATATAAAAATACATATATATTATTATTATACATATTTATACAGGTTTATATGGGTACCCGAAAGACCTGCAAGTAATACCCGGACCCGAACCTGTACCCACGAGTCTTCAACAGCTGGACCCAACAGGTTAAAATGTCTAAACCAGGTTCTACCCTGAACCTGCCTTATTTGGGTCAGTTCCGGGTTGGGTCCTCGGGTCCGGATAAAAATGCCCAGCCTATGAACGGTACCTACAACAAAATCTACATCCGCGGTATAAGGTTCGCTAGAACTAATAAAAGGTTCCCACGTACTAGTACTACCAAAAGGTTCTCTACTACTACTTGCATTATCCAATGTTTCCCCGTGAAGATACTCAATCTTATAACCCACCATAAACCTAACTGAGTATAAGTGATTCCATACTTCGTCAATCGTAGGATTTCTAACATTTCGGCAATGAGTACATGGACATCTCATCTTACCAGTTTTTTTGCATATGGGGTGTGCACTAAGTTTGACGTCTCATCAACCCTCGGTCCGTCCATCCACGATCTGAAATAATTAGAGGAAGACATTTTGCCGTAATAAATAATATTAGAAAGAGAGTGTGGAAGAGAGAGAGAGAGAGAGAGAGAGAGAGAGAGAGAGAGAGAGAGAGAGAGTGGTGGGGAGGAGAAGAGAGAAACCTTTGGTATATGATGAAAACTAACCGACGGAAAACCGACAGCACTAGCCGTTAGCGTCGGTAATCCATCGGAAATTTTGTCGGTCCAACGGTAATATTAACGGCTATGTTAACGGTAACGTTGAACCGACAGGTTTCCGACAGGTAATCGACAGATTTTCCTTGCCGTCAGAAAACCATCGGAAAATTTCCGACGGATTACATTACCTTCGGAATTTACCGACGGAAACCCGACGACTTTAAAGCCGTCGATTATCCGTCGGGATCCTATCGGTATTTCCGACGAATAATAATCCATCGTAAACCCCATCGGTTAAACCCCTGTTTTCCTGTAGTGTATGCCAAAAATTTATTCAAAAATACATTTTGCTGAAAACTTATTAAAAATAGTTTTTGGTTTATAATTTTTTTATTTTATAGCTTAAATCTCATGTCTATAATTTATACAAATTAGAAATGAATTATTTTAAGATTTGCTATTAACAAATTAGAAAGTGTCAATGCATTCGGTTTTAATTTGAATTCTTGTGCACAAAATACTATAAACATTATTGAAGAGATTACGATTGTATATGAATAAGGCGTATCTAGACAAACGAAGGATAGCCAAATAAAAAGCTGAGCTAAACATTTTTCCAAACTCTAATAATTTATTTGTATACAAGTTTTTAACTGCTTCCTAATTTTAAAACGTTTATTAGGTATAACACAAATGTCATGTTTGTTAATATGGTTGTTGTCGTAACTTAGAAGATTAGTGTTTCTTCAATAAAGCACACCTTAGACGAGATTGGCGAAAGTTTCAAGCTTCATATCTCTCTCTTCACAAAAATTCAGATGAGCACCCACGAAAGAGAGGAACTTTTTCAATATACGGAAAGTATAAAGTTTGTGCAACTGCTTCGGTGTAGCTACTTTCGTACTCCAACCTTAAATGTCCAGTGATCTGACCACGGATGTTTCTACCAAGTTTGTTTCAGTTTATATACCTCATAACATCAGCCATCTCGTCCTGGAATCTCTCTATTTTTGAACCTTCTACAATCAAAGCCGTCATGTTACCAATCAAGTAAGCGCCTAAAATCATGTCAAATGAAATGTAGATTGTAACACTCGTCCCGTCGGATCCTAAGTCAACGACTCTTTGACTCCACGAGTCATAGTCCACAGAAGCGAACCAAGCCATAAACCGGAACCAACACTTAAAGAATGAAAAGGTTTTACTTTATTGAAATAGAAAATCACGTCTCACAAGAAAACCAAACGAAATGAAGTAGCGTAAACATGAAATGGAAGAAAACGCATAAGTCTTAAGAAAAAGAAAGAACAAAAAGAGAAGAATAGGAAATCCCGCTTTTCCAAAACCAAGCACCACACCGTCCGTCTACCCTTGCAACGCTCAAGGGTTACCTGCAAAACAAACAACGAAGGAGGCCTGAGTAATTGGTTCAACACCAATATCCAGTGAGTGCAAGCTCTAGGAACCTGTGATCTCATTATATACTATCACAACAACCAAGCAATAAGTCCAAGGCTAATAACACCTTGCACCCAACGCCCGAAGACTCACAATCAACCTACGAATAACTACTTGTCTATGGATGCGGACTAGGGCTGCCTTCCCCTAACCGAATCCACGGACCGGCCATTACGCCCTTTCCACAGCAAACAAACGGCTCGCGAACCTTCGAACCACAACACACCACCACGGGAGGGCTCGTCAGGACCCTCCTCCTACGATCAAGGACAATCACGGAACGAACCTCGTACCTTGTCCTGTCAAACAATTTCTACCACAACCTAATCCACACAAGCCATCATACACAAGAAACGTTTTCGGTTTAATGATAACCTATCTTCTAGGTGCTTTCAATCGCATCAACACAAATCATCCGCTAGATCTAGTCCACCTAGGAAATATACTATTAACAATGGTCTCACGACTCAATTATTGAGATAGAATAGGATAAAGATCACGACCGGTCCTCACCTTAGTCTAGATCTGACGAACGGGGAGTAGATATGGGATTCCTGCACACAGATCTAAAGTTTAGACGACATATCTAAAGAAAGAGAACAGATCTAGGGTTTTGGCCAACAGATCTGAACAAACGAAGGAGATACCGTTCAGATCTACAACTTCTATCCATCAGAAGCATAGATCTTAAGCAGATCTGAGCGAAAGAGAGAGATACGGTTCAGATCTACACCTTCTATCCATCAGAAGCATAGATCTGAAGTAGATCTGAGCGAAAGAGAGAGATACGGTTCAGATCTACACCTTCTATCCATCAGAAGCATAGATCTGAAGCAGATCTGAGCGAGAGAGAGACGAAAAGAAAGATACGGTTCAGATCTACGACTTCTACGGATCAGATCTGATCTAGAAGCATAGATCTGAAACAGATCTGGGATTTGGAAGAAGGAAATGAAGTAGATCTGAGATCTGGAGATTCTCACCTCAAGAATGCGAAGACTGGGGGTTCTGAATCGAAAACGGGAACGAGCAGAGAAATCCGGCGACTCGCGGTGGCTCCGGACGGTGGCGCGGCGGCGGTCCGGCGACGGCGTGGTGCTCCGGCGGTTGTCCGGCCGGCGGCTGGTCGTCGGCTCCGGTGGCTGATCGGCGGCGGCTGCTGGCTGGTCGTCGGTCAGTGGCTACCTCCGGTCACGAGCAGGGCTTCGCTGTTCTCTCCAAAATGATTTCTAAAGGAGAGGGGGTGGCTCTCTTTTTATAGGGAAATGAGAAGGGGAACCTAGGGTTTCTAAAAGGCTTTTGGGCTTTATGGGCTTGGGGATGGAAAATTTTTAAAAAACAAGCCCATTTTCTTTTAAAAAAAATCAGGCCATTACAATTCTCCCCCACCAATAATGAATTCGTCCCCGAATTCGTTCTGCTGCTGGATTCTGCAAAGCTATGCGTAACTCCCGTGTCAAACAAGGTGTGGACGGCTACTCTCCCAACCACAACCGATCCTACCCGGTTTGCTAAGACTAAGATACTAGACTTTCGACAATTCACGACTCCACCGAGAATTCACACAAGGAGACAAGGATTACATACCCGCGATCGGTTCAGCTCCTTCATGGTTCTCAACGACATAAACCTGAGGCCCTCCAGCTTGGCCTCCTGGTGGTGGTGGTGGCAACGGCAGCACGCCAGCTCCTGCTCCTGCTCTAGATCCAGCTCCTCGGTTTGGGCAGTTCCTCGCGTAGTGACCCGGTCTTCCACAATTGTAACAGGTGTTCACGTTGGTGCGGTTAACTCCCGCTTGTCCTGCACCGAGACGTGGACAGAATCTCATGTGATGGCCCGGCTGTCCGCACCCAAAACACACCCTGGGTCACGTCTGTTGCATCGGATGTGCCTGCGGATATAGTTGCACCTGCTGCAACGGAACTGCGGGCGCAGCGGCGTTCACATCATCCCAATTCCTCTTGGCACTCCGGCGTTGCGCATTATTCTGCTGCCTCTGCTTTTATTCCCAATCAGTCTCTGCATCAGCTGCCTTCTCAATCAGATCATTGATGTCAAAGTAATCCCTCAACTTACAGCGACACTTAAGCTCTATCTTCAGTCCAGCAAAGAATTGACGGATCAGCTCTCGCTCGGTCAGGTACCTCCCTGCAAACCTCCTCAAATGGTTTAACTCTTCCCCGTACTCCTGCACACTCCGGTTTCCCTGCCGGAGGTTTCAGAATTCCCCTTCCAACCTGTCCATGGTCACTTCCGGGAAGTACTTCCGGTTGAATGCCTCGCGGAAATCCTCCCATGTCAGTTGACGTCCCTGAGCGCTCTCATGTACTCCTTCCCACCAAACCAATGCATCATCCTTGAGATAGGAGGTCTCTATCTCCACACGGAACTCCATCGGGCACCTGGCAGTATCCAAACTCCGCTCCAGCTTCCTTCTCCAGTTGTCCGCTGCAATGGCGCTGACACCTCCAGCGAAGTGATCCATTTGCATCTCCCTCAGATGCTTCAGCATAGTCCAGTAAGTCACTCCCGGCACAGCTCCTGGCGCCTGCTGTGGCGGTGGTGACTAGTACTGTTTCACCACTAGGAGTGGATGAACGAATCCAAATCCCACGGGAGCAACTCCTGCTCCTTCAGCAACAAAATCAGCACCTCCTGGTGCGTTCCCAGCTCCTTCCTGGCCATTCACAACTCCTCCTGGGGCGTTCACGGCTCCTCGTGGGGCTACAGGCGCCATGTTTACATTCACCGGTATCACCCCGGGTGCTCCTGCTCCTACATCACCTCCTGGTGCTCCTCCTGCTCTTGCTGTTGGAAGTTTTGGTTGATCCTGATTCAATTCTCATATTGATATCAACCTAAACATGCATTAGATCTAGGTGTTCTTATTTAGAAACATATGATCTCACCTTTTACCTGTTTGTTTGCAGCGGAATTGATGAACAGGTCAATGATCAGGGAGATACACCGAGAGATGGATCCTCCAAAGGCTCACACACGCAATCACAGGAAACTGGTTGCTAGACCGAGCTGAGATGGGGCGCAGAGAGAGAGGAGAATCGCGGCTGGGTTAGGGTTAGGGAGAAGGAGACTTTGGCTTTTAGTCATTAAAAGCCTTCTCCTTCCCTTTTGGGCTTTTGGGCCCAATCTGATTAAATCACATTTAATCAGACCCATTATTCATTCTCTCTTAGTACGACAAATGCCTAGCACTTTTGTCGTACTTCTGCTATGCCTTTCAACATTATTTCCTGCTAGCTTAAGCGTGTGACCCATATGGGATCATACAATAAAGGCAATAAGTCCAAGACTTATAGATCATGAGCGGACTCTAGCAAGCCATCATGACCCCCAGCATTGTATGACTTATGTCTGATCACTGACATACTCTTACGTTATAGAGACAGTACAGAGATTGCTGGACACAATTCCAACAATCTCCCACTTGAACTGGAATCTCTGTATTCATAATCCCTTTCGTCTCAATATCTCGATTAGTCATAAGGCAAGATTAGTGTCATCCTTATAAAGCCTAATCTTGTTCATCGGACTCTGATTTGATACTGACAATACAAACGACTCGGGAAAGTCCGTTTGAGCATGGCCATGCGTTTTCCAGTATTCAAATCTCCGATTGGCCTAGAGATATTCACTCCATTTATATTGGAGGGACAAATCCCATCTTGTTCCATCACTGTGAACTACTCATCTCATGATGTACCCAAACAAGGTCCTTATAGCTATCGCAGAACGATAGCGTTAGACAATGATCAAAGTGCATCAGTCCATATGCAGTCACATGCATGCGAACTCAGGTCTAAGGACTATACTCTATAGTCGTAGTAAGAATCTCTTATGACACAGATATAAATATCCTGAAGAGTTCTTATTAGCGGGTCTTGTCCGGTCGTATGTTCCCAACATACACCTACGTACTGACTTTGATGCCGAGCATCTATGACACACTGAGACTTTGTCATAAGTCACGTACCAATCCAGTCTTACACGGTTGTTGGTGTTCCAATTTCAACAACCTTCGACTAGGGACAGGATGATATAAAACATTTATCAAATATAGGATCTCATGATCAAGCTAAATGACTTCGATGACTCAAGATCAAATCATTTACTTCGATGACCTATAAAATGGTTCATATCATTTTGGAACGATTATTTCATCACAGTTAAAATAATCTTGAAATAATAATTTCATTAAAACATAAATAATAATGTTTTACAAGAACGTATCAAATAACTAAAATAAAGCTCACAAAACTCCCACTCAAATTTAGATTACATTTCAATGTTTCTAATGCCTACAGCTTCAGTCAGGAACTCGAGCTTAGGCCTTGGGAGTGGCTTTGTCAACGGATCAGCGACGTTATCATCTGTCGGAACTCGGCTGATCTTGACTTCCTTTCTATTAATGATGTCACGTATCAAGTGATATCTTCTTTGAACATGCTTGGATTTCTGGTGTGATCTTGGTTCCTTTGCCTGAGCTATAGCACCATTGTTGTCACAAAATAGTGCCAGAGGCTCAGCCGCATCTGGTATCACACCTAGTTCCATAATGAACTTTCGAATCCAAACAGCTTCCTTCGCTGCTTCCGAGGCGGCGATATATTCAGCTTCTGTAGTGGAATCAGCAACGGTGTCCTGCTTGGAGCTTCTCCAACTTACTGCACCGCCATTCAGACAAAAGACATAACCGGACTGTGACCGGAAATCATCTGTGTCTGTCTGGAAACTTGCGTCCGTGAATCCACTGACTTTAAGCACATCACTTCCACCGTACACTAAGAACTTATCCTTAGTATGTCTTAGATACTTCAAGATGTTCTTTACGGCAATCCAATGGTTTTCACCTGGATTTGACTGGTATCTACTCGTCATGCTCAATGCGTAAGCAACATCAGGACGAGTACAGATCATGGCATACATGACAGATCCTATTGCAGATGCATAAGGAATATTCTTCATGCGCTCAAGCTCAGCAGCCGACGTAGGGCTCTGCTTCTTGCTTAGCGTCGTGCCATGTACCATTGGCGTGAAGCCCTTCTTGGAATCTTTCATGCTGAATCTTTGTAGGACTTTGTCAATGTATGAGTCTTGACACAAGCCTATCAGCCTCTTAGGTCTATCCCGATAGATCCTAATTCCAAGAACGTATGCGGCTTCACCCATGTCTTTCATGGAAAAACAACTTCCAAGCCAGTCTTTTACAGACTTCAGCATTGGAATGTCGTTTCCGAGAAGCAGTATGTCATCAACATACAGAATAAGAAAAACGATTTTGCTCCCACTAGTTTTCTTATACACGCATTGTTCTTCTTCGTTTCTGATAAAGTCAAATTGCTTGATCGCTTCATCAAAACGAAGATTCCAGCTCCTCGATGCTTGCTTCAATCCATAAATGGATTTATGAAGCTTGCATACTTTCCCAGCATTCTTTGGATCTATGTAACCGTCAGGTTGTGTCATATACACATCCTCTTCCAGAATACCATTCAGGAAGGCGGTTTTCACGTCCATCTGCCAAATTTCATAATCATGAAAAGCTGCAGTTGCTAGTAGAATCCGAATAGATTTCATCATAGCCACCGGTGAATAGGTTTCATCGTAGTCCACACCGTGAACTTGTCTGAAACCTTTTGCCACCAACCTGGCTTTATAAATCTGGACATTTCCATCCACGTCAATCTTCTTCTTGAAGATCCATTTGCACTCGATGGCTTTTACACCAACGGGTAAGTCAACCAACGAAAATACTTGGTTGACCGACATGGAGTCCATTTCGGAATCAGTGGCCTTGCGCCACTTAGAGGAATCTGGGCCCATCATGGCTTGATTGAAGTTCGATGGTTCATCACCATCAATGATCAAAAGATCATGACAGTCAGTCACGAGGAATCCCTGATATCTCTCGGGTTCGTGACGGATCCTCCCGGATCTTCGAACTTCAGGTACTACAGGTTCAGGCTCTACAATTTCTTGTAGATCCTCCTGCTGCTCTTCCTCATTAGGTTGAGCAGTATCCTGTTCATCTTGAATTTCTTCAAGCAGTACCTTACTCCCACTGCCTTTCTTAGAGAGAAACTCTCTCTCAAGAAAGTTACAATCCCGGGCAACAAAGATCTTGTTCTCGGAACGTAGATAGAAGTAATAAGCCTTGGTTTCCCGTGGATAACCAATGAAGTAACATTTGTCAGATTTTGGTGTAAGCTTGTCTGAGATTAATCTCTTGACATAGGCTTCACAACCCCAAATTCTGAGATAAGACAGCACTGGAGCCACTCCAGTCCATAATTCATATGGTGTCTTTGCTACTGCTTTTGATGGCGCTCTGTTTAATGTGAACACTGCTGTTAGCAGAGCATATCCCCAAAGGGATATTGGAAGGTCTGTGTGACTCATCATAGATCGAACCATATCCAATAAGGTCCGATTTCTCCTCTCAGAAACACCATTCCATTGAGGTGTTCCAGGAGGAGTGAGTTGGGATACGATCCCACACTCTCTCAGATGATCACTGAATTCCTGGCTTAAGTATTCTCCTCCTCGGTCGGACCGAAGAGCCTTAATGCTTTTGCCAAGTTGGTTCTGTACTTCATTTTGGAATTCTCTGAACTTCTCAAAAGATTCAGACTTATGTTTCATTAAGTAAACATATCCATACCTACTGAAATCATCAGTGAAGGTAATGAAGTACTGATAGTTTCCTCTTGCATTAGTGGACATTGGGCCACACACATCAGTGTGTATCAGGCCCAATAAGTCACTGGCCCTCTCGTTAGGTTTATTAAAGGGGGCCCGTGTCATTTTGCCCATCACGCAGGATTCGCATTTCTCACATGACTCAAAGTCAAATGAGCCAAGAAGTCCATTCGAATGGAGCCTCTTGATGCGTTTCTCGCTGATGTGCCCTAAACGACAATGCCATAGAAACGTTCGGTTTTCCTCATTAGGTTTAAACCGTTTTGTATTAATGTTATAAATTGGCGCAGATTGATCGAGTATGTAAAGCCCATTCGTAAGGGGGGCAGAACCATAGAACAAATTGTTGCGATTGAAGGAACATAATTTATTCTTAACTGAAAAATCATAACCTTCCAAATCCAACAAAGAAATTGAAATAATATTTCTGCTTATAGCAGGTACAAAATAACAATTATTAAGTTCTAAAATCAATCCCGAAGGTAAAGACAACAAGTAAGTTCCTACAGCTAGTGCTGAAACTTTCGCTCCATTCCCAACTCGTAGTTCCACTTGTCCTTGCTTCAGCCTTCTACTGTTGCTGAGTGCCTGCATATTAGTACAAATATGAGCCCCACAACCAGTATCCATGACCCATGAGGTATTATCAGAAGTAGTTGTATTAACTTCTATAACAAAAATACCTGATGAAGAAGTCTCGAAAGTCTTCTTCTTTAATTCCTTTAGACCTTCCTGGAATTTCTTGCAATCTCTTCTCCAATGCCCCAGTTCTTTGCAGAACCTGCACATGTCAGTAGGCCCAGCCTTGGACTTGGGCTTGGGCTTTGGCGTGTCTGAGTCCACGACTTGGACACCCTTGGCCTTTCCCTTATCCTTAGCAGAAGACTTCTTAAACCCCTTGCCCTTTTGTACCATAAGTACATTGGGGTCCTTGGCGGTTTTCTTCAAGTTGGGCTCTGCAGTCTTGAGCATTCCGTGAAGCTCAGGCAGTGTCTTACTCAAGCCATGCATGTTAAAGTTCAGAATGAACTGATCATAGCTTGCAGGTAAAGACTGCAGAATGATGTCGCAGGCAAGTTCCTGGCTGATTGGGCAGTCGAGTTTGTGAAGATGATCGAGATAACCCATCATCTTCAACACATGAGGACTCACTGCCGCATTCGCAGCCAACTTACAGTCCAAGAGGTTCTTAACTGTCTGGAACCTCTCGGTCCTAGCCTGCTCCTGAAAAAGCGATTTCAGGCTTGCCATGATTTCGATTGGAGACAACACACTTTCGAACTGCTTTTGCAGCTCTGGAGTCATTGTCACCAACATCAGGCAATAAACATCATTTTCATCTGACGAATGCTTTTCCCAAGCATTGTGCAGAGTCCTGGCAGCATTGGCAAGAGGCCTCTCGGGGAGGGGATCTCGAAGGACGTAATCCTTCTTCTCCTGCTTGAGGACCAGCCTCAAGTTCCTTGACCATGTCAGGAAGTTCGTTCCAGTCAGCTTCTCCTTCTCGAGAACAGACCGGATCGAGAACGTGTTTTGTGTGCTTGTAGTAGTCATATCTGAAATATATAAATAAAAAGGTTATTAGTTATATGTTCAAAATGATTAATCTCGTATTAAAGTATAATATGATTAATCATGCATTATATTCAATAACCTAAGTTACCCTCAATAGAATATAATGATTCCAAGATCCACATATAACTAAGATCAAAGTGGGCCACTGGCCGTCACCCAATCTTAGCTTATATCGGTAAGCCCTATATCGGCTAATTATATCCGTGATATAACTCTTGGTTGTGAATCTGGGCCCGAGGCCCAATCCACCCTGATGTCTCAAGGCCCGGGACTCCCGATGGCCTAGTCAAGAAAACCGGACTATACAGTCATGTAATCATTAATGTCTGGGACTCCCAATGACATTTATGAATCACAAACCGTCTTACCCACGCAAAAGCAGACATCCTCACACTGTAAGGCCATGAATGCAATTGAATGGGCTTTGACAGCTGACATAGCCTGGACAAGACATCCAACGCTTGATATTGTTTGAGGTCCGTAGGTTTATTAAAATCATTCCCAAAATAGAAGATTACTATTTCGGGAAACTTTCTATTTATGGAAACCTACTATTTTTGGAAACTTTCTAAAATTGGAAACTTTCTAAAACCGGAAACTTTCTAACTTTAGAAACTTCTTTAAAATCCAAAACCCGCAAATTCAGAAACTTCTAATTTTGGAAACTTTCTAATTTCGAAATTTCGGAACTTTATAAAATTTAAAATCGAATTTCATAATTTTATTTTATAAAATAAGTTTTAAATTTAAATCTGAAGAATGACTCAATTAATGGCCCAATTGTTTTAACTTCTTGGCCCGAGGCCCAAGAATTGGTCCATGTCCAAGACATGACCCAATTGTCCAATTAATTGACATAACCGGTCTGGTTCATTAAAACTGGTCTAACCAAGTTTCAATTACTACGATGACCACAATTGTCAACCGGTTATTTACTAAACCGGATTTTCTCAATTTATTTGGTCCAACCAAATCAAATTAGAAATCCTGGTTTAGGCACTAAATCCAATAATTCTTTCGACATTGGATTTCTTATTCCGGTTTAACCAGATTTAATAAAATTATTAATCTGTTTATTAAACCAGAACGAAGATTTTAATTAAATCTTAAACCGAATCACCTAACCGAGATTGAACCGGTCACGAACCATCCATGGCCGTGACCTAATCCACACGATCACAGCCGACCAGCCGCGTTCAATCCACGATCCACGGACGGCCGAGCCTCACGTGATCGGGATGCAGCTGGACGGGACGAGCTCGGGACGTTCGGGTGGGACGGTCGGGACGGTACTCGGCCTCGATCACGCGGGACAGCCGGGAAGCGATCGGGACGACGCGATCGACTCGATCCATCCGTCCGATCCGACCAACCGGCCATACCTCTCGGCCATACACACCAACCGGCCAAGCCGGTTGATCCAATACCCGGCCAATCGCAAATCTGAGTCATATAGCTCATGTTTTGCGATTTTTCTTGTGTGTTTAGAGTTCAATTCTGATTCTTAATCGTTTTATCTTATCAGTAATTGATTCAAAAACAATTCTAATCAGATTTAACAACCTAAACAATGAATCTAAAACAAGAAACCTAAGAACCAATGGCTCTGATACCACTGTTGGAAGTTTTGGTTGATCCTGATTCAATTCTCATATTGATATCAACCTAAACATGCATTAGATCTAGGTGTTCTTATTTAGAAACATATGATCTCACCTTTTACCTGTTTGTTTGCAGCGGAATTGATGAACAGGTCAATGATCAGGGAGATACACCGAGAGATGGATCCTCCAAAGGCTCACACACGCAATCACAGGAAACTGGTTGCTAGACCGAGCTGAGATGGGGCGCAGAGAGAGAGGAGAATCGCGGCTGGGTTAGGGTTAGGGAGAAGGAGACTTTGGCTTTTAGTCATTAAAAGCCTTCTCCTTCCCTTTTGGGCTTTTGGGCCCAATCTGATTAAATCACATTTAATCAGACCCATTATTCATTCTCTCTTAGTACGACAAATGCCTAGCACTTTTGTCGTACTTCTGCTATGCCTTTCAACATTATTTCCTGCTAGCTTAAGCGTGTGACCCATATGGGATCATACAATAAAGGCAATAAGTCCAAGACTTATAGATCATGAGCGGACTCTAGCAAGCCATCATGACCCCCAGCATTGTATGACTTATGTCTGATCACTGACATACTCTTACGTTATAGAGACAGTACAGAGATTGCTGGACACAATTCCAACACTTGCGACATTAGCGGCTTGCGCCTGCTGAAGTGCGAGAAGCTGTTGCAGAAGAGCAGCACTAACGACTACTTGTCCAGCTCCCAATACTGTTCCTGCTTGGTTCCCCGCAACCGGTTCTTGGGGTCCGTGCACACTGGTGGCACTGTTTGCCGATGAAGCTGACACTGGTGCATCAAGGCCACAAGCTGACACTCGTACCTTGTCCTGTCAAACAATTTCTACCACAACCTAATCCACACAAGCCATCATACACAAGCAACGTTTTTGGTTTAATGATAACCTATCTTCTAGGTGCTTTCAATCGCATCAACACAAATCATCCGCGAGATCTAGTCTACCTAGGAAAGATACTATTAACAATGGTCTCATGACTCAATTATTGAGATAGAATAGGATAAAGATCACGACCGGTCCTCACCTTAGTCTAGATCTGACGAACGGGAAGTAGATCTAGAGTTTAGACGACAGATCTAAAGAAAGAGAACGGATCTAAGGTTTTGGCCAACAGATCTGGACAAACGAAGGAGATACCGTTCAGATCTACAACTTCTATCCATCAGAAGCATAGATCTGAAGCAGATCTGAGCAAAAGAGAGAGATACGGTTCAGATCTACACCTTCTATCCATCTGAAGCATAGATCTGAAGCAGATCTGAGCGAAAGAGAGAGATACGGTTCAGATCTACACCTTCTATCCATCAGAAGCATAGATATGAAGCAGATCTGAGCGAGAGAGAGACGAAAATAAAGATACGGTTCAGATCTACGACTTCTACGGATCAGATCTGATCTAGAAGTATAGATCTGAAACAGATCTGGGATTTGGAAGAAGGAAACGAAGTAGATCTGAGATCTGGAGATTCTCACCTCAAGAATGTGAAGACTGGGGTTCGGAATCGAAAACGGGAACGAGCAAAGAAATCCGGCGAGAATTCCGGCGACTCGCGGTGGCTCCGGGTGGTGGCGTGGCGGAGGTTCGGCGATGGCGTGGTGCTCCGGTTGTTGTCCGGCCGGCGGCTGGTCGTCGGCTCTGGTGGCTGATCGGCGGCGGCTGCTGGCTAGTCGTCGGTCAGTGTCTACCTCCGGTCACGAGCAGGGCTTCGCTGTTCTCTCCAAAATGATTTCTAAAGAGGGGGTGGCTCTCCTTTTATAGGGAAATGAGAAGGGGAACCTAGAGTTTTTAAAAGGCTTTTGGACTTTATGGGCTTGGGGATGGAAAATTAAAAAAAAAACAAGCCCATTTTCTTTTAAAAAAATCAGGCCATTACATAGATCATCGCAAATATCATTTCCCGCATATTAACCTCGTGTATATCTCCATAACCTGCATAGAAATAAACATCAGAAACATGACAGATAGACATATTAGAAACTTTGACCCCCAAAATAAAGACATATTAGACAATGTCCAACGATGGTTTTAAAAGGGTTTTTGGCACAGATTCATAGGTGCATTCGATTTAAAATAAATGAAAATGAGTAATATAGCTTAGGATCGGTTCTTATTTAAGAAACTTAAGACCCCGTCTCTTAGACCCGTGGCTTCATCCCATTCGTCATTTTTTTTTTTTTAATTTCGGTTTTCTCGATTCCTCTTCATTCTTGTGTGCTTGCGATTTCAGAGAACTTCAATGATGGTTACAAATCCTTCCAGAGCTTCTTCAGATGCTTCAACGATGGAAGAATTAAGATCAAACTGCAAGGAATCGAGATACCCAGATGCAGTTATTGATATCGCATACCCAATCTAATAAAGGACATGATATCGCCATTGATGTCGAAAGATCTGAGCTTTATTGCTCCTCTTGCGTCGATCAAGTGTACGAGCCTGAGCTTTATTGGGTTGGGTGGTAATTCCGGTGCCGATGTTGTTGCTGTTAGATCGAATAAGAAGAGGAGATTGGATTCGCAATTGATTATAGGGTCGCAGTTTTTGGTTGCACCTAGAGATTAAAGGGAGATGTTAGCTTCTCTGCAATTGATGTTATCTTCTCTGCAATGTTTTCTGGTGATCTGACTCCTTATAGCCCAGCTCATTTGCTTTACAGGTTCGATTCTTTTGCTCCTCTCAAACAAGATTCGTTCCCCATGAATTCTCAGTGGAAGAAAGGGAAGCTTATAGGTCGTGGTACATTTGGAAGTGTTTACGTCGCCAGCAACAGGTAATCAATATCTCTCACTAAAGTTGTTGGATGCCAACAATACTTCTTTTTAGTGCATCCTGAGTTGTTTTTAATTTGCAGTGAAAATGGAGCATTGTGTGCGATGAAGGAAGTTGAGTTATTTTCTGATGACCCGAAATCTGCAGAGTGTATAAAGCAATTAGAACAGGTAAGCACCAGGAGAGACTATGCTCTCAGTGATCTTATAGGATGAAAGTCTGTCTTTGGTTGTTCATTTGTTCTCAAACTTGTAGGATCAAACTTCTCAGTAACCTTCAACATCCAAACATCGTGCAGTATTTTGGTAGTGAGATAGTGAGTATATCCTCTGTTTACATGCATACTATCTACCCATCCAATTCAGTGTGGCTGAAGATTCATTGAGTAATTGTCTTTTATTTTGTATGTATAGGTAGAAGATCGTTTCTTTATATACTTGGAATATGTTCACCCGGGTTCAATTAACAAATATATCCGAGACCATAGGCGGCGGTACCAAGACAGTGCATAGGTAAGTCACAATATTATCGTAATCAATCTTGGTAAATATATTTCAAGATGTTGAAGCTTTAAGCATATTGGTTTCCTTTAATGTTCATCAGGGATATCAAAGGTGCTAATCTCCTTGTTGATGCCTCTGGTGTTGTCAAGCTTGCTGACTTTGGCATGGCTAAACACGTGAATTCTAAATTCTGTCTCCTGTTTTACTGTTAAACAAGTAATCAAGGCTCTTCGTTTGGTTTCAATTTGATAATACTGAAGTTGCTATTTTCTTATTCAGCTTACCGGGCAAAGAGCTGGTCTTTCGTTGAAGGGAAGCCCGTACTGGATGGCACCATAAGAAGACTTCCTCCACTTCTCCGCCTAAACATGCCTCCTTACCTCTCTTCCTCCATCATCGGAAAGCGGTTTGGGAACAGAATATTTGCCTTTGATGGAGAAGGCGAGTATGACGGTTCATCATCATCAGCGGAGTTTGAGATATTTGCAGTTGTAACTCACTCGATGTCAGACCATGTTGATCATGTTCACATTTTCAGAAACCTTTGTGTTAATGGTTTGATGTGTTTTGTTTTTGAAACTCAGAGATCTCAGTCACCGGAATTAATATCTAAACCTGTAACAAGAGAAGTTGACGAAGAAGAAGAGGCAACGGCGGATATCAAGATTCTAACGGAGAGGCTCAGTTCTGAAGCAACAGCTTGATGCTTCTGTAAGCAAGCTTTCGGTTCTTGAGGATAGAAACAGTCATCTTGAAAGGTCCAATGGACAAGATCACCTCCGTTGCTATTCCTCTTGCCTTGGCTGCAAGTTCTCTCTACATGATTGTAAGCTTATCTGTTCAATTCTTTGGTGATCTTATGTATTCATGCCCGGATTTTCCATATGTTTGTCTCTAAATATGTTCTTCCTAATCACATTTTAAAATAAAATTTTTGATAATATAATTTTTTATTTTTAGAAACCCAACATGGGTAACACCAATGGAAGAGTAAATGAGGGATAGGTTCATAACTATTCAAATCAAACAAAAATATTAATAAAATAATATTAAAAACCCCTACAAGAGTATCACCAATGTGTGTGCTCTTAGAAACAACATAACTTACCAACAGTTGCCATAGTGACAACAGCAAAGTACATAGAAGTAGTGTACCGAGTCCAGAGATCGATCTCTCTAAACTGAGAGTAACTATAGCCTCCTAATTTCAAGCTTATAATCCAAGTGTACCCTTCTTGAGAAGGAGGTAGCGTGGTTGCCAAGTAATACAAGATACAAGCCGCGGTGTGAGTGCAATAGAGCTCGACAAATATAAGCTTAACGATTCTTGTGAAAAGGTAATTGATTCTTATATCTTTATCCATTTTGTGGAAAACAGGATTACTCTACGAACTCCATATAGCCTTATCAACAATAGGTATCTCACTTCTTCTTTCTCACCTGCAGCCTTGTAGATGATATCCCATGGCATGCAGGCAAGTAAATCAATAATAAGATGATTTTAAGTACATGTGTACACCATCAAGAGTTAAAGCTCATTCCTTTCAATACATGGAGATTTTAATACCGTAAAGCAATCCGAATTCTAGTGGAGTGAAGAAGGAAGAGTAAAGTGCCCATATCATTATGAACATTCAGCACCATATATTCTAGTTCCTGTGAGGCCAACATACTCTCCTGAACACGAAATCAGGAAGGGTGTGAGAGGGAGATAGGCTCAAAATTTTTGTGAGTTTGAAGAAAGACATGCAGAAACGAATGAGTTTTGTTACCAAAAAATCCAGGGAGCCTTGACAAGAAGTAGGAAGCGCCTACGTCCGGAAAGAGCCCGAGAGCTGTCTCAGGCATGGCAAAAACCTTGGAGAAACTCAAAAAGTTATGGAATGATATAAGCAAATTTTAGAGCCATGTATTTGTCATCAATGGACATCGTCATTACGAAATCGACCACCGACGGAGACACCAGTGTTAGTGTTAGATATGGGTTTAGCACCCATCCATAAGCCCATTGGAAATCTAATTAAATCAGCTATGTCACCTCGGCCCAAGATGACAGGCCCGCTAAGGAGTCAACAGCCCAAGAAAGAGTCAGCGTCCAAGCGCTATAAATAGGACCCTTCATTCTTCATTTTAGACAGATTGTAACTTACGAGAGGCCGAGCTACTACTATAAAGCTCCGACCTCAAGTACTGTTTAGTGAGCACGTCATTCGACGGACTCACACCTCGTACCATCATGTTCATTGCTCGGCTCCAGCCTTAAGATTAATAAAGAATCATTTCGTCCTCAAATTATATTTACATTTCACCTCGTAGTTCAGATACTCCAGATCGCAGCCCGTAATATTGACTAGGTCGGATTTCTGTGACAACAATTGGCGCCGTCTGTGGGGACGATAGACTTATTCACGATCTAAGACGAAGCCGAGATGACAGGACCTCTCTCAGCCAGCGACAGCTCAGGAAAAGCAACAGAACAGCCACAAGACCCAGACCACCCGAACTCGGAGAAGGAAACGGGCCTGTCGCACCCACCAGTTA
Organism: Orychophragmus violaceus; assembly: GCA_030180135.1. Lineage (NCBI taxonomy): Eukaryota > Viridiplantae > Streptophyta > Magnoliopsida > Brassicales > Brassicaceae > Orychophragmus > Orychophragmus violaceus. The sequence goes on along the minus strand of CM058236.1, from coordinate 62,710,836 downwards.
GCTCGACAAACCCTCTCCTCACCTCGGGACTCTCGAGAGGTGGCGGGCCCATCACCATATTGGCTCGCGCAAAAATGTCAATGGTCAACAACCCAGTCAACCAAACCGGAGCCGCAAACACACACGGAAGCGCAGAGCCAACAACGACCATAACCGCACAAGCCACAACTCAAAACCAGCAAGACACTGCCTCTCTCGTAAGAACCCTAATGGCACAGATCAACGAGCTGACACGATGCAACAACGATCGTTTCGAGCGGCTCGCGCGCGCCCAAAACACATGTCACGAGCAAATGGATAGCCTCCAAGCAACCGAACTAACACCCCGAAACAAGGAAGCATCTACAGACATGTTCCCTAACACAACCATCGGGCCAGGCGAGCGACCAACCATACCCCGATTAACATCTGCACACGAGTCCGAAGCTCGCAACGAGAGGCCGGGTAACGAAATCGAAATCCTGAAAGCGCAGCTGGATAGCATGACGTCGAAAGTACATAAAGCCACCAGTTCAGCTCCTGAGATTGACAGAGTCCTAAGAGAAACACAGAGCTTACATTCACAAGCAAGATAATAGGAACGCCAGTCCGACATCAAGGAAAAATCAAGTTACCCACCTACGACGGTAGTTCAGATCCGCGAGAATACCTGACAGCCTTCAGCATTGCGATGGGACGAACTCAATTTCGTCCCGAGGGGCGCGACGCCGGTTTCTGTCAACTCTTCGTTGAGAATCTCAGCGGCGCCGCCCTCAATTGGTTTTCACGACTAGAAGCACAATCGATCGGCAACTACCAGCATCTAACGACCACCTTCCTCAAACACTACTCGATGTTCATTCAAGAAGGAGCCTCCAGTGCCGATCTCTGGTCAATCAACCAAGAGAAACATGAATCCCTAAGGTCATACATTGACAGGTTCAAAACCGTCGTGTCTAAAATCTCGGTCACCGACAACGAAGGGATACCCGCATTACGAAGCGGACTCTTGTACGAATCACCGTTCCGCAACGAGCTGGCCCTCAATAAACGACAGAGCCTCGAACATCTTCATCAAAATAGAGGAAGTAAGAGAACTGCTAGCCAGAAAGTTCGGATCAGCAAAACCAACGAAGGAAAAGGAGAAGGAATCAACGCAAGATTATGTCGAACCTCGGCAGCACTATAATCAGGAGTACAGGAACTCCAAAAAAGAAGGTAAGAAAACGGCGACTTACCTCACCGGCGACCACGACCCGCAAAACAACCCGAGGAACCACGTCAAGAGCAAAGGCTCGAGCACCGGAGACAAAGATCGACCTTTCTGCACATACCACCAAAGATCGGGACACGACACTGACGAATGTCGACACCTACAAAACCTCCTCCTTGGAGAGTACCAGAGGGGAGATACAAACATAACAAACCGAAACGCACAGGTAATGCCGGCTGAAAAACAAGCGACGAGCGACAATGAGCGAGTCCGACTCATCAGGGGAAAGAACAAAAGGCCCGTACCATCCATAAGCCCATTGGAAATCTAATTTAATCAGCTATGTCAACTTGGCCCAAGAAGACAGGCCCGCTAAGGAGTCAACAGCCCAAGAAAGAGTCAGCGTCCAAGCGCTATAAATAGGACCCTTCATTCTTCATTTTAGACAGATTGTAACTTACGAGAGGCAGAGCTACTCCTATAAAGCTCCGACCTCAAGTACTGTTTAGTGAGCACGTCATTCGACGGACTCACACCTCGTACAATCCTGTTCATTGCTCGGCTCCGGCCTTAAGATTAATAAAGAATCATTTCGTCCTCATATTATATTTACATTTCACCTCGTAGTTCAGATACTCCAGATCGCAGCCCGTAATATTGACTAGGTCGGATTTCTGTAACAACAATTGGCGTCGTCTGTGGGGACGATAGACTTCTTCACGATCTAAGACGAAGCCGAGATGACAGGACCTCTCTCAGCCAGTGACAGCTCAGGAAAAGCAACAGAACAGCCACAAGACCCAGACCACCCGAACTCGGAGAAGGAAACGGGCCTGTCGCACCCACCAGCTAGCTCGACAAACCCTCTCCTCACCTCGGGACTCTCGAGAGGTGGCGGGCCCAGCACCGTACTGGCTCGCACAAAAATGTCAATGGTCAACAACCCAGTCAACCAAACCGGAGCCGCAAACACACATGGAGGCGCAGAGCCAACAACAACCATAACCGCACAAGCCACAACTCAAAGCCAGCAAGACACCGTCTCTCTCATAAGAACCCTAATGGCACAGATCAATGAGCTGACACGATGCAACAACGATCGTTTCGAGCGGCTCCCGCGCGCCCAGAACACATGTCACGAGCAAATGGATAGCCTCCAAGCAACCGAACTAACACCTCAAAATAAGGAAGCATCTACAGACACGTTCCCTAACAAAACCATCGGGCCAGGCGAGCGACCAACCATACCCCGATTAACATCTGCACACGAGTCCGAAGCTCGCAACGAGAGGCCGAGTAACGAAATCGAAATCCTGAAAGCGCAGCTGGATAGCATGACGTCGAAAGTACATAAAGCCACCAGTTCAGCTCCTGAGATTGACAGAGTCCTAAAAGAAACACAGAGCATACATTCACAAGCAAGATAATAGGAACGTCAGTCCGACATCAAGGAAAAATCAAGTTACCCACCTACGACGGTAGTTCAGATCCGCGAGAATACCTGACAGCCTTCAGCATTGCGATGGGACGAACTCAATTTCGTCCCGAGGGGCGCGACGCCGGTTTCTGTCAACTCTTCGTTGAGAATCTCAGCGGCGCCGCCCTCAATTGGTTTTCACGACTAGAAGCACAATCGATCGGCAACTACCAGAAACTAACGACCACCTTCCTCAAACACTACTCGATGTTCATTCAAGAAGGAGCCTCCAGTGCCGATCTCTGGTCAATCAACCAGGAGAAACATGAATCCCTAAGGTCATACATTGACAGGTTCAAAACCGTCGTGTCTAAAATCTCGGTCACCGACAACGAAGGGATACCCGCATTACGAAGCGGACTCTGGTACGAATCACCGTTCCGCAAAGAGCTGGCCCTCAAAAAACGACAGAGCCTCGAAGATGCCCTACATCGAGCCGCCATCTTCATCGAAATAGAGGAAGTAAGAGAACTGCTAGCCAGAAAGTTCGGATCAGCAAAACCAACGAAGGAAAAGGAGAAGGAATCAACGCAAGATTATGTCGAACCTCGGCAGCACTATAATCAGGAGTACAGGAACTCCAAAAAAGAAGGTAAGAAAACGGCGGCTTACCTCACCGGCGACCACGACCCGCAAAACAACCCGAGGAACCACGTCAAGAGCAAAGGCTCGAGCACCGGAGACAAAAATCGACCTTTCTGCACATACCACCAAAGATCGAGACACGACACTGACGAATATCGACACCTACAGAACCTCCTCCTTGGAGAGTACCAGAGGGGAGATACAAACATAACAAACCGAAACGCACAGGTAATGCCAGCTGAAAAACAAGCGACGAGCGACAATGAGCGAGTCCGACTCATCAGGGGAAAGAACAAAAGGCCTGGAGGCGCACAACGGGCCAAGCAATACGACACCAACGCAGAACCACACGAGCGATCTCAAGGCAGCAGCGAGACAGGGAAGCCGTCACCAAGGAGGCGCATCAACATGATATTGGAAGAACTCGTTGGTCACGACGACTCGGACGAACACTCGGGAACTCCAAACAAGAAGGAAATCACGAAACAGGAAAAGAGTCATGACGTCGGGATCGAAGGAAGGAATGAGATCTCGTTCACCACCATAAACGACGAATGAGTAAACAAACCAAATCACGACCTACTTGTTATCAAACTCCAAATAAGCAAACAAAGAATCGCTAAAGCTTTGATCGACACCGGAAGTTCAGTTAATCTCATTTTCAAAGAAGTTTTGCAGGAAATGAAGCTCGAAAAACACATGGTAAAAAGGCCGAAGAGAACACTCACCGGCTTCAACAGTGAAACAACAACAGTGATCAGAACGATTTTATTGCCAGCCCGCACAAGACAAGTCACTCGCACCACCACTTTCCTCGTCATAGACCGACCAGCAACATATGACGCGATACTAGGGACCCCGTGGATCCACGCAATGAAAGCAATCGTCTCGACCTATCACCGGTGCATCAAATTCCCGACTCCGCGGGGAACCAAAACTATATGGGGCGAACAAATGAAAACAAGAGCCGGCCTTGTTGGCAAGAGCGGTATCCAAAACCCAGCGCAGCCAGACAGGGAAATGTCTTCAATTAAAGCAGCAACTCAGGATCTGAGCCCGTAGATAAGGCCCCCTATCTTTTTTTCCACGCATATATAAACGCATGAATTTCCTACAAAAAAAAATATTATATATTGTAACTACAAAAAGAACTACGCTCGACTTTATCTCTCATTAGAGAGTACGTAGGCAGCCCTTACGAGGCACAGTCACCCCATTATAAAAGAAACGCGTTCTCTCCTCGAAACGTGCTCTGGTTGCACGAACTGTTAACATCGACATTCTGGCCAAATGATCGATAAAATTTAAACGCGTCCCAAGGCGCAGTGGCATCGTGCCACGTTGTCAATTTTGATAACATCCAAGCCGGGGCCAGACCCGCACAAGTCATCAGAATAGATAGATTAAGCCGAACCTCCTTCGCGCAGTCCAATTCCGAGACTTCACAGGATAAGCCGGGCACGTACTCGTACCTAAAACCTAACAGATGATAGGATAAGCCGAGCCCAAGCCCGCACCTAAAAAACATTTGTATGTAAGGCGAAGACAATTCGTACTTAAGCAATCTGAAAGAAGACAAGTCAAAGACTGAACTTGCCCTCGCTAACGCTCCAAATTTCTTTCAAGGAAAAAAAAATTGCACCCAAGGGTGATAACCTACCAAAAAAAAAAAAAATAGCGCCGAACAATGACAAGTTCGGACCCGCCCGGATTCACCAAAACCAAGAATCAAAACAACGTGCGACAAGTTCAAGACTTCTCTTCTCGCTATAAATGACAATCCGAGAATCATAAGTACAACATCAAGACCAAAAGCGTTCATACAAAACAACATACACACAGGCACAAAAGAAAGCAGGTAAATTATTTGGAAATCCCCAAAGCTCGCAAACTAGCAGCCACTTCAGGGGTAATGAGCACGGTGTTCGACCCATAGGGAAAGTCGACCAGCGCTCCGGAATAAACATACTCGTACTCGGGATCGCCAAGAGGAGTCATGAAAAAGTCACCCTTCTCGAGCTCTGGAACCGGAAGCGCGGATAACTCAACCCGCAGCTGGGCGTCGTGTTCTTTTAGCAGCTCAAAACGAGCAGAGGGAACTTCGAACCCTTCCTCCGCAAGAAGTTGGAAAGCACCCATCACGGCAACAGTTTGATGCATCTCCAACAGCTTACCCATCGCTAGAGCGTCATCCCTCTTCTCAACCCTGATCTTATAAAGGCGTTCAGAAGCTTTTTCATACATCCTTCGCTTCTCAAAACGAACAGCTTCATCACACGAAGAACGCAACAAATCACGCTCAAGCTTAAGAGAATCGACCTCAGCTTTCAAAGAGTCAACTAAACTACCACTCCGATCCTCGGACTCCCTTTTCTCCTTCTGAAGCTTAAGAATCTTGGCCTTGAGCTCGACATTCGTGATCTCGGCCTCAGCAAGCTTCTTCTGAACACCTTCAGGCCCACTCAAGGACCGCCGCAAATTCATAACCTCCCCCTTAAGATCTTCTTCCTTAGCCTTGACGCCTCGAGCTCCGCAGTGTAAGAATCATTAAGATGATTGGACTTAGCCAAAGCCTGTCAAAACCAAGAAAAACACGGTAGCATAAGCAAAAGCTCCCTCACATGTCATCAAGAAAGAGGAAGACCAGAAGGAAACACTCACCATTGCAAAATGAAAATTTATGTCCTGTTGAGTCTCAGCATGAAACAACCGATCAATAGGGGTCATGCTAGGACGAGGCTTCAGCGACAGCTGACGAAAAAAATTCATACAGGAAGCCCGGTCATGTACGATAAAGTCAGGTCCAGCATGACGATAGTTGAATGAACCATCCAGGGCCTTAAAACCTCCAACACCTTCGAGCTGTAAGTCGCTAACAAGTTATCAACAGTCAATGGTCCCGTCGCCCTGCGCTTTCCAACGCGAACAAGAACCGCCCGGACAGCCGGATCAACGTAATCCCCTAAACGATCCAGTTCCGTAGCAGACGACTCATCAGTCTCCGATCTACACCTCTTTCTGCCCATGCAAGCATCGCCCTCATCAAGACTAGGAACGTCGTCCTCTTCCCCAAAGGGACCAGCATCATTGAGAGCCAATTGTTCGTTGGCACCATGACCGCCCGAGGAGGACAGCTCCTCTTCGATGTCTGCAGAACCATTATCATTGAGAGACAACCCCCTCATAGCATCACTGCCACCCTGGGGATCGACCAATAGCTCTCCTTCGGCACCAGCATGATCTTCCCGAACAAAATTTAAGTCTCCTTCGACAACAGCCTCGCCAACACCACTGCTACTGTCGACATTACCAGCCTCATCAACCCGACCGCCAAGCGTGACGGAACTAGCAACCTGGCCATCGACAGGAACTATCTCTCCTTCTTCACGTCGGCCGAGAAGAGCCAACGAACCCGCTTCCACTTGAATAGCCGGTCGGGTGTCACGATCATCTTCTATTGGTTTCTGAACCAAAGGAGTATCTATAACGGCAGCAAGAACCCTCTGAATATAATCAGGCAGCGAAGCGTTTCTCCAACTCATCTCTGAAAAAGATTATGAGTAAGAAGAGGAAGGAAGACAATGTAGGAAGAAATCCCAAAGCAAAGCTCGTAGAAAACTACACCCCCAGAGCCAAGAAGAAACTAATTAAGGAAGAACGGCAACCCGGAGAGACAGAAGCAAAACCCTAAGAACGCAACCGTTAGGAGAAAGATGAGAATCGAAGGAATCGAATCCGGAGAAGGTCTCAATTCCCCGTATAAAAGAAACCACGCCCTTTCGCTTTCCTGAAGAGGAAAATAAAACCCGACAAATATGGACAGAAAGTATCGAAGCAAAACTGACCTAATTAGATCTCCTCCTGACTTAAATATCCAAGGAAATTCGCAGAGCTCAGCACTACGACTCGACGAACTGGGGGGGGGAGGACTAATTGTTGGATATGGGCTTAGCACCCATCCATAAGCCCATTGGAAATCTAATTAAATCAGCTATGTCACCTCGGCCCAACAAGACAGGCCCGCTAAGGAGTCAACAGCCCAAGAAAGAGTCAGCGTCCAAGCGCTATAAATAGGACCCTTCATTCTTCATTTTAGAAACAGATTGTAACTTACGAGAGGCCGAGCTACTCCTATAAAGCTCCGACCTCAAGTACTGTTTAGTGAGCACGTCATTCGACAGACTCACACCTCGTACCATCCTGTTCATTGCTCGGCTCCGGCCTTAAGATTAATAAAGAATCATTTCGTCCTCATATTATATTTACATTTCACCTTGTAGTTTAGATACTCCAGATCGCAGCCCGTAATATTGATTAGGTCGGATTTCTGTAACAACAACCAGCTCCCCCCCCCCATGACAATACCATTAAAAATTGAAACCTATGATTTCAAAAGAGTGTGGAAAACGAACAAGTGACCTTGTACACTTTAAGTAATTCAGTGAAAGGAGGGACAGTATGGTGAGACCTGAGCTTTTCTATACGTGGCCATAACATAGTTGAGCACGTATTCATCAGAGAAGAACTTTGCACCGAGTCTCCATTTTCCTAGTCCATTGGAAAAAAAAAAAAGAGTGTGTAGTGTACAAGCTGAAAGTAAGAAAAGCAAAAGAAAGATCACGAATGAAACATATCCACCAGCACAAAAGGCTCTTCCGTGACCCTGTGGAAAAGATGAGAGGGGCAATTTATAAATAAACTTTTTCTCCAGGTATCAATATGAATCGAAAGCATGGACTCATATCCGTGTAGGTGTCTAAACCCATCTCCTTACTACTAAACCACAAGATCCCAGACATTTTGATTTTTTACATACCATTTTTACAATTTTCCTTGTGGGTACATCCTTTCAAATACTCAAACGTATCAATTTAACAAATATCCGTGTAACAAATGAAGCTTATACTAAGTGATCCGAGGCCAATTTTCTATTTTGTGTGATATGTTACAGAATTTTTGTATTTAGTGTATTTTCACAAACTGAAATGAATTTAAATGAACCATACTTATGGAAGACGTAAAACGTCAAAAGATATGAACTCTATTGCTAATTAAAGATTTTTGTTGGTGAGAGATAAGCAAACCAAACCATAGTTTACCATATTAATTAAAAAAGTAACTTATAATAACATTAATGAACTGTTGATCACTATACATACTCACATAGATCCACATTAGTGGCATGAAACAAAAGAAATCAAATTACAAAGAGCCTCAAAACAAAACTAAAGATGGAGAATCAAACCATTGTCATGACATTTTTCGCAATCATGGTCTTGCTATCGTTTTCTAGTCCAACTTTGGCCATAGAAGACGATGATGACAAGCCGTTACTCAATTCGGACGCTGAGTATGATGCGGCGATGGCAATTTCACCGACTTCGAGGGATTATAATGACGAAATGAGCGAAACTCTGTCACGAAAATATATCGATTATCTTAAAGAGTGCTCAACAAAAATGGGACCTGAATCAGATAAATGTTTTACTGAAGTGACATCGGAGATTCTTCGGAACAAAGATGCTTCGAGGGATTGTTGTCGGATGATAGTGAAAGCTGGTAAGGAATGTCACATGCAATGGATGAAGTTATTTTTCCAATTATATCAACTCAAACCCTTTAGCTCTCAAAGAATTTTGAAAAGTAACGAAATGTGGGACAGATGTTCTAGTGAAATCGGTTCTGTATCACCATTTTCTGGTTAAAATGCATATGTAATTTAATTACAATAAATAATGGTTTAAAGTGATTCTAATATACCAAATTACCCACTATTACTATATACTAATGTTATATCTCATTTATACTTGTTGAGTCAGAGAATCACACAATAATCAATTTAATGAATTGATTAAAAAATAAGGGACTTGGATGAAACGATTAAACATGATTGAAAGCAATGAAGAATCAGACCAGAAAATCTAGTCTTACTGAGAATATGAGCCGGAATCGATTGTTAAAATCGCTAGATCTTAGGGTTTTGAATTACAGAAGTGTTTGTGTGTGTAAACTTAATCATTTACCGCGCAGGGGAATAATATTTATATTAGAGGATCTAGGGTTTTTTTCCTCTAGATTCTCTCTAATATTCTTAACAAAATCCGAACCATCTAGATTCTGTTTCATAAAAGATTTGCACTTATCTTCCGATGAAAATGTTAAATTAACATTTTTATCTCTTCGCCATGCGGGTCGATCGGGATACCGCGCCGAGCTGCCTTAATGCTGCTGGGCTACTTCATGTCGGGTTTCATCATTTTGTCTGGGCTGGATCTCTTATGGGCCATTACTGCTATTGGGACGGGCCTTAGAGGAGTGCTAAACCCACCTCCAACAGTAAGCCCCGCCCCAGTTCGTCGCACCGAGCGGAGTGTAGGTCGGCAAATTTAGTTGTGGTTTGGGCCCAATAGTTGAATCGTCGTGAGTCGAGATCCAGCCCGAATCGTTAAGGCTTTCACCATGCCCCTCGTTATTGTTTTGCGTATTCGAGACACTTCTTCTTTTTCCAATGATACGGAGACACGTGTATCGGGATGTCGCAGGGTCGCGTCCGTTGAGAGGTAAAGTTGCGTCCCTAGAAAGACTCATACCTCTTTACTTCTATAAATACTGCTTCTCTCCTTCTCTTCTCACTATTCGCTACCGGAAGTAAATTTCAGGTACTTATTTCTAAACCTCTCTGATCTTTTCTTTTACCTTTAAATCCTTCTCGCCTTTGTTGTTTCCTTCGCCGATATGCGCATTCGTGCCGAATCCAACGAGAATTCCGCCAGTATCGCTAGCTTTGGTGCCTTTGACGGGGAAAGCATCCCTTCTTCCACGCCGAGCAGCTCGGATTCCGTTAATCTTGCTCAGGAATTATCTCGAAGGCAATACATGTCCCTTCATGACGACGCCGCCGGCCATTAAACGAACACGTTCCTCTTGCGCTAAGGGCGACTTCTCGAGGCCGAGGCAGGAAAGAAACCACCCAGAAGAGAGGAGAAGAAAAGGCATCTTTTTCTAGGTCCGTGGACGATGACATACCATGGATTTTAGGGATTTTAGCCATGGTATATATCTTTGTTATCGAGTCTTTCTATGTGTTTTGGAGTCTTTTCAGGTGTTTTACAGGTGTAAAGACATCTGGAGCCTAATTGGACGTTTTGGGAGTATTTGGAGAAATTTTGCACTATTTAGAGATCTCACAGAGTTCACTGGCTACGTTTTCGCACTGCAACGATCGTTGCAGTTCTGCAGTGGTCGACGCAGTGGTCGATGTAGTTCTGAGCCTAAAAATCTGCATTTTGGAGAAATTACAGTTTTTGCCCAGAAACTTCCCAGACTTGCAAAAAGGCCCCCAGACGTGTTTTAGACAATATATTAGGATTTTTAAGCCATTGTTTAGGCTACGCTTTATTTACGCTTTATTTTATTCAGAGAGAGTTTTAGAGGCTGATCTTGTTCTCGAAAGAGACTTGATTTCGAACCCCAGTTCTTTACTTGATTTTATGATATTTGGTTTTCTATTCATGATGTTTTCTGTTTCGATGATTATGTCTGAGTAGATTACCTGTTAGGTTTAGGGATTCTCATTAGGGATTTCATGGAATTATAGTTTGATAAATCTGTAGGGATTCATACTTGCTAGTTCTTCGTCTAGGATTGTTCTTAATGCTTAATCTGAAGTAGCTATTTGTTGGTACTGGATTTCCCTCTAGGAAATCCGGCCCATTAACAGACAATACAAAGGCCCGTAATTACAAGCCCGTTCCAGAATCAACGACTAGAGAGGAGAGCCGACTCCTTTGTTGGGCCCAAGCGAATGAACGCCCTAACAAGGCCCGGACGATGCCGAAGCCGGAGACAATCGAGCTCGAGCTCGGCAGAAGATGACGTGGAGATAGAGAAACTCAGTCTTCGTCAGTTCAACTGATCCACACAAATCTCGGAGATCGTTACGACGGCGAGGCCGAAATATCGGGACCAGAATATCAAAGTCGAGACTATTTAAAGAAGAAGTGGCGATTCATTCGAGATATTCCAACCCTGTCTAAGAACACTTCGACTAGATAGCTCGATTTCATACTTTGTACTCTCTTTTCGATTGTGTTTGTTCTATCTCGACGATCAATCTCAATAAAGTCTTTGATTCATAGGAAACTATACAATTTCTATATCCTAAAGTCCAAATCCACGAATACAAATTTTTAGTGTGAATCCCGGATCTCACATTTGGCGCCGACTGTGGGGACTATCTATAGCTTTTCCTATCTTAAGAATCAGATCCTAGATCCGGTAGATCGAGATGAATCCCGACCAAACTGGCTCTCCCAGCGCCACACCACCAGTTGACCTCCCTCAAACGGTCGACAACGTTCCTCAGAGCACCACCGGGGTAAGGAACATGGGTCAGACCGACGGCGTGTTGACGAGCTCCGCCTCAGTCTCCACGACCTCGGCACCAGCCGGCTCTGTCGCTCAAACAATCGCGATGAGCCAGACTCCGACAAACGTTTTGTCAGGAACTAATGATCCGAGCAGAAACTGGGTGTGGATGAGAAACGATTCGATATCCGCCCCAGGAGGTGGATCTTGAATAACCAGACCTAACTCGCCACTACCTTCTGCTCCACAGAGACAAGGGCCAAACGATCTTGCCGAGATCCGTTCGATGCTCAGCCTATTGGTAGATCGAACGAGAAATAACGAGGCAAGCGCAAGGGCCCAAGAGATCGCAAACCGTTCCCTGGCCGCGCAGCTCGATGAACAAGAACGGCGCCTTAACGCCTGTCTCGAAGAGCTCGCCAGCCAAAACCAAGGGGGTAGACCGACGCGAACTCCCATAAGTCCTCCACCGCGTACCCGCTTGGACTTCTCCCAGGTAGTAACTCCTCCGGGAGCGTCGAGAAATTTTTGTAATACGTCAAATAGCGGCTTCCGCCCTACAATGACCCCTATCGCGATACCGACCCCATTCAGTTCGAGTTCAATGGTCACAGATCCAACCGGATCAAGAAACCGACCATTACCCGGGCCACCACCTTTCCCGAATAACTTTAATATCCGACCGAGGCAACTAGGAGGCTCTGCCTTTGCCTCGAGCTCGGGACTCCTTAACGGATCAAACACGGTACAGTTCCGAATGCCCCAGATCGACCAGACAAGGTCAGTCCCACAGATCGATCTCCTCGACCCCATTTTTCCGGAACAAACGTCAGGTCAGGCACAAGCCCAGTTCACACCCGCAGAGGGCGATGAACACGATATGCTTAGACAATACATCGAGCAGGCTAAGGCCCAGTTCAACAGTCTGAGCTTGAAAGTTCACATGGCAACGAGCGCGGCTCCTGACATCGATCGAGTGGTCGAAGAAACGCAACAAACGCCGTTCACAGATCGGATCGCGTTTGCAAGGATCCGAGAGATCAAGAAGACTAAGTTTCCAGAATTCTCTGGGAAATCAGACCCGAAAGCCCACATCAGGGCATTCCAACTAGCGATGGCAAGGGTGTACCTTACCGATGAGGAGAGAGAGTCGGCCTTCTGCAGGCTCTTCGCGGAAAACCTATCGGGCTCCGCCCTAGAATGGTTTGCCGGACTGGAAGAAAGGTCCATTGACAACTTCACCCAGTTCATGACGGCTTACCTCAAACAATACTCCGTCTTCATCGAGGAAAAGACTACGGAGGCAGCCCTATTTGGCGTCTCTCAAAAACCTGACGAAACACTTCGCTCGTATATCGACCGATTTAAGGAAATAAAATCCAAAATCGCGAACCCACGAGACGAGGTAGCTATAGAAGCATTAAGACGAGGACTATGGTACTCAACCAGATTCCGCGAGGAAATAACAGTCCGCGAACCTCAAACGCTCGATAACGCCCTCCATCGCGCATCGGCCTTTGCTCGCCTCGAGGACGAAACCACGGCCCTCAGAGAAAAACACCGAAAAGAAAAGAACCGTCGGGCTCGCAGAATTCGAACTCGAAAAAGGATTCCCGTAAATCAGGGAACGTCAACGCGGTCGAGAGCCCAAAGAGCTCGAAGAAATTGGAGTTCGACAAGGAAAAATTCTGTGATTTCCACAATAAAAGAGGACACTCGACCGAAGATTGCTATATTCGAGCTAAAGCAGAGGCTCAAAAACGAGAGTCCGAAAGAAAACAAGACTCCGAAGTCGAGGAGGAAAATCTGCCCGACAAAAAGGAAAACAAACAGACCAAGGAGTCGAACTTCAAAAAACCTTCTCAGAACAAACGAGAACGGTCAAAGGAACCGGAATCCCCCGAAACACTCCCTCAAGGGTCGCGAAAGTGAGTCGAGTTCATCCTCGGCGAGCTCAACCTGAGCGGCACTCCGGGAGGTTCGGCACTATCCCCGCCTCCGGCTCCCGCTAAAAGTTTACGCTCGAGAATCAATCTCCCTCGTCTCTGCGGGGGGGGGGGGGGGTGTACGGGCTATACCCCCTAAACGAATCGACTTCATCTTCGGTGGCTCCAAGCTTTGCCGCGACTCGGTCAATTCGATCAAAGCCCTTCAAAGAAGAGTCAAGACCGACAGAGGGGGGAGAACCCCAATGTTGGGTCCAGACCACGAAATCATTTTCTACGAAAGCGAGACAAGTAATCTTGACAAACCACACGACGACGCCCTCCTCGTTTGTCTAGTAGTGGGAGATGTCGAACTCTCAAGGATAATGATTGACACGGGAAGTTCGGTAGATGTCCTCTTTTACGACGCGTTCAAAAAGATGGACTTCAACGACTCCGAGATCGTGGAAGAAAAGACACCACTAGTAGGTTTCGCTGGCGAAACGACGTACTCGATGGGCTCTGTCTTCGCCCCAGTAACCGCTGGAGGGGTTCGAAGAATGACGGAGTTCGTCATAGTAGATCGGCCAGCTCCCTATAACGCGATCCTAGGTCGACCATGGATATACGACATGAAAGCGGTACCATCGACCTACCACCAATGCGTAAAATTCCCAACTCCCAATGGGATCAAAACCATTTACGGAAGTCAAAAGATTTCCCGTCATTGCTACATGAACGGATACAAGCAGATCGAGAAATCCCCTGCGTAGCAATTACAGAAAGAGGAGGAGCTCGCCACCATGCAGACCAAAAGGTCGAACGACCCAAGTCAAATAGGACCCCCAAAGGACCTCACGACTCAGGTCTGCATAGACGATGTTCATCCCGAAAGACTCGTTGGCATCGGAATCGACCTATCAGAGCCAGTTAAAAATGAACTGGTCTCTTTTCTCAAACAGAACGTCGACTCCTTCGCCTGGTCTTCAGCAGACATGAAAGGGATCAACATCGACGTAACCAGCCACGAGCTGAATGTCGATCAAACCTACAAACCGGTAAGACAAAAGCGTCAAAAACTAGGCCCTGAGCGGGCCAAAGCCGTCAATGATGAGGTCGATCGGTTATTAAAAATCGGATCGATCAGAGAGGTCAAGTACCCCGACTAGCTTGCGAACCCCGTAGTGGTTAAGAAAAAGAATGGAAAATGGAGGGTCTGCATAGATTTCACGGATCTTAACAAAGCATGTCCAAAGGACAGCTTCCCACTCCCGCACATCGACCGACTGGTCGAGGCTACCGCTGGACACCAGCTACTATCTTTTATGGACGCGTTCTCAGGGTACAATCAAATATTGATGAACCCTGAGGACCAAGAAAAGACTTCGTTCATAACTGATCGAGGCACGTACTGCTACAAAGTCATGCCCTTCGGACTAAAAAACGCAGGAGCAACTTACCAACGCCTCGTCAACAAGATGTTTTCAGGACTCCTAGGCAAAACCATGGAAGTCTACATCGACGATATGCTGGTAAAATCTTCCAGGTATGAGGATCACATCCCCCAACTAAAAGAATGTTTTACCATTCTCAATAAATACGGGATGAAACTCAACCCAGCAAAGTGTACCTTCGGGGTTCCCTTAGGAGAATTCCTTGGTTACCTAGTGACCGAAAGAGGGATCGAAGCGAACCCCAAACAGATCGCAACGTTCATAGAGATGAAATCTCCCAGAACAACGCGAGAAGTCTAGCGCCTGACCGGCAAAATAGCTGCTCTGAATCTCTTCATCTCAAGGTCGACTGATAAATGTCTACCCTTCTATCACTTGCTCAAAGCAAACAAAAAGTTCCTCTGGGACGAAAAGTGCGAAGAAGCGTTCACTCAGCTCAAAGCTTACTTAAGCGAACCACCCATACTGGCGAAACCAGTAGAAGGAGAACCCCTCTACCTCTACTTAGCTGTCTCGACGGCAGTAGTGAGTGGAGTCCTGGTTCGCGAGGAACAAAACGAGCAACGGCCGGTGTATTACATCAGTAAGACCTTGATCGACGCCGAAACCAGATACCCCGCCATGGAAAAACTCGCCTTAGCGCTAGTGACATCGGCTCGGAAACTCCGACCGTACTTTCAATCGCACTCGATCATAGTGATGACCTCTCAGCCGCTGAGAACCATCCTTCACAGTCCAAGCCAGTCAGGTTAATTGGTCAAATGGGCTATCGAACTTAGAGAGTACAACATAGAATACAAAGCTCGAACGTGCCTAAAAGCACAAGTACTGGCAGATTTCGTAATCGAGCTCCCTCCGACTATAGAACTCGACCCGAACTCGGCCCAAAAATAGAAAATCTACGTCGATGGAGCTTCCTCGAGGCAAGGATCCGGAGTCGGGGTAAAGCTAGTCTCCCCAACGGGCGAAGTACTAGAACAATCGTTCAGACTGGGCTTCGCCGCATCGAATAACGAAGCAGAATACGAAGCGTTAATAGCCGGGCTCAGACTCGCGATAGCAATAGGAGCCCGGGAAGTAAACGCCTTCAGCGATTCCTAATTGGTCACGAGCCAATATCATGGCGACTACGAGGCCAAAGACGAACGGATGGAAGCATACCTACGGGTAGTCCATACACTGGCCGAACAGATCGAATTCTTTGATCTAACACGAATCCCACGAGGGGAAAACACTGCAGCCGATGCCCTAGCCGCATTAGCATCGACATCAGATCCTAGCCTCAAAAGGATCATACCAGTCGAAGGGATCGAAAAACCAAGCATCGACATAGCCCTCAAAGCTCTGTCCTTGAAAGAAGACGGGCCCACCACGAAAGACGATGTCAAGCACAAAGAATGTCCTGGGATCACCAGTAGCGACATCATCGAGATTGATGATGACCTCGATCCTAGAAATGCCGTGTACGTTGCGAAGACCAATCCAAGCCGCATCCGCTAGTCAGGGACCCGAGCCTAACAACGACGAAGATTGGAGAACTCCGATCATTCGATACATCACAAACGGCAAAGTTCCCGACGACAAATGGGAGGCACGTAAACTCAAAACACAGAGCGCAAGGTACTGCGTCACGCAAGGAGAGCTCTTCAAAAGGAGTCTCTCCGGACCTTACCTTAAATGCCTTGACAAAAAGTAAGCCACAGCCGTGATTACACAAACACACGATGGATCCTGCGGAAGCCATTCCGGAGGACGAGCATTGGCCGTGCGAATCAAAAGGCAAGCCGACCATGGCCACCGAATGCGAATCTTTCTCCAACAAGTGCGATAAATGCCAAAAGCATGCTCCAATTATCCACCAAGCATCGGAAAAACTCTCCTCTATCTCATCACCATACCCATTCATGCAATGGGGGATGGACATCGTGGGACCGCTAGTCGCATCCGGCAAAAAGAAAGCTACACACCTATTGGTGATGACGGACTACTTCACCAAGTGGATTGAAGCAGAGTCGTACCAAAAAGTTAAGGACGTTCACGTTAAGGAGTTCGTCTGGCAAAACATCGTTTGCCGACATGGACTACCCCACGAGATCGTCACCGATAACGGATCTCAGTTCGTATCAAACACGTTCAAAGAGTTCTGCAGAACTTGGAACATAAAGCTGACTTACTCAACGCCACACTATCCAAAAGGGAACGGGCTAGCAGAAGCAGCTAACAAAGCGATTATGAACGGTCTCAAGAAAAGGCTCAACGAGTGTAAAACAACCTGGAGTGACGAACTCCCAGCCGTACTCTGGGCCTACCGGACTACCCCCCGCAAATCCACTGGCGAGACTCCCTTCTCGTTGGCTTACGGAATCGAGGCGGTAGTACCAGCCGAAATCCTCGTATCAAGCATCCGCAAAGAAGAATGCCCACGACAAGAGGAACTTAACAACAAGATGATAACTGACGAGCTCGACCTCGTCGACGAAAGAAGGAACCTCGCATTAGCTCGACTCCAGAATTACCAACAAGCTGCAGCTCGCTACTATGATTCCCGAATCAAAACTCGAAGGTTTCAAGTAGGAGAGCTCGTCTTACGGAAAGTGTTCGACCATAAAAAGGAAGAACACGCTGGAAAGTTAGGAGCAAAGTTGGAAGGTCCTTACCAGGTCACCGACATTTTAAAGGACGGGGTCAACCGACTCAAGTCGGTAGAAACCCAGAAACCTGAACTACGACCTTGGAACATCATCAACCTCAAAAAGTATTTCCACTAGGAGTACATCAACATAATCGAACTACGAAATGGCTTGATCCCCTTAAAAAGGGTACGTAGGCAGCTCGACTTCGAGCGCAGCCGCCCCCCCAACACGAGCTTCTACCGAGCTCAACGACTTCCGACGAAGTCGTACTAGCTTATATTTGTGAAATCAAAATAAGTCCCTTAATCCAATGCTTCTTTCTGTCGTAAAGGTTAGAGCCACTGCGAAATACCTCATAATAACATTCCCAGAAAGCGATATGAAATTATCTCTTCGAAAGCCAAAGCGATATGAAATTATCTCTTCTAAAACAAACGATATTAATTTATCCCTTCCGAGCGACCTGAAATGGCCTCTCCCAAAGTCAAAGCGATATGAAATTATCCCTTCTGAGCGACCTGAAATGGCCTCTTCCAAAGCTAAAGTGATATGAAATTATCTCTCCTAAAATAAGCGATATGAAATTATCCCTTCCGAAACAACCTCCCGCAAACCTAAAATTCTCCCGACTTTATACAGCTCGGGATAACTAGAGGGTCACCCTCTCCCTTTAAGCAAAAATGTCGAAGTCAAGGCAGCCGATCACACGGAAGAACCTCCGCGCACAACAAATCTTTGTAAGTCCACCCCGATTTATCATTCCCGTTAAACATCAAACTCTTACTGCACATTACGAAAGAACTCGGACTCAAGAACGAACGACTTCGCACTAAGGTGCTAAAACAGTAAAGTCTATGCTAAGGCATGAAAGACTCAAAAAGAGATTCATGGAAAGGAGGACACAATGTCCTCGAGTCCCAACACTAAAACAAAACAAAGCCCCCTCGGGCAAATAGATGTTCAAAAAAAAATCAAAAGCCCCTTGGGGCAACGACAGGACAATCAAGATTGCCGCGAACGTGAGGAAGCCTCGTCTCAATCCTCCGCCCGATCACCGGTGGATGCAACCCCAGTCGGGAGATTCGATCCGTATTGATCAGGACGGGAAGCAGCCGGCGGCGGAGCATGCGCCAAAATAACCGAGTCACTCGACACGGCCGGCAAGTTTAACTTGCCAACACTAAAATCAGAGACCGCTGCGGCGTTCATCTCATCCATGGCCGTCCTCTTTTGGTCGGCCAACCTCAGCACTTCCCGAGTCAGGTCAAGCTCACCGGAAGCAAACTCCGCGATGAGTTCGATATTGGCCAGGGTTTCTTGGAGGCGAATCTCAGCGTTGGTTTCAAGCTTCCGCTTCTCGCTCATCTTCTTCCTCGCCTCGTGAGACGCGACCTTTATGTCGAAATCCCTCCCCGCGAGGACTCTCTCTAGGTCAGTTCGATCTTGGGCAGCTCGCGCTGCCGCGGCTCGACTCGCATCTTCAGCGGCTAGCGCCCGACCTTCGGCCGCCCGAAGCCTCTGAGAAAGATCCTCCTCACGATTCTCAAGAACCAATAACCGGGCTTCTATCCCCTCGTACCTAGCCAATTTCCTTTCGAGCTCCTCCTCTCGAGCAAAGGAATCCTGCAGCTCCGCGGTCAAAATACGGGCCGATCTCCTAGCGGCCTCGAGTTCATCAACTTGCGACCTCTCACGAATCTCGCGCTCGGATTGGGCCATAAGCCCGTTCGTAGCCTCCAAGAACTACATAAACACACGAATCTCAAAAATATCTCGTACAAAAGAAAGGCGAGAACAAAGAACCGCGATCGATACCTTCCCGGTAACTTCAGCCATCTTGGCATACAAGTCTCCAAGGGCCATGTGCCCGGCAACCGGAAGCCGAGCACCCGCAGGTCCGACGTGCCTTGACAAACGGGCCGCGCCTCGGGGCGTCCCAACGCCTTCGCTCGAACTGCTCGAGCTCGCCTCCGAATCGATCCTCCGACGCTTCGGTACGAGGGAAAGGCTCCCACCCACACTCTGATCATTCAGTCTCCCCGAACCATTCGGACGAGAACCGCACAAATTCGGCTCCCCAGACGGGACCGGGTTCGCTCTCCGAACAACCGGAGAAGGAGGGATCCCCCTTGTCTCTGCGGCCGCATCGCAGGCCCCGGAGTTCGGAGGGATAACCAGGGAAGGGAGAGGAGAATCACACATGGCAAAAAAGAGTGCGTTGCTTAGACTCCCGTCCCCCACCCTTTTCGCCAAATCCATAGGGTCCTTCCCGTTTTGGCAACTCCTCGATCTACGAGATAACTTCTCATGAGATGGAGTGCTAGCATCCGAACCCTCACCCAAAGAAGGACGGCCTGTAGAATCATTAAAAAAAAGAGGAGGGTTTAGACCTTTTCCAAATAACGACGAACAAAACGTCACGAACAGAAGACCCACCCTCTTCTGCCCGCTCGGGTATACGAAGCGGAGGTCGGACAGCTCAACTCAGAGAAGCCCGAGGAAGTACAAGAGGAAACGGTAGGTCCCGAGAAATCCGAGATCGGTCCTGCGGAACCCCTCTTGGGTCGACCCTCAGGGTAGCCTGCACACGCTCAACCGTGAAACTGTCCCAGTTGACGGCACCTCTCCTCAGACGGGTTATTAGGGCCTCCGTGACAGGGTTAAGGTCAAGCGATTCAGGAAACTCTGTAATACAGAACAAAACCGATCAGGAATCGGACCGACAACAACATAAAAATAAGAGGGATAGGATCGAAAAGGAAACCAAGAGCCCTACCAACATTGGAAGCCCACCGCGAAGGAACGACCGAGCAGTCGAACTCTCCGACCGAGTGATGGGTCACCCAAAAGAAAAAATATTGGTCCCTCCATCCGTCCCTCGGCGGGAGACCGTCGAGAATCCTCCCAAACCGAGGAGAAAGACGATAAGACCCCGGAAAGCGGGAATCTTGCTTCACCGAGCAAACCCGCATTAACTCCTCGGGACCAAACTCAATCCCTTCCTCTGCGGCTCTGACTCCAAGTCCGATAACGTATCGAACGAAGTTCGGCGTCATCTGATAAAACGCCAGCTGGAGCCGGGCCAACACCAAGAAAACAAGGCGGGGAATAGGGAAGAAGAGCCCACATTTCTCGAAATACGTGTAGGAGGCACAACAGTAGCCTTCTACGACCGTTTCGGGGGACACCGTCGGGGAGGGAATGACGATTTCAACTTCCGTTGGAATCCGGCAAAGCGCCCTTAACTGCTGAATATGGTCTACGGTTAACGAAGACGGCGGGTGCGGTCCGAAAGATCCCGCCGCCGCACTCGTACTCGCTCCCGCAGGGTCTCTCGAGGCCATAAAAGAAAACGCGCCGGAGTAAAGAAAACGGAAAATCTCCGGGAAGGGACTTTCTCTGACGACAGAGGAAGTATAGAGAAAAACTTTAAACAAGAAAGAATAAAAGTAAGGAGGCGAAGGGCTCCCTTCGACGATATATATGATTATTTATATCGGGAATCGTGCGCAGTATCGTCCGTACGACTCCCAAACTCGTATTAATTACTGAGAAAATCGAGATGGTTTGGACTTCTCGCTTTCCCTCAACTCTAACCGTCGATTTGAGATCAACGGTTGCGAATGCGCAGTAATTAGGTCACTTCACCAAAAGAACGATCCCGAAAAGACTCTTCCCAACCTTCGAATCTAAGCCGTTGATGATCGACCGAATCTACGGTGAGAGATGAAATTCTC
Source organism: Orychophragmus violaceus (assembly GCA_030180135.1). NCBI lineage: Eukaryota > Viridiplantae > Streptophyta > Magnoliopsida > Brassicales > Brassicaceae > Orychophragmus > Orychophragmus violaceus. The sequence goes on along the minus strand of CM058236.1, from coordinate 62,689,466 downwards.
GAAACCAAATACACGCAACGACTGCAGACGCGCTGAAAAGCAGTTCAGCCCGTCTCACGCGCTCACTCCTCACCGTTGGATCAAAACAAGAACTATGGATGGGGCGAAAATAATCATTAGGTTTGTCACATCCGAGGCACGCACCTCTTCCCAAGAACGTCCACCGCCCATTAACCTCGACTTCTCGAAATCAATGGGCTGGGGGCTATTGTTGGTACTGGATTTCCCTCTAGGAAATCCGGCCCATTAACAGACAATACAAAGGCCCGTAATTACAAGCCCGTTCCAGAATCAAAGACAAAGAGGAGAGCCGACAACTTTGTTGGGCCCAAGCGAATGAACGCCCTGACAAGGCCCGGACGATGCCGAAGCCGTTAAAGAACTCATCTTGGATTTGAGCATTCTCCTCATGTGTTGGTTCAACAATGCTTGCATCTTGAGGCAAATGAGCAAAATCAGTATTGATCATCCTTAAGCTCTCATTATACCTCTCTTGTCCTTCCAATGCCATCCTTGCCAAGTTGAGAAGCTCTTCATCACATGATTAGGAGGAGTAAGTAGCTTCATGCTCATGCTTCATGCTCTAAGATTGGTATCTATCACCATATCCATATTGGTACTCATGAGAAGAGTACTCATTTAGGAGATCACCTTGATAAGTGGATGTGCTTTCAAAACCATGATGACTTGTAGGTTCCCAAGTCATCTCTCTTTCTTGAGCTTCTAGAATAGCCCTCAACATTAAAACTATCTCTGAAGCCATGCTCTCTTCCTTATGATTGCACCTTGAAAAAATAACAAACACTTGAAAGAGAGTTAGTAACCACACACGTAAAAACAAAATAAAAGCTTAGTCTAAAGAAGAATCTAAATCCTAATGGCTATTGCTACACCTCCACGGCAACGGCGCCAAATTGATGCTAGACTTTTCTAGGTTCTAACTCAATTCTTCAAGTCTACTCATATCATTGTAGTACTTAAGGTATCAATCCAGGGAGGCAAGAAGAATAACACACCAAAAATGCAAGAAACTACTCAAGCTAAGCAAATAAAAAAAAAGGGTTTATCTAACAACCTAAACAATCTAGAAAAGAAATAAAGCAAGCAAGAAACAAACAAGACACTAAACAAGAAGATAAATAAGATAAAAGAAGGATCTTGGGATGAGGCTATGGAGACTAGGTGATCTAGAGACAACCGATGATGCTTCGATAAATCAAACATTGCTAAAACAAGGCTAATGATCATAATTAAGCTAATCACATTCTCATGTTCATAACTCCTATGCTAATCATGCAATCATTCAATTCTCATTTGCAAATTACAAGACAAGCATACATTAATATCCAACAAATACCTTTTAGCAAAGCTAATCCTTATGCTAAGAACACTAATCATTATACTAATTCAATCTCTTGGCACTAATCCTTTTGTCTAATCCCTAATCAAAATCAAGTTATCATTTGTGATTAAGAGATAAACAAGCATTAATTTCAAGTTCTTATTACCAATAATCACCTTAGACATCTAATCTCTTAGGCTAACATGTGAAAATCCTCTAAAGAGTTCATTCAAGCATTTCATCGAACACCTTTCAGGCATAAAAAAGCCAAACATCTAGATTCAACAATTCCTTGCAACCTAGCATAGAGATCAACTAATTAGAGAAGGATTATTCATAAATAAGTCCTAAACATCACTAATCATCACATAAACCACATAAATCAACCTCATCCACAAAACCTAAAAACTCTACTCCCTAATCATAAGAGAGATATGAGAATCATAGATAGAAAGAGAGATTAAGAGAAACAAGATAAATACTTAATTAAAACTGAAAATCAAAGTTTAAAAAAACCTAAATCATAAACATAAAAAGAGAGAAAGCTAGGCTTAGGTAGCTTAGGGTTTTTAATCCCCCAAAATGAGTATTTATAGTTGGGAGACACGCAGTGGCATTTTTGTAAATAAATGGGTCAGATTTGGTCTTCACATGGAAAAAGTATCGGGCGCGTTTGATCGATGCCACAGGCCGATGTGTGCAGACTAGATCCATCGGGCGATTCTGGTTGATGCCACAGGCCGATGGAATCTCTAGTCACCTTCGTGGAATTTCCATCGGGCGCATTTGGTCGATGTCTTTGGCCGATGGGAACAACAAATTTCCATCGGCCTCGTTTGCCTAATGCGTCTGCCCGATGGTTTCTCTGGCCGAATTCATGAATCATCTTCTTCACTCTTTGAGCTCCTCTCTTGCTTCCTTAGCTCACCAAAACCTCCATGCACCTCCAAGAACCTACAAAATCACAAGAAACACTCCAAACATAACCTAAAATGCTAATTCCTAACTCTAAATGCTAACATACTCTAAATGTTACAAAGAACATCAAAGAGAGCATGAAAGAATGCAAAATGAGATCAAAACATGAGTTGAACACTATCATAAATGCATCAAAATGCATCCATATCACGATGCATGCTGCATTGTCTTCATACATAATTGTTAGGGCTTCTTTCTCTACAAAAATACCAAAATCTTCTTGTATATGATGAACTACAGATCTTAACCATACACACTCGCGACTAGCTTCATGAATGACTAAAATCTCTGCATGGTTAGAAGAAGTGGCAGTGAGAGTTTGCTTCATAGCCCGCTAAGAAATGACAGTACCTCCGCAAGTGAACACATATCATGTTCGCGATCTAGCAGTATGGGGATCGGATAAGTATCTTGCATCTGCAAAACCAATTATCCCTCCTTGGATGAGTTAACCAAGTATATACTTTTGTACCTTGGAGGTAACGAAGTATATGCTTAATCCCATTCCAATGCCTTTGAGTTTGGCATGAGCTAAACCTTGCTAACAAATTCACCGAAAATGATATTTCTGGTCTTGTGTGACTTGCATGGTACATTAATGCTCATATTGCACTTAAGTATGGTACTTCAGTACCAAGAACTTCTTCATTGTTTTCTCGAGGGCAGAACGGATCCTTTGACACATCAAGTGAACTTACAACCATTGGACTGCTCAAGGGGTGTGCTTTATCCATATAAAACTTTTTGAGCACATTTTCTGTGTATGTTTCTTGATGTATTAGAATTCCGTTCTTTACATGTTTAATTTGTAGTCCCAAACAAAATTTTGTTTTTCCAAGATCTTTCATCTCAAATTCTTTCTTCAAATATTCTACTGTGTAGAAAATCTCTGCAGAAGTTACAATAATATTTAAATCATCAATATATACTGCAATTATAACAAATCATTTCTCAGATTTCTTTATAAAGATGCATGGACTAACACGGTCATTCTTGTAGCCTTCTCTTAACACGTACTCACTAAGGCGATTATACCACATACGCCCTGACTGTTTTATTCCATAAAGAGATCGATTTAGTTTTATGCAGTATTGTTCTCGGGAATTAGAATTTACTCCTTTAGAGAATTTACTCCTTAAGAGAATTCATATAAATGTCATTTTCTAGTGGTCCATATAAGTAGATTGTCACTACATCCATTAAACGTAAATCAGATCATTCTTTTATCGCCAAACTAATGAGGAACTTGAAAGTAGTTGCATCCAGCACAAGAGAGTATGTCTCTTCATAATCAATTACAGGTCTTTGTGAGAATCCTTGTGCGACTAAACGTCCTTTATATCTCACAATTTCTCTATTTTCATTCGTACAAAGACCCATTTTATGTCCCACTGGTTTTACACCTTTAGGTGTACGGACTACTGGTCCAAATACTTCTCTTTTAGCGAGAGATTTTAATTCTGCATCTATTGCTTCTTTCCATTTTGGCCAATCATTTCTTTGTGTACACTCTTCAATAGATGTTGGTTCATGGTCCTCATCCATAACATCAACTGCTACATTGAATGCAAAAATATCATCGACATCGATTTTCTTTCGGTTCCATTTTATTCCAGACATGACATAACTAATTGAGATCTCATTATTATCAGGTACCTGAATTTTATTCTTTGTCATGTTCGAAGTCTCTTCCAGAGATCCTTCATTCGTAATTATTTTCTCGGTTGCACCATTGCTAATTTCTGCTCCTTTTCTTTTTCGAGGATTTTTATATTTGGAACCAATAGGTCTACCACGTTTCAAAAGTGCCTTAGACTCATTAGCAGTTTGATTTTGTCCTTCTAGAATATTTATTCTTATCGGAGCATTTACAGCTGGTATATGTGATTTGATCACACTTTTTGGGTCAGTAAACGCGTCTGGCAACTAATTTGCTAAGCTTTGTAAATGAATTATCTTTTGGACTTCTGATTCACATTCTTTAGTCCGAGAATCAAGATAAGATGGACTAACGTTGTTAGGCGGACCCACGTTGTGTAGTACGGGGTCACGTGCCCCGGTTAAATATATAAGTATGTATTTTAAGCTTAGTCGTTGTTAATCAAGTGGCTTGTTGGTTGCTGAGTGCCCTGTTAGAATCATACTTTACGAGTTCGATGCCCCCTTCTACATGTCATTGTCATTTTATCATTTTTTCTTATGTGGTCCCCATGATCGAACAATTTATTTGTTTCCTTCTTATGTCTGGACCCATGGGACATTTACAAAAGTGAAATATAGACTGAAATATCTTAATTACCAAAAATTGAATGTATGTCGGGTCCGATTGGTGAACAAAAACGGAACGGTTAGATTATCGGTTAGCGGAAGTGGTAAGCGGTTGAATAGTGCAAAGCGGTTAGTGAAAGCTGTTAGCGAAAGCGGTAACAAAAAGCTGAGAGTAACCGTTTTTACTATAGCTTTTATAACGTTTTCGTGATTGGTAACAAACAAAGCGGTATGCCTCTAACATTTTAGTTATAGTGTTACCAATCGGACCCGTCATCTTTTTTCTATAATTAACCTCTTATCAATTTTAGCGTCCATTGTTATTTTTCCTCTTTTATTTTGTCAACTAATTATTTTTGTTTTCACTTCTTGAATTTTAATAATATATCTGATTCATATCACATATATATTTTGAATATTTTATATCACTTTTAAAATAAATTATCTTATTACTAAATGAATAAAATAGTAGAAAATTAAATAAAAGTAAAAATACAAAATTTTAAGTGAATAAATCTAAAATAGTTATATTTTTTTATAATGCATATATATTTCATAACATTAGATTCAAAAATAGTCCAATATTTTGAACTAAAACTTTTGTTGTTTATTTTTATAATATATATAGTGATTTTTATGATTTTTTTTTAAAATTCGTATATAGTATGTCTAATATATGTGTCCCTAGTTTAAAAAGTTTCTAAATCCGCCATCATTGATATATCGTTTTGTATATGTTTCTTTGTAAAAATATGAAACGTTGATCATTGGAGTTGGAAAGGCGAACTAAACCAATAATCTTTTGAAAGCTCAGGCACGGAATGTACGATTAATATTTCTCTATCATTTGTTTATAAATTCTAAGTTATTTTGTAATTTATATATATGAAAAAAAAAAATTTGTTTCAAATAATCTTAAATTGTTATTTTAATTAGGCATGCGATTTTAGGTATAAGAATTCGATTTGATTATTATTTTTGGGATACTGGATTTTAGCAATTCCTCTGAATTGAACTAATTTTTTTTTGTTCTAATTAGTCTAAAAATTGGATCAATTTTTTTAATTGCTTTTAGTTTCGTTCTCCATCTAATATTTGTAAATATAAAATTATAAATTCTATATAATTTTATATATGTTATTTTGAAAAAGCTTTAAGAAAAAAGAACGGAAATGTTGATCATTGATCGGTTATGGATTTATAACGTAACGATAACCAAAAACTAAGAAGTTTTATTCCATCAGTTTGTATTAGGGAATATTGTCCCACATCGGAAGTTGGAAGGGATCTCACACAATATATAAGTGATATGGACCACTCCACTTATCACAATTGGTTTTAGGTTGGAAGCACATAGAACTTAACATGGTATCAAAGCCCGATCCATGTAGTCCAACCCGATCCGACCCAAAGTTGGTCCACTCATCGACAAGCCAAGCCCAGATTGATGTCGTCGATCCAAGCCCGAGCATTCCGAGATTAATGGCCAAAGGACCATTATCTCGAGGGGACGTATTAAGGAATATTGTCCCACATCGGAAGTTGGAAGGGATCTCACACAATATATAAGTGATATGGACCATTCCACTTATCACCAATTGGTTTTAGGTTGGAAGCTCATAAAACTTAACAGTTTGGTCATGTTCTGTTCAAATAAAGTCACTACCTTAATTTTAATTCTAATCATAATTTTTGAATTTTTTTAATCTGGAATTAAGTCATAACATGAAAATTTGGTTTAAAGAGAGTAAACGGCTAGTAGTTATGATGATATTCATCAAGTTGGAGTTTCCTGAGCTTTTGTGATGAAATCAACATAATAAGAGTTATGAACCGTACTGGTTTAGTGATAGAAGAATGGTCAAGCTAAGAGTTGGTTTAATGAAAGCTAACTCATATGATTGGCAATTCGTGGTTCACCGAAACCGGTTTAGTCAAAACCGGTATATTCTTATTCAATATACTTAAGTACATATCTTAAGTTTGCACATATTGATGATATAAGATCATCTTTTCATCATCATCTTTGTTGTTCCGAGAATTTGAGAGATTGAGTGATAATCTTGTAGCTCGTATTTTTGAATATATTTAGTTGATTACTTTGCCGGGCCGAGACGTAAGAAATCTCATTCCAAAATTCCGAACTCGTAAAATTTCTTGTGTTCTTGCTTTAATTTCATTATGTTCTTGTTCGCCATTCGATTCAACATTGTTCCATCAATTCGCTAAGATCGTGCGGAGTTAAGTTGGATTCAGGTCACAATAAGTTGTTTCATCTCTAACAAATAGGATCAAGAATTGCGGTCGCATCCAGTGTATCTTTTTAGTAAAATGATAGCAGAGTTGTATCTTTCAAAAATGTTGTAATTTTGTATCTTTTTTTCAATTTTTGTGTGTTAAAACGACTGTATTGTCCTCACTATCGAAAAGTAACTATATGGTTGAACACTATATGCCAGGTCTAACACTATGACTTCTATATATATTTTTTTAAAATTCCACGGATGAACAGTCCCGTGGATGAACATTACCCGTAAAATGTTGCTTTTTGGATGGATAGGACCAACATATTTTTGTGTTCACCGATCACAATAATATGAACTCTTGACCACCTATTGTCCATCAGAAGTGTTTAGCATGTGATATAATCGTGGTAGTGTCCACGAATAATCGAATTGTCCACCTGAGCTTTTAAAATTGTGTTTACCAGGTACATTTCACGATCATTTGAACCGTTGGTCACCTTTTGTCCATCAGACCCGTCTAGCATGTGATGAGATCGTGATAGTGTCTACGAATAGTCGATATTGTCCACCATATCCATAGAAAACATTTAACATGTGATGTTTATTTGTGTAGTTAGGAATCATAAAAAAAATTGTTGGCCACTTTCTATCTGCAGGAAGCGTCTAGCATGTAATATGATCCTGGTACTGTCCACGAATGGTCGATATTATGGACACCTAGTCAACACTGTTCACTCGAAACTTCTGTATTAACTCCAAATTATTATTTTTTTAGTTCCGGTACATCGACCGATTATATCTCCATTCCGGCGGTTTATATGGCCGGAAATCTCACATCCACCATGCTATCCACCGTCAAAAATGAAGGGTAAAATGAAAGATAAAGTAAGAAAGAGAATAAGGGAAAAAAAGAAAAGAAAAAAAAAAACAAAATATAAAAGGGATGGATGGGGGTATTTTCGTCTTTTTAACACAAAAATCAGACAAAAAGATACAAAATTGTAACAAGTTTTTGAAAGGTACAAAAGTGCAAGGAAAAAAATAAAAAAAGATACAAGGAGTGCAATACACCCATCAAATGCCTATGTCCAATCTGCAACTGGCGACTGACTAATTCGTCGGATATCCATCGGTAATGGCCATTTCTGACGGATTACCAACCGAAATAATCCGTCGGTTCTATTTTGTCGGAAATCGATATCCGTCGGTTTTCCATCAGTAATTACCGAAGAATTATCGACGAACATAAAACCGACGGATTGTCGACAGATTATCGACGGTTGTTAAACTGACGGATTACCGGCAACATAACCGACAAAAAGTTTGTCAGTACTCCGTCGGCAAAGGCTGTCGGTTTGCCGTCATAAACGACGGATATTACTGATGGTTAACCAGCGGTTTACCAAAATAACATAACCGATGAATAACCGACGGGCGTTACCGATGTTTTTACGATGGAAAATAACCGACGGTTTAGCGAAGGATAATAAACGACGATTTGCCAACGGAAATTTTCTGACGGTCTCCCGAGGGATATAAACCGGCGGTTTACCAATGTTAGAGAACCAACAGTTTATCGAGGGAAATAAACTAATAGATTCCCGATGGACATTACCGATGGTTTTTTGACGGAAATAAACCGACAGAGTACTGATGGTGCATTACCGACGATTTAGCGACGAGTGTAAACTGACACATTACATATAGATTTCCAAGGGTACTTAAAATATAATTTTTTTAAATAATTAAAATTTTCAAATTTATATAATAATTATATTAATATTATAATTAAAAATTAATAAAAACAACAATTTATTATAAAATAAAATATTTAAAATATTCATAAAACAAAAAGGTTTTTAATTACATACGATTGCGATCCGCTGCGGATCCCATCCCCGTTCCATGTACATATCTCGAACCCGTCCCCGAAGCTCCTGTTCCCACTCTCGGTGCTGCTCTCGGAGCTACCACTCCTTCTGGAAGAGTGTCATACATGACGAAGTTCAAAAACTCATCTTCCTTCGCGTTCATCTTCTGGTTGGTTTTTGCCTTTTCCTCCTGCATCTGAGCTTGAATCCGCGCTTGATTCGCCTTCAACTCTTCGATTTCCTCGTCTTTCTCCCTCAAGGCTTCGGCGAAGGAGTCGGTCTCTGGACGGAAGCGAGAATGCGGTGTCGATACTCTCTCCGGAAAGTTTCCTAAATCGTATACACAGCCTTTTCTCTTTTGCGTTTCTTGCAAAGTTTTTAAAGCATACTAGTTAGAAATCAAGTAATCTAAGAATTATATCAAATTTAAGTTAACATAAGAACTTAGCTCGAGAAATATCTCGTTGACCTTTTTCGGCGATAGCTCAGACTCCGTTGATCCGACTTCCTTGGACTGCTGGGATAGCACTTCATCCACCCACCTCTTTGCCGAATCAACAATTCTTCGAACGATCGGATCTTGGATCTCGCTTGTAGTCTTTTTTTTATGGCCGCCCTCGATAATCTCAACAAACGTCGGTTCCCGTCCTTTTCGCCGTTTCTGCCAAAAAAACATTTATTAGAAATAAATATTAAATTATGGAAAACTATTAATAAGGAAACACATACAAACTCAATATTTTGCTGAACGGTGCTCTTTTCCCCCGTGTTATGGGTCGTCATCCCGCTACCGCCTCTTTGACTTTTACGGTTTTGCGAGTTCGTCGAAGAGGTCGATGCTGTTGTAGGCAGCAACCAATGACGAATAAGCCCCTTCCACACCTCGATGTTCACTCCCTTCTAGATATCGTTCGCCACCCACTTCTGCTTCCACTCCTTCATGATGTGAGAGTAATGGGATCTAGCCTTCTAGTGGAACTCCTGCTCCACAAACGTAGTATACTTTTTATCCCAAGAATACTCTTGCTACAAAAAAGATGTTTGTTGTTAACAATTAATAATAGTAAAAAATAGGAAAGAAATGAAGATACGTACGGCGAACTGGCGGAACCAGTTATGCCTATCGGATATAGGTATCTCTGTGTAGCTCGGATAGCCGATATGGAGCATGTTGTACATCATGCCCAAAATGCTCTTTGTGACCATCGATTTCGTCATCGAAAACCTGATAAATAAAAAACATTAAACATTAAAAGTATGTATAATATATATGTTAAATTTGAAATTCTAGAAGTTACAAGACATACCAATAAGTTCTCGGGATGATCTCATAGTTGGGATCAAGACGTTTGAGCAACTCTCATTCCGACTGATCGGCTAACTCTTCTATCTCCGCTGCAATACATGGCAGAACAGTTTGTGTCTGTGGCACTTGAGACACCGAATGGCTCCCACTAGGAGCCTCCTGTCTAGGATGAGACTGCTCGCCTGTAACAGTCTCAGCTGAGCCGAGCGAGACCATCTCGCCGGCCCCGGACACGTCTCTAACTAATCCGGTTGGGAGGCCAAGTACTGCTCAAACTCTCCAAAATTTTCCCTACAAACAATAAACCAATTTAAAAGTTAACAATTCAATATAAAATTTATAAAATTTTACAAAACTATTAAAAATTTACTAATTTTTTTAAAACTATTGAATTTCCAAAAATATCATATATATCGAAAAATGATTATTTTTAATAAATACTTTTAAAAAAAATAAACGATTGTAGTACATATAAAAATATGAAAATAAAATTTGCAAAATCACTAATATCATAGAAAAAAATATATATCTTACATTAAATTGTTTTTTAATAAAGAAAAAATTAAAATTTAAAAAAAAACATTATTAAACCGTTTTAATTATCTAAAACCTTTCAAAAATTCAAAACTAGTATAAGAAAAAATTAAAAATTTTAAAAACGATTACAAAACGTTTTAGATTATTTTTAAACTGTGAAAACGTTTAAAAACGTTTGGAAAATCGTTTAAAATCATTAAAAAAAAAATAAAACTGGTTTTAAAAAAATTCACATGATATAAATAACTTAATAACATCCTAAATCACTAAATTCAACCCTAAACTACCTAGATTTATCTTTGGAACAACACATGCATAATTGAACCGATAATCTAACCACTTAAAAAAACAATTGAAACTAAAATATATTGGTTAAAAGGAAAACTTACATGATTATACAGCTAGTGACAGTCAGGTTGTTCGTTTGAGGGCTAGATTTGGAGCAAAATGGTAGAGAGAAGGTAGAGCACGATTTAGGAGAGAGACAAAAGTTGCAGAGAAATGAGGAATAAGAAGATATTGTCGGTTCATTATTACTCGATTACCGACGGAAAACCGACGAATAATTTATTTACCATCGGTTTTCCGTCGGAAATTTGGTGGTCCAATTAGTTGGCCAAAAATTTTGGCGGTTTCGCGAAAAAATTGGTAAAAAATTGGTGGTCTGTTAACAACCGGAAAACCGACGGGTACTTCAATTTCTGTCGGTAATCCGTCGGTAATAATAAAAAAACAGGTTCGTCACTACTCGAACACGGGATCTATTGAACTATACAAAGCTCACCAAACCATTTTGCTATGTCATAATTGTCATTTTACATTGTAGCTACATATATTTGTATGTTAGTATATGTTTAAAATAAACATATTAAAACCCGTTACAGGCGTTAATCGAACCCATGACAGAAGGCAGTTTGATTAAGGACCGAAACAAATGTGCTAAGTTGTTATATTCGTTAAGGTAATAGAAGCAAATGTTGATATGTTGATACAATTATTTGTTATTTTTTAAAAAAACAAAGCTTCTAATTTAATTATGGAAATTTTAAAAACATAACACTTAAAAAGATAACATAATTCATTTTTATCTTTTTAAATAGTAAAGACGGATCAGTTCTAATTCTGGTTCCCGAACCAATCCTTGACGTCCATCTCATCCCGAAATCCATGATGGTCTTGGGTCTCCTCTACCCCAGAGCAGCTTCATCTATTGCATTTTGGTTTTGAAAACACGCCTAGCCGTTCTGTGGAATTCCCGCCAACCAGTAAAGATTATGTAAGCTTGTAATTTAAAAACAAAATACACATTCGAAATTTAAATAGTTAAAAAAGACTATATGCATGTGGAAAATTTAACTTACCAAGAAATCCTCAAACCATGCCGTTTTAAGGTGGTCGGGAACATTGTAGTATGTGAGATAACTCTCGGACCAGCGATTCTCGATGATATCACTGACGACAGAAGGATTGACCGCGTTGTAACCGAACCAAATGGTCTGGTTTTGGCGGGACAGGTCAAGAACAAGAAGACGTTCCTGACCCAGTAGAGTGATGTCTCGAATGAAGGAGGAGCGGTTTTATGGGGACAAATACACAAAGTCCTCAAACCATGCCGATTTTGAAGTGTATAAGTGTTTGTGTAGAAGATGAAAAAAATTGTGACATCCGTACCCTATTTATACGAAATTTAACGATGGAAATCCGTCGGTTCGTATTAAATTTTTGAAAAACACTTACTGAAACATTGCATAGGGAAGAGATGTTATTGCGGTTTTTGACGGTTTACTAAAATTTACCGACGGATTCCCGATGGTTCGGTCCCATCCATCGGGAATCCGTCGGCAATAAAATATTTGATAACCAAGTTCGGCGTGACTCGAACCGGGATCCTTGGATTATGTGATAATCTTGGTAACCAGTAGGCTATGTGTGTAAGTTATAAACTTCCTACAAAGAAATGTATATATTGTTTAATTTCTATTATTATGGAAAATTAAAAATTGATTTGTTTATATTGATATTTATATATTAAAATATTTAATAAACAATTTTATAAATATATTACGAATTATAAAAGAAAACATATTTTTCAAAATTATTTATTTATTTATGAAAAATTACATAAATATATTTATTCATATTTTGTAGAAAATACATAATTAACGCCCGAACCAATCCCCTTCATCTGTCTCCGTCCAGTTCTCGGTCATCCGGTTCCAGTCACGAGCCCCGATCCATGTTGGTCTCTCCTCCCCTCTTTTCCATCGGAGTTTCAAAAGGTGCAATTTTGTCTGGAAAATCGGTCGGGCCATCCAGTGAAATTCCCGCCACACTTGTCCGATAATATCAGGACTGAAGTTGAAATAGTCTTTTTAATTTTTTTTTACAAAATATCAACAAATTATGTAAAATAATATACGAAATTTACCAGGAAGTCGAAGAACCAAGTGATTTTAAGACTTCTGGCAATATTCCGCTAAGTCATATAGTTCCCGGACCAGCGACGTTGGATAAAATCGTTGACGACGGACTGGACTGCAACATTAAAACCGAACCAAATGGTCCAGTTTTTTCTTGACGGGTCGGTCTCGATCCGGGGCGGCGATAACATGTTGAATGGCGGTGCGGTTTTCAGCGGATAATCGAACGGTGTCCATACTGATCGTAACTGAAGTTTTAGAATTAAAATTGTTTTTTAAAGAAGATTTAAAGATGAAAAAAACATGGAAATCGGACCTCAATTTATAAAAATAATTTACGACAGAAAAACAACGGCAATCCGGCGGTTCCTTGGTCAATTTTCGAAAAGTCTGTTTCCGAAACGTTTTTGTGAACAAACGACAACTAATGGTAGTTAAGGAGCGTTTGACTCAAGCATACCGACTGTATTCCGACGAGATAAGATTTAGGGTTTCTTTCGGGAATCGTTTTTGGGATTTTGCAAGTTCTGAATTTACATGATACACTAAACACAGTACTTATAGGATCCTTACAATTCGATTACCAAAAATTTATAAAAGGTAAATCGAGCGATTGTTCAGTACAAGGTATTATTAAACACCATTATATACTAAGAACTGTTTTCGTCCGACATGCTTGATTTTCCTAAACCGTAAAAAATATGTTCTTGTAGATTGTAAAGGATGAGATGTAATATAAATTATCCTTACATTACTTCCTCGGAAGTTAGTCGATGATCCGTTTTCATTTTTGAAACCCTAAACCCTAAACTGTCGGGTTTCCATCGGTGTGTACGCCGTTTTTAGTCTTTCGTCGGATTATACGATGTTTTTACCTTCGGGTTTCCGTTTGTAAGTTTAATATGTTTTTAAAATTTTTGCCACAGCCGGGAATCGAACGGGGGACATAGTGATTCACGGGCAGGATCCAAACCAAGTTAGATGATTGTTACGTTATCGTTCATCATACAACTATTTGTAGATATTGATATAGTTTTCACATTATTTTTTTTTTTAAATAAAAGTTTTGGAATAGATAAAACAACTTGTTATAAAATTTAGCTTTTAAAAAACTTAAAAGTGTTAAAGACTTTTCCAAATAAGTTGTTATGTATATTTACTTTAAAAATTATATAATTTTATATTTAATCTGCATCGCTTTCTGAGTCGTAATCGGTTGAAATTGAATCGGTGTCTTCATCGAATTCACCCCTCTCTTCTTCTGAATCTGAATGAAGAACGACATCTCCAAATTGACTAAAATCAACGACTAGATTAACTTCAAGGGATTCTTCTACAGGAGCTATATAATCACTTTCGCTTGCTTGCAATTGCTCTTGTTCTTCAACTCCATATACTGTTCCTCGCGGATTTATTTTCGTAACTGTGATCCATGGATCGTTCGTGTATGTTTTCCGAGGGTAAGGAATGTAACACACCTACATAATATAGATTAATTGTTTATATGGTACTAGAAGAAATTCAAGTTTTAACATTAATTAATAAAGATAAAAATTCGATCACTAACCTGATCTGCTTGTGAAGCAATACTGAAAGGATCATATTATCGTAGTTTCTTTGTCGAATGGATATACTTCACACCAAACTCATCGATGGTTACACCTTTCCCAAAGATCGGGTTTTACCAATCACATAGAAAGACCACACATCTCATGCTGAGCTTCCCTATGTACTTTACTTCTAGTATTTCTTTTAGAATCCCATATTACACAACTTCGCCGGATGCAGATGAAACACTGTGATCGGCGGTTGTCCTAGAAGAGCCTTCTATATGCACCTTAAACGCATATCCCCTTGTGCAATATCTTGGATAAGACTTTGTCTTGTAGTGGAGGCCATTTACTATGTCTCTAACCAATCATCGGGTGTGCGACCGTATTTAAGTTCATTTTCAAGTTTCAACCTAAAAATATAACACGATGGAGGTAATAAAATTATCCAATTTTTTGGGGTTTAGTAAAATTTCAAAATAAAAATCTTACATAAAACTTTAACCGAAGGTCGCAGTCTCTTCGTTGTTATATTGAGCCACAACAAAACTCTCCACTTTAGCGGGGTTCTTCACCTTCTTCTTAAGGTGGAACATACAGCGCTCGAAAGGATACATCCACCAATACTATACCGGACCACCAAGTCTAGCTTCTCCTGGAAATGAATGGGAAAATGCTCCATAACATCAAAGAAAGACGGTGGAAATATTTTCTCTAGATTGCATAAGATCTTAGGAATGTTTTGTGATGTACTCTATTTTTAAGTGTTTTAACCTCATGTTTTTAGCATTGTTTTGGTTATAGACCTTGCATTTAGGCATAGTTATGTGGATATATATTTGCATTTGTTCATTTTAGGTGTTGGAGTTGTGGCTTGATGATTTGGAAGCTTTTAGATTTTTTTGGAGTAAATAAATATAGAGAACAAGCATTGCCAAAAAAAAAAGAAGCATTGGATCAGATATTAATCAAGCCATGATGGAGAAGAACCATGCACATGCCTTGCTAGCCCACGTTCCAAAACCTTCAGCTGAAGCCCAGGCCCACTACTCTTCCTCACGTGGAGTTCCCGTGCGTGCAACGTCAACAACGAATCAACGTAACAAAACCATCGGCCGAGACCCATCGATTAAATGAAACCGATACAAACCAACGATTTTATCCAAGCATTGGACAGAGAATGTATCGGGTGGATTCATCGGCCGAATCATGTCGATACAAGACGAATCCGATTTTTCATTTATTCACAAAAATGCCATTACGACCAAAAAACTGATTTTTTTTTTTTTGTATTTAAACCTAATTTTTGGGATCTATCTTCTTCTTCATATTTTTTTTTTACCCATTTTGAATTAAAAACAATTTGAAAATTTTTATTTTAGTTTTAGTCAAGTATTGTTATCTTTTTAATTTATTTTTTCTAATCATGATTTTCATTATTTTCTCTATGGATTTTGATGGGATCAATATGATTAGTGAGTAGTCTCTTTGGGTTTTGAGATAAGGTAGACTAGGACTTGATTAGGGATGATCTAAGGGTGTTTAGCGCTTAATTTTTATTAATCCTTCTCTATTAGGTTGTTCTCTATGCTAGGTTGCAAGAAATTGTTGAATCTAAACTTTAGGTTTTTTCTTGCCCACAAAGTGTTTGATGAAATGCTTGTTAGAACCTAATTAGATATTTTGCATGCTTAGCCAATGAGAATTGATGTCTAAGGTGTTTAATAGTCAAATGAATTTATTTTTCATGCTTAATTGATTCTTGATCACAATTGATAGATTGTTCTTGATTATGAATTGATTAAAGGGATCTTTGCTTAGAGATATTGTTGTTACAGAAATCTGACCTAGTCAATATTACGAGCTGCGATCTGAAATGTCTGAACTACGGGGTGAAATGTAAATAAAAAGTGAGGACGAAATGATTCTTTATTGATCTTAAGGCCGGAGCCGAGCAATGAACAGGATGGTACGAGGTGTGAGTCCGTCGAATGACGTGCTCACTAAACAATACTCGAGGTCGGAGCTTTATAGAAGTAGCCCGGCCTCTCGTAAGTTACAATCTCCCCTAAATGAAGAGTGAAGGGTCCTATTTATAGTGCTTGGATGCTGACTCTTCCTTGGGCTGTTGACTCCTTAGCGGGCATATCTTCTTGGGCCGTGATGACAATTGATTTAATTAGATTTCCAATGGGCTTATGGATGTGTGCTAAACCCATATCTAACAATTAGCCCCCAGTTCGTCGAGTCACGATGCTGAGCTCGGCAGATTCCTTTGAGTATTTAAGTCAGGAGAAAATCTGGTTAAATCGATTTTGCTTTGGGTCGCGTCTCTATAGGAGTAGTATAACTTCAGGGTTACATGGTCTCTGAATCGTCGTAAGATTTGTTCATTATTTTTTGTCTCTTCGGATTCCGTGGCCTTTCTTCTACAATCTTATACCCTTATTTCTCGATTGCTGGCGTTTTGTTTTCTCATCAGACTCCTTAAGTTAGTATGCGAGCAGGGGCGACTTTTTATTTGTCTTATAGTAGCTGCGATTCTGATTTTTCTAGTTCGCCGGGTGGGAGTTCCGTGCGATTAAGGCTTTCTCGCGATGACGAGGAGTTTTTTATCCTTCGTGGTGGTTGGACTCTTCGTTCGTTTTGGGGTGATCCAGTGATGAAGAAACCCATTGCTTACCAGCCGTTTTCCGATTTCTCGCTTCCTACGCTTTCGTAAGAGGAGGAGTTGGGTTTTCCTTTTGATGATGAGCGAGGCGAAGAACGGGGTTCAGGCGCTGATGTGGATGAGCCGGGTTCAGAGCGTGATACCGATGACTTGGCTGAACCTGGAGATAATACTCATGGGGCTAGTAACTCTGCTTCTGCCAATCGTTCTCAATCGGTGGTTCCAAAAGCGAAGAAGAAAAAGAGGACGAAGACGGAAGCAGTTACCGTTGCTGAGGGAGATTTCCGAAAGACAGTAGTTGCTCGGCCGATTCCTTCGTCCATATGCGAACAGGATTCCCTGGATACTCTCTTGCGAGATCGTATCTGTATTCCCGGTCTTGATTATCGATTGTCGTCCCCGACAGAGAGACCTTGGAACGCTCCTCCTGGATGGGTTTGTCTGAACGAAAGTTTGTTCTCGGAGTGTCATTTGCTTTTTCCCCTTCCGAGACTCTTGATTTAATACTGTGAAGCGAGGAAGATAGCTATCTCTCAGCTTTTTCCTGGTGCCATCCGTAATATGGTGGGCGCTTTGATAATGGCGGCTGATGAGGGTTTTGATCTGTCTACTGATTTCTTCTGTAGGCTGACCTCAATAGCGGTTAATCGAGGCACCGCTGGTACTTTTTATACGAAGGTTTTGCCCAGGCATCGTCTGAAGATTGTGTCTGATCCTCCAGATAAGACGGACCGTTGGCAGGATGGATATTTCTTTGTACGAATCAATAATTCGTTAACGTTTGATGTGAATAGGGTCTTTTATTCAGCTTGGAACACCAATCCTGGTTGTTATCTTTCTTGCCTGTTCTTCTCTTTCCTGTTTCGAGTATTTTTGATGCTGCTTATATGGCTTGTCTGCTTATTTGTTCTGTAGACTACTGATATAGCATGGATTTTAGGAATTTTAACCATGGTATATGTGTTATTTATCGAGTCTTTTACTATGCTTTAGAGTCTTTTCAGGTGTTTATTAGGTACAAGCACATTTGAAGCATATTTGGTGATTTTGGCACTTTCTGGAGCTAATTAGAGTATTTGGCCGAGAGATAGAGTTCACTGTTGATATTTCCGAGCTGCAACGATCGTCACACTTATGGCATCGATCGATGCACCAGCGAGATGGGCCAAACGACGGTTTAATGAAGAATGATGAAATTGCAGTTTTGCCCAGAAGTTCCTGATATTTACAAAGAAGCCCCAAAACGTGTTTTAGGTTATAAATAGAGTTTTTAAGCCAATGTTTAGGCGACGCTTTTTACAAGCTTTTCTTACGTTAAGTTTTACTCAGAGAGAGTTGAGGGGCTAATCCTGATCTCGAAAGAGACTTGATTTTGAACCCCAGTTCTTATTTGATTATATGATATTTGGTTTTCTACTTAGGATATCTTCTGTCTCGATGAATATGTCTGAGTAGATCACCTGTTAGGTTGAAGGATTCTCATTAGGGATTTCAGAGAATTATAGTTTAAATCAATCTGTAGAGATTCATATCTGCTAGTTCTTTATCTAAGTTGTTCTTAATGCTAAATCTGAAGTAGCTAATCAGAGTTATGATGTTAGGTTGATTAATTCAGCGGAAGTTGGTTAATTTAACTAGAAAGAACTTAGATAAGCAATTAAACTGTTCGCAAACGGAAGTTTGGTTCAGGTTAATTGTGAACATATCAAACTTGGAATTAATGCTGGTTTAATCTGTTAGTTCTCGCAAACGAAAGTTTGGTTTGCTGCACTTAGACTTAGAGAATTATCGCAAAGGAATTTGGTTAATTCTATATCCGTGTTTGAGTTCTAGAACAGTTATTGATTAGATCTAGATAGATTGATTGCTTGCGTTCCTGATTTCCTGAGAACTCCTGAAACCTAACGCTTTGCCTTCTTGCTTACAAACTCACTTGATTTACTTCGCTATTTCGTTTATTGTTTTCACATCTGCTTCGCTTAATTTAATCTGAACTACTAATAATCTATTGTGTGACTGAGAGTCCTTGTGGGATTCGATACCTTATATACTACGATTGCATTAACTGTGCACTTGCAATATAATAGGGATAAAACTATACACCTATCAAGTTTTTGGCGCCGTTGCCGGGGACTCTTTGAGTTCACCGATAGATTTAGTATTAGGATTTAGACTAAGCATTCTTTCTAATTTTCATGTTTACTCACGTTTTTGATTTTTGGATTCGCAGGGATTCGCACTGCATCGATCGTTGCCACCTTGCATCGATCGACACAAGGCGAGAACATCAATGCTGAGATCTGAGACGTTCAATAGGTTCCGCGCCATGGAGCCTGTGATTTTGATTCGCGGTGAAAACGGCGTTTTACGAGACCAAGAGGGTCACATATGCAACGCAAAAGGTCAGAAAATAGATGGGGAAGGAATCCCCATCTTACCAGATTACCATGTATTGGTTGGGCAAGTAGCTGAGATGCAGAATAAGATAGATGACATCCACGACATCTTACTTAGGGAGAGACAGTTCCGAGCAGAGGCAAAAACTGATAAATTTGCAGAGGTACATTATATGGCTGGAACCGACTCTTATGGACATACATTGGGACATCAGCAGAGACAAGGTTCTAGGCATACTTCCTATCTGGCACCTCCTACATAAAGGAGCAAACTAGAGATAATGATAGAACAATCAATTGAAAAGCAACAGCAGAACACAGTTTCCTTCAGCTCGAAGCTAGAGAACCTGTACACTAATTTGAATGAGAAATTTGAATCCTTGAACACTCGTATGAAGCAGCTGGACACACAGATGGATCAAGTTTCAAGTTCTACCCCAAGGAAGGATTCTCAAGAAGCTCATGCCAGCAACATTCCCATTCAGGATGACACACAGATGGATCATGGATCATGTCTAGCAGTTAAGGCTGTGGAATTTGTGGAAGACAGAGGGGGATTTGATGTTGAATTACCTGAGTTTGAAAGCTTCGATGCACCTGACTCAACAGAGATTGACATGGATCTCTTGACTTGGATAGTTCAGATTGAAGCGGGACCAAGCCAAGGAGAGAAACTTGAATCTGAGATGGCTGGAATGGACCGAGAAGCGGGTAAACCCGAGACTGTAGTTGAAACCCGAGCTGAGACGACAGCATCGATCGTTGCATCACAAGCACCGATCGTTGCACCCCGAAAGGAACCAGTTTCGCTCATATCTCAAGGACCTGCTAAGGAAAGAACCTACAAACCTCCATTACCATTCCCGAAAGCTCCCGTTAAGTCTAAAGATGTGGTTCAGTGCACAATGGTGGTTGACAAGAAGATGGTGGTTCCACAAGAGCCTATTCTAACAGCTTCAAGGCTTGAAACTTCTCATAAACAGAAGGCTCCGAACATCAAATCTTTGCCAAAGGTAAAGCGTAAATCCTCTAAGTTTAAACCTCCTGACTCCACTGTTTTGAATGAAGGAAAGAGCGTTAAAACACCCAAGTGTCAATCTCACCCTACATTCCTCCCGACGTTCCTTGGACGACATCATGCTGCTAATGCTTACACACCACCGTGGATGATAAGGCATTCACAGAGACACTCAAAGTCTCTGTTGAAACCTCCACGAGTCTGACCTCTTTCCAAAAGTCAAGCTAATGACTTAAAACAAGCGCTGAGTGGGAGGCAACCCACTGATAGGTTTAATTATTTTTCCTTTTCATTTTTGGTGTTTTTCTTAGGATTTCACGTTTTTATTTGTTTTTGTTAGTTTTTAGATACAGAACACAAGTCTGGAGATGTGTGACGATCGTTGCTCACATGTGCAACGGTCGTTGCAATTGCTTCAAATCGAAAATTAAGGTACGTTGAGCTAAACCGGAATCAATCTGGTTCAACCAGCATCGATCGTTGCTTCTATGCAACGATCGTTGCACCCACGACCAAGGTAAGTTACCTTAAACCCTCTTTTCTCTCCTTCTTCTCCATTTCTTTCGGTCGACACACCGAGAACCTCCGCCCAAAAATCATCATTTCTTCATCAAATTTCTTGTTTCCAAGTGCTATCTACTTATTTTTACACTCCCAATCTATTTCTCCAACCCATATCTCAGGAAATCAAGGTAATGAACTTCTATTCTTCAAATTTTCGGGTTGGATTTTAGGGTTCTAGGGTGTTAGATTTTTGAACCAAAAATCGATGATGCATGCGTAATTAGAACGATTTAGGGTGATGGATGATGATTTTGAACTGATTTGAGGCAATGTGGCTTGGATTTGACTGATTTTGATGATTTGTTTGCGGCAAAATCGCCTTGCAACGGTCGTTGCTCTCGAGCAACGGTCGTTGCTTTGCGATTTTGGGAAATGTTCGATACAACGAAATCGCCTTGCAACGATCGATGCCTTAGATGCAACGGTCGATGCTTCGCGATTTCACAGTGAAATTTTGCCGAGACTTATAAATGTTTGAACTTTGTTTTTGCAGATGGCGTCTCAAAGGCAACCCCGTAAGAAGCGAGCCACAGCTTCCACAGCAACACGACACTACACCCCACCGCCTCAATGGTTTAGCAGGGAGTCAGAGCCACCCGCACCATACGCCAGATACGGGCCACCAGTTGCTTTACCTTGGCCCAGAGAGGACGCCACACTGATTCAGACGACCAGACAGTGGCCGGAGGACCTTATACGCTTCTTCAAGTCCGCTGAGTTCACCGAGCGGCCATTGCTCAGTCGATGGGACGAGTATGACTCGCTTCTCTACAGTGGTTGGTGTGGAATGATCTCCAAGCCGATCAAGTTCGCTGACGACTCCACCTGCAAGATTCTGGGGATTGATGAGCAGGTACTCGCTGTATGCAGAGGCATTGGTCTAGGGACAATGCCGATGCAACATTATGTTTACTTCTCGGATCCCGACCACAGGAGCGCTACAGTGGGTGCATTCACCTTCATGAGTTGGGGAGTCAGGTATCGGATTCCTCTACTTGATCTTTGCAGGATCTACGGGTTCAGTACTGAGCCGAGGCGCATCGCCATGCCACTCGAGTGGGATCCGGTTGAGGCTCGCACATTCTGGGAGAGTATTGGCAGCGGTCGATACAACTCCAGGACCACACCAGTAGTGCAGATGAGACATCCGGTGCTGCGATATGTCTCGCGTATCTTGTGATGGAGCTTGCTTTGCAAGTTTGAGGCCAACAAGATACGCAAATATGAGATGGAGCTGCTGTTTATGGGGCTGAGAGATCAGTTTAGAGGTTCTGGCGTGAGAGATCCTATTGCGGGTCTCAACTTGGGAGCTATTTTCGCACAGCATTTAGTTGATCTGCAGCTGAAGCCGTTTGATGGAGCTGGTACTGAGACGGTAGGGAGTTTACTTACTCCCATTTTTGAGTATTGTGGGATTCCTCTTCATGGCACAGAGCGTGATATAGCTCGGGAGTTCCTGGATCTCAGCTATTTGCAGAGCGCTACCTGGCTCAAGGAGGGGCGCATTTGGGTTTACACTGATCCGACCACTGGGAGGACTGGTATAGAGCTTCCTGCTGCCAGATGGACACAGATTGACACATTAGAGGCACTGAGATTTCAGCCTCCTGAGTCTGCGCAGCGTGGGATTCCGACTATGGCTCATCCACTGGGAGAGCCTTCCTCACGAGCTTCGACTTCTGCTGCCCCTAATCTTGCGCCAGCGCCTGCCCCAGTCGACGTTGTGGGCCCCTTTCCAGAGCCTGCAATGGCTTACGGTGCATACTCTGAGGCAGAGTGGAGAGAGAGATCAGATGGTATGTTTCGAGTTCTTTGGAACTTTGTGCGTACTTGCAGCTGCAGGAGGCCACCACAGATCCATCAGCCCGTACCTGACCGACGTCGTCGACAGCGATCTCCAGAGGATGCCACTGATCCCGCAGCCGAGGCAGCCGATGACGATGCACTGTATGGTGGGATAGATGATGTTAGCGAGAGAGCGTAGTCTCCATGTTCAGACTTTCGGTTCTGTATTCTGACTTTTTCTTTTCTTTTGCACTTTTCTCCTTTTGATTTTTAGGACCCTACTATGTTTGGATGATTTGTACTTTATTTGGTACATCTTTTGCTTCGATTTTACTATGTTTCTAGTGTTTTCAGCTTGCAGGTTTTTAGAAATTGACATAAACCGACGGACTAACATGCTAACTGGCTGTCTGATCCGATATGCGCATTGCAACGATCGTTGCTGCTTTGAGCAACGATCGACACTCAACGAAAATCGCCAAGTAACGGTCGATGCACTTAGTGCAACGATCGATGCTTGAGCGACAGAGGTAAAATACGACAGAACTCAAACATCCATTAACACTTTTTAGTTATTTTTACCAATCCTTCGCTTGACACTGCTGGGGACAGTGTCTCTTAAGTGTGGGGGAGGTGCTACTGACTTTTGTTTTCTGTTTTCTTAAGAGTCAGTCCGTTTTTCAAAAAAAAATTGTTTTATTGAGTCAAAATTGTTTAAGTAAGAAACTATGATTTTCTGAGAAGATTTACAAGACTTGCAGGAACTTAAGTAACCGATGGGATGAAATTGCAGGATCTATCTCTGACTATTAGAAAACCCCATCACAGATCAACCTACTGGGAACACCCACATCACTTCAGGTATCAGAGGATCCTTTTACTGACTTCAATTTAATATTGACTTAGATTTCTCACCTAAGGGCTTGGTATACTTTGTGTCGGATTCCCTTGTTAGTTCTGACACAGCCTGTCAACCTATCCTATTTAGTTCCCTTCTCCCCTTCTATAAAGTAAAAAAAAAAAAAAAGATAATAAACTGAGGATGAGTTAGTAACTCCGAAGTGGTCATGGGAAGGGTAGCAAACACTATTTTCTCTCATGTGATCCATAGAATGTGTCCAAAGTACACCCCATAACGGGAAGAACACTGATAAAAAAAATAAAATGATACCCAATGGGGAAAAATCAGTTGTTAAAGAAGGGAAAGAGAAGAAAGGGACTAGAGAAAGATAGTATGGTGGTCTAGAGATGACAAGGTAAGAATCCATGTGCCATTTGATCAATACTCCTTAGGTGAGACCGCACTTAAATACTTGCAGAAGTCAGTAGGGAGAATTTGAATGCTTGAATGTGATTGTGGAGTTTACCTAGGACAGTTGCTAAGTGTGGGGGAAGTACATGTTGGTCTTGATATTCTGTGATTGATTGTTGTAGTGGTTTACTAAGGGGAATCTGAGTATTGTAGCTTCTAGGATGAAAAGAGTTTCTGAAGAGTTTTCAAACCTCTTATCCACATTCAGTTCTTTGTCTTGCTTGAGGACAAGCAAGAGCTAAGTGTGGGGGAGTTGATATACCATGGATTTTAGGGATTTTAACCATGGTATATGTGTTATTTATCGAGTCTTTTACTATGCTTTAGAGTCTTTTCAGGTGTTTATTAGGTACAAGCACATTTGGAGCATATTTGGTGATTTTGGCACTTTCTGGAGCTAATTAGAGTATTTGGCCGAGAGATAGAGTTCACTGTTGATATTTCCGAGCTGCAACGATCGTCACACTTATGGCATCGATCGATGCACCAGCGAGATGGGCCAAACGACGGTTTAATGAAGAATGATGAAATTGCAGTTTTGCCCAGAAGTTCCTGATATTTACAAAGAAGCCCCAAAACGTGTTTTAGGTTATAAATAGAGTTTTTAAGCCAATGTTTAGGCGACGCTTTTTACAAGCTTTTCTTACGTTAAGTTTTACTCAGAGAGAGTTGAGGGGCTAATCCTGATCTCGAAAGAGACTTGATTTTGAACCCCAGTTCTTATTTGATTATATGATATTTGGTTTTCTACTTAGGATATCTTCTGTCTCGATGAATATGTCTGAGTAGATCACCTGTTAGGTTGAAGGATTCTCATTAGGGATTTCAGAGAATTATAGTTTAAATCAATCTGTAGAGATTCATATCTGCTAGTTCTTTATCTAAGTTGTTCTTAATGCTAAATCTGAAGTAGCTAATCAGAGTTATGATGTTAGGTTGATTAATTCAGCGGAAGTTGGTTAATTTAACTAGAAAGAACTTAGATAAGCAATTAAACTGTTCACAAACGGAAGTTTGGTTCAGGTTAATTGTGAACATATCAAACTTGGAATTAATGCTGGTTTAATCTGTTAGTTATCGCAAACGAAAGTTTGGTTTGCTGCACTTAGACTTAGAGAATTATCGCAAAGGAATTTGGTTAATTCTATATCCGTGTTTGAGTTCTAGAACAGTTATTGATTAGATCTAGATAGATTGATTGCTTGCGTTCCTGATTTCCTGAGAACTCCTAAAACCTAACGCTTTGCCTTCTTGCTTACAAACTCACTTGATTTACTTCGCTATTTCGTTTACTGTTTTCACATCTGCTTCGCTTAATTTAATCTGAACTACTAATAATCTATTGTGTGACTGAGAGTCCTTGTGGGATTCGATACCTTATATACTACGATTGCATTAACTGTGCACTTGCAGTAGAATAGGGATAAAACTATACACCTATCAACTACTCTCCTTCTGGTTTCTGGACTGCGGGATTTTCTGAGAATTTGTAGAAGATGAAGGCTCATCTTCCAGTACCTTGGCCTTCTAGAAAAGATGAAGGAGAGAAAGTTCGCTTTGACATGAAGGTCCGGGCTTGTTTTCAGAAAATTGATTAAGGTATAAATCCTTCTTCCTCCCCCAAATTGGTTTAAACCGAATTCTGGGGTGATGTAGCGTTTGTTTCCTGATCTTGAGATTATCTTGTCAGAATTCATGGGACTGGTGTCCTCTAGTCGTCCGGCCAGTGTGTCGCTATCCCCCCGCCGTCCTGGAAAACGTCGTAAGGTGTCGGGTAGGGGCCGCGAATGCCCCGTCGCGATTTGTTCCTCTGGGGAGTATGTCTCATTTTCAGGTGGTTCCCCTGTCGTTGATCTATGAATGAGTTCCGGTGCTGTGAGGCGAGCTGTCGCGCGGTCTCCTGTAGATGCGGAGAACCGAAGTGAAGGGGTTGACCTCGGTCTCGGACGGGATCGGGGGGTTGATCTTGTTCAAGTTACCATTCCTGATTTTGGTTCTCAAGGGACGGTGTCCTCGTGTCCAGAAGGAGGACGTGTCAGTCCTGGTGCTTCTGATGCTCTGCGTCCTGAGGTGACAGAGGTCGGTCTTGGGGGGAGAGAATTCAATGGTCGAGAGCCTGGCTTGATGGATTTTTCCTGGTCGTATCGTCATACTGGGGCGAGTCCTTTGTTAGAGGACAAACGGTCATGTGCCAAACTTCTTCAACTTATCGCAGTGAAGCCTCCGCGGAAACTGATCCCTGTTGGCGAGATGCTCAGGCCTGATTTTCAGGATGACTTCAGTCATCGTGTTATGAACGTGAGTTTATTGATTCTTGTTGATGTGCTATTTGGCCGTGTTTTTAGGCTGATCGTTCCTTGTATTTCTTTGTTGTAGAAGGCTGATGCTTTCAACCGGGTCAGAGATTGCTACGAGCACGACATGGGAAGCTCTGGGTTAACAGTTGGCGCTCTCAGAGAGAAAATTGACGAGTTGCGTGACGCGGCTCATGATTTGGAAGCTGCTCACGGATTGCTCAAGGAAGCTGAGGCGTCTGTGGCTGCTCTGGCGCTTGCGAAGCGGGGTGTAGCGGACCTTGAGAAGAGGATTGCGGATTCCGTAGCTGCGAATGATGACGAGCGTTGCGAGGTCGACCGTTTGAGATCGGAATCTAATCGTCTGACTGCTCGTCGTGACGAGCTGCGAACCTCGTTTGATGAGCGTCTTGTAGTTGAGCAGAAGGTTCACCATAAGGTGTTTGTCGATCATTTTACGAAGTTGAGGTCGGAGAGGGAGCGAGAAGAGCTTTATGTTGAGAAGCTTCTTCTTCTGAATCAGGTGGTTTCCGTTCTTGGTGCATACCGACTGTTGGCTGACAAGGGGATCTCTATCCCTTCTGCATTGACTGCTCAACTTGAGCTGGATGAGCCCTTGCTTCGTCAGCAGGTTGATGCATTGAAGCCTGTTGTACCTGGTTCCCATGATTTGTTTGCTTTGCCATTTTCTGCTGATAATGCCATTGTTGATGGCGTGGCGGGCACTGGTAAGGTGGGCACTTCATCTGCTGGGGTCGTGACCATTTCTGAGAGGACGGGCTCTTTGGGATGATTACGCGGTGTGGCTTAGCTCGTGATCTCCTACCCTTCTTATTCTTTTTTTTTTTGAAGTATTAGCCTTTGGCGGTTGTGTTCCGCGTATAAAACGCTTCTCTTTTGTTTGTGTGCTTGCTTATTACGCTTTGGGACCTGTATTTGTATTTAAGGTTGTGCTGGTAAACGCTGTGCTGCTCCGGGAATTACTTCTTTTTTATTTTATAAACGCTTCTCCTTTCTTTTTGTCTTGTCGAGATGATCCATGTTCTTGCTTGCGAACCCCCGTGTTTAGTTAAGTTTTAGGCTGTGAAGCTGCCAGTCGATGTCGTGGCCGAGTGGTTTCGATGCTTTCTTATATTTGTAGGTTCGAGGATGATTTTGATGTGTTACTGATTTAGTAGTGAGCCGGAATCAGGCCGGCTTTCTTTCCTTTGTGATGAGGGAGGCTCGACTACTGCCAGATTGTCCGAGAGTTTCGTGGGATCTATTCTTGGGAGTCGGCTGCTCTTGCTCGGATCCTCTGCTTTTCTGGGAGCGGCTTTGCAGAGAATAAGTGTTTGATGCGTCGTTTGTTGCAAAAAAAATTGTTCCTTCATCGTAACTGTGGTTCTTTTTTGTTTTTGTTTTTTATAGGAGACACGATCCCCCGTTTGGGCGAGGTCGTCTTTTAAGGTTTTAAGATTTTCTCTTCCTTTTTCTCTTTTTTTTTGAGCATTTGCTTTGGTTTGTTCTTTTGTAATTTGAGTGAGAATAATATTTGAAGGAAAAGGAGACGCGTTGTTATCCTCTTCGCGTATTTTTTGTCTTTTGCGAGTCGTTTCTCGGCTTTGGGCAAGATCAAATTTTAGGTGCGAGTACGTGCTCGGCTTATCCTGTTTTTGATTTTCCTGAACGGAAACGGTGCTTGTCCATCTACACACGGATGTTTGTGAGTGTGAGCTTAGGCTCGGTTTATCTCGTCATCCGTCAAGTTACCTAGGTGCGAGTACGTGCTCGGCTTATCCTGTGGGGTCCCTGGATATAGTTGTGCGAAGGAGGTTCGGCTTACAAAACTTTTCCTAGAGACCCGTGAGGGATCTGGGCCCGACTTACAAAAAATGCGACGCAATATGTCGTTGTGCATGGGACACGTGTTTGTTTGATCGATCATTTGGCCAGAATGTCGACTGTTAGTTGTTTGTGGGTTAGTTTGTATGACAAGGTATGAAAAAATTGATATTGAAGACTATAAAAGTAGCTGCACCTTACATGGGTTGCCTACGTACTCTCCGAAGAGAGATCAAGCCGAGCGTAGTTCTTTTTGCTCATTACATTCGTATGAAAGTAGAGAAGGTCCATTTTCACCTTGGTTGGTTGGGGTCCGGTAATTCCTCCTCTAGAAGATGCTGGAGTGTTCTGAACTGACTGATGCGTTTCCTTTGCTCATCGTTCGATTCTCCCTTGCTTTGCTTGTTGTTGCTTCCCGTTCGATGCGTCTGGGTAACTCGAATGTCCTAATCGCGTTGCTACTGTGGCCGTTTGAAAATCTTAGCGGTCCCGGTGTTTGCAGAGTCCTCCGAAAAGTGAGGTTGACAGAGTTGTTTGGCTCTAACGTGACTTTGATGATCCCCTGCCCGCTGGGACCGAATTCGACTACAAGCGAGTCACTTTGCTCCGTTCCGAAGTTTTCTCGGTCTTCTGTGGTGGGAGTGATTCCTCTATCGCTTCCCGACTTCTCCGCGAGAGCTGTGTTTGCTCGTCCTCTTGCGTTCACGTTTTGAATGCGCCCTCGTGCTGATTGTTCCGAACTGTCTGGAGCCTGTTCGTTTGTTGCGCCGATTTCGTCGTGGTCCCTGCGGCGAGCTCGTTTTGGCTGCATCTCGGTTGCTGCTTCCTGTTTTTCCCCATGTTGATCAGGCCACTCTGATTGCCCTTCCTTATATATGGGTTGTTCCTTCATCTCTAGTCCCTATTGGGCGGCTGCTGGCGCGTTTTGGCTGGCTGGAGTTGATGCTTCGTTCTTATACTTGCTAAGTAGGAGGATTCGTAGGTGTCGACATTCAGCGGTGTTATGTCCAGATCGCTGGTGGAAACTGCATAAGAGCTTATCCTGATCGTCGGCCCGTGTGGGTTTGATCTGTGTTCGGTGTTGTTGGATGAGGCTGTGGTAGGTTCCTGACCTTCTTCTTTTTTCGCCGAGAGGTTTTTGTGTGTGCTCCTTTATACTTTTGGTCAAGGCGAACTTTTCCATTAGCAAATCTCTCTTTTCTTCTAGCGCGACGAGAAACGATGCTCGGTGGAGAGCGTCTTCGAGGGTCCGTGCCTTGTTCATCGTTAGCTCGCACCGGAGAGGCAATCCATGCCAGAGCCCGTGTCGTAGCGCTGAGAGCCCTTCCTCGCCTGTCGTTTGGGCTTCAGAGATGGCGGCTTCGAATCTGTTGATGTACGATCTGAGGGATTCCTTCGGGCCTCGTCTTATGGTCCAGATGTCACTATCGGGGGTATCTTCTTGGTTGATCGCAGAGTGGTGCTCGAGAAAAGCGGTCATTAGCTGCTGGTAACTATCGATGGAATGTGTTTCCAGGGATAGGAACCAGTCGAGTGCTGCGCCACCTAGCCTTTCGATGAAGAGTCGGCAGTAGCCGGCTTCGCGCTCCTCCGAGGGCAATCGCGTTCGCATTAGCGCAGTCTTGAAGGCCGTCAGGTACTGGCATGGATCCGAGGTTCCTTCGTAGATTGGCAACTTGATTGCCTCGAGATGTCCAATTGGCGTGCTGGTTATCTGCATTGTGAATGGAGTGCTCTGTTCTTTTTCACGGGGTTGGTCTGGATGGAGGTTATTGCTTCGGATTGGTTCGTTGGTCGGTCCCTCTTGGTCGCCGACGAAGAGGGGGGAGACGCGCCCTCTAGTGTCGAAGGCCTCATTATCTCGTTCACGGTTATTCGGGGTGTAGGTTGCCATGGTGCCGTTGCTATGAGAATCGTTGGGAAGGGCGGGCGACGGTATTTCGTCTAACGAGCTTAGCGAGTTTGTGTTTTGGAAGGGCGGACTTCGGGAAGGAGGGCTCGGAGCTTGTTCATATTGGTTCGAGTAAGGCCCTGTCATCTCGCCTTCGTCTTAGATTGTAAAGAAGTTTATCGTCCCACAGACGGCGCCAATTGTTGTTACAGAAATCCGACCTAGTCAATATTACGAGCTGCGATCTGAAATGTCTGAACTACGGGGTGAAATGTAAATAAAAAGTGAGGACGAAATGATTCATTATTGATCTTAAGGCCGGAGCCGAGCAATGAACAGGATGGTACGAGGTATGAGTCCATAGAATGACGTGCTCACTAAACAATACTCGAGGTCGGAGCTTTATAGAAGTAGCTCGGCCTCTCGTAAGTTACAATCTCCCATAAATGAAGAGTGAAGGGTCCTATTTATAGTGCTTGGATGCTGACTCTTCCTTGGGCTGTTGACTCCTTAGCGGGCCTATCTTCTTGGGCCGTGATGACAATTGATTTAATTAAATTTCAAATGGGCTTATGGATGGGTGCTAAACCCATATCCAACAGATATGATTGATCTAATGTTTTGAGTTCTAGAATAGGATTAAAACTTGCTTAAATGGTTAAATGATTGATAATGAATGCATGATATCTTGGACTTGATATTGAGAAATAGTTTAATGCTTGATTAGCATAGGGTTAGTTGTATGGGAATATGATTAGCTACTTGATAGTTCATTTAATTATCTTCTTGAGCTTGATTGATTGATAAACACCTAGATAAGATCATCCTTTGATTGACCTAACTCCTTGACCTCATCTTAGACCCTTTTCTCTTATCTATTGCTTAATCTCTTATTTCATTTGCTTACTTGTTTGCTTTCTTTTGTCACTTAGGTTGTTAGCTTAAAATCAACTTTAATTGGCTTAGCTCATTTAGTTTTATGTATTCCTTTTGGCTAGACTCACACCCAATTAGGATTGATACCTCAATCTATACTACAATGACATTTGTCTTGTAGGTTGAGTAATTGACTACAAGATATACAAGTCCTAAAAATCTTGTTATCAATTTGGCGCCATTGCCAATTGGGTTTACCTTTAGTCATTAGGATTTTACTTCTTTTTGAGACTAAGCTTTTCTTTTTCTTTGCTTTAGTTCATTCATCTCAAGTTAAGATGATGAACTTCCTTTCATTTGTTGTTACTAATTTGGTTTCCTTGATTCTTTTGTACTTTCAAAGGTACCCAACCAAAAGGAAGAGACATGACAAACCAAGTTCACTTGAGGTGTTGGAGATTGACAATCAAAGAAGCATCAGTAAATCTCCACAACCTCAAGCAACTTCACCACAACCTCAAGAAGATTCCTTGATACCCCCATTGATACCCACTACAACTCAAGAGAAAAAGCCAACAATTGGAAGTTTGGACACTCCTCAATGTCTTATGAGCTATGGGATCCGTCCTCTTCCTATCAAAGACAATGCTTACACGATCGAGCCAAGTTTGATTAGATTGATTCAAGACTTAAGGTTCTTAGGGACAAGAGTGGAGAATCCCTATAATCACTTGTACTACTTTGAGAGGTTGTGCAACACATTTAGGATTGAAGATCTGGATAAGGAGAGTGTCAAGCTCCTTTTGTTCTCATTCTCACTTGGAGATAAAGTTAGCCAATGGGAGAGATCATTGCCATCTCACTTGGTGCATTCTTGGGATGATTGCAAGAGGATCTTCCTCCTAAAGTTCTACCCTCCACAAAGAACATCCCAAGCTAGAAAGAACATCTTGAGCTTCAAACAAGACTACCATGAAACTTTTTATGAATCATGGGAGAGACTCAAGGGCTACACTTATGATTGTCCCCACCATGAGTTCAACAAAGAAGTTATCCTTAGCAACTTCTATCATGGAGTGATTAAAGAGCACCAATGGACTTTAGATTCAGCTAGCAATGGAAGGTTTTTGAACCTCACAATTGATCAAGGGGAGCTACTTGTTGAGAATCTAGCCCAAAGTGAGGAGAACTATGTTGGTGGGTTCGAAAAATTTCCAATGGACAATGAAGACATTGAGGATAAAGTGAGCAAGGAGTTGAAAGCTCTTAATGATCATTTAGATGAAGTCTTACAAGCTATCCAAGAGTCATCTACCATTGTAAAGGACGAGAGTAAAGGCTACAACATCCGCCAACAAAGCTTTGAACCAACAATTCATGGTGACACAACCGCAAGTCACAATTTGGACATGGAAGGGATGCTCCAACAACTATTAAAGGGACAAGCTTGTAAAGTCAATGAGAGGAGCAAACAATTTGACAACATTCACACTAAGATGATATCTACTTGATAGGTCAAGAATTATCCCTATTCTAACTGCAAGTGCACAGTGATGCAGATATAGTACTTAGGGTATCGAATCCACAAGGACTCCGGTCACACGATAGATTATGAGTAGTTCGAATTAAGCTAAGCGAAATAGATTCTAAAACAGTAAACATGACAGTGATAGATCAAGAATTAATCCTTATACTAACTGCAAGTGCACAGTGTTGTAGTCGTAGTACTTAGGGTATCGAATCCACAGGGACTCTGGTCAACGAAAGATTATAGAACAGTCGAGATTAAACTAGGTGAAAGTAATGAGAAAGCAGTAAATCAGATAGCAGAAAGTAAATCAAGCGAGTTTGTGAGCAAGGAAGAGAAGTGTTAAGTCTAGGGAATTCTCAAGAAATCAGGAACACATGCAATCAATCAAGCGCGATCTAATTAGGAACTGTTCTAGAACTCAAACACATATATAGAATTAACCAACTGTCGTTGCAAGAATTCTCTAAGTCTAAGTGCAGCAATCCAAATTCCTTTGCAATTACTAACAGATTAAACCAGCTTTAATTCCAAGTTTGATATGTTCACAATTAAACTAAACCAAATTCCTTTGCGAGTAATTCTATTGCTCATCTAGGTTCTTTCTAGCTAATTAATCAACTGTCGTTGCATCAATCAACCTAACATTAATAATCTAAGTGGCCAGTTCAGATTAAGCATTAAGAATAATCCTAGACGAAGAACTAGAAAGTATGAATCCCTAACAGATTGATTAACCTAATATTCCATGAAATCCCTTGTGAGAATCCCACAACCTAACATGTAAACTACTCAGACATGTTCATCGAAACAGAAGACATCATGAATAGAAAACCAAATTTCATAAAACAGAATAAAGAACTGGGGTTCGAAATCAAGTCTCTTTCGAGAACAAGATCAGCCCCTCAAACTCTCTCTGAATAAAATAAGACTTAAGTAAATCGTAGCCTAAACAATGGCTTAAAAATCCTAATATAATGGTCTAAACTCGGCTGGGGCTTCTTTGTAATTATAAAAACTTCTGGGCATAAGTTACAAATTCCAAAACTCTTCATTAACTCGCCGAGAATTAATCTGCGTCGACCTTGCATCGATCGATGCACAAGATGTGTCGATCGATGCAGGTCTGTGAATTGGGCAGTGAACTCTTCATATCGGGTCAATACTCCAAAATGCTCCAAAAAGCTCCATAAAGTCCGATTCCGCTCCAAACGTATCTAGACCTGTAAACATACTAAAAGGACTCCAAAACATAATAAAAGACTCGATAGATAAGATATATGGTATATCAACTCCCCCACACTTAGCTCTTGCTTGTCCTCAAGCAAAACAAAGAACTAAAACATGGTGAAGAGGTTTGAAAACTTTCAGAAACTCTTTTCATCTTCGAAGCAACAACACTCAGATTCCTCTTAGTAAGTCACATGAAAGATTTCACCTGCAGACATCAAGACCAACATATACTTCCCCCACACTTAACAACTGTCCTAAGTAAACTCCACAATCACATTCATGCATTCAAATTAACCCTACTGACTTCTGCAAGTATTTAAGTGCGGTCTCACGTAAGGAGTATCGATCAAAAGGCACATGGACTCTTACTCTGTCAGCTCTAGACCACCATACTATCTTTCTCTGGTCCCTTTCTTCTCTTTTCCCTTCCTTAACAACTGATTTTTCCCACTGGGTATCATTTTTTTTATCAGTGTTCTTCCCGTTTTGGGGCGTACTTTGGACACATTCCATGGATCGCACAGGAGGTAATAGTGGTATCTACCACTCCCGTGACCACTTCGGAGCTACTAGCTCATCCTCAGTTTATTACTCTCTTTTTTTTTTTACTTTATGGAAGCGGAGAAGGGAACCAAATAGGACAGGTTTACAGGCTGTGTCAGAACTAACAAAGGAATCCGACTCAAGGTATTCCAAGCCCTTAGGTGAGAAAATTAAGTCAGTATTAAGGTGAAGTCAGTAAAAGGATCCTCTGATACCTGAAGCGATGTGGGTGTTCTCAGTAGGCTGATCCGTGTCTGGGTTTTCTAATAGTCATAGACTGATCTGCAAACTCATCCCAATGGTCACTTAAGTTCTTGCAAGTGCTGTTAATCTTCTCAAAAATTCATTGTTTCTTACTTAAACTGTTTTGACTCAATAAAACAAATTTTTGAAAAACAGTACTGACTCTAAGAAAAGAGAAAGCGTGCGTCAGTAGCTACCTCCCCTACACTTAAACTACACTGTCCCCAGTGTAATCAAGCTCAGGTTCGGCGAGAAAGATAAACAAATTTGAAACATCCGAAAGTTGCAGAATACTTACCTGTTGTCGCCCTATGTCGATCGATGCCCAAGGGTGTCGATCGATGCAAGGCGAATCTTACTCGCGGTTATTGAGATAACCGATGTCTGAACCACAATCGAATCGGTTAACCATACATCGCAACTGCATCGACCGATGCACTATGTGTGTCGATCGATGCAGTGCGATTCTGCCTGTTTCTCACGCCTCTGAACACACTTAAACAGAAAAACAAAACACCAAAATCAAAACGAAAAATGAAAACAAACCTAATAGTGGGTTGCCTCCCACTCAGCGCTTGTTTAAAGTCAGTAGCTTGACTATTGGAAGAGATCAGACTCGTTTCAACAGAGACTTTGAGTGTCTCTGTGAATATCTCTTCATCCAAGGAGGTGTATAGGTTGTCGGATCATGAGGTCTCCCAAGGAAAGAGTAAACAGAATCAGGGCGGGAGCGAAGCTTGGGTGGGATACTGCGTTTTCCTGCATTCAAAGTTGATGGATTAGGAGGTTTACGCTTAGATGATTTGTGCCTTACCTTTGGTGGAAATGAGATATCTGGAGCTTTCTGCTTAACAGCAGTTGCAGGATCAGAAGATGTTAGAGCAAGTTCAGAATGAACTGTCATCTTCTCCTCTCCAATAGGAATCTCTGGTTCCACCTCAACACTGAAGCTCTTTTCATCAATGGTGGCTCTCTGCTTCCTGTCCATCTTGAACTGTAATGGCTTATCTCCCAGTTGGAGATCAATCAGACCACGTCTCACATCTATCACAGCTCCAGCAGTAGCTAAGAATGATCTCCCAAGCAGAATAGGATCATCTGGTTCAATCTCATACTTCAGCACCACAAAGTCCGTTGGAATCAAGTAGTTTCCAACTCTGATATGTACATCCTCAAGAACTCCTTCCGGATATAGCTTTGAACGATCAGCTAGGATAAGAGAGATCCTAATAGGCTGGAATTCCATCATTCCCAATCTCACAGCAACTGAGTACGGCATTAGATTCACACAAGATCCTAAATCACACAGAGAACGCTTGAATCTGTCCTTAGAGATGGAACAGTCTAGCACAAAGGCTCTTGGGTCTGGTATCTTCTCTGTGATCTGAATCAACTTCTTTTCCATCACTTTTATGCAGTTAGCCGCTTCTAGCTCCTGTTTAGACACTTTAGGAACCTTAGGATATGGCACAGGGGGCTTATAAACTCGTTCTGGGACTGTTGCAGGTTTCTGGTCCAGTATGCGATCTGTGTCGACCGATGCACGATGTGTGTCGATCGACACAAGGCGATTTCGAGCAGTTTCATCAGACGTATCGGGACTGTGTCGATCGATGCTTGAGCTGTGTCGATCGATGCAAGTCTCAGACAGACATAATTCATCCAAAAAATCCGAGATTATGCTCTCTTCTTCTTCTAGCAACCCAATCTCATCTCCTGTGGTCACAGCATGGACGTATTGCTTTTGGTCAGCTTTTCCAGCTTCATTCTGCCTTTGTATTGCTCCAGCTGTTTGTTGAACTCGGACATCTAGCTTCTTCACATGTGTGCTCAAAGATTCAAACTTCCCATTCAAATTTTCATGCAATGCATCTATCTTTGAGTTGAAAGTTACAGCTGTCTTAGTCTGATCCTCTAGCAACTGCTCCATCATGGATTCCATCTTGCTCTTATAAGCATTAGCTGCAGGAGGTGCCTGATAGGAGGATGATCCATTAGTACTCTGATTACCATGCTGATTTCCAAAATTGTTTCCTTGAAATCCAGAGCCACTGATGTAGTTCAAGTCCTTTTCCTGTCTTTCCAGTAACTGCTCCATCATACTTATCAGCTTATTAGACTGCGTATTTCGAGGAGGAACAGGCTGATATGATGAGGATTCATAATCTCTGGTGAATGAATAAGAACCATAGCCTCTGCAGAATGAGTTATTCTGCTGATTTTCCAACATCCGTTCCATCATTCCCATCATCTTATGCACTGTGTCGATCGATACAAAGTAGTGTCGATCGATGCAAGCGCGAAGATGTGACGATCGACACACAGGACCGTGTCGATCGATGCAAGGCGATTACAGGCGTCCCTAAAACGCAAGAAACAGAAAAAAAAAATTAGTGACAAAAAATAAATAAAAACGAAAAACCTAGTCTAAACCCTAAGTTCAAATCTATCGAAGACTCAAAAGAGTCCCCGGCAACGGCGCCAAAAACTTGATAGGTCAAGAATTAATCCCTATACTAACTGCAAGTGCACAGTGATGTAGTCGTAGTACTTAGGGTATCGAATCCACAGGGACTCTGGTCAACGATATATTATAGAACAGTCGAGATTAAACTAGGTGAAAGTAATGAGAAAGCAGTAAATCAGACAGCAGAAAGTAAATCAAGCGAGTTTGTGAGCAAGGAAGCGAAGTGTTAAGTCTAGGGAATTCTCAAGAAATCAGGAACACAGGCAATCAATCAAGTGGGATCTAATTAGGAACTGTTCTAGAACTCAAACACAGATATATAATTAACCAACTGTCGTTGCGAGAATTCTCTAAGTCTAAGTGCAGCAATCCAAATTCCTTTGCAATTACTAACAGATTAAACCAGCTTTAATTCCAAGTTTGATATGTTCACAATTAAACTAAACCAAATTCCTTTGCGAGTAATTCTATTGCTCATCTAGGTTCTTTCTAGCTAATTAATCAACTGTCGTTGCATCAATCAACCTAACATCAATAATCTAAGTGGCCAGTTCAGATTAAGCATTAAGAACAATCCTAGACGAAGAACTAGAAAGTATGAATCCCTAACAGATTGATTAACCTAATATTCCATGAAATCCCTTGTGAGAATCCCTAAACCTAACAGGTAAACTACTCAGACATGTTCATCGAAACAGAAGACATCATGAATAGAAAACCAAATATCATAAAACAGAATAAAGAACTGGGGTTCGAAATCATGTCTCTTTCGAGAACAAGATCAGCCCCTCAAACTCTCTCTGAATAAAATAAGACTTAAGTAAAGCGTAGCCTAAACAATGGCTTAAAAACCCTAATATAATGGTCTAAACTCGGCTGAGGCTTCTTTGTAATTATAGAAACTTCTGG
Source organism: Orychophragmus violaceus (assembly GCA_030180135.1). Lineage (NCBI taxonomy): Eukaryota > Viridiplantae > Streptophyta > Magnoliopsida > Brassicales > Brassicaceae > Orychophragmus > Orychophragmus violaceus. The sequence goes on along the minus strand of CM058236.1, from coordinate 62,651,394 downwards.
GCATAAGTTACAAATTCCAAAACTCTTCATTAACTCGCCGAGAATTAATCTGCGTCGACCTTGCATCGATCGATGCACAAGATGTGTCGATCGATGCAGGTCTGTGAATTGGGTAGTGAACTCTTCCTCTCGGGTCAATACTCCAAAATGCTCCAAAAAGCTCCATAATGTTCGATTCCGCTCCAAACGTGTCTAGACCTGTAAACATACTAAAAGGACTCCAAAACATAATAAAAGACTCGATAGATAAGATATATACCATGGTTTAAAACCCTAAAATCCATGGTATATCAGACAGCAAGTAAACGAATGAAGTGAGGTGAAAGTAAGCAATTAACGAAGGCGTCAGGTTTCGTGAATTCTCAGGATATCATAAAATCAGATAAACAATCAATCAGGATTCAATCTATAGCGTTCTTGAACTAGAATCACAAAGGTAAAACTAACCAGCTTTCGCTGCGATAATTATCTATGTCTAACAACCTAGCAAGCCAACTTTCGTTGCGAATTCTAGAGTTCTAAACATGCATTAATTTCAAGTTCGTTCGTTCACAATTTCTCTAAGCCAAATTTCTTTGCGAATAGATAAATTTCTCTCCTAAATCAGATCTAGTTAATTAACCAACTTTCGTTGCGTGAATCAATCTAAAATCAATAATCTAAATGGTCAGTTCAGATTAAGCATTAAGAACAGTTTTAGATGAAGAACTAGATGATGAATCTTAATAAATCGGTTAATCTAAAATTCCTTCAAATCCCTAATGAGAATCCCTAACCTAACAAGAGATCTACTCAGACATAGCAATCATAACAGAAAACATAGTCAAAATAGATATCATAAAATAATCAAAGGAATAAGAACAGTGGTTCGAAATCAAGTCTCTTTCGAGAACAAAACCAGCCCCAAAATCTCCTAAACTCTCTTCAAGAAAAGCTTCGAATAAAACTTAGCCTAACAAGTGGATGTAAAACCTAATTATAATGCTAATCACGTTTTGGGGCTTCTTTGTAATTATCAGGAATTTTTGGGCAAAACTGCAAGTTCTATAATCTTCATTAAACTCGCCGAGAAAGGCCCATCTCGCTCGTGTGTTGATCGATGCAATCCTCTGTTTTGGATAGTGAATTCTATCTCTCGGATCAAATCTCCAAAATGCTCCAAAAAGCTCCATAATCTCCAATTCCGCTCCAAACGTGCATGTACCTAATAACACCTGCAAATGACTCTAAAGAAACACCAAAAGACTCTAAAACATACTTATATCATGGTCTAAAACCGGTAAAAACCATGATATATCACTACTCAACATGATCTCTACACAAGACTTGAAAACCTATCTTCTAGGCTCAACCACTTGGAGAATCAAGTTTCTCTAAAGAGTGATCTCATTAGAACCCCCATGGATGAAATAGAGGGTGATGTTGAATCAAGTCCCAAGGAGTATTGTAGTGCAATCATCTCAAGAGAGGTCAACTTACTTGATGAGAATGATGGAGATCATGCTAAGGAAGTGAAGTATGTGGGAAGTTGTGAGATAGTGGATAAGTCTTCACCCCCAAAATCTTGTGAAAGAAAGAATAAGCCTCTTGCAAAGGAAGGTTTGGGTTATGGTAATCTTGAATAACCTTGTGCATTGGATGAAGCCTCTTTGGAATCTCTTTTCTTTACCTCAATGGAGCAAGAGAGTGCTTGTATCAAGACTGAAATGTATGATGTTGTGGAGCCTCCACGAGATGGCAACATTGGGAAGGATGTCTTGGATGGAGATGCTTTCTAAAGTTTGTTTGATGAGCACTTGGAAAGCGCTCAATTGGTGGGGGTGAGTGGAGCCAAAAGAGCTCATCTTGTTAGAAAAAAGAAGAAGAGGAAAGCACCGAAAACCACCACTATTTCTCATGATCCAAACACTATCACACTCTACCCATTGAAGCTCAAAGATGGGAGCATTGAATACAAGGTCAAATGCAAAGGAAGGTTTAAACCGTTCTCAAGTGCCAGAGTCATTCTCACTCCCGAGCTACAAGAAGACCCTATCAAGCTCTAAGAGCATCTCACTAAGGTCTTGACCATCACCCAAAAGGTCAAGACTCCTCCACCTCATTAAAAAAAAAAGGTAGTCAAGCTTAGTGACTTTAAAAAAGCTCACTTGGGAGGAAGTCCCATGTCTATCTATTGTATATATTGCTTGAAGTTTTAAGTTTTCTAGTCAATGTTGATCTCTCTATTAGGTGTCTACAGGTATTAAGCCATATGGTCAAGGCATTGGGAGAAAGAAAGAGGAAAGGTCATGGAGAAATCAAAGAAGAACCGGGCTTTCATCCAAGTTTGGGGGAATTATCTAGCCTCCACCTCCCATTCCTCCATCCCACTACTCTCTCACTCCATCTCCACGCAAACAACTCACTTATGGCATAGAAAACCCTTAAAAATCGAAAAAATCAAATATTTTCACAAAAGGAAAGCATGTAGTTGCATTGGCATGCTTAGGATTGATTCTAGAAGTCATTTAGGATTGCATTCACTAATGTTTGAGAGTTAAAGCTTGTGTTCCTTATAAAAAAATTTGTTTGAGCATGTGGTTATGTGATGCATCTTGTGAGCTTGAAATTAAGGAAGAACCCTTCTTAGATCCCATGCATTATTGTTCACTTCTTGATTGAAACATGTTATGATTTGAATCATTCCCTATCTATTAGAACTCTTAATATTGACTTGAATTATCATGTTGTGCAATGAAAGATGAACTCATGGATACTTGATACATACTTGGACTATCTTCCCCTTTCTACCACTCTTTTGTTAGTCCAAGTAGATTTTTCCATCTTTAACCAAGCTTTCCTTCAAGCATAAACACTCTAGTGAGAGATGAGAGGCCTTTTCTTGAATCAACTAGGCAAAAAGTGTTGATTTTGGAACAACAAGGATAGGTTTCCATTGTAGAGCTAGCCTTTCATCACTGGGCTATGCATAGGATAGGAAAGAAGTTTGGGAGAATTGGGAAGAAACGAAAAGGGGAATGAGGAAAAGATTGAGAAAAGAAAGAGGGATTTAAAAAGGAAAAGAAAAGTTGATAGTTCTAAGTGTTTTTAAAATATAAGTCTCAAGTGTTAAAGAAAGAAAATAAGCCAAAGTTGGCTCAAGCATTGAAAGAAAATAGACTAGTGAAAGGAAAAAAAAGAGCTAAACAAAGAAAAGAGATCCTCTAAGTGTTTTAAAAAAAAAAAGTGATAAAAATTGGGATAAGAAAGCAAAAAGCCTTAAGGAAATGGTATTAGGAAGGGAACTTTGGGTTTAGAAGAAGAGTTAAGATCATTATAGAGATTTGGGTAGAATGAGAATCTATCCTTGTATACATGAGTTGTTTCTTACTCTTAGTATTTTGCTATAGTTCATTCCTTCCTTGAGAGATCATTTGTATTTGAAACCCACACTTCATTTGAGATTATTTTTATCTCAAGACCTTAACCCCTTATAGCCAAATGTGTTCATTTGATTTGCATAATCAGGATCCACCATTGCTTAATGAATATTAAAGGGAATGAAGATAGGAATTCATGTGTAGGTTGAGACTTGAATTAACATGATGTTTGTGTTTATGAGAATGACTAACTCTTTTAAAGTAAAGCAAGCTTGATTGTAGCTCTTAATTGCTTGTCTTGACTTTGTTTCCACTTTTGCTTGACAATTGCTTTTGAAAGCTTTGAGTTATCTCTTTCAAACCTTTCTTTCTATTTGCCTTTGGTTGTTTGTTTGCGGACAAACAAAATGCAAGTTTGGGGGAATTGATGTACTCCATTTTTAAGTGTTTTAACCTCATGTTTTTAGCATTGTTTTGGTTATAGACCTTGCATTTAGGCATAGTTATGTGAATATATATTTGCATTTGTTCATTTTAGGTGTTGGAGTTGTGGCTTGATGATTTGGAAGCTTTTAGATTTTTTTGGAGTAAATAAATATAGAGAACAAGCATTGCCAAAAAAAAAAGAAGCATTGGATCAGATATTAATCAAGCCATGATGGAGAAGAACCATGCACATGCCTTGCTAGCCCATGTTCCAAAACCTTCAGCTGAAGCCCAGGCCCACTACTCTTCCTCACGTGGAGTTCCCGTGCGTGCAACGTCAACAACGAATCAACGTAACAAAACCATCGGCCGAGACCCATCGATTAAATGAAACCGATACAAACCAACGATTTTATCCAAGCATTGGACAGAGAATGTATCGGGTGGATTCATCGGCCGAATCATGTCGATACAAGACGAATCCGATTTTTCATTTATTCACAAAATGCTATTACGACCAAAAAACTGGTTTTTTGTATTTAGACCCAATTTTTAGGAACTATTTTTTTCCTCATGTTTTTTTACTTCTTTCAAATAAAAATTAATTTGTAAATTTTTATTTTAAGTCTTAGTCAAATATTGTTATCTTTTTAATTTATTTTCTTTAATTATGATTTCCATTATTTTTTCTATGAATTTTGATGTGATCAATATGATTAGTGAGTAATCTCTTTGGGTTTTGAGATGAGGTAGACTAGGACTTGATTAGGGATGATCTAAGGGTGTTTAGCGCTTAATTTTTATTAATGCTTCTCTATTAGGTTGTTCTCTATGCTAGGTTGCAAGAAATTGTTGAATCTAAACATTAGGCTTTTTCTTGCCCACAATGTGTTTGATGAAATGCTTGTTAGAACCTAATTAGATATTTTGCATGCTTAGCCAATGAGAATTGATGTCTAAGGTGTTTAATAGTCAAATGAATTTGTTTTTCATGCTTAATTAATTCTTGATCACAATTGATAGATTGTTCTTGATTATGAATTGATTAAAGCGATCTTTGCTTAGAGATATGATTGATCTAATGTTTTGAGTTTTAGACTAGGATTAAAGCTTGCTTGAATGGTTAAATGATTGATAATGAATGCATGCTATCTTGGACTTGATATTGAGAAATGGTTTAATGATTGATTAGCATAGGGTTAGTTGTATGGGAATATGATTAGCTACTTGATAGTTCATTTAATTATCTTCTTGAGCTTGATTGATTGATAAACACCTAGATAAGATCATCCCTTGATAGACCTAACTCCTTGACCTCATCTTAGACCCTTTTCTCTTATCTATTGCTTAATCTCTTATTTCATTTGCTTACTTGCTTGCTTTCTTTTGTCACTTAGGTTGTTAGCTTAAAATCAACTTAATTAGCTTAGCTCATTTAGTTTTATGTATTCCTTTTGGATAGACTCACACCCAATTAGGATTGATACCTCAATCTATACTACAATATATTTGTCTTGTAGGTTGAGTAATTGACTACAAGATATACAAGTCCTAAAAATCTTGTTATCATTTTGCTCTAAATATCTGATACCATTAACATTAAGTGACCTCATGCATATATCCCTGAAAAAGCTCAAACCGTTGCGATTTCTTTGTGAACAACTTTAGGGAGGAGATCAGAAAATGCAAATGGTAGGAGTCGTTGCATCACAGCATGACAAGTATGGCTCTTTATTCCGATAAACTTTCCTCCATCAGTGTCCACACAATTATGCCAGTTTGATGCGTAACCGTCAGGGAATTTAACTCGTCGCATAATCCACTCAAATAACTCTTCCTTCGACTGCGGGTCTATCCAATACGCTGGAATTGGAGGTTTCCCGTTCTTCTTAAGATGAAATTCAGGCTGAGCAAAAATTTATGGCAAATCAATCCTAGACTTGACATTATATTTCGTCTTCCCTTGCACATTTAGAATAGTGTTTATGATGTTATCAAAGAAGTTTTTTTCAATGTGCATGACATCAATATGGTAAATTCCAGAAGATGCTTTGCTTGTGAAAGTTGAGGATAAACCAACTGCATATACATTTTCATGCCCATTTCCACCGCAATCACGAGTTCTTAGTGCACCAAAGGTTTCTAAGATCCCCAGAGTAGCCGAACCGCTGTCTTGGGGAGGAGGATCAGCAAACACTTTCCTCTTCTTTGTAAAACGTTTTGTGTTTCTACGATATGGATGATCATGCAGTAGAAATCTTCTATGACAATCAAACCAACATGATTAGCATCCGTTCTTCAACTGGAATGCATGTCTTTTCTTGACAGTATATACATGATAACCTCTTATGCGTTGTCCATCCGGATAACATACCATAAGCCGGAAAATCGCTAATGGTCCACATTAGTACAACCCTGATCAGAAAAATTTCCTTGCAAGAGACATCATATGCTTCAACACCGGGCACCCATAAAATTTTCAACTCATATATCAATGGTTGCAAGAATACGTCAAGTCATCTTCTTGGATGCTCTGGACCGGGAACGAGTACGGAGAGGAAAAGAAACTCTCGCCGCATGCACATAGATGGTGGTACGTTATAAGGACTCAGAATCACTGGCCATAGGGGATATTGTCTTTCATGCCTCCTAAGTAGGTTGAAACCATCAGTGCATAATCCGAGGTACATGTTATGTGGCTCGTACGCAAAATTTGGATATACTCTATGAAAATGTTGCCTTGCTTCAGCATCTGACGGATGTGCAATCTCTTCTCCTCTGCTATGCTCGGCATGCCATCTCATTTCCCCCACAGTTTGTTCCGATTGGTATAATCTCTTCAAGCTACCGGTTAACGGCAAATACCACATTCGCCAATATATCATACAGTACGATAATCCAAGCCCTTTAACAAGTTTTTCGACCTCGTTGTATGAGCAGGGCACAAGATTATCTTCAGGAAGAATATCTTTTACAAAATCGCAAATCGCATCCACACATTCCTCCGCCAAATTGTAGTCCGTCTTTTTGCCCATTAATCTAGTAGCAGATGATAATGGCGAATGACCCTCTTTGCAACCTTCATACAGCGGCCGCTTCGCTGCATCTAACATATCAAAAAATCTCCTAGCTTCTACATTAGGTTCCTCATCTACACTAGGAATTTGATATTCACCTACTTCCAAAATATTTTCTCGATATGCATCATTACCCATCTGAAAGGTACCTACACCAAAATCTACATCTGCACTATAAGGTTTGTTAGAACTAACATTAGGTTCCTGAAGGAATTTCTAGCAGTTCTAATCAGGATTAGCAACCCTAGTCTGAATTCCGAGCCTAGGATCTACAGGTTCATGTAATTGAATCTATCAGATCTGGAGATTACCTGGTGATTAGCAGCGGAAGTTATTTGCAGATAATCGAGATCTATAGCGCCTCAAATGCTGCGTCTCTACTGGTATCCACACGCACACAAGCTGAACAGGAAGGGATGCTAGTGCCTTTTGAGATCTAATCTCAGAGAGGTTTCTTTTCTGTTTCTGGTGGCTGTGAATTAGGTTAGAATTGAGTTTAGGTCGACCATATATCTTATATATGTCGACTTAAACCGCCCCGGGATTAACTAATGATTAAACCAATTTAATCCATCAATCCGCGAGTCGTGTCGACCGACACACTCTATGTGTCGATCGACACGGCCAATCTATGTCGACCGACACTCTTAGTGTGTCGATCGACATCGCCCAGAAATGTCGATATTGAATGCATATCAAAATATGCATTCACCCGATCATTACATTAATGATCATCCTCTCATGCAATGTCCAGTTTGCTTAGGTGTGTGACCCTGTAGGATCATATAACACTAGCAATGAGTTCTCAACTCATTGATCATAAGTGGCTTCTAGCAAAGCATTATGACTACCCAGTGTCATATGATTGTCTCATCTCGACAACACGACTTTCTCTCAGAGTAAGTACAAATAGATTTCAGGACATTCCCAACAATCTCCCACTTGTACTGGAATCGTCTATTCCTTTTAAATCCCTTTGTATCCATATCTCAATCTAGCATAAGGCAAGAACTGTGTCATCCTTATTAAGCTAGATCACGTTTATCGAATCCCGATTTATACTGATGAAAAATAAACAACTGACAATCAGTTCGTTTGAGCGCGGCCACGCATTTCCAGTATCAAATCTTTGATAGGCCCAGAGATATTTAACTCCTGTTATATAGGAGGTACAAATCCCATCTTGTTCCATCCATGTCTCTTTTATATTTCATGATACGCCTAATCAGTGTCTTTATGATCACCAGTTACGGCTGACGTTTGACAAAGTCAAGACGAACCAATCCATATAAGAGAGGACATGATGAACTCAGGTCTAAGGACTATACTCTTTAGTCGTAATGAGAAACTCTTATGACACTCATATAACATCTTGTAGAGTTCTCATTAACGGGTCAATTCCGATCATGTGTTCTCTAACACATATCTATGTGATTGACTTTAATACACTTATTAATGACTCCATGAAACATGGTCATCAGTCACCTCACATACTAGTCTCACGTGGTTGTTAATGTCCCACGTTAACAACCTCGACCAGGGACCATTATAATTTATGTCATTTATTGCTTATAGGGTTTCATGATCAAGTCACATACTTGATGACATATAAAATGTCATAAATTACTTTGGGACATTATATATATATTTAATTAACACAATTAAATAATGCTGAAATAATTTCATTAAAATAACATAACTATTATGTCTTTGTGAACATCATGTCATAACTAAAACAAATACAACTCCCACTGAAATCAAGATCATATCTTAAGAAATCTAATGCCTACAGCAGTTGTATGAAACTCATGCTTAGGCCTTGGGAGGGGCTTGGTCAGTGGATCAGCAACATTCTCATCCGTAGGGACTCTGCTGATCTTCACATCTCCTCTATTCACAATATCACGGATAAGGTGATATCGCCTTTCTATGTGTTTGGATTTCTGGTGTGATCTAGGTTCCTTAGCTTGCGCAATGGCTCTATTGTTGTCACAATACAAAGCCACTGGCTCAGAAATGCTAGGAATCACACCAAGTTCAGTGATGAACTTCTTGATCCAAACAGCCTCCTTTGCCGCTTCAGAAGCAGCGAGGTACTCAGCTTCAGTTGTGGAATCTGCTACAGTGTCCTGCTTGGAACTCTTCCAGCTTACTGCACCGCCATTCAGGCAGAAGATGTAACCAGATTGCGATCGGAAATCATCTTGGTCTGTCTGAAAACTTGCGTCTGTGTAACCACTTACTACCAGCTCATTACTTCCTCCATACACCAAGAACTTATCCTTAGTATTTCTCAAATACTTCAGAATATTCTTGACTGCTGTCCAGTGACTTTCACCTGGATCCGATTGGTATCTACTCGTCATGCGTAAAGCACAAGAAACATCTGGACGAGTACAGAGCATGGCATACATGATGGATCCCAACGCCGAGACATAGGGAATCCGACTCATGCGCTCTCGCTCAGCAGGTGTCTCAGGACACTGCTTCTTGCTGAGACTTATGCCATAAGACATTGGTACGAAGCCCTTCTTGGAATCTTGCATTCTGAATCTGTGTAAGACTTTATCGATATAAGTGTCTTGACACAGTCCAATTAACTTGTTTAATCTATCTCTATAGATTCTTATTCCAAGAATATACGCGGCTTCTCCCATGTCTTTCATTGAAAAACAACTTCCGAGCCAAGTCTTAACAGACTGTAACAACGGAACGTCATTTCCGAGAAGAAGTATGTCATCTACATACAACACGAGAAATGCAACAGCGCTCCCACTAGTCTTCTTGTAAACACATGGTTCTTCTTCGCTTCTGATGAAATCAAACTCTTTAACTGCTTCATCAAAACGAATATTCCAACTCCGAGATGCTTGCTTCAATCCATAAATGGATCGATGAAGCTTGCATACTTTCCTAGCAGCATTAGGATCGATGAAACCTTCGGGCTGTGTCATGTACACATCCTCTTCCAGAATTCCATTAAGGAAAGCTGTTTTCACGTCCATTTGCCAGATCTCATAATCATAATGAGCAGCTGTTGCTAGGAGAATCCGAATGGATTTAAGCATGGCTACAGGTGAATAGGTTTCTTCATAGTCTATACCATGAATTTGTTTGAAACCTTTTGCCACCAGCCTTGCTTTATATATCTGAATATTTCCATCCACATCAATTTTCTTCTTGAAAATCCATTTACATTCAATGGGTCTTGCACCATCGGGTAAATCAACCAAAGTCCATACTTGGTTCTGTGACATGGATCCCATTTCGGATTCAGCGGCTTTCAGCCACTTTTCGGAGTCAGGGCTCATCATCGCTTCTTCGTAATTCGCGGGCTCGTCACTGTCAATGATCAATAAATCATGACAATTGGTTACGAGAAATCCATATCTCTCGGGTTCGTGACGGATCCTTTCGGATCTACGAATTTCAGGCTCCACAGGCGTTGGGTCTACAACTCATTGTAGATCCAACTGTTGCTCTTCCTCTACGGGTTGAGCATTTTCCTGCGGTTCTCGAACTTCTTCGAGTTGTACTTTACTCCCACTGTTTCTCTTGGAAAGAAACTCTCTCTCAAGAAAAATGCAGTTCCGAGCAACAAACACTTTGTTCTCGGATTGGTTGTAAAAGTAGTATGCCTTGGTTTCCTTAGGATAACCAACGAAGTAGCATTTATCAGATTTGGGCTCGAGCTTATCTGTAATTAATCTCTTAACATAAGCTTCACAACCCCAAATCTTCAGGAAAGACACATTCGGAACATTTCCAGTCCACATCTCATGTGGTGTCTTTGCAACTGATTTTGACGGAACCCTATTAAGTGTAAACGCAGACGTTTCTAGAGCGTATCCCCAAAAGGATAATGGAAGAGTTGAGAGACTCATCATTGATCGAACCATATCTAATAGAGTTCGATTCCTCCTCTCGGACACCCCATTCCATTGTGGTGTTCCAGGAGGAGTGAGTTGTGAAACAATTCCACAATCTCTCAAATGATCACTGAATTCTTGGCTTAAGTATTCTCCTCCACGATCTGATCGAAGAGCCTTAATACTTTTGCCAAGTTGATTCTGTACTTCATTTTGGAACTCTTTGAACTTTTCAAAGGATTCCGACTTGTGTCTCATTAAATAGACATAGCCATACCTGCTGAAATCATCAGTGAAGGTAATGAAGTATCGAAAATTTCCTCTGGCACTTGTGCTCATTGGGCCGCATACATCTGTATGTATAAGGCCCAATAGGTCACTGGCCCTTTCATTTTGTTTGTTGAAAGGCGCCTTTGCCATTTTGCCTAGTAAACAAGATTCACATTTCTCACATGATTCATAATCAAATGAGCCCAAAAGCCCATCACTATGGAGCTTTTGAATCCGTTTCTCGTTTATGTGGCCCAAACGACAATGCCATAGAAAAGTCTGATTCGTGTCATTTGATTTGAATCTCTTGGTGTTAATGTTATAGATTTATGTGCTTTGGTTTAGAACATAAAGCACATTCTCTAATAGGCTGCTACCATAATACATATCATTGTAATCAAAAAAACAACATTTATTCTTAATTGAAAACTGATATCCTTCCAAATCCAAAACAGGAATAGAAATAATATTTCTGCTTATAGCAGGTACATAGTAGCAATTATGAAGTTCTAAAATCAAACCAGAAGGTAAAGACAAATTAAATGTTCCTACGGCTAATGCAGCAACTCTTGCTCCATTCCCCACACGCAGGTCCACTTGTCCCCTTTCCAACGTCCTACTGTTGCTTAGGCCCTGCATATTTGTACAAATATGAGCACCACAACCGGTATCCAATACCCAAGAAGTAGAACCAGAAGTAGTAACATTTACTTCTATAACATAAATACCTGAAGATGAAGTCTCGAAAGTCTTCTTCTTCTTCTTCTTCTCTTCCGAGAATTTGTTGCAATTTCTCTTCCAATGCCCAGGCTCTTTACAGTAATGGTACTTATCAGTCTCAGATGGGCCCGGCTTAGGCTTTGGGGCTGGCGCCGGCGTGTCCTGGTTCTCAACCGGGACTGCCTTGCCCTTTCCCTTACCTTTGCCAAGTTTCTTAAACTTCTTACCCCCTTGTACCATAAGTACATTAGGAGTGCCCTTCTTGATATTTGGCTCAGCTGTCTTGAGCATGCCATGCAGCTCAGTCAATGTCTTTGTCAAGTTATTCATGTTATAGTTCATAACAAATTGATCATAACTTGACGGCAGTGACTGCAGAATGATGTCAGTAGCCAACTCTTGGCTAATGGGACAATCCAGCTTCCCCAGGTTATCAATATAACCCATCATCTTAATGACATGAGGACTGACTGGACTGTCCTTTGGTAGCTTGCATTCAATGAGAGATTTAACCGTCTGGTATCTCTCAGTTCGTGCTTGCTCCTGAAACATACTTTTCAGGCTAGTGATCATCTCCACGGGCGACTCCACGTTCTCGTATTGCTTCTGCAAGTCCGAGTTCATGGTAGCCAACATGAGACAATTCACATCGACCACATCATTGGAATGCTTGTCCCAAGCACTCCTTTCTGCATGTGCAGCATTGGATCTCGGTTTTTCAGGGAGAACATTTTCAAGGACATAGTCCCGCTTCTCCTGCTTGAGAACAATTCTCAAGTTCCGATACCATTCGAGAAAATTCGATCCATTTAACTTGTCCTTCTCAAGGACGGATCGCAGGGAGAAAGAATTGTTATGAGTAGTAGTCATAGCTGAGAACATAGAAAAGAAAAGGTTTAGTTATGATGTTCAAGAAATGAGAAGTCTTAACTTTTTAAGAAAACTCGCATTATATTCAAACAATGTTTCCTCAGATGAATATAATGATCCAAGACCCATACTTCACTAAACTTAAGTGAGCCACTGACTGTCACCCAAATTCAGCTATCTAGGTAAGCAATAACCTTGCTAGTTGTATCCAATACAGCTCTTGGTTGTGGACTGACATCTTATGTCAAATCCACCTGATGTCTCTGAGCCCAAAACGATTTTGATGGCCCAGTCAAGTAAACCAATCTTTTTAGTCATGTAATTGTTGACGCCTTGCACTGCAAGCCCATCAACACGATTACTTCCTGCCTTACTCATGTAATTGTGGACACCTTGCACTGCAAGCCTATCACTCAATGAAACGAGTCTTGACAGTCGACAAGATTGGAAAGACATCAAGTATCACTTGATATTTGATTGAGGAACGGAATCATTAAAACGTTCAGTTTTACTATGTTTTAATTCTTATAATTAATTAATTTATCATGCTTTGGTTCTGTGATTGCAGGTTCCAAAACCCAATCATCGAATCTGATGTCGACCGACACTACTATAGTGTCGATCGATACAGAATAACCAAAAGCAATCCGCGATAACCGATCAATCCAATTGATCCGGTTTCGAATACCGGTCGGTGTCGATCGATGCTACACTAGCATCGGTCGACACCAACCTAATCAAACCAATCGCAATTCAAACCATTTAACCAAGCTCGATAACCGGTCCAATCCAATTGAACCGGTTCATCAATCTCGCGAGGTTTGTGTCGACCGATACAACTCTTGTGTCGATCGACACTAGGCGAAAAGTTTTATTCGGGTTATCCTTCTGTGTCGACCGATACCTGCTTGGTGTCGATCGACACAGGGTGATAATCCCTAATCGTTTTTCAAGTTAAAACCCTAAAACTAGATTTTAATCAAAAACGAATTTCAGCATGCTTGTATCAACTATACAGAGATCCAGATTCAACTAATCTAATCAACATGCCACATATTCAATGGAACCCTAAAGCTCTGATACCACTGAAGGAATTTCTAGCAGTTCTAATCAGGATTAGCAACCCTAGTCTGAATTCCGAGCCTAGGATCTACAGGTTCATGTAATTGAATCTATCAGATCTGGAGATTACCTGGTGATTAGCAGCGGAAGTTATTTGCAGATAATCGAGATCTATAGCGCCTCAAATGCTGCGCCTCTACTGGTATCCACACGCACACAAGCTGAACAGGAAGGGATGCTAGTGCCTTTTGAGATCTAATCTCAGAGAGGTTTCTTTTCTGTTTCTGGTGGCTGTGAATTAGGTTAGAATTGAGTTTAGGTCGACCATATATCTTATATATGTCGACTTAAACCGCCCCGGGATTAACTAATGATTAAACCAATTTAATCCATCAATCCGCGAGTCGTGTCGACCGACACACTCTATGTGTCGATCGACACGGCCAATCTATGTCGACCGACACTCTTAGTGTGTCGATCGACATCGCCCAGAAATGTCGATATTGAATGCATATCAAAATATGCATTCACCCGATCATTACATTAATGATCATCCTCTCATGCAATGTCCAGTTTGCTTAGGTGTGTGACCCTGTAGGATCATATAACACTAGCAATGAGTTCTCAACTCATTGATCATAAGTGGCTTATAGCAAAGCATTATGACTACCCAGTGTCATATGATTGTCTCATCTCGACAACACGACTTTCTCTCAGAGTAAGTACAAATAGATTTCAGGACATTCCCAACAGTTCCCGCCTACTAGTACTACCATAAGGTTCTCTACTACTACTTCCATAATCCGATGTTTCCTTGTGAAGAAACCAAATCTTATAACCCGCCATAAACCCAACTGAATACAAGTGATGCCATATTTCGTCAATAGTAGGATTTCTAACATTTCGCCACTAAGTACATGAGCATTTTAACTTACCAATTTTCGGTAAATGTGGTTGATTGAAAGCTACCGTCATGAATTCCATAATACCGAATGCATATTCGGTGTGCACTAAGTTCATCGCCTCATCAATCCTAGGTCCGTCCATCCACGATCTGTAATAATTAGAAGAAGACATTTTTCCGTAAACAAGAGTATTAGAGTGATAGAGAGAGAGAGAGAGTGTGTGTGTGTGTGTGTGTGTGTATGTGTGTGTGTGTGTGTGTGTGTGTGTGTTAGGGAGGGATTGGTGTGGAGGAGAAGAGAGAAGCCGTGAAGTATTTGTAGGAAACTAACCGACGGAAAACCGATGGATATAGCCGTTATTCGTCGGTTTCTTGTCGGTCCAACGGATATCTTAACGGCTATATTAACGTATGCATTAACGGTTACATTGAACCGACAACTGACCGACAGAATTCCGACGGAAAACTGAAGCCTTCGATAATCCACGGAGGTCACAATCGTCGGAAATTACCGAAGAAAAAACGACAATTACCTCCCGTCGAGAATCCATATGTTTACCGTCGGCAAATCCGTCGGTAATGGCCCTGATTTCTTGTAGTGTCTGGTCTAAGATCATATTTACTTTATATTTTTAATCAAAGAAGCAGAGCCGGAGTTGAGCACATTCTTTTGAAACTTTGAATGGGGCTCCGCTTTATATAGGGCCCAAATTTTATAGAAAATTTATGAAAATATATATGTTTCTTATGTTTATTATAGAAAATTTATGAAAAATAAAAAATTATATGAATTGTTATTGTATGAAATTATATTTTTTAAATATTTATTTGTTTTTATCTCTCTTTTAGTATTTTGTTTATATTGTTTTCTTTATTTTATTTAATTTTTATATAAAAGTTTTGTTAATGTAAGAAAAATTTAAAAAAAAAAAATTGAATAGAACCCTAGATATCTCAGCTCAGCTCCTAGCTCCTCCGCAAAGAAGAGTACCATAATAGACTCGTTGTTTCGTTTTTCTATTTGGTCGTAAAACAACGAACACAAACATGGGTTATTGACACAAAAGAATTTGATTAATAAAATAGTCCATAGTGTACAGACTCATATTAAACCCCATGTAAGGTAAAATCCAAAGCACATATAAACAATTCAAAAAAAAAAAAAAGACTGTACAGAGGGATAGTTTTTAATGTGATTACGGAGCTTTAAACAGAAGAGAAGGATGAGAGCTTTTATATTCTTCAAGAAATAGACGTGATCGGTGGAGGAGTTACTTGAGGCTGAAACACTCGAAACCAAGTGGGTGATATAAGATTCCACATTAAGTGAAATGATTTTAAGGAAAGATAGCTTTTGCTGAGGCGATGAAACCATCGATAATGCGGAGCCATGCTCGACGCCAGAGACAATCAAAGCACATAAGTACAAGAATGCCTATCAACACAGCCAAATAAGTTGAACCAGTGCTATAATAGAAGACCAACATGTCAACACCGCCAACTTCATCGTCTTCTTCTTCTTCTCTTCCATTATCTGTTTCCTGTAATCTCGTTGTACCATCACAACTTATATTGGTCGGTGGTCCACAAAGAAGAGGATTGCCTAAGTAGCTGTTCTGGTCGAAGGTGTTAAATTGCCTTCCTTGGGGAATAATTCCTGATAAATTGTTGTAAGATACGTTGAACACAGCAAGAGAAATAAGGCTGGTTAGTTGATGAGGAATGCTTCCGTGTAACTTGTTGTACGATAGATCAAGGCTCTCAATGTCCCTCAGATTGGAGAAGCTGGATGGTATAGAACTCGACAAGAAATTGTGAGATAGATTCAGGGCTCGCACTCTTGAGAGATTTCCAAGCTCTTCTGGGATAGCACCACTTAATTCATTGCTTGACAAATCCATCCCATACATATACCCAAGTATTCCTTCGTTGAACTCAGTTCCTCCAGTATAAGAATCATACCTTTGTTTCGTTGCAAAATTTATTGCAATTTCATGATAGGTAGAGTAGTCTACTACAAGCTTCTCTACCACAAATGTGGATTTGTAAAACTCCAACTGAAGGCTCGTGGGATTGTAATCTCTCCCAATGTAGATATTTGTATCCTCTTCCGCAACTCCGAGATCATATGATAAGTTGTAGAGGCATGACGGTATGAAACCATTGAGCTTGTTATGTGAAAGATCTAAAATTCTAATAATTCTTAGATCACATAGCTGCCTTGGAATCGAGCCTGTTAGATTGTTTCCCCTCAGTAAAAGAATACTTATTTCAGGGGACACCTCCCAGCCAGTAGTGACAAACTCTGGGATACTCCCAGAGAGCTTATTGTTCCGCAGATCAAGTATTCGGACACGACGTTCCAACAATGTCTTTGGAATTGGTCCTGTAAAGTAGTTGTCTTGTAGGAACAAATGTCTCACGAATTCACCAACATATGATGGTAAGGTTCCAGAAAATAGGTTTCCAGAGAGGTCCAGTAAGGAAAGTGAGGACATGTTCCCCAAAGTAGGTGGTACTGTACCTTCCAAGTAATTACTTGATAACAATAAGAACTGCAAAAGAGATAACTTAGGTATCCAACTCGGAATAGCACCTGTGAGATGATTGTTAGACATGTCGAGAATTGTCAACGTAGTGTTGGAGCTAAGTAAACCAACTCCGATCTCCCCTTCAAATAAGTTGTTATCAATTCTCAACACATCCAGTGAAGTGAAGTTTGTTCCTCTTTGAAGAACATGGCCACTAAATCTGTTGTGAGAGAGCTTTAGGTATTTCAGTGAATAACAGCCTGTGAAAAAGCTTGTAGGTAGCTTCCCAGAGAAGTTATTATAAGATAGGTCTAGGAATGAAATGTTCTTCATCTCGCCCATGGACGATGGAAAATTCCCTTGGAATCCATTATTCGAGCCATTCATATGTACCAGATGCGGAAGCACACGACCAATATCATCAAGGAACAACCCACCAATATCATTCGTTGAAAAATCCAAGAACCGCAAATTATGCACTATTGTAGGCATCTGAAAGATTGTGAATGCATTATTCTGCAACCGTAAGACTTCAAGTTCTGTATTATTCGCTAGCAGCCACGTAGGAACATTTCCGGATATTTTGTTGCTGGATAGATCAACTAGGCGCAAGTTTTTCTGGTACACAAGAAAAGAAGGGATTTTCTTCAAGCTGCAAGATCGTAATACAGCAACACTGAGTTGAAATTTTGGCTGCCAAGAACTCTCTGACTCTACTTGTAGCATATCCGACGTTGTTGAAAGTTTGAACACCTTGAGCTTTGTGAGGTTGGTGAGTGGATTGAGCGAGAATATGCCCCTGAAGTTGTTATCTGACATTGATATATATTCGAGGGACTCAAGGCTACTGAAACTAGATGGTAGATTTCCGCTAAATTGGTTCGATGATAGTTCGAGAACTTGTAGCTTCTTCAATCTACCTAAACAAAGAGGAAGGGGGCCAACAAATTGATTTCCTCTAAGATTGAGCTCCCGCAGGTTCTTCATTTCACAAAATACTGTAATAAGATTGTTCGAAAACAAGAAAATAATGAGAACAATAAGAAGAATACTTGTATTCCACATAGATAATCTAAGAGGAGAAGCAAACATATGTCACCTTCTACTGGTATAGGTCCGCTGAAACTATTTTGAGCAAGGTTTAGCAGTTCCAAGTTTGTCAAGTCTTTTAGTTCTGAAATAAGGTAAAGGCCAAAAGATTGTACCTTGAAAATGATCATTGTCGGAATATAAAGAAGATATATTCATTTCCATTCCTAAGAAAATAAAAATAAAAATCAAAGAAAAATCTTGCCTTGCAATTCCATTGAGCTAGAAAAATAATTGGAACTTAGATTTAGAGCTTTCAGCTTTTTGAGGTGAGCAAACTCTGCCACAGGACAAATAGACACAAAGCAAGATACTTATAATTAATATGGATAAGATCATCTTTGAGATGGCATAAACCAATTCAACAATTATGAATGAAATTAAGTTTGTTACTCTAAAGACAAAGCACACTAACAATTGACATAGATGCTACCTGACATGGAGCCGTTTAGAAAATTTCGACTCAGATCCAGCTGTTCCAAGTTTGTCCAATCTATTAGTTCTGAAACAAAATAAAGACCATAAGATTGCACCTTGTAGAATATAAATGAGTTATCTTCATCTCCATTCCTAGCAAAAAAAAAAGAAAAAAGAAAAAAAAGGAAGAAGCTTGCCTTGTAATTCCATTGAGCTAGACAAATAATTGGAACTTATATTTAGAGTTTTCAGCTTTTTGAGGTGAGTAAAATCTGTTACAAATCAAAGACACACAAAGCAATGTGCTTCTAGTTAACATAAATATATGATCTTTGAGATTACATAAAACAAATTCAACAATTATGTACAGAGTTAATCTGTTAAAAGTTATATATATATATACTCTTAAAGAAAGAAAAAAAGACAGTAATAGTAGACGTAGACGATACCTGACATGGAGCCCTTAAACATGTTTAGACTCAGATCCAATAGTTCCAAGTTTGTCAAGTCTTTTAGTTCTAAAAGAAAGTCCAAGAACGTAAGAATTATAATTAAGAACTAAAACAGTGATAGCAATTGTAGCCGTTGCTAACTTAAAAAAACCGACCTATACAAAATACAAAAACACACCTTCAGCAGGGAAAGGGCCTTCCATCAAGTTATTGTGAAGAAGAAGAGTTTTAAGTGATGCAGCACCATTAAGAAAGGGAAAGATGCTGTTGTTGAATCTATTTGAAGAGAGATTCAAAGTCTCAAGGTTTCTTAATTTCCTTAAGCTTTTATAACCTGCAATTAAACGAAAAATACCGTTAACAAGATATCCTAATTAACCACCTCAATAATTAAAGTTATAATTTTAAGCTTGCTCACATGCAAATAAAGACCACAAGGTAAATTAACGCTTGTATACCTTCAACATCATCAAAGAAGCCATCGAATCCGTTGCGTTCGACAGATAGGCCCAGACTTCGAATCTCTTCAAAGGGATGTAGTAAAGAAATATTGAGGGGAGAACTGAAGTCTTTAAACATCATGTCACCGATGGAAATCCCGATAACACGACCGCTTGTTCGATTGCACTGAAGCCCCTCCCACCGGCAGCAATCGCTTTTTGTATCATTAGTCCAAGTAGGGTGAACAGTGTCGTAGCCCCAATCTACACTCAGTGAGACCAAGTATTTCTTGAGCTCCAACAAACCTTTTCTCTCTTTCTCAATGCAGCTTTTGCATCCATGTAGCTGCCCCAACAGTAATATCAACCATATCAAGTATTTGCCTAAAACAAATTTCCGTTCCATTGCAAAGCAATTTGGGAAATGTGAGATCAATTCATATTCTCACACGGTTATAAGAATTCATTAAGATATGAACGTATATTATTAAAAGGTTGAAGTCTCTGTCATTGAAAAAACTTACATGTGTTACGCGTGTAGCTATAGTTTACTTTGAAATTGTCTTGTATGATAAGCCAAGTCAAATGTCTTTGTCGAGAACACCCATAATAGTATTATATATTTATGGCGTAAGAGTGTCAGACCCATATCCGTCGTATTCACGAAATAAGTGAAGTCAAGTCTGGTGTGCAATCTATCTACGCTTTGACAAAAAAAAAAGAAAATCTATCTACGCTTTGTTCTTATCCATTTCCATTTTTTCAACTTTAAAATAAATAACGTTAATTTTTTTTTTTTTTTTTTGTCAACAATAACGTTAAATTTATGGGCAAATCGCATTAATAGCACAAAAAACATGACTTGTCAAAAATATAGCATCAAGGAAGAAAAATCATAAAAATAGCACAAAAACATGTTTTGTCACTAAATTAGCACTAACCCTAAATCTTAAATACTAAACCCTAAACCCTAAATACTAAACCCTAACCTTGAATAATAAACCCTAAACCCTAAATACTAAACCCTAAACCCTAAATAATAAACCCTAAACCCTAAATAATTAACCTTAAACCCTAAATTATATAATACTATAAAAGTCTTTGTAATTAAAATAATGCTAAAAATGTGAATTATTTTTCTTGGTGCTATATTTATGATAAGGTATGTTTTTTGTGCTATTTTATGACTTTTCTCTAAATTTATTCATCCCGAAAAACAGTTTACAATAGATGTATCATTATTTTAAGACTTTTCAGAGCGTCGACTTAATATATTAACAATAGAGATAGCACTTTAAGGTCCTCTGCATGTCGCCAACCACACTCTCAGTCCATCTTCATAACAGTGGTTGCGGATCCACGAAACTATAATAATCGATTGCAAACATTCTTAGCACTGAAAAAAATGTGCCATTAAGAGATGAGGAGTGATCTCCATGAAAATGTGAGAGACTCTAGGTTAATCAGCAGGTCTCATGAAAAGAATAATTCACTGGATATGTTGACTCTCCCTCAATCGTTGACTACAAGGGTACAAGCTTTGTATACGTTTGTACGCCTTCTAATGACAGAAATGTGTATGTCTACAGATTTTGTAGATAAGGAAGAATGGGTTAGGGACTGTGGATGTTCGTTTCATTTGATTCCAAGAAAGAACATTGTCATTTTAAGGTGACTTAAATTTTAAGGTACTCACAAAGAGGCTGTCCGTGACATTCTTTTGCTCACTCAAGATAAGGACCATTAGAGATCAGTGAGTAACGTGCCTGATAAAAGATGACATCTGGAGTGCGGGAGGGAGGGGGGCTGTACACTAAGGCGATTAATTAGTTTCTCCTTGTATCGAGAGAAAGAAAAGATTCTCATTAGGATTCTATTTGTCTATTATATCAGGTTTTGAGGCAATATATAAAGGGGTCCAAGAGTTTGTAAATATTAATACTTGCAAAATATAGAAACCCTAGACAAAAAGGTATTTGCCTCAATATTATTTTCTCTCTAAGTATTCCGCAAAAGACGTTTCTTCTTCTAGGGTTTTACTTGGATTTTCTCAACAAGTGGTATCATAGCACGAGGTTATGATAATCGAGAGTTCTCTTAAGTTCGACGTTCCTCGTTTCGATGGGAAGGGAAATTTCGGTGTATGGCAACTTCAAGTAAAGGACCTGTTATCGCATCAGGGGATGAAGAAGTCGTTGTTATAGACAAAACCAGAAGCGATCAAGGATGATGATTGGGAAGAGATGACAGACAGGGCGACCTAGACAATTCGTTTGTGTCTTTCAGACGAGATTACCAATCAGGTAATGGATCTTACAACTCTGAAGGCTATATGGGATAAGCTTGAGAAGTTGTATATGTAAAAGTCTTTGTCTTCTAAGTTATTCCTCAAGCAGAAATACCATTTTAAGATGGCTGAACGAGGAGATCTAGTTCAGCATGTAAACACGTTAAACCAAATCATCGCAGACTTGCCCGCGTGTGGGTGAGGATATTGAAGACAAAGATAAAGCCATGATTTTGCTGTGTTATCTTCCCTCGTTTTAGGAGACTTTGTTCACAGCCTTAACATGTAACAAAGCAACGATAAGTCTGGATACTCTTAGTTCGTCGCTTATATCTCATCATGAGTGATGTCTTAGTAACGTGGATCCAAAGTCTGAGGGAGATGGGTTGTATGTTAATTACAACAAGGAGCGAGGGAGATCAACATAGAAACAGGCAGATGGAGGTAGCAGAGGAAAATCAAAAGCGGCTAAGGCAGTCTGCTTCGGTTGCCGCAAGAAGGATCACTTCAAAAGACATTGTTTATCTAGGAAACAGAATGGAGGCAAGGATTCACAGAACTCTTCAAAGTCTGCAAATGTAGTTCATGTAAAGGTTGATTTAGAAGATATCAATTATGATATGCTTGTTGTCACTTTTGAAAATAATGCAGATTCTTGGATACTTGATACAAGTGCATCATTCCATATGACTCCCATTAAGGAATTGTTCGAGACGTATAAGGCTGAAAATATGGGTTTTGTTCAGTTAGCAGACGACAAGGTTTGTGGTATTATTGGAACTGGACAGGTGAAGTTTCACATCTATGATGATAGCATCAGAACATTGACGGATGTAAGGCATTCCAGGCGTGAAGAAGAATCTGATTTCCTTGAAAACACTTCATAAAAGCGGATTCAAATTCAAAGGTGATGAAGGAGAAAACGTTTGCAAAGGAGCCATGGTCGTGATGAAGGAGAGAGATGATACCTGGTAATGTATATCAGATGATAGGGAACGTTGTTGTATGTGGAGAAGCCTCATATGCGGTTTCTGAAGCAGATGCTACATCTTTATGGCATATGCATATGGGTCATATTGGTGAAAATTGTCTCAATGAACTCCACAAGAGGGGGTTGATGGAAGAATGGAAAAGCTGCAAGATGGAATTCTGAAAATTTTGTGTGATGAGAAAGCAGACCAAAGTTTCATTCAACAAGGTAAGTTTCGTTGATGATAAAACGTCCTTACCACTTGATTATACAGATATAATGCACTTGTCTTTGTCAAATGTGCCAACAACAGATTCTGAATCAAGTTGGGAGCACACTGCAACAAGTAAAGATAATGTGAAGAGAAGCTCAGAATCAGTCATTACACTAAGTGTTCAGACTGATCAAGGCATTATAAAAAAAGATAACATCAAAGAGAAACCTCCATATCAAATGCTTATCAAGAACATTCGGCATGTTCTTCAAGTAAGCCATAACTTAACCAGCCTTGTTTCACTTACTCCTAAGTGTGTCCTACTGAACTTGCTAGAACTAAAAGAAAATGTAGATTACACAGATGTGATTCCTTGTGTAGAAACACTATTTGTCAAGAATTTTTTTTCATCTCATCATAAGGAACCTAAAACACACTTGTTTCTTGGCAAAAGTGATGAGACACTTGCAGATCTTATGGAGAGCAGAAGCAAGATAAGCAAAGGAGAGGAGTACTACTATCCTATCTGCTCAAAGAAGAGGAGTACTACTATCCTATCTGCTCAAAGGAGAACCACCAGACACTCCACTCTGTTATATATTTAAGTGTGGTTGTAAATATTAATGAAGAGTTGCAATTTATTAAATGAAACATTGCAATTTATTAAATGAAATATTGCAATTTTTAAATGAAACATAGCAACTCTTGGGTATGAACCATTGCAACCTTTGGTTTTGAACCATTGCAATCTTTGGTTTTGAACCATTGCAACCTTTGGTTTTGAACCATTGCAACCTTTGGTTTTGAACCATTGCAACTTTTGGTAATGAACCATTATAACTTTTGGTGAATAGTTGCAATGGTTGGTGATTAATAATTACACCCTTTTGATTTCTATATAAGGAGTTGTTGGCATTTGAAAATTTATAACAAAAATTTCACAAGCAAAAGCAAAACAACAAAAAACTAATACAAAAGAAAGAGAGATAAAAGAGAGAGATTCATTGCTTCAAAAGATTATTAAAGATCTTTGAAGAAACACATATAAACAAAAAAACTTCTATTTGTATCTCTTGTATCTTAGCCTAGAACAAGAGTGAGACTTTGGTTGTCTTATCCTACAAAGGGATTTCGTGTAACCCAATGCTTGGGATAGGGTCGAAATACTCTTTAAGGAAAGTGCTCTCGTGCGCGATTCAATCATTATCAAAGTTCATAGTTCACACTACACGGCTAAATCACGAACAATCTTAAAGAGTATTTCCTTGTGAACTATGGCTAGTGTATCGGTGCGAGAGATGACATCGGAGTTTGGAAAGTTAGAAAAATTTGAGGGAGTAGATTTTCGAAGATGGCAAAAGAAGATGCATTTTCTCCTTACAACACTCAATGTAGTGTATGTTCTAAGCATGCCTATGCCCAATATACAAGAAAATGTAGAGAAGGAGTCTTTGGAGGAGACAAAGAAGCAACTTTAATGGGAAAACGACGATTACATATGCCGAGGCCACATTCTTAACAGTATGTCAAATCCACTCTTTGATGTTTATCAGAATGTCGAATCCGCAAAAGAGTTGTGGGATGCACTAGAATCAAAGTACATGGCTGAGGATGTTTCTAGTAAGAAGTTCCTTGTGAGTAATTTTAATAATTACAAGATGTCTGATTCTAGGCCGGTTATGGAGCAATACAATAAATTGCTTTGTATCCTAGGGCAATTTGCCCAACACAACATGAAAATGGATGAATCCATATCAGTATCGAGTATTATCGATAAGTTACCACCTTCGTGGAAAGATTTAAAACACATGTTGAAACACAAAAAAGAAGAGTTGTCTCTTGTACAACTTGGCAGCTATTTGCGCATAGAGGAATCTATAAGGGCGCAAGAGGGAGGAAAAACCAAAAATATAGAGGCTGGTACTTCTTCCATTAATATTATGGATGAAGGTAGGAGTTCTAAGAAAAATAAAGGGAGGAAACGCTCCTTCAATAACAACACTAATGATGGATCTAACAAAATGCTTAAGAGCTTTTGTTGGAATTGTAATAAGTCGGGTCACTTAAAACGTGATTGTCGGGCATGGAAGGATACAAAAAGAGCGGAACAAAACCGCTTGGGACAAGGGTCTAAGGACCAAGGTCCATCCACTCATCAAGGTCAGATCTCTGTTTTTGATTCATACTCAAATGTGAATTATGTATCATAAATTTCTGAGGCATTTTATGTACAGGATGATGAAGTGGCATGGTGTATTGACTCGGGTGCAACAACACATGTTTGCAAGGATCGTGACTGGTTCGATTCATATGAGCAAGTTCAAGATGGGTCCGTACTTCTTATGGGCAACGAGTCAACCGCCCCTATCCTAGGTCGTGGAAAAGTGGTGTTAGAATTTAGTTCCGGGAAAACTCTTGATCTTAAGGATGCACTTCATGTATCCGGAATTAGAAAAAACTTAGTATGTGGTAGTGTTTTAAATAAGTGTGGTTTTAAAAAAGTGTATGAATCTGATAAGTATATCTTATCAAAGCGTGTTGTGTTTGTTGGATTTGGATATTTCTGTAATGGCATGTTTATGCTTAATATTAATAAAATTGTCAAATCTATTTATATGGCAAGTTCTAGCAAAAATGATACTTCACTATGGCATGCTAGATTAGGTCATGTACATTATAAGTGTATGATTGATATGTCTAAAGAAGGATTCATTCCTATGTTATACATAAATATAGAGAAGTGTAGTACTTGCATGTTAACAAAGATAGTTAGGCAACCATTTAAAAGCATTGAAAGAAATTATGTAGTGCTTGGACTTGTACATAGTGATCTATGTGATTTACATGCTACACCATCTTTAGGAAATAAGAAATATTTTATCACTTTCATAGATTATTATACTCGCTTTTGTTATGTATATTTATTACATGCTAAAGATGAGGCCCTAGATAAATTTAAGGTTTATAAAATTGAGGTTGAATTAAAACAAAATGATTTTATTAAGAAGTTATGCACTGATAGAGGTGGAGAGTATTATGATCCTGCATATTTCCAATCCGTAGGAATTATACATGAAACTACGGCTCCATATACACCACAACAAAATGATGTGTCGGAGAGGAAAAATAGAATTATAAAGGAAATGGTTAATTCCATGTTATCCTAATCGGGATTGAGTGACGGATTTTGGGGAGAAGCAATGTTAACAGCTTGCTATTTATTAAATAGAGTTCTTAACAATTGGAACAAAATTACCCCTTATGAACTTTGGTACAATAAGAAACCAAACTTGAATTATCTTCGAGTTTGGGGATGCAGGGCTGTCGTTAGACTTCCCCAACCCAAGATTAAAACCTTGGGAGAAAGAGGTATTGATTGCATCTTTATTGGATATGATGAGCATTCCAAGGCTTATAGGTTTTATGTCATAGAACCTAATGATTCTATATCGGATCACACCTTAATTGAGTCAAGAGATGCAATATTTGATGAAAACCGTTTGTCATATATACCTATACCAAAGGATATGATTCCTAGTTCAAGTGGAACTAAGGAAGGAGACGAAACAATCGCACCTCCTAACATGTCACCCATGCTCCGTAGGAGCAAGCGAGGGAGGATCGAAAAATCTTTCGGTCCTGATTTTCAAATCTATTTGGTTGAGGGATCAAGGGATGAGATTGGTTTCCAATACTCGTATTGCTATCATATTGATAATGATCCTAGGACATATGGTGAGGCTATGAAGTCTCAAGATGTTGCTTTTTGGAAAGAAGCAATAAATGATGAGATGGACTCCATCATAGGAAATAATACTTGGATCTTATCGGATCTCCCACCCGGTTGCAAGCCTTTGGGCTGCAAATGGATCTTCAAAAAGAAGATAAAAGTTGATGGAACAATCGACAAGTTTAAAGCTCGGTTCGTTATTCAAGGCTTTAAACAAAGGGAAGGTATTGATTATTTCGATACATATGCTCCAGTTGCTAGGATATCTTCTATAAGGCTATTAATTGCTTTAGCAGCTATTAATGACCTTGTGATTCACCAAATGGATGTCAAGACAGCATTCTTGAATGGTGTTTTGGAAGAAGAGGTGTATATGAAACAACCTGAGGGTTTTATTATGCCTGGTAATGAGCATAAGGTGTGTAAGTTAAAAAAGTCATTGTATGGGATAAAGCAAGCACCTAAGCAGTGGCATCAAAGGTTTGATGAGGTTGTCTTATCAAATGGATTTAAGTTAAATCAGTCGAATAAGTGTTTATACAGAAAATTTGATGAGTCTGGTAATGGAGTAATCATTTGCTTGTATGTTGATGACATGTTGATCTTTGGCACTGACCTTAGATAAGTAGAGCTTACAAAAGCATTTTTGTCATCAAATTTTGCCAGAAACACATGGGGAGGCGGATGTGATTCTTGGAATTAGAATCAAGCGTGAAAATAAAGGACTAATTTTGACACAATCTCATTATATTGAGAAGGTCCTTAAAAGGTTTAATTGTGAGAATTGTTCTCCAATGAGCACTACCATGGATGCGAGTGTGAAGCCTATGCCTAATACAGGACAAGCAGTGTCACAACTCGAGTATTCACAAGTGATTGACTGCTTAATGTATGTCATGACGAGCACTTGGCCAGATATAGCTTATGCTGTAGGGAGGTTGAGTAGATACACTAGTAATCCTAGTACTCAACATTGGCAAGCCTTAAGACGGGTGCTCAAGTGTTGGAATTATGTCCAGTAATCTCGGTACTGTCTCTAGAAAGTAAGAGTATGTCAATGATCAGACATAAGTCATATAATGCTGGGGGTCATGATGGCTTGCTAGAGTCCGCTCATGATCTATAAATCTCGGATTTATTGCCTTTGTCATATGATCCCATATGGGTCACACGCCTAAGCTAACGGGAAAATACGAAGGAACGGTTTAGCAGAAGTACAGTAAAAGTGCTAGGCATTTACTGTATTTAAAGAGACTAAAGGGCCTGATTAAATCCATGGGATTTAATCAGAACTGAGAATTGGGCCCAAAAGCCCATGAGAGCTAGGAGAGATTTTAATGAATAAAATCAGACCTAGGTCTCCAATTCTTCTCAGCCTTTTTTGCGCCACCCACAGCCTCTCTCTGCGGCCTCCCTCCTTCGGTCTAGCAGCCAAATTCCCTGCGGTGTGCGTGTGTGAGCCTTTGGAGGATCCATCCCTTGGTGGTTCTGCTGATCTCTGACCTGTTCTCTCTTTCCGCTGCATAAACAGGTAAAAGGTGAGATCATCTAATGTTTCTAAATAAGAACACCTAGATCTGATGCATGTTTAGGTTGATATCAATATGAGAATTGAATCAGGATCAACCGAACAATCCAACAGTGGTATCAGAGCCATTGGTTCTTAGGTTTCTTGTTTTAGATTCATTGTTTAGGTTGTTTAATCTGTTTAGAATTGTTTTTGAATCAATTACTGATAAGATAAGACAATTAAGAATCAGAATTGAACTCTAAACAAACACTTGAATCACAAGACCGAGCTATATGACTCGATTTTTGTGATTGGCCGACGAGTTGGATGCATGGATCGATCCATGATCGATCGCATGATCGACCGAGAACGAGCGATCGAGTGGAACGGTTGGACCGAGCCACGATCGTCTCATGATGGTCTCGGCATCGTCCCAGACGATCGCGGTATGCATGACGAGCCGATCGCATACGTCGATCGCGGATCGATCATATGGATCGCGTTGCGTCATGCCGTCCCGAGCGTGACCGAGAGCCGTGCGTTGTCCAGCTCTCACCCGCGTCACGATCGTCCCGCCATCGTCCCACGATCGTCCCGAGCTGCCGAGCGTACGTCCGGTTCATGCAGCCCAAACCGTCCCGGCTGGCCTGCGGCTATCGCTTTTTGCGTGAGGCTTACGGCTGGCCGGTTAGGGTTTTGGGTCTGATGGGCCGGTTCGATTTCGGTTAGCTGGTTCGGTTTGAAACTTGATTAAAATCATCATTCTGGTTTAATAAACAGATTTTAATAATTTTATTAAATCTGGTTAAACCGGAATAAGAAATCCAATGTCGAAAGAAATATTGGATTTAGTGCCTAAACCAGGAATTTCTAATTTGATTTGGTTGGACCAAATAAATTGAGAAATTCCGGTTTAGTAAATAACCGGTTGACAATTGTGGTCATCGTAGTAATTAAAACTTGGTTAGACCAGTTTTAATGAACCAGACCGGTTATGTCAATTAATTGGACAATTGGGTCATGTCTTGGACATGGACCAATTCTTGGGCCTCGGGCCAAGAAGTTAAAACAATTGGGCCAGTTAATTGAGTCTTTCTTCAGATTAATTTAAAAACTATTTTATAAAATTATAAAGTCGTTTTAAATTAAAGTTTCCGAAATTTTGAAATTAGAAAGTTTCTTAAAATAGAATTTTCTGAATTTGCGGGTTTTGGATTTTAAAGAAGTTTCTAAAGTTAGAAAGTTTCCGGTTTTAGAAAGTTTCCAATTTTAGAAAGTTTCTAAAAATAGTAGGTTTCCATAAATAGAAAGTTTCCCGAAATAGTAATCTTCTATTTTGGGAATGATTTTAATAAACCTACGAACCTCAAACAATATCAAGCGTTGGATGTCTTGTCCAGGCTATGTCAGCTGTCAAAGCCCATTCAATTGCATTCATGGCCTTACAGTGTGAGGATGTCTGCTTTTGCGTGGGTAAGACGGTTTGTGATTCATAAATGTCATTGGGAGTCCCAGACATTAATGATTACATGACTGTATAGTCCGGTTTTCTTGACTAGGCCATCGGGAGTCCCGGGCCTTGAGACATCAGGGTGGATTGGGCCTCGGGCCCAGATTCACAACCAAGAGTTATATCACGGATATAATTAGCCGATATAGGGCTTACCGATATAAGCTAAGGTTGGGTGACGGCCAGTGGCCCACTTTGATCTTAGTTATATGTGGATCTTGGAATCATTATATTCTATTGAGGGTAACTTATGTTATTGAATATAATGCATGATTAATCATATTAAACTTTAATACGAGATTAACCTTTTTGAACATATTAACTAAAATCCTTTTATCTTATATTTCAGTTATGACTAGCACAAACAATCAAAACACTTTCTCGATCCGGTATGTCCTTAAGATGGACAAGCTGAACGGATCAAATTTCTTGACTTGGTCGCGGAACCTGAGGCTAGTCCTCAGACAGGAGAGAAAGGACTATGTCCTTGAGAGAGCTCTCCCCGTGAGGATCGGGTCCAATGCTTCACATGCAGTATATGATGTTTGGAATAAGCATTATAATGATGCGGTAGATGTGCGTGGTCTGATATTGGCTACCATGGACTCAGACTTGCGGGAGCAATATGAGAACATGGAGTCGCCAATAGAGATGATCAGCAGCCTGAAATTGAAATTTCAGGAGCAGATACGAGTGGAGAGATACCAGTTGGTTAAGTCTCTCACTAGCTGCAAGCTACTAGATGATCATCCAGTAAATCCTCATATCAGTAAAATGATAGGTTATATAGATAACCTGAGGAAACTGGATTATCCAGTTGGCCAAGAATTGGCAACTGAAATCATTCTGCAGTCACTGCCGTCAAGCTATGATAAGTTCAGAAGGAACTATATCAAGAAAGGCTTAACGAAGACGCTGACTGAACTGCATGATATGCTCAAGATGGTTGAGCCAAACGTGAAGGGTAGGTTTATGAAACCTAGTACTGACAAGGGTGAAGACAAAGTTGTCCAGATTTTGAATCATGGCAAGCGTGTGTCTTCTGAGCTCAAGTCAGATACCTCTTACGTTGGTAAGTGCTGCTACTGTAAAGAGATAGGGCATTGGAAGAGAGATTGCATAAAATTCATGGAAGACGATGAGGAGTTAAAGTTAATGTATGAGACTACTTCCTCAGGTATTCATGTTATTACTTCAAGTTCTACCTTGCAGGTATTGGATACTGGTTGTGGCACTGATATTTGTTGTAATATGCAGAGCCTGAGCAACAGTAGAACGTTGAAGGAAGGGCAAGTGGAACTGCATGTCTGGAAGGAGCTATGGAAGCTGCCTCAGTCATAGGGTTTTCACTTGTAGATACCTTCAAGGCTTGGTTTTGTATTAAGTAATTGCTACAATCTACCTGCTTTAAGCAGAGTTGTTTTTCATTTTCTTGTAAGAATTTGAATGTTTTTCATTTTGATAAAAGACAAGGTTTTGTTCTTTTGATCTTAATGAAACATTAATTGTAGCACCCTATTCAAGGAATGGGTTTTATATCTTAAACCAAAGAGTGTCTAAATATAACATAAATACCGAATTGGTTTAAATCTGATGAATTAAACCTGAATTTTCTTGGTATAAAAGTCTTGGTCACATAGAGTAAGACGGATTCAGAAATCCCATAGTTATGGACTGTTGGGCTCATTTGATACGATATCTTATGAGACTTGAATTCTGTTTACTGGACCTAAAGACAAAGGGCCCATCTTAGCCGAGCTAGAGAAAGGCCCAAAGGCTTATTGGAGATTGAACATACTCATGTATGTGGTCCGATGAGCAGAAATGCCAGAGAAAATTTCTTATACTTCATTGTCTTGACTGATTAATTCAGTGAGTAAGACTGTGTTCATTTGATGAGACACGAGTCGGAATTCTTTGACATGGTCGAAAGAGTTCCAGAATGAGGTATAGAACCTAAGTGACAGAAGTATTAAGACTCTGAGTTAAATCAGAGTGAGAATACTTAAGTCATTGATGGTGTGATCATCTGAATGAGTGTGAAGTCGTTTCACAGCTCAATTCTCCTGAAAAACCTGGAGGTGTTTCTGTGAGAAAGAATCAGATCTTATCAGAAATGATTAAAGATGAGTCACACGAATCTTCCATGATATTATTTAAGAATAACGCTCTAAA
This sequence comes from Orychophragmus violaceus, assembly GCA_030180135.1. Lineage (NCBI taxonomy): Eukaryota > Viridiplantae > Streptophyta > Magnoliopsida > Brassicales > Brassicaceae > Orychophragmus > Orychophragmus violaceus. Next base: position 62,619,512 of record CM058236.1, on the reverse strand, counting down.
ATATCTAAGTTTACGCTGAAATTGTTCCACAAATATCGGTTGAAAGACACCACGTTAATGTGGATTGGAATCGATCCAAATTTGTCTTTACTGAGTATTTGTAGTTGTGCTACTTCGCTGGTTGTCCTAGAGAAACTACTGCTTGTTACTTTTACGTCCAATCTGTTTTCTAAGAAGGGAAGTTATTTTCCAAGAAGAACAGTGGGAGTAAAAGCATAATTCGAAGTTTTCTTAAGGAAACCAAGGCTCGGTACTTTTACGACCATTCTGTTTTCTAAGAAGGAAGTTACTTTCCAAAGAAGAACAGTGGGAGTAAAAGTACAACTCGAAGAAATTCGAGAGATACAGGAAGCTGCTTAACCTATTGAGGGAGAGCAGCGGAAGGATTTACAGATTTCTGTAGAATCTACACCTGTGGAGCCTGAAGTTCGCAGATATGAATCAGTTACTAATCCGAGAGTGATTTCTCGTCATTAGTTGAACATGATAATCATTGAAAGTTCGCATGATCTGATGATCATTGAAAGCGATGAATCTGCGAAATTCAAAGAAGCGAAAGTGAGCCCGGACTCCGAAAAAAAAAAAAATTACATTTTATGTAAGTTAGCTTCATCGATCCATTCATGGATGGAAGCAAACATATCGGAGTTGGAATCTTCGTTTTGTTGAAGTAGTCAAGGTTCTGACTTGAACAGGAACGAAGAGGAACTGTGCGTTTACTAATAGATTAGTGGGAGCAATATTGCATTTCTCATAGTGTATGTCGAAGACATACTGATTCTCGGATATAACGTCCCAATGCTGCAGTCGGTAAAGGACTAGCTTGGGAGTTGGTTTAGTGAATGACATGGGTATAGCCACGAAAGTCTTGGATTTTGGATTTAAAGATAGAGATCCAGAAAAGCTGGTAGGACAAAGTCAGGATTCTTTGATGACAAAGTCCTACACGTTTTCAGCAATCCAAGAAGGGTTTTATGCAAATGTCACATGGCATTAAGTTAAGCAAGATACAGTATCCTACGATAACTGCTGAGCTTAAATGCATGGATAGGATTCCATATGCTTCGGTAATTGGATCTATCATGTATGCCATGAAACGTACTTGTTTGATGTTGCTTTAATGTTAAGCAAGACAAGTAAAGACCAGTCAAATCCTGCAAAGAATCAAGTTTCCTAAAGTATGTCCTAAAGTATTTGAGGAATACTAAGAATAAGTTCTTGATTTACGGAGAAAGTGATGTGCTACAAGTCAGCAGAGTCTGAAAGGCAAGTTTCCAACAAACAAAGATGATGTCCGGTCGCAGTCCGGTTATATCTTGTGTCTGTCTGGCGGTGCAAGGCACTGTTGCTGACTCCATGACTTAAACTGAACATTTCGCAGCTTGGAAAGCGGCGAAAGAGGTTGTTTGGAAAGAAGAGTTCGTCACTGAACTTGATGTGATTCCCAGCATAGATGAGACTAGCTGCACATCAGAGGTCCAAATACCTTAAGATAAATGACAGAGATGTTAAGTAGATCAGCAAGTTTCAACGAATGAGAACGTTGCTAATCTATTAACGAAGCCACTCCTTAGGCCTAAGCGCGAGTCGCGGACTGTTGCTGTAGGATAAGTGAAATTAAGATGTAGTCTTAATTTCAGTGGGAGTTAGTAAAGGGCTTTATTTAGTTATTGATATGTTCTTGTAAAACATATAATGATGTTTAATGAAATTATTATTTCAAGATTATTTTAACTGTGATGAAATAATCGTTCCAAAATGATATGAACCATTTTATAGGTCATTGAAGTAAATGATTTGATCTTGAGTCATCGAAGTCATTTAGCTTGATCATGAGATCCTATATTTGATAAATGTTTTATATCATCCTGTCCCTGGTCGAAGGTTGTTGAAATTGGAACACCAACAACCGTGTAAGATTGGATTGGTACGTGACTTATGACAAAGTCTCAGTGTGTCATAGATGCTCGGCATCAAAGTCAGTACATAGGTGTATGTTGGGAACATACGACCGGACAAGACCCGCTAATAAGAACTCTTCAGGATATTTATATCTGTGTCATAAGAGATTCTTACTACGACTATAGAGTATAGTCCTTAGACCTGAGTTCGCATGCATGTGACTGCATATGGACTGATGCACTTTGATCATTGTCTAACGCTATCGTTCTGCGATAGTTATAAGGACCTTGTTTGGGTACATCATGAAATGAGTAGTTTACAGTGATGGAACAAGATGGGATTTGTCCCTCCAATATAAATGGAGTGAATATCTCTAGGCCAATCGGAGATTTGAATACTGGAAAATGCATGGCCATGCTCAAACGGACTTTCCCGAGTCGTTTGGATTGTCAGTATCGAATCAGAGTCCGATGAACAAGATTAGGCTTTATAAGGATGACACCAATCTTGCCTTATGACTAATCGAGATATTGTGACAAAAGGATTATGAATACAGAGATTCCAGTACAAGTGGGAGATTGTTGGAATTATGTCCAGTAATCTCGGTACTGTCTCTAGAAAGTAAGAGTATGTCAATGATCAGACATAAGTCATATAATGCTGGGGGTCATGATGGCTTGCTAGAGTCCGCTCATGATCTATAAATCTCGGATTTATTGCCTTTGTCATATGATCCCATATGGGTCACACGCCTAAGCTAACGGGAAAATACGAAGGAACGGTTTAGCAGAAGTACAGTAAAAGTGCTAGGCATTTACTGTATTTAAAGAGACTAAAGGGCCTGATTAAATCCATGGGATTTAATCAGAACTGAGAATTGGGCCCAAAAGCCCATGAGAGCTAGGAGAGATTTTAATGAATAAAATCAGACCTAGGTCTCCAATTCTTCTCAGCCTTTTTTGCGCCACCCACAGCCTCTCTCTGCGGCCTCCCTCCTTCGGTCTAGCAGCCAAATTCCCTGCGGTGTGCGTGTGTGAGCCTTTGGAGGATCCATCCCTTGGTGGTTCTGCTGATCTCTGACCTGTTCTCTCTTTCCGCTGCATAAACAGGTAAAAGGTGAGATCATCTAATGTTTCTAAATAAGAACACCTAGATCTGATGCATGTTTAGGTTGATATCAATATGAGAATTGAATCAGGATCAACCGAACAATCCAACATCAAGTACTTGAAAGGAACCATAAATTATGGTTTGTCTTATGTCGGATTTCCTTCGGTTTTAGAAGGGTATTCAGATGCAAATTGGATTAGCAACGTAGAAGATCATTCTTCTAGGAGTGGCTGGGTATTTTTGCTTGGGGGAGGTGCCATTTCGTGGGCTTCCAAGAAGCAAACTTGCATTACAAGTTCGACTATGGAATCAGAATTCGCAGCGTTATCATCTGCCGGTAAAGAGGCAGAGTGGCTAAGAAACCTAATATACGAGATTTCATTATGGCCGAAACCAGTATCACCAATATCTATCTGTTGTGATAGTCAAGCTACCTTGGCTAAGGCCTATAGCCAAGTGTATAATGGTAAGTCGCGACACCTGGGCGTTAGACATAGCGATGTACGTGAGCTGATCACTCATGGGGTGATTACCATAGAATATGTTCGGTCTCAACAAAATCTAGCAGATCATTTGACGAAAGGATTAGCTAGAGACTTGGTAGTTAAGTAAGTTAAAGGGATTAGATTAAAGTCCATATAAATCTTTAATTGTGGGATACCCAATTCCCCTCTAATACGACGTTAGGGGCTGAATTCAATGTGGAAAGCCTACACTTAAAGATTGAAGCACATGTTTATATCATCCCAAGGTATGTGCTTGGACCTGCAAGAAAGGGAGATGTTGAAGTTTTATTCTTAATAGATCTTTTGAAAAAATGCAATTTGCAGGTGCATGATTAAACGTATCTACCTATATGAGTGTGAAGTGTTGCCGCTTCAAGAAGTTATGACTTGACTTTGTAAGCACTCATGAATGGATAGGGACACATGGCTTGTAATAGTGTCAGGTATAAACACTTAGAGTATTGTGAGAATTCATGTGTGTATTATCTTCATGTGCCCAAATGGGTTGATAGGATTCAATCCATAGGACATCCTGATTCTCAGGCATTTGGAATGTGTAATATCACTAAGATGGAAATTCAATCGTTACGACATTTTCATTTATGCATGAGTTTGATATATATGTTATATAATTAGTGAATGTTTGGTTACACTTAAACGGGGGAGGAATGTTATATATTTAAGTGTGGTTGTAAATATTAATGAAGAGTTGCAATTTATTAAATGAAATATTGCAATTTATTAAATGAAACTTTGCAACTCTTGGGTATGAACCATTGCAACCTTTGGTTTTGAACCATTGCAACTTTTGGTAATGAACCATTATAACTTTTGGTGAATAGTTGCAATGGTTGGTGATTAATAATTACACCCTTTTGATTTCTATATAAGGAGTTGTTGGCATTTGCAAATTTATAACAAAAATTTCACAAGCAAAAGCAAACAACAAAAACTAATACAAAAGAAAGAGATATAAAAGAGAGAGATTCATTGCTTCAAAAGATTATCAAAGATCTTTGAAGAAACACATATAAACACAAAAACTTCTATTTGTATCTCTTGTATCTTAGCCTAGAACAAGAGTGAGACTTTGGTTGTCTTATCCTACAAAGGGATTTCGTGTAACCCAAGGCTTGGGATAGGGTCGAAATACTCTTTAAGGAAAGTGCTCTCGTGCGCGATTCAATCATTATCCAAGTTCATAGTTCACACTACACGGCTAAATCACGAACACACTCATCACCACACCACATACACATCAAGGTAAGACCCTAAACTCCCAAAGTAGAATAAAAGCTCACTTGCTTTCTTTTGGTGCATATTATTTAGTTTCGAGGTCAAAACCTTTTCAAGAGGGAGAGTATGTTGAGGATATCAAGTCATCATCAACCAAGGAGCATGGAGAGGACATAAATCAACCAACCAAGATCCTTGGAGAGAAGCAGTTTGAGCCTACCAGAGACATATGTGCATGTCTTGGAGCATATCTACCCAACCAGTAAGACTTAAGCAACAAATCAACCTGTTCCAGAAATTTAACTCATCGAGGAATCATCACGAACTAGAATTTTTTCAAAATCTTTCCATATGAAGAAGATATGCAAGTTACAACTCAGAAGATTCCAAGGAACCCGCTGGAGACCAACTGCCACTTATTGGAGAATTCAGATCGGATCAGGATGAATCAAGTTGTAAACCAACTTGTTTTAGAAACCTTACTCAACAGAGGTTCAGGGAGAATTAGATTCGGTTCAAAATAAGTTATGGTTTAAAATTTATTCAACTTCTAAACCAGGAGATACACTTGCCTTATTTGGATGCATTCACACTAAAGGGATAAAATCAGCACCAAACCATTTCCTATCAAATCTGCAATCTTTTGGGATCATTTTCATCAAGTCTATACGTCCAAAGTTGCTCCAGACCACACCAGAACACACGAATCATAAAGAGTTCAACTTGCCATTTTTGGAGCCAAAGGAGATACCAAGCCAACAACTCTATTCCAAAGAAGGAATCTACGAATTCTTTGGCATTCAAGATGTTCCAGAGATCCTAACATATCTCCTAAAACCATCCAGATACAAAGAAAAGCATTTAAACCGTGGATCATTCCAAATCAAGCCTAACGGCTAGTTGTCTACACTTTTTGATTTCTTTCTTTATTTCTGGCCATTGTAACCATTTTTTATAGCCTATAAAGGCTTAGTTTAGTCCATTGTATCATTTACCTTTCAATAAATCAAAGTATTATCCAGTTTCTTTCAAAGAGAGTCTTTGTTAAGAGTTTATTCTTTTTTTTTGAATAAGTGTGTGACTCACATATTCAACTGAAAAAGCTTGGATTAACTTTTTTGTGTGATTCAAATAAGTTTTTCAACCACGGATTGAGAGAGTCAATCTGCCCATTGAAAAAGTGAGTTGTTCATATACCCATCCATCTCGCAAATCCATTCAAACCTGAGCAAGTGAGAGAGCTTCAAAGCCAGCACATGTTCTTCCATATCCCACCATCCTAGTCTCTGATTTTGAGGCTGCATCAGAAACACACGACAAAAGGTCTTCTAGACTATGACCATTCTGATGTGTGGAGGCCAACTCGAGAATAGTCATTGGGAGGATCTAGATACTTTTTTTGTTCATCGATGACTTCTCCAGGAAAGTCTGGGTGTACTTCATGAAGCAGAAATCTGAAGTATTTAATTCAAGATCTGGAAGGCTGAAGTAGAAAAACAGACATGAAGAAGGGTAAAGTATTTGAGATCAGATAAAGGCACGGAGTATACTGATGGAGCATTCCAGAAGTTTTGTGAGGAGCATGGTATTCAGAGGCACTTCACAGTCCGTAAAACATCACGACCAACCGGTGTCAGTGAAAGGAAGAACAGTTCAGTTGCAGAGAAGGCTAGGTGGTTAAGGTTGAATGCAGGGCTGTTCTGGGCAGAGTCAGTAAACATGACGGTCTATCTCATTAATAGGTCGCCAAGGAGTTCTTTGGAGGGAAATATAGCTGAAGAAATTTGGACTGGGGAAGATGTTGATCTTTCAAACTTGGTTTCTTTTCGGATGTCCAGCTTATATGCTTATTCCGGGTGAGGAAAGATCAACACTTGATTTTAAGTCAAAGAAGTGCATCTTTCTGGGTTTTTGAGAAAGGTGTGAAGGGCTTCAAGTTATGGGATCTTGAAGATAAGAAAAGGGTGTTTAGTCGAGATGTGGTTTTCGAGGAGCAATATATGGTGCAGCAGGCGAGTTCAAAACAAGTGCTTGTAACCATTGAGACTAGCACATATTTTGGGGAAATTCAAGATAATTCTTGTGAAGATAGACTAGCAGCAGAGAGTGATGAGCAACTTGTTGAAGAAAAGCAGGAAGTAGAAAAACGTGTTGAAAAGAAAGCAGAGGATAGTTTGGCATATAACATAGTGAAGAGAGTTTCCAAACCACCAAAGAGATTCGGTTTTAAAGACATGGTAGGCTATGCATTGGTTGTTGGTACAGATGATCCGGCTAATTTTCAAGAGGATATTTCTAGCCAAGAGAAAGATCAATGGCTGGAAGCTGCAATAGAGGAAATCGAGAGTCTCAACAAGAATCAGACATGGGATCTTGTTCCTTTACCAAAAGGAAAGAAGGCGGTTGGATGCAAATGAGCTTTCAAGGTAAAACCAGAGATCTCTAAGAAAGAAGTGTTAAGGTTCAAGAAAAGGTTGGTGGCAAAAGGGTACTCACAAAAGAAAAAGGTGGATTATGATGAGATCTTTTCACCTTTGGTTAGGCACACTTCCATATGAGTTGTGTTAGCATTGCTAGCAGAATGGGATTTTCATCTTGAACATATGGATGTGAAGACTGCGTTTCTTCATGGAAATCTGGAAGAAGAAATCTATATGGTGTAAAGCCAGGTGAGGAGAAGCTTGTGTGTAAGTTTGCGAAGTTTTTATATGGGTTGAATCAAGCTCCAAGACAATGGTACAAACGTTTTGACTCTTATATGCTGGAAATTGGCTACCAAAGATGTGAGTATGATTGTTGTGTTTACACAAGGTACCTTGATAGCCATTCTCCCATATTCCTTCTGCTATACATTGATGATATGCTCATTTATGCAAGCAATATGAATGCTATTGCTGAGTTGAAAGGACTACTGGGAAAGGAGTTTAAAATAAAGGATCTTGGTGATGCAAAGAAGATCATTGGGATGGAGATTCGCAGAGAGAGGAGCTCAAAAAGGTTATGGCTTTCCCGAAAGGGCTACATAGAGAAGGTGGTAAAACGTTTTGACATGTCAAAAGCAAAGATAGTTTCTACACCTTTGGCGAATCACTTCAATCTCTCAGCGAAGCAGTGTCCTAAGTCTGATAAAGAGACCAGGGATATGGCACAAGTTCCTTATGCAAGTGCGGTTGGTTTCCTAATGTATATTATGGTTTGCACTAGGCCTGATTTGACTCAAGCACTTAGTTAAGATAGTAAGTACATGTCGAATCCTGGAAGAGATCATTAGATTGCAGTGAAGTGTATACTCAGGTATTTGAAGGGTACTGCTAATTCTGGGATTATGTTTGGCGGTCAGGGAAGTGCATCAGTTGTGGGGTTCGTTGATGCATATTATGGTGGTGATCTAGAAAATAGAAGGTCCACTATGGGGTATGTGTTTACACTATCAGGAGGACACATTTGATGAAAATCCGTGTTACAGTCTGTTGTAGCCATGTCAACCACAGAAGTTGAGTATATGGGGTGAGGCAGCTAAGGAAGCACTTTGGGTGCAAGGACTTGTGGCAGATTTTGGTGTTGAGCAAGGTGGAGTTCACATACACTTTGATATCCAGAGTCTGTTGTATCTGGCTAAGAATCAAGTGTATCATGCAAGGACGAAGCACATTTCTATAAGGTTTCACAAAATCAGGAAGTTAGTAGCTTCTGGAGAAATCTTACTGCGTACTGTTTCTACATTGGAGAATGCAATTGACATGTTGACCAAGCCAGTTACTACGGAGGAGTTCAGACATTGTCTTGACCTACTCAAGATCTTCTTGTGCTAGAGGAAGATGAAGACCCCTCAGATGTTAGGAGAGTCAGAAGGTAACATTGTTTAGATTTTTCATCAAGGTGGAGTTTGTTATTCTAATGTGACTTAAATCTCAAATTACTGACAAATAAGCCTTTCTTGAGTGAGCAAAGAAATGTCACGGGCTGAAGGCCCAATAGAGATCAGTGGGTCATGGGCCTGACAAAAGATGACATATGGGGGTGCGGGGGCTGTACACTAAGGCGGTTTAGTTTCTCCTTGTATCGAGAAAATAAAAAGATCTCGTTAGGATTCTATTTGTCTATTGTATCGGGTTTTGGGGCAATATATAAAGGGGTCCAAGGGTTTGTAAATATAAACACTCGCAAAATATAGAAACCCTAGACAAAAGGGTATTTCCCTCAATATTGTTTTCTCTCTAAGTGTTCCGCAAAAGACGTTTTCTTCTTCCAGGTTTTTACTCGGATTTTCTCAATAGACATGTAAGAAAACAAAAGAAGATAGAGTTAGAATGGCCGACAAAACAGTTGTTGAAGTCAAAGGAATATGAACTATCAAATTTAAAATTCAAATGGAACAACTTCCGCACTTACTGATGTGAGATACATGCCTAAAATTTCAAGAAACTTGATGTCTATGGGATGTCTAGAAGAGAAGGGAGTTCTGATGGTTGTAAAAGTCTGCATAGGTTTTATGAAGGGTCTTAGAAGGCAATCTCTTTACATATTCCAAGGTATAGCTGGAGTGTCTTAAGCTTGTACTACAAATCAGGCTCATCAGTTCAAACTGGTGTAAATGATGATGACACTCATCTCTAGCAATGTAAGATCGGTCATATTGGACATAAGGGTCTTGATAGACTTAAAAATAAGGGATGTTTTGAAGGCACTAAGGTTACATACATCAAATTTTGTGAAGACTTTGATTGGAAAAACACACCGTGTAAGTTTTAAACCTCATCACGTTTATAGATGACTGTTCGAAAAAGGTTTGGAAACTCTTTCTAAGATTCAAAGATGAAGTCACTGCACGAAAACAGGGCCAAAACCGACATATTTATTAACGGATTTAGATCCGTCGGTTTTCCATCAATAATTTGTTATATTTTAGTAGTTGCTAATATATTCATTGTTATAAACGTTATGTGACCGTTAACACATTTAAACGAACCGACAAAAAACCTACGAAACGGCTATTTTCGTCGGTTTTCCGTCAATTTCAAATTTTATATATATCCACCTTCCCCTTCCTCATTCTTCACATGTCACAATTTTTTCACTAATCTCTCTCTCTCTCTCTCTCTCTCTCTCACTCAAGAACGTTTTCAACCGAGAAAATATGTCTTCAAATTATTTTAGATCGTGGATGGACGAACCGGTTCACGATCCGGTGATGAACTTATTGGTGCAACCTTATGCAGAAGGTGTTTGTGAATTCATAGAGATTGCATGTAGTCAACCATCAGCGAGAAAATCCGGTAAGTTAAAATGTCCACGTAGTGTTTGACGGAATGCTAGGAATATTAAGCTTGATCTAGTATGGACTTAATTGTATGAGGAAGGATTTATGTCGGGTTATAAGATTTGGTTATTTTCATGGAGAAAGATGTGGTAGTACTATTACAGAACCTTATGGTAGTAGTAGTAGAGAACCTTTTGGTAGTACTAGCAAACCATATAATCTAGAAGGACTAAAAGAAAGTATAGCGAAATTTTATTATGGTGTAGGTACTGTACATATGGTTGATGATGCTTATCGGGAAAAAAATGAAGAAGTAGGTGAATATCAAAATACTAGTGTAGAAGAGCCTAAATAAGAAGCGAGAAATTTTTTTTGACATGTTAGACTCATCGAAACGGCCATTGTACGAAGGTTGAAGAGATGGTCATTCATTGTTACCATCTGCTACTATATTAATGAACATAAAAGCGGACTACAATTTGGTAGAGGAATATCTTGCACCTGTTTCATATTATGAGGTCCAGAAACTTGTCAACGGGCTTGGATTTCCATATCAGATGATAGATGTGTGCATCGACAATTGTATGATTTATTGGCAAGAAGATAAAAACCGTTCGGAATGTAGATTTTGTAAGCATCTGCGCTATCATGATACAAGGGGATAGTTAAAGTTCCGTTCAAACGAATGTGATATTTTCCGTTAACAGATAGGTTGAAGCAATTATATCAATCTCAATAAACCACCCGGAAAATAAGATTGCATGCTGAGCATAGTAGAGGAGAAGAGATTGCACATCCTTATGATACAGAGGCATGGCGACATTTTCAGAGCGATATCCGGATCTTGATTATGTGCCACATAACGTATACCTCAGATTATGTACCGATGGCTTCAACCCATTTGGAAGGCATGGAAGGCAATAATATTTGTGGCATGTGATTTTGACTCCTTATAACTTACCGCTATCTTTGTGCATGCGTCTAGAGTTTTTTTTCCTCTCCGTACTCGTTCCCAGACAAGAGCATCCAAGAAGATCACTTGATGTATTCTTGCAACCACTGATATATGAGCTGGAATCTTATGGGAGGATGGTAATGAAGCATATCATGTCTTGTGCAAGCAAAATTTTCAAATATGTGTTGTACTAATGTGGACCATTAGCGATTTCCCGGCTTATGGTATGTTATTTGGACTGACAACACATGGGAGGTTAGCATGTGTCAAGAAAAGATTGAAGTATTCAAGTTGAAGAACGGACACTAATCATGTTGGTTTGATTGTCACAGAATATTTCTACCGCATGATCACCCATATCGGAGAAACACCAAACTTTTTATGAAGAAGAGAAAGGTGTTTGATGATCCACCTCTAGACGAGAGCGGGTCAGTTACTTTGGGGCTACTATCAAACAATGGTGCGCAAAGAACTCTTGATTGTAGTGGAAATGAGCACAAACATGTTTACGGAGCTGGTTTATCCCACAACTTGCACGCAAAACATTTTCCGAGATTTTGCATATTGGAAGGACCAACTACTAACGTATAATCTTGATGTCATGCACACTCAGAATAACTTTTTGATAACATCATGAACACAATTCTAATGTGCAAGGGAAGATGAAAAATAATTTGAAGTATATACTTGATTTGCAGGAAATTTGTTCTCATCTTGAGATATATTCCCCCATTTCATCGTCTGTTCATCTCTTTCTCTCTCTTTCTCTCTCTCTCTCTCTCTCTCTCTCTCTCTCTCTCTCTCTCTCTCTCTCTCTCTCTCTCTCTCTCTCTCTCTCTCTCTCTCTCTCTCTCTCTCTCTCTCTCTCTCTCTCTCTCTCTCTCTCTCTCTCTCTCTCTCTCCTAAACTCACTCTGCCTTATCTCTTCCAAATATCATCAATTTGTGTTCATAAGCCGATTTCCCACCGTCCAATCATGCAAGTCTTCTTTATTATTTTTGTATTTTTTATAGACTTTTAGAATTTTAGGATATGGAATTGATATTGGTTTGCATGTATATGATTATGTAGTTTTGATGTTGAATATGTCTTGTTTGTAGGTTAGATTTGGTAGATAGGTTGCTAAAAAAAAGATTTGGAATTTTTAAAAAATTAGGTTTATGGTTTATTTTTATTTTCTTATTTTTTAAAGTTTATATAGTTTTTTATATAAAAAATCAAACGTTCTGTATATATAAAATTAAAGAATTTTTATTCCTTAAGTTTTATATTTTTGGTAAATTTATCATAATTATATAGTAAATTCAAATTTTACTACTATTTTATTGTATTTTTTAAATAATGTTTTTAAAATTTATAAACGTTTTTAAATTTATTTTTGATTCTTGATATTTAATATTAATTCTATGATTTTTTTGTAGTTTTATCAAAATTAATTTTTTATATTTAATTATTAAAGAAATTATATGCTTTTATATATAAATTATATAATTATAAAATTTTATTGATAATATTTATAAATACTAATGAATTTCAGTTTTTTCTTCGAAGGAACCCCTTATTTGTGCGCTACGAGATGTCTCAAGGCCGCCCATTCTCACAAAATGAGCAGGTTTCGAACGGTAGCTAACAGGCCGAGACTCAGGTTTTGGAGACTCCACCACCCGGACCAGTTAACCGCTACTCGATCGCTGAGGAGATCAAGGTGGTTGTGAGTCAGCCCAGACGAGAGCGGTACATCAGGCTCGATCCGGATCTACGAGGACATAACACTTACTCGCAAATATTTTTTAATGTAAATCAATTTTTATTTACTTATTCTAATTAGTATGTTACTTTGATGTATTGTAGGTTCAGCCTTAATGAGGCGAAGATCTCCAGATGCATCTTGAATATGATGATGGTTTGCTCAAACAAGCTTACCCTACTTACGCCAGTATGCCTTTGGAAGATAAGAATAATTGGTTCCATCAATTTACGGTAAGTTTTTATGTTCCAATTACTTACATATTATGTTTTATAATTTTTAATTACTAATGAAGTCATTTTTTTGAAGCAAGAGTATATTTGGGATTCACACCATAACGAGGAGGTGGAGATGTTCCCCCGGAAAGCAGTAGATAAGTATTCAAAGACGATCAATGATTGGAAGCAGCGGTGGCGGAAAGGAAAGATACCGCATGGACCGGCTGAGACAGTATAGGAAGGTCTGAAGGTGCATTAGACCAACCCGGCCACAGTAGAGAGATCTTCGACAAACCCAAAGAACTCGAAGGGAAAAAGGAGTGGTGTTAAGCGACACATAATCTGGGGACAATGAGCACGGTTCAAGCCGAGTTCAACTTTGTAAGTTTTACTTTATTTGTTATACAATATTTTAATTTTAATTGTTTTATAATAAATTTATCTTTTTGCATGCCAAGAAACATGGATGCCGTCCGACGTACCTCGAGATTTTGGAATTCAGCCACACAAGCAAGAAAGACGGCACCATCCAAGATAAGATCGCTCACCGAGTCGTCGATTCCTTGAAGCAGCGAGGCTCGGACATGCTACTCTCCCAATTGTCTGAAGTTGAGTTCATTGCCACCTCCCTCCTGGACGAAATGAAATGTCGTTGAGGTAAATTATATTTTTAATACTTTATAAATATTTAGTCTATTTTATTTTATTTCTAAAGTTTTTTTCTCGATTTTTAAGGAGGAAACGCCGAAGTCCAAAGTACGTTGGTTCAGTTTAGGCAGCATGAGCCAAAAATTGAAGTCTGCAACGTCTTCTCGTTTATTCTGACACATGCCGAATATGAGGCGAGATTGAAGGCTAAGGACGACGAGATCGAGGTCTTGAAAGAAAACCAAGATAAGATCCTCGTAAGGTTTGGCGAGCTGGAAGTGAGGTTTGATAGAGACTACGAGCCGAGGTCGAGGTCGAGGTCGGGGATGGAGCCAGGGACGAATTTGGGGACGGGGTTGTAGACTCGTCGTTTTTATGAATATTTTAAATTTTAATAATTTTTTTAGTTATATCATTTTAAATTTTATTAAAATTAAATATATAATAATTAAAACAAAATAAATTAAATACAAAATTTCAAAATTTTAAAATTTATAATTACTGTTGATAGTCCGTCGGTTTTCAATTTCGTTGGTAATCTGTCGGTTTTCAATTCCTTTGGTAATCTGACTGTTTTGCATATTCTTCGGTTCTGAGAAACCGGCAGTAATCCGTCGGTTCTGCTAAATCATCGGTAATCGTCGGTTTTGTTGAACTGTCGGTTACAAAATCGTCGGTTTAACCATCGGTAAATAATGATAGAAAACCAACGGATAACCGACGACATTTACTGACAGGCAGTTTTGGTCAGTAATTGTCGGTTTCCATCTGTCGGTAATTACTAATGGATTCGGTCGGTCAAATTTTCGTCGGTAATTACCAACAGAAAACTGATTGATTTAGGTTACTGACGAGATATAACCAAGGAATTTTCGCCATTTTCCGTTGGTTTTTGCTAGAACCGACATAAATATGACGGAAATTTTCGTAGTTTTCGAGCTTTTTTCTCTTAGTGAGTCTTTATCAATTTTGTGGATTGGAAGGAGAGGGAGAATCAATCAGTACGAAAGATCATGATTTGCGCACAAACAATGTATTAGAGTTTTGTAATCATCAATTCAAAAAGTTCTCTAAAGAGGAAGAAATTTTAAGGCATCGCAAATGAAAGTGTTGTAGCAGAGAGACCTAATATGTTTATTATTAACAAGGTTAGGTGTATGCTCCGTGAAAATGGCCTTGGTCAACGCTTTTGGGCAGGAGTAGCAGCTACAAGAGTTCATCTGATCAGCAAGTCTCCTTCTTATGCAATAGATTCAAACGATGGGAAACAGTCTAAGGGATCAGCAAGTCTCCTTCTTATGCAACAGATTTCAATGTACCATGAGAATTATGGTCATCAACCATGCCAAATCTCAATTAACTTCAATATTTGGGGGTTTGGCTTATATACATTCAAACGATGGGAAACAGTCTAAAGGATAAAGTAGGCGTCTTCTGTTGGGCCTAATATTTTAATGAACAATTTGGTGTATAAAATTTTATATGAGTTGAAAAGAAATGGGTATGGGCCAATAAAATTGGTCAAGTCTTTTGCTCTCCAAACTTAAGTGGAACTTAATTTGTCCCACATTGGAAGCAAGAGAAGTTTTGGAGTAGTATATATATAGACATGGTCATACAATTGTTTACATGGCTATGGAGAGAGAGAAGGGAACACACACGTGCGCCGTCCGGCCGGCTCGGCTCGTGGATTGAGCCTCTAAAAAGGCTCCCGAGCGTATATTTTTTGGACAAAATTCATAAGAATTTTTGAACCATTAAACAAATTAATTCGAAAATTAAATTCGAATACTTGTAACTTACGACCATTAACTTCGCAAGATCTCCGCATTTACTTACACGATTTATGTAACGTTTTGCGAGATTCTTTCTGCGCAAGTTTGACCGAACCATTCCTCTCCTATATATCTGAAACTCCATTACTCGAAAAAGTACATAGAGAAAATAATCTTTTCTGAAACTTTTCTACAACTCGAAAAAACCAGCAATCTCTCTGTCTTCTTTCTTCTACCAAGCGTAAGTCTGAGAGTATTCATAGAATTACAGTTCGCAGATTCTCTGATCGAGTGTCACGATCGAGTCTCATTGCGGTTGTATCCTGGGATTCATTATCTCATCAAACCGTTACACTGCGGGAGATATTTTGAATTAAGGAAAGAGATCATCTCGCCTCCACTAAATCGTTTTCCTCAATCGTTTTACATCGGTTTTATCAAACAGTTTTTGCTTCCTAATTTCAGCATCCTACAGTCTTAATTCAAAATAATCGGCTTCATTCTTATCGCTTGAGTCGGATTCATAAACTGTAGAAAAACCTTTTTCATACGATTCTACAAAACGATTTCAACTAGTGTTTGGCGAATTCTATATGCAATTCCGTTGATCGTTTGTTCAACAAAACGATTTATTTTTCAGATTCGATAAATGATTTCCGCGAAAGCCTTTTGGCGAGTTTGCGAAACGTTATATCATACGATCTAAAACGATAAAAAAGCGATCAATCGTTATTACAAGTCTGTTCCAAACACTGACTTTATTCTTCTGTTTTTTGAACAGATGTCTCTTACCGGTAACAACAATGTGGTCCCACCTGGTAACCAAGAGAATGATGCGTCCAGTGAGTCGACACCCAACACACATGGGAATGGTCTACCACTCGCTGTCCCAACGCCAACGGTGCCTACCGCACTGATTGCTCCAGACAAGTTTGATGGTTCCGACTTCAAACAGTGGCAATCAAGGATGCATTTCTTCCTGAGCACCATGAATCTGGATAGGTATCTCACAGAAACCAAACAAGTGTTGCTGGCTGATAACACTGATAAGTGTGCCCTCCTAAGTGTTGAGGCATGGATCCATGGTGATATTCTGTGCAAAGGCTACATCACAAGCCGCCTGGTGAACGATTTGTACAAGGTTTACCACGAGATCAAAACTTCGAAGGATCTCTGGGAAACATTGGAAAAGAAGTACAAATCGTACAACGTATGCTCCGGAAAATTTGCTACTGCAAGATTTCTCCGATTCAACATGGTGGATGAAAAACCCATCATGGAGCAAGTGCATGAACTTCAGATGCTTTGACAAGAGATAGCGGAAGAAGGAATAAAGATCTGTGAAACAGTCACAGTGAATTGTTTCGTCGAGAAGCCTCCACCCAGTTGGAAAGACTTCAAAAACTATCTTGATCGCAGACTTTGGCAAATCTTATTTCCAGGTTGCAAAATGAGTCTTTGAAGCGCAAGGGCAAGAAAAAAATGTCCGCCAAGACTGAAATGTCTCCTTCTCACAACGCCAACATGGCTGAGTACAAAGGAAAAGGCAAAGGAAAAATCATTCCGACCAAAGGTGCACCTAACAAGATGGCTCCTAGTCATCCACTTCTTTTAAGAAGGAAGGTCCCTCGGACAAGTTTGTTGGGAAATGCACCTACTGCCACAAAAGGGACACAAAGCTGCAGAATGTCGCCGCAAAGCTAAGGATCTCAAAGCTCAAGTCAACTTGACTGAAGAAGACCTGTGTGCGGTGGTCACTGAAGCAAACGTGGCTGAAGAAAATGCAGAGAATCCCAAAACGTGGTGGTATGACACCAGTGCCACTACTCACATCTGCATTGACAGGGGCATGTTTTCCGCCTACCAGAAGAGCAAGACTGAGGCTCACCTTCTGATGGGAAATGTGTCACACTCCAAGATTGAAGGCAAAGTGGTTTTGAAGATGACTTCAGGAAAGGAAGTTACTCTCAACAACATGAAGCATGTGCCAGACATGAGGAAGAACTTGATCTCTGGAACTCTGCTCAACAAGCATGGATTCGCCATCAACTTTGAGTCTGACCAGCTGATAATAAGGAAGAATGGGGTGTTTATTGGGAAGGGGTTTTTTAAGGATGGACTTGTCAAAATGTGTGTGATGACAGTCCTCAAAAATGATGTAACCACTTCCAATGCAATTAATAAGAATCCAGCTTCATACTTAGTTGAGTCTTTTAATATTTGGCATGAAAGATTAGGACATGTGAATTATAAATCTGTCCAAAGATTGATGAATTCGAATCTAATCCCAAAATGCAAAATAAACAAAGAAAAATGTGAGACATGTGTACAAGCAAAACTCACAAAAACACCATCCCCTCGTGTTGAAAGAACAACCGAACCTCTAGGATTAATACACACAGATTTGTGCGACTTAAAGTTGGTACAAACTAGAGGAGGTAAAAAGTATTTTGTCACATTCATAGATGATTGTAAAAAATACTGCTACGTATACTTGTTGTGTAGTAAAGATGAAGTCTTGGAGAAATTCAAAGAATATAAACTCGAAGTTGAAAATCAACTCGGAAAAACTATAAAAATAGTTAGAAGTGATAGAGGAGGTGAATATGATGGACCATTTAATGCGTTTTGTCAAGAAAAAAGCATTATACATCAAACAACCGCTCCCTACTCACCGGAATCTAACGGAGTTGTGGAACGAAACAACCGAACTCTAAAAGAAATGATGAATGCAATGTTGCAGGAATCTGGGTTACCCCAGAACCTGTGGGGGGAAGCGCTCCTTACCACAAACTATATCCTCAACAAAATACCGCACAAAGTAACTGACAAAACGCCATATGAACTTTGGAAAGGTAAAGTGTGGGGGTGCTTAGCAAAAGTCGCAATACCACCACCGAAAAAGGTCTCAGTCGGACCTAAGACAGTTGATTGTATCTTCATTGGATATGCACACAGTAGTAGTGCTTATCGGTTTCTGGTTCACAAATCAGACATACCAGATATCCATGTAAATACAATAATGGAATCAAAGAATGTGTCTTTCTTTGAACATATCTTTCCATGTAAAGATAAAAAACGAAATCGTGAAGAGAAAGATCCTAGCTCATCTACAAACAAGGCTAGTACTTCTGGCGGTTCATTAAATGAAGTGAACGAATAAGAAGAACCTAGACGAAGCAAAAGAGCTCGTAAGGAGAAATCTTTCGGTCCTGACTTCATGATGGTCTTTCTCCTAGAGAATGAACCAAGAACGTACACTGAAGCCATGTCTACACCAGACGCACCTTCTTGGAAGGAAGCTGTCAATAGTGAGATCGACTCCATTATACAAAACCATACATGGGAAATAACCGATCTACCTGTAGGGTTTAAAGCACTGGGTGTAAATGGATATTCAAAACAAAATTGAAAACATATGGCTCAATTGATAAGTACAAGGCTAGACTTGTGGTATAAGGATTACAACAGAAAGAAGGTATGGACTTCTTTGACACCTATTCTCCTGTAACGAGAATAACTTCAATCAGAATGCTGATTGGAATCGCAGCCTTAAGAAATCTGGAAATACATCAAATGGATGTTAAAACAGCTTTTCTAAATGGTGATTTAGAAGAGGAAATATATATGAAACAACCCGAAGGATTTGTTGTCACGGGAAAAGAACACAAAGTTTGTAAACTTGTGAAGTCATTATATGGACTTAAGCAAGCTCTGAAACAATGGCATGAAAAATTTGACAACACAGTGATGTCAAATGGATTCAGCATAAATGAATGTGATAAATGCATCTACATAAAGAATACTCCAAGCGGGTATATTTTATTGTGCTTATATGTAGATGACATGTTGATTATTGGCAGCAATAAAGACATGATCTAACAAACTAAGAACATGCTTAGTGGAAAGTTTGACATGAAAGACATGGGTCTAGCAGACGTCATTCTAGGAATAAAAATCACAAGAACTTCAGACGTAATCGTTCTGTCTCAAGATCACTATGCTGAAAAGATACTTGAGCAATTCAAAAACTACTCAAACGGCACGGCAAAAACTCCAGTTGATTCTCAACTTCCTTGACCAAAAATTCAGGTGAATCTATGTCACAAGTAGAGTACGCACGCGTTATTGGGAGTCTTATGTACTTAACCAACTGTACTAGACCAGATTTGGCACATGCAGTAAACGTACTAAGTCGCTACACAAGTAATCCAGGTCACAAACACTGGAAAGCCATAACAAGAGTATTAAATTACTTAAGATATACAAAAAGTTATGGTCTCCACTATGGTAGAGAACCCGAAATTTTGGAAGGATACAGTGATGCAAACTGGATATCTGATTCCAAAAATTCGAAATCTACAAGTGGATATGTGTTTACCCTAGGAGGTGGAGCAGTATCATGTAAATCTTCCAAACAAACTCTACTGGCTAGATCAACCATGGAGTCTGAATTCATAGCACTATACAAAGCTGCTGAAGAGGCTGAATGGCTTCGGAATTTCCTGGAAGATATTCCATTGTGGGAGAAACCAGTTTCGGCATTACGTGTACACTGTGATAGCCAATCGGCTATAGCCCGGGCACAGAATAATCTCTATAATGGTAAATCACGTCACATAAGAAGATGACATAAAACCATTAGACATCTGATCTCAAGTGGTGTAATCACAATAGATTATATCAAATCAGCTGACAACCTAGCGGATCCATTTACTAAAGGTTTGTCACGAGATAAAGTTGTAAAATCATCGAAGGGAATGGGTTTAAAGCCTATAACTCAATAGGATGTTTGATGGAAACCCACCTACGTGACTGGAGATCCCAAGATGTCAGGTTCAAAGGAAAAACTAAATTGAACATAATCTTATCAAGCACTGAAAGACTTCAAGTCTATACTCAATTTCCAAGATGATAACAGTGCTAACATACATAAGGTTTATGTGTGTAAAAAGGATAAGCATAGCTTTTAATGATAAGTCCATAGTTTTGATATATCAGTGGAGTATTAAAGATACTTCTTAAAACAAAGACTACTGGCAAATCACCTAGTGAGTGTGAAATGGGGCCGTTTCTAGGAGAATGAACAACAGGCTAAATTCTCCAAGTTCACTCATGACTAATCAGGCATGTTCAAGGCCAAAATGAACACAATAGAGAACTTAGTTCTACGAGAAAATGAATGGGTTATACCTGTTGTCTTGGTTTACATAAAAATCCGGGTGGTTCAAGACATCATGTTCACCTCCTGGCCAAGTAAACCCGACAGATATTAACAATGAGTTGTTCAAAGCTGAAACATGCTACTATCTCAAACACAGTGATTTTTCGCTTATACTCTCGGAAGTCTATCTAGTCTAGTCGAGCCATGTCTATTCTAGTCGAGTATGTCCAGTTAGTCTAGTCGTCCTATGTTTAGAGTCATTTCTATTCATGTGGGGGAATGTTGGGCCTAATATTTTAATGAACAATTTGGTTTATAAAATATTATATGAGTTGAAAATAAATGGGTATGGGCCAATAAAATTGGTCAAGCCTTTTGCTCTCCAAACTTAAGTGGAACTTACTTTGTCCCACATTGGAAGCAAGAGAAGTTTTGGAGTAGTATATATATAGACATTGTCATATAATTGTTTACATGGCTATGGAGAGAGAGAAGGGAACACACATGCGCGCTGCCGCCTGATAGGTCTCGGGTTTTATCCTATATCTAACTGCAAGTGCACAGTTCAGTAGTCGTAGTATATAGGTATCGAATCCACAGGGACTCCGTATTCAATAGCTCAAGAACCGGAAATTAAACTAGGAAGAAAGCAATGTGATTGAATTAAAAGCAATGTGAGAAAGTAAACAGAAAGCAGAGATTGTTGGTTGTGAAAGCAAGTTATTAAAAGCGCTAAGTCTAGGGCGTTCTCAGGAAATCAGACAAGCAGACAGTTCATTCAGCAAGGATCTAATTAAGCACAGTTCTAGAACTCAAAACACAGATATAGAATTAACCAAATTCCTTTGCGATAATTCTCTAAGTCTAAGTGCAGCAAACCAAACTCGTTTGCGAGAACTAACAGATTAAACTAGCATTAATTCCAAGTTTGATATGTTCACAATTATCCTAAACCAAACTTTCGTTTGCGAGAAGTTTAATTGCTCAACCTAATTAGTTCAGATTCCTAAACCCCACTTCCGTGACGTATTTAGCAACCTAAGAGCTAGATTCTAATTGATCAGGTTAGAACTAGCTTTAAGCACAATTAGATTGAAGAACAGATATAGTTATGAATCCTTAAGTGAATTAAACAAGTCTAGCAAGTCATGAAATCCTATGTGAGAAACCCTAAACCTAACAAGGAATCTACTCAGACATAGATAATGAAAACATAATCATATGATGAATAAATTGCATAGAAGATAAAGAATAAAAGGGGTTCGAAATCTTCTCCAAATACAGATGAAGTAAAAGTTCAGATCAGCCCCAAAAGCTCTAAAAATCATATGCTCTTATTTATGAAAACGTAAGTAAATAAAACACCAAAAACTTAATTATATAGGTCTAATCTCGGCCAGGGGCTTCTTTGTAAATATCAGGAACTTCTGGATCAGAGTGCAATATCTTGACTCTTCATAAACCGCCGAGTTTTGGCCCATCTCGCTGGTGCAATGATCGATGCTAGAGTGCAACGATCGACGCATTCCTCTGTTTCGGACAGTGAACTCTATCTCTCGGCCAAACACTCCAAAAATCTCCAAAAAGTGCCATAATCACCAAATATGCTCCAAACCTGATTATACCTGTAAAAGACTCTAAAAGAACACAAAAGACACTAAAACACACTTATATCATGGTCTAAAACTAGTAAAAACCATGATATATCAACTCCCCCACACTTAGCCTTTGCTTGCCCTCAAGAAAAACAGAGAACTAAAGCATGGTGAAGAGGTTTGAAAACTCTTCAGAAACTCATTTCATCCTAGAAGCTACAATACTCAGATTCCCCTTAGTAAACCACTGAAAGAATCAATCACAGGATCTCAAGACCAACATGTACTTCCCCCACACTTAGCAACTGTCCTAAGTAAACTCCACAATCACATTCAAGCAATCAAATTCTCCCTACTGACTTCTGCAAGTATTTAAGTGCGGTCTCACCTAAGGAGTATCGATCAAAGGGCACATGGATTCTTACCTTATCAGCTCTAGACCACCATACTATCTTTCTCTAGTCCCTTTCTTCTCTTTCTCTTCTTTAACAACTGATTTTTCCCACTTTGGGTATCATTTTTTTTTTATCAGTGTTCTTCCCGTTATGGGGTGTACTTTGGACACATTCCATGGATAGCACAGGAGATAATAGGGGTCTCTACCACTCATGTCACCACTTCGGAGTTACTAACTCATCCTCAGTTTATTATCTTTTTTTTTTTACTTTATAGAAGGGGAGAAGGGAACTAAATAGGATAGGTTGACAGGCTGTGTCAGAACTAACAGGGAATCCGACACAGAGTATACCAAGCCCTTAGGTGAGAAATCTAAGTCAGTATTAAGTTGAAGTCAGTAAAAGGATCCTCTGATACCTGAAGTGATGTGGGTGTCCTCAGTAGGTTGATCTGTGATGGGGTTTTCTAATAGTCAGAGATAGATCCTGCAACTTCATCCCAATGGTTACTTAAGTTCCTGCAAGTCTTGTAAATCTTCTCAGAAAATCATAGTTTCTTACTTAAACAATTTTGACTCAATAAAACAAATTTTTTTTGAAAAATGGACTGACTCTTAAGAAAACAGAAAGATAAACGTCAGTAGCACCTCCCCCACACTTAAGACACACTGTCCCCAGTAGTGTCGAGCGAAGGATCGGTAAAAAGAAAGAAAAATTGTTAAAGTTCTGTTGAGTTCTGTCGGGTTTACCTCTGTCGCTCGAGCATCGATCGTTGCACTAAGTGCATCGACCGTTACTTGGCGATTTTCGTGTATGGTCGATCGTTGCTCAGAACTGCAACGATCGCTGCAATGCGATTCCGATCGTGTTGTGACGATCGACACAGAAGTGCGTCGATCGACGCACTGCGAATCTGTCCGAGACCTGCAACCAGAAACTCACCAGAAACAAAAACAAACGTAAAATCCTAACAAAAACACCAAAAATTAAGTAGAAAAACACCAGTACCTAATGGTGGGTTGCCTCCCACCCAGCGCTTGTTTAAGGTCAATAGCTTGACCGGACGGACAAGATTTTTCAGGCACCAGGAGATCCCAACAGAGACCTTTTCTCTCTCTGTCCAAGTCTCCTCATCCAAGGTGGCGAGTAGGCTGTTGCAGAATGCTATTGTCGAAGAAAAGATGGAGTAAAATGTGCTCCAGGATCTATGATCACCGTGTCATCAGGCTGCTCATCATCTGCATTCCTTATGGTGAATGTCTGCCCATCTATCAGTGGTCTTCGCAGCTTATCCATCTCATAACGCAGCGGCTCATCTCCCAGATGGAGGTCTATCAGGCTGTTCCTAACGTCAATTACTGCTCCTGCTGTAGCCAAAAATAGTCTTCCAAGCAGCAATGCTTCATCCGGATCACAGTCATATTTCAGCACTAAGAAATCTGTTGGAACTAAGTAGTTTCCAACTCTCACCGGTATGTCTATCAGGAGTCCTTCAGGAACTCGTATGGACTGATCAGCTAGGACAAGAGAGGTCCTAGTAGGAGTAAAATCTAGCATACCCAGCTTCTCTGCCACAGAGTATGGCATCAAACTTCCAGCAGCTCCTAAATCACACAGAGAACGCCTGAAACTATCCTCAAAGATTGAACAATCAAGCACAAAGACTCCAGGATCAGGCAGCTTCTTCGGAATCTTGGTTAACAGAACATCACCAATATGCTGAGGAACTATAACCACCCAATCTCTCAGCTCTTCATCTAGAGGCAGCATCTTGTTCAAATACCTCTGCACACATGGATGATAAGGTGGATCATCAGAAGTTGGAATTTCTTCCAATTCTTCACCAATCTCCTCTAGCTTCTTAAGCTCTTCAATTTCCTGCCTAATCACCTCAGACACTGAGGAGTGTTGTCTAACAATCTGCGCATAAATCTCCTGTTGAGAGATCTCAGAGACTCCAGGGAATAAGCTATCAAGCTCCAAGTCTGCATCAATGCCATCATCACTCAGCGAATCTGTCTGTTCACGACGTGCATTGATCGACACTAGGTGTGTGTCGATCGTTGCAGCTCTGCAATTTCCACCCGAGAGTTTTTCACCAAAATCTGGGATTTCTCCTTCCTTCACCAATTCAGCTGTACTTAGCTCAAATTTTTCACCTAAGTGAGATCCATCATTAACGTACACAGACCAGGCCTTAATATGAGTGTCTGCTACCCATTTTCCCTTTATTGAGCTGGAAATCTGGTTTACCTGAGTATCCAACTGCTTCATGTGAGTGTTCAGGGACTCAAACTTCCCATTGAGGTCTTCATAGACAGCATCTAACTTCTTGTTGCAGTCCACAGAAATCTTGGTCTGACTCTCCATTAGTTGTTCCATCATAGCTTCCATTCTACTCTCATGAGCTGTAGGTGCAGGAGGAGTCTGATAAGATGAAGACCCATAGGTTCTCTGAGTACCTTGTCCAAAGGTCTTCTGAAAACCACTAGTCTGTCCAGAATTAGATGAGTTGCTGTTGAAAGCACTTTTCTGTCCTCCATTGAAGAATATGTTTCCCTGTTGATTACCAAATCTATTACCTTGGAATCCAGAACCTCCTATGTAATTCACATCTTCCTGCTGAGTGTCCTCCTCATTTTGAATTACCTCTACATCTTGGGAAAAATGGACAGCTTTCTTACCTGCTAGGAGATTGCAAACTGTGTCCTGTCTAGATCTAATATCAGCTATGTCAGAATTCTCTACACTTCCACCAGATTTCTTCCTTCTCTCATCCATAGTCTTGCAGCTGTTGCTGCCTATTAGATTCTCAATCAACTGCTTAGCTTGTGTAGGAGTCCTGGTGTTGAAGTTAGCATTACTGGAATTGTCCAGCGCATACTGATATGGAAGATCTATGCCTCTGAAGAAGATGCCAATCAACTGAACTTCAGTGAATCCATGGTGTGGGCAGTCAAGCTGATACTGCTTAAATCTCATCCAGGCAGTCTTTAAAGGCTCCACAGCTCCTTGTGAAAAGGTGAGTATGTCCTGTCTGGACTGGTCTGAGCGCGCATCATCATAGTGACGCAAGAACTCACTCTTTAAAGCTGCCCAAGTAGTGTACTGAGCAGGTGCCAGCTGCTTTAGCCATGCACTAGCGTCTCCAGCAAGACTGTGCGGAAAGAGCTTAAGGAACAGATAGTCCGGGCACACTCCATCATACTTCATGCCAGTGACTACGTCCTCAAACGAATCAATGTGATCCATAGGCTGCTCCGTTGGGTAACCATGAAACGCATTCTGTCTCATCAGCGAGTAGTAGATGGTTTTGATCTCAAAATCATTCCTCTCAAAAGCAGGAAGCACTAAAGCTGACCGGTTTCTATGAAACTCATCCGGTCTGTTGTAGTCAGCTAAAGTCCTCTCATGGACAACCATCTGTCTACCTTGGGCCTGTCCTTGACCCTGGTTCTGCTCCTGTTGCTGTTGCTCAGGAGGATCAGGGATGACATTCCCTTCAGCATCAACCCTTTGCCAAGCAGCATTGTATGGGTTGTTATCTCGGTCCCTCAGGGTACCTTTAGCATCACGTACAAGAATCAAACGCTCTTGCACCATCCTTTCTCTTCTTTCTCTTATGTTGGTTCTCTCTAAACGTCCAAGTTCTTCAAGATCGAGATTAACTAAGTCCAAGTTCGGATTACTTCTAGTTTTCTGCGTCTGCATAAACTGTCTGTAATCGTCGGGCAACGATCGATGCTATCAGTGCAACGATCGTTTCAATCTCTGAATCGCCTAGTGACGATCGATGCTAGAGTGCAATGATCGACGCAGTGCGATATTGGTACCTGCGACAGAGAGAAAACAGAGAAAATCAGTAAGTAAAAAAAATAAAAATAAAACGAAAAGAAAACGAAAAATCCTAGTAAAACCCTAAGTTCTAAGCTATCGAAGACTCAAAGAGTCCCCGGCGACGGCGCCAAAAACTTGATAGGTCTCAGGTTTTATCCTATATCTAACTGCAAGTGCACAGTTCAGTAGTCGTAGTATATAGGTATCGAATCCACAGGGACTCCGTATTCAATAGCTCAAGAACAGGAAATTAAACTAGGAAGAAAGCAATGTGATTGAATTAAAAGCAATGTGAGAAAGTAAACAGAAAGCAGAGATTGTTGGTTGTGAAAGCAAGTTATTAAAAGCGCTAAGTCTAGGGCGTTCTCAGGAAATCAGACAAGCAGACAGTTCATTCAGCAAGGATCTAATTAAGCACAGTTCTAAAACTCAAAACACAGATATAGAATTAACCAAATTCCTTTGCGATAATTCTCTAAGTCTAAGTGCAGCAAACCAAACTTTCGTTTGCGAGAACTAACAGATTAAACTAGCATTAATTCCAAGTTTGATATGTTCACAATTATCCTAAACCAAACTTTCGTTTGCGAGAAGTTTAATTGCTCAACCTAATTAGTTCAGATTCCTAAACCCCACTTCTGTGACGTATTTAGCAACCTAAGATCTAGATTCTAATTGATCAGGTTAGAACTAGCTTTAAGCACAATTAGATTGAAGAACAGATATAGTTATGAATCCTTAACTGAATTAAACAAGTCTAGCAAGTCATGAAATCCTATGTGAGAAACCCTAAACCTAACAAGGAATCTGCTCAGACATAGATAATGAAAACATAATCATATGATGAATAAATTGCATAGAAGATAAAGAATAAAAGGGGTTCGAAATCTTCTCCAAATACAGATGAAGTAAAGGTTCAGATCAGCCCCAAAAGCTCTAAAAATCATCTGCTCTTAATTATGAAAACGTAAGTAAATAAAACACCAAAAACTTAATTATATAGGTCTAATCTCGGCCAGGGGCTTCTTTGTAAATATCAGGAACTTCTGGATCAGAGTGCAATATCTTGACTCTTCATAAACCGCCGAGTTTTGGTCCATCTCGCTGGTGCAACGATCGATGCTAGAGTGCAACAATCGACGCATTCCTCTGTTTCGGACAGTGAACTCTATCTCTCGGCCAAACACTCCAAAAATCTCCAAAAAGTGTCATAATCACCAAATATGCTCCAAACCTGATTATACCTGTAAAAGACTCTAAAAGAACACAAAAAGACATTAAAACACACTTATATCATGGTCTAAAACTAGTAAAAACCATGATATATCACCGCCGCCGTCCCGCCGGCTCGGCTCGTGGTTCGTGGTTCGTGGTTCGTGGAATGACCCTCTAAAGAAGCTCCCGTGCGTATATTTTTGGACAAAATTCATAAGAAATTTTGAACCATTAAACAAATTAATTCGAAAATTAAATTCGAATATTTGTAACCTACGACCATTAACTTTGCAAGATCTCCGCATTTAGTTACACAATTTCCGTAACGTTTTGCGAGATTCTTTCTGCGCAAGTTTGACCGAACCATTCTTCTCCTATATATCTGAAACTCCATTACTCGAAAAACTACACAGAGAAAATAATCTTTTCTGAAACTTTTCTACAACTCGAAAAAACCAGCAATCTCTCTGTCTTCTTTTTTCTACCAAGCGTAAGTCTGAGAGTATTCGTAGAATTACAGTTCGCAGATTCTCTGATCG
Organism: Orychophragmus violaceus; assembly: GCA_030180135.1. Taxonomy (NCBI): domain Eukaryota; kingdom Viridiplantae; phylum Streptophyta; class Magnoliopsida; order Brassicales; family Brassicaceae; genus Orychophragmus; species Orychophragmus violaceus. The sequence continues at coordinate 62,591,410 of CM058236.1, read as the reverse complement.
ATTGTCACGATCTAGTCTAATTGTGGTTGTATCCTGGGATTCATTATCTCATCAAACTGTTACACTGCGGGAGATATTTTGAATTAAGGAAAGAGATCATCTCGCCTCCGCTAAATCATTTTCTTTAATCGTTTTATATCGGTTTTATCAAACAGTTTTTGCTTCCAAATTTCAGCATCCTGCATCTTCATTGATTATCTAGAAAGTGTATAGGATTTTAAGGTTTGGCTTATTATGAACATAATGCCACATTAGCAGAAATGTAGTTTTAGAGAAGACAAGTTGTTTAAAGATGTTAAGACTAAAGAGCAAAACGTAGATGATGAGTTGAAAGATACTGGAACAAGCAGCTTTGAGCTACCAATGGAATCTGAAATTGAAGTGTATACTTCTCAAGGTTGATCTATCTCAGATAGTAGTCGTCAAGATGATGTTCCAGAAGTAGGAGATACTATTACTAGAGAACAAGGCAGAGATAAACCTATAAGGGTGATAAGGCCTCATGTGAAACTGGCTTATTATGAATGTGATATTAATGATGGTGAAGATGAGTTTGCTTGTCTGGTTTGTGACATAACAGAAGATGGAAGAGTTGAACCATCCTCATTTCAAGAAGCAATGAGTGATCCTAACAGTTACAAGTGGACATAAGCATATAATGAATAAATATGCTCATTAATTAATGAAGAATCATACTCGGAATCTCGTGGAAATTCCAAAGAATCAGAAACTGTAGGATACATATGGATTTTAGGAGGAAACCAGGGATTGCATGAGTCCAAAACACCAAGGTCTAAAGTGAGGCTTACAACTCAAAGGTTTTCACAAAGGGAGGGAATCAATTACAAAAAGTATTTTCTCCAGTGGTAAAGCATGTATCCATCTGATACTTGCTATCAGTTATTGTTAATTATGACATGAAACTTCAACAACTAGATGAAAAAGACCTTTCTGCATGGTTATCTCGATGAATCTATAGTGATGGAACAGTCATAAGGATTTGTTGACGAAATATCTTGATTAAGTCTGTTTGTTGAAGAGGTCCCCTGTGGCCTAAACAGTCTTCAAAACAATGGAACAAAAAGTTCAATGACTTTATGAGGAAGAATGGATATTCAAGGAGTGAGCATGATTACTGTTTGTACCTTAAAATTCCATGGATGGTTAACAAAGATCAAATGCATGGCGATAAATGCATTGCTTAACACCGATTATGACATGACGGATATTAGAGAAGCTAAAATGATATTAGGAATGGAGATTGTCAGAGATAGAATAAAAGGACTTTGGATTTCTCACGAACTTTATTTGATGAGTGCTCTATCTAACTTAAATATGGATCAAAATAAGTCAGTTGCAACTCTTGTGGGTGCTCACTTCAGTCTTAAGTTGGCCACATATCAAGAGCTGTTAGTAACGTCATTTTCATGTCAAATAAACTTATGTGAGTGTTGTAAGTACGAAAGCTTCGCGGATGACCGCTTCTCGCTTCAAAATTAGAGTCGCAGTCGGAAGCTTGTAGAATCTTTCAGAATCTCGCTTCCAAGACGCTTCCAAAAAAAACTCTTTAAAAATGTATTGGAAGCTTACGCTTCCATTTTGAAATTCTGAAATCGTAAACAAAGAAGAAATGTAGAGTTATATTTATATGTATTTTATTTTATAAAAAAATCTTAGAGCTAAAGAGAATAAAATCATATATAAAACATTCAAACTAAAAATAAATTTTAATATTTGTGCATAATAAATTTTATTCTTTTACTTACAAAGAATTTTGTTTACATAGACTATATTAATTATTTATGAATTACTAGAAGTGATTAATTTAATTAGTTGGACAGTATTACCTTTGAAAATTTTGGAATTTTTTAAGTTATTTTTACAATATATCTGAAAAGTCGCTTATGTGCTTCCATATGATTCTGCATCCGCGTACCCGCTTCCGATTCCATGTAATGTAAGTTATAAGTAGCATAATGTATTCCATGGTTGGTACTAGGCCGGAGTTGCATATCCAGTGGATTTGATAAGCAAGTTCGTAGATAAACTAACTAAGGGAACTGTGGAAACTAAACTCCACTTTAAGAATTTAGGAGAGTGTGTCATCAAAGGATATTGTGACTCATATTTTCTGCATATAAGGACCACTAGAGGTTAATAACATGGTATAGTGTTTACTGCAGGTGGAAATGTTTTTAGTTGGAATTCTTTATTGCAAAGGGTTGTGGTATTTTGCACTATTGAGGCAGAGTATATAACATTATTAAAACCTGTCAGAGGTGTTTGTAAACGGTTTACAGAGGAACTTGGGTTTCAACAGGAAACAATTGAGGTATATTGTGATTCACAAAACGCCATTGCACTATCTAAGAATGCAATCCACCATAAAATCATGTTACAGTGAAATATCATTTTGTCAGAGATAATTATCAGTGTTAAATTTCCAGCATTGAAAATAGCTACAACTTACTACCACACAACCTTTTGACGAAAGTACTTCCAGTTGCGAAGTTGAAGGAAGCATTGAGAATACTTCGAGATACAAAGGAATATTTGTGCATCCGGTGAAGGGTGCTAGGAGCTCCAGTAAAGGAACTAAGAGGTTTCAAGTTCAAGTAAAGATTTATCTTATCCTAATTAAGGTGGAGATTTGAAGGTATAGACGAAGACCAGGAGCTGAAGTGTTTATCTCAACGATGTGAGATTCTTTAGATGTGAAGCTTCAAGGAAGTCTAAGTATGTGAGAGACACTGAGTTAATGAGCAGATATCAGGAGAAGATTAGTTCACTAGATAGGTTGACTCTCCCTTTCTCATTAACTATAAGAGTATAAGAATTGTATTCGTGCAAGGTTGTAACTGGTTTGAGCTAGTGAGAGTGTATATAGCTTAGCTTTTACTTTCTTCTTGTTGGGAATGTCCTGAAATCTATTGTACTCACTCTAAGTGAAAGTTGTATTGTCGAGACGAGACAGTCATATACCACTGGGCAATCATAATGCTTTGCTAGAAGCCACTTATGATCAATGAGGTTAGAACTCATTGCTAGTATTATATGATCCTACAGGGTCCCACACCTAAGCAAACTGGACATAGTATATAAGGTTGATCATTAATTTAATGATCTGGTAAATGCATATTTGATATGCATTCAATATCGAGTTTCTGAGGCAGTGTCGATCGACACAACAAGTGTATCGATCGACACAGATCGCGGATGACTTAATTAACTTCGGTTTAATCCTTGGTTAGTTAGGTCGTGGTATAAGTCAACATATATAAGATATATGGTCGACTTTTACAGAGATCTAACCTAATTTACAGCCACCAGAAAGAAACTGAAAACCTCCTGAGAGATCTGATCTCTAACGGCACTAGCATCCCGTCCGTTCCAGTTTGTGTGCGTGTGGATACCAGTAGAGGCACAACACTTGAGGCGCTTTAAGATCTCGATTATCTGATCATCTTCCGCTGCTAAACTCCAGGTAATTTCGAGATCTCATGATTCAACATACATGAACCCTATATCCTAGGCTTGGAATTTATACCTAGGGTTGCTAATCTGATTAAGAACTGCTAGAACTTCCTACAGTGGTATCAGAGCCTTAGGGTTCTATTGAATCAGTAGCATGATGATTAGATTAGTTGAATCTAGATCTCTGTATAATTGATACAAGCATGCTAAAACTCGTTTTTATCAAAGTAATCTAGTTTAGGTTGTTTGTTTTGAAAACGATTCTAGGGTTTATCGCACTGTGTCCATCGATACCAATCCGTTGTCGATCGACGCATAATGATACCCCAAATTAAATTCAGGTTTAACCTAACTGTGACGATCGACACAAGAGTTGTGTCGGTCGACATAGACCTCGCGATCAGGATAGTCGGTTCAATTGGATTGGACCGATTATCGAACTTGGTTAAAATTGGTTAAACCGCTAAAACGGTTTATTGTGATTGTTTTGATAAGGTTGGTATCGACCGACACTAATGTAGTGTCGATCGACACTGACCGGTTATCAAAAACCGGATCAATTGGATTGATCGGTTATCGCAAATTGGCTTTGGTAAATCTGTATCGATCGACACTAAAGTAGTGTCGGTCGACACAGGGTACGCTGGTTTCGGTTATTGAACCTGAAATCACAGAACCAAACCAAGATAAATCCTTTTATTAGAGTAACTAAAACATAATAAGATTAAACGTTTTAAAACAGTTCCGTTCCTCAAACTAAATATGAAGTAATCCTTAATGTCTTCCCGATCTTGTCAACTGTCAAGACTCGTTTCATTGTGAGATAAATTTGCAGTGCAAGGTGTCCACAATTACATGAGTAAGGCAAGAGGTAATCGTGTTGATAGGCTTGCAGTGCAAGGTATCAACAATTACATGACTTAAGATATTGGTTTACTTGACTGGGCCATCAAAATCGTTTTGGGCTCAGAGACATCAGGTAGATTGGACATGAGATGTCAATCCACAACCAAGAGTTATATTGGATATAACTAGCAAAGTTGTTGCTTACCTAGATAGCTAAAAATTTGGGTGATAGCCAGTGGCTCACTCAAGTTTAGTGAAGTATGGGTCTTGGATCATTATATTCATTTGAGGAAACATTGTTTGAATATAATGCGAGTCTTCTTAATAGTTAAGATTTCTCATTTCTTGAACATCATAACTAAAACTCTTCCCTTTCTTACTCCAGCAATGTCTAGCAAAATCAATCACAACAATTTCTCCCTGAGATCCGTCCTTGAGAAGGACAAGCTAAATGGATCTAACTTTCTGGAATGGTATTAGAACTTGAGAATTGTTCTCAAACAGGAGAAGAAGGACTATGTCCTTGAGAAAGTTCTCCCTAAGAAGTATCGAGTCAATGCCTGGCAGTCAGAAAAGGATGCTTGGGATAAGCATTCCAATGATGTGGTCGATGTGTGTTGTCTCATGTTGGCTACCATGAACTCGGATTTGCATAAGCAATTCGAGAACGTGGAGTCGCCAATAGAGATGATCACTAACCTGAAAAGTATGTTTCAGGAGTAGGCACGAACTCAGAGATACCAGACGGTTAAGTCTCTAATTGAGTGCAAGCTACCAAAGGACGGACGAGTTAGTCCTCATGTCATTAAGATGATGGGTTATATTGATAACCTGGGGAAACTGGATTGTTCCATTAGCCAAGAGTTGGCTACTGACATCATTTTGCAGTCACTGCCGTCAAGCTATGATCAATTTGTTATGAACTATAACATGAACTACTTGACAAAGACTTTGACTAAGTTGCATGAGATGCTCAAGACTGCAGAACCTAACATCAAGAAGGACACCCCAAATGTCCTTATGGTACAAAAGGGTAACAGGTTTAAGAAACTTGGTAAGAACAAAGGTAATGGCAAGACGAGCTCGATTGTGAATCAAAGCGAGTCTAACCATGCTCCTAAGTTTAAACCTGGTCCTCCTGAAGATGTTAAGTGCCGTTATTGTAATGGTTATGGGCATTTGAAAAGAAATTGCAAGAAATTCATGGAAGATTATGAGAAGCTGAAGAAGACGTACGAGACTTCTTCTTCAGGTATTATGTTGTAGAAGTAAATGTTACTTCTTATAGAAGTAAATGATACCACTGAAGGATGTTTTGGAGTTAATCCTGATTCAATTCATCAGATTAAACAGTCCTAAACATGCGGATCTAGGTTCTCTTGAATAGAAACTTTATGGATCTCACCTTTTACCTGTTTATGCAGCGGAAAGAGAGAACAGGTCAGAGATCAGAGAGCCACCAAGTGATAACTCCTCCAGAGGTTCACACACGCACACCAAGCAGGAAGAGAGGCTGCTAGACCAAGCTGTGGAAGGCGCAGGAAGAGAGAGAGAGGCGCGGCTGGCTTAGGGTTAGGGGAGAAAGAGATTTGGGTTTTAGTTTATAAAACCCTTCTCTTTCCCTTTTGGGCTTTTGGGCCCAAATACCAATCTGATTAAATCCCTTGGATTTAATCAGACCCATTAATCTCTCTCTAAGTACGTCAAATGCCTGGCACTTTTACCGTACTTCTGCTAAGCCGTTCCTACACATTTTCCTGTTAGCTTAGGCGTGTGACCCATATGGGATCATATAATAAAGGCAATAAGTCCAAGACTTATAGATCATGAGCGGACTCTAGCAAGCCATCATGACCCCTAGTATTATATGACTTATGTCTGATCATTGACATACTCTTACTTTCTAGAGACAGTACCGAGATTACTGGACACAATTCCAACAATCTCCCACTTGTACTGGAATCTCTGTATTCATAATCCTTTTGTCTCAATATCTCGATTAGTCATAAGGCAAGATTAGTGTCATCCTTATAAAGCCTAATCTTGTTCATCGGACTCTGATTTGATACTGACAATCCAAACGACTCGGGACAGTCCGTTTGAGCATGGCCATGCATTTTCCAGTATTCAAATCTCCGATTGGCCTAGAGATATTCACTCCATTTATATTGGAGGGACAAATCCCGTCTTGTTCCATCACTGTAAACTACTCATTTCATAATGTACCCAAACAAGGTCCTTATAACTATCGCAGAACGACAGCGTTAGACAATGATCAAAGTGCATCAGTCCATGTGCAGTCACATGCATGCGAACTCAGGTCTAAGGACTATACTCTATAGTCGTAGTAAGAATCTCTTATGACACAGATATAAATATCCTGAAGAGTTCTTATAATCGGGTCTTGTCCGGTCGTATGTACCCTACATACACCTATGTACTGACTTTGATGCCGCGCATCTTTGACACACTGAGACTTTGTCATAAGTCACATACCAATCTAGTCTCACACGGTTGTTGGTGTTCCAGTTTCAACAACCTTCGACTAGGGACATGATGATATAAGCCATCTATCAAATATAGGGTCTCATGATCAAGCTAAATGACTTTGATGACTCAAGATCAAGTCACTTACTTCGATGACCTATAAAATGGTTCATATCACTTTGGAACGATTATTTCATCACAGTTAAAATAATCTTGAAATAATAATTTCATTAAACATAAAATGTTTTACAAGAACATATCAAATAACTAAATAAAGCCCTCAAACTCCCACTCAAATTTAGATTACATTTCAATGTCTCTAATGCCTACAGCTTCAGTCAGAAACTCGAGCTTAGGCCTTGGGAGTGGCTTTGTCAACGGATCAGCGACGTTATCATCTGTCTGAACTCGGCTGATCTTGACTTCCTTTCTATTTATGATGTCAAGTATCAAGTGAAATCTTCTTAGAACATGCTTGGATTTCTGGTGTGATCTTGGTTCCTTTGCCTGAGCAATAGCACCATTGTTATCACAAAATAGTGCCAGAGGCTCAGCCGCATCTGGTATCACATCTAGTTCAATAATGAACTTTCGTATCCAAACAGCTTCCTTCGCTGCTTCTGAGGCGGCGATATATTCAGCTTCTGTAGTGGAATCAGCAACGGTGTCTTGCTTGGAGCTTCTCCAACTGATTGCACCGCCATTCAGACAAAAGATATAACCGGACTGTGACAGGAAATCATCTTGGTCTGTCTGGAAACTTGCGTCCGTGAATCCACTGACTTTAAGCACATCACTTCCACCGTATACCAAGAACTTATCCTTAGTATGTCTTAGATACTTCAGGATATTCTTGACGGCAATCCAATGTTTTTCACCTGGATTTGACTGGTATCTACTCGTCATGCTCAATGCATAAGCAACATCAGGACGAGTACAGATCATGGCATACATGACAGATCCTATTGCAGATGCATAAGGAATATTCTTCATGCGCTCAAGCTCAGCAGCCGTCGTAGGGCTCTGCTTCTTGCTTAGCGTTGTGCCATGTACCATTGGCGTGAAGCCCTTCTTGGAATCCTTCATGCTGAATCTTTGTAGGACTTTGTCAATGTATGAATCTTGACACAAGCCTATCAGCCTTCTAGATCTATCCCGGTAGATCCTGATTCCAAGAACGTATGCGGCTTCACCCATGTCTTTCATGGAAAAACAACTTCCAAGCCAGTCCTTTACCGACTTCAGCATTGGAACGTCGTTTCCGAGAAGCAGTATGTCATCGACATATAGAATAAGAAATACTATCTTGCTCCCACTAGTTTTCTTATACACGCATTGTTCTTCTTCGTTTCTGATGAAGTCAAATTGCTTGATCGCTTCATCAAAACGAAGATTCCAGCTCCTCGATGCTTGCTTCAATCCATAAATGGATTTATGAAGCTTGCATACTTTCCCAGCATTCTTTGGATCTATGTAACCGTCAGGTTGTGTCATATACACATCCTCTTCCAGAATTCCATTCAGGAAGGCGGTTTTCACGTCCATCTGCCAAATTTCATAATTATGAAAAGCTGCAGTTGCTAGTAGAATCCGAATAGATTTCATCATAGCCACTGGTGAATAGGTTTCATCGTAATCCACACCGTGAACTTGTCTGAAACCTTTTGACACCAACCTGGCTTTGTAAATCTGGACATTTCCATCCACGTCAATCTTCTTCTTGAAGATCCATTTGCACTCGATGGCTTTTACACCAGCGGGTAAGTCAACCAACGAAAACACTTGGTTGACCGACATGGAGTCCATTTCGGAATCAGTGGCCTTGCGCCACTTCGAGGAATCTGGGCCCATCATGGCTTGATTGAAGTTCGATGGTTCATCACCATCAATGATCAAAAGATCATGACAGTCAGTCACGAGGAATCCTTGATATCTCTCGGGTTCGTGACGGATCCTCCCGGATCTTCGAACTTCAGGTACTACAGGTTCAGGCTCTACAATTTCTTGTAGGTCCTCCTGCTTCTCTTCCTCATTAGGTTGAGCAGTATCCTGTTCATCTTGAATTTCTTCAAGCAGTACCTTACTCCCACTGTCTTTCTTAGAGAGAAACTCTCTCTCAAGAAAGTTACAATCCCGGGCAACAAAGATCTTGTTCTCGGAACGTAGATAGAAGTAATAAGCCTTGGTTTCCTTCGGATAACCAATGAAGTAGCATTTATCAGACTTTGGTGTAAGCTTGTCTGAGATCAATCTCTTGACATAGGCTTCACAACCCCAAATTCTAAGATAAGACAGCATTGGAGCCACTCCAGTCCATAATTCATATGGTGTCTTTGCTACTGCTTTCGATGGCGCTCTATTTAGAGTGAACACTGCTGTTAGCAGAGCATATCCCCAAAGGGATATTGGAAGGTCTGTGTGACTTATCATAGATCGAACCATATCCAATAAGGTCCGATTTCTCCTCTCAGACACACCATTCCATTGAGGTGTTCCGGGAGGAGTGAGTTGGGATACGATCCCACACTCTCTTAGATGATCACTGAATTCTTGGCTTAAGTATTCTCCTCCTCGGTCGGACCGAAGAGCCTTAATGCTTTTGCCAAGTTGGTTCTGTACTTCATTTTGGAATTCTCTGAACTTCTCAAAAGATTCAGACTTATGTTTCATCAAATAAACATATCCATACCTACTGAAATCATCAGTAAAGGTAATGAAGTACTGATAGTTTCCTCTTGCATTTGTGGACATTGGGCCACACACGTCAGTGTGTATCAGGCCCAATAAGTCACTGGCCCTCTCGTTAGGTTTATTAAAGGGGGCCCGTGTCATTTTGCCCATCATGCAGGATTCGCATTTCTCACATGACTCAAAGTCAAATGAGCCAAGAAGTCCATGAATACAGAGATTCCAGTACAAGTGGGAGATTGTTGGAATTGTGTCCAGTAATCTCGGTACTGTCTCTAGAAAGTAAGAGTATGTCAATGATCAGACATAAGTCATATAATACTGGGGGTCATGATGGCTTGCTAGAGTCCGCTCATGATCTATAAGTCTTGGACTTATTGCCTTTATTATATGATCCCATATGGGTCACACGCCTAAGCTAACAGGAAAATGTGTAGGAACGGCTTAGCAGAAGTACGGTAAAAGTGCCAGGCATTTGTCGTACTTAGAGAGAGATTAATGGGTCTGATTAAATCGAAGGGATTTAATCAGATTGGTATTTGGGCCCAAAAGCCCAAAAGGGAAAGAGAAGGGTTTTATAAACTAAAACCCAAATCTCTTTCTCCCCTAACCCTAAGCCAGCCGCGCCTCTCTCTCTCTTCCTGCGCCTCCCACAGCTTGGTCTAGCAGCCTCTCTTCCTGCTTGGTGTGCGTGTGTGAACCTCTGGAGGAGTTATCACTTGGTGGCTCTCTGATCTCTGACCTGTTCTCTCTTTCCGCTGCATAAACAGGTAAAAGGTGAGATCTATATTGTTTCTAAGCAAGAGAACCTAGATCCGCATGTTTAGGATCTATTAATCTGATGAATTGAATCAGGATTAACTCCAAAACTCCAAAACATACTTGTACTGGAATCTCTGTATTCATAATCCTTTTGTCTCAATATCTCGATTAGTCATAAGGCAAGATTAGTGTCATCCTTATAAAGCCTAATCTTGTTCATCGGACTCTGATTTGATACTGACAATCCAAACGACTCGGGACAGTCCGTTTGAGCATGGCCATGCATTTTCCAGTATTCAAATCTCCGATTGGCCTAGAGATATTCACTCCATTTATATTGGAGGGACAAATCCCGTCTTGTTCCATCACTGTAAACTACTCATTTCATAATGTACCCAAACAAGGTCCTTATAACTATCGCAGAACGACAGCGTTAGACAATGATCAAAGTGCATCAGTCCATGTGCAGTCACATGCATGCGAACTCAGGTCTAAGGACTATACTCTATAGTCGTAGTAAGAATCTCTTATGACACAAATATAAATATCCTGAAGAGTTCTTATAATCGGGTCTTGTCCGGTCGTATGTACCCTACATACACCTATGTACTGACTTTGATGCCGCGCATCTTTGACACACTGAGACTTTGTCATAAGTCACATACCAATCTAGTCTCACACGGTTGTTGGTGTTCCAGTTTCAACAACCTTCGACTAGGGACATGATGATATAAGCCATCTATCAAATATAGGGTCTCATGATCAAGCTAAATGACTTTGATGACTCAAGATCAAGTCACTTACTTCGATGACCTATAAAATGGTTCATATCACTTTGGAACGATTATTTCATCACAGTTAAAATAATCTTGAAATAATAATTTCATTAAACATAAAATGTTTTACAAGAACATATCAAATAACTAAATAAAGCCCTCAAACTCCCACTCAAATTTAGATTACATTTCAATGTCTCTAATGCCTACAGCTTCAGTCAGAAACTCGAGCTTAGGCCTTGGGAGTGGCTTTGTCAACGGATCAGCGACGTTATCATCTGTCTGAACTCGGCTGATCTTGACTTCCTTTCTATTTATGATGTCACGTATCAAGTGAAATCTTCTTAGAACATGCTTGGATTTCTGGTGGGATCTTGGTTCCTTTGCCTGAGCAATAGCACCATTGTTATCACAAAATAGTGCCAGAGGCTCAGCCGCATCTGGTATCACACCTAGTTCAATAATGAACTTTCGTATCCAAACAGCTTCCTTCGCTGCTTCTGAGGCGGCGATATATTCAGCTTCTGTAGTGGAATCAGCAACGGTGTCTTGCTTGGAGCTTCTCCAACTGATTGCACCGCCATTCAGACAAAAGATATAACCGGACTGTGACCGGAAATCATCTTGGTCTGTCTGGAAACTTGCGTCCGTGAATCCACTGACTTTAAGCACATCACTTCCACCGTATACCAAGAACTTATCCTTAGTATGTCTTAGATACTTCAGGATATTCTTGACGGCAATCCAATGGTTTTCACCTGGATTTGACTGGTATCTACTCGTCATGCTCAATGCATAAGCAACATCAGGACGATTACAGATCATGGCATACATGACAGATCCTATTGCAGATGCATAAGGAATATTCTTCATGCGCTCAAGCTCAGCAGCCGTCGTAGGGCTCTGCTTCTTGCTTAGCGTTGTGCCATGTACCATTGGCGTGAAGCCCTTCTTGGAATCCTTCATGCTGAATCTTTGTAGGACTTTGTCAATGTATGAATCTTGACACAAGCCTATCAGCCTTCTAGATCTATCCCGGTAGATCCTGATTCCAAGAACGTATGCGGCTTCACCCATGTCTTTCATGGAAAAACAACTTCCAAGCCAGTCCTTTACCGACTTCAGCATTGGAACGTCGTTTCCGAGAAGCAGTATGTCATCGACATACAGAATAAGAAATACTATCTTGCTCCCACTAGTTTTCTTATACACGCATTGTTCTTCTTCGTTTCTGATGAAGTCAAATTGCTTGATCGCTTCATCAAAACGAAGATTCCAGCTCCTCGATGCTTGCTTCAATCCATAAATGGATTTATGAAGCTTGCATACTTTCCCAGCATTCTTTGGATCTATGTAACCGTCAGGTTGCGTCATATACACATCCTCTTCCAGAATACCATTCAGGAAGGCGGTTTTCACGTCCATCTGCCAAATTTCATAATCATGAAAAGCTGCAGTTGCTAGTAGAATCCGAATAGATTTCATCATAGCCACTGGTGAATAGGTTTCATCGTAATCCACACCGTGAACTTGTCTGAAACCTTTTGCCACCAACCTGGCTTTATAAATCTGGACATTTCCATCCACGTCAATCTTCTTCTTGAAGATCCATTTGCACTCGATGGCTTTTACACCAGCGGGTAAGTCAACCAATGAAAACACTTGGTTGACCGACATGGAGTCCATTTCGGAATCAGTGGCCTTGCGCCACTTCGAGGAATCTGGGCCCATCATGGCTTGATTGAAGTTCGATGGTTCATCACCATCAATGATCAAAAGATCATGACAGTTAGTCACGAGGAATCCTTGATATCTCTCGGGTTCGTGACGGATCCTCCCGGATCTTCGAACTTCAGGTACTACAGGTTCAGGCTCTACAATTTCTTGTAGGTCCTCCTGCTGCTCTTCCTCATTAGGTTGAGCAGTATCCTGTTCATCTTGAATTTCTTCAAGCAGTACCTTACTCCCACTGTCTTTCTTAGAGAGAAACTCTCTCTCAAGAAAGTTACAATCCCGGGCAACAAAGATCTTGTTCTCGGAACATTGATAGAAGTAATAAGCCTTGGTTTTCTTCGGATAACCAATGAAGTAGCATTTATCAGACTTTGGTGTAAGCTTGTCTGAGATCAATCTCTTGACATAGGCTTCACAACCCCAAATTCTAAGATAAGACAACACTGGAGCCAATCCAGTCCATAATTCATATGGTGTCTTTGCTACCGCTTTTGATGGCGCTCTATTTAGAGTGAACACTGCTGTTAGCAGAGCATATCCCCAAAGGGATATTGGAAGGTCTGTGTGACTCATCATAGATCGAACCATATCCAATAAGGTCCGATTTCTACTCTCAGACACACCATTCCATTGAGGTGTTCCGGGAGGAGTGAGTTGGGATACGATCCCACACTCTCTTAGATGATCACTGAATTCTTGGCTTAAGTATTCTCCTCCTCGGTCGGACCGAAGAGCCGTTCCTACACATTTTCCTGTTAGCTTAGGCGTGTGACCCATATGGGATCATATAATAAAGGCAATAAGTCCAAGACTTAAAGATCATGAGCGGACTCTAGCAAGCCATCATGACCCCCAGTATTATATGACTTATGTCTGATCATTGACATACTCTTACTTTCTAGAGACAGTACCGAGATTACTGGACACAATTCCAACAATCTCCCACTTGTACTGGAATCTCTGTATTCATAATCCTTTTGTCTCAATATCTCGATTAGTCATAAGGCAAGATTAGTGTCATCCTTATAAAGCCTAATCTTGTTCATCGGACTCTGATTTGATACTGACAATCCAAACGACTCGGGACAGTCCGTTTGAGCATGGCCATGCATTTTCCAGTATTCAAATCTCCGATTGGCCTAGAGATATTCACTCCATTTATATTGGAGGGACAAATCCCGTCTTGTTCCATCACTGTAAACTACTCATTTCATAATGTACCCAAACAAGGTCCTTATAACTATCGCAGAACGACAGCGTTAGACAATGATCAAAGTGCATCAGTCCATGTGCAGTCACATGCATGCGAACTCAGGTCTTAGGACTATACTCTATAGTCGTAGTAAGAATCTCTTATGACACAGATATAAATATCCTGAAGAGTTCTTATAATCGGGTCTTGTCCGGTCGTATGTACCCTACATACACCTATGTACTGACTTTGATGCCGCGCATCTTTGACACACTGAGACTTTGTCATAAGTCACATACCAATCTAGTCTCACACGGTTGTTGGTGTTCCAGTTTCAACAACCTTCGACTAGGGACATGATGATATAAGCCATCTATCAAATATAGGGTCTCATGATCAAGCTAAATGACTTTGATGACTCAAGATCAAGTCACTTACTTCGATGACCTATAAAATGGTTCATATCACTTTGGAACGATTATTTCATCACAGTTAAAATAATCTTGAAATAATAATTTCATTAAACATAAAATGTTTTACAAGAACATATCAAATAACTAAATAAAGCCCTCAAACTCCCACTCAAATTTAGATTACATTTCAATGTCTCTAATGCCTACAGCTTCAGTCAGAAACTCGAGCTTAGGCCTTGGGAGTGGCTTTGTCAACGGATCAGCGACGTTATCATCTGTCTGAACTCGGCTGATCTTGACTTCCTTTCTATTTATGATGTCACGTATCAAGTGAAATCTTCTTAGAACATGCTTGGATTTCTGGTGTGATCTTGGTTCCTTTGCCTGAGCAATAGCACCATTGTTATCACAAAATAGTGCCAGAGGCTCAGCCGCATCTGGTATCACACCTAGTTCAATAATGAACTTTCGTATCCAAACAGCTTCCTTCGCTGCTTCTGAGGCGGCGATATATTCAGCTTCTGTAGTGGAATCAGCAACGGTGTCTTGCTTGGAGCTTCTCCAACTGATTGCACCGCCATTCAGACAAAAGATATAACCGGACTGTGACCGGAAATCATCTTGGTCTGTCTGGAAACTTGCGTCCGTGAATCCACTGACTTTAAGCACATCACTTCCACCGTATACCAAGAACTTATCCTTAGTATGTCTTAGATACTTCAGGATATTCTTGACGGCAATCCAATGGTTTTCACCTGGATTTGACTGGTATCTACTCGTCATGCTCAATGCATAAGCAACATCAGGACGAGTACAGATCATGGCATACATGACAGATCCTATTGCAGATGCATAAGGAATATTCTTCATGCGCTCAAGCTCAGCAGCCGTCGTAGGGCTCTGCTTCTTGCTTAGCGTTGTGCCATGTACCATTGGCGTGAAGCCCTTCTTGGAATCCTTCATGCTGAATCTTTGTAGGACTTTGTCAATGTATGAATCTTGACACAAGCCTATCAGCCTTCTAGATCTATCCCGGTAGATCCTGATTCCAAGAACGTATGCGGCTTCACCCATGTTTTTCATGGAAAAACAACTTCCAAGCCAGTCCTTTACCGACTTCAGCATTGGAACGTCGTTTCCGAGAAGCAGTATGTCATCGACATACAGAATAAGAAATACTATCTTGCTCCCACTAGTTTTCTTATACACGCATTGTTCTTCTTCGTTTCTGATGAAGTCAAATTGCTTGATCGCTTCATCAAAACGAAGATTCCAGCTCCTCGATGCTTGCTTCAATCCATAAATGGATTTATGAAGCTTGCATACTTTCCCAGCATTCTTTGGATCTATGTAACCGTCAGGTTGCGTCATATACACATCCTCTTCCAGAATACCATTCAGGAAGGCGGTTTTCACGTCCATCTGCCAAATTTCATAATCATGAAAAGCTGCAGTTGCTAGTAGAATCCGAATAGATTTCATCATAGCCACTGGTGAATAGGTTTCATCGTAATCCACACCGTGAACTTGTCTGAAACCTTTTGCCACCAACCTGGCTTTATAAATCTGGACATTTCCATCCGCATCAATCTTCTTCTTGAAGATCCATTTGCACTCGATGGCTTTTACACCAGCGGGTAAGTCAACCAATGAAAACACTTGGTTGACCGACATGGAGTCCATTTCGGAATCAGTGGCCTTGCGCCACTTCGAGGAATCTGGGCCCATCATGGCTTGATTGAAGTTCGATGGTTCATCACCATCAATGATCAAAAGATCATGACAGTTAGTCACGAGGAATCCTTGATATCTCTCGGGTTCGTGACGGATCCTCCCGGATCTTCGAACTTCAGGTACTACAGGTTCAGGCTCTACAATTTCTTGTAGGTCCTCCTGCTGCTCTTCCTCATTAGGTTGAGCAGTATCCTGTTCATCTTGAATTTCTTCAAGCAGTACCTTACTCCCACTGTCTTTCTTAGAGAGAAACTCTCTCTCAAGAAAGTTACAATCCCGGGCAACAAAGATCTTGTTCTCGGAACGTAGATAGAAGTAATAAGCCTTGGTTTCCTTCGGATAACCAATGAAGTAGCATTTATCAGACTTTGGCGTAAGCTTGTCTGAGATCAATCTCTTGACATAGGCTTCACAACCCCAAATTCTAAGATAAGACAACACTGGAGCCAATCCAGTCCATATTTCATATGGTGTCTTTGCTACCGCTTTTGATGGCGCTCTATTTAGAGTGAACACTGCTGTTAGCAGAGCATATCCCCAAAGGGATATTGGAAGGTCTGTGTGACTCATCATAGATCGAACCATATCCAATAAGGTCCGATTTCTCCTCTCAGACACACCATTCCATTGAGGTGTTCCGGGAGGAGTGAGTTGGGATACGATCCCACACTCTCTTAGATGATCACTGAATTCTTGGCTTAAGTATTCTCCTCCTCGGTCGGACCGAAGAGCCGTTCCTACACATTTTCCTGTTAGCTTAGGCGTGTGACCCATATGGGATCATATAATAAAGGCAATAAGTCCAAGACTTATAGATCATGAGCGGACTCTAGCAAGCCATCATGACCCCCAGTATTATATGACTTATGTCTGATCATTGACATACTCTTACTTTCTAGAGACAGTACCGAGATTACTGGACACAATTCCAACAATCTTCCACTTGTACTGGAATCTCTGTATTCATAATCCTTTTGTCTCAATATCTCGATTAGTCATAAGGCAAGATTAGTGTCATCCTTATAAAGCCTAATCTTGTTCATCGGACTCTGATTTGATACTGACAATCCAAACGACTCGGGACAGTCCGTTTGAGCATGGCCATGCATTTTCCAGTATTCAAATCTCCGATTGGCCTAGAGATATTCACTCCATTTATATTGGAGGGACAAATCCCGTCTTGTTCCATCACTGTAAACTACTCATTTCATAATGTACCCAAACAAGGTCCTTATAACTATCGCAGAACGACAGCGTTAGACAATGATCAAAGTGCATCAGTCCATGTGCAGTCACATGCATGCGAACTCAGGTCTTAGGACTATACTCTATAGTCGTAGTAAGAATCTCTTATGACACATATATAAATATCCTGAAGAGTTCTTATAATCGGGTCTTGTCCGGTCGTATGTACCCTACATACACCTAGTCAAGCAAATCAGGACGAGTACAGATCATGGCATACATGACAGATCCTATTGCAGATGCATAAGGAATATTCTTCATGCGCTCAAGCTCAGCAGCCGTCGTAGGGCTCTGCTTCTTGCTTAGCGTTGTGCCATGTACCATTGGCGTGAAGCCCTTCTTGGAATCCTTCATGCTGAATCTTTGTAGGACTTTGTCAATGTATGAATCTTGACACAAGCCTATCAGCCTTCTAGATCTATCCCGGTAGATCCTGATTCCAAGAACGTATGCGGCTTCACCCATGTCTTTCATGGAAAAACAACTTCCAAGCCAGTCCTTTACCGACTTCAGCATTGGAACGTCGTTTCCGAGAAGCAGTATGTCATCGACATACAGAATAAGAAATACTATCTTGCTCCCACTAGTTTTCTTATACACACATTGTTCTTCTTCGTTTCTGATGAAGTCAAATTGCTTGATCGCTTCATCAAAACGAAGATTCCAGCTCCTCGATGCTTGCTTCAATCCATAAATGGATTTATGAATCTTGCATACTTTCCCAGCATTCTTTGGATCTATGTAACCGTCAGGTTGTGTCATATACACATCCTCTTCCAGAATTCCATTCAGGAAGGCGGTTTTCACGTCCATCTGCCAAATTTCATAATTATGAAAAGCTGCAGTTGCTAGTAGAATCCAAATAGATTTCATCATAGCCACTGGTGAATAGGTTTCATCGTAATCCACACCGTGAACTTGTCTGAAACCTTTTGCCACCAACCTGGCTTTGTAAATCTGGACATTTCCATCCACGTCAATCTTCTTCTTGAAGATCCATTTGCACTCGATGGCTTTTACACCAGCGGGTAAGTCAACCAACGAAAACACTTGGTTGACCGACATGGAGTCCATTTCGGAATCAGTGGCCTTCCGCCACTTCGAGGAATCTGGGCCCATCATGGCTTGATTGAAGTTCGATGGTTCATCACCATCAATGATCAAAAGATCATGACAGTCAGTCACGAGGAATCCTTGATATCTCTCGGGTTCGTGACGGATCCTCCCGGATCTTCGAACTTCAGGTACTACAGGTTCAGGCTCTACAATTTCTTGTAGGTCCTCCTGCTGCTCTTCCTCATTAGGTTGAGCAGTATCCTGTTCATCTTGAATTTCTTCAAGCAGTACCTTACTCCCACTGTCTTTCTTAGAGAGAAACTCTCTCTCAAGAAAGTTACAATCCCGGGCAACAAAGATCTTGTTCTCGGAACGTAGATAGAAGTAATAAGCCTTGGTTTCCTTCGGATAACCAATGAAGTAGCATTTATCAGACTTTGGTGTAAGCTTGTCTGAGATCAATCTCTTGACATAGGCTTCACAACCCCAAATTCTAAGATAAGACAGCACTGGAGCCACTCCAGTCCATAATTCATATGGTGTCTTTGCTACTGCTTTCCATGGCGCTCTATTTAGAGTGAACACTGCTGTTAGCAGAGCATATCCCCAAAGGGATATTGGAAGGTCTGTGTGACTCATCATAGATCGAACCATATCCAATAAGGTCCGATTTCTCCTCTCAGACACACCATTCCATTGAGGTGTTCCGGGAGGAGTGAGTTGGGATACGATCCCACACTCTCTTAGATGATCACTGAATTCTTGGCTTAAGTATTCTCCTCCTCGGTCGGACCGAAGAGCCTTAATGCTTTTGCCAAGTTGGTTCTGTACTTCATTTTGGAATTCTCTGAACTTCTCAAAAGATTCAGACTTATGTTTCATCAAATAAACATATCCATACCTACTGAAATCATCAGTAAAGGTAATGAAGTACTGATAAATTCCTCTTGCATTTGTGGACATTGGGCCACACACGTCAGTGTGTATCAGGCCCAATAAGTCACTGGCCCTCTCGTTAGGTTTATTAAAGGGGGCCCGTGTCATTTTGCCCATCATGCAGGATTCGCATTTCTCACATGACTCAAAGTCAAATGAGCCAAGAAGTCCATTCGAATGGAGCCTCTTGATGCGTTTCTCGCTGATGTGCCCTAAACGACAATGCCATAGAAACGTTCGGTTCTCCTCATTAGGTTTGAACCGTTTGGTATTAATGTTATAAATTGGCGCGGATTGATCGAGTATGTAAAGCCCATTCGTAAGAGGGGCAGAACCATAGAACAAATTGTTGCGATTGAAGGAACATAATTTATTCTTAACTGAAAAATCATAACCTTCCAAATCCAACAAAGAAATTGAAATAATATTTCTGCTTATAGCAGGTACAAAATAACAATTATTGAGTTCTAAAATCAATCCCGAAGGTAAAGACAACAAGTATGTGCCTACAGCTAGTGCTGGAACTTTCGCTCCATTCCCAACTCGTAGCTCCACTTGTCCTTGCTTCAGCCTTCTACTGTTGCTGAGTGCCTGCATATTAGTACAAATATGAGCCCCACAACCAGTATCCATAACCCATGAGGTATTATCAGAAGTAGTTGTATTAACTTCTATAACAAAAATACCTGTTGAAGAAGTCTCGAGAGTCTTCTTCTTCAATTCCTTTAGACCTTCTTGGAATTTCTTACATTCTCTCCTCCAATGCCCTGGTTCTTTACAGAACCTGCATATGTCAGTTGGCCCAGCCTTGGACTTGGGCTTGGGCTTTGGTGTGTCCTTGTCCGCGACTTGGACAGCCTTGGCCTTTCCCTTATCCTTAGCAGAGGATTTCTTAAACCCCTTGCCCTTTTGCACCATAAGCACATTGGGGTCCTTGGCGGTTTTCCTCAAGTTGGGCTCTGCAGTCTTGAGCATTCCGTGAAGCTCAGGCAATGTCTTACTCAAGCCATGCATGTTAAAGTTCAGAATGAACTGATCATAGCTTGCAGGTAATGACTGCATAATGATGTCGCAGGCAAGTTCCTGGCTGATAGGGCAGTCGAGTTTCTGAAGATGATCGACATAACCCATCATCTTCAAGACATGAGGACTCACTGCCGCATTTGCAGCCAACTTACAATCTAAGAGGTTCTTACACCGTCAGGAAGAGAGGCTGCTAGACCAAGCTGGGAGGCGCAGAGAGAGAGAGGAAAATCGCAGGGGGCTAGGGTTAGAAGGAAAAATCAGACTTAAGTTTTAATTATAAAACTTGTCTATTTCCTTTTGGGCTTTTGGGCCCAAATACCAATCTGATTAAATCCCTTGAATTTAATCAGACCCATTAATCTCTCTCTTAGTACGACAAATGCCTGGCACTTTTACCGTACTTCTGCTAAGCCGTTCCAACACATTTTCCTGTTAGCTTAGGCGTGTGACCCATATGGGATCATATAATAAAGGCAATAAGTCCAAGACTTATAGATCATGAGCGGACTCTAGCAAGCCATCATGACCCCCAGTATTATATGACTTATGTCTGATCGTTGACATACTCTTACTTTCTAGAGACAGTACCGAGATTACTGGACACAATTCCAACAATCTCCCACTTGTACTGGAATCTCTGTATTCATAATCCTTTTGTCTCAATATCTCGATTAGTCATAAGGCAAGATTAGTGTCATCCTTATAAAGCCTAATCTTATTCATCGGACTCTGATTCGATACTGACAATCCAAACGACTCGGGACAGTCCGTTTGAGCATGGCCATGCATTTTCCAGTATTCAAATCTCCGATTGGCCTAGAGATATTCACTCCATTTATATTGGAGGGACAAATTCCGTCTTGTTCCATCACTGTAAACTACTCATTTCATGATGTACCCAAACAAGGTCCTTATAACTATCGCAGAACGACAGCGTTAGACAATGATCAAAGTGCATCAGTCCATGTGCAGTCACATGCATGCGAACTCAGGTCTAAGGACTATACTCTATAGTCGTAGTAAGAATCTCTTATGACACAGATATAAATATCCTGAAGAGTTCTTATAAGCGGGTCTTGTCCGGTCGTATGTACCCCACATACACCTATGTACTGACTTCGATGCCGCGCATCTATGACACACTGAGACTTTGTCATAAGTCACATACCAATCCAGTCTCACACGGTTGTTGGTGTTCCAATTTCAACAACCTTCGACTAGGGACAGGATGATATAATCCATCTATCAAATATAGGGTCTCATGATCAAGCTAAATGACTTTGATGACTCAAGATCAAGTCACTTACTTCGATGACCTATAAAATGGTTTATATCACTTTGGAACGATTATTTCATCACAGTTAAAATAATCTTGAAATAATAATTTCATTAAACATAAAATGTTTTACAAGAACATATCAAATAACTAAATAAAGCCCTCAAACTCCCACTCAAATTTAGATTACATTTCAATGTCTCTAATGCCTACAGCTTCAGTCAGAAACTCGAGCTTAGGCCTTGGGAGTGGCTTTGTCAACGGATCAGCGACGTTATCATCTGTCTGAACTCGGCTGATCTTGACTTCCTTTCTATTAATGATGTCGAGTATCAAGTGAAATCTTCTTAGAACATGCTTGGATTTCTGGTGTGATCTTGGTTCCTTTGCCTGAGCTATAGCACCATTGTTGTCACAAAACAGTGCCAGAGGCTCAGCCGCATCTGGTATCACACCTAGTTCAATAATGAACTTTCGTATCCAAACAGCTTCCTTCGCTGCTTCTGAGGCGGCGATATATTCAGCTTCTGTAGTGGAATCAGCAACGGTGTCTTGCTTGGAGCTTCTCCAACTGATTGCACCGCCATTCAGACAAAAGATATAACCGGACTGTGACCGGAAATCATCTTGGTCTGTCTGGAAACTTGCGTCCGTGAATCCACTGACTTTAAGCACATCACTTCCACCGTATACCAAGAACTTATCCTTAGTATGTCTTAGATACTTCAGGATATTCTTGACGGCAATCCAATGGTTTTCACCTGGATTTGACTGGTATCTACTCGTCATGCTCAATGCATAAGCAACATCAGGACGAGTACAGATCATGGCATACATGACAGATCCTATTGCAGATGCATAAGGAATATTCTTCATGCGCTCAAGCTCAGCAGCCGTCGTAGGGCTCTGCTTCTTGCTTAGTGTTGTGCCATGTACCATTGGCGTGAAGCCCTTATTGGAATCTTTCATGCTGAATCTTTGTAGGACTTTGTCAATGTATGAATCTTGACACAAGCCTATCAACCTTCTAGATCTATCCCGGTAGATCCTGATTCCAAGAACGTATGCGGCTTCACCCATGTCTTTCATGGAAAAACAACTTCCAAGCCAGTCTTTTACCGACTTCAGCATTGGAATGTCGTTTCCGAGAAGCAGTATGTCATCGACATACAGAATAAGAAATACTATCTTGCTCCCACTAGTTTTCTTATACACGCATTGTTCTTCTTCGTTTCTGATGAAGTCAAATTGCTTGATCGCTTCATCAAAACGAAGATTCCAGCTCCTCGATGCTTGCTTCAATCCATAAATGGATTTATGAAGCTTGCATACTTTCCCAGCATTCTTTGGATCTATGTAACCGTCAGGTTGCGTCATATACACATCCTCTTCCAGAATACCATTCAGGAAGGCGGTTTTCACGTCCATCTGCCAAATTTCATAATCATGAAAAGCTGCAGTTGCTAGTAGAATCCGAATAGATTTCATCATAGCCACTGGTGAATAGGTTTCATCGTAATCCACACCGTGAACTTGTCTGAAACCTTTTGCCACCAACCTGGCTTTATAAATCTGGACATTTCCATCCACGTCAATCTTCTTCTTGAAGATCCATTTGCACTCGATGGCTTTTACACCAGCGGGTAAGTCAACCAACGAAAACACTTGGTTGACCGACATGGAGTCCATTTCGGAATCAGTGGCCTTGCGCCACTTCGAGGAATCTGGGCCCATCATGGCTTGATTGAAGTTCGATGGTTCATCACCATCAATGATCAAAAGATCATGACAGTTAGTCACGAGGAATCCTTGATATCTCTCGGGTTCGTGACGGATCCTCCCGGATCTTCGAACTTCAGGTACTACAGGTTCAGGCTCTACAATTTCTTGTAGGTCCTCCTGCTGCTCTTCCTCATTAGGTTGAGCAGTATCCTGTTCATCTTGAATTTCTTCAAGCAGTACCTTACTCCCACTGTCTTTCTTAGAGAGAAACTCTCTCTCAAGAAAGTTACAATCCCGGGCAACAAAGATCTTGTTCTCGGAACGTAGATAGAAGTAATAAGCCTTGGTTTCCTTCGGATAACCAATGAAGTAGCATTTATCAGACTTTGGTGTAAGCTTGTCTGAGATCAATCTCTTGACATAGGCTTCACAACCCCAAATTCTAAGATAAGACAACACTGGAGCCAATCCAATCCATAATTCATATGGTGTCTTTGCTACTGCTTTCGATGGCGCTCTATTTAGAGTGAACACTGCTGTTAGCAGAGCATATCCCCAAAGGGATATTGGAAGGTCTGTGTGACTCATCATAGATCGAACCATATCCAATAAAGTCCGATTTCTCCTCTCAGACACACCATTCCATTGAGGTGTTCCGGGAGGAGTGAGTTGGGATACGATCCCACACTCTCTTAGATGATCACTGAATTCTTGGCTTAAGTATTCTCCTCCTCGGTCGGACCGAAGAGCCTTAATGCTTTTGCCAAGTTGGTTCTGTACTTCATTTTGGAATTCTCTGAACTTCTCAAAAGATTCAGACTTATGTTTCATCAAATAAACATATCCATACCTACTGAAATCATCAGTAAAGGTAATGAAGTACTGATAGTTTCCTCTTGCATTTGTGGACATTGGGCCACACACGTCAGTGTGTATCAGGCCCAATAAGTCACTGGCCCTCTCGTTAGGTTTATTAAAGGGGGCCCGTGTCATTTTGCCCATCATGCAGGATTCGCATTTCTCACATGACTCAAAGTCAAATGAGCCAAGAAGTCCATTCGAATGGAGCCTCTTGATGTGTTTCTCGCTGATGTGCCCTAAACGACAATGCCATAGAAACGTTCGGTTCTCCTCATTAGGTTTGAACCGTTTGGTATTAATGTTATAAATTGGCGCGGATTGATCGAGTATGTAAAGCCCATTCGTAAGAGGG
Source organism: Orychophragmus violaceus (assembly GCA_030180135.1). NCBI lineage: Eukaryota > Viridiplantae > Streptophyta > Magnoliopsida > Brassicales > Brassicaceae > Orychophragmus > Orychophragmus violaceus. Next base: position 62,566,830 of record CM058236.1, on the reverse strand, counting down.
GCAGAACCATAGAACAAATTGTTGCGATTGAAGGAACATAATTTATTCTTAACTGAAAAATCATAACCTTCCAAATCCAACAAAGAAATTGAAATAATATTTCTGCTTATAGCAGGTACAAAATAACAATTATTGAGTTCTAAAATCAATCCCGAAGGTAAAGACAACAAGTATGTGCCTACAGCTAGTGCTGGAACTTTCGCTCCATTCCCAACTTGTAGCTCCACTTGTCCTTGCTTCAGCCTTCTACTGTTGCTGAGTGCCTGCATATTAGTACAAATATGAGCCCCACAACCAGTATCCATAACCCATGAGGTATTATCAGAAGTAGTTGTATTAACTTCTATAACAAAAATACCTGTTGAAGAAGTCTCGAGAGTCTTCTTCTTCAATTCCTTTAGACCTTCTTGGAATTTCTTACATTCTCTCCTCCAATGCCCTGGTTCTTTACAGAACCTGCATATGTCAGTTGGCCCAGCCTTGGACTTGGGCTTGGGCTTTGGTGTGTCCTTGTCCGCGACTTGGACAGCCTTGGCCTTTCCCTTATCCTTAGCAGAGGATTTCTTAAACCCCTTGCCCTTTTGCACCATAAGCACATTGGGGTCCTTGGCGGTTTTCCTCAAGTTGGGCTCTGCAGTCTTGAGCATTCCGTGAAGCTCAGGCAATGTCTTACTCAAGCCATGCATGTTAAAGTTCAGAATGAACTGATCATAGCTTGCAGGTAATGACTGCAGAATGATGTCGCAGGCAAGTTCCTGGCTGATAGGGCAGTCGAGTTTCTGAAGATGATCGAGATAACCCATCATCTTCAAGACATGAGGACTCACTGCCGCATTTGCAGCCAACTTACAGTCTAAGAGGTTCTTAACTGTCTGAAACCTCTCAGTCCTTGCTTGCTCCTGAAAAAGCGATTTCAGGCTTGCCATTATCTCAATTGGTGACAATACACTCTCGAACTGCATTTGCAGCTCAGCAGTCATTGTCACCAACATAAGGCAATACACATCATTTTCATCTGACGAATGCTTTTCCCAAGCATTATGCAGAGTCCTGGCGGCATTGTTAGCAGGCCTCTCGGGGAGAGGATCACGAAGGACATAATCCTTCTTCTCCTGCTTGAGGACCAGCCTCAAGTTCCTTGACCACGTCAGGAAGTTCGTTCCAGTCAGCTTCTCCTTCTCGAGAACAGACCGGATTGAGAATGTGTTTTGTGTGCTTGTAGTAGTCATAGCTGAAATATATAAGATAAAAGGTTATTAGTTAATATGTTCAATATGATTAATCTTATATTATACTTAATATGATCAATCATGCATTATATTCAATAACCTAAGTTACCCTCAATAGAATATAATGATTCCAAGATCCACATATAACTAAGATCAAAGTGGGCCACTGGCCGTCACCCAACCTTAGCTTATATCGGTAAGCCCTATGTCGGCTAATTATATCCGTGATATAACTCTTGGTTGTGAATCTGGGCCCGAGGCCTAATCCACTCTGATGTCTCAAGGCCCGGGACTCCCGATGGCCTAGTCAAGAAAATCAGACTATACAGTCATGTAATCATTAATGTCTGGGACTCCCAATGACATTTATGAATCACAAACCGTCTTATCCACGCAAAAGTAGACATCCTCACACTGTAAGGCCATGAATACAATTGAATGGGCTTCGACAGCTGACATAGCCTGGACAAGACATCCAACGCTTGATATTATTTGAGGTTCGTAGGTTTATTAAAATTTCATTCGCATAAATGACTTTGATGACTCAAGATCAAGTCCCAAGTAAGGTACTGCTTGAAGAAATTCAAGATGAACAGGATACTGCCCAAAAGCCCAAAAGGGAAAAACCAGGATTAACTCCAAAACATCCTTCAGTGGTATCAGAGCAACAAGGTTCTGGTTTTTCTTGTTTAGATTCATGTTTAGGATTGTTTTTCTTGTTTAAAAGTGTTTTGAATCAATCTACTGATAAGAGAAATCACTTAAGCAACAAGGAATTGAAACCTAAACAAACTAAAGAAAATCGCATGACCAAACTATATGATTTGGTATGCGTCGGTTTGATGATGCACGGACCGATCGCCAAAGGATCGAGTCGCGTGATCATCGGCACGATCGTGAGCATGGCTGGACGGCGGGTCGATCGATCGGACGGATCAAGGATCGCGTCGAGTGATCGATCGGATCAGCCGAGGATCGCACGATCGATTGCGATCGGATCGTCGCGGCCATCGTCCCGATCGTCCAGCGTCTCGATCGCTCGGCGATCGCATGACGCACGACCGGCCATCCCGCATCCCGTCCCGATCGTCCCGTCCCGATCACAGGCGATCGTCCCGTCCCGATTGTCCCACGCCGTCCGTGATTGCATCGCGTGATGTTTCGGCTGCGACAGTCTCGACCGGTTAGGTTTTGGCGTGTGATGGTTCGTTTCGGTTTAAGGTTCGGTTTAAAACTTGATTAAAATTAAACGTCTCGGTTTAATAAACAGATTTAATAATTTTATTAAATTCTGGTTAAACCGGGATAAGAAATCCAAAGTCGAAATATTGGATTTTGTGCCTAAACCAGGATTTTCTAATTTGATTTGGTTGGACCAAATAAATTGAGAAAATCCGGTTTAGTAAATAACCGGTTGACAATAGTGGTCATCGTAGTAATTAAAATTTGGTTAGACCAATTTTAATGAACCAGACCGGTTATGTCATTTAATTGGGCAATTGGGTCATGTCTTGGACATGGACCAATTCTTGGGCCTCGGGCCAAGAAGTTAAAACAATTGGGCCAATTATTTGAGTCTTTTCTTCAGATTAATTTAAAATTTATTTTATAAAGTTATATAAATCGATTTTAAATTAAAGTTTCCACAGACCTTCCAATATCCCTTTGGGGATATGCTCTGCTAACAGCATTGTTCACTCTAAATAGAGTGCCATCGAAAGCAGTAGCAAAGACACCATATGAATTATGGACTGGAGTGGCTCCAGTGCTGTCTTATCTTAGAATTTGGGGTTGTGAAGCCTATGTCAAGAGATTGATCTCAGACAAGCTTACACCAAAGTCTGATAAATGCTACTTCATTGGTTATCCGAAGGAAACCAAGGCTTATTACTTCTATCTACGTTCCGAGAACAAGATCTTTGTTGCCCGGGATTGTAACTTTCTTGAGAGAGAGTTTCTCTCTAAGAAAGACAGTGGGAGTAAGGTACTGCTTGAAGAAATTCAAGATGAATAGGATACTGCTCAACCTAATGAGGAAGAGCAGCAGGAGGACCTACAAGAAATTGTAGAGCCTGAACCTGCAGTACCTGAAGTTCGAAGATCCGGGAGGATCCGTCACGAACCCGAGAGATATCAAGGATTCCTCGTGACTGACTGTCATGATCTTTTGATCATTGATGGTGATGAACCATCGAACTTCAATCAAGCCATGATGGGCCCAGATTCCTCGAAGTGGCGCAAGGCCACTGATTCCGAAATGGACTCCATGTCGGTCAACCAAGTGTTTTCGTTGGTTGACTTACCCGCTGGTGTAAAAGCCATCGAGTGCAAATGGATCTTCAAGAAGAAGATTGACGTGGATGGAAATGTCCAGATTTACAAAGCCAGGTTGGTGGAAAAAGGTTTCAGACAAGTTCACGGTGTGGATTACGATGAAACCTATTCACCAGTGGCTATGATGAAATATATTCGGATTCTACTAGCAACTGCAGCTTTTCATAATTATGAAATTTGGCAGATGGACGTGAAAACCGCCTTCCTGAATGGAATTCTGGAAGAGGATGTGTATATGACACAACCTGACGGTTACATAGATCCAAAGAATGCTAGGAAAGTATGCAAGCTTCATAAATCCATTTATGGATTGAAGCAAGCATCGAGGAGCTGGAATCTTCGTTTTGATGAAGCGATCAAGCAATTTGACTTCATCAGAAACGAAGAAGAACAATGCGTGTATAAGAAAACTAGTGGGAGCAAGATAGTATTTCTTATTCTGTATGTCGATGACATACTGCTTCTCGGAAACGACGTTCCAATGCTGAAGTCGGTAAAGGACTGGCTTGGAAGTTGTTTTTCCATGAAAGACATGGGTGAAGCCGCATACGTTCTTGGAATCAGGATCTACCGGGATAGATCTAGAAGGCTGATAGGCTTGTGTCAAGATTCATACATTGACAAAGTCCTACAAAGATTCAGCATGAAGGATTCCAAGAAGGGCTTCACGCCAATGGTACATGGCACAACGCTAAGCAAGAAGCAGAGCCCTACGACGGCTGCTGAGCTTGAGCGCATGAAGAATATTCCTTATGCATCTGCAATAGGATCTGTCATGTATGCCATGATCTGTACTCGTCCTGATGTTGCTTATGCATTGAGCATGACGAGTAGATACCAGTCAAATCCAGGTGAAAACCATTGGATTGCCGTCAAGAATATCCTGAAGTATCTAAGACATACTAAGGATAAGTTCTTGGTATACGGTGGAAGTGATGTGCTTAAAGTCAGTGGATTCACGGACGCAAGTTTCCAGACAGACCAAGATGATTTCCGGTCACAGTCCGGTTATATCTTTTGTCTGAATGGCGGTGCAATCAGTTGGAGAAGCTCCAAGCAAGACACCGTTGCTGATTCCACTACAGAAGCTGAATATATCGCCGCCTCAGAAGCAGCGAAGGAAGCTGTTTGGATACGAAAGTTCATTATTGAACTAGGTGTGATACCAGATGCGGCTGAGCCTCTGGCACTATTTTGTAATAACAATGGTGCTATTGCTCAGGCAAAGGAACCAAGATCACACCAGAAATCCAAGCATGTTCTAAGAAGATTTCACTTGATACGTGACATCATAAATAGAAAGGAAGTCAAGATCAGCCGAGTTCAGACAGATGATAACGTCGCTGATCCGTTGACAAAGCCACTCCCAAGGCCTAAGCTCGAGTTTCTGACTGAAGCTGTAGGCATTAGAGACATTGAAATGTAATCTAAATTTGAGTGGGAGTTTGAGGGCTTTATTTAGTTATTTGATATGTTCTTGTAAAACATTTTATGTTTAATGAAATTATTATTTCAAGATTATTTTAACTGTGATGAAATAATCGTTCCAAAGTGATATGAACCATTTTATAGGTCATCGAAGTAAGTGACTTGATCTTGAGTCATCAAAGTCATTTAGCTTGATCATGAGACCCTATATTTGATAGATGGCTTATATCATCATGTCCCTAGTCGAAGGTTGTTGAAACTGGAACACCAACAACCGTGTGAGACTAGATTGGTATGTGACTTATGACAAAGTCTCAGTGTGTCAAAGATGCGCGGCATCAAAGTCAGTACATAGGTGTATGTAGGGTACATACGACCGGACAAGACCCGATTATAAGAACTCTTCAGGATATTTATATATGTGTCATAAGAGATTCTTACTACGACTATAGAGTATAGTCCTTAGACCTGAGTTCGCATGCATGTGACTGCACATGGACTGATGCACTTTGATCATTGTCTAACGCTGTCGTTCTGCGATAGTTATAAGGACCTTGTTTGGGTACATTATGAAATGAGTAGTTTACAGTGATGGAACAAGACGGGATTTGTCCCTCCAATATAAATGGAGTGAATATCTCTAGGCCAATCGGAGATTTGAATACTGGAAAATGCATGGCCATGCTCAAACGGACTGTCCCGAGTCGTTTGGATTGTCAGTATCAAATCAGAGTCCGATGAACAAGATTAGGCTGTATAAGGATGACACTAATCTTGCCTTATGACTAATCGAGATATTGAGACAAAAGGATTATGAATACAGAGATTCCAGTACAAGTGGGAGATTGTTGGAATTGTGTCCAGTAATCTCGGTACTGTCTCTAGAAAGTAAGAGTATGTCAATGATCAGACATAAGTCATATAATACTGGGGGTCATGATGGCTTGCTAGAGTCCGCTCATGATCTATAAGTCTTGGACTTATTGCCTTTATTATATGATCCCATATGGGTCACACGCCTAAGCTAACAGGAAAATGTGTAGGAACGGCTTAGCAGAAGTACGGTAAAAGTGCCAGGCATTTGTCGTACTTAGAGAGAGATTAATGGGTCTGATTAAATCCAAGGGATTTAATCAGATTGGTATTTGGGCCCAAAAGCCCAAAAGGGAAAGAGAAGGGTTTTATAAACTAAAACCCAAATCTCTTTCTCCCCTAACCCTAAGCCATCCGCGCCTCTCTCTCTCTTCCTGCGCCTCCCACAGCTTGGTCTAGCAGCCTCTCTTCCTGCTTGGTGTGCGTGTGTGAACCTCTGGAGGAGTTATCACTTGGTGGCTCTCTGATCTCTGACCTGTTCTCTCTTTCCGCTGCATAAACAGGTAAAAGGTGAGATCTATATTGTTTCTAAGCAAGAGAACCTAGATCCGCATGTTTAGGATCTATTAATCTGATGAATTGAATCAGGATTAACTCCAAAACATCCTTCAGTGGTATCAGAGCAACAAGGTTCTGGTTTTTCTTGTTTAGATTCATGTTTAGGATTGTTTTTCTTGTTTAAAAGTGTTTTGAATCAATCTACTGATAAGAGAAATCACTTAAGCAACAAGGAATTGAAACCTAAACAAACTAAAGAAAATCGCATGACCAAACTATATGATTTGGTATGCGTCGGTTTGATGATGCACGGAACGATCGCCAAAGGATCGAGTCGTGTGATCATCGGCACGATCGTGAGCATGGCTGGACGGCGGGTCGATCGATCGGACGGATCAAGGATCGCGTCGAGTGATCGATCGGATCAGCCGAGGATCGCACGATCGATTGCGATCGGATCGTCGCGGCCATCGTCCCGATCGTCCAGCGTCGTCCCGCGTCTCGATCGCTCGGCGATCGCATGACGCACGACCGGCCATCCCGCATCCCGTCCCGATCGTCCCGTCCCGATCACACGCGATCGTCCCGTCCCGATTGTCCCACGCCGTCCGTGATTGCATCGCGTGATGTTTCGGCTGCGACAGTCTCGACCGGTTAGGTTTTGGCGTGTGATGGTTCGTTTCGGTTTAAGGTTCGGTTTAAAACTTGATTAAAATTAAACGTCTCGGTTTAATAAACAGATTTAATAATTTTATTAAATTCTGGTTAAACCGGGATAAGAAATCCAAAGTCGAAATATTGGATTATGTGCCTAAACCAGGATTTTCTAATTTGATTTGGTTGGACCAAATAAATTGAGAAAATCCGGTTTAGTAAATAACCGGTTGACAATAGTGGTCATCGTAGTAATTAAAATTTGGTTAGACCAATTTTAATGAACCAGGCCGGTTATGTCATTTAATTGGGCAATTGGGTCATGTCTTGGACATGGACCAATTCTTGGGCCTCGGGCCAAGAAGTTAAAACAATTGGGCCAATTATTTGAGTCTTTTCTTCAGATTAATTTAAAATTTATTTTATAAAGTTATATAAATCGATTTTAAATTAAAGTTTCCGAAATTTTGAAATTAGAAAGTTTCTTAAAATAGAAGTTTCTAGATTTGCATGTTTTGGATTTTAAGAAATTTCTAAAGTTAGAAAGTTTCCGGTTTTAGAAAGTTTCCAATTTTAGAAAATTTTCCAAAAATAGAAAGTTTCCCGAAATAGTAATCTTCTATTTTGGGAATGAAATTTTAATAAACCTACGAACCTCAAATAATATCAAGCGTTGGATGTCTTGTCCAGGCTATGTCAGCTGTCGAAGCCCATTCAATTGTATTCATGGCCTTACAGTGTGAGGATGTCTACTTTTGCGTGGATAAGACGGTTTGTGATTCATAAATGTCATTGGGAGTCCCAGACATTAATGATTACATGACTGTATAGTCTGGTTTTCTTGACTAGGCCATCGGGAGTCCCGGGCCTTGAGACATCAGAGTGGATTGGGCCTCGGGCCCAGATTCACAACCAAGAGTTATATCACGGATATAATTAGCCGACATAGGGCTTACCGATATAAGCTAAGGTTGGGTGACGGCCAGTGGCCCACTTTGATCTTAGTTATATGTGGATCTTGGAATCATTATATTCTATTGAGGGTAACTTAGGTTATTGAATATAATGCATGATTGATCATATTAAGTATAATATAAGATTAATCATATTGAACATATTAACTAATAACCTTTTATCTTATATATTTCAGCTATGACTACTACAAGCACACAAAACACATTCTCAATCCGGTCTGTTCTCGAGAAGGAGAAGCTGACTGGAACGAACTTCCTGACGTGGTCAAGGAACTTGAGGCTGGTCCTCAAGCAGGAGAAGAAGGATTATGTCCTTCGTGATCCTCTCCCAGAGAGGCCTGCTAACAATGCCGCCAGGACTCTGCATAATGCTTGGGAAAAGCATTCGTCAGATGAAAATGATGTGTATTGCCTTATGTTGGCGACAATGACTGCTGAGCTGCAAATGCAGTTCGAGAGTGTATTGTCACCAATTGAGATAATGGCAAGCCTGAAATCGCTTTTTCAGGAGCAAGCAAGGACTGAGAGGTTTCAGACAGTTAAGAACCTCTTAGACTGTAAGTTGGCTGCAAATGCGGCAGTGGGTCCTCATGTCTTGAAGATGATGGGTTATCTCGATCATCTTCAGAAACTCGACTGCCCTATCAGCCAGGAACTTGCCTGCGACATCATTCTGCAGTCATTACCTGCAAGCTATGATCAGTTCATTCTGAACTTTAACATGCATGGCTTGAGTAAGACATTGCCTGAGCTTCACGGAATGCTCAAGACTGCAGAGCCCAACTTGAGGAAAACCGCCAAGGACCCCAATGTGCTTATGGTGCAAAAGGGCAAGGGGTTTAAGAAATCCTCTGCTAAGGATAAGGGAAAGGCCAAGGCTGTCCAAGTCGCGGACAAGGACACACCAAAGCCCAAGCCCAAGTCCAAGGCTGGGCCAACTGACATATGCAGGTTCTGTAAAGAACCAGGGCATTGGAGGAGAGAATGTAAGAAATTCCAAGAAGGTCTAAAGGAATTGAAGAAGAAGACTCTCGAGACTTCTTCAACAGGTATTTTTGTTATAGAAGTTAATACAACTACTTCTGATAATACCTCATGGGTTATGGATACTGGTTGTGGGGCTCATATTTGTACTAATATGCAGGCACTCAGCAACAGTAGAAGGCTGAAGCAAGGACAAGTGGAGCTACGAGTTGGGAATGGAGCGAAAGTTCCAGCACTAGCTGTAGGCACATACTTGTTGTCTTTACCTTCGGGATTGATTTTAGAACTCAATAATTGTTATTTTGTACCTGCTATAAGCAGAAATATTATTTCAATTTCTTTGTTGGATTTGGAAGGTTATGATTTTTCAGTTAAGAATAAATTATGTTCCTTCAATCGCAACAATTTGTTCTATGGTTCTGCCCCTCTTACGAATGGGCTTTACATACTCAATCAATCCGCGCCAATTTATAACATTAATACCAAACGGTTCAAACCTAATGAGGAGAACCGAACGTTAACATTTTCGATAGTTATAAGGACCTTGTTTGGGTACATTATGAAATGAGTAGTTTACAGTGATGGAACAAGACGGGATTTGTCCCTCCAATATAAATGGAGTGAATATCTCTAGGCCAATCGGAGATTTGAATACTGGAAAATGCATGGCCATGCTCAAACGGACTGTCCCGAGTCGTTTGGATTGTCAGTATCAAATCAGAGTCCGATGAACAAGATTAGGCTTTATAAGGATGACACTAATCTTGCCTTATGACTAATCGAGATATTGAGACAAAAGGATTATGAATACAGAGATTCCAGTACAAGTGGGAGATTGTTGGAATTGTGTCCAGTAATCTCGGTACTGTCTCTAGAAAGTAAGAGTATGTCAATGATCAGACATAAGTCATATAATACTGGGGGTCATGATGGCTTGCTAGAGTCCGCTCATGATCTATAAGTCTTGGACTTATTGCCTTTATTATATGATCCCATATGGGTCACACGCCTAAGCTAACAGGAAAATGTGTAGGAACGGCTTAGCAGAAGTACGGTAAAAGTGCCAGGCATTTGTCGTACTTAGAGAGAGATTAATGGGTCTGATTAAATCCAAGGGATTTAATCAGATTGGTATTTGGGCCCAAAAGCCCAAAAGGGAAAGAGAAGGGTTTTATAAACTAAAACCCAAATCTCTTTCTCCCCTAACCCTAAGCCAGCTGCGCCTCTCTCTCTCTCTTCCTGCGCCTCCCACAGCTTGGTCTAGCAGCCTCTCTTCCTGCTTGGTGTGCGTGTGTGAACCTCTGGAGGAGTTATCACTTGGTGGCTCTCTGATCTCTGACCTGTTCTCTCTTTCCGCTGCATAAACAGGTAAAAGGTGAGATCTATATTGTTTCTAAGCAAGAGAACCTAGATCCGCATGTTTAGGATCTATTAATCTGATGAATTGAATCAGGATTAACTCCAAAACATCCTTCAAAAGATACCAGCTATGGTACTCATATTTTGTGAAAATGTGCAGGGCCTGAGCAAAAGTAGGATTTTGGAGAAAAGACAAATGACCCTGCGCGTTGGAAATGGAGCAAGAGTTGCTGCATTAGTCGTAGGAACATTTCATTTGTTTTCCTTTCTGTCTTGGTTTTGAACTTAAGAACTGCTACTATGTACCTGCTATATGCAGAAATATTATTTCTATTCCTTGTTTGGATATGGAAGGATATTAGTTTTCAAATTAAGAATAAGTGTTATTCATTTGATTACAATGATATGTTTAATGGTAGCGGTCCATTATAGAATGGACTTTATGTTCTAAAACAAAACATGCCTATCTATAACATTAGTACCAAGAGATTCAAGTCAAATGATACGAATCAAACTCTTTATCTGGCATTGTCGTTTGGGCCACATAAATGAAAAAACGGATTCAGAAGCTCCATAGTGATGGGCTTCTGGGGTCATTTGATTATGAATCATGTGAGAAATGTGAATCTTGTTTACTGGGCAAAATGACGAAGGCCCCTTTCAACAAAAGGTAGTGTCGATCGACACAAAAGGTGCGACGATCGACACAGGTCGCGAACGAACAAAATGAAAGGGCCAGTGACTTATTGGGCTTTATACACACGGATGTGTATGGCCCGATAAGCACAAGTGCAAGAGGAAAATTTCAGTGCTTCGTTACCTTTACTGAGACTTTCAGTAGGCATGGTTATGTCTATTTAATGAGACATAAATCAGAATTTTTTTTGAAAAGTTCAAAGAGTTCCAGAATGAAGTACATAATCAACTTAGCAAGAGTATTAACGCTCTACGATAAGATCGTGGAGGTGGATACTTAAGCTAAGAATTCAGTGATCATCCGAGAGATTGTGGAATTGTTTCACAACTCACTCCTCCTGAATCGGACTTTATTAGATATGGTTCGATCAATGATGAGTCACTCAGATCTTCCATTATCCTTCTAGGGATACGCTCTAGAAACATCTGCGTTTACACTAAATAGGGTTCCATTAAAATCAGTTACAAAGACACCACATTAGATGCAGACTGGAAATGTTCCTAATTTGTCTTTCATGAAGATTTGGGGTTGCGAGGCTTATATAAAACGTTTAATCTCTGATAAGCTCGCACCCAAATCCGATGAATGCTACTTCATTGGTTATCCTAAGGAAACCAAGGCATATTACTTTTACAACCGATCCGAGAACAAAGCGTTTGTTGCTAGGAACTGTGTTTTTCTTGAGAAAGATTTTCTTTCCAGGAAGAACAGTGGGAGTAAAGTACAACTCGAAGAAAATCGAGAATCACAGGAGACTGCTCAACCTAATGAGGAAGAGCAGCAGTTGGATCTACAAAGAGTTGTGGAACTTGCAACTGTGGTGCCTAAAGTTTGCAAAGGATCTGATGAATGTATATTCGATATACATTCAACTGGCGAGTTTCTGAGGAAGTGTCGATCGACACAAAGGTGTATCGATCGACACAGATCGCGAACCAAAATACTGATTTTGGTTTATGACTTAATTAACTACGGTTTAAATCTTGGTTAATTAGGTCGTGGTAAAAGTTTATATATGAGATATGTGCACGACTTTTACACAAAACTGAAGCTCGCAGATCCGAAAGGATCCGTCACGAACCCGAGAAATGTGGATTCCTCGTAACCGATTGCCATGATCTGTTGATCATTGAAAGTGACGAGCTTGCAAATTTTGAAGAAGCAATGATGGGCCCTGACTCCGAAAATGGCTGAAAGCCGCTGAATCCGAAATGGGATCCATGTCACGGAACCAAGTATGACTTGGGTTGATTTACCCGATGGTGTAAAAGCCATTGAAAGTAAATGGATTTTCAAGAAGAAAAGGTTGACATGGATGGCAATATTCAGACATACAAAGCTAGGTCGGTGGCAAAAGGTTTCAAGTAAATTCATGGTATTTACTATGAAGAAACCTATTCCCCAGTCACTATGCTTGAGTCCATTCGGATTCCCCTAGCAACCGTCGCTCATTATGATTATGAGATCTGACAGATGGATGTGAAAACAGTTTTTCTTAATGGAATTCTGGAAGAGGATGTGTACATGACACAACTCGAAGTTTTTCATTGATCCTAATGCTGCTAGGAAGGTATGCAAGCTTCATCGATCCATCTATGGATTGAAGCAAGCATCTTGGAGTTGGAATCTTCGTTTTGATGAAGCAGTCAAAAGGTTTGATTTCATCAGGAACGAAGAGGAACCGTGTGTTTACAAGATGACTAGTGGGAGCACAGTTGCATTTCTAGTATTGTATGTTGATAACATACTACTTCTCGGAAATGAAGTTCCACTGTTACAGTCTGTTAAGACTTGACTCGAAAGTTGTTTTTAGATGAAAAGTATGGGAGAAGCCGTGCAAATTCTTGGAATAAGAATCTATAGAGATAGATTAGACAAGTTAATCGGATTGTGTCAAGATTCGTATATTGATAAGATCTTGCACAATCTTGACACAGGACCAGTATGCATGATTCCAAGAAGGGCTTCGTGCAAATGACTCCTGGCATTACTCTTAGCAAGACACAGTGTCCTTCGACACACGCTGAGCGAGAGCGAATGAGGGTCAGGCTACTGCTGAAGGCGTTAGATGTTTTAAGATGTGATCTTAATTTTAGTGGGAGTTGTTGTTGATTTTAGTTATGATATGATGTTCATATAAACATAATTTGATTATGTTAATGAAATCTGATTACGGTATTATTTAATTATGGTTATTAAATAATACTCGCATAGTAATTTATGACATTTTATAAGTCATCAAGTATGTGACTTGATCATGAAACCCTATAAATGATAAATGACATAAATTATGTTGGTCTCTGGTCAAGGTTGTTAAAGTAGGACACTAACAACCGCGTGAGACCAGCATGTGAGGTGACTGATGACTAAGTTTCATGGAGTCATTAATAAGAGTATTAAAGTCAATCACATAGATATGTGTTGGAGAACACAAGATCGGACTTGACCCGTTGATGAGAACTCTACAAGATGGTTATATTAGTGTCATAAGAGTTTCTCATTACGACTATAAAGTATAGTCCCTAGACCTGAGTTCATCATGTTCTCTTCCATATGGATTGGTCCATCTTGACTTTGTCAAACGTCAGCCGTAACTGGTGATTATAAAGACACTGATTGGGCGTATCATGAAATGTGAAAGGGACATGGATGGAACAAGATGGGATTTGTACCTCCTATATAACAGGAGATAAATATCTCAGGGCCTATCGAAGATTTGATACTGCAAATGCGTGGCCGCGCTCAAACGAGGTGATTGTCAGTCGTTTGTCTTATCAGTATAAATTAGAGTTCGATAAACATGTTCTAGCTTAATAAGGATGACACAGTTCTTGCCTGATGCCAGATCGAGATATAGCTACAAAGGGATTATAGGAATAGATGATTCCAGTACAAGTGGGAGATTGTTGGGAATGTCCTGAAATCTATTGTACTCACTCTAAGTGAAAGTTGTATTGTCGAGACGAGACAGTCATATAACACTGGGCAATCATAATGCTTTGCTAGAAGCCACTTATGATCAATGAGTTTAGAACTCATTGCTAGTATTATATGATCCTACAGGGTCACACACCTACGCAAACTGGACATAGTATATGAGGGTGATCATTAATGTAATGATCTGGTAAATGCATATTTGATATGCATTCAATATAGAGTTTCTGAGGCATTGTCGATCGACACAACAAGTGTATTGATCGACACAGATCGCGGATGACTTAATTAACTTTGGTTTAATCCTTAGTTAATTAGGCTGTGGTATAAGTCAACATATATAAGATATATGGTCGACTTTTACAGAGATCTAACCTAATTTACAGCCACCAGAAAGAAACTGAAAACCTCCTGAGAGATCTGATCTCTAACGGCACTAGCATCCCGGCCGTTCCAGTTTTTGTGCGTGTGGATACCAGTAGAGGCGCAGCACTTGAGGCGCTTTAAGATCTCGATTATCTGATCATCTTCCGCTGCTAAACTCCAGGTAATTTCGAGATCTCATGATTCAACATACATGAACCCTAGATCCTAGGCTTGGAATTTATACCTAGGGTTTCTAATCTGATTAGGAACTGCAAGAAATTCCTACACTTCTCAGGTGAGGGATTGTATTGGAGTCATAGAGTGAAAGAACGAGAGAGACGGTCTTGTATCATCGGCGGTTTGCATGAGTTTTTCTTACAACAAGATATTAAAGAACCTAGTTATCTAATATCCATGATGGTGGCTCGGTCCAACATGAAAACTCATCGACTGCCTGAGACGCGCACTCCGTGCTAGCCTGTCTGCTGTTAAATTCCATGTACGAGATATATGTTTGATCTTGAAAGTTGAGAAGCACCCCTTTCTTCGATCAAACTCTTTTAGGTGGATTGAAAAAGCTTGTCATCCTTCTGGTTCCGACACAATCTTAACAGATCTGAACAATCTGTTGCAAATGTGATATATGTTTGCTGCAAAGTCTTCATACATTCCATAGCCCAAATTAGTACTTTGAATTCTGCATGAAGTAGGGTCAGACTTTGTCTGATATTCATTGCACCTATCATAACATTTACTTCGCATTCATTACAACTATACCACCCTTGACCTGAAAACATCGCCCTCTCTTTCCAAGATCCATCTACGAAACACCATTGACCAGAATGGACAAACTCATTTGTTTCCACTAGATCTTAACTCAATAGATTCTGCCATAGATCAAGTTACTGCAAGTACCAGAGCATCCTCCCATATAGCTGATTCTATCTCTGCCATGTTAACTGTATCTTGGGGACTCCTATCTATTTGGCTATAGACCATATCATTTCTGCTTTTCCAAATATACTATAAAATCCATGGAAAACTTTTTTTATGAATATCTGATGGTATTCTCCAGAAAAGATAATCCATATTTGTAAAGATGGACCCCGAAAAATAATTCCGGATTTTTTGGAATTAGGGAAAGTGCCCAAGCTTATCTAGCCGGTAGACATTAAAACAAAACATGGTTTATTGATTCCTCTATTCCGCAGCGGACAAGTCGTGTATCACATTTAATACCTCTTGCGTTTAGATTCTTCGTCACCGATAAACAACCTGAAATTATTTGCCATATAAATGCCTTATCACTACAAGAAATGTGGGTATTAATAGCATTGGACGATAGCATTTTTTATTGTTCTGCTATTGTATTATGACACGGGTTTTTTTCATAGCGTTTGTTTTTGAAAAAACGCTATATATTCCATTGCGGGAAATTATAATTTTTAGCCACGTAAATTTGCTAAGTACCCGCACCTTACTATCGCAGATCCAAAATTTAACGCTATCTTACATCTAAAATATCAAACTTTTAATTTAAAAAAAACTAGATTTTTATACAATTTTCTATAAACAAATCTTTTTCACTCTCTCTTTCGTACAATATTTTGGGAGATCTAAAACAATGAGAAACCATATGAATCTTCTACATCTTCGTTTTCGATTCTTCTCTCTCTCTTAAGACCCATATCGAACGAGGTAAAATCCGATCTCAGCTCGAAGATCTTAACTCAGATTTTCAATTTCATTTAAGAATTTGATGAATTTTTGATGGACTCATGTTAATGGATTCGGTGAGAGAAGACAAAAAGCATGAATTTTTCGTGTTAGTCAAGTGATGAATTCGAGTAAAAACCATTTAGGAGAATCGAGTTAGATAAATTTCGTACTGGGTGTTAAAATTTGTTTGATCGTTGATAATTTTGAGTTGAATTTAAGCTTTGGTTGTTTCCTTGATTGGGTAACGAATAAATTGTAAGATTACATGGTGGAATTAGGATTAAAGTGTTAGGAATTATTGATTTTTAATCTGAAGATTCATCACTAAACACACTACTGTCGTCTTTACTCTTCACTAAACTTTTTGAGGTTTTGTTTGTAGCATCTGAGTTGATATATACATATTTCAGCATTAGCATTTGATTGTTGATCTTTTGTAGTAGGTTTTAAAGATGTGTCGTTCTTAAACGTTGATTTGAGAGGGAAGAGATCATTATCAGATGCTAATGCTGAGAAAGTAAGACTCACAGCAAAAAATATGGCTACACGATATACAGCCGGGTAAATATACACTCCTTCATTGTTTGTTCCCTTCAATCTCATTGATTCAATTCATTGCTTGACATGGAGCTTCCCAAGAAAAATATTAAACTTGTTTGGCAAAACATACTCTTAGGCTTCCCAGGAAATAGAGCTACTGCACTACATGTTCTTCTACAAGATCTTGTATAACATGTGGTTGGAGTGGAAAGACGAGTATCTAAGCGGCTTATGAGAGTACAACACAAGTATGTTAAACTTGTTTCTTCTGTAAACCCAATTCAATATTTTAGCATAGCTTTCTTGTTTTGTTTTTAAGTTTATGTGTTATTGGTTTGTAGGTCTAGCTTGTTGCAATAGTGGGACTGAGAAAACCAATCCGCATAACCTTATCCAGGTTAGATACATCTAAGTTTTCTAATAGTTCTATATGAAAAAGAAAAATAAAGACAAAACATAAATTTAAAACAAACAACTATACATAACTAAAGATCTGAAACAAGAAAATAAAAGAGATAAGTTCAACAACACATCATGTTTAAGTTAAAGAGACAGAGAAGAGACATAGGGCAGATAAAACTCAGGTCTTAGAGAGGCACAATAGCACCGTGTCTGGAAACATACGGGTCACTATTTTCTAGCTTCTCCTAAAATTATCAACCTCTACCACCTGGGGGTTGAATCTGAAATCAGATAAGCCTCTATGAGTTTCCAGCCATGCCTCATCATCACCTCTTAAGTGTTTATGGATCCTCCACATCTATAACACCACAATCACCACTCCAAGACCCCTAGTGTTTTCCCACTCATCTCTGAATGCAAACGCAGTGTCTTCATTTGCAACACATTTAATATGATGGTCTCTGTCTTGCAAAAAAAACTTATGTCATAACAGACTTGTGAATATAATAAACTTGTGATTATAAATTCTCTTGACTTACATGTTGTCTCTTATGTGGAACACCATCCGTGACCTTTTATGGTCTGCCAGACTCCAAGGGGTTCCACATTGAAGACCACGCCCATTATATCTACAAGTTAAGTTTCTCAAATCTGGTTACTTATATTTATTCATGATTTAGGATTATGTGTTGGTTAGTGTTAAGCAATCATACCTATAGGAGTGTCGATGTTGATGTGAGGGATATGCCCCATACATTTGAAATCCATGTAGTGATAGTTGTTGAGAGGGTCGATGCGTTTGATGATAGTTCCGTCCATGACATTAAGTCTGAAGGGCGAGTTTACAGGCTTGAAACCTGCATACGCCTTCTCAACATGAACCCTGAAAATCTCGACCCACTTGCCCTCTTGTTCCTCAAGTCCTTTAAATTTGCTTGCTTCTGATGGATAAATTACCATATCAGTCTTAGTTCCCTGCAAATTTAGAAATGGTATGATGTGTTAATTGCATGTATGATGTGTTCAGTCCAAGATTTAGAGTTTAAACTTACAGCCTCGTATGCCAATATGTAACTCCAGAACGGTCCATCTTGAAAAATCTGATATGAGTGGATCCTGATTATCTTCACTCTAAAACGCCAAACTCTGAGTTTGTCATTAACCTCCAAGTCTGAAAGCTTGTTGCACCACGACATGATGTTACTGAATGGCTTGTGATTTCCTTTTTTGTGGTTTTGCAGAGAAAAATAGATGAGAAAGGGGAGAAAGAAGGCGACCTAACTGCCTCTATTTATGGGAAAATAAATGTGAGAAACCAAACAGTCTCTATTGTTTTTTATTATTTTACTAATTAAATTGATTTGAAATGACTTGCAGAGAAAATACAAAGAGAAGATGTAATTATGGTTTGTCTGAAGAGATGCAACTTTTCGAGACTTCCATCTAATCATAGCTTCTCATTTTTAAATCTCATTCATTGCATTTGGTTAATTGCTTTGTCGACTGCTTCATTGCACTTGGTTTAACTTCTCATCTTTAATCTTTTCAGACCTTAAATGTTTGTTAGTTGGTATCATTCACACCCTGGATTTGGTTGCTGGCTTTCTAGTGATTGCATTATAAGAGTCAATGTTTACACTGCACCAATCTTTTTGTTATGGTTTTTTTTTTGAGTCTCTGACATCGGTTTTTCATTGTGAAACAGAGTGATACTCTAGGAGTTGCATAAAGTCTTGACAAAAGAGCAACTTGGAAACCTCTCGATCATTTACTTACCCAATCAAGTTAATGGTGTTTATATGATAAAATTTTATAGATTAATGAGTGTTTAGTTATATAGAAATTCCAAAATTTTGAATTATAATTTATAATCATTTTCTAAATCTTAAATGTTATCAGATCTTTCATATGGATTTGTATATAATGTGTTACAAAAGATATAATATTTTATAGATTGTCATTCTTGTTATATAGAATGTGTTACAAAATATATAATATTGAATGCTAAATTAAACAAACAAATTTACAAATTTTCTTTTATAAAACGAATTCTTCAGTTTTAGTTTAGGGTATATATAGAGTTTAGGGTATGGAATACAATTAATTTATTTATAATTTTCCAACTAAATTTTTAGGGTTTAGTGTTTGGGTATTGGAGGATTAGAGTTAGGGTATTGGAGAGTAAGGGTTTGATTAGTTTAGTTCTAACCCTAAACACAAACTCTAAACCCTAAACTTCTAACCCTTAATCATAAACATCATATTATATATAATATGTAAAAAAATCCAACACTTATAACAAATTTCATATATTATACTCTAAAACCTTAGTCTTATATCCTAAACACAAACTATAAACCCTAAACTTCTAACATTTAATCATAAACATCATATTATATATAAAATATATAAAAAAATCCAACACTTATAACAAATTTCAAATATTATTATTTTCTTCATCCTAAACTCTAAAACCTTAATCTTATAACCTAAACACAATCTCTAAACCCTAAACTTCTACCCTTAATCATAAACATCATATTATATATAATATGTAAAAAAAAACCAACACTTTTAACAAATTTCAAATATTATTATTTTCTTCATCCTAAACTCTAAAACCTTAATCTTATATCTAAACACAAACCCTAAACCCTAAACTTCTAATCCTTAATCATAAATACTAAATTTTAAACATTGAATATTATTGTAAAAAATTAATACTTATATTAAATTTAAATTAACAAAAATGTTAACTTCAAAAATGTAAATAAAAAACTTGCTTTTCCAAAAATAACAAATAAAAAAGAGATTTTTCATTGGTTAAATTTTAGAGGTAAGGATCACACTTCTTTCGTTATCTACCGTTAGATCAAACTAAAATCAACGGACATCCTTTCCTTTCCTCGTCTCACTTTCCTTCTCGAAGAGTGGTTTCATATTTTCATCGCATACTTTGGTTTTCTTCTCCGCAAGTCCTTTCTTCACAACGCCGCAGATTATAATCGGATTCCAGTTTCTCCAATCACCTCCATCGAACCCTTCATTGTGAGAATTGTCAAAACCCTAAATGGCTCCATCTATGCACGCGCCTTTCCCAACAGACCGCAAGCCATGGTCTCTGGTTTTGCCAAGACCTAATTTATCATGCGTGCTCTCTTCCTCAGCCGACTTCATCTATAGCCCATGTTTTGTAAACTCGACATCAATTTATTGGAAAAAAACATTTTTTTATTATAAAGCCACTAGTTTTGAGTGTCTTATATTGGATGTGTCTCAGATTTCAGTTGGATTTGTCTCAGCAATTGGAGCGATAACCTCCTGAGGTTATTGACATAAGAGTTCCTATGTCGGATTACATGGTAGGAATACAGAGAGCAATCATTGAAGTCATGGACACTTGCCTCAAGGAGGTGTGGATTATTTGACACTAGAGAGTCGTTTGTTCAAGTTCTCAGTGTTTTCCATACGAAAGTAAAATAGCACTCTTTTTGCTTCTTCTTGTTTTGTTTTATGTATATATAGTGACTGGCAGAAATGGAACCCATGACTGCTCAGGATGTTGATGCAAGGCAGCCCAAAGCTGACAGTGCAATACATGTAAGAAGATGTTACGTTTTGTGAATGCGAACTTTGTTTTTGGAGTAATTCTTATACTGTTTTGGTGATTTGTCAGAGAGGATTTACATACCACCATGCCAAGTGATTACGTGATACTCACATCTTGGATCTCACAATGACCTAGCACTATTACGGCTAATGCTTCTCGTCGTATTGGAGATGCACCTACGAAAGATGATGAAGAGAAAAGAAAAGCCAAGAATGAATTTCTAGTATTCATGCTCAACATACGCAATGGACTTCGTGGATGATGAAAAAGAATTAAGCGGATGTTGTGGTGGAGGTGCAAGAGAATAGCCCACATGCTCATTGGATTAGGATTTTTTCCTTTGGTTTGGGTCATTGGTTTAATACTTTGTAATCAAAAACCGATGTTTGGTTTTAATTTATTAATAAATGCATTTTAATTATTTTAATATCAATTTCATTTTAGTTAATTGTAAAATAAATTTTTAATATCAATTTCATTGGATAGGATTTTTTCCCATGATTTTATAATAAATTTTCAGGTAATTATAAACTAAATTAATAACATAAATAATTTGCTATCTTTGTAAAAGAAAATGCTATTATTAATTATTTTAATAACAATTATAACACGCTATTATAAAGATAAACAATTGCAAAGAGATGAACGCTATTGTCGTTTAATTAACTATAGCATACATCAAGTTTGCTATCTAAAGTACCCAACCTACAATGACGGGCGCTGTCAGAACGTTTTAGGAAACGCTATGGAAGGTGATACATAGCATTTATCGACCGCTATTAATACCCATATTTCTTGTAGTGTATTTTAGGAGGAATTTTTATCTTCCAAGAGAAAGACTGTAGGTTGATATCTGGTCCCAAAACTTTTAGATGTTCTCCAATATCCGGTATATTTCTCTCTGTATTGTAGTCTGATTTCGCCGAATACCTTCCTAGTTTAGTGTAATGCCATCCCAAATAATCAGGCCGATTAAGGTGACTTAATGGAATGCTCTCAATTATAACCGCATCTTCCGGGTCAATAACCATTCCAATCAAATCTTTATTCCAGACATGGTGTTAATGGTCAATCAATTGATTAATTGTAAAAAGCACGTGTGCTGTATTTGATTTTTGTTTTGTTGGTCTCGGACGATAGGCTGGTATCCATGGATTGTTCTATATTGAAATGGTAGACCCTGTTTCCACCCTCTTAATAAGTCCTTTGTTCACCAAAGATCTAGCAGAGATGATACCCTTCCATCCGAAAGATGGGAATATGATCTTACCGGATCTAAAGGGTACATATTCCGAAAATATCTTCTTTTGAAAACTTTTTAGAATAAAATATATGGCTTTTCGACTAGTCTCCGTAAATTCTTTGCCAAGATGGCCGTATTAGAATCCCTGAAATCCCGAAATCCAATGTCACCTTCTTTCTTATCTCTACAGAGTTTTTCGCAAGCATCCAATGCATTCCTGAATTCGAACCTCCCGAGCTCCACCAGAAGCGAGAAACCGCACTCGTCAATTTAGTTGTCACCATTTTTGGTAACCGAAAACATGAAATTACATGATTCGGCACATCCGTTGCAACTGCTTTAATCATAACCTCTTTACCTCCTTTGGATAAAAGTTTAGTTGTCCAACCATTTACTCTCCCAGATAATCTATCGTGCAGAAATCCAAATATTTGTCTCTTCGATCCACTTAAACACTCTGGTATTCCCAGGTAGTTCCCCATACCCCCAACCATATTGATCCCTAGAGTCATCTTCATTTCCTCTTTGACTGTGTCGACTACTTTATGTCCAAATTGAACAGACGATTTTGTAAAGTTTATTTGTTGACCTGAAACCTTCTCATAATCCTTGAGTATCCGTAAGATCGTTAGGCATTCCTCCTTTTCAGCTTTGCAGAATAATAAATTGTCATCCGCAAATAGCAGATGTGAGACTGAGGGACACGCCCTTGCCACCTTTAACCCCGTTAACTGTTTTTCCCGTTCCGGTCTCTTAATATTTGATATTAATGCTTCCGTACACAAGATAAATAAATATGGTGATAATGAATCACCCTTTCGAAGACCCCTCTCTGGAATTATAGATCCCCGTGGTTGGCCGTTAATGAGGACCCTATACCGCACTGTAGAGATGCATCTCATTATTCGATCAATCCATGTTGCCGCAAAACCCATCTCACCAAGAAGAATCTCAATAAAGGACCATTCAATATGATTGTATGCCTTACTCATATCCGTTTTGATTGCCATGAATTTTCCTTGATATGATTTGTTTTTTTTTCAATCCATGAAACATCTCCTGTGCAATGAGTATATTATCTAATCTCAATCTCCCTGCAACAAATGCTGATTGCATTTCCGAAATCAGATTTGGCATGAATCCCGTCGATCTTTGACATATAAAACCTTAGAAATGATCTTATATCCTACATCGCAAGGCTTAGAAATGTTTGCAGGAATTTTAGTGGACTGCTAGAAGAGATTCAATCCAGTGAGTATAGTTTTTCCTTACATCAAGGAGGTGAACATCATGTAAATAAGTTCGTGGTATTTACTCTTCAGTTCGATCGATTATCTTCGTCATTGTCCGCCAATTCGATTCTGAATCATGCGCAACAAATTAGTCTTAGGAGAAATACTTTCACACCATATAGGGAAATCCAAGAAGTGACCTAAAATGATTTTTCTGGTTATTACTACTTAAAAACAAACTGTACAGGGGAAATTTATTATTCTTTTTTGAACATTGAGGGATAATTTCAAAAAGAAAATACAGAGGTTTAAACAAAATCTAAGGATGAGAAGATTTAACTCTTCAAGAAGTAAACATAATTGCTTGAGAAACACATGAAACCAAGTGGTGAGCTGAGATAAGATTCCACATTAGTCTGAATATATTTAAGGAAACATAGTTTTTGCTGAGGCCATAAAAGCATCAATAATACGAAGCCATGCTCGACGCCAAGAACAATCAAAGCACAGAAGTACAAGAATTCCTATCAAGACGGTCAAATAAGTGGATGCAGTGCTAAAATAGAAGACCAACATGTCAACAACAACTTCATCGTCTTCTTCTTTTCTTCCATTATCTGCTTCTTCTGAGCTCTTTCTAGTGTTACAACTTCTATTTGT
Source organism: Orychophragmus violaceus (assembly GCA_030180135.1). Taxonomy (NCBI): domain Eukaryota; kingdom Viridiplantae; phylum Streptophyta; class Magnoliopsida; order Brassicales; family Brassicaceae; genus Orychophragmus; species Orychophragmus violaceus. Next base: position 62,543,094 of record CM058236.1, on the reverse strand, counting down.
TGGTGGTCCACAAAGAAGATGATTACCTAAGTAGTTGCTCTCGTTGAAGGTGTTAAATTGACTTCCTTGGGGAATGACTCCTGATAAATTTTTGTAAGACTGGTTAGCTGGTGAGGAATTCTACCATGTAGCATGTTATAAGAGAGATCAAGGCTCTCAATATCCTTCAGATTGGAAAATCTGGATGGTATAGAACCCGACAAGAAGTTTCGAGATAGATTCAGCGCTCTCAGTTTAGAGAGATCTCCAAGCTCTGGTGGAAGAACACCATTTAGTTCATTTTTTGATAGATCAATCCCATACATATAATCAAGTATACCTTTGGTGAGCGTAGTTCCTCCGGTATAAAATTCATACCTTTGCTTTGCTGCAAATTTGATTTCAATTTTCTGGAAGGTATTGTTGGCTTACTATTAAAATGGTGGCTTGCCCAACTATTCAAATGGTGGCTTGGGACAACTATTCAAATGGTGGCTAGGATAGTTCACCTAACTCACTCCAAGGTTGATTCTCATTGTTGTAAAGAGAAGAAGAAAAAAAGAGAGAGATTTTTTTTTGTAAGAAAATTTAGCATAATTTTCTTGAGTGTATTCGGGTTTTGGGTGTGAGTTGAGAGAGTTTTAATTTCCCGGTGATTAATATAAAGATCTGTAGCAGGTCCGGAGATGTAGGCACGATTGGCCGAACTCCGTTAACAAATATGTGTGCATTTTCTTCGGTCCCATATTTCTGGTTTTCGAGGAACTTCGAGTTTATTTCCTAACAACTGATATCAGACCACGGGGTTGCGGTAATCTCGGTCAAGTTTTTTTCGGGGTTACTATTCACGTGAATAGTGTATTCGTGAATAGTAAAATTTTGTCGGCGACATCGGTTTTGTCGACGGAGGTGTTTAATACACGGTGGTCCGCAAAAGTAATCAGAAACGATGGGAGGCGAAGATGGTTCGGCGCACGGTATCGGGAAATTTGACGGTACAGATTATGCATTCTGGAGAATGCAAATTGAAGATTATCTGTACGGAAGAAAGCTTCATCAACCACTGAGCAAGAAGCCTGAGAAGATGGATCAGGCTGAGTGGGAGCTCCTTGACAGAAAAGTTCTTGGTGTTATCAGGTTAACACTGTCGAAGAACGTTGCTCACAACGTTGCGAAGGAGAAGACCACAGAAGGGCTCATGAAAGTTCTCTCGGATATGTATGAGAAACCTTCAGCAAATAACAAGGTATTTCTCATGAAGAAACTTTTTCATTTAAAGATGGAAGAAGGTGGCCACGTTGCAGCACACGTTAATGAATTTAACACGATTGTCAACCAGTTATCGTCCGTTGAAATCGAGTTTGAAGATGAAGTACGGGCACTGATTTTGTTGGCATCTCTGCCAAATAGTTGGGAGCCAATGAGGGCAGCGGTTAGTAATTCTGTGGGAAATCTTAAACTTAAGTTTAATGATGTTCGAGATCGTATCCTTTCTGAAGAAGTTCGTAGGATCGACTCTGGTGAAGCTTCAACGAGCTCTGCTTTCAACGTGGAAAACAGAGGCAGGAGCCAAGACAGAAATAACCGGAACAATGGCAGAGCGAAGTCAAGAAATGGAAGAAGTCAGTCCAAATTCAAGCAGCCTGCTGAATGTTTGAACTGTGGAAAGACGGGCCACATAAGAAAGAATTGCTGGGCAATTTCAAAGAAGGAAGGCAACAAGGGAGCCGGAGCTAATGCAGTCACACATGAAATTGGTGATGCATTGGTAGTATCTGCTGATTCTCCAAGAGAAGGTCAAGCTCATGATGCGGCTGTAAACACCAATGAAGCGTCGATCTCCTATGTTGATAGCCAGATCGAGTCGTGGGTTCTGGACTCTGGAGCATCATTTCACACGACACCACACCACAACATAATGGAGAACTATGTTGCTGGAAATTATGGGAAGGTATATCTAGCTGATGGTTTACCTTTAGACATAGTTGGTATTGGATATATCAACTTGAAGATGTCAGATGGTTGTGTATGGAAGATCAAGGTGAGGCATGTGCCAAAGTTGATGAGAAATCTTATCTCAGTAGGTCAACTTGATGATGCGGGGCACGATGTCAATTTTGGTGGTGGAGCTTGGAGTGTGAAGAAAGGTTCCATGGTGGTTGCTAGAGGTCATAAAAGAGGCACTCTTTATATGACGATGAGTCATGAAGATACTGTTGCGGTTGTCGAGAATGCCAAACAGACTAAGTTGTGGCATTGTAGGTTGGGGCAAATGAGTGAGAAAGGATTGAAACTATTGGCGGCAAATGGCGTGCTTCCAGATCTGAAGACGGTGGATCATCAGATGTGTGAAAGTTGTATCCTTGGAAAGCAGAAACAGGTTAGTTTCTCAAAAGATGGAAGAGAGCCCAAACCTGAGAAGTTGGAGTTGGTGCACACTGATGTATGGGGACCCGCTCCTGTTGCATCGCTGGGAGGTTCATATTACTATGTGACCTTTATTGATGACTCCACAAGGAAAGTGTGGGTTTACTTCATGAAGAACAAGCATGAAGTGTTTTTGGTTTTCAAAAGATGGAAAGCCATGATTGAGATCGAGACGAATCTCAAGTTAAAGTGCCTAAGGTCTGATAATGGCGGAGAGTACATCAGCGAGGAGTTTAAAAGATATTGTGCTGATGGTGGGATCAAGATGGTGAAGACTATTCCTGGAACGCCTCAACAAAATGGAGTAGCAGAAAGGATGAATAGAACCTTGAATGAGCGTGCAAGGAGCATGAGACTGCACTGCGGATTGCCTAAGACGTTTTGGGCGGGTGCAATCAATACCGAGGCCTTCTTAATAAACAGAGGACCGTCTGTTCCGTTGGGATTCAAGATACCCGAAGAAGTATGGAGCGGAAAGAAAGTAAACCTTTCTTATCTTAAAGTATTTGGTTGCTTAGCTTATGTTCACATTGATGATGCTGCAAGACGTAAACTTGATGCAAAATCGAAGAGGTGTTACTTCATTGGTTACGGTGACACGGAGTTCGGTTATCGGTTCTGGGATGATGAAAATCGGAAGATCATTCGCAGCAAGAATGTTGTGTTCAACGAAGAAGCGTTGTACAAGGATAAGCTAAAAGAAAGCTCGGGAAAGATGGAGTCTAGAGCTGTTGATTTGGGAGAGATCCTGGCACCAGAGTTGCAGCAGGATACAACAACAACAGAAGAGCAAAATTCTCAAGAGGAGAATAGTGAGGCAGATGAGAATGAAGATTCTGAAGTGATCCCACGTACGCCAGTTACAGAGTTACGACGGTCAAATAGAACCATCAAGAAACCTGTAAGATTTTCTCCATCACTCAACTATATTCTGCTCACGGATAGAGGCGAGCCTGAATGTTATGAAGAGGCAATGCAAGTTGATGAATCGATTAAGTGGGAGCTTGCAATGAACGATGAGATGGACTCGTTGATGTTCAATCACACGTGGGAGTTAGAAGTATTGCCTAGGGAGAAAAAGGCATTACATAACAAGTGGGTCTACCGGATAAAAGAAGAACATGATGGGAGCAAGCGTTATAAAGCGAGGCTTGTTGTGAAGGGATTCCAACAAAAAGAAGGCATAGACTACACAGAGATATTTTCTCCTGTAGTGAAGTTGGTGACAATCCGAACTGTTCTTGGGCTGGTAGCAAAGGAAGATCTACATCTTCAACAGATGGATGTGAAAACAGCATTTCTTCACGGTGATTTGGATGAAGAAATCTACATGAAGCAACCAGAAGGCTTTGAAGTCAAAGAGAAAGAAAGTCTGGTGTGCAAGCTTAAAAGGAGTTTGTATGGCTTAAAACAAGCTCCAAGACAGTGGTACAAAAGGTTCGACAGCTTTATAAAAGGAGTTGGTTTCTTGAGGTGTGAAGCTGACCACTGTTGTTATTTCAAGAGGCTTGAAGAGTCCTACTTGATATTTCTCATGTATGTTGATGACATGCTGATAGTGGGAGCAGATTTGAATGAGATCAACAACTTGAAGGCAAAACTCTCGGAAGAGTTTGCGATGAAAGACCTAGGAGAAGCAAAACAAATTCTTGGGATGAGAATTAGTAGAAGCAAGGAGGGTCTTAAGTTATCACAAGAGGAGTATGTGAAGAAAGTCCTCAAGAGGTTTAATATGGATGACGTGAAGCCAGTTAGTACTCCCCTGGCAAGTCGTTTTCGGTTATCCAAATATCAGTCTCCGGTGACTGAAGACGAGATGGAATATATGGATAGAGTTCCATATGCTTCTGCTATTGGCAGCCTGATGTACGCGATGGTATGTACAAGGCCAGACATTGCACATGCAGTGGGAGTCGTTAGCAGGTTTATGAGCAATCCTGGAAAAGAACATTGGGAAGCTGTTAAGTGGATTTTAAGGTATCTGAAGGGAAATCCAAGTTTATCGCTATGTTTCAAGAAGTCAAAGATTGGATTGCAGGGATATGTTGATTCTGACAATGGAGGCGACATTGACAGTACGAAGAGTACATCCGGGTATGTTTACACTTTTGGTGGTACTGCAATTTATTGGGTTTCACAGTTGCAGAAGATTGTAGCTCTATCAAGCTGTGAAGCGGAGTATGTTGCGGTGACAGAGGCAACAAAGGAGATGATGTGGTTACAATCATTTCTAGAAGAGCTAGACCATGACCAAGAGAAAAGTGTATTGTACTGTGACAGTAAGAGTGCCATTGACTTGGAAAAGAATCCAGTTTACCATGCTCGGACGAAGCACATACATCGTCGATATCATTTCATCAGATCGGCTTTAGAAGATGAAGTGTTGGTGCTTGAGAAGATCCCAGGAAGTAAGAATCCGGCAGACATGTTAACAAAGGTCGTGCCATATGATAAGCTGAGGTTATGTGTAACCTCGGTTGGCTTGTTAGAGTAATGAGCACGGAAGACCTGCTACATTGATCGAGGTGTGAAGACAGATTGAAATCAGTCTTCAAGTGGGAGATTGTTGGCTTACTATTGAAATGGTGGCTTGTCCAACTATTCAAATGGTGGCTTGCCCAACTATTCAAATGGTGGCTAGGCACAACTATTCAAATGGTGGCTTGGGACAACTATTCAAATGGTGGCTAGGATAGTTCACCTAACTCACTCCAAGGTTGATTCTCATTGTTGTAAAGAGAAGAAGAAAAAAAGAGAGAGATTTTTCTTTGTAAGAAAATTTAGCATAATTTTCCTGAGTGTATTCGGGTTTTGGGTGTGAGTTGAGAGAGTTGTAATTTCCCGGTGATTAATATAAAGATCTGTAGCAGGTCCGGAGACATAGGCACGATTGGCCGAACTTCGTTAACAAATCTATGTGCATTTTCTTTGGTCCCATATTTCTGGTTTTCGAGGAAATTCGAGTTTATTTCCTAACAGGTATTGTAGTCTACCACGAGCTTCTCTACCAGAAATGTGGATTTGTAAAATTCCAACTCAAGGCTCACTAGAGAGACAGTTGGTGAAATGTAGTTACCTCCCCCCCCCCCTTCTCTTCTCCTCCAAAGCCAAGTGATAAATTATGAAGGCGTGAAGGTATGGACCCACTGAGCTTGTTGTCTGAAAGATCTAAAAGTCTGATGTTTCTCAAATCACACAACTGCCTTGGGATAGATCCTGTTAATTTATTTCCCTTCAGCAGAAGAATACTGATGTCCTGTGTGTTGACAAACAGCGGGATATTCCCAGAGAGTTTATTGTTCCGCAGATCAAGTACATACACAGTTTCCAACAATGTCTTCGGAATTGTCCCTGTGAAGTTGTTGTTGTGTAGGAACATAGATATCCCCCACACACTATCAACATGTGATGGTAATGCTCCCGACAGTAGGTTTCCTGAGAGGTCTAGAAGCGAAAGAATTGGCATGACCAGCAAAGAAGGTGGGATTGTACCTTCTAACAAATTGTTTGATAGCAATAACAGTTGCAAATTAGACAAATTAGATTTCCAACTTGGAATAGCACATGTGAGACGATTGTTCGACATGTCAAGAATTGACAAGGTAGTGTTGGAGCCAAGCAAACTGATAGGTCTAGTTTTAATCCCTATTCTAACTGCAAGTGCACAGTGATGTAGTTGTAGTACTTAGGGTATCGAATCCACAGGGACTCCGGTCAACGATAGATTATAAAACAGAAGAGATTAAACTAGGAGAAAGCAATATGGGAAAGCAGTAAATCAGCAAGCAGAAAGTAAATAGCAGCGAGTTGTGAGCAAGGAAGCGAAGCGTTAGGTTTCAGGAGTTCTCAGGAAATCAGGAACACAAGCAATCAGTCAATCAGGATCTAATCAATAACTGTTCTAGAACTCAAACACGGATATAGAATTCACCAACTCTCGTTGCGAGAATTCTCTAAGTCTAAGTGCAGCAATCCAAATCTCTTTGCAATTACTAACAGATTAAACTAGCATTAATGATCAGGTTTGATATGTTCACAATTCCCCTAAACCAAATCTCTTTGCGAGTAGATCAAATTGCTCATCTAGGTTCTTTCTAGCTAATTAACCAACTCTCGTTGTATCAATCAACCTAACATCATAATTCTGATTAGCTACTTCAGATTAAGCATTAAGAACAACCTAAACAAAGAACTAGCAGATATGAATCCCTACAGATTGATTTAAACTATAGTTCCATGAAATCCCTAATGAGAATCCTTCAACCTAACAGGTAAACTACTCAGACATGTTCATCGAAACAGAAAACATCATAAGTAGAAAACCAAACAGAATAATCAACAGGGGTTCGAAATCAAGTCTCTTTTGAGAACCAGATCAGCCCCTAAGGCTCTCTGAAATAAAATAAAACTTAAGAAAAGCGTCGCCTAAACAATGGCTTAAAAACCCTTATATAATAGCTAAAACACGTTTTGGGCTTCTGTGTAAATATCTGGGCTTTCTGGGCTTTAGTGCATTAATCCTCATTCTTCATTAACGCTCGCGAGAATGCTTGGTCACGCTATGCAACGATCGATGCTAATGGTGTGCCGATCGTTGCAAGCGTCAAATATGGGCAGTGAACTCTGTCTCTCGGGTAAAATCTCCAAAATGCTCCAGAATGCTCCAATAACTCCAATTATGCTCCAAACGTGTCTAAACCTGTAAACATACTAAAAAGACTCCAAAACATAACATAAGACTCGATAAATAAGGCATATACCATGGTTAAAACCGATAAAATCCATGGTATATCACAAACCAACTCCAATATTTCCCGTGAATAAGTTATTATCCACTTTCAACACGAACAATGAAGAGAAGCTTGCTCTTTCTTGAAGAAAATGGCCGCCAAATTTGTTGTAAGAGAGCTTCAGAAGGCTTAGTGAAGAACAACCCGTGACAAAACTTGTAGGTAGCTTCCCAGAGAAGTTGTTATAAGATAGGTCCAAAACTAAAATGTTCTTCATCTCACCCATAGATGATGGAAAACTCCCCTGAAAACCATTATTCGAGCCATTCATATGAACCAAATTCGGAAGTGCATGGCCAATATTATCTAGGAAAAGTCCATCAATATCATTTGCTGAAAAATCCAAAACCCGCAAATTATGTAATATTGTAGGCATCTGAAAGATAGTGAATGAATTTGTAACATCCCGGTTTGTGGTATATGTGGAGAGGCTTAAATGAATTGATTTGGCTACTTATGTCACCAAGTGCACTTACCTTTTCCGATCACTTGCCTGAAAGAACTCCTGAGTTAAGCGTGTTTGGACTGGAGTAGTCCCAGGATAGGTGACCTTCCGGGAAGTGATTCGTGGTAGCATGTGTGTGAGGACAAAACACATGGGAAAAGGTCACGTGGTGATTGTAGAGTCAGTAAATTACTCGGTCGGGCCTACGAAAAATAACGCACCGACTGTCGGATAGAGGTGGGGCCCACGAACCCGATAAAGGGATGGGTGACTCACCGGTAAGGGCGGGCGGAACGTTACAGAATTATTCTGTAACTGTAAGACTTCAAGCTCTGGATTATTTTCCAACAGCCAGGTAGAAACGTCTCCAGATAATATTTTGCTAGATAGATCAACTAGACGCAAGTTCTTCTGGTACACGAGAAAAGAAGGAATTTTCTTTACGCTGCAAGATTGTAATACAGCAACACTCAGTTGAAATTTTGGCTGCCAAGTACTCTTTGTCTCTAGTTGCACCATAAGCGATCTTGATGAAAGTTTGAACACCTTGAGCTTGGTGAGGTTGGCGAGTGGAGTCAAAGAGAAGAAGCCTCATAGTTGTTATCTGACAGTGATAGATACTCGAGGGACTCAAGGCTACTGAAACTAGATAGTAGACTTCCACTTAGTCGGTTGGATGAGAGGTCAAGAACCCGTAGATTTTTCAAGCTACCCAAACAAAGAGGAAGTTGGCCGGTAAAATGATTGTCACTTAGATCGAGCTCCCGCAGATTTTTCATTTCACAAACTACTGCAAAAAGATAATTCGGAAAAAAAAAAAAAATAATAATAATAATAATAATTCGGAAAACAACAAGATAGTGAGAATAATACCAAGCAAATGTTTTTGTTGTTTACATAAAACATGCAAACAAAGGTCACCTTCTACTGGTACAGAGACGGTGATACTATTCCGAGCAAGACCCAAGACTTCTAAGTTAGTCAAATTCTTTAGTTCTGAAACATAGTAAATACAAAAGATTGTAACGTGCAAGATTATCCTCGTCGGAATATTAATAAACTGTATTTATCTCCCTTCACAATAAAGGAAAAAAGGAGAGGAAAAAAAGCTTGCCTTGCAATTCCATTGAGCTAGAAAAATCATTGAAACTTAGATCGAGAGCTTTCAACCCTTTCAGGTAACTTAACTCTGCCACAAGAAAAAGAAACACTAATATATAATATCATAGAATGATTATGTACTTTGAAGACAAAAGAGAGCGACAATTACCTGACATGGAGCCGTTTATACCGTTTCCACTCAGATCAAGCAGTTCCAAGTATGTCAAGTCTTTCAGTACTGAAAGAGAGTCCAAGAGAATGATAAGAACAAAATAAACAGACGTAAAAACCAAACCAGACCAGGCCTAACCATAGATAAGTAGGTTATGCTGGGTAATTACAAATGGAAAACACACACCTTTAGCATGAAAAGGGCCATCCAACAAGTTATCCCTGAGAAATAGAGTTTTAAGTGATGTAGCAGCATTAAGAAACGGAAAGATGTTGTAGTTAAAAAAGTTCCAGGTTTCTTAATCTTCTTAAGCTTTTATAACCTGCAAACCGAAAATCTATTGTTAACAAAGTATCTCCTTAATCCCACCTTGATTACTTCACTAAAAGTGAATTATAATTAATTTTTAGTCTGCTTTAGACTTTAGAGTTATCCTAGATTAAAAAAAAAAGGTTTCCAACATCATCAAAGAAGCCATTGAATTGGTTGTTGTGTCCTTCCCCGGATAAGTTCAGACTTTGAACCTCTTTCAAGTTCATCTCACCAACTGAAAGCCCGATAACTCGCCCGCTAATACAATTACACTTAATGTCATTCCACCGGCAGCAATCACTCTTTGTGTCGTTAGTCCAAGTAGTGAGAACAGAGTCGGAGCTCCCGCTCCCTTCCATACTCTGTGAGATAATGTATATCTTGAGCTCCAACAAAGCTTTTCTTTCTTTTTGAATACAGCTTTTGTATCCATGTAACTGTCCCAATTGTAACATCACCACCCATATCATGTTTTAAGCCGTGAACACCTTCCTTTTATTGGATTATGCAAATTGATAAAGAAAACTGAACTGTATGTTTGGTGTCCAAACACCTCGGTGTATATAAACAGTAAAACTGCAGTATCAACACAAATGTCAGATGAATTGGGGAAAAATTAAAATAAAAGCAAAAAAGTATTCTGTAGATTGTGTAGGCTCAGTAAATATATGTCATGTGCCGGTACAATATTTTATTGTCTGTTCTTTACACCAACCATGAATTGACTCGAGACAAGATCTATCCGGCCACGTCATAAATATGGGAAGACACCATATTAGTTTTTAACCAAGAATAAAGAAATTTGAGATCATATGAATTGATTGAAATCACAATCTAACTTTATAAGTAATTCTTTGAGATCATATGAAATGTGAAGAAATTTGAACCAAAAATACCCAAATTTTTTGGTGAATACCCACTTGTAACTAACCACCTTCTTTCCTTTTGGAAGATCTTCTAAATCTCAAGTGTGGTTCCTTTCCATAGCTCCCCTTTCATCTCCATTTTCGTCAACCCAAACCTTTTCATCTTCATAAGTCCTGGGAACTCTATTTTCTCAATCTTCCTAAGGAATGCTTGATGATCAGGTGGAAAAAGGATACTAGAACAAGTGGCTTGAATTGGGTGAGCCACGGTTTCATTGTTGTAATATATCCGATTATCCAGCTGTTTGGAGAGAAAAACTTGCGCCTTCTTCTAAGTGGTTGGACCACTTCTTATACCACCGCTTCCACTTCTTCTTGTGGTGTAGGCACATCTTCTTCCATGCCTAAATTCCCTTGCTCTTGATCATGCTCATGATCTTGTGGTACAGTTGGGGTTAGCTCTTCCTCATTTGAGTTACTGTTAGATTCATTCCCATTTGAATTTCCTTGCCTTGGTGGTTCATCATTTCCCAAATGATCAAATAAGAATCTCAAACTTGTAGCTATATCCGATGGTGACCATGAGAAATCTTTTAGACCTTCTCAATCCTTATTATCATAATAGTCTTGTCCTTCAATGAACTTAACATCTCTAGACACAAGGAGTCGATTTTTTATCGGATCAAAGAACTTGTAACCCTTTGAGTGGTTGAATATCCAAGGATGATGCATTTGGTGCTCGTGGCCTCTAATTTGTTTTTTTATTCACCTGGTACATAAAAAAAATCACACACAACCAAATACATGTAAGTGTTCAATAGATGTCTTAGAGTTGTTAAGTACCTCAAATGGTGATATGTCCTTTATGACTTTTGTTGGAATTAGGTTGATAAGATAACATAAAGCTAGAACCGCATCTCCCCAAAAAACTCTTTGGCACATTAGTGGGGAACATAATTGATCTAGAAGCTTTTCATAAGGTGCCTATGCTTCATCTACGCCACTCTATTTTATTACGATTTGTGAAGGAAACTTGTTTGGTGTAATATGTCATGCTTATCTATGTGCTCTTTGAATCTAGTACTTGTTTATTCTCCTCCATTGTCGGACATAAACACTTTTATATTGTTATTGTATTGTTTAGTAACATAAGTTTGAAAGTTTATGAATGCCTCAAACACATTATCCTTTGATGGTAGTAATGTGACCCAAGTATACTTTGATTTTTCATTTATAAAGATCACAAAGTACTTGTTTATATCCCTAGACATGAAAAGAGGGGTCCACACATCTGAATGTACCAGATCAAAACAATACTCATAGATAGTAGAAGATTTAGGAAAGACAACTTTGCAAGAGTCATTAACATGATAAGACACATTGTCTTCAAAAAGTAACATAATAAGTCACCTTCTCGTTTGGAAGGGCTTTTGGCATTGTGCAATTTTATAAATTGCCAAGTTGCCCTTTTAAATTTGTTATAGTTTGGTTAGGGTATAAACTGGTTTGGTTAGTAGTTTGGTTAGTAGTTTGGTTAGGAGGAATAAAATCTCAATTTCTAAACCTAAATCAAACTTCTCTTCTCCTGTCACCCTTTTCATCTTCTCTTATCTTTGTTGTAGATCTGTTCATTCTTCATCGCCTTCATCCTTAATCCGCAACTCTTCTTCTTCTACTCCTCTCTCCTCTATCTCTGTCTTCCTCTCCTTCAACCTTAATCCATCCATCTCGTCCCCACCGCATCTCGCTCGCCACAGAATCGCGCTCACCATTGTCTCTTTGCATTTCTTCGTCACGCTCACCACTGTCTCTCTGCATCTCTCCCTCGTCGCTAGATCTGCGCTCGGCTCCTTCAGATCTCGAAATATCGACCTTAACCCTAATGTTTTTGTTCTTAGATCTTAAAGTTTGATACTTTTCGATTTGACTCAAGGTCTGATTCGGTTTTCTTGTAGGGTTTGATTCGTTTTTTCATTGAAGTTGTTCTATTGATTCTCTTTGTGTGCACCAATTAGGGTTTATATCAAAGTTCGCGTTTTGGTGGACATTGTTTTGATGGACAACATTTTAATAGACATCGTTCTTTGTTTCTTCTTAATTTATGTGGATTGTTTTTGTAGACGCAGTTGTGGACAACATTTTGAGTAATTTTCTCACGATATCTTAGTTTGATAAAATGTGGACAAAATTTGGTGGATGTGTTTTGTCTTTATGGATAGTAATTGGTATCCACTGAAACATGTCAACACATACATAATTGAAAAGGATCAGATGGAAATTATATGTCCAATTTATAATGTCCATGAAATGTATAACAACAATGATGTTTGTAAAAAGTCGTGTACACAAAATGCGTATAGAAAAATAAATGGGTGTCCATTAAAACATGTCCACACAAATGTAAACGAAAGGGTAAAACCATATGTAAATATATGTACATCTTACAATGTCCATGGGAACTTATGTACTACTACGAGAACTTGGTACTGCAAAGTTCTAATAACTTATGAAGTTTCTCAAAATGTGTCCATGGAATCAACATATGAAACTAGATGTCTAATTTACATAGTCTAATATGACGTAATCATCATATGGAACTAAATGGAATAGATGTCCACTTTACATTGTCCATTATACTTATACATTGATATGAAACATGGTGCATTGATTTGAAAAATTCTTGTGATGGATGAAGGTTAGTAAGTCCACATGTTCATTTAGAGTGCTCTGCATGGACGATATAACCGGTAAGTATGGTGGAATATTCAAATTAATATCCACAATACCACTTTCAATTGTCTACACTATATGATTTAAAGTGGAATATTGTGAATATTCAAATATGTCCACACAATATGCTTACCAATACCACATATTGTTGTCCATGACCGCCTTTTTCCGACGACTAATATCCACATTATACTTACTTCATCGTCGACATCAGTTCTACTTTTTGTCGACATGTTTCATGTGTACACGTTCCACAAACTCAAAATTCGTTTTTTTTATTTACTGGATTAGCCGTCCATCGTGGACAACATTATATGGATATATACTACACATTTACTATTTGCACATAGGTTCGTGGATGCACAATCATGACAAAATTGAGACTCTCCTCATATGTTGTTTATCCACCATAAATTCTCAAATTCTCAAATACCACCGTCATATGTTGTTTATCCACCATAGATGTCCACCAACTACTGTCCATACACCACTAAGAATAAAACTAACAAAATTTAACTCGAGTATGTAATGTGTCCTATGTATAATGTCCATCAAATGCTGTCCATAAAACATATAATAATATCCCATGTCCATTCAAAGATACATGCACAGATAGAGTATGTCAGTTACAACTTGTCAACAAGACTGAATTAACAAATATGAATATGATATCATGTCCATAAAATACTTGTTCACGAGATGGATAATGAAAAACAACTACTATATGCAGCACAATTCTCTGTGGAGCTCTTAAAGTTAAGATATATGCTTATCAAAAACATGTGTCCATTTTCACATGTCCACGAGGATGGATATACAAAAAACTTATCCACAAAAATGGATTTAACATGTCCACAGATTTGATTTTCAGTCGGTGGAGGGGAGAACATCGATGTGAGTGAGCCCAACACAGATCTGGCCGACCGCGGCGGTGGCAAGACAGCCAAAAAGATGCAGAGAGTGGAAGATACATCGACGAGGGAGAGAGATCTGAGAACAAATCCAGAAAAATTGAAACCAAATCCGAGATTCCGAAGTTAGGGACTAGGGTTTCGTCAATCTGAAGGTTAAACGAAAACAAAACAAGGAACATGAAGGAGCCGAACTGTAATCAGTACTGAGAGAAGAGAAGGGAGATTCCACCGGTGAAGAAAAAAGCTAAAAAGAGAAAGAATCTTACTTGAATTTCAGGTCACAAACAAATTAGATTTATGAGGCGATTGATTCTCTCCGTAATTAGCTAGAACAAGAGGAGAAGAAGAGAATGGAGGTAGAAGGTGAAGCAACTTGGAGCCAATTCTACCAGATTCAGAATTGATGTCATGTTCCCGAAGCCTAGGATCTAGGGTCTAGTTAATTGAATCATAGATCTGACCTCGTGATTACCTGGAGATTGGCAGCGGAAGATGAATCAGGTAAGACGAGATCAGGAGCGATTCAGATGCCTCGCCTCTATCGTAGTCCACACGCACACAAGTTGGAATCCGCCGGGATGCTAGCGCCGGGAATCGGATCTCTTGGGATTTCTGTGTTTTATTCGAGAAAGAGGATCAGTTTTTCCGTCAAGAAAAACTGTCTGCGACGGCACGCTTACCTTGGTCAAAATATAAAACTCGTTTATATATTGACCTCGAGGTAAACCGAAACATCAGTTTCGGTTTCGCCCTCGTGTCGACCGACACACCTATTGGTGTCGATCAACACACATCTTGTATCGATCGATGCACCAAGGGCATCGATCGACACATATCTTAAAACACGATATCAATGTGTATCCAATACACATTGATCGGATCATATGCCAATGATCAATCCCATACCAAGTGTATCCAACTTGCTTAGGTGTGTGACCCTATAGGTTCACACGATACCGGAAATGAGTTACAACTCATTTGTCATAAGCGGTTTCTAGCAAAACATTATGACTACCTAGTATCACATGAATTGTCCGATCTCGACAATACAACTATCTCTAGAGTAAGTACAATGTGATTTCAGGACATAATCTCAACAATCTCCCACTTGTACTGGAATCACCTATTCCTATAATCCCTTCGTCTCTATATCTCGATATGGCATAAGGCAAGAGACTGTGTCATCCTTATTATAGCCAATATCATGTTCATCGAAATCCTGATCTGTACTGATATAACAAACGACTGAAAATCACCTCGTTTGAGCACGGCCATGCATTTTTTCAGTATCAAATCTTCGATGGGCCCTGAGATATTTATCTCCCGTTATACAGGAGGGACAAATCCCATCTTGTTCCATCCCTGTTTCTACACATACTTCATGATACGCATAAGCAATGCCGTTATAGCCGCCAGTTACGGAACGACGTTTGACAAGGTCAAAACGCACCAATTCATATGCTAGAAAGCATGATGAACTCATGTCTAAGGACTATACTCTATAGTCATAATGAGAACCTCCCATGACACTGATATAACTATCATGTGGAGTTCTCATTAGCGGGTCATGTCCGATCATATGTTCACCAACATATATCTATGTGATTGACTGTGATAATCATATCATTGACTCCATGAAACTCAGTCCAACAGTCACCTCACACGCTAGTCTCGCGCGGTTATTGGTGTCCCACCTCAACAACCTCGACTAGGGACAATCGTAATTTATGTCATCTTTTACTTATAGGGTTTCATGATCAAGTCCTCAACTTGATGACCTATATGATGACCATAAAATACTTTGGGACCATTACTTAATTATCCAATAATTAAATAATACCGATGTCAGTTTTAACTTACACAAACTTTTCCATAGCATGTCTATGTAAAGATCATAACATAACTAAATAACTCCCACTAGAATCAAGATCATCTTTTCAGATATCTAATACCTACTGCAAGAGAATAAATCTCGTGCTTAGGTTGTGGGAGACTCTGTGGTGTTTTGCTTGAAACAATTTCAACAAACCACACCGCCATTCAGATAAAAGCACCATTCTACGGTCCACTGCTTGGAGCCTTTCCAACAGACAGCACCGCAATTCAGACAAAGAGACATAACCAGGTGGGAACCGGGATTCGTCTTTGTCCATCTAACTACTTCCAACTGGTTCGTCACTTCCTCAGTTCACCACGAAACTATCCTTAGAGTTCCTTAAACACTTGGGATATTTCTGGTAACTGTTCAGTGACTATTACCGGAACATATTGGTATTTTCTCGTCATGCTCTATGCGTGAGCTGCTTCTAGACGAGCGCAAAATATGGCATTTATGATGGATTCTATTGCAGCAGCATAAGCAATCACACTCATTAATACTAGTTCAGCCAGTGTTCAAAAACACTTCTTCTTGCTAATATTGTTACTAGCTCAGTCAGTGTCCAGGACACTTCATCTTGCTTAGATTATTGCCATAAGACCTTTGGTGTGAAGCCATTCTTGGAATCAAGCACATTTGAACTGTCCAATACCTTATCAACATAAGGATTTTGACACGATCCAATTAGCCTTTCTGATCCATTCCAATGGATCCTTATTCCAAGAACTTTTACGGCCTTCTCCCATGTCCAACGTTCAATTTGACTTCCGACCCAAATCTTGACAAGACTTTAGCGTCGGAACGTCGTTTATGAGATTAAGTATGTTTTCTACATACAGTGTGAGAAATGCAGCTACGCTCCCACTAGTCCTCTTGAAAACACATGGTTTCATTTCCTTTTCTGATCAAATCAAAACTTTTGACTGTATTTACAGAACGTTGATTCCAACTCCAAGATGTTTGCTTCAATCTATAAATAGATCGGCGAAGCCAACATGCATACCCAGCCAATTTTCGGAGTTGGAGCTCACCATCGCTTCTTTAATTTCGCATGCTCGTCACTTTTCAATGATCAACAGATCACGACAATCGGCTACGAGAAATCACTCTCGAGTTAGTGACGGATCCTTTCGGATCTGCGAATTTCAGGCTCCACAGGTGTAGATCCTACAGCACTTTGTAGATCTCACCGCTGCTCTCCCTCAACAGGTTGAGCAGCCTCCTGTGTTTATCGAATTTCTTCGATGTGTACTTTTACTCCCACTGTTCCTTTTGAAAGTACGATCTTTCTCAAAGACACAGTTCCGAACAACAAATCTTTGTTCTCGGATTGGTTATGAAAGTAGTAAGCCTCGGTTTCCTTGGGACAACCAGCGAGGTAGCACTTATCAGATTTGGGTTCAAGCTTATTAGCTATCATCCCCAAATCATCAGAAACAACTTACTTGAAAAACTTCCAATCCACATCCAATGTGGTGTCTTTCAATTGATTCTGATTGAAACCCTTTTCTGCGCAAAGACAGACATTTTAGAACGTATTCTTAAATGATTATGGAAGATTCCTGTGACTCATCATTAATCGGAGCATATCTAATAAGATCCGATTCATTCTGTCAGATGATCACCCAATTCTTGACTCAAGTATTTTCCTCCGCGATCTAATCGAGGATCTTAATACTTCTGTCAAATCGAATCTATACTTCATTCATATATATACTTACTGAAGTCATCAATAAATGTAATGAAGTACAGAAGATTTCCTCCGGCACTAATGCTCATCGGGCCGCATACATCAGTATGTGTAAGGCCCAACAAGCCTCTGGCCCGTTTTCTTTTAGCTCTGCTAAAAAGGCCTTAGTCATTTGGCCCAGTGAGCAGAATTCATACCTCATATGATTAATAATCAAATGAGCCCAAAACTATGGAACTTCTGAATCCGCTTCACTCTATGTGGTCAAAACGACTGTGCTAAGGAAAAATCAAGTTCAAGTCATCAGACTTAAACCGTTTGGTATTTATGTTATATGTACAATTGTACATTGGATTAAGATATAAAACTCATTCTAAACGGGGTGCTACCATAGAATATTTCATTTAGATTTAAAGAACAAAACTTGTCTTTTATCAAAATGAAAAACATCCAAATTCTTACAAGAATATGAAAGACATCTCTGCACAAGGCAGATACATAGTAGCAATTACTTAATTTCTAAAACCAAATATGAAAGGCTCCTACAAGTGGAGAATCTCTACGGCTCATGTAGCAACCATTGCTTCATACCAGACACGCAGTTCCACTTGTCATCTCTTCAACGTTCTACTGTCGCTTGTGTCCTGCATATTTCAAAAATATCAGTACCACAACTAGTATCCAATACTAACGTAGAACTTGAAACAATAACACAATACCTGAAGAAGAAGTACCATATTGTTGGGATTATGTCCTGAAATCACATTGTACGAACTCTAGAGATAGTTGTATTGTCGAGATCGGACAATTCATGTGGTACTGGGTAGTCATAACGTTTTGCTAGAAACCGCTTATGACAAATGAGTTGTAACTCATTTCCAGTATCGTGTGAACCTACAGGGTCACACACCTAAGCAAGTTGGATATACTCTGCATGGGATAGATCATTGGCATATGGTCTGATCGATGTGTATTAGATACGCATCGAATTGAGTTTCAAAGAGGTGTATCGATCGACACCATTAGGTGTGTTGGTCGATACAAGACTTGTGTCGATCGACACCAATGTATGTGTCGGTCAACACAGTGGCGAAACCGAAACTGATGTTTCGGTTTATGAGAGAGTCGATATATAAGTGATCTTATTATTTTCGACCTAGAGAATAAGGGCCGCCCCAGAAAGTTTTCTTGATAGAAAACAGAAGCTCTTCCTCTAGAAACTCAGTTCCCAGGAGATCCGAATCCCGGTACTAGCATCCCGGCGGATTCCAGCTTGTGTGCGTGTGGACTACGATAGAGGCGCAGCATCTGAGGCGCAATAGATCTCGTGCTACCTGATCAATCTTCCGCTGCCAAACACCAGGTAATCACGAGGTGAGATCCATGATTCAATTAACTAGACCCTAGATCCTAGGCTATCGGGAACTCGCGAGAATTCTGAATACGGTAGAATTGGCTCAAAGTTCCTACAGTGGTATCAGAGCCTTAGGGTTTAACCATTGAATCTTAAGCATGTAATTCGAAAAACTGATGTGTTTGAATATATCTATGCTTAGTATTTCATGTTTTGATTAAGAGAAACTCGGTTTTGTCTGTGAATTGAAACGATGAACTGCTGTTTTCGCATGGTGTCGATCGACACACTGGGTGTGTCGGTCGACACAGAATCGCGAATTCGACAGAGTCGGCGGCTAGGGTTTTTTGCGAAGAAAAACCGAAAGCCTTCTGTGTCGATCGACACACTGGGTGTGTCGGTCGACACAATGCAGACTCGGTCGAGTGTCGATCGACACAATTTGAATGTCGGTCGACACAGAACAATATTCGGCGGCTAGGGTTTTCTCGGAGAAAACCTAAAAGGGCCTACTGCGTCGATCGACACAGGTTGAGTGTCGGTCGACACAGACCGAGCGAATGGTTAATTGGTTCAATTGGATTGGACCGATTATCATGCTTGGTTAAGTCCGAATAAATCGGTTTAAATTGGATGAATTAGTTCAATTGGATTGAACTGATTATCTCAATTAGCATGAACCGATATGGTTAAATCAGTTGAAACTGGTTTAAACGGTTTAAATTGGATGAATTGGTTCAATAGAATTGAACTGATTATCCCAATTAGTATAAACCGATTGGTTAAGATCAGTTTGACAAAACTATCTACAGTTTAGGTCTATGGCGATCGTCACACATGGGTTGTGTCGATCGACATGATTGGTTCGATAAACCGGGTTAATTGAATTAACCGGTTATTGAAATCAGGTTTAAGTTTGGTGGTGTCGATCGACAGACAGAGTCTGCGTCGATCGACACAGTATTCGAAATTCTGGTTATTGAACCTTGAATTTGCAGAAACCAAACTGGACTTAAACATTGATCAAAGATTAGCTTCAATGTGGTCAACTGTCAAGACTCATTTCGTTGTGTGATGTCTAGCCAAGAGCTTGGTGTCCAAAATTACGTGATTAAGGCGGGTAATAATGTTGATGGACTTGCAGTGCATTAACATCAACAATTACATGACCTAAGAAATTGATTTGCTAACCTTTCAGAGTTTAGTTTCCTCAACTAAACATCAAGTGACCTTGATGTCTTGCCCAATCTCGTCTACTGTCAAGACTCGGTTCATTGTTGGATAGTCTTGGAGTCCTTGGTATCCACAGTGACATGAGCAAGGCGGGTGTTCATTGATAGACTCGCAGTGCGACTGTCAATGATCACAAGACAGAAGAGATTGTTTTATTTGACTGGGCTATCAGAAGTTCTGGGCCCAGAGACATCAGAGTAGATGAGACATGGATTGTCTTATCTGCGACCAAGAGTTGTACTGGGTACAATTAGCAATGATTTGCTTACCTAGATAACTAAATTTTGGGTGATGACGAGTCGTCCACTCAGAATTTGGTGAAGTGTGGATCTTGGATCATTATATTCATAGAGGAAACATTGTTTGAATATAATGCGAGTTTTCTTATTAGATAAGATTTCTCATGATATACATAACTAAATCTTTGTCATTCTTGGATTTCGGCTTATGTCTATGACTACTTTCTCATTGCGATCCGTCCTTGAGAAGGACAAGTTAAATGGATCAAATTTCCTGGATTGGTATCGGAATTTGAGATTAATCCTCAAGCAGGAGAGCAAGGACTATGTCCTTGAGAAAGCTCTTCCAGAAATGCTTGGGACCAATCGCTCGAATGCAGTATATGATGCTTGGAATAAGCATTATATTGATGTGGTAGATGTGCGTGGTCTGATGTTGGCTACCATGAACTCGGACTTGAAAGGTCAATACGAGAACATGGAGTCGCCAATAGAGATGATCACCAGCCTGAAACTGAAGTTTCAGGATCTGGCACGAGTTGAGAGATTCCAGATGGTGAAGTCTCTAACTGAGTGCAAGCTACCAAAGGATGCTCCAGTAAGTCCTCATGTCATTAAACTGATGGGTTACATTGATAACCTGGGGAGACTGGGATGTCCTGTCAGCTTAGAGTTGGCTACTGACATCATTCTGCAGTCACTGCCGTCAAGCTATGATAAGTTCATTAAGAACTATATCAAGAAAGGCCTGACGAAGACGTTGACTGAGCTGCATGGCATGCTCAAGACAGCAGAGCAAAACATCAAAAGGGGAAAAAAATTTGAGAAATCTTTTATAGACAAGGGTGAAGGCAAGGCCGTCCAGATTTGGAATCAGGATAAGCTTGTGTCATCTTTTAAGCCCAAGTCAAGCCCATCTGGTGTTAGTAAGTGCTTCTACTGTAATGAGTCGGGGCATTGGAAGAGAGATTGCAATAAATTCTTGGAAGATTCACAAGAGATGGAGAAGATGTATGGTACTTCTTCTTCAGGTGTTGTGTTATTAATTCAAGTTCTACATAAGTATTGGATACTTGTTGTGGTACTGATATTTTTGAAATATGCAGGACCTAAGCGACAGTAGAACGTTGAAGAAAGGACAAGTGGAACTATGTGTCTGGTTGAAGCAATGGTTGCTACATAAGCCGTAGAGATTCTTCACTTGTAGGAACCTTTCATACTTGGTTTTAGAAATTAAGTAATTGCTACTATGTATCTGCCTTGTGCAGAAATGTCTTTCATTTTCTTTTGAGAATTTGGATGTTTTTCATTTTGATAAAAGACAAGTTCTTTGGATCTTAATGAAATATTCTGTGGTATCACCCCGTTTAAAATGGGTTTTATATCTTAAACCAGCAGAAGTTAAATATAACACAAATACTAAAGGTTTAAGTCTGATGACTCAAACTCGATTTTCTTTGGTATAGTCATTTAACCACAAGAGTGAAGCGGATTCAGTAAATCCATAGGTTTTGGACTCATTTGATTGTAAATCAATTGAGACATGAATCCTGCTTGCTAGACCAAATGACTAAGGCCCATTTAGCAGAGCTAAAAGGAAACGGGCCAGAGGCTTATTGGGCCCTACACATACTGATGTATGCGGCCCAACTAGCATTATTGCCAAAGGAAATATTCTGTACTTCATTACTTTATTGATGGATTCAATAAGCATGGTTGTGTTCATTTGATGAGACACAAGCTGGAATCCCTTAAGGGAGTTCCAAGATGAAGTGTAGAACCAGTTTGACAGAAGTATTGAGATCCTCGATTGAATCGCGGAGGAAAATACTAGAGTCAAGAATTGAGTGATCATCTGAAAGAATGAATCAGATCTTATGAGACATGATTCGATTAATGATGAATCACATGAATCTTCCATAACCATTTAAGAATACGTTCTGAAATGTCTATGTTCACGCTAAAAGGGTTTCTATCAGAATCAGTGAAAAACACCACATTGGATGTGGACTGGGTGATTTCCAAATTTGTTTTTCTGATTAATTGGGATTGCAAGGTTTGTGTAAGACAGTAGTCAACAAACAAACTTGAATCCATATCTGATAAGTTCTACCTCGCTGGTTATCCTGAGGAAACCAAGGCTTAGTGCTTTTGTTGCCCAGAACTGTGTCTTTTAAGAAAGGTGATACTTTCAAAAGGAACAGTGGGAGTAAAAGTACACATCGAAGAAATTCGATAAACACAGTAAGCTGCTCGACCTGATAAGGAAGAGCAGCGGTGAGATCTACAAAGTACTGTAGGATCTGCACCTGTGGAGCCTGAAATTCGCAGATCCGAAAGGATCCGTCACTAACTCGAGAGTGATATCTCGTAACCTATTGTCGTGATCTGCTGATCATTGAAAAGTGACGAACATGCGAAATTCGAAGAAGCGATGGTGAGGCCCAACTCCGATAATTGGCTGGGTATGCATGTTAGTTTCACCGATCCATTTCTGGATTGAAACAAACATCTTGAAGTTGGAATCAACATTCTGACAGATTGGTCAAAGGTTTTGACTTGATCAGAAAGAAAAAGAAACCATGCGTTTACAAGGAGACTAGTGGGAGCGTAATGGCAATTCTCACACAGTATGTAGATAACATACTTGAATCTCACAAACGACGTTCCGACGCTAAAGTCTTGTCAAGATTTGGGTCGGAAGTCAAACTTAAACGATAGACATGGGAGTAGCCGCGTGAATTCTTGGAATAAGAATCTATTAATATAGATTGAGTAAGCTAATTGGGTAGTGTCAAAATCCTTATATTAATAAGGTATTGGTCAGCTCTAAGGTGCTTGATTCCAAGAATGGCTTCATACCAAAGGTCTTATGGCAATAATCTAAGCAAGATGAAGTGTCTTGGACACTGGCTGAGCTGGTAACAATATTAGCAAGAAGAAGTGTTTGAACACTGTCTGAACTAGTATTAATGAGTGTGATTACTTATGCTGATGCAATAGAATCCATCATGAATGCCATATTTTGCGCTCGTCTAGATGCAGCTTAAGCATAAAGCATGACGAGAAAATACCAATGCACTCCGGTAATAGTCACTGAATAGTTACCAGAAATATCCCAAGTGTTGAGAAACACTAAGGATAGGTTCGTGGTGAACTGATAAAGTGACGAACCAGTTGAAAGTAGTTAGTCGGACAAAGACGATTCCCGGTTCCCACCTGGTTATGTCTCTTTGCCTGAATAGCGGTGCTAACTGTTGGAAAGGCTCCAAGCAGTAGACCGTAGAATAGTGCTTTTATCTGAATGGCGGTGTAATTTGTTGAAATTGTTTCAAGCAATAGCACCGCACTCTCTCCCACAACCTAAGCACGGAATTTATTCTGTTGCTGTAGGTGTAAGATATCTGAAAAGATGATCTTGATTCTAGTGGGAGTTATTTTAGTTATGTTGTAAACTTAACATATACATGCTTTGGCAGTGTTTGTGTAAGTTAAAACTGACATCAGTATTATTTAATTATTGGATAATTAAATAATGGTCCCAAAGTACTTTATGGTCATCTTATAGGTCATCAAGTTGAAGACTTGATCATGAACCCTATAAGTAAAAGATGACATAAATGATGATTGTCCCTAGTCAAGGTTGTTAAAATGGGACACTAACAACCGCGCAGACTAGTATGTGAGGTGACTGTTGGACTAAGTTTCATGGAGTCAATGATATGATTATCACAGTCAATCACATAGATATATGTTGGTGAACATATGATCGGACATGACCCGCTTAATGAGAACTCCACAGGATAGTTATATATAAGTGTCATGGGAGGTTCTCGTTACGACTATAGAGTATAGTCCTTAGACCTGAGTTCATCATGCTTTCTAGCATGTGAATTGGTGCGCTTTGACCCTGTCAAACGTCGTTCCGTAACTGGCGGCTATAACGGCATTGTTTCGACGTATCATGAAGTATGTATAGAAACAGGGATGGAACAAGATGGAATTTGTCCCTCCTGTGTAATGGGAGATAAATATCTCAGGGCCCATCGAAGATTTGATACTGAGAAAATGCATGGCCGTGCTCAAACGAGGTGATTGTCAGTCGTTTGTTTATCAGTATAGATCAGAAGTTCGATGAACATGATGTTGGCTATAATAAGGATGACACAGTCTCTTGCCTTATGCCATATCGAGATATAGAGACGAAGGGATTATAGGAATAGGTGATTCCAGAGCAAGTGGGAGATTGTTGGGATTATGTCCGGAAATCACATTGTACGAACTCTAGAGATAGTTGTATTGTCGAGATCGGAAAATTCATGTGGTACTGGGTAGTCATAACGTTTTGCTAGAAACCGCTTATGACAAATGAGTTGTAACTCATTTCCAGTATCGTGTGAACCTACAGGGTCACACACCTAAGCAAGTTGGATATACTCTGCATGGGATAGATCATTGGCATATGGTCTGATCGATGTGTATTAGATACGCATCGAATTGAGTTTCAAAGAGGTGTATCGATCGACACCATTAGGTGCGTCGGTCGATACAAGACTTGTGTCGATCGACACCAATGGATGTGTCGGTCGACACAGTGGCGAAACCGAAACTGATGTTTCGGTTTATGAGAGAGTCGATATATAAGTGATCTTATTATTTTCGACCTAGAGAATAAGGGCCGCCCCAGAAAGTTTTCTTGATAGAAAACAGAAGCTCTTCCTCTAGAAACTCAGTTCCCAGGAGATCCGAATCCCGGTACTAGCATCCCGGCGGATTCCAGCTTGTGTGCGTGTGGACTACGATAGAGGCGCAGCATCTGAGGCGCAATAGATCTCGTGCTACCTGATCAATCTTCCGCTGCCAAACACCAGGTAATCACGAGGTGAGATCCATGATTCAATTAACTAGACCCTAGATCCTAGGCTATCGGGAACTCGCGAGAATTCTGAATACGGTAGAATTGGCTCAAAGTTCCTACACATACATCTTCTCCATCTCTTGTGAATCTTCCAAGAATTTAATGCAATTTCTCTTCCAATGCCCAAACTCTTTACAGTAGCAGCATTTATCAACATCAGATGGGCCTGACTTGGGCTTAAAAGATGATACAGGCTTATCCCGATTCCAAATCTGAACAGCCTTGCCTTCACCCTTGTCTATACAAGATCTCTCAAATCTTTTACCCTTTTTGATGTTCTGCTCTGCTGTCTTGAGCATGCCATGCAGCTCAGTCAATGTCTTCGTCAAGCCTCTCTTGATATAGTTCTTGATGAACTTATCATAACTCTACGGCAGTGACTGCCTAATGATGTCAGTAGCCAACTTTAAGCTGACAGGACAATCCAGTTTCCCCAGGTTATCAATGTAACCCATCATTTTAATGACATGAGGACTTACTGGACCATCCTCTGGTAGCTTTCACCCAGTGAGAGACTTCACCATCTGGAATCTCTCAACTCGTGCCAGATCCTGAAACTTCAGTTTCAAGCTGGTGATCATCTCTATTGGCGACTCCATATTCTTGTATTGACTTTTCAAGTCTGAGTTCATGGTAGCCAACATCAGACCACGCACATCTACCACATCAATATAATGCTTATTCCAAGCATCATATACTGCATTCGAGCGATTGGTCCCAAGCCTTTCTGGAAGAGCTTTCTCAAGGACATAGTCCTTGCTCTCCTGCTTGAGAATTAATCTCAAATTCCGATACCAATCCAGGAAGTTGGATCCATTTAACCTGTCCTTCTCAAGGACGGATTGCAACGAAAAAGTAGTCATAGACATAAGCTGAAATCCAAGAAAAACAAAGATTTAGTTATGTATATCATGAGAAATCTTATCTAATAAGAAAACTCGCATTATATTCAAACAATGTTTCCTCAATGAATATAATGATCCAAGACCCATACTTCACCAAAATCTGAGTGGACGACTCGTCATCACCCAAAATTTAGTTATCTAGGTAAGCAAATCATTGCTAATCGTACCCAGTACAACTCTTGGTCGCAGATAAGACAATCCATGTCTCATCTACTCTGACGTCTCTGGGCCCAGAACTTCTGATAGCCCAGTCAAGTAAACCAATCTCTTCTGTCTTGTGATCATTGACAGTCGCACTGCGAGTCTATCAATGATCATCTGCCTTGCTCAGGTCACTGTGGATACCAAGGACTCCAAGACTATCCAACAATGAACCGAGTCTTGACAGTAGATGAGACTGGGCAAGACATCAAGGTCACTTGATGTTTAGTTGAGTAAACTAAACTCTGAAAGGTTAGCAAATCAATCTATTAGGTCATGTAATTGTTGATGTCAAGCACCGCAAGTCCATCAACATAATTACCTGCCTTACTCACCTAATTGTGGACACCAAGCTCTTGGCTAGACCATCACACAACGAAATGAGTCTTGACAGTTGACCATATTGAAGCTAAACTTTGATCAAGGTTTAAGTCTAGTTTGGTTTCTGCAAATTCAAGGTTCAATAACCAGAATTTCAAACTCTGTGTCGATCGACGCAGACTATGTCTGTCGATCGACAACACCAAACTTAACCGGACTTCAATAACCGATTAATCCAATTAACCCGGTTTATTGAACCGGTTATGTCGATCGACACAACCCATGTGTGACGGTCGACATAGACCTAAACCGAAGACAGTTTTGATAATCGGTCCAATAACCAATTGAACCGACTTATCATATCAAACTGATCTTAACCAATCGGTTTATATTAATTGGGATAATTAGTTCAATTCAATTGAACCAATTCATCCAATTCAAACCGTTTTAACCAGTTTCAACTAATTGCGATAACCGGTCCAATTCGATTGAACCAACTTATCCAATCAAACTGATTTTAACCAAATCGCTTTATGCTAATTGAGATAATCAGTTCAATCCAATTGAACCAATTCATCCAATTCAAACTGATCTAATCAGACTTAACCAAGCATGATAACCGGTCTAATCCAATTAAACCGATTAACCATTCGCTAGGTCTGTGTCGACCGACACTCAAACTGTGTCGATCGACACTCGACCGAATCTGCTCTGTGTCGACCGACACTCAACCTGTGTCGATCGACACAGTAAGCTTTCGGTTTTTCTTCGCGAAAAACCCTAGCCGCCGATTCTGCCGAATTCGCCATTCTGTGTCGACCGACACACCTAGTGTGTCGATCGACACTGTACGAAAACACATAATCGATTTTGATCAGAATCGATCTCACCTGTTCTTAATCAAACAACCTAGTTTGCGAATCTAAATCATCAAATTCAATTAAACAGGTTGATTCAATGGAAAACCATATGGCTCTGATACCACTGAAGGAACTTGGAGCCAATTCTACCAGATTCAGAATTGCTGTCATGTTCCTGAAGCCTAGGATCTAGGGTCTAGTTAATTGAATCATAGATCTGACCTCGTGATTACCTGGAGATTGGCAGCGGAAGATGAATCAGGTAAGACGAGATCAGAAGCGATTCAGATGCCTCGCCTCTATCGTAGTCCACACGCACACAAGTTGGAATCTGCCGGGATGCTAGCGCCGGGAATCGGATCTCTTGGGATTTCTGTGTTTTATTCGAGAAAGAGGATCAGTTTTTCTGTCAAGAAAAACTGTCTGCGACGGCACGCTTACCTGGGTCGAAATATAAAACTCGTTTATATATTGACCTCGAGGTAAACCGAAACATCAGTTTTGGTTTCGCCCTCGTGTCGACCGACACACCTATTGGTGTCGATCGACACATCTCTTAAAACACGATATCAATGTGTATCCAATACACATTGATCGGATCATATGCCAATGATCAATCCCATACCAAGTGTATCCAACTTGCTTAGGTGTGTGACCCTGTAGGTTCACACGATACCGGAAATGAGTTATAACTCATTTGTCATAAGCGGTTTCTAGCAAAACATTATGACTACCTAGTATCACATGAATTGTCCGATCTCGACAATACAACTATCTCTAGAGTAAGTACAATGTTATTTCAGGACATAATCCCAACAGAAGGTAACAAGAAGAAGAAAGTGTAATTAATTCCAGATCTGGTCGACGGCTGTGTGATCCAAAGAGAAAAGAGAGAGGAATCAATTTTTTTTTTAGGGTTTGAGAGTTTTAAGTTTTTTGGTGTGAAATAATTTTGAAGTAATAAGTAAAAAAAAATGTGAAGTAACTAGATTTCACGTTTAGTTAAACGAGAATCAGGGGCAATTTAGTATAATCCAAGACAAAAAGTGCCCTAACACATGCAAGTGACTATAGGTGTAATAACAAAGTGTAAAAGTGACTCTAGACGTAAATAACTCACTTTGCAATGTTTTCCAAGATTACATGCTTCATAACTAGTGTGATCAAAAGATACATTAGGAAACATTAATTCAAGTGTTCTTCCATGAGGATGGCTTAGTCTAGCATGTCACATTGCATATACATTAGCTTAATAAAAAGAACAAAAATATAAAGCATTTGAATTTTGTGGTAGCTTGTCTAGAATATAAAGCTCATCTTTGGATCCACCTTTCTCAAGTAACTTCCCACTTTCAATATTCTGAAAATGAACATCATTTGGACCAAAATCAGCATAACAATTAAGGTCATCAGTAGTTATCTTAACTGATATTACATTGGATTTTAACCTAGAAAAATGCTTCACTTTCTTATTAAATACCTTTAAATTCCCTTCCCTTCTATATGAATTCCCTCACTATTAGCAATCTCTACCCTACCCATAGCCGGTTCAATCTTTTCTAGAAACTTAGGATTACTAATCATATGAGAAGCACCCGAATCCACAACAAGTTTACTACTAGGTTTATGAGAATAGAGAGTGATACCGGAGTTGTGTGAGACAAAGGCCTTGATTAGGGCCTCCAAATCACTTTTCTTCACATACTCAATGGGGACTGACGTAGCTACTTCTCCTTGAGATGTGGACACACTCGCTTGATTGGATTCATCACCTTGAGACACATTGGCTCTAGGCGGCCTTCTTGATGTGAAATCAGGCTTTAGGTATGGGTGGGGATCCCAACACTTATCTTTAGAATGTCTTTGTATCTTGAACTGCTCACACACCTTTGAGCTTCTCTTTTCTTGCTTGTAGACACCTTTGTTAGATGAAAAGGAAGTGATGTCGTACGGCCAATTTTTTTTTCCTATAGGATGTTATAACTTTTATAGACTGTGTTATAATTTTTTTTTTGTGAGCTCATTTTTTTGGCATTATTGTGTTCTTGGGTTCACTGTATAAATTTTATAGGCTCGTTTTTTGTTTGTTTTGTTTTAGTTTTTTTTTCATCTCTGATTTTTGTGGTAATATATATTATGTTATATTTGGCTTTTGGATCTAGTAAAAAAACAAGTAGTATTTATTAATTTGACTAAAAAAACAGAGCATATCTTTTTGTTTTGAGTAGGGTCTTTGATAGGCATGGATTGATGTCCACCAAAGAGGCTATTGGATCCTTGCTTCTTTTAAATTCGGACACACACCTCTTCAAGGTTTGGTATCTTGCCATCTCCAAGGATGTGTTAAATGGGGTTACTATAACTCGGATTCAAAGTGAGGAAAAGACCAAAGACTTGATCCTGCTTGTGCCTTTCATCAAGTACCTTGGGATTCACACTTAAGAGACTAAGCTGTTGGGAATGTCCTGAAATCTACTGTACTATCTCTAGAAAGTATGATAAATGTCGAGATCAGACATAAGTCATAAATACTGGGTGATCATGATGGCTTGCTAGAGTCCGCTCTTGATCTATAAGTTTAGGACTTATTACCAGTATTGTATGATCCCAAAGGGTCACACACCATAGCTAACGGGAAAGTTAAGATGGAATTAATACGGTAAGATGCTAAGGCATTTACTGTATTTGTACAGAGAGTTGGGCAGACAACAAATGGGCTTTTGTCTGATTTGTGTCTTGGGCCCAAAAGACTAATGAGCCATTAGTTTAATTAATTAATTAAACTTGGGCCCATTAGTAAAATAAGATGGCAACAAGGGTTTAGAAACCCTGGCATTCTTTGTGGTTGGCGATTTTTGGAGGATGGCAGCCGCGGCTCATCTCTCTCTCTCTCTAGCCTCTCTCTTTGTTGTTCTTCCATCTCGGTCTAGCAGCCATCCCTCGCTTGTAAGAGTGTGGATACCAAGGAGGAACCGGTTCTCATCTGTTCTAATCTGATCTTGTCATTACCACCAATCATTCCGCTGCAAAGGTAAGGATCAGGTTTGTTTTATGATTCGATTACAAGAACCTAGATCTGTTTAAGATTATGTGCTAGGTTGCAATCTGAGAATTGAACCATGGAAAAACGCATAATCCTTCAGTGGTATCAGAGCCTAGGTCGTTAGGTTTTTGCTGTTTGGATCATATTTAGGTTGTTTTAATGTTAAGAATCGAATTTGGCTTAAGAAATTTGATTAGAACTTGTAAAACAACCTAATATGAAATCGCTTGTTTCATAATTATGAATCGATTCGCTTGTTGAGTTTTCATTAGCCAATGATCGTTTTATCAAACGCTTCGCTTGTTGACTTGTTGTCTTGGTTTGTTCGATTGTTGAATTGGATAAATGACAAAGTCGGTTTTGTCTTTAGTGGTGTCTTGATCGCTTGTTGACATTTAATTGTCATACGAATTGTTAAAGTCAAAATCGTTTGGTGTATGATTGAATGATACGATTTTTTTATGAATCGATTTGTTAGTTGTAAAAGTCAAATCGTGTTTTTGTCTTTTAGTGAAAGTCAAATCGTGTTGTTGATTTTGGGTTAATGTTGACTTTGTTTAGTAAAGCAAGAATCGATTTAATTCATATCATTAACAATCGATTGTTTTATATGAATTGGAAAATCAAATCGTGTTTTTGTTTTATATGAATGTCACGATTGATTTGTTTAATTAAAAGAGATCATGATTTTGTTGTTTAGTGAATGTCATCTTCGCTTGTTGATTTTGTCTTTAATTAAACAATCGCTTTTGATTTTGTTTTGATAAAGAGATACGATTCATAAGTTTGTTATGATTGAGAATCTTTTTGTCAAATTCAATTATATGAATCGTTTCAAAATTTGAATAATTATGGTTTAAGCGGTTAACCCAAAATCGCGGTTTGCTGGAAATTATTTAATACAATTGGTATTATTTAATTTCTGGTTAAACCGGATTTAAAATTCAAAAAAAAAAAAAATTGAATTTTAACCTAAACCGAAGGCTGGTCTAAGTTTGATTTGGTTGGACCAAATAATTTAGAGCTGGTCTGGTTTAGTAAATAACCAGTTGGATTTAGTAGTTAATTTGGTCTTGGACCAGAATTAATGAACCGACTCGGTTATGTCAAATTATTGGGCCAATTGGAATTCTGTGGTCTTGGGCCAAGAATTGGGCCTATAATTTGTGACCCATCCGAAAACTTTAATAAAATATTAAATTAGAAATTTCTATTTTTAGTATATTTCTAAATTTAGAAAGTTTCTAAAATAAGTAAGTTTCCCAAAATAGTAATCTTCTATTTTTGGAAATAAAACCTAAAATCCTCAAAACCAATATCAAGCTTGGATGTCTTGCCCAATCTTGTCAGCTACTTAACGCTTATTCAATTACAGATATGGCTTACAGTGTGAGGTGTCTGTTTTTGCGTAAGTAAAGTAGTATATAGTCACTAATTTCATTGGGAGTCCCAGACTTTAGTGATTATTTGGCTGTAAGAGATTGGTTTCCTTGACTGGGCCATCGGGAGTCCCGGGCCTTGAGACATCTGGTGAATTGGGCCTTGGGCCCAATTCACAACCGAGAGTTATATGAGATATAACTAGCTGTGAGTATGCTTACCAAGTAAAGCTAATTCCGGGTGACGGCCAGTGGCCCACTTTGGATTTAGCTGAACATGGGTCTCGGAATCATTGCATTCTTATGAGGTTAAACAAAGAAATTTTGAATGCAATGCGAGTTTTCTTATAAGTTATTAAGATTACTCTTTTATGAACTAAATAACTAAAACTCTATTTATCTCTAAATTTCAGCTATGACTAGCACAAACAATCAAAACACTTTCTCGATCCGGTCTGTCCTTGAGAAGGACAAACTGAACGGATCAAATTTCTTGACTTGGTCGCGGAACCTGAGGCTAGTCCTCAGGCAGGAGAGAAAGGACTATGTTCTTGAGAGAGCTCTCCCCGAGAGGATCGGGTCCAATGCCTCTCATGCAGTATATGATGCTTGGAATAAGCATTATAATGATGCGGTAGATTTGCGTGGTCTGATATTGGCTACCATGGACTCAGATTTGCTGAAGCAATATGAGAACATGGAGTCGCCAATAGAGATGATCAGCAGCCTGAAATTGAAATTTCAGGAGCAGGTAAGAGTGGAGAGATACCAGTTGGTTAAATCTCTCACTAGCTGCAAGCTACCAAATGATCATCCAGTAAGTCCTCATGTCAGTAAAATGATGGGTTACGTTGATAACCTGAGGAAACTGGATTATCCAGTTAGCCAGGAATTGGCAACTGAGATCATTCTGCAGTCACTGCCGTCAAGCTATGATAAGTTCAAAAGGAACTATATCAAGAAAGGCTTAACGAAGACGCTGACTAAACTGCATGATATACTCAAGACAGTTGAGCCAAACGTGAAGAGTACCCTGTATAATCTCATGAAGGAGAAGGGTAGGTTTACTAAACCTAATGCTGACAAGGGTGAAGACAAAGTTGTCCAGATTTTGAATCATGGCAAGCATGTGTCTTCTGAGCCCGAGTCAGATACCTCTTACGTTGGTAAGTGCTGCTACTGTAAAGAGACTGGGCATTGGAAGAGAGATTGCATTAAATTCATGGAAGATTATGAGGAGTTGAAGTCGATGTATGAGACTACTTCCTCAGGTATTCATGTTATTACTTCAAGTTATACCTTATAGGTATTGAATACTGGTTGTGGCACTGATATTTGTTATAATATGCAGAGCCTGAGCAACAGTAAAACGTTGAAGGAAGGGCAAGTGGAACTGCGTGTCTGGAAGGAGCTATTGACGCTGACTCAGCCGTAGGGTTTTCACTTGTAGATGCCTTTGAGGCTTGGTTTTGTATTAAGTAATTGCTACAATGTACCTGCTTTAAGCAGAGTTGTTTTTCATTTTCTTGTG
Source organism: Orychophragmus violaceus (assembly GCA_030180135.1). Lineage (NCBI taxonomy): Eukaryota > Viridiplantae > Streptophyta > Magnoliopsida > Brassicales > Brassicaceae > Orychophragmus > Orychophragmus violaceus. The sequence continues at coordinate 62,509,805 of CM058236.1, read as the reverse complement.
AAGAATTTGAATGTTTTTCATTTTGATAAAGACAAGTTTTGTTCTTTTGATCTTAATGAAATGTTAATTGTAGCACCCTATTCAAGGAATGGGTTTTATATCTTAAACCAAAGAGTGCCTAAAAGTAACATAAATACCGAATTGGTTTAAATCTGATGAATTAAACCTGATTTTTCTTGGCATAAATGTTTTGGTCACATAGAGTAAGTCGGATTCAGAAACCCCATAGTTATGGACTTTTGGGCTCATTTGATCGGATATCTTATGAGACTTGAATTCTGCTTACTGGACCAAAAGACAAAGGGCCCATCTTAGCCGAGCTAGAGAAAGGCCCAAAGGCTTATTGGACCTTGAACATACTCATGTATGTGGCCCGATGAGCAGTAATGCCAGAGAAAATTTCCTGTACTTCATTGTCTCTACCGATTACTTCAGTGAGTGTGACTGTGTTCATTTGATGAGACACAAGTCGGAATTCTTTGACATGGTCGAAAGAGTTCCAGAATGAGGTATAGAATCAAAGTGAAAGAAGTATTGAGACTCTGCATTAGATCAAGAGTGAGAATACTTAAGTCATTGATGGTGTGATCATCTGAATGAGTGTGAAATCGTTTCACAGCTCATTTCTCCTGATAACCTTGAGGTATTTCTGTGAGAAAGAATCAGATCTTATTAGAAATGATTAAAGATGAGTCACACGAATCTTCCATGATATTCTTTAAGAATAACGCTCTAGAAATATCTAAGTTTACGCTGAAATAGTTCCACCAATATCAGTTGAAAGACACCACATAAATGTGGACTGGAAATGATCCAAATTCGTCTTTACTGAGTATTTGTAGTTGAGCTACTTCGCTGGTTGTCCTAAGGAAACCAAGGCTTGTTACTTTTACGTCCATTCTGTTTTCTAAGAAGGGAAGTTACTTTCCAAGAAGAACAGTGGGAGTAAAAGTATAACTCGAAGAAATTCGAGAAATACAGGAGGCTGCTCAACCTGTTGAGGGAGAGCAACGGATGGATTTACAGATTTCTGTAGAATCTACACCTGTAGAGCCTGAAGTTCGCAGATATGAATGAATCAGTCACTAATCCGAGAGTGATTTCTCGTCATTAGTTGAACCTGATGATCATTGAAAGTTCGCATGATCTGATAATCATTGATAGCGACGAATCTGCGAAATTCAAAGAAGCGAAAGTGAGCCCGGACTCCGAAAAATTACATTTTGTGTAAGTTAGCTTCATCGATCCATTCATGGATGGAAGCAAACACATCGGAGTTGGAATCGTCGTTCTGTTGAAATAGTCAAAGTTTTGACTTGGACAGGAACGAAGTGGAACTGTGCGTTTACTAATAGATAAGTGGGAGCGATATTGCATTTCTCATAATGTATGTCGATGACATACTGATTTTCGAAAAATAACGTCCCAATGTTGCAGTCGGTAAAGGACTGGCTTGGGAGTTGGTTTTATGATTGACATGGGTAAAGCCACGTATGTTCTTGGATTTTGGATCTAAAGATAGAAACCCAAAAGAGCTGGTAGGACAAAGTCAGGATTCTTAAATTGACAAAGTCCTACATGTAATCAGCAATCCAAGAAGGGTTTTATGCCAATGTCACATGGCAATACGTTAAGCAAGAAGCAGTGTCCTACGATATCTGCTGAGCTTGAAAACATGGATAGGATTCCATATGCGTCGGCAATTGGATCTATCATGTATGCCATGACACGTACTTGTTTTGATGTTGCTTTAATGTTAAACAAGACAAGTAAAGACCAGTCAAATCCAGCAAAGAATCACTGGATTGCCGTAAATAATATCCTAAAGTATTTGAGAAATACTAAGGATAAGTTCTTGATTTACGGAGAAAGTGAGGTGCTACAAGTCGATAGAGTCTGAAAGGCAAGTTTTCAATAGACAAAGATAATTCCCGGTCACAGTCCGGCTATATCTCGTGTCTGTATGGCGGTGCAAGGCACTGTTGCTGACTCCATGACTTAAGCTGAACATTTCGCAGCTTGAGAAGCGGCGAAAGAGGTTGTTTGGATAGAAGAGTTCATCACTGAACTTGATGTGATTCACAGCATAGATGAGGCTAGCTGCACATCAGAGGTCCAAACACCTTGAGGGTAGGTATAACCTATACCGAGAGATAAATGATAGAGGTGTTAAGTAGATCAGCAAGTTTCAAAAAATGAGAACGTTGCTAAATCTATTAACGACGCCACTCCTTAGGCCTAAGCACGAGTCGCGGACTGTAGCTGTAGGATAAGTGAAATTAAGATGTAGTCTTAATTTCAGTGGGAGTTTGTAAAGGGCTTTATTTAGTTGTTTTGAAAGGTTCATGTAAACATAATATTTTATGTTTATGAAATCTATGATTTCTGGATTATTTTAACTGTGATATAAATAATCGTTCCAAAATGATTCATGTCATTATATATGGGCCATCGAAGTACATGAGTAAGACTTGATCCTGAAACCCCATATTTAACGAAATGACATAAATCATAGTGTCCATAGTCGAAGGTTGTTGAAATTGGAACACCAACAACCACTTGAGACTAGATTGTGTTGAGACTTATGACCAAGTTTCGAGGGGTCATAGATGCGCGGCATCAAAGTCGACACATAGGTATATGTAGGGGAGCATATGACCGGACATGGCCCGCTGATGAGAACTCTACAAGATATTAATATCTGTGTCATAAGAGGTTCTCATATACGACTATAGAGTATAGTCCTTAGACCTGAGTTCGCATGCATGTGGCTGCACATGGATTGATGCACTTTGATCATTGTCTAACGCTGTTTCGTAACTGGGAGCTATAAGGATCTTGGTTGGGTGTATTATGAAGCGTGTAGTTCATAGTGATGGAACAAGATGGGATTTGTCCCTGCCGTTTAACGGAGGTAATATCTCTAGGCCAATCGGAGACTTGATAGCTGGTAAGAGAGTGGCCACTCCCAAACGGACTTGCCCAAGTCGTTTGCATTGTCAGTATCAAATCTGGTCCGATGAACATGGTCTGGCTATATAAGGATGACACGCATCTTGCCTTATGCCAGATCGAGATATTGAGACAAAAGGACAAGGGAATGTAGGATTCCAGTACAAGTGGGAGATTGTTGGGAATGTCCTGAAATCTACTGTACTATCTCTAGAAAGTATGATAAATGTCGAGATCAGACATAAGTCATAAATACTGGGTGATCATGATGGCTTGCTAGAGTCCGCTCTTGATCTATAAGTTTAGGACTTATTACCAGTATTGTATGATCCCAAAGGGTCACACACCATAGCTAACAGGAAAGTTAAGATGGAATTAATACGGTAAGATGCTAAGGCATTTACTGTATTTGTACAGAGAGTTGGGCAGACAACAAATGGGCTTTTGTCTGATTTGTGTCTTGGGCCCAAAAGACTAATGAGCCATTAGTTTAATTAATTAATTAAACTTGGGCCCATTAGTAAAATAAGATGGCAACAAGGGTTTAGAAACCCTGACATTCTTTGTGGTTGGCGATTTTTGGAGGATGGCAGCCGCGGCTCATCTCTCTCTCTCTAGCCTCTCTCTTTGTTGTTCTTCCATCTCGGTCTAGCAGCCATCCCTCGCTTGTAAGAGTGTGGATACCAAGGAGGAACCGGTTCTCATCTGTTCTAATCTGATCTTGTCATTACCACCAATCATTCCGCTGCAAAGGTAAGGATCAGGTTTGTTTTATGATTCGATTACAAGAACCTAGATCTGTTTAAGATTATGTGCTAGGTTGCAATCTGAGAATTGAACCATGGAAAAACGCATAATCCTTCATAAGCATCTCAAGTTCTGACCAAAGGGTTTGAAACTTTCCAAGATGATTGGTGAACTCTATATCATCTTGGTGAATATCATTGATAGCCTTCATGATTTCAAAGATTCAAATTAGATTTGATGTGTTCTCGTACACACCTTTGAGAGTTTCATATAGATTATTTGGAGTCTTATAATATGAGTAGGCTTCCATGATGGTTGGATATAAAAATGATTAGAGAAGGCTAAGAACCGCTTGTTGATCTTCTTCCCATTTCTCCTCTTCTTCTTTGAGGGCTTCTTCTTTCTCCTCATCGGTTAGAGTCTCTTGGTCTTTGTTTTTGCTTTTGAGATATTTATTTGGGCATTCACATGAAATGATATGCTTCCAAAGCCATCTTCCGCTTATAACAGTTTTAGTAGTTCTGGAACACAAAAGATATTTGTGTATTTTGAGAATGGTAGGAACAACTAGAGGTTTTGAGCTTTCAGTGGTAAGGACACAAGAACTTGTAGCTTTTAGCTTGAAAAATTCGTTTAAGAATTTTGTCATATACTTGGTGGACGTTTTTAAGAAATAGTGAAAATTTTGTGAATTTTGAAAAAGTTCGAAAGAAAAACAAGAGAGAAAGAAAGTTTGCCCTAATACCATGATAGAATTTAAAAGTATTAGACTAAATATTAAAAAAAAAATTAGAAGGAGATAAGGAAAGATGTGAAGATGAGAAATCTCCAATAATGTTATTAAGTTCTGAGAAAAAATTTACAATATATAAATATAAATTATTGATTTAACCTAAACCCAAAATAATATTCCATCTCATAAGGAATATTCCATCTTCTTAAATGTTTCTCTTATCATCCTAAATTCATATATGGCCATAATAAAAGCATATATTTTCTTCCTAAATATTCTTTTGCTTGATTAATAAAGTTTGGTTCAGGATTGATTTCTCTTGATAAAATCTAGGCTTAGTGAAAATTTAGCTTAATAGTTAGTAATTATCATAAATAACTCATAATAGAATTGAGCGGTAATTTGTAGGGTTGCGCTTGTTTTATGCATTTGCTAATGTATGTAATTGCTTTTCTATTTTAGAAAATTCAAAATCTAGATAAAATCTTAGTGATATAGGAAACTAGCTTCGTTAAAGTGTTTTCATGTATTATATACTTTTTGCACTATAGTAGGAAATTATCCGCGCTACGTCGCGGGATTGTTTATACATTTATTTTCTTAATATGATTTGTAAACTAAATTAATAAGTAACTTTTAACATAGAAGATTGAGAAATATGTTACATTTAAGCAACTAATATGTTAAACAAATATGAAGCTGAAAAATACAATTATCTTTGGAATAATCTTTTGTATAAGTTTTATCGATTGATATGATGATCTCAATTCCCAAGCCATTGATGCTGATATACCAAACATGGATGGATCATCTGGGATCACTAATTTAACTGCTTAGGATCATATCAAGCTCAGCTGCTACAATAGCTTTAAGAAATTCTCTTAGTTTGTGACATTAAAGATGATGGTGTTCTGGTTAAGGACCCGGTGAGGCAAACGATGGGTACTCTCGGCAAAAACATCCAAGTCAGGAGGTTTACGCTTGGAGTAGACAACTGAGACGCATTACAGTCAACCATGTTTGCTTGTGTTGAGACTTAAGCAAAATATTACCTGCTTTGTAGACAAGCTGCCACCTACTATCAACAAAAAGCTGAAATTTTGTTCATGAAGATGAGGTTGATTTATAAAACTTGAGTTCATATCATAAATCCTTCCACATATAATCAGTTTTAACTCAAAGCCAAACATTACATGATCGTGGCGGTCTAGTTCTGTCTAGGCTCAAAACGCCAGAGATCAACCGCAATATCCACTTTTTAGCTTGTGGAACTTGTAAAGTTTCGGCAAGACATACCGGAGCTGCAAGGGGAACAATATGAAGAAGTTAGAATGTTCAGACACATTCATATCAAGAGTTTCATATAATTTTTTCAAATCTTTATAGCCCCACTCACATATAACTTCAGCACTTTTCGCATTAAAATCAAGCAACGCAGCCCTCTTAATATGATGTGATAATGAAAAGATTGTCACAAACAAAGTATATACTCAAGTGTAAATAGTTAAGGAAGAAGAGAGGCTCCAACTCACTGCTCTAGTAGATGTCTTATGCAGGGAATAAACAGCTTGAGAGGCGACCTTCATTGCCGCAGAGAGAAACTCCATGTCAGCTCCTTTCTTTTGTGTACCAAAGGGAGGATTCATTACAACAGTATCCACAATCTGGCCTATAAGAATTCATGGAGTACGCAAAATATGTTACCGGTAGATTCATTCCACCTTGATATCTTTCTTTCTTTTTGTCAAACGAAGTAAAATGAAAGGAGATTTTTTTTTACCTGTCAACTCTAACTTTGTAATGTCACACTGAACGAAATCTATCTCCACCTGCGAAACTAACCAAATTACAGAAAGAATATTGCTACAACCAACAAGAAGACTAATACAATTTACCTCAAGTTCCTCTGCATTTAGTGTTGTTGTTTCAAGAGATTCTTGGTCTATATCAAATCCAATGACACAATTGTTTGAAGCAATGAAGATATTTAATAATAATCACAGGGAATGAATATAAGTATTGATGAGATTAAGATGAAGATTTTACTGACGCTGCATCTAGAAGAGCAGCAGCAGCACTTAGAGTACCACAGCCACAACCAAAATCTGCAACCACTTTATCAGTTATGTCTCCATATGAATTATCTGCCTATACAAGAGACAGATTGATTCAATACAGACTTCAGTCTTCAAGAAACAGGAACAAAGCAAGGCTAGATAACAACTTCGACTACAAAAATCATATATATGTTGGGATTGTGTCCTGAAATCACACTTGTACTCACTCCTGATGATAGTTGTGTGTCGAGATCAGACATTTGTATAATACTGGGCGGTTGCAAAGTTTTGCTAGAAGACTCTTGCAATCTGTAAATTGTATACTTACTGGCAGAATTATATGATCCTATAGGGTCACACACCTAAGCAAACTGGAAGCATAAGTATGGGAATGATCATTATAGTAATGATCATGTTGATGTGTATTGGATACACATTAATATTGAGTTTTAAGAGGTGTGTCGATCGACACAGTAGGTGTGTCGATCGACACAGTAAGTGTGTCGATCGACACAGGTCGGGTTTCGAAACTGATGTTTCGGTTTAATGACTTAAACGAATTGGGATTAATCCAATGATCGGTTTTAGTTATTCCAGGTCTATATAAAGACTCATATGGTCGACCTGGAACCATAGCCGTTCCTGTTTTTTCGCAGAGAAAAGCCTAGCCACCAAAAACTCAGTGATTCCTAGATCCGGCACTAGCATCCCGGCTTTCCAGCTTTGTGTGCGTGTGTATCTGGTAGAGGCGAAGCACCTGAGTCGCTGCTGATCTCGATTACCAATCCATTCCGCTGCCATCTTTGAGGTAAACACGAGATCTATGATTCAATATCTCAAACCTTAGATCCTAGGCTTAGAACTTGTAGGATTCTGAAAGCTGTTAGAATTGCTCAAGTTCCTTTCAGTGGTATCAGAGCCTTAGGTTCTTAATAATTGAATCTGAAGCATGTAATTCGAATAATGATGTATTTGAATAGATTTATGCTTGCTAAATCATGTTTTGAACAAGTAAAACTCGGTTTAAGTCTGTGATTCAAAACGATGAACTTGTGTTTTCGCACGGTGTCGATTGACACTAATCTTGTGTCGGTCGACACGCCGCAAAACACTTTTAAAATTTTAGGGTTTCGATCTTAGAGATCGAGTTTCTGTTACCCTACTGTGTCGATCGACACACTGAATTGTGTCGGTCGACACAGGCTATGCGAAAAGATAGATCGATTCAGTTGGATTGAACCGGTTATCTCGCATGGTTATGTCTGTTAAATCAGTTAAATTGGATGAACTGGTTCAATTAGATTGGATTGGTTATCTCAATTATTTTAGAACCGATTTAATTGGTTGATTTCGGTTAAACTAGATTTACCGGTTATCGACCCGGTTCAATTGGATTGAACCGGAAAAATAAATTTGGTTCTGGTTAGGTCATGTCGACCGACATAGTGATGTGTGTCGATTGACATGAATCATTAAACCGGACCGGTTCAATTAGATTGAACCGGTTAAGGAAATTTGATCTGGTTTGACCGGCTATCGAAGTCCGGTTTAAATTAGGCTGTGTCGACCGACGCCAATGGTTGGTGTCGATCGACACACCACTCGCAGATTTAGTTATTGAACCTAAATTTGAAAATACCATACCAAATTTAATCCTATGTTCTAGATTAACCTAAACTTAATAAATCTAGATGTTTAATATCAATTAAAACACTTCTTGGATGCATATTGGATATGTATCAAGATTAAAAGTTCTTTTCCTCAACTAAATATCAAGTGATCTTGATGTCTTGCCCGATCTTGTCTACTGTCAAGACTCGTTTCGTTGTTGGATAGTCTTGGAGTCCTTGGTATCCACAATTACATGAGTAAGGCAGGTGATCATTGATAGACTTGCAGTGCGACTGTCAGTGATCACAAGACTGAAGAGATTGGTTTACTTGACTTGGCTATCAGAAGTTCTGGGCCCAGAGACATCAGAGTGGATTAGACATGGATTGTCACATCTACGACCAAAAGTTGTACCGGGTACAATTAGCAATGATTTGCTTACCTAGATAACTAAAGTTTGGGTGATGGCGAGTCGCCCACTCAGATTTTGGTGAAGTATGGATCTTGGCTCATTGTATTCATCTGAGGAAACATAGTTTTGAATACAATGCGAGTTTTCTTATTAGATAAGAATTCTCATTTCCTTGAACATCATAACTAAAACCTCTACCTCTTTTAATTTCAGCTATGTCTGTCCCAACTCACATCAACACTTTTTCGCTAAGATCCGTCCTTGAGAAGGACAAGCTTAATGGATCAAATTTCTTGGAATGGTATCGGAACCTGAGAATAGTTATTAGGCAGGAGAACAAGGAATATGTCCTTACAAGAGTTCTCCCCGAGAGGCCACGTTCCAATGCCACGCAGGCAGACAAGAATGCTTAGGATAAGCATTATGCTGATGTCAAAGACGTTAATTATCTAATGCTGGTGACTATGAACTCTGAGCTGCATAAGCAATATGAGAACGTGATGTCAATTGAGATGATTAACAGCCTGAAAGCCTTGTTTCAGGAGCAAGCTCGCACAGAGAGATACCAGACGGTTAAATCTCTCATGGATTGCAAGCTGGCTAAGGACAGTCCAGTGAGTCCTCATGTCCTTAAAATGATTGGTTACATTGATAACCTGGGGAAACTGGACGGTGCCATTAGCCAGGAGCTAGCCACTGACATGATTCTGCAGTCTTTGCCGTCATGTTTTGATCAGTTCATCTTGAACTACAACATGCAAAACATGACTAAGACATTGACTGAGTTGCACGGCATGCTAAAGACAGCATAGCCGAATCTCAAGAAGGCGACTCCTAATGTGCTGATGGTACAAGGGGGTAAAAGGTTTAAGAAACCTAGTAAGGATAAGGGAAAGGCTAAAGCTGTCCAGACTGAGAGTCAAGACAGGCCCAAGCCCAAATTCGGGCCTTCTCCTGAGGAAAAATGCAACTACTGCAAGCAGCTAGGGCATTGGAAGAGAAGCTGCAAGAAGTTCATGGAAGATATGAAAAAGCTGAAGACGACGTATGATGTGTCTGATTTAGGTATTTATGTTATCGAACTCAATGTTATGACTCCTAGTTCTACTTCGTGGGTATTGGATACCGGCTGCGGTGCTCATATTTGTACTAATATGCAGGCACTAAGAAACAGTAGAACGCTGAAGAGGAGCTACGGGTCGGGAATGGAGCTAAGGTTGCTGCACTGGCCGTATGCACTTATCATTTGTCTTTACCTTCTGGCATGGCTTTAGAATTGAATAATTGCTACTTTGTACCTGCAATTAGCAGAAACATAATTTCAGTTTCCGTTTTGGATTTGGAAGGTTTTGATTTTGCTATTAAGAATAAAGTTTATTCTTTTCAACGTGATGGTACGTTTTATGGTAGCGCCCCATTAGATAATGGGTTATATATCTTAAACCAAGAAATGCATGTCTTTAACATAAATACAAAGCGATTTAAGTGAAATGACGAAAACCCGACTTTCTTATGGCATTGTCGTTTGGGCCACATTAATGAGAAACGCATTCAGAGGCTCCATCGTAATGGGCTTCTGGGCTCATTTGATTTTGAATCATGTGAGAAATGCGAATCTTGCTTGGTGGGCAAAATGGCTAGGGCCCCTTTCAACAAACCGAGTGAAAGGGCCAGTGATTTATTGGGCCTTATTCATACTGATGTATGTGGGCCAATGAGCACTGTTGCCAGAGGAAATTACAGGTACTTCATTACCTTTACTGATGACTTCAGTAGGTATGGCTATGTCTATTTGATGAGACATAAGTCAGAATCCTTTGATAAATTCAAGGAGTTCAAGAATGAAGTGCATAACCAACTTGGCAAAGGTATTAAAGTTCTGCGGTCGGATCGCGGAGGAGAATACTTGAGTCAAGAGTTCAGTGACTATCTGAGCGAGTGTGGAATTGTTTCACAACTCACTCCTCCTGGAACACCCTAATGGAATGGAGTGTCATAGAGGAGGAATCGGACCTTATTAGATATGGTTCGGTCTATGATGAGTCATTCAAATCTTTCATTATCCTTTTGGGGATACGTTCTAGAAACGTCTGCGTTTACACTAAATAGGGTGCCATCTAAATCAGTTGAAAAGACACCACATGAATTGTGGACTGGGAATGTTCCAAGTCTGTCTTTCCTGAAGATTTGGGGTTGTGAGGCTTATGTCAAACGTTTAATCTCTGACAAGCTCGCACCCAAATCAGATAAATGCTACTTCGTTGGTTATCCTAGGGAAACCAAGGCATACTACTTTTACAACCAATCTGAGAACAAAGTCTTTGTTGCTCGGGACTGTTCTTTTCTTGAGAAGGAATTCCTTTCTAAGAAAAGCAGTGGGAGTAAAGTACATCTCGAAGAAGTTCGAGATGCACAGGAGAATGCTCAACCTGCTGAGGAAGAGCAGCAGTTGGATCCACAAAGTTCTGTGGAGCCCACACCTGTGGAGCCTGGAGTTCGCAGATCCGGAAGGATCCGTCACGAACCCGAGATATATTATGGATTTCTCGTGACCAATTGCAATGATCTGATGATCATTGAAAGTGACGAACCTGCGACCTTCGCGGAAGCAATGATCGGCCCGGACTCTGAAAAGTGGCTTGGAGCCTCTAAATCCGAAATGGGATCCATGTCAGAAAACCAAGTATGGTCCTTGGTCGATTTACCTAATGGTGCAAAAGCCATTGAGTGTAAATGGATCTTCAAGAAGAAGATTGACGTGGATGGCAATGTCCAAATTTACAAAGCTAGGTTGGTGGCTAAAGGTTTCAAACAGATTCATGGTATTGAATATGATGAAACCTATTCCCCAGTCGATATGCTTAAATCCATTCGGATTCTGCTAGCAACTGCCGCTTATTATGATTATGAGATTTGGCAGATGGATGTCAAAACCGCCTTCCTGAATGGAATTTTGGAAGAGGATGTGTATATGACACAGCCTGAGGGTTTTGTAGATCCTAAGAATGTTGGGAAGGTATGCAAGCTTCATAAATCCATTTATGGATTGAAGCAAGCATCACGGAGTTGGAATCTTCGTTTTGATGAAGCAGTAAAACAATTTGGTTTCATCAAGAACGAAGAAGAACCATGTGTATACAAGAAGACTAGTGGGAGCGGAATTGCGTTTCTCATATTGTATGTCGATGACATACTTCTTCTCGGTAATGACGTTCCGTTGCTTCAGTCTATTAAGACTTGGCTCGGAAGTTGTTTTTCCATGAAAGACATGGGAGAAGCCGCGTACATCCTTGGAATCATAATCTACAGAGATAGAGCGAATAGGCTGATTGGGTTTTGCCAGGACACTTATATTGATAAGGTGTTGCACATATTCAAGATGCATGATTCCAAGAAGGGCTTCATACCGATGTCTCATGGCATTAGTCTCAGCAAGAAGCAGTGTCCGGCGACACAGGCTGAGCGAGAACGCATGGGTAGGATTCCTTATGCTTCTGCAATAGGATCTATCATGTATGCCATGCTCTGCACTCGTCCAGATGTAGCTTACGCGTTAAGCATGACGAGTAGATACCAATCTGATCCAGGTGAAGATCACTGGACAGCTGTCAAGAATATTCTCAAATATTTGAGACATACCAAGGATAAGTTCTTGGTATATGGAGGAAGTGAAGAGCTTGTGGTAAATGGATTCACTGATGCGAGTTTTCAGACGGACAGAGACGATTTCCGATCACAGTCTGGATATGTCTTCTGTCTAAATGGCGGTGCAGTGAGCTGGAAGAGCTCTAAGCAGAACACCGTAGCTGATTCCACGACGGAAGCTGAATATGTTGTTGCTTCAGAAGCGACAAAAGAAGTTGTTTGGATCAAGAAGTTCGTGACTGAACTTGATGTGGTTCCTAGTATCTTGGAGCCAGTGGCTTTGTTTTGTGACAACAATGGAGCCATTGCTCAGGCGAAAGAACCTAGGTCACATCAGAAGTCTACACACATAGAGAGGAGATATCACCTGATTCGTGATATCATCAATAGAGGAGAAGTGAAGATCAGCCGAGTTCCGACGGACGAGAATGTCGCTGATCCTCTGACTAAGCCACTCCCAAGGCCTAAGCATGAGAGTCATACTACTGTTGTAGGCATTAGAGATCTTAAGATGTAATCTTGATTCTAGTGGGAGTTCTTGTTGCTTTATTTTAGTTATATTAAGATGTTCTTGTAAACATACTTTTGGATATGTTTAATGAAATTTGATTTCAGCATTATTTATTGTGATCTAAATAATGGTCCCAAAATAAGTTTATGTCATATTATAGGTCATCAAGTTGAGGACTTGATCATGAAACCCTATAAGTTATAGATGACATAAATTATGATGTGTCCCTAGTCGAGGTTGTCAAAGTGGGACACTGACAACCGCGAGAGACTAGCTTGTGAGGTGACTGTTGACTAAGTTTCATGGAGTCAGTGATATGAGTATCACAGTCAGTCACATAGATATATGTTGATGAACATATGATCGGACGTGACCCGCTAATGAGAAATCTCCAAGATAGTTATATATGTGTCATGAGAGATTCTCATTACGACTATAGAGTATAGTCCTTAGACCTGAGTTCATCATGTTTTCTTGCATATGAATTGGTGCACTTTGACCTTGTCAAACGTCGACCCGTAACTGGCGGCTATAAAGGCATTGCTTGGGTGTATCATGAAGTGTGTATAGGAACAGGGATGGAACAAGATGGGATTTGTCCCTCCTGTATAACGGGAGATAAATATTTCAGGGCCTATCGAAGATTTGATACTGAGAAAATGTGTGGCCGCACTCAAACGAACTGTAGTTCAGTTGTTTGTCTTGTTCAGTATAGATCAGGAGTTCGATAAACACGATGTTGGCTTATTAAGGATGACACTAATCTTGCCTTATGCCAAATCGAGATATAGAGACAAAAGGATTATATGAATTGATGATTCCAGTACAAGTGGGAGATTGTTGGGATTGTGTCCTGAAATCACACTTGTACTCACTCCTGATGATAGTTGTGTGTCGAGATCAGACATTTGTATAATACTGGGTGGTTGCAAAGTTTTGCTAGAAGCCTCTTGCAATCTGTAAGTTGTATACTTACTGCCAGAATTATATGATCCTATAGGGTCACACACCTAAGCAAACTGGAAGCATAAGTATGGGAATGATCATTATGGTAATGATCATGTTGATGTGTATTGGATACACATTAATATTGAGTTTTAAGAGGTGTGTCGATCGACACAGTAAGTGTGTCGATCAACACAGGTCGGGTTTCGAAACTGATGTTTCGGTTTAATGACTTAAACGAATTGGGATTAATCCAATGATCGGTTTTAGTCATTCCAGGTCTATATAAAGACTCATATGGTCGACCTGGAACCCTAGCCGTTCCTGTTTTTCGCAGAGAAAGGCCTAGCCACCAAAAACTCAGTGATTCCTAGATTCGGCACTAGCATCCCGGCTTTCCAGCTTTGTGTGCATGTGTATCTGGTAGAGGCGAAGCCCCTGATTCGATGCTGATCTCGATTACCAATCCATTCCTCTACCATCTTTGAGGTAAACACGAGATCTATGATTCAATATCTCAAACCTTAGATCCTAGGCTTAGAACTTGTAGGATTCTGAAAGCTGTTAGAATTGCTCAAGTTCCTTCAATATCCACACACTGAAATCATTACTATACTGTTATGAATCTCTCTCTCGCTCTACCCAATTGAACACAGTGACCCACCCACTACAAAGAAAGTAACCCAGAAACATTAAACAACAAAAGCAAGAAACTTTAGAGCAAACAGAGAGAATTTACAGTGAAAAGCATGCGAGAAGCAATGTGAGGACCAGTTGGGTACTGCTCCAATTCTACCTGCGACACAAAAACAATAACAAAGAGTACTTGGTGAGTATTAGATTCTAGTCGGGACTATGATGATGATGATGTTGGTATTGGTACTGCTTTTATGGATTAAGAATGAACTTAGATTCAAATTTTCTTCAATGCTTGAAAGATAGCTTAGTTATTTAGCTTTCATCTCTGCCATCCTCGAAAGATAGCGTATGAAAAAAAAAAACTTGACCTGAAGATGCGATCGAAATCCTCAATGGGAGTGTTGGCGATGGATCGGCGATCCCAGCCGAGTTAACCAGCCAGGATGTGAACCGGCGATTTGAAGGCTTTCTCCGCCGCGTCGAAGAGAGACTCTACCTGGCTCGGATTCAAGATATCGGCACGGAACACGATGGCTATCGGTTCCACATTACCAGCATCGGTGGATGAGTTGATTTCCGCGGCCACCTAATCGGCGTCTGTGGATCTAGTGGTGTAGTTGACAACTACCTTAGCTACGGCTCGGCCAATTCCACGAGATGAACCGGCGACTATCGCGACTATCACAAGTATGATGTGACATGGAGGAAGGATCTGATAAGATTGGCTTAGGCTTATTTTCAGTAATCTGATGTATCATCTCCAGAATGAATTTAAAAGCTGATGTGTCATGCTCCTGGAGAGACATCATTCTATTATATATATAATTTCTTATCTCATCTCCATTTACTCCTGATGTCATTTCCTTTTTTTTTTTTTGCTAACTTGTAAAATTTCATTTAAATGAAGTTAAGGGATACAGAGTAGCCTTATGCTCAGGGGTGGAGGCACTTGAGTGGGAGTGGGGTCAGCTGACCCCACCTATTTTTTTTAAAACATATGTTTTCTTCTAAATAGAAATATTTCGACCCCACTAAATTTTATGATTTGACCCCATAAAAAAATCAAAAAGCATTGCAAATAAAAGTTTAATTTAGTTGGATAACTATTAACTAGACATTTGGGCTCCTTTTTTATTTTGATTTTGGGATCATTTTTAATCTAAACCCACTTAAAATACAATATGAATAATCCACATTTTTATGGGTCTCTTCGTTAGCCTTCTCTTTATCATTTTCATTTATTTTGTGAACCATAAAAATGTATAACATCTCATATTTCAAGTTATAAATTTTTATACTTTTCCAATTTATTTCAATATTTTTAGATTATGCTTTGGATTTTATTTAATAATAGATAAAATGATATGATAAATGATTTATTGTGTGAATTTGATAAACCGAAAAACTATTACGATTAGCTAAATTTATTATAAAGAATTTAGTTGTGTAGATTTTAAAGGTTTTTAAAGTTAGTTTTAATTTTAAAATATTGTTATTGAAATTGCAGAGAAATTTTGTTAGGAACAAAAATGGTAAAAAATATATTATAATATCGTATTAGTAGTAAGTATATAGTGATTATCTCATTTATTTTACCGAAAACATTATCTGAAGATATAACAAATAAAACCGTCATAAATTTTTATTTTTTTGAACTTGTAATAAAAATATTTCAAACTTTAAGTTAATGTATAATACAATTAAAAATTTTTTGGAAATCTATAAACAATTTTATTATATATGTTTCTGCCTGCTTATGCTTATGTTTTCTTGACAAAAAAAGATTAAAAACAGGGAAACAGAATACTGACAAGTCTGTCTAGCTCTTTGAAGATGACTGTAGCCTGATGTCATTTCCTTGAGAATGCGATTCGATCGTCAAGCTTTCCATGAAACCTCACTAGCCTAGAAGAACGCCGTAATGGAGATAAAGCACGTCCTTTTAGTAAATCGTCAGAAACACGTGGCAAGAGAATCTTATGTTCTCGTCTAGGAAGGGAAAGGAAGGACATAACTTGTTAGGAGTAAACAAGCGTTCACGTGCGTTTGTAGCTTTATCCGTGTTGGCGTGGCAACATTTCGTTGTCTTCCTCCTGATCCTTTTATCGGAAAAACATTATATTTTTAGGAAAACTAGAATAATATATTTTCAAAAAAAAAAAACTAGAATAATATAATAAGAAGATCATAAGTTTTGTCCTCTTTGAACGAGTTGGTTCTTTTGGCATGTAATACAAATTTATTATAAAGATTATTTTCCTACGAACTTTCATATACATTTCTGAGAATTTTAGTTAATGATAACATTTTTATTCAACAATTAGAAGAAAATTTAAAATAATTGACGGAGTATATGAACCAGTCCGGATCTAACTTCTCTTGCAGAAGTTGTACAGAGACCAAGTTTCTTTAAAAAAAAAAACTAAGGTACGAAAGTCATCCATCCATTTAGATACATCCACGTCAGCTTTAACCCGCGGAAAACAGACCCTGTGAGTTGCACGTGATGTTTTTATTCCTTCGTTCTCATTTCCTAAAACGCGGATTTGCTGCCGTTTGCCGCATATACGACCGAGTCGCTCTTATTAGGCTTCTTTTTAAATCGTTTTATTTTTCTTCCTTTGATTGGCTTCTTTCTTTGCTGTCTTTGATACCGTTTCAATATTCTCTACGTTTCTTATGCTTTATTTAGAAGACATACGCCTCTACATACACATATACATACATTTATATATAAAACAACCAATTCACACATTATCAACACCTGAAA
The DNA here is from genome assembly GCA_030180135.1 of Orychophragmus violaceus. Lineage (NCBI taxonomy): Eukaryota > Viridiplantae > Streptophyta > Magnoliopsida > Brassicales > Brassicaceae > Orychophragmus > Orychophragmus violaceus. Next base: position 62,492,783 of record CM058236.1, on the reverse strand, counting down.
GAAACAATAAAGGAGATTCGATCAAAATACAAAAAACACAAGAAGAGAAAACCCCAAAGAAAGAGAAAAACTAAATAGAAGAGGAATAAATTTTCAAATCAATGGCGAAGAAAGTGAGAAAGCTTCACGTGACGGTAAAGCCGGTGAGGCTCGACGGTTTACCGGCTGTTCCCGGGGGAGAAATGGCAGCCAAGAACCTTTTCGCGATGGTGGAGTTGAAATGGAAAGGACCGGTCTCTGGTTTCGGATTGGGTCTCGTCCCTTTCTATCGGTCAAACCGACCCGTCAACCACACGATCCCTAAACCGATTGCTTTGGGCGTAAGCTATGTAGAATGGGAGGAGGAGTTCGAACGCGTTTGTTGCCTTGTTGGCCCATGGAACCTGTCCTTCAATGTCTTCTACGTGAGTTTTCTTAATTATTTTAAGGATAAGCAATTTTTATATTAAAATTTAATTAGTTTTTTACAAATTTAATCCCCAAAATCTGTATTAAAATATCGTAAATTTCAATTAAATGAATTTATCTAATTAATTTTGGTATTAGGGGGAGAATGTGGACGCGAGAAACAAAAAGGCTGTGGTCGGAAAAGCTTCGTTGGATTTGGCGGAGTTAGCGGCGAAGCTTGAATCAACGGTGGAGAGAAAGCTTCCGATTAGGTCAAAGGGTTTACTTTGGAAGGAAGCAACTCTTGTGGTAAGCTGGTCAATAAATACTTTAATCACATTTTTTAATTAATCCAAAGTCATTTAGAATTTGAATTATTCTTTGTTCTCATTGGATATTATATTGATATTATAAACATCATTGAAAGCTTATACATTTAAAGACTTAATTTCCTTTTTATTTGAGGAAGAAAGTTATTAATAAACTAATCCTAATCCTTAATTAATTAAGACACGCGGTTGTTTATTTAAATCAGGTCAACTTGACTTTTTCCGAGGTCAGAAACGAACCAGACGACTTTACACAACTTGGTCCGGTATCGGTTGACTCAGCGATTACAACGAAGATGGCAAGTCGTTGCGGCGACATGGATTTCGATTCGTCTTGCTCACCGGCCACTGCGTCAAGTTCCGGCGGAATCAGCCCAATTTTAGGAACTGGGTCAAATTCAAGTCCGGAGAACCAGTTTGAACCGGGTCATAAAGCCGGGTTTAACTGGTGGAAGAGACGACGGTTAAGCTTTTCCATGACCTGGAGAAGGGAACCGGTAAGGACTTGGTTTAATAAGTCTCAAAACCCGATTCGAATTTGTTAGCGTAACCGGAACCGATTTATTTTTGCAGGAAAGTACAACAAAGATATCATCAACAAAACCGTCGGAGATAGGATCAGAAAAGCCGGCGACGGATTTATCGATCGAGCCAAACAAATGGGTGGCGAAGGATTTAGTGAGCCGCGACGGAAAATCGAAGCTGAGATCGGAAGTTTACACGGCGTCGATTGATCAGAGAAGCGAACAAGCCGGCGGAGAAGCAGCTTGCGCGGCGGTTGCGGTTGTGGTGGCTCATTGGTTCCAAGCGAATCCTCGGTTAATCAATCCTTCAGGAACTGAGTTTGATTCGCTAATCACGCAAGGATCTTCCTTATGGCAATCCCTGTCCGACGAAGAACCGTATATGATATTGTTCCCGAACAGACATTTCGATCTGGAGACGATCGTATCCGCCAAATTACGGCCGATTAGGGTTTGTACTGATAAATCGTTTACTGGGTTTTTCAGCCCGGAAAGATTTGCTTCGTTGGAGGGTTTAATGTCGTTTGATCAGATTTGGGACGAAGTGGAGAAAGAAGTAGCGATTGCTTCGGGGATTGGGGAATCTAGGGTTTATATTGTGAGCTGGAACGATCATTTCTTCGTGGTGAAAGCAGATTCTGATGGGTTTTGTGTGATTGATTCGTTAGGGGAGAGATTGCTCGAAGGTTGCAGGCAAGCGTACATTCTTAAGTTTGATGATTCGAGTTTGATGTATGAGAAAGAGGAATCGTCTGAAAAATTGGTTTGTAAAGGTAAAGAGTGTTGCAGAGAGTATATGAAGAGGTTTCTTGCGGCGATTCCGGTGGCGGAGTTGGCGGGGAAGGAAGAGAAAGGGAATGTAGTTGATGTCTCTCTTCTTCATGAGAAACTTCAGATTGATTTGCATCATATTATCTTGACTGTTGATTAGAGATTTATCTTTCTGACTATTTGGTTAGTGTAGATTTGTTAGGATTGTGAGATTAGAGAGGGTACTTTGTGCATATGGTTCGTTATAATTCTCGGCTTAAGCCAATGTGTTGGGAAAAATTCAGTAAAAAGTTTCCATTTGTCTTGGTGTTGGTTTGCACTTGTTGTCATGAGGAAGAAAGTACAAAGTGTACGTGAGGTTGTGTTCTTGGATATATTCAGATGGAAGACGTAGTTATCTAGTGGACATCCAACTGGAATCAGAATTTAGACCAGCCTGTCATGATCATGAGAAGCTCTGAACCTTTTGAAACATGTCTATTGGCAATATTTTTTTTGTTAACATACCACCTGGTGACTGGTGTAGACTCATGAATTCTTATTAAATTATAACTCCCTCTTTTGCAATATTCTTGACTGGTTTGTAGCCAGTTCGGCTGATTCAAATAGGAGCTCCGGTTTTAATCGAATCCAGCCATTAGTAGGACGTGTTAAAGCTCTTATGATAGAGCCTCCTTCACCTAACTTTGAGTTAGATAGATTACTCTACTCTCTGAGAGTATGGTTTTTATTGTCTACGTTGAGAGTATGGTCGTATTAACCTGGGTTTTTAGATGTTAGTTGTATGGCATCCCATGTTTGTTATCCTTTGTATGCATTATTTTTCCCTATTAATTATTTATTTCCCTTAAAACAGTTTGTGATGTACTCAAACATGTTTCCTGACTAAAACGTAACAAACATCGTCATTAAGTCAAAAGTCATTCATGAATAGACAATTAGCATACTAGCAAAACACCACAAAGACAAGAACCAGGTTTTCCAGCATAGAATTAGAATGTGTTACGGATTTTTCTGTTATGTATAAATCTCTACAGCCTCTATTGGGTTACTTGACTCGTTCGTAGCAGCATCTATATCTAATATTACTGAATCCATATTCTATATTCTTTCTGCCCACAAAAGTAGCCTGTGGTTGTATTAGTAGAAAACTCAAATCATTATTTTATAGTGAATAATTAGAGGATCGAGATGTCTTTTGGAAACAGAAGACTGTATTACTCTTTTAGCAATAAACAAGAAACTAGAGATTGAAGAACAAGAGGATGAATTTTGTATAAAAAATAGAGTCGAATATGGTAGCAAATGAGTTCAATATTTCAGATTGAGAATGTTTTACAAGAACAAAGAAATGCAAGTATAATAGTAGTGTGTACTGTGTTGTGTTTAGAGTAGGGGTGGGCATATTTCCCGAACCCGAAACCCGAACCCGGATCCAACCCGAAAAAGCCGGTTCGGTACGGGTTCGGACCCTTTACAATAACCGATTGGAACATAGATTATAATACTTTGGGTTATAGACCGGTTCAGATTAAATCCGAAACCCGATTGGATAACCCATATAAACCGAAACCCATATAAACCGAATTTATGTATATGGTTCGGTTGTTGTTTACATTATATTAGTGTAAAGATGTTGCAAATGGATTTACGGAGGGACGATACTGAACGTTTCCCCACCACACAGAACCATGACCATCGATGGTGCCGCCTCTGGTGACAACTAGACCGTTGATACTTTCGAAACTAATCCATGATGGGTAATTTCACGCATACCAAGTCTAACCTGTTGCAACAAGATTACCTCTTATCTATGCAATCAAACCAGCAAAATCGTTAACTTTAAGTCAGGACTATTAAAATCAATTTAGTGGGAATTTATAATGTAATTTGTTACTAAGAAAGAGTAAAGTATATATACACCAGAAAGGAGATGGACGGAGACTTGCATGGACCTGCGAATGTAAGAGGTTTAAGCATGAAAGTTTTTCATCGAGGCACGATAAGCTTTGTTTTTGCCACTACTTCCTCCGTGACTTACAGCTTCCCATGCCTTAAGAAAAGCCTGAAATATATTGACACAAATACAAATGTATAAGAGTATAACCATGTGAGTATATATGCATATTCTACATCAAAGCAAAGATCTTAGTATATGATTAAACCTTAGTATCCTCGGTATATGTTTGACAACTTTTTTGCTGCTCTGAGACTAGCTCATCCCGAGGTACATGAGCTTTGCAAACATGGTTTGTTCATTGTCCAACAAGGTGAGTACATGTTAAAATCTCGACAGAACCCCCCCATACCATCAACCGTATTTTAAACACTTTGAAGTTCAAAATTTGGTCGTTGAACATTTATGCACAATAGATAATAGTACGGTTATTATCCGAACCCGTTCAAAACCGATCGAATTATGGGTTTCCAGTAATTAACCCGAACCGACCCGAACCCGGCCAGAACCGAACCGAACCCAACCCGTTTATGCTACATATCCGAATGGGGCTAATGAACCTAAACCCGAATACCCGAAAACCCGAATAACCCGAACCGAACCCATTTGGATACCCGAACGCCCACCCCTAGTTTAGAGCATCTCCAGCAAAGGTTTTTAAGTCCAGTCTCTTAAAAAAATATAATAAAATATTGTGGATCTTACGTGGGGCTCACATGAACAATTTAAAAACAATTTCTTAAAATTTTTATATAAGGATCCGTCTCTTACACATGGTGTCTTCTGATTGGTCGATTTAATTTTTTTTTTAATCCGTCCGAAAAAAAGAAATGCAAATTTAAGAAACCCACTAGGGGTTTCACTGCTGGATGCTGGAGATGCTTGTCCTCTTCATTATTCCTCCTCTTGTTTTATACCATAAGTGTATGTTTAGCGTCTTTATCTACTCTATTTGATTAGACATTTATTGCATGTATTTTCCTGGATTTGGTCATTTCTTTTTAGCGCTTTAATTAGTTATTTTGAATAAGTCTAGTGGACTTTAAGTTTGGCTCTTTGGCTTGACTCGTCGCTTTACTCCAGGTTGGTTTGAGGTTGTTGCTTCGCTTCTCCTTTGCTTCTCATTTCTCATTTCTCTTTCAGCATAACCCACTTTTTGGGCATATATTATTGAGCTGTGATTTATATTTCAACAATTACTCCCTTAATTTTATTTTAAATAAATGTTAAACTAATTCAAGAATGAAAATCCCATTTTACACATTTTGTAACTTCATTCGAGAGCTATAAATGAAAACTTTTTAGAATTGTTTCCAATTGAAAAGCAACGAGATTGTGAAGCAAACCAGAGCTGCATTGCTTATGCATACTTTGAATTTCTCATCAATATAAGAGAGAGGGAATACAATTCCGGACTTGTTTCTGATCAATATCGAGGAAGGAAGATGGTTTTCTCCTTTAGACCAAAAAAAAAGAAAAATGGTTTTTCTCCTTATTTTCCTGAATTTCTTTTCTCCCCAAAATGTGTCATTACCATTTAAAATAAATAGCATCATATTAATTACATAATATTATATAATTAAATATATGTTAAAATTGAGAATAATGGGATTTCGTTTTATAAGTTTTTCTAGTATATTAATATTTTATTAATTAAAACTTTAGTTTTAACTAAATAAGATTTTTAAACTTCTAAATTTGAAAAAAATAACATCATATGTTGTAAAGGTTTTTAGTTATTGTAATATACAAATATGTTATAATTTTTACAAATTATGATGGATCAATTTATAATTGTTCTATCTTTTAGGTTTTCAAGAAATTTTAATTCCATTCCATTCTTGTCTTATCTCATTTTATTTCCGTTCCAATATGTAATTTTAATAAAAGGTAATTCAGTTTCCGAAATCCCGTTCCATTCTCATTTCCGCACAATCTTATTTTAAATTTCCATTCGTCCATCCCTAAACAAAAAAAGCCCGATTCTTCCCAAATTAGTCAATCACTGTTATATAGAATCACATGGATTCATGGACGGTGCAAATTAACTAATTTTTCATTTATCCAGAAAAGTGACCTGGTTATTAATTATTATATAAAAATGAGAGACCCTTACATGAGTTGGGCATGAAGAGATTCCAGCTTAGCTTTACGGCTTTACCCATAAATTAAATGACTGCTGATCATTTATACATACTTTTTGATAATGGAGGGTCCCATCTTAGCTGTCAATATATATAATAAACCCATTGGGTCACCTACTTTTTGGTCTAACAGAGACTTCCATATACATCTTGTACTTTCATTTTCCAATCTCAACTACAGAAAGAAGAATTTATTTATGGTAAATATATCTTGAACTAATAGAAAGAAGAATAAGACAGCGACAAATCTATTTCACCTAATAATTACAAAAATTGAACCAATGGCTTCAGACTCCAAAAAAGTAGGACAACAACACACAACCCAAAACATAACAAATCCTGTAGTGTCTTATGCAAGTCAAACTGTAACTCTCAAATCCGACAAAAGTGTTCAAAAGAGGTTTAAACAGTAAAAAAAAAACATCAAATAAGATATCAAAATGTGTTATACAAAATGGAATCAAGATTCTCAAAACTATAAATTCAAACTCCAGCATGAGACACAGAGATTTCATCGTTTGACGACAATCCAGGAATACAATAAAAAGGAGAACACACGAGATCGAAGGTGGAAGACGAGTCATCTACACATATATGACACTGAGATAGCAATAACAAAAAGAATGAACCATCAGTATGGATTGTTGTAGTAATACCCAGTTGGTGGCGGTCCCATCCCGTTGACAGGTGGCATTCCGTAAGGCATTCCACCTGGAACTGGTCCATTGTTCATCTTAGCCAAACTGGCTTGACCTCTCATCCCTTCACGCTGGTATTGCTGCCATAGCTGCTGCTCTTGACTCAGCAGATACTGCTTCTTCTCCATCTCTGCCATTTGCACGTACGAAGGTGGTGGAATGGTTAGTGAAGCTGCGAACGGGTCTTGGTTCACTTTCTCCACGGTTCCATCTGGTGCAGGTAAGGCCAATATCTGAGTGTTGGTTTTACCCGGTAAAGGTAAAGCTACACTGCTCGCGCTTCCACCTGTTAACTGCGAGGTGCTCACATGTTGCCTAACAACTCCTTGGTCGTACATACCGTTGAGTAGCAACGAATCGAACCCACCCCCCAAAGCGGCTGTCTGTTTCTCTAAGTTGCTCGCTGTTTCAACCAATGCCAGTTCCCAATCTGCTTTCCCTGGCTCTGCAGCAGGATTCTGCCAAGCGGAAGTCACTCCATCCGAAGGGAATGCTTCCCATTTCCCGTTACTTCCTGGTGGACCGGCGAATAGTGCGAGCGCAAACTTGTTCCCTTGATCATCACCAGTGACTTCATCTTCCCTCAAGTTAACCAAATCCTCCGTGTATTGCGGTTTTACAGGCTGAGGTTCAGGCGGTGGTGGTGGAGTGTAATTCTCTGGAGGAGGAAGCGCTTTGATCTCATTCATGTCAGGTTCAGGCTCCTCTTCTTGCGCTGGTGGAGGAGGAGGAGCTTCAATCTCTTTTCTCTCGGGACTCTTCCCTCTCTTCGCTCTATCTCTCACAAACTCTTCCAACGTCTCCAACAACTTACTCGTGATCCTCTGAACTTCAGGATACTCAGAAGATCTCGCCACACCAGTTTCCTTACACCAATTATAAAACGCAATAAGCTCATCAATCTGTTTAGCCGCACTCGCATAAGCATCAAAGGCCTTGACACAATCCGTATACTCCATATCGAAAAACTTATCAAGCAAAACAGCTAAAACCTCACAGATATCAGCGTACAGCTTGAAACTCTCCCTCACAACAGGGTACAACGCGATCAATATCATCCTGCTGTTCTTAGCTAAACCGGTTGGTCTTAAGGTCAAGAACCGATCAAGAAGCCTCTGTAAATGACCCATCTTTCCGAAGATCCTCTCCGGTGTCATTTCAGGTAATGGCGTCACAGCTTTCTTCTCATCTCTTCCTCCTCCCATCTCAGTCATATCTCCGTAAGACCGAGATCTCTTAGGCACACCACCGTAACCATTACCATCTCCCCTGAAATCACCACCACCGTTCTCATAATCATAAGATCTCGGAGGTGGAGATCGAAAATCATCTCTTCCTCTACCGTATCGGTCATCACCATTGCTATGATGGCTACTACTCCCACCACTATTCACCTTCACACCACTCTTCCTCTCAAATAAAGCTAACTCAAGCCTCTGGTCCAAATAACAAGCATAAGTCCTAACAAAAGCCGAATGATCCCACGAACTCGAATGCGCCTCGTCGCGGAAATCAGACATGTTAAGCATCCTCGTACCTCGTCTTGTCGAATAGAGAATCTCTTCTTGGAAAAGAGGATCTCCTTCGTTGAGAAGGCGGTGAACGAGCATCAGGGCCTTGAGAGCGACGACCCAGTCGCGCGTTTTCCCCAATCGCCGTGAAACTGAGGTGACGCAGGCGAGGATGTAGCCGCGTGATAGAGATGTCAGGTTTAGGATCTCGCGGATATACTTCTCGCTTGCTGGATCGTCGTCGTGGCTTGTGGCTTTCACGATGGCTACTTCTAGATCTGGAGCCATGTTGCTCGCTACTTTCGCGATCCCGATGCTTGTCTGATCCTTAACGGCTCCGATCGCTTTCCGAATACTCGGCGCCATCTGTTAAATCCTGATTCGAATTTTCTGAGAAATAGTAACAAAAGAATTTGAGAAGATTTTTGACTTTTCACACATTTGAATCCAACGGTAAACACATTTGAAAAATGAAATTGGTTTTTCGATTTCGATTTATTTTGTCTAAACCTAATTTTAGAAATTACCGTTGAGAGATTTCTTCGCTAGATCTACGGAGGAAGATTCGTCGTCGTTGTCCGTCGGAGTAGGAGACAGTGTCGGATCGTTTGGAGATTTGTTACTTTGGTTCTCGGGATCTTTAGATCTGTGAAAGAAGAGGAAGATGAAGAAGATCTCGAATACGAAATTTTAAGGGTGTGAGATTCGACGAGGGAGTAGACAAAGCTGATGGTGGCGGAAGAGAGAGAAAGAGGTGGATTTAAGGCGAGAGTTGGAGTTCGTGATGACGTGGAAGTAACAGAGCCGTTGATCTGGAAGAGAGAGATGCGGTTTTTTTTTACCGGCACTGTCGGGAGCAGTGTGCTTGTCGGAAGGTAATAATATGTTTTTTGGGAGCAGATAGAGAGATAAACAATTTTTACTTTTAAATCCTAAATTATATATTAAATTTTAATATTTATTAAATGGATGGAAAATAACTTAAAAAAAAACTGAAACAACATCATAAATTCTAATAAATATTTTGATCTCCATAAACTATTTGGGAGCTGATGAAGTATTATCTATCGGAGGGAGACTCCTCACGTCGCTGACGAAGAACCTCGGACGGCATAAAGGTCTCTAGAACTAACGATGCGGCACGACAAAAAACCTAGCTAAAAGAGAAAATTTTAAAGGCGTGTGGGAATCCAATCCTCTTTTTTCATTCCCAAAATTATTTTGTCTTTTTTTTTCTGGGCTTGCATAAGGAACAATCTTTCTTTGCCTTCTTTGTCTCCATGTTAAATTTTAGGCCTAGTTTCTGATTTTTTTAGATTTCTACTATCAGTTTCATGTTAGTGATAAATCAATGAAATTCAGACGGAAAAAGTGGAGTTAGTTTTCCACATTTGGAATGGTTAGACTCGATTTCAATAAATTAATAGTTTTTTTTTTTGACAACAATATACTAAAAAAGAAATCTATTAAGAGACAATTGGCCAGTAAATCCAAAATAAAGCAAAAACTCTTTGGCTAGACAAAAAATTTAAAAAACTAATTTCTTGAGGGGAAAAAGACCGTTGTAGCCCTCACTTTATTACACTGTGCAAATAATGCAACTTGCATTTGCTGCATAACGATGACGCCTTGGATTTTTCAAATATTATTTAGCTTTTTAAATCTGCACAACTGAGCACGGTTTGTATACATTGACAGACAATTCTTTTTTTTTTTTTTTTTTGACAACAAGATAAAAAAATGAACACTAATTTCCTATCATCCATATCGGTGGTTCCGGCCCAATATGTGTGCTTGTTGACTGCCTGAGACGCGCACTTCGTGCTAGTCTATCTGCCGTCTTGTTTTGAGTGCGTGAGATCTGCTTGAGAACAAAAGTCGTAAAAAACTCCCTTCTCTTGTCGTATTCTTCTGTGTAAACTTCAAAAGCTGGCCAGTTCTCCGGATCCGAGATTATCTTCACCACTTCTGAACAATCTGTTGCAAAAGTTATATGTCTTTGATCGAAGAACATCATGCTTTCCATGGCCCAGAGGAGAGACTCAAACTCCGCATGTAACGGCGAAAGACTTTGTCTACTATTCCTGGCACCCATCATTGTGTTTACACCTCCTTCATAGCAGCTGTACCAACCTTGGCCCGCAAATACATCCCCCTCCTTCCACGAACCATCCACAAAACACCATTGGCCTCTTTGTTCCGTATTATCCTCATTTGAGCCCTGACTTCCCGTAGAGAAATTGCATTGTATATCTGGCAATACTAATATTTGGGTTGATAATATTTTGTTTGGCAATGCTAATATTTAAGTTGGTATCATTATTAACTAGTTAAATTGTATGTTGGATAACATGTATATACTGAACTGATCATTATTACTATTATTATTTTTTATTCAAAACTTATTATATATTTTATTTGTATACACAATGAAACATATTTAACATCAATCATCAAGATATATATATATATATATATATAAATATTATTATATGCAATTACAAATATTAGTGGTCTAAAATTTTAGTTAGCCACATTATCTTATTTGTTAGATGCTATACACATTAATATTTTTGCGATATGCAATATTAGAATAGTTAACATTGTTATTAAATATGTTAAATGGTTAACATTTAATTTAGAAGATCAATTCATAACATACAAGCTGAAGCTTTTCACGGCCGCCGAAGGGAAAATTCGCCGAATTGTTTAAATCTCGTTAACTATCTCTCCAGCAAACAAATCCAAGATTCTTTCTTCCAGATATGAAAGCACATCCGAACACTGCATCACACGCGGCCAAAACCGAGCACCATCAAAAGTAGCAGGCGGTCAAAGAGAGACAAATTAATTTCCGATCTTTTACTACAAATATCAATCTTAAGAACAAGTTTTATTAAGCAGGAGGATATAGAGAATGAAATTGCTTACATTGTTGATAAGAGACGAAAAGGTCATGTAGGGTCATAGTTAATCAAAAGCAGCTTCCAATGGAGTTCCTGGATATGTTTCAGACAATTAAATCAGAATATTTTTTTTCTGGTTTTCCTTCTTCTGTTCAAGACTCTCAACGAAGAAGAAACCTTAGTCGAAGACTTACCTGAAGAGCCAACAATACATGTAACTCATTTGTCCCAAGCTTTAACTAACCCATTTTCCCAAGCTTTTAGCATCAGTGACACTCTTACACTCCCCAAACATACTAATCACCATGTTGTTCAATTTCGGATCACTTCTAAACTTAGACCGAAGGAAATGATCGTGTACCTTCTTGGAATGTTCACGCGACTTCAGATTTGCACATGACTCAAACAACAAAGACTCATTAAGCTGACTCTGTACATTAAATATATGTTAACACAGTTATATATGTGTTAACTTACTCGTGTTAACATAGTTATTATCATGCAAAATGCATAAGTTCATTGCTAGTTATTTTCTTAACGCGATAACACAATTGTTATTGTTTAATTGCCAGAAAAGTATTAATTACCATAAACTCGCTCGGAGATCTCGAAAAGCCGATCCGGAGGCTTTTAGTAGAAGAAGCGGCGGAACAAAGCCATCTGATGGTGCTGCCTCTCCTCCGATCAAATCCAAACCGTCGATTTAGTCGCTCCGAGATCTTGACTACTCCACGTTGTTTCATCTCTCCGGCAAAACCCAACACCACATCTATAATCCTTTGTACCCTATCCGGGTCTTTACACTCCAGAAGCAGACCCGCCTCTAGTTCTTGGTTTACTAGCTTATCCTCCCAGAGATGAGATGCTCTGAGTCGCTGAATACGGTGGCGAGATAGAGAGAAGGGAGGAGCAACACCGGTAGTTGTTATGCGAATGATGAAGCAACCATTGATTGCCCTCACTGTCATCATCGGAGCTTTAGGTGAAGACGCGACCGAACGCGAAGGTTCGCTAAGGGAAGAAGAAATCGGAATGATATCGGAAGTGAACAAATCGCTCTCTCTCTTTCTCTCTCTCACTCTCACTCTCACTCTCTGGGTCATGTGGCGATAGAAACGAGAAATCTCTTTAAATTTTTCCAGTATTTTATTTAACTCACAAATGTTCTTGGTATGAGGGACATAAGAATCTTTAGCTTCATAAGGGTATTTGTGGCATTAAAATAAAAATGAACAGTGTCTTCCTATATGTCTAAATATGAAGAAATGTATGAACAGACAATGCAATTTCTCATCTATTAATCTCTAATCCAGTTTGGTGGCTCCGGTCCAACGTGGATAGTGTATGACGGCCTGAGACGAACACTCCGTGCTAGTCGATCTGCCGTCATGTTTTGCGTGCGCGGTATATGGACTAATTCGTATTTTGAGCAAAATACCCCTTCATTCTTTCGAATTCTAGATGAATTTAATAGTTATTAAGTGCAAATCTTCTTTTAAGAATCGAATATAATTTTTTAAAAAAACATTGTTTTCAATGAATTAGCACTGCAGAGATTCCAATATTATTGAGAACAAAAAGGGAATGCAATAACTTTACCAGCACTAATCTCATTCTCCAATTAATAACGAAGTCTATATATTAAGTTGGAAGCTTTTTGATCGATACTTTGCGATGAATAATACACAAAAGACGCATATATTAATAATGAATTGCGCTCAACAGACCAACACACAAAAAGAAAGTACATAGACGTACAAAAAAAGAGCAGCACTAAGCAGAGACATACAAAAAAAAACTATAGACAACCTATGTGGTCATTGACTCATTCGTCAATAACAATGGTCTAAGCCATCAGAATAATCTACATCCTCTTCAAGCGAAGCTGATTCACTCCATTCCCCTCTAGCCAACGGCTGAAATACGATGACCTTACCGTTGCTAAGCCCAACAGAGATCTGGCGTGGGTGTGATGGGTGAGCGGCTACAACAGTCGGATAAACCTCGAGCCTGTGCCATTCCCAGTTTGGTAGCCAATATGATTACATCATTTCTGGATTTTATTATTTGATAAAAAGAAGTGCGGGCAAGGAAACTGTACCTGATGTTGCTTGGGATGGATTGAGTAAAAGCAGTCAGATTGATTCGACATATTGTCAGAGAGGTCTTGGAGTCTAAAATTTTTATACAATCACTTCTAAAGCCAACATAGATGATCTCACCATCAGAAGAATAGGTAGCAGAAGTTATTGCAGCATCAGATTCATCAGGTACCCACTGCGTAGCATTTTTTTTTAAAGTCAATAAGATAATTAGATGCAAGGGAATATACCAGAGAAGAGAGTCTTGAAAGTGTTTGCCTTTTACCTGCATAAGGCAATCGAGAGTTGGAGCTTTGTGCACACCTATCCACCTCTCTTGGACCACAAGTAGCACGATCTGATACGGGTCAAACTGGATGTGAGTTATTAAAGAGGACTCATGGTTATCCCGGGTGCAAAATTTATGCATGTGGTCACTACTTTTTAGCTTTAGCCAGCTTTTTGTGCTCCAAACACAGAGCTGGAGAAAACAATAACACAATTTAGCAACCCTGAAAGCAACGATTTTGTGTATCGACAGATGCATGTACAAACCTTTCCATCAGCTCCAGATGAGACGAGGACATTAAAACATCGCGAAAATGCTAGGCAAGTTATTCTCTGATCGTGGCCTTCTAGTTTTTCTTTGGTCTAACACATTATACGGCTTCATATTAGTTTTTCACCAGGGCAACGGTTTGAGATGATTACCATGAAAACGAAGATTTTACCTTTCTCGAGGATAAACAATGGATAAGGATAGAGCCATCGTCTAGCCCAACAGCAAGCAAATCAACATGAATAAATATGAAAAACGTGGCCGTAGGTGTAGCAGGACTTCCAAAAGCAGCTACCTTCTGCAGTTTTGTGTAAACAGTATCATTTGATGATGTAGACACAAAGGTAGTAAATGAAAGCTTACTACAATGCTTATTACCTCAAAACTCTTCACATCAAAAACTGCTATTTTTCCTCCAGAAGTTGAGAAAAGATTGGAACCCATGATCGCAAAGCAAGACGCTGAATCCTGAACAGAGGTGGCTATCTCGTTTTTCATAGTTTTCCCACTCTGAGGTTGATGTAATCGTGGCTTCGGAAATACATTTTCCTTTAATATTCGAGGAGTATACTAAGAGCAGAAAGTTTGAAAAAATCAAGTAGATAGGGTAAGTAGTGATGACATCAGGACTGAAACATAGCAGATATAATTTTGGCATCTGAAACTAAACCTTGCGGAATTCATTTTGGCTACCCGACCACGTCCAGAGTTTATGTGTGCCATCTTCTGCCAAAGCCAGTATGTAATCTCCAGAAGGGGAATAGGTCAAACATGCAATCTAGCAAAGTCAACAAACACCAATGTGATCCCAACAATTGAAGATATAGAAGACAAGTTTGACTATATGCATCAACAACCAGCATCGTTCTTCATTATTCTTTTAGGACTACAAGTGTAGGTGACAACTTTACTCTAAACAAACTAAAGTTCTTGGGAGTATCAAAGTAAAATCCATGATGGCTAAATATTCTCAAACGCGAAGTTCTTTTTTCTTTCTATAGATCAACCAAAAGTGTGAATGAAAGCCTTAAGATTCTGGAGAAAGTAGCCATACCCTTTCCCCTGAACAATAATCAGGAAGAATCAGTGCATTGCACTCAGATGGATCATTGATTTCCTTTCGTTTGCAGTTATCACGCTTCGTTCTTTTCCCTGTTCCGTTGAATTTGTTTTTAAAAGAGGATGGTGTGCCGCAAAGGTACGGCACTACTGGGATATTTTCCAGAGAATTAGAATTTTTGCATGTATGAGGTTTCCACCAGTCCATACTGCATGAGGTGAAGAAAATCAAAACAAGAAGAAACCAACGAAAAGAATATCAAGACTAGAAAACAACCAGTTTTGGCAGCCTTACGTCTGCTTCATCAGTGTTAAAAGCTTTGATTTGTCCATGCTAGGAAACTTGAGTTTATCTTTCAGTACTGGATTCTTCTTGGCTAGCATGGCAATCGAGGCAAGTAGATTTCTCTTCAGCAACGTGTTATCAAGAGATCCAGATGGGGTTGCAAC
The DNA here is from genome assembly GCA_030180135.1 of Orychophragmus violaceus. Lineage (NCBI taxonomy): Eukaryota > Viridiplantae > Streptophyta > Magnoliopsida > Brassicales > Brassicaceae > Orychophragmus > Orychophragmus violaceus. The sequence continues at coordinate 62,477,407 of CM058236.1, read as the reverse complement.
ATCCCTGCAGTATAAAATATTCATCAGAGTGAAAGCTGTAACCTGTCAAACATATAATTAACAGGATTTGCTGATGAAAACTAAGTCTAGAATTGCTCAAGTCTTTTACAAGGAAATAAACCAACCATGGTGTAGATTCTGCGCTTTTCAGTTTCTGAAGTTCGAGAAACATAGCCTTAGAGTATTTATTCTGATTGTCGGTAAAAGCTGCCAGGTATTCTTCAGCTTTTCCCAATTTACCGAGCGTCATCACTTCCGCCATATAATTGACATTGAAGAAGACTTGTGTTTCTTGCTCTAATCTTTGGAAATAAAAAAGTTATCAGCAATAATAAGAAAGAAAGATCTGTCAAAAATTGCATATCCTTGCAGATGCTTACTTATGCAAAGTGTTCTTGTACTTTGCTTCATGGAGAAATTGAAGGATTAAGCAAATGAGATCTTCCTACAAGAAACGCACTGATCAGAAACAAAAGACTAATAAATCCAAAGAACCAACCAAAATCTTGGCACATCGCATTTTTAAGTACTTCAAAATTAGCTGATAAGAAAATATGGAAAAGCTACCTTCAAGCCTCCCTTTTTCCTACAAATGAGGAAGATAAGAGACAGCAGTGCGGATTTATTCAAATTCGGAAAAACAAGTTTGCCACTTAAAGAAGGATTGCTTTCTGCTAGTTTATGGAGATCAACACACAGTTTGGCTCTCACCAATGCTTTGTCCACGCAACAAGTTTGCTCAGAAATTCTATAAACAAAGCCACCACCAAAAACTCTATGAGATCTGCATGAAGGAATATTACTACTACTAGTGGCTAATATATCTTATTCCTTGCCTTATGTCGTCTACAGCAATCACCTCAACCAAATCCTCGAAGCCATCGTCTTTGAAAACAGGAATCCGTCTCAAATCCTTGGAGAAAGTGTTCACAGATTCAGAGCCTCCACTTCTGCAGATCATAACTAAAAAGGAATAAGAAAACATATACAGGAACAAAACATGTTTACCTTCAGTTAAACAGACAAAGTGTTTAGCTTTCTGAGATAAAAATAACATTTAGCTTTCTATCTCTGTGCCCTCAACACGAAGGAGGCAGCAAAGTTTTCCAATCCTTTTCATTCATCACTATGAAGTTGGAGTCAATACTTAGTACAGATTAATACAACGAGATATTGAACACCAGAGTCCATGAATCCCCAGCTAATGACACAACAAAAGGAATTCTCTCCAACAGGGTCAAGAAGCACAGATAGTATAAATCAAAAGCGATCCTTTTAATTCCTTCTACCAGAGATCGGAAGTGATGTTTTATCAACTGAAATGTAAAGAAAGAGTAGGGGTTTTGCTTGCCTATCGGAAAGTTTCCACTTGTACAAGTCAAAGAACATCTTCCTTGAGTATGTATTTGCATCTGGACTAGTAAATGATGAAAGGTACTCCTCTGCGTTTATCCATTTACCATTGTTGATAGCATCGGAGAAGTAGCTAAAATCGAAGAAAACCGCTGAATCCTGCTCCAGTCTGTATAACAAAAATAAATAACCAAAGATTGAATCAAACAATTGATCTGCTTACAGAGGCATAAATCAATATTTGTTTTGTTTTTCAGATATTAATTTATACACTAAAACACAAGAGAGACGAAGCAACTTTACATTTGAAATCAAAATCCCTAGTTCAAACAAAATGCAGAAATGAGAAAGACCCAAAATCAAAGTGTTACCGTACAAGTGTAAGCTTTCCTCGTAGCCCTCTTCGTGAAGGAACTGTAAGATGAGGAATATGAGATTTTTTCGATTCGTCTCGTCTAAAATCATCTTTGAACCACCGATAACAAACGAACAAGCACTGAAATTCTAAATTGCTCCAGCGGAATTTAGGGTTCAGAAGAGAATTGCACGAAACGGCAAATAGTGAATCTCCAATACCCAATTCTCTCGAGATCGGAGAAAGAAGACGAATGAACAGTTAGCAAGTCAGCAAAAGTGTAACAGTTATTAGTTATTGAGGGAATATTGCAACCAGTGTATCTTATTTGAAAAGTTGGTGTGTTTTATATACTCTCTCCGTTCCAATTTATAAGGGGTTTTAGAGGTTTTTGTTTGTTTCAAAATGTAAGGGGTTTCTATATTTTTAAACAACTTTAACTTTATCGAAAACTGTGTGACCAATTATATTTTGCAATTTTCTTTGTCATTGACCAAATAGTTTATAATTTATTTATTTAATTATATTTTGTTGAAGAAAAGTAAATTTTTTGATCTTTGTGCTTTTAGCCAAAACCCCTTATATTATGAAACAGAGGGAGTATTACTTATTTTATTGTTTTTAGTGCGTTAGAAAAACTATTTTACCTTCACAGATAAAAAGTAGCTCATAGATAATTAAGTGTCACAAGCCATTCTGCCTATCCATTTTTTTTTTCTTTTTTTTCTTTATCTTCTTTCTTATTTTACCTTTATTTTCACCCCTAATTTTTTTGACGGTGGATAGGATGGCTGAGTTAAGATTTCCAGCCAAATAAACCGCCAGAATGGAGATATAATCGGTCGTTGTATCGGAATTCAAAAAAAAAAATTCTAACTTAATACGGAAGTTTCGTATGGACAGTCTAGACTAGGTGTCCACAATATCGGCTATTCGTGGACGCTACCACGATCATATCACATACAAAACGCTTACCATGGATAGGAAGTAGCCAATCAAAAATATTAAAAATTGTGTTTACTATGTATCGACTATTCGTGGACAGAAGGTGATCAAGAGTTCACATGATTGTGAATCTGTGGACATAAAGTACGATCTAAAGTATTTAAAACACATGCTAGACGCTTTTGATGAACAAGAGGTGGTCAAGAGTTCTTACCATGGAAAGGAAGTAGCCAATCGAAAATATTAAAAATTGTGTTTACTATGTATCCACTATTCGTGGACAGAAGGTGATCAAGAATTCAAATAAAATGATTGTGAATCTGTGGACACAAAGTATGATCCAAAGTATTTAAAACACATGCTAGACGCTTTTGATGAACAGAATGTGGTCAAGAGTTCTATTATGTATCAACTATTCATGGACACTACCACGATTATATCACATGCTAGACGCTTCTGATGAACAGAAAGTGGTCAAGAGTTCACATGATTGTGAATCTGTGGACACAAGTACGTGTGGACCACTATCCATCCAAAGCGTCTACCATGTGATATAATCGTGATAGTGTCCATGAATAACCGATATTGTGTACACCTAGTCTAAACTATCCATTCGAAACTTCCGTATTAAGTCTTTTTTTTTGAATTCCGGTACATCGACCGATTTTATCTCCATTCCGACGTTATATGGCCGAAATTCTCAGCTCTGCCATTCTATCCACCGTCAAAAAAATAAAGGGTGAAAATAAAGGTAAAGTAAGAAAGAAACTGAAGAGGAAAAGAAATGAATAAAAAAATAATAAAAAGAATGGATAGGACGGATAGCATGATATCCCTATCTATACGTAGAGTTACTTAGTCTTTTCCCCTTTTTCCCTATATGTGAGGGGTAAAATAGTCTTTCTAACGGTGGGACCTACAAAAAAGATACAAAAATGCACAAACTTTTCAAAAGATATAAGAATGCAAAGAAAAAAATAAAAAGATACAAGGAAGCAAGCGACCCCAACTCTTGAGGTTCTACTAAACTCCAATAACTAACATAGAAATAATTTCATAATCCAATAACTGAAATAATCGTAACTAACATTTAAAAAATGTGAAAATATGATAAAATCCCAAAACACTCAATTTTGCTAGGTGCCATCAGTGGTGAAAGGCTTTCTCTCTCTTCTCTCTTCCAAATCCTTCACAAAGAGAAACACCATAGCTTCTCTGTAAAAATTTAGTGTGTAATCTTTGGGTTTTTTTATATTCATACTCTTCTCTCACCTCCATATCTTTCTGAGCTTGTAATCTTTTTCCCCAAAGTTTTCGTGTGTCTCACCGATCCTTTTGTTGTTTCCTCCGATCGGTTTCTTTTGTTTGAATAAGGTTCCAATTATGGTTCCACTGGACTGCTCCCATCTGAGCTCTCTTCCGATTAATATCAGAGCTCGCGATCTCCTCTCCTTGTTTTCTTCCCGCTGTGAAGTCCGATTTCTTCGTTCTCTCTCTCGGCGATCTCCCAATCTTAGAGTAATATCTTCACAACTTTGTCCCATCTTTGGCTTTGGGAGTTAAATAGCCGAATCGATTATGTATTTGGTTGGCAGTGAAGCTTCTTTGGTGTGGTGTTTCCAGCGAGTTAATTGAAGCTGGCTTCTCCTCTATGTGGTACTTTCTGACGGTATTTCTAACAGATTGGTTGATCGGCAGCATGAGTTCTTTTTGCTTCAGAGATCGGGCGTCGCCGTGCCTCCCGACAGTTTTTTGGGAACCAGTTTGTGGGTCGTTGCTTGCCGACGTCCTTCAGTGCGAATACATGGCCTTCTTCTTCTTATCTCTTAAGTTGCGAATTGAGCCTTTTTCATATTCTCTCTGTTTGGGCTGATCTGTAAACTCATATTGTATTTTGCCCATTTGGACCTCAATGCAAGCCTCAAAGTTGACAAAAAAATAGCTAGGTGCCATCTAGTAGACATATTCACCTAGTTGACAAAAAAAACATATTCACCTAAAAAGAGTAAAAGAAATAAGTAACAAGATCTTATGTCCAAACACTTTAAGAATTATTGAGAGTTATGGAGTTTAATGATTTTATAAATTGAGAGATTTTTAAAAGCTGAGTAGATTTACCAAATATGTGATGAATTCTTGTTATATATTTTGATGGATTGATAGTGATTGTTATTGATTTGTATTATTTTCTATTTTCTAAAATTTTCTTAATAAGGCAACATATATATATATATATATATATATTTTATTTTGATATAGAGTTATTAATTTGTGTTTTAAAAATGATTAGATATAATTTTAGTAGAATTTACATTTTTCTTAAAAATTTTATTCATGTTTTATATTAAAAAATATGGTTTATAACATGGTTTGAATATTAATTTTTATTATTAAACAATTAAATTTTATTTTTTGTTTGTTGGATTTTTGTGTGTGTATATACGTTTATAGATATTAAGAATCTCCTAGACATACAAGGTATTTTGAAAGGTACGTGTAATGAGTAAAAATGTAGAGAATATATTTTCCAATAACATAAAATTCTAATAGAATTATAAAATCAATGATAACTAAACTTTTTTGAATAACAATAGATTTCAATGGAATTTAAAAGTCTTCGAACCAATAATAGTGGATTCTAGTAAGATTTTAAGAATTCATAAACCAATCACAACGGAATCTCAAAATTTTAAAATTTCATAAGTATATATATCTTATCTAACAAGCATAATCACGACTTCTAAGATGTCCAAGCAGAAAGGGTTTTACGCGATTTAAGTGATTGTCCACATCTCCCGAAGAAGCTTTATACAAAACTCTGTCTATGTATGTCTGCGGCCTCACACAACACATATTGCGACTCAAATTACGGAAGTTCGTCTCTGTACGCCCTCGTCCAACCTACTCATGCCACTACGACTGACTATATATATATATATATAAGGTGTGTTCTTTTGGTCACCGATACAATTAGCAACATCGTCTAAAACTTCTTCATCTTTCCTCTATTGTTTTCTGTCTTCATCATCACTACAATATAAGCGTAGAACCAACGATTAAAAATCAAACACATATGGTTAAGTAGAAGACGCTAAAAAAAGAAAGCGTCAACCATCCTCCGTCTAGCTGCATCGTTTTGTGCCGCCGGCGTTATTGGATTTCATACTGCGACAATTTTCTTCTCTCTTTTATTTATTTATAATTTTTGTCGTTACCGCTAGACGCAGCGGCGACTAAAATAACATGCCAATAAGCATCAAATAATTTAACCGGCAACACAGACAAGTGGTTGAATCCTCCATATTCGTATCTCCAATTTATCAAACAACCTAGCTAAACTTATAAAACAAACGAAACACATTAGATACTATACTAGCTATCTTAGAAGATTAAAGACTAAAAACGAAGAGTTGCGGAATAACTTTCACATTAGTCTAATAAGAACCATGAAAACCGCGATTAAAGAAATAACTGTCAAGCGGTTGCGGTTGATGAAATACCACTTCAAGGAACTGTGATTGGAAATAAAATTTTCATAAATATACTTGCCATAAATAGACTTGCCACAAATAGACTTTCTATAAACGGAAATTCTAAAAAAGGAAACTATCCTAAAATAGAATTAGGGTTTTTGAAGGATAGAAAACTTATTTGAAAAGAAGCAGTCATAACTTTTCGACAATACCACGTAATGGAGATTGAAAAGCAGATCTTGAAAGTTGTTTTCAATAGCTTCATATCAGTATGTATATTGCTCTCTAGTTCCTTATGATTCCCCTCCAAGTTAGTTGCTCGCAAACTAAGCCGCATGGAATCAGAATTGGGTACGCGGAGACGAAGCATTAAAAATAGAGAATCAAGTTTTTTTTTTAAATATTTAAGAAGCATGTACGTATGAAATAAATTTAAATAACAGAACTTAAGGGGTTCGAACCCAGGTGTACCAAGGGGAAATTGCTTAAAATGCCCTCAAATTTGATTTTAAATAAAAGTGTACCCCCAAACTTGAATCAAATATAAAACTGGTTTTGCAGCCTTATGAAATTACCGCGCTGTCCTTATGACCAATCAAAAAAACGTCAAACGCAATTACCATTATAACCTTCGACTATTTCAGACTTCTATGGATGTCTGAGACTTCAGACTCTAATAGAAGTCTGACACTGAATTAATTAGTAAATTTAAATTTTAAAATTATAAAAAAATATTTTGTCAAAACTTTTATATACATAAATTATATATAAACAATTTAGTAGTATATAAATTAAATTTGATAAAATTGAGTCATATTAAACAATGTTAGTTAAGTATGCCTTTAGAACCCTACTTTGTAATGGAACATAATGGAACATTTACATATAACTTACATATAACCTTAGGGTTAGTTAGATTCATGGTTTAAGAAATTCACATTTGAAAAAATATATTTGCACATGTATGTTATAATGGTGATATAATTAACGAATTTGATGTGTCATAGGTGTTTTGTTTAAATATTTTTCGATGTTAAGTGATAAATACTAAATTTAGGGTTTATCAGAAGTCTGAATTTTGTGGTTTCGTAAATACTTTTAACCAAATATACCTTAAATGAGTACAATTGACTAAATTTTATGTAATTTTAATTTACATATGTCCAAAAGTCTCATGTTTAATTTATGTATCCAAATTTTTCCTCAAAATATTTTTTTAATAATTTTACAATTTAAATTTCAACTTAATTATCTCTCAGATTTCTCGTAACATTTGGTAAAATTGAGTCAAAGTAAACAATATGTAAGGTAGAGTAAGTTCTAAACCTCAAAACATTCTTTGTAATGGAACATTTACATATAACTTACATATAACTTTAGGGTTAGATTCATGGTTTACCAAATTTATATTTGAAATATTAAATTTGTATATATATGTTATAATGTGCATATATTTAGTGAATTTGATGTTTTCTAATTGTTTTGTTTAAATATTTTCACCGATAAGTGATAAATATTAGGTTTAGGGTTTCTCAGACTTCTTTAGAAGTCTGAGACGTATTTAAGTTAAAAATTTAAATTTTAAAAATATGAAAAATAATTTGATATAAATTTTGATACATAAATTAAGCATAAGCATTTGTTATGTATATAAATTAAAATAACATAAACTTTGATCAAACTTAAGCATTTAAGATATATTTGGTTCAAAACACCATGTAGTTTGATCTATATTTCACATATGAAGGTGAATATCATGTTTTATCTGTAGGGTTAGATTCAGAGTTTGTGAATTTTCATTCATATTGTTCCATTTTAGTTAGTTTGTGACTATTCTAAACGAGTTTGATGTTTATTATAAGTTTTCTATATAATATGATGGTATTTAAGTAGTAATTATTAGATTTAGGGTTTCTCAGACTTTCAGGAAAATATGGTTCAAGTATTTAAACTTGTCATGAAGTCTTATTTCAGACTGCATATGAAGTCTGAAATTTCCCGCCTTTTCGAAAATTTTCACACGAAAACTTTTCAAAAATGCGGGAAATTTCTGCCTGAAAATTTCAGAATTCCCGTTCAATTCAGAAATTCCTTCTCAGACTGCATATGAAGTCTGATACCGGATATTTTACAATTTTTAATTATTAAAATTTTGGCGGCAAAGTTTCCCTCCAATTCTCTCCTCTTATCTAAACCTATTTTTTTACACACATATAACAGCCAGAAAAAAAAACCTTCACATTCTTCCTTTTTTTTACTACCTCTCTTTCTCTCTCTCTCACTTTTGTAAAACCTCTCTAAAATTTCTCATCCAAAAATGTTCTCAAGCTTATTCTCTCATATGAGTTCTTATGTATGTGATTCATAGTTGATTCTCTTTGAGCTGTGAAATAGGTGAGTGGATCGGTTCTGATTTAGTGTTTTCAAAGTTTTTTTAACTGAACCAATTAAGACTTTTGACATAGACTTTTGGTTATACATGTTGATTTGCTCAAAAAATCCTTTATTATCCATTTCTTGGAGACTTGTTCGCTAACTAATGCAAGAGCTCTGTGTTTTTGCTTTTTCAGGTGCTTGGTTTAAGGTTGATCCAGATGACTCTCCAAAGAAGCTGGAGTTGGGGTTTATTATGTGCTAATGGCTCATAAAATTTCACTGTTACGAGGAACACGAAGTCTGAGAGCCTAATACCAGACTACAATAGAAGTCTGAGAGTGAAAATTCAACATGAAGTCTTATATTAGACTACTTTTGAAGTCTGAAGTTTGATACTAAATTAGGTGTTTTCTCATTGTTGTAGATTTTTTCTGGTTATTAGACTTCTTGTTGAACACATTGTATTGTATTAGATCATTGGATTATCAAATCAAAGAAAGAAAGTTCTCCTTATGTACTATTCTTGTAGAAAAATACAAAGTTGTATAAATTTCTTTTGTCTACTCAAAATCAACAAGGAATTTTGTTCATTGAAAGTATACAATATCAAGAAATGGGTTAGTTTAACCTTGGAAGAAAACATTACTCTTTAGATTACATACACCAACATATGACAAACTAAAATAACCTTAAGTGGTGATGAATTGGTCGTCAGACCTCTATTGCTGTCTGATTCTTATGAGCTAAAAGTTTATAAAATTAACAAGTCCAAATGTCAAGTTCGTTCTCTCATCATCACATTAGCGATCTTACTGAAAAAGCTTATAAACGCTCTACATGTGGTTGTGTAGTTCATCTTAATCCCAATCTACTTCTTCATTGATACATTGATATGATTTGGTGTAATCAGTTCAATTATATCAAAGCATTCAATAAACAACCAACATATATAATATGGAGTATGACGTTTACGCATAGACATTCGTTCCACCAGCTCGGATGCTACTAGCTACATTGCCAATATTATTCAAAAATTGATTCAAAAATAATTACCATATATAAAAATGTAAAACTCACATATAAAGAACATAGAGAACTAACACACATTTATAAAAATTAAAATCAACCAAAATTAATAGCAAATATTCAATAAAATACATTTTAAAAGTTTTTAATATTTCAGACGTCTATAGATGTCTGATTGTAGTGAAACCAGACTTCTATGGTAGTCTGAAAAGAGGGTATTTTTGCAATTGATTTTGAAATGTCAGACAGCGGATGCAGTCTGAAATCAATCAGACAGCGTACGCAGTCTGCATTGAAATTTTTTGAACTTTTTGTCAGACAGCTTATGATGTCTGAGAAAAAAGGGTAGTTTTGCAATTGAATTTCAATTGTCAGACTTCTTTTATAATTTTCAGACTTCGAGAGAAGTCTGAAAAAAAGTAAAGGGTAGTTTTGCAATTGATTTTGAAATGTCAGACTTCGCCAAGAATTTTGATAGTTTTCAGACTTCTTATGCTGTCTGACAAGAATTTCAGACAGCGAGGGAAGTCTGATAAAAACATCGCATTTTCGGTTTTTATCCAGCGTTGACCAAAATTCGATATTTCAGATGTCTATAGCCGTCTGACAAGAGTTTGAAATTTCAGATGTCTATAGCCGTCTGATGTTATTTTCCCTATTTTCAGACAGATTTAGAAGTCTGGCGATTTTTTCGCTTATTCTGGTCAACATCTGAAAATTTGGGTCAATTGCAGTTTCTACCCCTCCTTTTTGTCAGACATCGGATCCCGTCTGACAAAAAGTCAAAAATCGGTCAATTTCTTGCCAGACTACATAAGAATTCTGACTAAAAAATCAAATTTGAATCAATTGCAAAACTACCCTCTTCTTATTTTGACTTCTTGGTGACGTCAGATAAATTTTTTTTTTGTTTTCAAAGGAATTTCTCAGACTTCTATGGAAGTCTGTCAATTGAAAGTCAATTGCAAAACTACCCTCTCGTTGACCATAATTTTTCATCAGACTTCGTTGGAAGTCTGAAATCGCGAAACAGATCTGAAAATCGGGGGATCTTGTGAAAAATTGAGCTCGTTTTTACCTTCCCCAAACACTCAAAACTTTAGTTACACCAATACCCAACAAACCCAACAATTTTTATGCAAGAATGACAAAAATCGCAATATATCCAATTTTTAAAATTTTGTAGAACGTGAATTAAAGAGTTTTTTGGATGAAATTGGAGAGAAAATAGGAGAATAGAAGGTTGTGAACTCTAATATGGAGTTTTGATGGGTCGAAATTGGTTGTGTGAGGCATTAAGAGCTCAAAATTGGTTGTTAATGGTGTTTGGGTGAACTGAAGAAGATGACAGTTTCGTAATTAAGTTAGATTTGAAAGACCTTTTTTGTCTTTTGGTAAAAAATATCAGACTTCATATGAAGTCTGACGATGGCATTATCGTGAAAACACAAATTATTAGGGAGATATATTAACGAAGGAAGGGAAGGAGAAGGGAAAGGGTACTTTTAGGGTTGACTTCAATTTTAGGGGCATTTTTGCAAACAGCTCGGTGTACCAAAGACAAAACAGCCTCTTAACCATCCGAGCCAACATGTTTTATATATATATATATATATATGAAAACACTAAAATACAAATTATGTTAAACTTCTCTATTGTTAAATAGTAAATCTTATTTTATTAAGCATAACAAAATTATGTAATTAATTATATACATTTTGATAAATAAGATTCTTATAAAAATATGTATATAATCTATTTAAACAGGAGACCATTTTTGAAACTAACATTGCTCTTTCGTGTTATTTACACTATATGTCATTAGCCATTAAGATTTTATTAAAAAATATCAAATCCGTTTATAATTAATTTATTCACAATATTTTCTAATATTTTTTCTTTTATTATTCTATTATAATAAAATATTATATAAATATTTTTCAAAACTTTCTAAAAAATTAATAAATTCGTAACTAATTATTTATATATTATTATAAATTAATATTAACTAAATTTTGACTTACAAAAAATAAAAATCATATCATATTTATATATATGCTTAATTAAGTTAGTAAATAAATTGATAAATATAATTTTATAATTTAATACATAAATTATTTATATAAACTATAAATTTAATCATACACAAAATAACAAAAATTCATTCTTGATATAATTCAGAATTGAATATTATAAAAAGAAATACTTAGACTAACATTAATTAATTTTCAGTTTATAACATGAAGAATTTTAAATTTAGATGTATAACTAAGTTGTTCAGGGCAGTTATTTCAAATTTGAGAAAATATTTTTATTCGATATGAAATTTTTTTTAAATATCTAATTACATTTATTTAAATTAAATTATTTTTATATAAAAATCAAATATTTAATAAAATGAAATAGTACAATATGTAGTATTTAATACTATTTAATTTCGATATTAAAAATATATTTTATACAAAATATTAAATAAAATAATATAAATATATATAACTAAATAATTTAATATATCAGTTATTTTTATAAATAATAAAACAAATATTAGTAAATATATACATAAATAACATAAATAAATATATTTTGAATATATTTCAACTAATAAAAATAAAATAAAAAATAAAATGTTAGATTAATAAGTTTCTGTTTAATAAGATGTAAATTTTTTTTTTTTTACAAAATCTAAAATATTTAAGCTAAGTCGATATATTTTTAACTTGATAAAACTAAAATATTAAAAATAATTCAATATATATTATTCAATCATATAGTGAGATAAAATGATCGTTTTACAATTACTATTTTTACAGTTTATTTCATCAAAATATATAAAATGTTTAACCAATTGCAAAACGAGTCAAAAAGACTAATTAATACATTTTGATTTTGGAAAAAATTAAAAACAACTAATTAAATATAAATTTAGTAAATTGATTATCAGAATTATAACTTTTATAAATTTATTTTTCCTATAAGTAAAAATATAAAAACAAAAACTAATTAAAAATATCATCTTCCGAACATTAAAACTATATCATTTATTATACAAAAAACGTTTTCATAACATAAACTTTCAAATTAAAAATACACATTACTCAAAACTAAACTAAACACAAAAGTTTTATCCTTAAAAAAATTAATTATACAATAAATAAATAAAATTCTATATTAAAATTTAGTAAAAATAATTTTGATTCAAATATAAAGTTTAAAAACATAATTTTAAAATAGTAGATGAAATTAAATTGATTGAAACTTAAATCCGGAATATTTCAAAAATATTTTAAACAAAAAATAATAAAATCCAAAGTAAAAAACAAACTGTCTAGACCATATTATTTAAAATTTTAAACTAAAACCAAATCAATTACAAAACTTTTTATAATATTATAAAATTGATAAAATTAAAAATTGATAAAATTATAAAATTTTATTTAAAAATATAAATTTAAATATAAATATATTTGTTTTAGTTTTATTATTTTCAAATAAAATTGAGTACTTGATACAATCCACATAATAAGAAAAAAGAAATATTAATTATACTGTAAATAAATTTAATTCTATAGTATAATTTGGTAAAATAATTTTGATTCAAATATAATTTTTAAATATTAATTATAAAATCATAGATAAAATTTATTTGACAAAAATCTAAACTCGGAATATTTCAAAAATACTCAAAACAAAAAAACAATGAAATCCAAAGCAAAAACAAACAATAAAAACCAAAACAAAACTATAACATTTACAAAAATTAAATCAAAACTAAACCAAATATAATGAATTTATAATATTATAAAATTGATAAAATTGAAAAATAAATAAATATAAAAACATATCCGCGCTAAACCCAAATATAATGAACTACATATTTTACTTATATTAACCCCAATCAATATTAGTCCAAATGGATTAGTATTACTTCTATAATAAAAATTATGTGTTATGATTTAGTAAGATTTTTTTGATTAAAATATAACTTTCAAAGTCTTAACTATATAACCAGATATAAAATCCAATTTAGTTTAAAGTAAATTTGAAACCGAAAAATAATTAAAACAAAAAACAAATAAATTTTAAAGCAAAAAAACATTAAAACTCAAATTAAATATCTATACCATAATATTTAAAATCTACACAAAACAATATAGATTTTAAATTGGGTAATATAGAATTTAGATTTATAATTTAAAAAAAACATCCGCGTTCAGCGCGGATAAAACACTAATATATGTTCATTATGCTCTGTGTATGCATTCACACATTAACGATCGTATAGTAAAAGAAAGGGAGCTAAAATTTGCTTATTTTTATTGGGCTAGATGTATATGGTGTTGGAAAGCCTAGGATCTAGGGTTATTGTATTGAATCATCGATCTCGTGTTTACCTCAGAGATGGCAGCGGAATGAATGGTAATCGAGATCAGCAGCGACTCAGATGCTTTGCCTCTACCAGATACACACGCACACAAAGCTGGAAAGCCGGGATGCTAGTGCCGGATCTTGGGATCACTGAGTTTTTTGGTGGTTCTGCTTTCTCTGCAACAGAAAAGTGAACGGCTTGGGTTCCAGGTCGACCATATAAGCCTTTATATATGACCTGAAATGACTAAACCGAAATCAGAATTAATTCCAATTCGTTTAAGTCATGAAATCGAAACGTCAGTTTTGAAACCCAATCTGTGTCGATCGACACACTCACTGTGTCGATCGACACACCACTATAAAACTCAATATCAATGTGTATCCAATACACATCAACATGATCATTACCATAATGATCGTTCCCATATTTATGCTTCCAGTTTGCTTAAGTGTGTGACCCTATAGGATCATATAATACTGGCAGTAAGTCCACTACTTACAGATTACAAGAGGCTTCTAGAAAAGCATTGCAACCACCCAGTATTATACGAAATGTCTGATCTCGACAACCAACTATCATCAGGAGTGAGTACGAGTGTGATTTCAGGACACAATCCCAACAATCTCCCACTTGTACTGGAATCATCAATTCATATAATCCTTTTGTCTCTATATCTCGATTTGGCATAAGGCAAGATTAGTGTCATCCTTATTAAGTCAATATCGTGTTTATCGAACTCCTGATCTATACTGAACAAGACAAACAACTGAACTACAGTTCGTTTGAGTGCGGCCACACATTTTCTCAGTATTAAATCTTCGATAGGCCCTGAGATATTTATCTCCCGTTATACAGGAGGGACAAATCCCATCTTGTTCCATCCCTGTTTCCATACACACTTCATAATATACCTAAGCAATGCCTTTATAGCCGCCAGTTACGGGTCGACGTTTGACAAGGTCAAAGTGTACCAATTCATATGCAAGAAAACATGATGAACTCAGGTCTAAGGACTATAGTCTATAGTCGAAATGAGAACCTCTCATGACACAGATATAACTATCCTGGAGACTTCTCATTTGCGGGTCATGTCCGATCATATGTTCATCAACATATATCTATGTGACTGACTGTGATACTCATATCACTGACTCCATGAAACTTAGTCAACAGTCACCTCAAAAGCTAGTCTCTCGCGGTTGTCAGTGTCCCACTTTGACAACCTCGACTAGGGACACATCATAATTTATGTCATATTTAACTTATAGGGTTTCATGATCAAGTCCTCAACTTGATGACCTATAATATGGCATAAACTTATTTTGGGACCATTATTTAGATCACAATAAATAATGTTGAAATCAAATTTCATTAAACATATCCAAAAGTATGTTTACAAGAACATCTTAATATAACTAAAATAAAACCACAAGAACTCCCACTAGAATCAAGATTACATCTTAAGATCTCTAATGCCTACAGCAGTAGTATGACTCTCATGCTTAGGCCTTGGGAGTGGCTTAGTCAGAGGATCAACGACATTCTCGTCCGTTGGAACTCGGCTGATCTTCACTTCTCCTCTATTGACGATATCACGAATCAGGTGATATCTCCTCTCTATGTGTTTGGACTTCTGGTGTGACCTGGGTTCTTTCGCCTGAGCAATGGCTCCATTGTTGTCACAAAACAAAGCCACTGGCTCCAAGATACTAGGAACCACACCAAGTCATGAACTTCTTGATCCAAACAGCTTCCTTTGCCGCTTCTGAAGCATCAACATATTCAGCTTCCGTCGTGGAATCAGCTACGGTATTCTGCTTAGAGCTCTTCCAGCTCACTGCACCGCCATTTAGACAGAAGACATATCCAGACTGTGATCGGAAATCGTCTCTGTCCGTCTGAAAACTCGCATCAGTGAATCCATTCACCACAAGCTCTTCACTTCCTCCATATACCAAGAACTTATCCTTGGTATTTCTCAAATACTTGAGAATATTCTTGACAGCTGTCCAGTGATCTTCACCTGGATCAGATTGGTATCTGCTCGTCATGCTTAACGCGTAAGCTACATCTGGACGATTGCAGAGCATGGCATACATGATAGATCCTATTGCAGAAGCATAAGGAATCCTATTCATGCGTTCTCGCTCAGCATGCATCGCCGGACACTGCTTCTTGCTGAGACTAATGCCATGAGACATCGGAATGAAGCCCTTCTTGGAATCATGCATCTTGAATCTGTGCAACACCTTATCAATATAAGTGTCCTGGCACAATCCAATCAGCCTATTCACTCTATCTCTGTAGATTCTGATTCCAAGGATGTACGCGGCTTCTCCCATGTCTTTCATGGAAAAACAACTTCCGAGCCAAGTCTTAACAGACTGAAGCAACATAACGTCATTACCGAGAATAAGTATGTCATCGATATACAGTACAAGAAACGCAATTCCGCTCCCACTAGTCTTCTTGTATACACATGGTTCTTCTTCGTTCTTGATGAAACCAAATTGTTTTACTGTTTCATCAAAACGAAGATTCCAACTCCGTGATGCTTGCTTCAATCCATAAATGGATTTATGAAGCTTGCATACCTTCCCAGCATTCTTAGGATCTACAAAACCCCCAGGCTGTGTCATATACACATCCTCTTCCAGAATTCCATTCAAGAAGGCTGTTTTGACATCCATCTGCCAAATCTCATAATCATAATAAGCAACAATTGCTAGAAGAATCCGAATGGATTTAAGCATAGCGACTGGGGAATAGGTTTCATCATAGTCAATACCATGAATCTGTTTGAAACCTTTAGCCACCAACCTAGCTTTATAAATTTGGACATTACTGTTGGAAGTTTCGGTTGATCCTGATTCAATTCTCATATTGATATCAACCTAAACATGCATCAGATCTAGGTGTTCTTATTTAGAAACAATATGATCTCACCTTTTACCTGTTTGTTTGCAGCGGAATTGATGAACAGGTCAGAGATCAGGGAGATACACCAAGGGATGAATCCTCCAAAGGCTCACACACGCAATCACAGGAAACTGGTTGCTAGACCGAGCTGAGGGAGGCGCCAGAGAGAGAGAGTTTTCGCGGCTGGGAGGCTTAGGGTTAGGGAGAAGAGACTTGGCTTTTAGACATTAAAAGCCTTCTCTTTCCCTTTTGGGCTTTTGGGCCCAATCTGATTAAATCCCATTTAATCAGACCCATTATTCATTCTCTCTTAGTACGACAAATGCCTAGCACTTTTGTCGTACTTCTGCTATGCCTTTCAACATTATTTCCTGCTAGCTTAAGCGTGTGACCCATATGGGGTCATACAATAAAGGCAATAAGTCCAAGACTTATAGATCATGAGCGGACTCTAGCAAGCCATCATGACCCCCAGTATTGTATGACTTATGTCTGATCACTGACATACTCTTACGTTATAGAGACAGTACAGAGATTGCTGGACACAATTCCAACAATCTCCCACTTGAACTGGAATCTCTGTATTCATAATCCCTTTCGTCTCAATATCTCGATTAGTCATAAGGCAAGATTAGTGTCATCCTTATAAAGCCTAATCTTGTTCATCGGACTCTGATTTGATACTGACAATACAAACGACTCGGGAAAGTCCGTTTGAGCATGGCCATGCGTTTTCCAGTATTCAAATCTCCGATTGGCCTAGAGATATTCACTCCATTTATATTGGAGGGACAAATCCCATCTTGTTCCATCACTGTAAACTACTCATTTCATGATGTACCCAAACAAGGTCCTTATAGCTATCGCATAACGATAGCGTTAGACAATGATCAAAGTGCATCAGTCCATATGCAGCCACATGCATGCGAACTCAGGTCTAAGGACTATACTCTATAGTCGTAGTAAGAATCTCTTATGACACAGATATAAATATCCTGAAGAGTTCTTATTAGCGGGTCTTGTCCGGTCGTATGTTCCCAACATACACCTATGTACTGACTTTGATGCCGAGCATCTATGACACACTGAGACTTTGTCATAAGTCACGTACCAATCCAGTCTTACACGGTTGTTGGTGTTCCAATTTCAACAACCTTCGACTAGGGACATGATGATATAAAACATTTATCAAATATAGGATCTCATGATCAAGCTAAATGACTTCGATGACTCAAGATCAAATCATTTACTTCGATGACCTATAAAATGGTTCATATCATTTTGGAACGATTATTTCATCACAGTTAAAATAATCTTGAAATAATAATTTCATTAAAACATGAATAATAATGTTTTACAAGAACATATCAAATAACTAAAATAAAGCTCACAAAACTCCCACTCAAATTTAGATTACATTTCAATGTTTCTAATGCCTACAGCTTCAGTCAAAAACTCGAGCTTAGGCCTTGGGAGTGGCTTTGTCAACGGATCAGCGACATTATCATCTGTCGGAACTCGGCTGATCTTGACTTCCTTTCTATTAATGATGTCACGTATCAAGTGATATCTTCTTTGAACATGCTTGGATTTCTGGTGTGATCTTGGTTCCTTTGCCTGAGCTATAGCACCATTGTTGTCACAAAACAGTGCCAGAGGCTCAGCCGCATCTGGTATCACACCTAGTTCCATAATGAACTTTCGTATCCAAACAGCTTCCTTCGCTGCTTCTGAGGCGGCGATATATTCAGCTTCTGTAGTGGAATCAGCAACGGTGTCCTGCTTGGAGCTTCTCCAACTTACTGCACCGCCATTCAGACAAAAGACATAACCGGACTGTGACCGGAAATCATCTGTGTCTGTCTGGAAACTTGCGTCCGTGAATCCACTGACTTTAAGCACATCACTTCCACCGTACACCAAGAACTTATCCTTAGTATGTCTTAGATACTTCAAGATATTCTTTACGGCAATCCAATGGTTTTCACCTGGATTTGACTGGTATCTACTCGTCATGCTCAATGCATAGGCAACATCAGGACGAGTACAGATCATGGCATACATGACAGATCCTATTGCAGACGCATAAGGAATATTCTTCATGCGCTCAAGCTCAGCAGCCGACGTAGGGCTCTGCTTCTTGCTTAGCGTTGTGCCATGTACCATTGGCGTGAAGCCCTTCTTGGAATCTTTCATGCTGAATCTTTGTAGGACTTTGTCAATGTATGAGTCTTGACACAAGCCTATCAGCCTCTTAGGTCTATCCCGATAGATCCTAATTCCAAGAACGTATGCGGCTTCACCCATGTCTTTCATGGAAAAACAACTTCCAAGCCAGTCTTTTACAGACTTCAACATTGGAACGTCGTTTCCGAGAAGCAGTATGTCATCGACATACAGGATAAGAAATACAATCTTGCTCCCACTAGATTTCTTATACACGCATTGTTCTTCTTCGTTTCTGATGAAGTCAAATTGCTTGATCGCTTCATCAAAACGAAGATTCCAGCTCCTCGATGCTTGCTTCAATCCATAAATGGATTTATGAAGCTTGCATACTTTCCCAGCATTCTTTGGATCTATGTAACCGTCAGGTTGCATCATATACACATCCTCTTCCAGAATGCCATTCAGGAAGGCGGTTTTCACGTCCATCTGCCAAATTTCATAATCATGAAAAGCTGCAGTTGCTAGTAGAATCCGAATAGATTTCATCATAGCCACCGGTGAATAGGTTTCATCGTAGTCCACACCGTGAACTTGTCTGAAACCTTTTGCCACCAACCTGGCTTTATAAATCTGGACATTTCCATCCACGTCAATCTTCTTCTTGAAGATCCATTTGCACTCGATGGCTTTTACACCAGCGGGTAAGTCAACCAACGAAAACACTTGGTTGACCGACATGGAGTCCATTTCGGAATCAGTGGCCTTGCGCCACTTAGAGGAATCTGGGCCCATCATGGCTTGATTGAAGTTCGATGGTTCATCACCATCAATGATCAAAAGATCATGACAGTCAGTCACGAGGAATCCCTGATATCTCTCGGGTTCGTGACGGATCCTCCCGGATCTTCGAACTTCAGGTACTACAGGTTCAGGCTCTACAATTTCTTGTAGATCCTCCTGCTGCTCTTCCTCATTAGGTTGAGCAGTATCCTGTTCATCTTGAATTTCTTCAAGCAGTACCTTACTCCCACTGTCTTTCTTAGAGAGAAACTCCCTCTCAAGAAAGTTACAATCCCGGGCAACAAAGATCTTGTTCTCGGAACGTAGATAGAAGTAATAAGCCTTGGTTTCCCGTGGATAACCAATGAAGTAGCATTTATCAGATTTTGGTGTAAGCTTATCTGAGATTAATCTCTTTACATAGGCTTCACAACCCCAAATTCTTAGATAAGACAGCACTGGAGCCACTCCAGTCCATAATTCATATGGTGTCTTTGCTACTGCTTTTGATGGCGCTCTGTTTAGAGTGAACACTGCTGTTAGCAGAGCATATCCCCAAAGGGATATTGGAAGGTCTGTGTGACTCATCATAGATCGAACCATATCCAATAAGGTCCGATTTCTCCTCTCAGACACACCATTCCATTGAGGTGTTCCAGGAGGAGTGAGTTGGGATACGATCCCACACTCTCTTAGATGATCACTGAATTCCTGGCTTAAGTATTCTCCTCCTCGGTCGGACCGAAGAGCCTTAATGCTTTTGCCAAGTTGGTTCTGTACTTCATTTTGGAATTCTCTGAACTTTTCAAAAGATTCAGACTTATGTTTCATCAAATAAACATATCCATACCTACTGAAATCATCAGTGAAGGTAATGAAGTACTGATAGTTTCCTCTTGCATTAGTGGACATTGGGCCACACACATCAGTGTGTATCAGGCCCAATAAGTCACTGGCCCTCTCGTTAGGTTTATTAAAGGGGGCCCGTGTCATTTTGCCCATCATGCAGGATTCGCATTTCTCACATGACTCAAAGTCAAATGAGCCAAGAAGTCCATTCGAATGGAGCCTCTTGATGCGTTTCTCGCTGATGTGCCCTAAACGACAATGCCATAGAAACGTTCGGTTTTCCTCATTAGGTTTAAACCGTTTTGTATTAATGTTATAAATTGGCGCGGATTGATCGAGTATGTAAAGCCCATTCGTAAGAGGGGCAGAACCATAGAACAAATTGTTGCGATTGAAGGAACATAATTTATTCTTAACTGAAAAATCATAACCTTCCAAATCCAACAAAGAAATTGAAATAATATTTCTGCTTATAGCAGGTACAAAATAACAATTATTAAGTTCTAAAATCAATCCCGAAGGTAAAGACAACAAGTAAGTTCCTACAGCTAGTGCTGAAACTTTCGCTCCATTCCCAACTCGTAGCTCTACTTGTCCTTGCTTCAGCCTTCTACTGTTGCTGAGTGCCTGCATATTAGTACAAATATGAGCCCCACAACCAGTATCCATGACCCATGAGGTATTATCAGAAGTAGTTGTATTAACTTCTATAACAAAAATACCTGATGAAGAAGTCTCGAAAGTCTTCTTCTTTAATTCCTTTAGACCTTCCTGGAATTTCTTGCAATCTCTTCTCCAATGCCCCAGTTCTTTGCAGAACCTGCACATGTCAGTAGGCCCAGCCTTGGACTTGGGCTTGGGCTTTGGCGTGTCCTTGTCCACGACTTGGACACCCTTGGCCTTTCCCTTATCCTTAGCAGAAGACTTCTTAAACCCCTTGCCCTTTTGTACCATAAGTACATTGGGGTCCTTGGCGGTTTTCTTCAAGTTGGGCTCTGCAGTCTTGAGCATTCCGTGAAGCTCAGGCAGTGTCTTACTCAAGCCATGCATGTTAAAGTTCAGAATGAACTGATCATAGCTTGCAGGTAAAGACTGCAGAATGATGTCGCAGGCAAGTTCCTGGCTGATTGGGCAGTCGAGTTTGTGAAGATGATCGAGATAACCCATCATCTTCAACACATGAGGACTCACTGCCGCATTCGCAGCCAATTTACAGTCCAAGAGGTTCTTAACTGTCTGGAACCTCTCGGTCCTAGCCTGCTCCTGAAAAAGCGATTTCAGGCTTGCCATGATCTCGATTGGAGACAATACACTTTCGAACTGCTTTTGCAGCTCTGGAGTCATTGTCACCAACATCAGGCAATAAACATCATTTTCATCTGACGAATGCTTTTCCCAAGCATTGTGCAGAGTCCTGGCAGCATTGGCAAGCGGCCTCTCGGGGAGGGGATCTCGAAGGACATAATCCTTCTTCTCCTGCTTGAGGACCAGCCTCAAGTTCCTTGACCATGTCAGGAAGTTCGTTCCAGTCAGCTTCTCCTTCTCGAGAACAGACCGGATCGAGAATGTGTTTTGTGTGCTTGTAGTAGTCATATCTGAAATATATAAATAAAAAGGTTATTAGTTATTATGTTCAAAATGACTAATCTCATATTAAAATTTAATATGATTAATCACGCATTATATTCAATAACCTAAGTTACCCTCAATAGAATATAATGATTCCAAGATCCACATATAACTAAAATTAAAGTGGGCCACTGGCCGTCACCCAACCTTAGCTTATATCGGTAAGCCCTATATCGGCTAATTATATCCATGATATAACTCTTGGTTGTGAATCTGGGCCCGAGGCCCAATCCACTCTGATGTCTCAAGGCCCGGGACTCCCGATGGCCTAGTCAAGAAAACCGGACTATACAGTCATGTAATCATTAATGTCTGGGACTCCCAATGACATTTATGAATCACAAACCGTCTTACCCACGCAAAAGCAGACATCCTCACACTGTAAGGCCATGAATGTAATTGAATGGGCTTTGACAGCTGACATAGCCTGGACAAGACATCCAACGCTTGATATTATTTGAGGTTCGTAGGTTTATTAAAATCATTCCCAAAATAGAAGATTACTATTTCGGGAAACTTTCTATTTATGGAAACCTACTATTTTTGGAAACTTTCTAAAATTGGAAACTTTCTAAAACCGGAAACTTTCTAACTTTAGAAATTTCTTTAAAATCCAAAACCCGCAAATTCAGAAACTTCTATTTTAAGAAACTTTCTAATTTCAAAATTTCGGAAACTTTAATTTAAAACGACTTTATAAATTTATAAAATAGATTTTAAATTAATCTGAAGAAAGACTCAATTAACTGGCCCAATTGTTTTAACTTCTTGGCCCGAGGCCCAAGAATTGGTCCATGTCCAAGACATGACCCAATTGTCCAATTAATTGACATAACCGGTCTGGTTCATTAAAACTGGTCTAACCAAGTTTCAATTACTACGATGACCACAATTGTCAACCGGTTATTTACTAAACCGGAATTTCTCAATTTATTTGGTCCAACCAAATCAAATTAGAAATCCCTGGTTTAGGCACTAAATCCAATAATTCTTTCGACATTGGATTTCTTGTCCTGGTTTAACCAGACTTAATAAAATTATTAATCTGTTTATTAAACCAGAACGAAGATTTTAATTAATTTTTGAACCGAGCCTTGAACCGAACCGATTTGGTCACGAACCAAACCGAGTTGGTCGTGACCTAGCTTCCTTCCCAAGAAACCATCGTCCAGCCGCTCAGCCGCGAGCCAACCGATCCGAGATCGAGGCAATTCAGCTACGGCCGGACGCAACAGCCGGGACAGCTCGCCGGACGGGATGCTCGGACGGACGCTCCACGATCGCCGAGCGATCGGGACGCGACGCACAGCCGAGGCGAAGCCGAGACGCGATCGGGACGATGCACAGCCGAGACGCGATCGCCGTGCGATCCACTCGGCTGATCGATCCGGACGCGATCGCCGTGCGATCACTCGACCGATCGACTCAACCGGCCATCCCGAACCGTCCGACCCATGGCCGATCACCAAAACTCGAGTCATATAGCTCGGTTTTGCGATCCAATCAATGTGTTTAGAGTTCAATTCTGATTCTTAATCGTTTTATCTTATCAGTAATTGATTCAAAAACAATTCTAAACAGATTAAACAACCTAAACATGAATCTAAAACAAGAAACCTAAGAACCAATGGCTCTGATACCACTGTTGGAAGTTTCGGTTGATCCTGATTCAATTCTCATATTGATATCAACCTAAACATGCATCAGATCTAGGTGTTCTTATTTAGAAACAATATGATCTCACCTTTTACCTGTTTGTTTGCAGCGGAATTGATGAACAGGTCAGAGATCAGGGAGATACACCAAGGGATGAATCCTCCAAAGGCTCACACACGCAATCACAGGAAACTGGTTGCTAGACCGAGCTGAGGGAGGCGCCAGAGAGAGAGAGTTTTCGCGGCTGGGAGGCTTAGGGTTAGGGAGAAGAGACTTGGCTTTTAGACATTAAAAGCCTTCTCTTTCCCTTTTGGGCTTTTGGGCCCAATCTGATTAAATCCCATTTAATCAGACCCATTATTCATTCTCTCTTAGTACGACAAATGCCTAGCACTTTTGTCGTACTTCTGCTATGCCTTTCAACATTATTTCCTGCTAGCTTAAGCGTGTGACCCATATGGGGTCATACAATAAAGGCAATAAGTCCAAGACTTATAGATCATGAGCGGACTCTAGCAAGCCATCATGACCCCCAGTATTGTATGACTTATGTCTGATCACTGACATACTCTTACGTTATAGAGACAGTACAGAGATTGCTGGACACAATTCCAACAATTACCATCCACGTCAATCTTCTTCTTGAAGATCCATTTACACTCAATGGCTTTTACACCATTAGGTAAATCGACCAAGGACCATACTTGGTTTTCTGACATGGATCCCATTTCGGATTTAGAGGCTCCAAGCCACTTTTCGGAGTCCGGGCCCATCATTGCTTCCGCGAAGGTCGCTGGTTCGTCACTTTCAATGATCATCAGATCATTGCAGTTGGTCACGAGAAATCCATAATATCTCTCGGGTTTGTGACGGATCCTTCCGGATCTGCGAACTTCAGGCTCCACAGGTGTAGGCTCCACAGAACTTTGTGGATCCAACTGCTGCTCTTCCTCAGCAAGTTAAGCATTCTCCTGTGCATCTTGAATTTCTTCGAGATGTACTTTACTCCCACTGCTTTTCTTAGAAAGAAATTCCCTCTCAAGAAAAGAGCAGTCCCAAGCAACAAAGACTTTGTTCTCAGATTGGTTTTAAAAGTAGTATGTGATACGAGCTTTGCGCTAAAAGTCTTGAGCCAAAACAGGGGTGAGCCGTTAGCTGGTCTAAGGACCTCTCTAACTAACTCGGGATAGGATGGAAGCGATAGTGAATCGAATGCACCACACTAGTTATGGATATACTAGTGATACAGCAGGGGCCTTGTTCTAGTCACAAGAACAAGAAACAACAAAGACTCATTTTAAGACTAAAACGAAATACTTTATTGAAAAGAGAAGAATTCTCAAAGTGTTTATCAAAATCAAAGGTTGTTTTAAAATGATACAATGGAGTGAGCTTTTATAGGCTCGGCCCTAAGACATTTAAACAAATAAAATTCTGAAAATAAATCAACATAAATGCAAATAAATCAACCTAAATGAGAATCAATCAAAGGCTTGAATGATATGGCCTTTAATGCTTGATTTTGGCCAAATGAGGGAATATGTGATGATGCCTTTGTATCTTGATGGTTTGGGTGGATAAGTGAGCTTCCTTGGAACCTTCTTAGTCACTTGGAGAGTCTCAAAATCGTGGGTAAACCAAAACATAAGGAGTTGTTGTAGTGTGAACTCCTTGATTGCACTTAGGTCCGGATATGGTAAGTCTTGGTGTATGAGTGGTCTAGATTGAATCCGCTTGATCCTGTGGGTGCTGGAGCATCTTAGAAGCTTCTTGGAAGTCTCTAGATGAAGTATATGGTCTCCTGGTCGCCATATATGAGTTTGAAGTCTCCAAAACTTGGAATGTTCAAAATAAGGCAAGTGGAGGATCTTCCGGCTTAGAAATTGAATATCTTCCAAACCAAAACTGGTATTGCCACGAAACCAACTCTTAGAGATCCTATTTTGGATCAGGATTCCAGAACAAGTTGTTTTGGAGCTTAAAAATTCTTGTTTTGGTCTCCATGCTCCAATGAGTGACTGTTGGTCAAAATCGGGTAAGCTTGGAATCACCCAACTTGAAAACTTAATATCTCCTTCATGTGAGTTGCTATTGAGCTGATTCCACTTCGAGAAGCTTCCTGGTTGATCTAAGAATGTAGTCAATTTGGTCTCTGGGCTGGACCAGTTGATAGTGGAATTCGTTTGGTCAATACAATGCTCATAGGAATCCTTGGACTTTTGGGCATCTCTCAGCTCCATGTGGCTTGAGTGGTGAGTTTGATAGACCTCTTGTTCATCTATTGGTTTTATGACCTCATCATACTCTCCCTCTTCTAAAGTATTTGTCCTCAAATCTTCTTTCTTGATAATTATGTTGGGAGCCGCTGGTTTTGTTGGAGGTTCCATAATCCTTTCCACCCTTATGCCCCTCTTTTCTTCTATGCGTGTGAGATGTTTATCCAAGTTTTTGACTTCATCTTGGATACTTGAGATCAGTTCCCAAAAGGCAGCCTTATTTCCTTTATGGTTATTCATTACTCAGTGGTATAAGTGAAACCAAGAGAAAGAATACACAAGGATTAAAACAAAGAAAATAAGTAGAAGGATTGTTTTTTTTTATGTAAATAAAAAAAATTGCAAAAATAAAAATAATAAAAGTGAAGAAATCAAACAACCTAGTTTGATCCAGGACTTTTAAAGCTCTGATACCAAAATGATACGAGCTTTGCGCTAAAAGTCTTGAGCCAAAACAGGGGTGAGCCGTTAGCTGGTCTAAGGACCTCTCTAACTAACTCGGGATAGGATGGAAGCGATAGTGAATCGAATGCACCACACTAGTTATGGATATACTAGTGATACAGCAGGGGCCTTGTTCTAGCCACAAGAACAAGAAACAACAAAGACTCATTTTAAGACTAAAACGAAATACTTTATTGAAAAGAGAAGAATTCTCAAAGTGTTTATCAAAATCAAAGGTTGTTTTAAAATGATACAATGGAGTGAGCTTTTATAGGCTCGGTCCTAAGACATTTAAACAAATAAAATTCTGAAAATAAATCAACATAAATGCAAATAAATCAACCTAAATGAGAATCAATCAAAGGCTTGAATGATATGGCCTTTAATGCTTGATTTTGGCCAAATGAGGGAATATGTGATGATGCCTTTGTATCTTGATGGTTTGGGTGGATAAGTGAGCTTCCTTGGAACCTTCTTAGTCACTTGGAGAGTCTCAAAATCGTGGGTAAACCAAAACATAAGGAGTTGTTGTAGTGTGAACTCCTTGATTGCACTTAGGTCCGGATATGGTAAGTCTTGGTGTATGAGTGGTCTAGATTGAATCCGCTTGATCCTGTGGGTGCTGGAGCATCTTAGAAGCTTCTTGGAAGTCTCTAGATGAAGTATATGGTCTCCTGGTCGCCATATATGAGTTTGAAGTCTCCAAAACTTGGAATGTTCAAAATAAGGCAAGTGGAGGATCTTCCGGCTTAGAAATTGAATATCTTCCAAACCAAAACTGGTATTGCCACGAAACCAACTCTTAGAGATCCTATTTTGGATCAGGATTCCAGAACAAGTTGTTTTGGAGCTTAAAAATTCTTGTTTTGGTCTCCATGATCCAATGAGTGACTGTTGGTCAAAATCGGGTAAGCTTGGAATCACCCAACTTGAAAACTTAATATCTCCTTCATGTGAGTTGCTATTGAGCTGATTCCACTTCGAGAAGCTTCCTGGTTGATCTAAGAATGTAGTCAATTTGGTCTCTGGGCCGGACCAGTTGATAGTGGAATTCGTTTGGTCAATACAATGCTCATAGGAATCCTTGGACTTTTGGGCATCTCTCGGCTCCATGTGGCTTGAGTGGTGAGTTTGATAGACCTCTTGTTCAGCTATTGGTTTTATGACCTCATCAGTATGCCTTGGTTTCCCTAGGATAACCAACGAAGTAGCATTTATCTGGTTTGGGTGCGAGCTTGTCAGAGATTAAACGTCTGACATAAGCCTCATAACCCTAAATCTTCAGGAAAAACAGACTTGGAACATTCCCAGTCCACAATTCATATGGTGTCTTTTCCACTGATTTAGATGGCACCCTATTTAGTGTAAACGCAGACGTTTCTAGAGCGTATCCGTAAAAGGAAAATGGAAGATCTGAATGACTCATCATAGACCGAACCATATCCAATAAAGTTCGATTCCTCCTCTCTGACACTCCATTCCATTGGGGTGTTCCAGGAGGAGTGAGTTGTGAAACAATTCCACACTCGCTCAGATATTCACTGAACTCTTGACTCAAGTATTCTCCTCCGCGATCCGACCGCAGAACTTTGATACTTTTGCCAAGTTGGTTCTGTACTTCATTCTTGAACTCCTTGAATCTATCAAAGGATTCTGACTTATGTCTCATCAAATAGACGTAGCCATACCTACTGAAGTCATCAGTGAAGGTAATGAAGTACTTATAATTTCCTCTGGCAACAGTGCTCATTGGCCCACATACATCAGTATGAATAAGGCCCAATAAATCACTGACCCTTTCAGTCGGTTTGTTGAAAGGGGCCCTAGCCATTTTGCCCATCAAGCAAGGTTCGCATTTCTCACATGATTCAAAATCAAATGAGCCCAGAAGCCCATTATGATGGAGCCTCTGAATACGTTTCTCATTGATGTGGCCCAAACGACAATGCCATAAGAAAGTCGGGTTTTCGTCATTTGACTTAAACCGCTTTGTATTTATGTTAAAGACATGCATTTCTTGGTTTAAGACATATAACCCATTATCTAATGGGGCGCTACCATAAAATGTACCATTACGATGAAAAGAACAAACTTTATTCTTAATAGCAAAATCAAAATCTTCCAAATCCAAAACGGAAACTGAAATTATGTTTCTGCTAATCGCAGGTACAAAGTAGCAATTATTCAATTCTAAAACCATGCCAGAAGGTAAAGACAAATCATAAGTGCCTACGGCCAGTGCAGCAACCTTAGCTCCATTCTAGACCCGTAGCTCAACTTGTCCTTTCTTCAGCGTTCTACTGTTTCTTAGTGCCTGCATATTAGTACAAATATGAGCACCGCAGCCGGTATCCAATACCCACGAAGTAGAACTAGGAGTTATAACATTAAGTTCGATAACATAAATACCTGAATCAGACGCATCATACGTCTTCTTCAGCTTCACATAATCTTCCATGAACTTCTTGCAGCTTCTCTTCCAATGCCCTAGCTGCTTGCAGTAGTTGCACTTGTCCTCATGAGAAGGCCCGAATTTGGGCTTGGGCTTGTCTTGACTCTCAGTCTGGACAGCTTTAGCCTTTCCCTTATCCTTACTAGGTTTCTTAAACCTTTTACCCCCTTGTACCATCAGTACATTAGGAGTTGCCTTCTTGAGATTCGGCTCTGCTGTCTTTAGTATGCCGTGCAACTCAGTCAATGTCTTAGTCATGTTTTGCATGTTGTAGTTCATGATGAACTGATCAAAACACGACGGCAAAGACTGCAGAATCATGTCAGTGGCCAGCTCCTGGCTAATGGCATAGTCCAGTTTCCCCAGGTTATCAATGTAACCCATCATTTTAAGGACATGATGACTCACTGGACTGTTCTTAGCCAACTAGCAATCCATGAGAGATTTAACCGTCTGGTATCTCTCTGTGCGAGCTTTCTCCTGAAACAAGGCTTTCAGGCTGTTAATCATCTCAATCGGTGACATCATGTTCTCATATTGCTTCTGCAGCTCAGAGTTCATAGTCACCAGCATTAGACAATTAACGTCTTTGACATCAACATAATGCTTATCCCAAGCATTCTTATCTGCATGCGTGGCATTGGAACGTGGCCTCTCGGGGAGAACTCTTGTAAGGACATATTCCTTGTTCTCCTGCCTGAGAACTATTCTCAGGTTCCGATACCATTCCAAGAAATTTGATCCATTAAGCTTGTCCTTCTCAAGGACGGATCTTAGCGAGAAAGTGTTGATGTGAGTTGGGACATACATAACTGTAATTAAAAGAGGTAGAGGTTTTAGTTATGATGTTCAAGGAAATGAGAATTCTTATCCAATAAGAAAACTCGCATTGTATTCAAAACTATGTTTCCTCAGATGAATACAATGAACCAAGATCCTTACTTCACCAAAATTTGAGTGGGCGACTCGCCATCACCCAAACTTTAGTTATCTAGGTAAACAAATCATTGTTAATTGTACCCAGTACAACTCTCGGTCGCAGATAAGACAATCCATGTCTTACCCACTCTGATGTCTCTGGGCCCAGAACTTCTGATAGCCCAGTCAAGTAAACCAATCTCTTCAGTCTTGTGATTATTGAGAGTCGCACTGCAAGTCTATCAATGATCACCTGCCTTACTCATGTAGTTGTGGATACCAAGGACTCCAAGGCTATCCAACAACGAAACGAGTCTTGACAGTAGACAAGATCGGGCAAGACATCAAGATCACTTGATATTAAGTTGAGGAAAAGAACTATTTAATCTTGATACATATCCAATATGCATCCAAGAAGTTTTTAAGTTGTTCAAAACATCTAGATTCATTAAGTTTAAGTTAATCTAGGAGCAAGGTATTAGATTTGGTTTGGTATTCGCAGTTCGAGGTCCAACCATCAAATCTGCGATTGGTGTGTCGATCGACACATCCTTGTATCGGTCGACACGACCTAACCAAAACCAAATTGGTTTTTCCGGTTCAATCCAATTGAACCGGGTTGATAACCGGTAAATCTAATTTAACCGAAATCAACCAATTAAACCGGTTCTAAAATAATTGAGATAACCAGTCCAATCTAATTGAAGCGGTTCATCCAATTAACCGATTTAACCGACACAACCATGCAAGATAACCGATCAATCCAATTGAACCGATTTATCTTTTCGCACAGTCTGTGTCGACCGACACAACCCAGTGCGTCGATCGACACAGTAGGGTAACAGAAATCTGATCTCATATCGGAACCCTAAAATTTTTGTAAGTGTTTCGCGGTGTGTCGACCGACACACGATTAGTGTCGATCGACACTATGCGAAAACACTCGATCATCGTTTTAAAGCAGAAACTTAATCCGAGATTTATTCGTTCAAAACATGATCTAGCATGCATAAATCTATTCAAATACATCATTATTCGAATTACATGCCTTTGATTCAATGGATTAAACCCTAACAGCTCTGATACCACTGTTGGAAAGCCTAGGATCTAGGGTTATTGTATTGAATCATCGATCTCATGTTTACCTCAGAGATGGCAGCGGAATGAATGGTAATCGAGATCAGCAGCAACTCAGATGCTTCGCCTCTACCAGATGCACACGCACACAAAGCTGGAAAGCCGGATGCTAGTGCCGGATCTTGGGATCACTGAGTTTTTTGGTGGTTCTGCTTTCTCTGCAACAGAAAAGTGAACGGATTGGGTTCCAGGTCGACCATATAAGCCTTTATATATGACCTGGAATGACTAAACCGAAATCAGAATTAATTCCAATTCGTTTAAGTCATGAAATCGAAACGTCAGTTTCGAAACCCGATCTGTGTCGATCGACACACTCACTGTGTCGATCGACACACCACTATAAAACTCAATATCAATGTGTATCCAATACACATCAACATGATCATTACCATAATGATCGTTCCCATATTTATGCTTCCAGTTTGCTTAGGTGTGTGACCCTATAGGATCATATAATACTGGCAGTAAGTCCACTACTTACAGATTACAAGAGGCTTCTAGCAAAGCATTGCAACCACCCAGTATTATACGAAATGTCTGATCTCGACAACCAACTATCATCAAGAGTGAGTACGAGTGTGATTTCAGGACACAATCCCAACGTATGGCCCATTGGCCCAAGATGTATAGGTTAGGGTTTCATGTTACGTAACTTGTGTATAAGAGATGTAGCCACTGTTTGTACAATCTTTTATCGGAATATATTAAGTTATTCTTGATCTTATATGGTATCAGAGCCAGGATGGGCAAAGATGGAGATAATTCGAGTAACAAGAAGAAGGAAGTCTCTCCGTATGCTTTGAATACGAAAGACGATCCTGGAAACGTGATCACAAAGGCTGTGTTCACTGGAAGAAACTATGATGAATGGGTGAAGAAGATACGAACTGGTCTTCGTGCGAAGAAGAAACTTGGATACATTGAAGGCACGGTGAAAGCTCCGGCATCTGGATCGGAGGATGAGGAGGATTGGCTGACTGCGAATGCAATGGTAACATCGTGGATTTTCAATACAATTGAACCAAAATTGGCGTCGAGTATCACACATCGCGAAATTGCCAAGGAGTTGTGGGACAATATCAAAGTTCGTTTCAGTGCGAAAAACGGAGTACGAGTTCAACAGCTGAAGGAAGATCTGATGAATTGTAAGCAACGAGGGCTTACAGTGGAAGAATACTATGGAAAGTTGCAGGTAATCTGGGAAGATCTTGAAAACTATGAGACCAAGCTAACATGTAGCTGTGGAAGATGCTCATGTAATTTGGTACAAGAGGCTGAGAAAGCTCGTGAACTTGAGAAGTTGCACTAGTTTTGTCTCGGGCTTGATGTTTCGGTGTATGGGAGTGTGAGAAGCTCTATCATGAACATGGATCCACTGCCTAGTGTTGATCATGCTTATTCCATGGTGTCGAGAGAAGAACAGATGAAGAATGGAGATCATGGAAAGGAAGTGCGTGATGAACGTGGAGATGCAATGGCGCTGGCGGTGAAATCTGCGCCTACTCATTATGATAATCGGTTTGATAAGAGGAGTTTGGTGTGTACAAACTGCTCTAAATCTGGACATGAGGCCTCTAATTTCTACCAGCTTAAAGGCTATCCAGATTGGTGGATAGAGAAATACAAAGGCGATAGAGGTGGTGGTGGACGAGGAGCTAGTAGCTCGAGTCACGGAGCTGGACGTGGACGAGGAGGGTCAGGTCGTGGTTCAGGACAGGCTGCTGCTCACAACATGTCAGTTTCAGAAGTTGACTCGAGAGGTATGACAGGACTTACACAAGATCAGTGGGAACGTTTGGTTCAAATTCTTGGTGAGAACAAGGAATCAAATACTGCGAGATTGTCAGGTAAGAGTAGTACTAATGATTGGATTGTAGATAGTGGGGCAACTCATCATATGACTGGTTGTTTGGAGAAATGGTTCGATATGCAGAGAGTTCCTCCATGTCTTGTAGGATTGCCTAACGGGGTTCAGGTTATAGCAGACCAAGTGGGTAGAGTGGTACTCACGGATACATTGACTTTGACACATGTTCTTTATGTTCGAGAGTTGAAATGCAATCTGATTTCGGTTTCTCAGTTGGTTGATGAGACAGATTGTGTTGTGTTGTTCTCTAAGACGTGTTGTATAATGCAGGACCTCACGTCTCTGACTCCGATTGGCAGAGGTAAAAGGAGAGAGGGGCTGTATTTTCTCCAAGATGATCGGATTGGTGGTGAGATGGAGAAAATATTTGCAGTGGAAACGGTGGAGATTTGGCATAAGAGATTAGGTCATGCGTCAGAGAAGATGATTAGGAAGTTACCTGACATTGATCGCAGTAATGTAGGCTTTGGTTTTTCAGATTGTGATGTATGTCTTCGGGCAAAACAATGTCGTTCTGGATTTCAGTTGAGTTCTAATAAAAGCAAGGATTGTTTTGAGATGCTTCATTGTGATTTATGGGGTCCGTATAGAACACCAAGCTTATGTGGGTCTTACTATTTTTTGACCATTGTTGACGATTACTCTCGTGGTGTATGGGTTTTCTTGCTGGCTGCAAAGACGCAGGTGTCTAAAACAATTGAAAATTTTATGGCACTTGTTTCTCATTAGTTTGAAAAGGTGGTCCGTGTGGTCAGAAGTGATAATGGTACTGAATTCATAAAAATGAAGAGTTTCTTTCAAGAAAAGGGATCGTTCATCAAACTTCTTGTGTGGGAACTCCACAGCAAAATGGAAGAGTAGAGAGAAAGCATCGTCATATTTTAAACGTTGCTAGAGCTTTGATGTTTCAAGCCAATCTACCTGTCGAATTCTGGGGTGAGTGTGTATTAGGAGCTGCACATTTGATTAACCAGACACCGTGTGAATTTCATCATGGAAAGAGTCCACATGAGATTATCTTCAGAAAAGCTCCGAGATATAGCAACATCAAAGTATTTGGATGCCTTGCGTATGCTCATAATCAGAAGCACAATGGTGATAAGTTTGCGAGTCGGAGCAGGAGGTGTGTGTTCATTGGCTATCCATATGCCAAGAAAGGTTGGACATTGTTTGACTTGGAGACTAAAGAAGTTTTTGTCTCTCGAGACGTTCGGTTTGTAGCATCGATTTCCATATTTGGAAGCTAAGGAGAATCCGGCATGTCATGGTAATAGTGCACCTGATCGGATGATGGAGGGTTATACAGCTGATTGCCTGTATGATGCAGAAGATGATGAGAGTGTGGAAGCAGTGGCGCCTGCGTCTGATGACAGGGAGTGTGACACACAATCCGCGTCGACTGACACAGATGCTGTCACAGGAGAATCTCGCGTTGCTTCGAGTTCTGATATTAGAGTTGATTTGGCAGGGACTCGAGTGTCTAATGCTGCTGAGAGTATGGAGAATGCAAGTGAACAACAACATGGTGTTGTCGATCACATAGTTGAGCCGATTGTTTCACAAGTTGATAATATTGAAGGTGGTGATCATGTTGCTACACCGGACGAGCCTGAGCTACTTGGCAAGGGAATGCGATGGAAGGAACAATCGACTCGACTAAAGGGGTATATTCTTAATACGGTTAAGACGTGTCCGTATCGTCTTGAGGATTTTGTCACTTGTGATAATTTTTCGCTGGAACATAGAGCGTTCTTAGCCAAAATAACTGAAGAAGTGGTGCCTCGCAGTTTTTCAGAAGCAATGAAGTATGAGCAGTATCGCACAACGATGGGGCTAGAGATAGAGGCTCTTGAGTAGAGTAAGACGTTTACGGTTGAACCGTTGCCCGAAGGGAAACATGCCATTGGATGTAAATGGGTGTATACAATCAAGTATAGAGCTGACGGTTATATTGAGAGATACAAAGCTCGGCTGGTGGCTTGTGGAAATGGTCAAGAGGAAGGTATTGATTACTTTGAGACGTTTGCTCCTGTGGTTAAGATGACCACCATTCAAATATTTCTGAAAATTGTGGCTGGAAAAGATTGGGATTTGCATCAGATGGATGTTCATAATGCGTTCTTACATGGCGATTTGGAAGAGGAGGTGTTTATGAGGTTACCACAGGGTTTATATTCTCCGGGAAAAGGTATGGTGTGTCGGTTACATAAGTCGTTGTATGGATTGAAGCAAGCACCTCGGTGTTGGTTTGCTAAGCTTGCCAAGGCTTTATTGGAGTACGGTTTTGCCAAGTATGGGGGTGATCACTCTTTGTTTTCCTTAATCAGAGGAGATGTCCAACTTCATATGTTGGTATATGTTGATGATATTGTGCTTACAGGGAGTTCACCACAAGTTATCCAGGAATTTAAGGATTACTTGTGTGGATGTTTCCACATGAAGGATCTTGGAAAACTTAAGTATTTTCTTGGGTTGGAGATTGCAAGGAATTCCGAGGGAATTTTTGTATCGTAGAGGAAGTATACATTGGATATTATTGCGGATGTTGGGTTACTTGGGTGTCGTCCGTTTTTGATTCCTATGGAACAAAATCAGCAGCTTGCTAAGTCAAAAGAGAAGGTGATTCTTGAACCCCAAGTGTATCGTCGACTTGTTGGACGTTTTATTTATCTTGCTGCCACTCGTCCAGACATTGCGTATTAGGTACATGTTTTGTCTAAATTTATGCAAGAGCCAAGGGAATATCATTGGGCAGCTGCTTTACGTGTCGTGCGTTATCTGAAAGGGTGCCCAGGGCAAGGTATCTTTCTTGACTCTACGAGTGATTTTCATCTTACAGGATGGTGTGATTCGGACTGGGCTGGTTGTCCTATTGATCGGCGGTCCCTGAGTGGTTGGTTGGTACAACTCGGTGGATCTCCTGTGTCATAGAAGGCGAAGAAACAAGATGTGGTCTCGTTATCGTCCGCAGAAGCAGAGTATCGGGTTATGGTGGAAACACTGAAGGAACTCAAGTGGATCAAGAATGTGTTGCGAACGATGGGTATTACTCATGAGGGTCCAATGGATCTTTATTGTGACAGTAAATCTGCATTATATATTGCTTCTAATCCGGTTTTCCACGAGCGCACGAAACATATTGAGCTGGAGTGTCATTTCATACGGGATGATATTAAACGTGTTATTGTGACGACTCAGTATGTTTCAACGCATGAGCAACTTGCAGATATCTTTACTAAAGCACTTGGAAGTCGTACATTTCAGTATCTGCTGTCCAAGTTGGGCATTCGAGATCTCCATGCTCCAACTTGAGGGGGGGGGAGGGGTATTGGGCTAGATGTATATGGCCCATTGGCCCAAGATGTATAGGTTAGGGTTTCATGTTACGTAACTTGTGTATAAGAGATGTAGCCACTGTTTGTACAATCTTTTATCGGAATATATTCAGTTATTCTTGATCTTATAATTTTTGTCAACATAAATTTCCCTTTGTTTTATTGAGATTTTGTACATACACTGCTTAGTTTTTTTGAATTATAAATGTTTAAGATAAAGGAGTATTATAAATAAAACAAAAAAACAAATCTCCAACTTTCGATAATAAACAATATGAAACTTTCGATTATAAAAAAATATGCAACTTTCCTTATGAACAATACGAATAGTTTGGACAAAATAAAAATAGAAATATGAACATCATGAAATAAGACGAACATCATGAAATAAGACGAACATGTGAGCATCACAAGAAAAAAGTGCAATTAGAATACTTTTCAGAAACAAATTAGACTAAGCCGAAAATAATTAAAAATAATTAATTTGTTGTTTCATCTTCAAGCTCTGATACAGCCACCGTCAAGCTTTTGATATGTACCATCACGCTTATGATCTCTACCATCACACTTCCAAGTCTGAATCGTGTATTTCCATCGCGCTTGTAACATCTCCGATCCTAGCAAATGTGGACCATGAAACCGAAATGTAGGAAATCAGTAAGGAAGATTAAGCAAAAGTGTTCGATGGTCTAGATATGGCTAAGTTCGGTGAAAGAAAAGACTTAGCCAAAGGATAAAAGCTGGAAGTTAAGTACTGAGCTAAAATGATATGAACATTCGAGCTAAGCTAGTTTGACTAGCTGTCGGGGAGCTCAACTCAGCTGGGATGAGTGTTCGGTAGCTGGGTCAGTTAGTGAACTGAGGTGAGCTGGTGATCGAGCTAGGTGGTTGGGGGCAGTTGGGCGGTTATTGGCGAAGGGTTGCGATAAACAGACGCAACTGTCCATCCATCCCACACGCACCCGTTCGCTGGCCAGACGGTTGGAAGAATGACTTATAAATACTAAGGCTTGGGCGAGTTATCACACACACAAAAACACATGAAAAAATCTAAGAAAATGACCGAAAGCAATCGTGAGAAGAAAGAAGAGGAAGGCGAGAATTTGGCCTAGCGGTTAACGGATTGCGGTAAAGGATCGATCATGAATACATCTGCGACTAAGGATCGCAGCAAGAAGCCAGACACACCTAAGGTGTGTGGACAGACCGTTCTGGTCGGATCCGGGCTCTCGACAAGCCGAGCGGTTCTACGGCCTGACTAGTGATTGATCCTATCTTTGCTCGTTTATTTCATTATCTGCTTATCCGCCTGATCAGCCAAACATGGCTTGATCAGCGGTTAGTTTCGGATGACTATCACGGTCTGATCAGACTCACGGTAGGGTTGCATGATATGCTCGATCGGCTATTTTGGCTCGATCATCAGTAAAGGATCGGATCCCGGTCATGGAAAGGTTTTGCCCATGACCAGATCGCATTATAGGCCAAAATGGCGGTTACGGTCGGATTGGCTTTACGGCCTTATTCAGGTGTGATGGTTGTTGCGGTATGACATGAATCGCGGTCGGGCGAGTTGGTGTTGGATCGATCACGTTTCATCCAAGACTCAGCCATGACCCATGGTTGCCTTAGTCACAACTTTCATAAGCCTTATATAAACGGTTTAGGATGAGAAATTTATAAGAACATTAGACCGGATCACATAGACTATAGGGGCTGCATTCACTAAGTTAATCTATAGATTACTTACGCCTCTTGATTACAGGACCTGAAGTTAATCGTGAGGAAGATCGGGCTTAGGCGCGAGACAATAAATTAGGCAACAGGTGGTGGAATAGACTGGTTATGTAGGATTGAACAATTGTACTAGCCTATAGAGCAAACTTAATGATTGTATCGATACCCTGATTTATTAATGAAATCCAAATCTATTGCCTAAGTATTATTGCATACTAACTGTATTATAGGAATCTCAGAATATAAACATCGAAAATGACTTAAGGAAACATATAAAACCCTTAAAATGGACTGATTGGTTCGGTTTCACTTAGTGGCCGAACGAGAATAACCTCCTTGGACTTACTAGCCGGGATGGGGTGTTCCAGTGATTCCAAATGTCTCACTTTTGGAATTAAGATTCTACAATGCTTCTGAGCGATTCCACGGGCTTCCACTTCTGGAGCAAGGTACACAACATCACCGGCGATTCCATGCTACTTAGTTTGGAGATCCGACGTATACATATCCACCTCAAAAAACACTCACAACTTTTAAAAGAAAATTCAAAATAACTAACCGCTTGCGGCTAGAGCTAGAGATAAGAGTCTCAGGAATACTTACTACAATTCAGATTGGTACAATTTGATTTGACTATTCGTTTCTCTTTTCTCCCAAAACGCGTCTGAACGCAGATCTACACTGCACAAATACATTTTAGAAAAACGGATGTAACTTTTGACTCGTACCTACGATTTGGACGAAATTGGTTTTTCTAGAATTAAACTTGAGACTTAAAGATTGATAGGCTGATCGTCTCGTGGCTTCACATGGTTCTCCGGGAAATCGCTTCACAAGTTGACGGCCGGAATTGATGACAAGATTCGACAGAACTTGGCAGGAAAGATTTATGCGCAGAAAAGGAGAAGAGTGGAATTTATAGGAATTCTTACTTAGGGTTTGGGTTTTTATGGGCTAAAATATTTGGATCAAATGGTTTGGGTCATGCTTCATCGTGAAACAAACATACTTGAGAACAGTTTAAAATTGATTTGCAAGAAGAAAAGAAGAGGTTCTAAACAAGTTTTTTTTGTCTGTATGGCTGTTTCAGTTTGTTACATCTCTCGAGTTTTAAATTTTATCCTACAGGACGTGGCTCTGAGGTTAGGTGTTCTTACTGCAGAAGAGTTTGATACCCTTGTTGTTCCCGAGAAAATGATCGGTCCCTCCGATTGATGTTGCTTTTTTGGAGCCAAAGCTTCATTTGCCATTTTTTTTATTCTTGTTTAGGTTGTAATAGTAAATGATAAAATCCTGAAACTATAATTCAAGTTTTCTTTGAGAGGTGACGAATATCAGTTATTTTTGTTGAATAAGAGTAACTATTCATGTCAGGAATAAGTGATACACCTTTTTGTTTAGGGCATTCGAGTTTTAAATTTATAACTACCTTGTAAAATCCAATAAACGGATTACCCAACCATAGAGTAGCAGATTATGGCCATAGGCTAACTGCTTAGACTAACTAAAACATATTAGGTATAGGGTTATATGTTTAGGGTCTCTCTCAAGCACCATAAAACTTTTAATCCCTAAACTAAGTGATATATCATGGTTTTTCTAGGTTTTCAACCATGATATTAGTGTATATATTGAGTCTTTAATCTTGTATTTCGAGTCTATCGAGTATTTTACAGGTTACCATGCGTTTGGAGCGAAGCTAGGAGCTTTGGAACGTTTCTGGAACATCCTGCAAGAAGTTGAAGTTGGAGCCGTAACCAGGAGTTGATGTCGACCGACACCACTCTTAGTGTCAGTCGACACTAAAGCCCAACAAGACTACACCGCGCGACTGATTACATCTTTTGAAGAATTGCAAGAAATCTCAGAAGTTTCATTGTTTGTAAATTTAGCCCAAAAACGTGTTTAGTCTTTTAATAGGGTTTTGTAGAGTTGTTTTATCCTATCTTTTGTTCTTGCTTTGCTTTGGCTTTTAGAGATTGAGAGATTGCTTGGGGCTGATTCTGCTACTCTGTAACCTTTGAGAGAAGGATTTCGAACCCCATTATTTCTTTATATTCAGTCTTTCGTTTTCTATTCAAATATGTGTTATCTTATTGATATCATGTCTGAGTAGTAACCTTTGTTAGATTTAGGATTTCTCATAGGGTTTTTATGCCTTGTTAGATCACTGAATAATTAGGATTCTAAACCTATATGTTCATCACCTAAGTTGAGATTAAAACTGAATTCTAGACTGATCACCTAGAGTTTAGATCTTAGGTAAATAATTTGGCACGAGAGTGTGAATTATAATCTGACAGAACTTAGTGTGAGCAATTTGACTAGATACAAAAAAATTTAGTTTAGGAGAATTGTGAACAAAAGAATGCTATTAATGCTTGTCTAGAACTCTGAAATTGCAAAGAGATTTGAATCGTTAGGTTGCTAGACATAGATAATAATTGCAGCGAGAGTTGAATTATTTGACAATTGTGATTATAGTTCTTGAACCTGTGCTTAATCTGAATCCTGATTAGTTAAGTGTCTGACATTGCATGATTTCCTGAGAACATCCTAAGTCTAGCGCTTTTCTCCCATCGAAAACACTCTTTTAATTACTCGCTATTTACTGCTTTTCATCTGATTGACTTAGCTATTTTCGAACACATATAATCTATTGCGTGAAACTTGAGTCTTTGTGGATTCGATACCCCTTTAATACTACAATCGCATCTGTGCACTTGCAGTAGAAAATAAGGATTAAAAATTGCTCTATCAAGTTTTTGGCGACGTTGCCGGGGACTTTTTGAGTTCGCCAATAGATTTTGTTTTAGAATTTAGACTAAGTTGTTTTTCTTTTTTTGGTTACTTACATTTCTCCGTCTTGCTTGTCTTTGTTGCTGCAGGAAACGACAGGAACATTTAGTGTCGACCGATGTTGAATTCAGTGTCGATCGACATAGAGCTCGGGATCAGTTTTGAGTTCAGTATATGCCTATTTGTCACACCAGGAGCAACCCGGATGAGAAGCTTTTGAATCTTTAAAATCAGGAGCTTGCTAGACTTGAGAGAACGAACAGAAAAGCTCAGAAGTCTGCAAAGATGATGAATCAAAATTCTTTGATTTTTGTTCGAGATGCAGAAGGTGTTCTGAGGAATTTGCAGAACAATCCTTATAATGCTCAGGGACAGAAGATTGATGCTGATGGAAACGTGATTGAAATCCCTGAAGAAGAAAGACAGATTATTAATCCTGAGGCAGAAGATCAAGGTGAAGGCGCAGGTGGACGAGGAAATCCACAAGGAAATCCACGAGCTGAAGTGGCACCTAGAGTACCTGAACCGCCTCCAGCTGGGAGGACACTAGCTGATTACAACAGGCATGATGTGTTCTATGCTAACAGGTCTGCAATTGTACCTCCTCCCTTTGAACAGAATGATTTTGAGCTGGAAGACTTCGTATTACA
Organism: Orychophragmus violaceus; assembly: GCA_030180135.1. Classification (NCBI taxonomy): domain Eukaryota; kingdom Viridiplantae; phylum Streptophyta; class Magnoliopsida; order Brassicales; family Brassicaceae; genus Orychophragmus; species Orychophragmus violaceus. Next base: position 62,435,890 of record CM058236.1, on the reverse strand, counting down.
CGCTTGTGAGGCAGCATCTCTTCTATGGATACCCACATGAGCAGCCTATGGATCACATAGAAGATTTTGAGTCTTTGGTCACTGGGATGAAGCATAATGGAGTGAGCTACGGCTTCCTGCACTGTAAGCTTTTTCCACACTCTCTTGGAGGAGAAGCTGCAAATTGGCTGAGGCAGATTCCACCTGGGACTCTGACTACTTGGGATGTAGTCAAAAGGGAGTTCCTGAGACACTTCTATGATGATGCTCGTTCCGATCAGCTTAGACAAGATCTTCTGACATTCAAGCAGGGACCTACAGAGCCTCTTAAGACTTCTTGGGTGAGGTTTAAGATGTACCAAAGAGACTGTCCTCATCATGGATTCTCTGAAGTTCAGCTGCTGGGCATTTTCTTTAGAGGAGTTGATCTATGGTACCAGATGGCGTTGGATGCTGCCAGTGTTGGAAAGCCTAGAATCTAGGGTTATAGTATTGAATCATTGATCTCGTGTTTACCTCAGAGATGGCAGCAGAATGAATGGTAATCGATATCAGCAGCGACTCAGGTGCTTCGCCTCTACCAGATACACACACACACAAAGCTGGAAAGCCGGGATGCTAGTGCCGGATCTTGGGATCACTGAGTTTAGGTGGTTCTGCTTTCTCTGCAACAGAAAAGTGAACGGCTAGGGTTCCATGTCGACCATATAAGCCTTTATATAGTCCTGGAATGACTAAACCGAAATTAGATAAATTCCAATTCGTTTAAGTCATTAAATCGAAACGTCAGTTTCGAAACCCGATCTGTGTCGATCGACACACTTACTGTGTTGATCGACACACCACTATAAAACTCAATGTCAATGTGTATCCAATACACATCAACATGATCATTACCATAATGATCATTCCCATATTTATGCTTCCAGTTTTCTTAGGTGTGTGACCCTATAGGATCATATAACACTGGCAGTAAGTCCACAACTTACAGATTGCAAGAGGATTCTAACAAAGCATTGCAACCACCTAGTATTACACGAAATGTCTGATCTCGACACACAACTATCATCAGGAGTGAGTACAAGTGTGATTTCAGGATACCATCCCAACAATCTCCCACTTGTACTGGAATCATCAATTCCTATAATCCTTTTGTCTCTATATCTCGATTTGGCATAAGGCAAGATTAGTGTCATCCTTATTAAGCCAATATCGTGTTTATCGAACTCCTGATCTATACTGAACAAGACAAACAACTGAACTACAATTCGTTTGAGTGCGGCCACACATTTTCTCAGTATCAAATCTTCGATAGGCCCTGAGATATTTATCTCCCGTTATACAGGAGGGACAAATCCCGTCTTGTTCCATCCCTGTTCCTATACACACTTCATGATACACCTAAGCAATGCCTTTATAGCAGCCAGTTACGGGTCAACGTTTGACAAGGTCAAAGTGCACCAATTCATATGCAAGAAAGCATGATGAACTCAGGTCTAAGGACTATACTCTATAGTCGTAATGAGAACCTCTCATGACACAGATATAACTATCCTGGAGACTTCTCATTTGCGGGTCATGTCTGATCATATGTTCATCAACATATATCTATGTGACTGACTGTGATACTCATATCACTGACTCCATGAAATTTAGTCAACAGTCACCTCACAAGCTAGTCTCTCGCGGTTGTCAGTGTCCCACTTTGACAACCTCGACTAGGGACACATTATAATTTATGTCATTTATAACTTACAGGGTTTCATGATCAAGTCCTCAACTTGATGAACTATAATATGGCATAAACTTATTTTGGGACCATTATTTAGATCACAATAAATAATGCCGAAATCAAATTTCATTAAACATATCCAAAAGTATGTTTACAAGAACATCTTAATATAACTAAAATAAAACAACCAGAACTCCCACTAGAATCAAGATTACATCTTAAGATCCTAATGCCTACAGCAGTAGTATGAATCTCATGCTTATGCCTTGGGAGTGGCTTAGTCAGAGGATCATCGACGTTCTCATCCGTCGGAACTCGGCTGATCTTCACTTCTCATCTATTGACGATATCACGAATCAGGTGATATCTCCTCTCTATGTGTTTGGACTTCTGGTGTGACCTGGGTTCTTTCGCCTGAGCAATGGCTCCATTGTTGTCACAAAAAAAGCCACTGGCTCCAAGATACTAGGAACCACACCAAGTTCAGTCATGAACTTCTTGATCCAAACAGCTTCCTTTGCCGCTTCTGAAGCAGCAACATATTCAGCTTCCGTCGTGGAATCAACTACGGTGTTCTGCTTAGAGCTCTTCCAGCTCACTGCACCGCCATTTAGACATAAGACATATCCAGACTGTGATCGGAAATCGTCTCTGTCCGTCTGAAAACTCGCATCAGTGAATCCATTCACCACAAGTTCTTCACTTCCTCCATATACCAAGAACGTATCCTTGGTATGTCTTAAATACTTGAGAATATTCTTGACAGCTGTCCAGTGATCTTCACCTAGATCAGATTGGTATCTACTCGTCATGCTTAACGCGTAAGCTACATCTGGACGAGTGCAGAGCATGGCATACATGATAGATCCTATTGCAGAAGCATAAGGAATTGTTGGGATAGTGTCCTGAAATCACACCTGTACTCACTCCTGTGATAGTTGTGTGTCGAGATCTGACATTCGTATAATACTGGGCGTTTGCAATGCTTTGCTAGAAGCCTCTTGCAATCTGTAGGTCGTGGACTTACTGCCAGTATTATATGATCCTATAGGGTCACACACCTAAGCGAACTGGAAGCTACGACATGGGAATGATCATTGTGGCAATGATCATGTTATGTGTATTGAAATACACATAAGAATCGATATAAAGGTGTTGTGTCGATCGACACAGCTTGTGTGTCGGTCGACACAGTTCGGATTTTCCGAACAGGCTTTTCGGGTTATGGCTTAATTGAGTCTGGCCCGTTAAGCACGTTTAGGTCGAATAAAAACGTGTTTAGTTCGACCTAAACAATAGAGCCGTCCAGTTTTCTTGACAGAAACACTTGACACACCAGACACCATCGATCCCATTGATCCGGCACTAGCATCCCGTTTCCAGCGAGCGTGCGTGTGTATCTGGTAGAGGCAAAGCGTTGCGTTGCTCCACTGATCTCGTTCACCATCTTCTTCCGCTGCCAAAGGTAAGAACGAGGTTGGTTCTTTTCAATATAACAAACCCTAGATCCATCGGGATCCAACAGTGGTATCAGAGCATGCTTAGGGTTTAGCTATTGAAACTGGTAATATAAAATCGAAACTTGATGTTGTTGATCTGTATATTGCTTGCTGAATCGTGTTTTCATAGAATAAATCTCGGATTTTGTCTCTGTTGAAAAACGATGAACTGCTGAAATCGCACTGTGTCGATCGACACAAAGCGTGTGTCGGTCGACACGCCGCGGCGCAAAATGTAAAATTTTAGGGTTTGTCGCAGGGTGTCGATCGACACAAAGCGTGTGTCGGTCGACACAAAGCGAAAACTCGCTAATAAAATTTAGGGTTTATCGCACAGTATCGATCGACACAAAGCGTGTGTCGGTCGATACAAAGCGAAAATCCGTAAATAATTCTAGGGTTTCGATCTGAGATCGAGTACCCGTAATCGTGTTGCGTCGATCGATACACTGGGTGTGTCGGTCGACACTGGCAATGTGATCAGATAGATCGGTTCAATTGGATTGGACCGGTTATCTAGCTCGGTTAATTTTATTAACCAAATTGATTCTGGTTTGGTCATATCGATCGACACACAGTGTGTGACGATCGACATGGACCATTAAACCTAACTGGTTCAATTGAATTGAATCGGTTAAGTAAATTCGATCCGGTTTGACCGGTTATCGAAGAACGGTTTAAATATAGTTGCATCGATCGATACCAATAGTTGGCGTCGATCGACACAACGTCCGCAGATATGCTGGTTTGACCACAAATTTGCATAAACCAGAATAATCTAATCCTAAAAGTATTAGATGAATCTAAACTTAATAAAACTTAATGTTTTGATTAAAAGTTATTATTTTTGATATATATATATATAGTGAATATAAATCAAGATAATATTAGTTCTTTTCCTCAACTAAATATCAAGTGATCTTGATGTCTTGCCCGATGTTGTCTACTGTCAAGACTCGTGTCGTTTGTTGGATATCTTGGAGTCCTTGATATCCACTGCAACATGGGTAAGGCAGGTGGTCAATGAAAGACTTGCAGTGCAACTGTCACTGATCACAAGACAGATAAAAGATTGGTTATACTTGACTGGGCTGTCAGAAGTTCTGGGCCCAGAGACATCAGAGTGGATTGGACATAGTTTGTCTTATTCACGACCAAGAGTTGTACTGAGTACAATTAGCAATGATTTGCTTACCTAGATAACTAAAGCTTGAGTAACGGCGAGTCGCCCACTCGAATTTTAGTAATCTGAGGATCTTGGCACATTGTATTCATATGAGGAAACATAGTTTGAATACAATGGGAGTTTTCTTATTAGATAAGAATTCTCATTTCTTGTGCTTTATAACTAAAATCTACCTCTTTTTGAATTACAGCTATGTCTGTCTCAAATCACATCAACACTTTCTCACTAAGATCCGTCCTTGAGAAGGACAAGTTAAATGGATCTAATTTCTTGGAATGGTATCGGAACCTGAGAATAGTTCTCAGGCAAGAGAACAAGGAATATGTCCTTGAAAGAGTTCTCACCGAGAGGCCACGTTCCAATGCTCCGCAGACAGAAAAGAATGCTTGGGATAAGCATTCAGCGGATGTCAAAGATGTTAATTGTCTAATGCTGGTGACTATGAACTCTGAGCTGCAGAAGCAATATGAGAACGTGTTGTCACCCATTGAGATGATTAACAGCCTGAAAGCTTTGTTTCAGGAGCAAGCTCGCACAGAGAGATACCAGATGGTTAAATCTCTCATGGATTGCAAGCTGGCCAAGGACAGTCCAGTAAGTCCTCATGTCCTTAAAATGATGGGTTACATTGATAACCTGGGGAAACTGGACTGTGCCATTAGCCAGGAACTGGCCACTGACATGATTCTGCAGTCATTGCCGTCGTGTTTTGATCAGTTCATTATGAACTACAACATGCAAAACATGACTAAGACATTGACTGAGTTGCACGGTATGCTGAAGACAGCAGAACCAAATCTCAAGAAGGCTACTCCCAGTGTCCTGATGGTACAAGGGAATAAGAGGTTTAAGAAACCTAAGAAGGGTAAGGGTAAGGCCCAGGTTGTCCAGGCTGAAAGTCAGGACAAGCCCAAGCCGAAACCCAAATCCGGGCCTTCTCCTGAGGATAAGTGCAACTACTGCAAGCAGTTGGGGCATTGGAAGAAAGACTGCAAGAAGTTCATGGAAGATTACAAGAAGCTGAAGAAGACGTATGATGCGTCTGACTCAGGTATTTATGTTATCAAACTTAATGTTATGTCTTCTAGTCCTACTTCGTGGGTATTGGATACCGGCTGCGGTGCTCATATTTGTACTGATGTGCAGGCACTAAGAAACAGTAGGACGCTGAAGAAAGGACAAGTAGAGCTACGAGTCGGGAATGGAGCTAAGGTTGCTGCACTGGCCGTAGGCACCTACGAGTTGTCTTTACCTTCGGGCATGGTTTTAATTTTGAATAATTGCTACTATGTACCTGCGATTAGCAGAAACATAATTTCAGTTTCCGTTTTGGATTTGGAAGGTTTTGATTTTGCTGTTAAGAATAAAGTTTGTTCTTTTAATCGTGATGGTAATTATTATGGTAGCGCCCCATTAGATAATGGGTTATATATATTAAACCAAGAAATGCCTGTCTTTAACATAAATACAAAGAGGTTTAAGTCCAATGACGAAAACCCGACTTTCTTATGGCATTGTCGTTTGGGCCATATCAATGAGAAACGCATCCAGAGGATCCATCGAAATGGGCTTCTGGGCTCATTTGATTTTGAATCATGTGAGAAATGCGAGTCTTGTTTGGTAGGCAAAATGGCTAGAGCCCCTTTCAACAAACCAAATGAAAGGGCCAGTGATTTATTGGGCCTTGTTCATACTGATGTATGTGGGCCAATGAGTACTGCTGCCAGAGGAAACTTTAAGAACTTCATTACCTGTACTGATGATTTCAGTAGGTATGGCTATGTCTATTTAATGAGACACAAGTCAGAATCCTTTGATAGATTCAAGGAATTCAAGAATGAAGTACAGAATCAACTTGGCAAGAGTATCAAGATTCTGCGATCGGATCGCGGAGGAGAATACTTGAGCCAAGAATTCAGCGACTATCTGAGCGAGTGTGGAATCGTTTCACAACTCACTCCTCCTGGTACACCCCAATGGAATGGAGTGTCGGAGAGGAGAAATCGAACTTTATTGGATATGGTTCGGTCTATGATGAGTCATTCTAATCTTCCACTATCCTTTTGGGGATATGCTCTAGAAACGTCTGCGTTTACACTGAATAGAGTGCCATCTAAATCAGTAGAAAAGACACCACATGAACTGTGGACTGGGAACGTTCCTAGTCTGTCTTTCCTAAGGATTTGGGGTTGCGAGGCTTATGTCAAACGTTTAATCTCCGACAAACTTGCACCCAAATCAGATAAATGCTATTTCGTTGGTTATCCTAGGGAAACCAAGGCATACTACTTTTACAACCAATCTGAGAACAAAGTATTTGTTGCTCGGGACTGTTCTTTTCTTGAGAGGGAGTTTCTCTCTAAGAAAAACAGTGGGAGTAAAGTACATCTCGAAGAAATTCAAGATGCACAGGAGACTGCCCAACCTATTGAGGAAGAGCAGCAGTTGGATCCACAAAGTTCTGTGGAACCGGCGCCTGTGGAGCCTGAAGTTCGCAGATCCGGAAGGATCCGTCACGAACCCGAGAGATACTATGGATTTCTCGTAACCAATTCAAATGATCTGATGGTCATTGAAGGTGACGAACCAGCGACCTTTGCGGAAGAAATGATGGGCCCGGACACCGAAAAATGGCTTGGAGCCTCTAAATCCGAAATGACATCCATGTCAGAAAACCAAGTATGGTCCTTGGTCGATTTACCTAGTGGTGTAAAAGCCATTGAGTGTAAATGGATCTTCAAGAAGAAGATTGACGTGGATGGCAATGTACAGATTTACAAAGCGAGATTGGTGGCTAAAGGTTTCAAACAAATTCATGGTATTGACTATGATGAAACCTATTCCCAGTAGCTATGCTTAAATCTATTCGGATTCTTCTAGCGATTGCTGCTCATTATGATTATGAGATTTGGCAGATGGATGTCAAAACCGCATTCCTGAATGGTATTCTGGAAGAGGATGTGTACATGACACAGCCTGAAGGTTTTGTCGATCCTAAAACCGCTGGGAAGGTATGCAAGCTTCATAAATCCATTTATGGATTGAAGCAAGCATCACGGAGTTGGAATCTTCGTTTTGATGAAGTAGTAAAACAATTCGGTTTCATCAAGAACGAAGAGGAAGCATGTGTATACAAGAAGACTAGTGGGAGCAAAATTGCATTTCTTGTACTGTATGTCGATGACATACTCCTCCTCGGTAATGACGTTCCGTTGCTTCAGTCTATCAAGACTTGGCTTGGAAGTTGTTTTTCCATGAAAGACATGGGAGAAGCCGCGTACATTCTTGGAATCAGAATCTACAGAGATAGAACTAACAAGCTGATTGGATTGTGCCAGGACACTTATATTGATAAGGTGTTTCACAGATTCAGGATGCAAGATTCCAAGAAGGGCTTCATACCAATGTCTCATGGCAAGAGTCTCTGCAAGAAGCAGTGTCCGGCGACACCTGCTGAGCGAGAACGCATGAATAGAATTCCTTATGCTTCTGCAATAGGATCTATTATGTATGCCATGCTCTGCACTCGTCCAGATGTAGCTTACGCGTTAAGCATGACGAGTAGATACCAATCTGATCCAGGTGAAGCTCACTGGACAGCTGTCAAGAATATTCTCAAGTATTTGAGACATACTAAGGATAAGTTCCTTGTGTATGGAGATAGTGATGAACTTGTGGTGAATGGATTCACCGATGCGAGTTTTCAGACGGACAGAGACGATTTCCGATCACAGTCTGGATATGTCTTCTGTCTAAATGGCGGTGCGGTGAGCTGGAAGAGCTCTAAGCAGAATACCGTAGCTGACTCCACAACGGAAGCTGAATATGTTGCTGCTTCAGAAGCGGCAAATGAAGCTGTTTGGATCAAGAAGTTCATGACTGAACTCGGTGTGGTTCCTAGTATCTTGGAGCCAGTGGCTTTGTTCTGCGATAACAATGGAGCCATTGCTCAGGCGAAAGAACCCAGGTCACACCAGAAGTCCAAACACGTTGAGAGGAAATATCATCTGATTCGTGATATTGTCAATAGAGGTGATGTGAAGATCAGCCGAGTTCCGACAAACGAGAATGTCGCTGATCCTCTAACCAAGTCACTCCCAAGGCCTAAGCATGAGAGTCATACGACTGCTGTAGGCATTAGAGATCTTAAGATGTAATCTTGATTGTAGTGGGAGTTTTGGTTTTTGCTTTAGTTATAATAAGACACTATTGTAAACATTCTTTTAGAAGTGTTTAATGAAATTTGATTTCAGCATTATTTATTGTGATCTAAATAATGGTCCCAAAATAAGTTTATGACATATTATAGGTCATCAAGTTGAGAACTTGATCATGAAACCCTATAAGTTAATAAATTATTTTGTCCCTAGTCAAGGTTGTAGAATCGGGACACTGACAACCGTTAGAGACTAGATTGTGAGGTGACTGTTGGCTAAGTTTCATGGAGCCAATGATATGATTATCGCAGTCAGTCACATAGATATATGTCAGTGGACATATGATCGGACATGACCCGCTAATGAGAAGTCTACAAGATAGTAATATCTGTGTCATAAGAGGTTCTCATTACGACTATAGAGTATAATCCTAAGACCTGAGTTCATCATGCTTTCTTGCATATGAATTGGTACATTTTGACTTTGTCAAACGTCGATCCGTAACTGGCGGCTATAACGACACTGTTCAAGTTTATCATGAAGTGTGCGTTGAAACAGGGATGGAACAAGATGGAATTTGTCCCTCCTGTATAACGGGAGATAAATATCTCATGGCCTATCGAAGATTGAATACTGAGAAAACGTGTGGCCGCACTCAAACGAACTGTAGTTCAGTTGTTTGTAATGTTCAGTATGAGATCATGAGTTCGATAAACACGATATTGGCTTAATAAGGATGACACAAATCTTGCCTTATGCCAAATCGAGATATAGAGACAAAAGGATTATAGGAATTGATGATTCCAGTACAAGTGGGAGATTGTTGGGATAGTGTCCTGAAATCACACCTGTACTCACTCCTGTGATAGTTGTGTGTCGAGATCTGACATTCGTATAATACTGGGCGTTTGCAATGCTTTGCTAGAAGCCTCTTGCAATCTGTAGGTCGTGGACTTACTGCCAGTATTATATGATCCTATAGGGTCACACACCTAAGCGAACTGGAAGCTACGACATGGGAATGATCATTGTGGCAATGATCATGTTATGTGTATTGAAATACACATAAGAATCGATATAAAGGTGTTGTGTCGATCGACACAGTGTCGGTCGACACAGTTCGTATTTTCCAAACAGGCTTTTCGGGTTATGGCTTAATTGAGTCTGGCCCGTTAAGCACGTTTAGGTCGAATAAAAACGTGTTTAGTTCGACCTAAACAATAGAGCCGTCCAGTTTTCTTGACAGAAACACTTGACACACCAGACACCATCGATCCCATTGATCCGGCACTAGCATCCCGTTTCCAGCGAGCGTGCGTGTGTATCTGGTAGAGGCAAAGCGTTGCGTTGCTCCACTGATCTCGTTCACCATCTTCTTCCGCTGCCAAAGGTAAGAACGAGGTTGGTTCTTTTCAATATAACAAACCCTAGATCCATCGGGATCCAACAGGAATCCTATCCATGTGTTCTCGCTCAGCATGTGTCACCGGACACTGCTTCTTGCTGAGACTAATGCCATGAGACATCGGAATGAAGCCCTTCTTGGAATCACATGCATCTTGAATCTGTGCAACACCTTATCAATATAAGTGTCCTGGCACAATCCAATCAGCCTATTCGCTCTATCTCTGTAGATTCTGATTCCAAGGATGTACGCGGCTTCTCCCATGTCTTTCATGGAAAAACAACTTCCGAGCCAAGTCTTAACAGACTGAAGCAATAGAACGTCATTACCGAGAATAAGTATGTCATCGACATACAGTACAAGAAACGCAATTCCTCTCCCACTAGTCTTCTTGTATACACATGGTTCTTCTTCGTTCTTGATGAAACCAAATTGTTTTACTGTTTCATCAAAACGAAGATTCTAGCTCCGTGATGCTTGCTTCAATCCATAAATGGATTTATGAAGCTTGCATACCTTCTCAGCATTCTTAGGATCCACAAAACCCTCAGGCTGTGTCATATACACATCCTCTTCCAAAATTCCATTCAGGAAGGCGGTTTTGACATCCATCTGCCAAATCTCATAATCATAATAAGCAGCAGTTGCTAGAAGAATCCGAATGGATTTAAGCATATCGACTGGGGAATAGGTTTCATCATAGTCGATACCATGAATCTGTTTGAAACCTTTAGCCACCAACCTAGCTTTATAAATTTGGACATTACCATCCACGTCAATCTTCTTCATGAAGATCCATTTACACTCAATGGCTTTTGCACCATTAGGTAAATCGACCAAGGACCATACTTGGTTTTCTGACATGGATCCCATTTCGGATTTAGAGGCTCCAAGCCACTTTTCGGAGTCCGGGCCCATCATTGCTTCCGCGAAGGTCGCCGGTTCGTCACTTTCAATGATCATCAGATCATTGCAGTTGGTTACGAGAAATCCATAATATCTCTCGGGTTCGTGACGGATCCTTCCGGATCTGCGAACTTCAGGTTCCACAGGTGTATGCTCCATAGAACTTTGTGGATCCAACTGCTGCTCTTCCTCAGCAGGTTGAGCAGTCTCCTGTGCATCTTGAATTTCTTAGAGATGTACTTTACTCCCACTGTTCTTCTTAGAAAGAAATTCCCTCTCAAGAAAAGAACAGTCCCGAGCAACAAAGACTTTGTTCTCAGATCAGTTGTAAAAGTAGTATGCCTTGGTTTCCCTAGGATAACCAACGAAGTAGCATTTATCTTATTTGGGTGCGAGCTTGTCAGAGATTAAACGTTTGACATAAGCCTCACAACCCCAAATCTTCAGGAAAGACAGACTTGGAATATTCCCAGTCCACAATTCATATGGTGTCTTTTCCACTGATTTAGATGGCACCCTATTTAGTGTAAACGCAGACGTTTCTAGAGCGTATCCCCAAAAGGATAATGGAAGATCTGAATGACTCATCATAGACCGAACCATATCCAATAAAGTTCGATTCCTCCTCTCTGACACTCCATTCCATTGGGGTGTTCCAGGAGGAGTGAGTTGTGAAATAATTCCACACTCGCTCAGATAGTCACTGAACTCTTGACTCAAGTATTCTCCTCCGCGATCCGACCGCAGAATTTTAATACTTTTGCCAAGTTGGTTCTGTCCTTCACTCTTGAACTCCTTGAATCTATCAAAGGATTCTGACTTATGTCTCATCAAATAAACATAGCCATACCTACTGAAGTCATCAGTAAAGGTAATGAAGTACTTGTAATTTCCTCTGGCAACAATGCTCATTGGCCCACATACATCAGTATGAATAAGGCCCAATAAATCACTGGTTCTTTCAGTCGGTTTGTTGAAAGAGGCCCTAGCCATTTTGCCCATCAAGCAAGATTCGCATTTCTCACATGATTCAAAATCAAATGAGCCCAGAAGCCCATTTCGATGGAGCCTCTGAATGCGTTTCTCATTGATGTGGCCCAAACGACAATGCCATAAGAAAGTCGGGTTTTCGTCATTTGACTTAAACCGCTTTGTATTTATGTTAAAGACTGGCATTTCTTGGTTTAAGACATATAACCCATTATCTAATGGGGCGCTACCATAAAACGTACCTTTACGATTAAAAGAACAAACTTTATTCTTAATAGCAAAATCAAAACCTTCCAAATCCAAAACGGAAACTGAAATTATGTTTCTGCTAATCGCAGGTACAAAGTAGCAATTATTCAATTCTAAAACCATGCCAGAGGGTAAAGACAAATAATAAGGGCCTACGGCCAGTGCAGCAACCTTAGCTCCATTCCCGACCCGTAGCTCCACTTGTCCTTTCCTCAGCGTTCTACTGTTTCTTAGTGCCTGCATATTAGTACAAATATGAGCACCGCAGCCGGTATCCAATACCCACGAAGTAGAACTAGGAGTCATAACATTAAGTTCGATAACATAAATACCTGAATCAGACGCATCATACGTCGTCTTCAGCTTCTTGTAATCTTCCATGAACTTGTTGCAGCTTCTTTTCCAATGCCCTAGCTGCTTGCAGTAGTTGCATTTGTCCTCAGGAGAAGGCCCGGATTTGGGCTTGGGCTTGGGCCTGTCTTGACTCTCAGTCTGGACAGCTTTAGCCTTTCCCTTATCCTTACTAGGTTTCTTGAACCTTTTACCCCCTTGTACCATCAGTACACTAGGAGTCGCCTTCTTGAGATTCGGCTCTGCTGTCTTTAGCATGCCGTACAACTCAGTCAATGTCTTAGTCATGTTTTGCATGTTGTAGTTCAAGATGAACTGATCAAAACACGACGACAAAGACTGCAGAATCATGTCAGTGGCTAGCTCCTGGGTAATGGCACAGTCCAGTTTCCCCAGGTTATCAATGTAACCCATCATTTTAAGGACATGGGGACTCATTGGACTGTCCTTAGCCAGCTTGCAATCCATGAGAGATTTAACCGTCTGGTATCTCTCTGTGCGAGCTTGCTCCTGAAACAAAGCTTTCAGGCTGTTAATCATCTCAATCGGTGACATCACGTTCTCATATTACTTCTGCAGCTCAGAGTTCATAGTCACCAGCATTAGACAATTAACGTCTTTGACATCATCAAAATGCTTATCCCAAGCATTCTTGTCTGCCTGCGTGGCATTGGAACGTGGCCTCTCAGGGAGAACACTTGTAAGGACATATTCCTTGTTCTCCTGCCTGAGAACTATTCTCAGGTTCCGATACCATTCCAAGAAATTTGATCCATTAAGCTTGTCCTTCTCAAGGACGGATCTTAGTGAGAAAGTGTTGATGTGAGTTGGGACAGACATAGCTGTAATTAAAAGAGGCAGAGGTTTTAGTTATGATGTTCAAGGAAATGATAATTCTTATCTAATAAGAAAACTCGCATTGTATTCAAAACTATGTTTCCTCAGATGAATACAATGAGCCAAGATCCTTACTTCACCAAAATTTGAGTGAACGACTCGCCATCACCTGAACTTTAGTTATCTAGGTAAACAAATCATTGTTAATTGTACCCAGTACAACTCTCGGTCGCAGATAAGACAATCCATGTCTTACCCACTCTGATGTCTCTGGGCCCAGAACTTCTGATAGCCCAGTCAAGTAAACCAATATCTTCAGTCTTGTGATCATTGACAGTCGCACTGCAAGTCTATCAATGATCACCTGCCTTACTCATGTAGTTGTGGATACCAAGGACTCCAAGACTATCCAACAACGAAACGAGTATTGACGGTAGACAAGATTGGGCAAGACATCAAGGTCACTTGATATTTTAGTTGAGGAAAAGGACTATTTAATCTTGATGCATATCCAATATGGATCCAAGAAGTTTTTAAGTTAATTAAAACATCTAGATTCATTAAGTTTGAGTTAATCTAGGAGCAAGGAATTAGATTTGATTTGGTATTCGCAGTTTGAGGTCCAACCACCAAATCTGCGAGTGGTGTGTCGATCGACACATTCTTGTATCGGTCGACGCAACCTTTCCAAAAACAAATTGGGTTTCCGGTTCAATCCAATTGAACCGGGTTGATAACCGGTAAATCTAATTTAACCGAAATCAACCAATTAAACCGGTTCTAAAATAATTGAGATAACCAGTCCAATCTAATTGAAGCGGTTCATCCAATTAACCGATTTAACCGACATAACCATGCGAGATAACCAGTTCAATCCAATTGAACCGGTCTATCCTTTCGCATAGCCTGTGTCGACCGACACAGTAGGGTTACAAAAAAAAAAACGATCGCCGATCGAAACCCTAAAATTTTTATAAGCGTTTCGCCGTGTGTCGACCGACACACGATTAGTGTCGATCGACACTGTGCGAAAACACCCGATCATCGTTTTCAGCAGAAACTTAATCCGAGATTATTTTGTTCAAAACATGATCTAACAGGCATAAATCTAATCAAATACATCATTATTCGAATTACATGCCTTTGATTCAATGGATTAAACCCTAATAGCTCTGATTCCACTGTTGGAAAGCCTAGAATCTAGGGTTATAGTATTGAATCATTGATCTCGTGTTTACCTCAGAGATGGCAGCGGAATGAATGGTAATCGAGATCAGCAGCGACTCAGGTGCTTCGCCTCTACCAGATACACACACACACACAAAGCTGGAAATCCGGGATGCTAGTGCCGGATCTTGGGATCACTTAGTTTAGGTGGTTCTGCTTTCTCTGCAACAGAAAAGTAAACGGCTAGGGTTCCAGGTCGACCATATAAGCCTTTATATAGTCATGGAATGACTAAACCGAAATTAGATAAATTCCAATTCGTTTAAGTCATTAAATCGAAACGTCAGTTTCGAAACCCGATCTGTGTCGATCGACACACCACTATAAAACTCAATGTCAATGTGTATCCAATACACATCAACATGATCATTACCATAATGATCATTCCCATATTTATTCTTCTATTTTGCTTAGGTGTGTGACCCTATATGATCATATAACACTAGCAGTAAGTCCACAACTTACAGATTGCAAGAGGCTTCTAGCAAAGCATTGCAACCACCCAGTATTACACGAAATGTCTGATCTCGACACACAACTATCATCAGGAGTGAGTACAAGTGTGATTTCAGGACACCATCCCAACAGCCAGTAATGGCAACTTCAATACCAAATCTCCAGAGCAAGCTAAGGAGCTGATTGAAAACTTGGTGTGCAGCAATAGTACTAAGAATGCTGATCTGGAGAGGCAGAAAACTGGTGGGAAAGCTGATAGTTCGCGGATAGCTGAGATGAAGAAGAAGATAGACTCTGTTTACAACTTGTTGGTTGGAAAGAAGGCTGTCCACTTTGTTCAAGAGGCTGAGCTATTTGAGGCTAAGGAATGTTGTGAGGAAGAGGATGTGAACTACATTGCTGGGTCTGGGCTTCAAGGAAACAGGTTTGGAAATCAGTGATAACTAGGATTTTGCAATCCTTTGAGGTACCAATTCCTCAAGCTTATCGATGTAGCTTTGAGGTATCAAACCTATTCTGGGATGGATAAAACCAACAAGCAAATACTAATCCTTCAGAGTCAAATCAAACAAATTTTGGTTTTTAATTTCTAACAATCCTAACAAAGTAAATCAGACCGAAGCAAACAAAAAGCAGATAAACAAACGATTCAATCAATAGGAAGAATAAGGCTCAAGGGTAAGGGTCAACGGATAGGTGACTCGGGATGATCAAGGAATCCTAATTCAAACTTCTAAAAGCTAATCTCCTAGCAAGGAACACACAAAGTAAATCAGTTTAATCTCTTAATACCAATTCTTCATTTAATCTTAACTCAAGAACAAATCATCATTTGTGAATCAAAATCAAACGAGCATTCAAACAGGTTCCAATTAGCAACCA
Organism: Orychophragmus violaceus; assembly: GCA_030180135.1. Taxonomy (NCBI): domain Eukaryota; kingdom Viridiplantae; phylum Streptophyta; class Magnoliopsida; order Brassicales; family Brassicaceae; genus Orychophragmus; species Orychophragmus violaceus. The sequence continues at coordinate 62,420,034 of CM058236.1, read as the reverse complement.
ATCACTCTAGACATACATTTTCATGTGCTAGAATATGAAAGTCCTAACAAAGCTAAATACTGGAATTTCATCGAACATGTTGTGAACAAGAAATTCTAAACATCCTAATCAATGTGATCAAGATTAATTAGGCATTAAGCACACTTTGCTAGATGAGATTTTAACATTTAACTACTAGAATTCTATTGATCACCCCTAATCAACCTAATCCTATCCAACCCACAAGCCTATAGAGAACTACTCACTAATCATAGCTAGATCAACAAAACTCATAGAAATAGAGTTGATCATGGTAGATTAGTGAGAGATTGAAAGATTTGTTGATGGAATAACAAGAGAAGTGCTAGATTAATCAAAAGAATCCAATATGTTCTTACAAAAGAGTTTAGAACATCAAAAACAGCTTAAGAAACAAAATGAAATAGGTTTTTGGCTTAAATAGTCATTAGGGTGCGAGCCGGGTCAACCCGGAACAAACCGGGTGTTGACCCGGATCCAATTGAACATCTGGGGACGATATCGGTTGGGTGGACCGATATGCCAACCGATACCAAGTCTCGGATTAAATCTAGATGGGAGCATATCGGTCCACCTGACCGATATGTGACCCGATATGAAGTTCCGAAAAATAATCTGAGAGTCCATATCGGTTGGGTGGACCGATACTCGGGCCGATATGGTTCTCCGGGACTTTGAGGAGGGGTCGTATCGGCCCGCCTGGCCGATACTCAGGCCGATATGGTCCTTCGCTGGCTCTTCCTTGGTCTTTTGAGCTCAATACTCCACTTCCAAGCTCACCAATGCTCCTAGATGCCTCCATTCACCGGAAAAACACAAGAAACACTCCAAATGCAAGCCTAGAATGCCTAATCCTAGTCCTAAACAACTCTAGACTCTAGATGTGACAATGACTCGACAAAATGGCAAGAATGGTGGAGAAAAGAAGTCAAAACAAGAACTATATACAAGCCTAAATGCATGAAAATGTATGAATATCAATTCCCCCAAACTTGAATCTTGCTTGTCCACAAGAAAGCATAAGTCTATCACCACAGGTTGGGGAAAAGGTTTGAAAGCGGGAACTCATATCCAAAGGTTCAATCAAGTTTCAACAAGTTTCAAGTCTATACGACCAAAGTGCAACCGAGAAAAGCCTACTCCAAGGATATAGCCATACTCATCAAAACAAAACTTCTAGCTTAACCTTCAACCTACACAAGCATTCAAATCCACTAGCTCCTTGACATTCATTAGATTTTTCAAGTGAATCCTTATTCAAAACAATGTGATCAAACTCATTTGGCTTAAGGGACAAGGTCTTGAGACAAAGATGGTCTCATCTGAAAGAAAGGCTTCTCCACAATCATTTAGGTTCTCTCGGAGGAAATATGAACAAGCTATAGTAAAATGCTAAGAGTTAGAGGCAATTGGTGCATACTAGGATAGATTCCCATCTACCCATACCCCAAGAACTTCAACTCCTAGTCTAAACCCTCCTAAATGAGTTCTACCCTTTTTCAAGGCCATTCTTGCCTTATCTTTCTTTCACAATTCAAATCTTCCCAAGAACCCCCCAAGGATCATTAAAACATTTTGAAAACCTTGGTAACTTCATTCTTTTCAACTTAGCTCAAAACTCTTCTTTCTTTTCTTTAGTCTCTTCTTTCACAAACTTTCTTTTCTTTTTGGTGAGCCAATTGGCTTCTTTTCACTTCAAAACATTGAGACTCTTTTATTCTTTTTCAAAACACTTAAGAGCTTTTCATTCTTTGTTACCAAACAACTTTGATCCCATTCAAACTTCTTTCTTCTTTTTACCCTCTTTTTCCTTTTCCAAATCTTCCCCCAAACTTAAACTCTAGCCTATTGCAAAGCCAAAGATGAAGAGCTTGCATCTATAATGGGAATTTTTCCTAGTCGCCTCATACTCAACACTTTTTACCGAGCTTGTTCCAAATAGGCCTACCACTCAAGAAAGTGTTTGGGGGGTTTGAAATAAGGGTGGTGAAAGGTATGGAAATCTATTTGAGCAAGTAGAGAGGGGTAGAAGGGATAAGCTTGCTCAAATATTTTGGGGTACCCATGAGTTTATCACACAAAGCATGAACAAGGATAATTAGATGATTCAATTAAAGTTCTCACTTAGATGGAGCTAGCTTCAAATCACAACAAGTTTCAGCATCAAATCAAGTTTCAAAGCAAGTTATCCAAGTATGGTTCGTTCTAGCTTTCAATGCCATTCTCGAGTTACAACTTTAGTGTGGTCTATCTAGCATAAAGCTAGCGTATGAAACAATTTTAGCCCAATTGAACCTTACGAGGAAATCAAATCATTGTTCCCAATGCATGCGTCCTATATGATGCAACTAGACTCGATCCTAATATGCTATTGCAACTACATGCTTTCTTTTTGAAATTTTTTGAAAATTTTCAATTTGTTTTGGTTTTTCTATGCCTTAGATGAATGCATGAGACTCAAGATTAGTAAATGGTCTCTCCCCCAAACTTAAATCACACGGTCCCTTGTGTGATCTAAGCGAGGAAGAAAAACCGAAAACAAGCAAAAAGCAAACAAAGAAAAGAAAAGAACTATGTACAAGGGTGGAGTGTAACCTGGCTAGTAGTGGAGGTACGGAGGTGATGAGTCCCCCATGGAGTAAGTCGGGTTTGAGGAAGAGCAGGACGGTGTCCTCATGGCCCTTCTCTTCTTCCATCTGTCCTCGCGAGTAGAGTGGCGGTGAGGATCCTCATAGTAGGAGTCATGGGCCATGCGTGCAGATCCTGATGTCTCGTGTCCAGCAACCGAGTACCTGCCCTACTCCAACTCAGCCTGCTCAACCAGATCATCGGCCTCAGCTATCACCTCCTCAGTAGCTGCCTGAATCTCCTCAGCTTCGCCAGCCTGAGCCTCTCGGGATGTGGAGGCCTGTCCCGCAGCGCTATGATATATCATGGTTTTTACTAGTTTTAGACCATGATATAAGTGTGTTTTAGTGTCTATTTGTGTTCTTTTAGAGTCTTTTACAGGTATAATCAGGTTTGGAGCATACTTGGTGATTATGGCACTTTTTGGAGATTTTTGGAGTGTTTGGCCGAGAGATAGAGTTCACTGTCCGAAACAGAGGAATGCGTCGATCGTTGCAGACCAACATCGATCGTTGCACCAGCGAGATGGGCCAAAACTCGGCGGTTTATGAAGAGTCAAGATATTGCACTCTGATCCAGAAGTTCCTGATATTTACAAAGAAGCCCCTGGCCGAGATTAGACCTATATAATTAAGTTTTTGGTGTTTTATTTACTTACGCTTTCATAATTAAGAGCAGAGGATTTTTAGAGCTTTTGGGGCTGATCTGAACCTTTACTTCATCTGTATTTGGAGAAGATTTCGAACCCCTTTTATTCTTTATCTTCTATGCAATTTATTCATCATAAGATTATGTTTTCATTATCTATGTCTGAGTAGATTCCTTGTTAGGTTTAGGGTTTCTCAAATAGGATTTCATGACTTGCTAGACTTGTTAAATTCAGTTAAGGATTCATAACTATATCTGTTCTTCAATCTAATTGTGCTTAAAGCTAGTTCTAACCTGATCAATTAGAATCTAGATCTTAGGTTGCTAAATACGTCACGGAAGTGGGGTTTAGGAATCTGAACTAATTAGGTTGAGCAATTAAACTTCTCGCAAACGAAAGTTTGGTTTAGGATAATTGTGAACATATCAAACTTGGGATTAATGCTAGTTTAATCTGTTAGTTCTCGCAAACGAAAGTTTGGTTTGCTTCACTTAGACTTAGAGAATTATCGCAAAGGAATTTGGTTAATTCTATATCTGTGTTTTGAGTTCTAGAACTGTGCTTAATTAGATCCTTGCTGAATGAACTGTCTGCTTGTCTGATTTCCTGAGAACGCCCTAGACTTAGCGCTCTTAATAACTTGCTTTCACAACCAACAATCTCTGCTTTCTGTTTACTTTCTTACATTGCTTTTACTTCAATCACATTGCTTTCTTCCTAGTTTAATTTCTTGTTCTTGAGCTATTGAATACGGAGTCCCTGTGGATTCGATACCTATATACTACGACTACTGAACTGTGCACATGCAGTTACATATAGGATAAAACCTGACACCTATCAAGTTTTTGGCGCCGTTGCCGGGGACTCTTTGAGTCTTCGATAGCTTAGAACTTAGGGTTTTACTAGGATTTTTCGTTTTCTTTTCGTTTTTATTTTTGTTTTTTTTAGTTGCTGATTTTCTCTGTTTTTCTCTCTGTCGCAGGTACTAATATCGCACTGCGTCGATCGTTGCACTCTAGCATCGATCGTCACTAGGCGATTCAGAGATTGAAACGATCGTTGCACTGATAGCATCGATCGTTGCCGGACGATTACAGACAGTTTATGCAGACGCAGAAAACTAGAAGTAATCCGAACTTGGACTTAGTTAATCTCGATCTTGAAGAACTTGGACGTTTAGAGAGAACCAACAGAAGAGAGAGAAGAGAAAGGATGGTGCAAGAGCGTTTGATTCTTGTACGTGATGCTGAAGGTACCCTGAGGGACCTAGATAACAACCCATACAATGCCGCTTGGCAAAGGGTTGATGCTGAAGGGAATGTCATCCCTGATCCTCCTGAGCAACAGCAACATGAGAAGAACCAAGGTCAAGGACAGGCCCAAGGTAGACAGATGGTTGTCCATGAGAGGACTTTAGCTGACTACAACAGACCGGATGAGTTTCATAGAAACCGGTCAGCTTTAGTGCTTCCTACTTTTGAGAGGAATGATTTTGAGATCAAAACCATCTACTACTCGCTGATGAGACAGAATGCGTTTCATGGTTACCCAACGGAGCAGCCTATGGATCACATTGATTCGTTTGAGGACGTAGTCACTGGCATGAAGTATGATGGAGTGTGCCCGGACTATCTGTTCCTTAAGCTCTTTCCGCACAGTTTTGCTGGAGACGCTAGTGCATGGCTGAAGCAGTTAGCGCCTGCTCAGTATACTACTTTGGCAGCTTTAAAAAGTGAGTTCCTGCGTCACTTCTATGATGATGCGCGCTCAGACCAGTCCAGACAGGACATACTCACCTTTTCACAAGGAGCTGTGGAGCCTTTAAAGACTGCCTGGATGAGATTTAAGCAGTATCAGCGTGACTGCCCACACCATGGATTCACTGAGGTTCAGTTGATTGGCATCTTCTTCAGAGGCATAGATCTTCCATATCAGTCTGCGCTGGACAATTCCAGTAATGCTAACTTCAACACCCGGACTCCTACACAAGCTAAGCAGTTGATTGAGAATCTAATAGGCAGCAACAGCTGCAAGACTACAGATGAGAGGAGGAAGAAAGCTGGTGGAAGTGTAGAGAATTCTGACATGGCTGATATTAAATCTAGGCTGGACACAGTTTGCAATCTCCTAGCAGGTAAGAAAGCTGTCCATTTTGCCCAAGATGTAGATGAAATTCAAACTGAGGAGGACACTCAGGAGGAAGATGTGAATTACATAGGAGGTTCTGGATTCCAAGGTAATAGATTTAGCAATCAACAAGGAAACAGATTCTTCAATGGAGGGCAGAAAAGTGGTTTTCAGAAGACCTTTGGACAAGGTACTCAGAGAACCAATGAACCTGAAAGTAGGGTGGAGATGATGCTGAAACAGATGATGGAGAGTCAGGCTAAGAATGCAGCAGATGCCAACGAGAAGATGGAAACAATCTACAGGGAGCTGAATGGGAAGTTTGAGTATTTGAACACGCACATGAAGGAGCTTGATGCTAAAGTTGCGAGAACTGCTGGACATGCTAAAAGGGAAGATGGATATCTTCCAGGACGGACTGATGCTAATCCAAAGTACCCATGCAATGCAGTGACGTTGAGAAGTGGTAAGGAGCTGTCGTCTGGCCAGAAAAAGCAGTTAAGTGTTGAAGAACTCGAGGAAATTGAAGAGCTGGAAGATGAGATCTGATATATCATGGTTTTTACTAGTTTTAGGCCATGATATAGATGTGTTTTAGTGTCTTTTGTCTTTGTTTAGAGTCTTTTGCAGGTATAATCAGGTTGGGAGCTAAATTGGAGATTATGGAGCATTTTGGAGATTTTTAGAGTGATTGGCCGAGAGATAGAGTTCACTGTCCGAGACAGAGAAAGGTGTCGATCGTTGCACTCTAGCAACGATCGTTGCACCAGCGAGATGGGCCGAAACTCGGCGGTTTAGAAGAATCAAGATATTGCACTTTGATCCAGAAGTTCCTGATATTTACAAAGAAGCCCCTGGCCGAGATTATGCCTATATAATAGAGTTTTTAGTGTTTTTATTAGAGACGCTTTATACTTTTTACAATACAACTTCATAATTAAGAGCAGAGGATTTTTAGAGCTTTTTGGGGGCTGATCTGAACCTAATTCATCATCTGTATTTGGAGAAGATTTCGAACCCCTTTTACTCTTATTCTTTTATGCAATTTACTTATCATATGATCATGTTTTCATTATCTATGTCTGAGTAGATTCCTAGTTAGACTTAGGGTTTCTCACATAGGATTTCATGACTTGCTAGACTTGTTCAATTTCAGTTAAGGATTCAAACTATATCTGTTCTTCAATTTAATTGTGCTTAAAGCTAGTTCTAACCTGATCAATTAGAATCTAGATCTTAGGTTGCTAAATACGTCACGGAAGTGGGGTTTAGGAATCTGAACTAATTAAATTGGGCAATTAAACTTTGCGCAAACGAAAGTTTGGTTTAGGATAATTGTGAACATATCAAACTTGAGCTTATTGCTGGTTTAATCTGTTAGTTCTCGCAAACGGAAGTTTGGTTTGCTGCACTTAGACTTAGAGAATTATCGCAAAGGAATTTGGTTAATTCTATATCTGTGTTTTGAGTTCTAGAACTGTGCTTAATTAGATCCTTGCTGAATGAACTGTCTGCTAGTCTGATTTCCTGAGAATACCCTAGGTTTAACGCTTTTAATTACTTGCTTTCACAACCAATAATCTCTGCTACTGATTTACTTTCTTGCACTACTTTCAATACAATCACATTGCTTATTTCTAGTATTCATTCCCTACGGTTTGATTCTCTTGAGACCAAGTGTCCCTGTGGATTCGATAACCCTATATACTACTTTGACATTGCTGTACACTTGCAGTTTAGTATAGGGATTAATTCTTGACCTATCAAGTTTTTGGCGCCGTTGCCGGGGACTCTTAGAGTCTTCGATAGGACCGAACTTAGGGTTTTACTAGAAATTTTTCGTTTTTTCGTTTTCGTTTTTCGTTTTTATTTTATTTATTTTATTTTGCTAACTTTTTCTCTGTTTCTCTCTGTCGCGCAGGTACGAATTTCGCCTTGCATCGATCGTTGCACCCTTGCGTCGATCGTTGCTAAGCGATTTGAGATTGAATCGATCGTTGCACTGATAGCATCGATCGTTGCTGGACGATTACAGACAGTTTATGCCAACGCAGAACACTCGAAGTAATCCGAACTCGAGCTTAGTTAATCTCAACCTAGAAGAACTTGGACGTCTAGAGAGGACTATTAGAAGAGAAAAGAGAGAGAGAATGGTACAAGAACGCTTGATCTTGATACCAGATGCTGATGGAATCCTGAGGGATCCAGAGGACAATCCTTACAATGCTGCTGGGCAAAGGATTGATGCTGAGGGACGAGTGATCCCTGATGAAGTTGAGCCAGAAGGCCGGATGGTAGTTCATGAGAGGACACTAGCTGATTACAATAGACCTGATGAGTTTCATGCAAACCGAGCAGCTCTAGTGCTTCCTGCCTTTGAAAGGAATGATTTTGAGGTAAAAACTATCTACTACCAACTGATGAGACAAATTGCTTTCCATGGTCTTCAATCAGAGCAGCCTATGGATCACATTGACAAGTTTGAGGACATAGTCACTGGCATGAAGTATGAAGGAGTATGCCCGGACTATCTGTTCCTTAAGCTATTTCCGCACAGTCTTGCTGGAGACGCTAGTGCATGGCTGAGACAACTGGCACCTGGTCAGTATACTACTTGGGCAGCCTTAAAGAGTGAGTTCCTGCGTCACTTCTACGACGCTGCGCGCTCAGATCAGTCCAGACAGGACATACTCACTTTTTCCCAAGGAGCTGTGGAGCCTTTGACAACCGCATGGATGAGATTTAAGCAGTATCAGCGTGATTGTCCACACCATGGATTCACAGAAGTACAGCTGATTGGTATTTTCTTCAGAGGAATAGATCTCCCTTATCAGACTGCTTTGGATAATTCCAGTGATGCAAATTTCAGCACCAGAACTCCTACACAAGCTAAACGGTTGATAGAGAACCTGATTGGCAGCAATAGTTGCAAAACAATGGATGAAAGGAGGAAGAGATCTGGTGGAACCGTAGAGAATTCTGATATGGCTAATATTAGATCCAGATTGGACACAGTCTACAATCTTCTGACAAACAAGAAAGCTGTCCACTTTGCCCAGGATGTGGAGGTGATTCAAACTGAGGAGGACACTCAGGAAGAAGAAGTGAATTTCATAGGAGGTTCCGGTTTCCAAGGTAATAGATTTAACAATCAACAGGGGAACAGATTCTCAAATGGAGGACAATCTGGTGGTTTTCAAAAGACCTATGGACAGGGTAATCAGAGAACCTATGGATCTACATCTTATCAGACTCCTCCTGCACCTACAGCCCATGAGAGCAAAATGGAAGCTATGATGGAACAACTGATGGAGAGTCAAACCAAGCTTTCCGTAGACAACAACAAGAAGCTGGACGCTGTCTATCAGGACCTCAATGGGAAGTTTGAGACATTGAGCACTCACATGAAACAGTTGGACACTCAGGTGAATCAGATGTCCAGCTCACTGAAAGGAAAAGGAGTTGCAGACACTCATATTAAGGCCTGTTCTGTACTGATTAATGATGGATCTTATCTAGGGGAGAAATTTGAGCTAAGTACAGCTGAGTTGGTGACTGAGGAAGAATTTTCGGATTTCTGTGAAAAACTCTCGGGTGGAAGTTGTGATGATCGCGATGCAACGATCGATACACATCTGGCATCGATCGATGCAGGTCGTGAACAAGCAGAGAATTCGTGGGATGAACATGAGATTGATGCAGAACTAGCCCGCCTATTCCCTGATACATCTGAAATCACTCCAGAAGATGTTTATGCACGAGCTATTTGGCACAGTCCCAAGGTGTCTGAAGTGATTAAACAAGAGATTGAAGAGCTGAAAAGGCTAGAAAAGAGTGGTGAGGACTTGGAAGAAATTCCATCATCTGATGATCCACTTTATCATCCATGTGTTCAGAAATATTTGAACAAGATGTTGCCATTAGATGAAGAGCTAAGAGAATGGGTGATAGTAGTTCCTCAGCATATTAGTGATGTTCTGTTAACTAAGGTCCCAAAGAAACTGCCTGATCCTGGAGTCTTTGTACTTGATTGTTCTATCTTTGAAGATAGTTTTAGGCGTTCTCTGTGTGATTTAGGAGCTGCTGGGAGCATAATGCCTTACTCTGTGGCAGAGAAGCTGGGTATGTTGGATTTTGCTCCTACTAGGACCTCTCTTATCCTAGCTGATCAGTCCATACGAGTTCCTGAAGGACTCCTTATGGATATTCCGGTAAGAGTTGGAAACTACTTAGTTCCAACGGACTTCCTTGTGCTGAAATACGCCTGCGATCCGGATGAAGCTTTATTGCTTGGGAGACCATTCTTGGCTACAGCAGGAGCTGTGATTGATGTTAGACAGAGTCTAATAGACCTCCACCTGGGAGATGAGACACTGCGATATGAGATGGAGAAGCTGCGGAAGCCACTGATAGATGGACAGACTTTCAAGATCTTGGAAGCAGATGATGAGCAGCTGAATGAGACTGTGATAATAGATCCTGGAGCGCATTTTACTCCATCTTTTCTTGGACTGAAGCATTCTGCAACAGCCTATTCTCCACCATGGATGAGGAGACGTGAACAGAGACAGAAAAAGTCTTTGTCAGGATCTTCTGGAACTTGAAAAAACCTTGCACGTCCGGTCAAGCTATTGACCTTAAACAAGCGCTGGGTGGGAGGCAACCCACCATTAGGTACTGATGTTTTTCTTTTTAATTTTTGGTGTTTTTGTTAGGATTTTACGTTTGTTTTTGTTTCTGGTGCAGTCATGTTTGCAGGTCTCGGATTAAATCGCAGTGCAGCGATCGATGCATTACTGCATCGATCGTCACAACACGAAGGGAATCGCATTGCAGCGATCGTTGCGGTCCTGAGCAACGATCGACCATACACGAAAGTCGCCAAGTAACGGTCGATGCATCTAATGCACCGATCGATGCTGTGCGACAGAGGTAACCCGACAGACATAAACTCACCTTTTCAATTTATTTTATTTTCTTTTTACCAATCCTTCGCTGGACACTACTGGGGACAGTGTGTCTTAAGTGTGGGGGAGGTGCTACTGACGTTTATCTTTCTGTTTTCTTAAGAGTCAGTCCATTTTTCAAAATTTTTTGTTTTATTGAGTCAAAATTGTTTAAGTAAGAAACTATGATTTTCTGAGGAGATTTACAAAACTTGCAGGAACTTAAGTAACCATTGGGATGAAGTTGCAGGATCTATCTCTGACTATTAGAAAACCCCATCACAGATCAACCTACTGGGAACACCCACATCACTTCAGGTATCAGAGGATCTTTTACTGACTTCACCCCTAATACTGACTTAGATTTCTCACCTAAGGGCTTGGTATACTTTATGTCGGATTCCCTGTTAGTTCTGACACAGCCTGTAAACCTGTCCTATTTAGTTCCCTTCTCCCCTTCTATAAAGTAAAAAAAAAAAAAATTAATAAACTGAGGATGAGTTAGTAACTCCGAAGTGGTCATGAGAGTGGTAGCAAACACTATTATCTCTCATGTGATCCATGGAATGTGTCCAAAGTACACCCCATAACGGGAAGAACACTGATAAAAAAAATAAAATGATACCCAGTGGGGAAAAATCAGTTGTTAAAGAAGGGAAAGAGAAGAAAGGGACTAGAGAAAGATAGTATGGTGGTCTAGAGCTGATTAGGTAAGAATCCATGTGCCTTTAGATCGATACTCCTTAGGTGAGACCGCACTTAAATACTTGCAGAAGTCAGTAGGGAGAATTTGAATGCTTGAATGTGATTGTGGAGTTTACCTAGGACAGTTGCTAAGTGTGGGGGAAGTACATGTTGGTCTTGATATCCTGTGATTGATTCTTTCAGTGGTTTACTAAGGGGAATCTGAGTATTGTAGCTTCTAAGATGAAATGAGTTTCTGAAGAGTTTTCAAACCTCTTCACCATGTTTTAGTTCTATGTTTTGCTTGAGGGCAAGCAAAGGCTAAGTGTGGGGGAGTTGATATATCATGGTTTTTACTAGTTTTAGGCCATGATATAGATGTGTTTTAGTGTCTTTTGTCTTTGTTTAGAGTCTTTTGCAGGTATAATCAGGTTGGGAGCTAAATTGGAGATTATGGAGCATTTTGGAGATTTTTAGAGTGATTGGCCGAGAGATAGAGTTCACTGTCCGAGACAGAGAAAGGTGTCGATCGTTGCACTCTAGCAACGATCGTTGCACCAGCGAGATGGGCCGAAACTCGGCGGTTTAGAAGAATCAAGATATTGCACTTTGATCCAGAAGTTCCTGATATTTACAAAGAAGCCCCTGGCCGAGATTATGCCTATATAATAGAGTTTTTAGTGTTTTTATTAGAGACGCTTTATACTTTTTACAATACAACTTCATAATTAAGAGCAGAGGATTTTTAGAGCTTTTTGGGGGCTGATCTGAACCTAATTCATCATCTGTATTTGGAGAAGATTTCGAACCCCTTTTACTCTTATTCTTTTATGCAATTTACTTATCATATGATCATGTTTTCATTATCTATGTCTGAGTAGATTCCTAGTTAGACTTAGGGTTTCTCACATAGGATTTCATGACTTGCTAGACTTGTTCAATTTCAGTTAAGGATTCAAACTATATCTGTTCTTCAATTTAATTGTGCTTAAAGCTAGTTCTAACCTGATCAATTAGAATCTAGATCTTAGGTTGCTAAATACGTCACGGAAGTGGGGTTTAGGAATCTGAACTAATTAAATTGGGCAATTAAACTTTGCGCAAACGAAAGTTTGGTTTAGGATAATTGTGAACATATCAAACTTGAGCTTATTGCTGGTTTAATCTGTTAGTTCTCGCAAACGGAAGTTTGGTTTGCTGCACTTAGACTTAGAGAATTATCGCAAAGGAATTTGGTTAATTCTATATCTGTGTTTTGAGTTCTAGAACTGTGCTTAATTAGATCCTTGCTGAATGAACTGTCTGCTAGTCTGATTTCCTGAGAATACCCTAGGTTTAACGTTTTTAATTACTTGCTTTCACAACCAATAATCTCTGCTACTGATTTACTTTCTTGCACTACTTTCAATACAATCACATTGCTTATTTCTAGTATTCATTCCCTACGGTTTGATTCTCTTGAGACCAAGTGTCCCTGTGGATTCGATAACCCTATATACTACTTTGACATTGCTGTACACTTGCAGTTTAGTATAGGGATTAATTCTTGACCTATCAAGATCCGTGATATTCGCAATGCGTCGATCGATGCATCTGAGCAACGACCGATGCAAAGCGAAATCAGGGAACCGGAAGTCGTAACACAGTCGCCTAGCATCGATCGATGCGATAGGAGCAACGATCGACACAAGGTGACTGCAGAGAGTTCGAAACCAGAGAAACCGAAACAGCCGACCGAAAAGGTATACAAGCCTAAGGTACCCTATCCCAAGAATCCCAGAAAGGCTAAGAATGATAGGCAGTATGCAAAGTGGAAGGAGTTCATAAAAAAGGTGAAAGTTGAAGTACCTTTGTTGGACTCCATGGAAACCTCTCCTATGATGAAGAGATGCCTTAAGGATATGATTTCTGGGAAATGGTCTGATGAGGAAAGTATAATGATGCTCAATGAGGTATGCAGCACAGTGGTTCAGGGCAGAATTCCCGAGAAGTTAAAGGATCCAGGAAGCTTCGTGTTGGATTGTGCTATCTACAAAGAGAGATTCGAAAGGTCTCTATGTGATCTTGGTTCCAGTGTGAATCTTATGCCCCTTTCAGTTGCTAAAAGGCTCGGAATGACAGATTTTATACCCACTAGGATATCACTGGTTCTGGCGGATAGATCAATCAGGATTCCCGAAGGAGTAATAGAGGATGTGCCTATAATGGTTGGCAAATGTGTGATCCCTACTGATTTTGTGGTTCTACAATATGGACAAGAGCCAAAAGATCCATTGATTTTAGGCAGGTCTTTCTTAGCTACAGCTGGTGCAATGATTGACTGTCAAGGAGGTAAAATAGTTCTGAATGTGGGTGATCTGAAGATGAGTTTTGATATGAACAAGCTGGTAAAGAGACCAACCATCGACGAGCAGACCTTCTATGTGGACACATTGGGTGATTTGGCTACCGAGTATTTTTACCAATCACATGTTGAGGATCCACTAGAAAGGGCTTTACTGAGCTCTATATTGGAGTTGGAGTACCTGCAGGACGAGCCAGCAATGTGCTATACGAGGATGATGGATTATGTTGAGTCTGCAATGCAAGTAGAAGTGTCTGACGCGACTTTGCAACGATCGACACCACCCTTGCATCGATCGTTGCAAGTCGACAGAGATTGGGCAGAGGAAAAAGCTCCGAAAATAGAACTGAAACAACTCCCATCCGGGCTAAGGTACGCATTTCTTGGACCAAATTCAACTTATCCAGTGATTGTTAATGCTAGCTTGAACAACGCAGAGCTCACTTTACTGCTAAGCAAGCTGCGCAAGCATCGCAAGGCTCTTGGCTATTCTCTTGCTGATATTTCAGGTATCTCACCGGAGCTGTGCATGCATCGGATACATCTTGAGGATGAATCCAAGACATCTATCGAGCATCAGAGAAGACTTAATCCTAATCTGCAGGAAGTGGTTAAAAAGGAGATTATGAAACTCCTTGATGCTGGGATTATCTATCCTATCTCTGACAGTGATTGGGTGAGTCCAGTCCATGTAGTGCCTAAGAAGGGTGGAGTTACAGTTGTGAAAAATGAGAAGAACGAGCTGATACCTACTAGGACTGTGACGGGACACAGGATGTGTATAGATTATAGGAAGCTGAATGCTGCTACCAGGAAGGATCATTTTCCCTTGCCTTTTATTGATCAGATGCTTGAGAGGTTAGCCAATCATCCTTACTATTGCTTCCTCGATGGCTACTCAGGTTTCTTTCAGATTCCCATCCATCCAGAGGATCAGGGAAAGACCACTTTCACTTGTCCATATGGGACATTTGCTTACCGTAGGATGCCTTTTGGACTCTGCAATGCACCAGCCACTTTCCAGAGATGCATGATGTCCATATTCACAGACATGATTGAGGACTTTATGGAGGTATTCATGGATGATTTCTCAGTATATGGATCATCCTATAATGAATGCTTAGATAATCTGTGTAAGGTTTTGACAAGATGTGAAGAAAAGCATTTAGTTCTTAATTGGGAGAAGTGTCATTTCATGGTTAGAGATGGCATTGTACTTGGACATAAAGTGTCTGAAGCAGGGATAGAGGTGGACCGCGCTAAGATCGAGGTAATGACCAACCTTCAGGCGCCTGATTCTGTTAAGTCTATTAGAAGCTTTCTTGGATATGCTGGCTTCTATAGACGGTTCATCAAGGATTTCAGTAAGATCGCTAGGCCACTAACTGCTTTGCTATGTAAGGATACCAAATTTGAGTTCACTGCAGATTGTCAAACTGCATTTGAACAGATCAAGCAGGCATTAGTGAGTGCTCCCATAGTTCAGCCACCGGATTGGAATCTGCCTTTTGAGGTTATGTGCGATGCAAGTGATTATGCTGTGGGAGCTGTTCTTGGGCAGAAGAAGGATAGAAAGCTTCATGCTATCTATTATGCCAGTAGGACACTGGATGATGCACAAAGGAACTATGCCACTACAGAGAAGGAGTTGTTGGCAGTTGTCTTTGCATTTGAGAAGTTTCGCCCTTATCTTGTTGGCTCAAAAGTGATTGTACACACTGATCATTCGGCCCTGAAGTATCTGATGCAGAAGAAGGATGCTAAGCCAAGACTGTTAAGATGGATTCTGTTGCTTCAGGAGTTTGACATTGAAGTGAGGGATAAGAAAGGGGTCAAAAATGGAGTTGCTGACCATCTTTCAAGGATGCTGGTTGAGGAAGACGTGCCAATTAATGACTATTTGCCTGAAGAGAACGTCAATATGGTTGGTGCAATGTTTCACACAGATTTGGACAGAAACCTGCAAAACTGTCGGATTAATCGCATTGCGTCGATCGATGCCATCTCGGCGTCGATCGATGCACCTATCGGGACAACGACGATCGATGCGCTCCTCTGCGACGATCGTTGCAATGCTGATGCAGATCCAGAGACTTTTACAATTCAGATTGGAGGCTACGAGTTCGAGATTAATGCTGTCACAACAACTGATCGACCATGGTACGCAGATATAGCCAACTACCTAGCTGCAGAGACTGAACCGGATGATCTGAAGGGGTATGAGAATAAGAGGTTCTTAAGAGAGCTTAGGCGATACTATTGGGATGAACCTTACCTCTACAAGCACTGTTCAGATGGCCTTTACAGAAGATGTGTTGCTGAATCAGAGGTTCCAGATATCCTATTCCACTGCCATGGATCAGATTATGCAGGACATTTTGCTACTTTTAAGACTGTGTCTAAGGTTTTGCAAGCAGGTTTCTGGTGGCCTACAATGTTTGCAGATACTCACTCCTTCATTTCTCATTGCGATGCCTGTCAGAGGAGAGGGAAAATCAGTAGGAAGCATGAGATGCCTCAGAATTTCATTCTTGAGGTTGAGGTTTTTGATTCCTGGGGCATCGACTTTATGGGTCCTTTTCCTTCATCTCATGGGAATAAATTCATCTTGGTTGCTGTAGATTATGTGTCTAAGTGGGTAGAAGCAATAGCTAGTCCAACCAATGATTCTTCAGTAGTCATTAAGCTGTTTAAGTCCATCATATTCCCTAGATTTGGAGTACCTCGGATAGTGATTAGTGATGGAGGATCTCACTTTATTAATAAGGTCTTCGAGAAGCTCCTAAGAATACATGGAGTTCATCACCGAGTTGCTACTCCTTATCACCCTCAGACTAGTGGACAAGTCGAGGTTTCTAACAGACAGATCAAGGAGATCTTAGAGAAGACAGTTGGGAAGACAAGAAAAGATTGGGCAGCTAAGCTTGATGATGCTTTATGGGCCTACAAGACTGCATTTAAGACGCCATTAGGGACTACTCCATTTCACTTGTTGTATGGAAAAGCATGTCATCTGCCAGTGGAACTTGAGCACAAAGCAGCGTGGGCTGTGAAGCAGATGAACTTTGACCTTAAATCAGCTGCAGAAAGAAGGTTGATACAGCTTAATGAGTTGGATGAGATTAGACATCTTGCCTATGAGAACTCAAAGCTGTACAAGGAAAGGACTAAGGCTTATCATGACAAGAAGATAGTTTCTAGACGGTTTGAGCCTAATGATCATGTACTTTTATACAATTCTCGTTTGCATTTGTTTCCAGGTAAGCTGAAATCAAGATGGTCCGGTCCCTACACAATCAAAGAAGTGCGTCCATATGGAGCTGTCATTCTAGTCGGCAAGGAAGGAAATGAGTTCGCTGTGAATGGACAGAGGGTAAAACATTATTGGGCTAAGGCCGAGATTCCAAGAGGTCAGATTCTGCCTCTGGATAATGCACCTGATGCCTGAAAAATCTTGTCCGTCCGGTCAAGCTATTGACCTTAAACAAGCGCTGGGTGGGAGGCAACCCACCATTAGGTACTGGTGTTTTTCTACTTAATTTTTGGTGTTTTTGTTAGGATTTTACGTTTGTTTTTGTTTCTGGTGAGTTTCTGGTTGCAGGTCTCGGACAGATTCGCAGTGCGTCGATCGACGCACTTCTGTGTCGATCGTCACAACACGATCGTAATCGCATTGCAGCGATCGTTCCAGTTATGAGCAACGATCGACCATACACGAAAATCGCCAAGTAACGGTCGATGCACTTAGTGCAACGATCGATGCTTCAGCGACAGAGGTAAACCCGACAGAACTCAACAGAACTTTAACAATTTTTCTTTCTTTTTACCGACCCTTCGCTTGACACTACTGGGGACAGTGTGTTTTAAGTGTGGGGGAGGTGCTACTGACGTTTATCTTTCTGTTTTCTTAAGAGCCAGTCCATTTTTCAAAATTTTTGTTTTATTGAGTCAAAATTGTTTAAGTAAGAAACTATGATTTTCTGAGAAGATTTACAAGACTTGCAGGAACTTAAGTAACCATTGGGATGAAGTTGCAGGATCTATCTATGACTATTAGAAAACCCCATCACAGATCAACCTACTGTGAACACCCACATCACTTCAGGTATCAGAGGATCCTTTTACTGACTTCAACTTAATACTGACTTAGATTTCTCACCTAAGGGCTTGGTATACTCTGTGTCAGATTCCCTGTTAGTTCTGACACAGCCTGTCAACCTATCCTATTTAGTTCCCTTCTCCCCTTCTATAAAGTAAAAAAAAAGAAAGATAATAAACTGAGGATGAGTTAGTAACTCCGAAGTGGTCACAGGAGTGGTAGAGACCCTTATTATCTCCTGTGCTATCCATTTTCACTGGAACAGGATCATAAGTGACCATTGGACAGACCTGCAGTAGCTATATGTTAGAAAACCACACACGAACCAACCTACCAAGGACACCCATATCTTCTCAGGTATTCAGAAGATCCACTACTAACTTCACCTCTAATCTTGACTTAATTTTCTCACCTAGGGGTTTGGTATCTCTGGATCGGATTCCTCTGTCGTGCCTGAAACAGCTTGTAAACCTGTCTGAGTATGGTTCCCTTCTCCCCTCCCTTAAAGTAAAAAGAAAAAAGAAAAGAGATAAACTGCGGATAAGCTAGTAGCTTTGAAGTGGTCACAGGAGTGGTGGGGACCCCTATTACCTCCTGTGCATCCATGGAATGTGTCCAAAGTAATACCCCGAATAAAAAGGGAAGAGCAGTGATAAAAAAATGATACCCAGTGGGGAAAAATCAGTTGCTAAGGGAAAGGGAGAAGAAAGGAACCAGAAATCGACAGTTTGGTGGTCAGTTACTGACTGGGTAAGAGTCCATGTGTCCTCTGATCGATACTCCCTTCGTGAGATGATATATCATGGTTTTTCTAGGTTTTCAACCATGATATAGTTGTATATATTAAATCTTTAACCTTGTTTTTAGAGTCTATTGAGTCTTCTACAGGTAGGCTTGCGTTTGGAGCAAAGGATGGGATTATAGGACATTTATGGTGACTTGTGCAACATGTTGAAGTTGGTGTCTCGGCCATGAGTGGATGTCGACCGACACCCACCTTAGTGTCGGTCGACACTAAGCGCGACAGAGAGTTGAAGACAGTTTTGGAGAATTGCATAATTACCCAGAAGTTTTCCCTAATTCTAAACTGACCCCAAAGCGTGTTTAGAGAGTTTAATTAGGTTTTTGAGAGCAGACATATTAATCTATCTTCTACATCTTGTTCTTACTTTTGTTCTTGCTTTGGAGATTGAGAGATTTTGAGTTGGGGCTGATTCTTGCTACTTGTAACCCTTGAGAGAAGAATTTCGAACCCCTTTACTTTTATCTATTCAGTTCCTGATTTTTTATTCATGATGTGTTGTTTAATTGTCAATATGTCTGAGTAGTAACCTAGTTAGATTTAGGAATTCTCACAAAGGTTTTATGCTTGTTTGATAACTGATTGATTAGGATTCACTATCTGTTTGTTCATCACCTAAGTTGTGCTTAATACTGAATTCTAGACTGATCACCTAGGGTTTAGATCTGAGATAATTAACAATAGCGCGAGAGTGTGAGTTATAATCTGAACAAACTTAGTGTGAGCAATTTGACTAGATACAAAGAGATTTGGTTTAGGAAAATTGTGAACCGATAAAACCTGTTCTTAATGCTTGTTTAGAACTCTAGGATCACAAAGAGATTTGGATCGCTAGGTTGCTTGATATAGAAATAATCTCAGCGAGAGTTGGATTATTTAGCATTGTGTTTCTAGTTCTTGAACCTGTGTTAAATCTGAATCCAGTTAGTTAAGTATCATTTCATTGTATAATTCCCGAGAACTTCCTAAGTCTGACGCCTTTCTCCTATCGAAAACACCTTCTTGTTTACTTGCTTTCGTTTACTGCTTTCTTGAGATTTGATTTAGCTTAACTTGACAGCATATAATCTATCGTGTGACCGTGAGTCCTTGTGGATTCAATACCCTGAAATACTACAATAGCATCATTGTGCACTTGCAGTAGAATAGGGATAATTCTTGACCTATCAAGTTTTTGGCGCCGTTGCCGGGGACTCATTTGAGTTCGCCGATAGATTTTGTTTTAGAGTTGAGTCTAGGTCGTTTTTATTTTCTTTGTTACTGATTTTTCTCGATTTGGCTTGTTTTGTTGCTGCAGGAATCGACAGACGCATTCAGTGTCGACCGACAACTTCCTTAGTATCGCCCGACATCGAGCTCGAGACAGTGTTTTGAGTTCAGTGTATGCCTAATCGACACACCCGAAGCAACCAGAGCGAAGAATTTCTGAACCTCAGACTTGAGGAGCTTGCTAGACTTGAGAGAACGAACAGAAAGGGTCAAAGAACAAGAATGATGAACAATCGTTTGATTTTGAGACCAGATGCTGAGGGTGTTCTGAGAGACCAACAGAACAACCCGTACAATGATGAGGGGCAAAGGATTGATGCCCAAGGGAATGTGATCCCTGAACCTGACCACCCTCAAGGTCAGAGGCAGATGGTCAATGCTGGGGCTAATGGACAACCATCTGCTGATGAGAGGACTATTGCTGACTACAACCGTCCCGATGAGTTTTATGCTAACCGGTCAGCAATTGTGCCTCCTGCTTTTGAGAGGAATGACTTTGAGATCAAGACTGTCTATTACTCTCTTTTGAGGCAGCATCCTTTCCATGGTCTCCCACATGAGCAACCCATGGACCACATTGAGGAATTTGAAGCCTTCATCACTGGAATGAAGTACAATGGGGTGGATTATGACTTCATATATCTGAAGCTTTTCCCATACTCTCTCGCTGGAGAGGCTGCTGCTTGGCTGAAGCAACTTCCACCTGGGAAGTTAACTACTTGGGATGCTGTGAAGAGAGTTTTTGAGGCACTTTTATGATGATGCTCGCTCAGATCAGCTCAGACAGGATCTTCTCACATTCGCTCAAGGTCCTACAGAGACTCTTAAGTCTGCTTGGATGAGGTTTAAGATGTACCAACGTGACTGTCCTCATCATGGATTCTCTGAAGTGACGCTGCTGGGCATATTCTTCAGAGGAATTGATCTCTATTACCAGTCTGCATTGGATGCTGCCAGCAATGGCAATTTCAACACAAAGACTCCTGAACAGGCTAGAGTGCTGATTGATAACTTGGTGAGCAGCAATAGCACCAAGACTCCTGACAGAAGGAGGAAAGAGTCTGGTGGAAAGGTTGATAATTTGCAGATTTCTGATATCAAAAACAAGCTGGACATTGTTCACAGCTTATTGACTGGAAAGAAAGTTGTTCACTTTGCTCAGGAAGTTGAAGTGTTTGAGGCTGAAGAAGACTGCCAAGAAGAGGATGTGAACTATATTTGTGGGTCTGGATTCCAAGGAAACATGTTTGGTAATCAGCAAGGCAACAAGTACTACGCTGGTAGTGGTCAGAAGAGTGCTTTCACAAGCAACCAAAACTCTTCAGGATATGGACAGACTGCTGGTTATCAGAAACCTTTTCAGCAAGGTAATTCTTATCAGAGGACCTATGGATCGTCTTCCTCTCATACACCTCCTACTGCTAGTGCTAATGAGAGCAAGCTGGAAGCTATGATGGAGCGGTTGCTGGAGGGTCAGACTAAGACCACTGTTGATTTCAACAAGAAGCTGGATGCGGTGTATGAAGATCTTAATGGGAAATATGAGTCTTTGAGCACACATATGAAGCAGTTGGATTCTCAAGTTGCTCAAACTGCTGGAGCTGTTAAGAGGCAAGCTGGATTTCTTCCTAGAGTACAGATACCAATCCCAAGCATCACTGCAATGCTATATCACTTCGGAGTAGGAAAGAGTTGCAACCTATCCCTATTAGGCAGATTACTGATAAAGAGATCGAGGAGATGGAGGAATTTGAAGAAGAGTATGAAGCTGCGAGACGAGCGTCGACCGACACTACCATTGGTAATCGGGCGACACCTGTTTCTTCGAGTTCTCGTGACGAACGGAAATCGACCGAGGTTGATTGTGAGGTCAACGCCAGACTGAAATCGACTGATGTCGGTCGATACCAGATGCGTACAGAGACAGAAGCTCCGACGAAAACTCCTGTAGCTGCAGGGAAAGTGTATAAACCCAAGATACCTTTCTCGAGGAACCCGAAGCGATCCAAGTTCGAGCGGTTCAAGGCTAAATACATGGCCATGATAAACAAGCTTACTGTTCAAATGCCATTCATGGATGCTATCAATAACAACCCAGTATTGAAGAGGTGTCTGAAGCAAATGCTGACTTCTGACATGGGAGATGAAGAGTGTGTGATGATGATTACTGAGGTTTGCAGCGCTGTCATCTTAAACAGAGTTCCTGAGAAGTAAAAGGATCCAGGGAGCTTTGTCTTAGACTGTACTATCTTCAGGGACATATTTGAGAGGTCACTCTGTGACTTGGGTTTAAGTGTAAATCTGATGCCTTATTTAGTTGCTAAGCAGATGGGAATGACGGATTTCAAACCTACTAGGATCTCCTTGATTCTAGATGATCGCTCCATAAGGATTCCTGAAGGTCTCTTGGAGGATGTACCTGTGAAGATTGGTGAATCATGATCCCCATGATGATGATGAAAATGAGGACGGCGATGGTTTACCAGATGGTGTTAACAACACGGATAATCAAGCTATTTATAATCAGGAGCAAGGCATTGATAATCAAGTACATGGCCTTGATAATCAAGAGCAACATGTTGATAATCCACCGGTGGAAAACATAGACAATGGCGATGAAGTGGAAGACACTCTGGTGTCCTTAACGACGGTCGTCTGTATACAAACCACATCGGCAAAATGCTTTGCCATCATCGGTGCCTTGTTATGGAAGGAAATTCCATGGAAACCACCTTGGAAGAACAAGTCTATTGGTACCGGAATTGTAGATAGTGATGTGCCATCCCTAATGATGCAAATCGAATCCATAAAATGGGTTCATATTGGAACAAAGGTTTGACATGTAAATAGGGAAGTGGCCATAGTGATGTTACGGCAAATACAAAAAGCCGTTAATGAGATTACATTCCGACATCTACATGAGAGGTTCATGATGGCTAATGATGTCCGCAACAACATTAGGATGAATACAAGGAAAAGAAATAATAGAGTCGTTTCTCTATTACTGAAGAATACCTTTTGGAGAAAAGTTTCTTTACAAAGTTTATCTCAACAAGGAAACAAGATTCAAAGACAACATTCAACAAAAAGACCTTGATACGGAAGCGTTGGTATCATAGTTACATTGCAACACATCAGGTTTCAAGATGTGTTTTGTTAAAAGAAAACTCAATCAGATCAAAGAAATATTAAATATGAAGTTGGAAAGGCTACTCTCAGAAAAGCATCGTTAAACTCACTTCTGTTGTATTTTCTCAGTATATGACACATACATATGTATATGTCATAAGTGTGTTGATCTAATTCTGTAAATGTCTTTGATATTGTCACCATGTATTCTTTGTATATTAATAAGGTTTGAATTTGTCGGAAAAACGATTTTTGTAATTTCCAAATTATTTTTATAAATATAAATACAAATTTGGATCTTAATTTATAATATATATGAATTTATGTGACCAAAATAAATTCATAAATGTCAAAATAATCATTTGAAAATAATCTGAAAAAATCATTTGAAAATAATTTAGTTGTAAATCTATTTTAAATTAAGAATTAAAATTAATATGTTTTAGAATGGATAAAATATGATAAATTAAAACATGTATATTTTAGTTATTTTTTTTTTTATCAAATCATCTAGATGAAGATGTAAATTTACAAAAACTAACCAAATAAACAAATGTTTATTCAAAAGTATTATCTAGTTGAACAACCGAAAAGTGAAAATAACAACATTCAAATGAAGATGAAATATTTGGATAGAACATTTTGATGCAAATTCAAATAAGCAAACAAACATTACCTTAGTAATGAAAATGTCGAATGATTAAAAGCCACAATGATATTTTCTTAAGTTTTACAATCCATTTTGAAATTCAGAAATAAAAACATCCATCTCACATTTTTTCAAACACATGCCAATCTCCACACCACCGGTTTCATCCCTACTCTCCGACATAGAGTAGAGAAGATTTCCGCTGTTGGATACATTCTCAGTAAGAACTGGTCTTCCCCACCCAAAATCCGACCCATATATCCCAAACTTGTTAGACCCAGCAACGGACAGCTTCTGCGTACCTGGTTCTATCTTTTTTAATCCTTCCTCATACAACTCCCATATTGACCCAGCCCCTCGTGAACTCAAATCTCTGACAGAATCGTTGACAATCTCGACACCATTGACGAACCCATCTTCTACCAAAAATGTCTTCGCTTTGTATCCAAAAAAGTTGATAGGTAACACGCAGTTCCCAAAGTAACTCACAGGAATCGGCTGATCCAACCGGTCTCTGAAATCAGCAACGAACGTGAAAGGAACTGATTGGTCAGCGTTGATCCCACGTGCCTTCACCACATAGGTCAATACGTAGGCGTAAGTGACTACGAAAGAGGACAACTGAAGATCGGAGCGAGTTGACTCGCTTTGTGCTCGCTCCCTGAGTTTTTTCACGTTCTCCTGAGTCAGCTCGAACATGATCCTGACGATGTCTTCCTCGATCTCTCTGACAGGAGGAAGCTTTAGAGTTCTTACATCGGCTTTATCCTGTGAGAGATTCGGCGGGAGTTGGACGATCTTCGATTCTAGTTCCGCTGGAAGATTTATGACCGTACGATCTAAAAGCATAGGTAAATCAAAATCTTGCGGTACCGTTCCATACTTACAGATATGAGCCCAAGATTTGAGAAATTTCACCACAGTTTTGCCGTCCACGGCAGCATGGTGGATAGTGGTTCCGATGCAAAAGCCTTGGTTCGGGAACAGAGTGATTTGCAGCGTAAGAATAGATGTTGTGTTAGAGGTTACCGGTAACTCGGGCACTAGAGCGCGTAACTCAGTCTGGTAACGTAGCCCTTTGCCGGAAAGATGAGAGAAATCGGCGTTGGTCTCAGCCACTGTGAGAGAGACAGCATCTTGCGGTAAGACGATAATGTGCGGCTTAGGAACTTCTGGGTTCCACTTGAGGTGGCCGGAGAGAGGGAGAAAATGTGTGAGAACGAGGGAAAGGGATTGCTCGAGCTTTGGGAGGATCACGGAGTAGAAGGAGTCGTGAGATGACTATAAGATCTCAATTCTGCATATCCGAAGATAGCAAGAATTTTAGGGTTTAAATTAGGGATTCTTCAAAGTCTCTTAACCTAGCTCGGCGGAGATGATGAGATTAGGGCAAAATTGGCGTTCCGGTGAATCGGAATAAAGGGAATTAGGTTTTATAGCTGAACCTTGTGAAAGGCTGCCTACGTACCCTTCGGAAAGGGATCAAGCCATTCGTAGTTCCTTGAAATAGTTCGTCGAATGACGATTAAGTCGTCTATAGATCGACTTATCGTATTGTGTGTTTCGATCTCCTTTAGTCTGAATACCTTCATTCTCTCATGTCGAGGTTTATGTTGGCTTACAGAGTCGTATATAGATCGATCTCTTGTAGCCTGAATACCCTCATCCTCTCATGTCGAGATTCAGGTCGACTTCCAGAATTCTCTCTATATTATGATAGATGATTTTAGCCTGAATGCCCTCCTTCTCTTATATAGAGTTTTAGGCCGGCATAAGAAGTCATATTTCTTAAAAAGAAATAGATATCTTCCACAAAAGAAAATAGATATTTTCCTTTTGTGATTATCCTCGAAGATTGCCATTTATCTTCATCGACATAGTAATTATCCATAATAAATGCCTTCTATTTCGGGCCGATCTTATTATATGAATGGGCCATTTGGAGTGGTGCTTAAACCGACTCCAACAATAAGTCCCCCCCAAGTCGGCGATTCGAGCGTTTGGCGTGATGATCGGTGATAGAAAATATTTCGGTTCGTGAAGTATAAAAGATCGGCATGAATCTCCGGTATTCCTTTGGATGTTTGTCGTGGAAGAATAATCTTTTCCGTAGTTAAGTTAATAGGGTCGTTCTGTCCTTTGATCCGTTTGTATATTGATCTTTGGCGAACGACGATTAAAACGTAGATCGGCGTTGAAATGCTTTACTTTAAGGCTTACGCCCCACCATATCTATAATTGCGAGACGGATCTCGGCTTTATTCTAAGGGTGGGCGAATGTGCGATGCTGTGCTCGACTTATTTGTTATCACCCACCGCGAAGAATTTGCGGGACGGATCCCGGCTTTTCCTTACCACGATGTGCACCTCGTGCGCAAGGAAGACCACACTCCTGGCCAGGGAGCATGATGCTAATGCGAGTTCTTTTAGACTCGGCTTTCTGCGAGTTCTTTTAGACCCGACTTTTGCGAACTAAGAAGCTCGGCTTTCTGCGAGTTACTTAGACCCGACTTTTGCGAACTAAGGAGCTCGGCTTTTTGCGAGTTACTTAGACCCGACTTTTGCGAGCTGAGAAGCTCGGCTTTGATTGCAAGTTAGGACTCGGTTTTAGTTGCGAGTTAAACTCGGCTTTTGTGCGAGCTTTTTTTTTTAAACTCGGCTTTTGCGAACTAAGGAGCTCGGCTTTGATTAATTAGATTGAATAGAATAATAAATGAAATACTTACTTGATGAGTTTAGAGGGTTGATTAGTGATTACCCTCTGTGAGTCGATGTGTTGTTGTCGTAGATGGAGAGGTCGTTCTCTCTTTTTTTATGTCTTAACATGATTTAGATTGTAGTCTGTGATGCCGCTCTTGATCGTTATTGGATGGATCAAATCTAAGACAAGGAATAAAGGCAATCATGAGTGACAAGCTTTATTAGATCCAACAACTTTTCTTTCTTTTTTTGAAAGTGATTGTATCTCTAGTCACTTATTAATAATGAATAATTGGCACGTAAACGTCAACATGATTCACGAAGACGAGTTATGTTCGAATGATGTAATTAAATCATTAACATTACTTATCTTTAAGAGGTACGGGATCAAAGAGCTCGGTTGGCGATGGATGCCATTGACGTTGATAAGTTCGGACCGGTTGCATTTTTTAGCGATTTCTTGCTAAGGAAGTAACTATGATTCCAAGATCGTCTTTGCAATACCCGTCTCGAGACTGAGTTTTTTCGCAGTCCTTCCTTTGTCTCAGCTTTTGTCAGTCGGATCTGTTTGAACTTGAACTATAGCTTATAGAGATCTGATACGTTGTCTTGGCTTTGTATCTGAATTTTTTGATCATGAAGCCGTTGATGTCTTCATTGACGATCAAGTCATTGATTAATGAGCATTTGAGGATTCCATCTCAAGGTAGAATCGAGCTAGTTGAGATCTGCCGAGTTGAGTGAGGTCTGGTCTCGAAGACGCCCATGAAAGTTTTATTGGATCGCCTATCTCATTGTTATGAGACGTTTTAACATCGTGAGAAGCAGCGTGTGAAGTACGTCCGCATCTCGTCAAAGAAAGAGAGGTCATTGATTAGAATCAAACAAAGGTCTGAAATCGAACTATTAAACCAGTGGTTTGATATTCATGATAAGATTTAATCAGTTTCTTCATATCATGTTTTTCTTTAAAAAAATTAAAGGTCAGCATGTGATATTTATAAACCAATAAAATAGTTATTGATCATTCACGGGTGATGAGCAAAAATCAATGTGCAATCATAGTTTTTTTAAAGTCATGTAAATGAGTCGATGGTATTGCATTGAGACTTGATTAATTTAAGAGAGCAAGTGATACTTATCTGAGTATTTTCCAGATCGTCGTGCCGAACTGATAGAAGTGTTAATCAAGATGTGGATATCGCTGGGCCCACAATCATTGTATTCCTTCTTCCATTGCAATTGGAAACTCGTCATGGCTTATTTTGTTTTTTGACAAACTCCGAACTCGTAAGCATCTTCCATCCTTTTTAGAGTTGATGTCGTTGACATGTAACCGTTGTTGAGCTGAGACAGGATTGATTGTGAATTGAGTCCGCAGCGTTAACGAGATCGTTGGTCCTTTCGATAGGATAGAGCTTCACGTTCGCCTTTGGATTGAGACAGTAAATTTTGAACCCCGAAATCGCCTCCATTGTATTGCTCTTCTTTCTTGGCGTCGTTGAACATCTATTAGGTGAGTTATGCTTTCATTGTAGGTTGTGGTGGTGTCGTAGACCCGGGTTAGAAAGCACCATGACATAACACACAGTATAGTGGTTTGAAAGCATATAAAACCCGTTTAGGTGGCAGGTTCGACGCTTGTTAAGTAAAGCGGGTCGTCATTGAGAGTTTCCAGAGAGAATTTTCCTAGCAGCCGCGTTCGTCGTCGGCTCGAGCTGAAGGCTTTCTGGTTCTCTGTTCATGGTGGCTCCAGTTTGGTTTGAAGAAATACGCAGGTGGTTTCGTATGCGTCGTTACTCCTCGTTTGTGTGAGTTTGATTGCTGCACAAGTAATCTTTGTTAAAGTTTTTGTATCATATGAGCGATATACTTTCATACAAATATATTATGTTTAATTCAAATTGATTTGGTCAATAAAGCACGATCTTTAGATGTTTAAACCGAATGGTATACTCAATGTAACACAAACGAATTCGCATAAAATAAAACATGAGATGATCAACATCCGTAAGATTCTATGAAGCAATAAACGATATAGGGATATTTTATGCTTTATGTAGTTTTTTTTAAATCACATGATAGTGCTAAGCGTGATTCGATAATCTTTTCTTGTAATAATTTAAAATATAAAAGAAAACTTAGCTTTATGATAGGAATCGGAGACGTGGTGTAGGGAACCGCCGACGACTACAAAAATAGAATTGTTGTTGCCTTTTTAGTGAAGACGGTAGATGGGTGTGTGTATAGTGATTAGGGTTTATTCTTTGAACGCCGATCATAATTTCATCCTTAGCATGGTGTATGAAAAGATTTTTGAAGAAATCTCCACAGTCGGCGCCAATTGTAAGATCTCAATTCTGCATATCCGAAGATAGCAAGAATTTTAGGGTTTAAATTAGGGATTCTTCAAAGTCTCTTAACCTAGCTCGGCGGAGATGATGAGATTAGGGCAAAATTGGCGTTCCGGTGAATCGGAATAAAGGGAATTAGGTTTTATAGCTGAACCTTGTGAAAGGCTGACTATGTACCCTTCGGAAAGGGATCAAGCCATTCGTAGTTCCTTGAAATAGTTCGTCGAATGACGATTAAGTCGTCTATAGATCGACTTATCGTATTGTGTGTTTCGATCTCCTTTAGTCTGAATACCTTCATTCTCTCATGTCGAGGTTTATGTCGGCTTACAGAGTCGTCTATAGATCGATCTCTTGTAGCCTGAATACCCTCATCCTCTCATGTCGAGATTCAGGTCGACTTCCAGAGTTCTCTCTATATTATGATAGATGATTTTAGCCTGAATGCCCTCCTTCTCTTATATAGAGTTTTAGGCCGGCATAAGAAGTCATATTTCTTAAAAAGAAATAGATATCTTCCACAAAAGAAAATAGATATTTTTCTTTTGTGATTATCCTCGAAGATTGCCATTTATCTTCATCGACATAGTAATTATCCATAATAAATGCCTTCTATTTCGGGCCGATCTTATTATATGAATGGGCCATTTGGAGGGGTGCTAAAACCGACTCCAACAATGACTCAGTGAGTTTGTAGAAGTTGACTCGGTTCGTAGGAATGTCTTTTAGCCACACTAAGTCGAAGAAACTTAGTGGAAGAATGAGCGGGTCGACAACATTTGTTGCAGGGCTGACACGAGAGATCTTGATCACGTTATAATCCATCGTTGAGGAAGGATTACCTCTGAGATAGAGTTTTGATGGCAACGTAGATTTATATCCCGTGAGATTAGGTTTGGATTGCCAAATCGATCTTTATTCACCAAATAATCGATTTGGTGGGCCAAATCAATCATTTACCAATTATCAGATGCAAGTAAAATAGGATTTTGTTTTTTTGTTCAAAATTATAGGAGTAATATTTATCAAGGGAAGCAGCTCATCAGAACGTGAAAGATGCTTTTGATCGCTCAAGGAACTTTAAATAAATCAGAATTGATGTTTGTGTCATGTAATGTGTGGGATCATATAGGCCAGGGTGGCAGGGTGTCAGCGAAGAAATAGGGTGTTATTATTATTTTCAACTCTTAATAATTTGTCTAATTAAGAAGAAAACTGATCAGGTTTCGGATACAATATCACAAATACTATTCAAGCCAAAGGACTTGATTAGTTGAGAGTCATGAGACTATAGTTTTAACTTTTAAGTTATTTGCTTTAGAATTTAGACAGTAAATTTTTCACTCACTTTAAATTTTTCTTGTTTTAGAATTATTGCTAAAATATATTTAAAACATTAAATATTAAGCTATAGCAAAAACACGGTTTTTGGGCTGTGAAAAAATGATTTTACAGCCATATTTTATTTTTCATTTATTTTTTGGTTGTATGTTTTTAAAAGAAAAAAAAGCTTGATTGGTTGATATATATGGACGTATAGTAAGTTTTGGTTGTCTAAAGGCTAAAGCTTACATAAAAAATAAATAAATAAATATTAATTAATTTTTAATTTTAATTTAATAAAATATTAAAACTATAATATTTATATCATTCGAATATATGATGAGTTATGCTATGTTTTATGTTTTTATAATTGCAACTTTGGCGGGTTATTCCATCAAATTTATAATATATTTAGAACGCTATAATACACGTTGAAAAATAGATTAGCCAGTTTCAATTATAAAAATAATAAAAACGAATTATGTTCACTCTAAAACGGGTTAAAATACAGATTAATCAATTTAAATTATAAACATTAGAAATGAACTTAAACCAATACAAAAGGTTAAATAAACGAATTGTTGTGTTTCGAATTTCATAAGTATGTTATTATCTTTTTATAAAATTATAAATTTAATTATTAAACACACAAAAAAATTTCATATATGAACATATATTATTCTATAAGATATAAAATATTTTAAATCAATGCAATACACGTTAAACTTATATTATATAACTTTAACAACGATTATTTTATTAAAATTATATTATAAAAGTAGTTCCAAAATTATCATCTCAGTGTTACAACGCGGGTTAGAACATAGAATGTGAAATCAGATTGAAATCTCTTTATTTCCAACATATAGTTTCTCCCAAACAATACACAATTTTCTTTTGAAAAATATAAATTATTAACTCCCGCTTTATAGTGCGAATTACATAATTATAAACGAAACTATGTTGAATATTTAAAAACCCCTAAATTATTAACAAAATTTATTTCAAAAATAAAAAATTATAAAGGAAAATTTATACATGCTTAAAGTACAGATGAAAATCTAGTTTAAAATATTTCTAATAACATTGGATTGCTGAATATATTTTCAAATTATTATTTCAATAAAACTGAATATTAAATTTATATTTTCAAATCTGTCATTTAAATACAAACTAGTATGATTTGATCGCACATGACATTATTAAATAACAATTACATGCCTCTTCAATATATTAAACAAAACCGACAAACTAAATTGATAATGGACCGGCCTTACATAACGGTGCCCTCTCATCTTCAACTTTCTCATGGAAATCGCCACTAAGAGCACTTCCATCGCATGTTTTTTTTTTTCCACTGAAACTTCCATTCATAATGTGAGCATAACAGACTCAAAAGTCTAAGTTCCAAAAAAGCTAAACAGGGAAAACATAGCTATCATAGTTTTAGTCTCCTGCAAACTCTGAAACAAAAGCAAAAATAAAACCAAATAATAGAACAAGCTACACTACGGTAGTGTTCCTTTCGCTGTCAAACAAGCCTCTCAACCACCGTGGATGGCCTTGAGATACGTATGATTGCCGGAAGCTATCTGACAGATCACTCTATGGTATTTCTGCTGCACCCCGATTGCAGCCTGCTTCTTCAAATATCATATCCCAACTCGTTTGCTGTTGAAGAATGGCGGCTTCACTTCAGAAACATTTACGTGAACTATAAGAATACAAGTAATAAATAAAGAAGAGGAAAAGAAGAAAAAATCTGAGCCAAGCTCTTTCCGAAAAGTTGAGTCATTTCTTGAAAGCCGAGTTCATTTCTTGAAAGTCGAGCTCTTCCCGCAAAAATTCAAGCTCATTTATTGAAATATAACCTCGTCGTCTTAGCTGTTCATATCCCTGAAGATTGATGGCAAAGACCGAGAGCCTCGCTAAAAACTGGGACTACTTGCTCAGAGACATGAAGAAGCCAGAGCAGCCAATTTCAACAACATAAACAACCACTTGACTACCAAGCGATCTATGTTGAACAGCTTGCTCAAAAGCGCAAGCTGTTTCACGTCTTCAAGGACAAGCTTGCTCCCCTATACCATCTATTACCCTAGAAACGATAAAAAAAAATAAGAAAGGTCAGAAACGACAGTATATGAAGCTATGAAGAAAGACATAAGAAAGCAGGTAATTACGCGGGAGGCAACAGATTTCAGAAAGAGCAGACCAAAACCCATTACGAAAACAAACAATGCATCATATCGAACAAAGCAAAGGCTCTGTGCGCCGCCTTTAAGTATAGAAAGGTGACAAATAGAGGTAGCCATCGGTATATATTCTTCCATCGACAAGCTACCCCTTAGTAAAAAGAGCATACAATCATCAAAGAACATCGCCAACCAATATAAGAATTCCAAAGGTCAGTATAACCCCACATACAATAAGAACACTAAGCAAGTCGGCATCGATTTCGGCGGGAATGAAGAAGTAAGCAACATAAGAAGTAAGGAAAGACAGTCGGAGGATTTTTCAGAAGATAGGAAAATTTGTTGGAGCATGAAAAGTGTCAGAAGCAAACAACCATATTTATAGTGGAGAAGTGACGGTTATCAAAGCAACATAAATTCGACGTGATGGTTCACCGCCCATGACATGCGCAAAGCATTCATTGGAGGAGAAAGATTCACCATGAATATCTCAAGGAAATCCGCAAAAAAATGCCAAAAAGTTAAGGCACTTTGAATAGGAAGACGACCTACTCGTTAGGCCGATTCAGCTGTAGCACTGAGCAACATTCAGTTTCTAATTCACCGATCAAGTCTTCAACTCGTCTCGCCGAACTGGAGGGGGGGGGGGCTTACTATTGGAGATGGATTTTGCACTCCTCTTTTACCCCCGCCCAACAACAGATCGATCCGTCATACTCAAGCCCTATAAGGAGAGAGTGTGGCCCATCACATGAAGCCCGTCCGAAGGAGTCCACATCAACATGCAAAAAGGAAAATATGGTTAATCATATTTGGGGAAATTGCTAAAAATGCCTCTTAAATTGGTTTTAAATAAAAGTGTACCCCCAAAATTGAATCAAATATAAAACTGGTTTTGCAGCCTTATGAAATTACCGCGTTGTCCTTATGACCAATCAAAAAAACGTCAAACGCAATTACCATTATAACTTTCGACTATTTCAGACTTCTATGGATGTCTGAGACTTCAGACTCTAATAAAAGTCTGACACTGAATTAATTAGTAAATTTAAATTTTAAAATTTTAAAAAAATATTTTGTCAAAACTTTTATATACATAAATTATATATAAACAATTTAGTAGTATATAAATTAAAATTTTGATAAAATTGAGTCATATTAAACAATGTTAGTTAAGTATGCCTTAGAACCCTACTTTGTAATTGAACATAATGAAACATTTACATATAACCTTAGGGTTAGTTAGACTCATGGTTTAGGAAATTCACATTTGAAAAAAAAAATATTTGCACATGTATATTATAATGGTGATATAATTAACGAATTTGATGTGTCTTAGGTGTTTTGTTTAAATATTTTTCGATGTTAAGTGATAAATACTAAATTTAGGGTTTATCTGACTTCTATATAAGTCTGAATTTTGGTGTTTCGTAAATACTTTTAACCAAATATACCTTAAATGGTTACAATTGACTAAATTTTATGTAATTTTAATTTACATATGTCCAAAAGTCCCATGTTTAATTTATGTATCCGAATTTTTCCTCAAAAATATTTTTTAATAATTTTATAATTTAAATTTCCAACTTAATTATCTCTCAGACTTCTCGTAACATTTGGTAAAATTGAGTCAAACTAAACAATATGTAAGGTAGAGTAAGTTCTAAACCTCAAAACATGCTTTGTAATGGAACATTTACATATAACTTACATATAACTTTAGGGTTAGATTCATGGTTTACCAAATTTATATTTGAAATATTAAATTTGTATATATATGTTATAATGTGCATATATTTAGCGAATTTGATGTTTTCTAGTTGTTTTGTTTAAATATTTTCACTGATAAGTGATAAATATTAGGTTTAGGGTTTCTCAGACTTCACGACGAAGTCTGAATTTTGTGGTTTCTCTGACTTCTTTAGAAGTCTGAGACGTATTTAAGTTGAAAATTTAAATTTTAAAAATATGAAAAAATAATTTGATATAAATTTTGATACATAAATTAAGTATAAGTATTTGTTATGTATATAAATTAAAATAACATAAACTTTGATCAAACTTAAGCATTTAAGATATATTTGGTTCAAAACACCATGTAGTTTGATCTATGTTTCACATATGAAGTTGAACATCATGTTTTATCTGTAGGGTTAGATTGAGAGTTTGTAAATTTTCATTCATATTGTTCCATAATAGTTAGTTTGTGACTATTCTAAACGAGTTTGATGTTTATTATAAGTTTTCTATATAATATGATGATATTTAAGTAGTAATTATTAGATTTAGGGTTTCTCAGACTTCCAGGAAAATCTGGTTCAAGTATTTAAACTTGTCATGAAGTCTTATTTCAGACTGCATATGAAGTCTGAAATTTCCCGCCTTTTCGAAAATTTTCACACGAAACTTTTCAAAAAGGTGGGAAATTTCTGCCTGAAAATTTCAGAATTCCCGCTCAATTCAGAAATTCCTTCTCAGACTGCATATGAAGTCTGATACCGGATATTTTATAATTTTTAATTATTATAAATTTGGCGGCAAAGTTTCCCTCCAATTCTCTCCTCTTATCTAAACCTATTTTTTACACACATATAACAGCCAGAAAAAAAACCCTTCACATTCTTCCTTTTTTTACTACCTCTCTTTCTCTCTCTCTCATTTGTAAAACCTCTCTAAAATTTCTCATCCAAAAATGTTCTCAAGCTTATTCTCTCATATGAGTTCTTATGTATGTGATTCATAGTTGATTCTCTTTGAACTGCGAAATAGGTGAGTGGATCGGTTCTGATTTAGTGTTTTCAAAGGTTTTTTAACTGAACCAATTAAGACTTTTGACATAGACTTTTGGTTATACATTTTGATTTGCTCAAACAATCCTTTATTATCCATTTCTTGGAGACTTGTTCGCTAACTAATGCAAGAGCTCTGTGTTTTTGCTTTTTCAGGTGCTTGGTTTAAGGTTGATCTAGATGACTCTCCAAAGAAGCTGGAGTTGGGGTTTATTATGTGCTAATGGCTCATAAAATTTCACTGTTACGAGGAACATGAAGTCTGAGAGTCTAATACCAGACTACAATAGAAGTCTGAGAGTGAAAATTCAACATGAAGTCTTATATTAGACTACTTTTGAAGTCTGAAGTTTGATATTAAATTAGGTGTTTTCTCATTTTTGTAGATTTTTACTGGTTATTAGACTTCTTGTTGAACACATTGTATTGTATTAGATTATTAGATGATCAAATCAAAGAAAGAAAGTTCTCCTTATGTACTATGCTTGTAGAAAAATACAAAGTTGTATAAATTTACTTTTGTCTACTCAAAATCAACAAAGAATTTTGTTCATTGAAAGTATACAATATCAAGAAATGGGTTAGTTTAACCTTGGAAGAAAACATTACTCTTTAGATTACATACACCAACATATGACAAACTAAAATAATCTTAAGTGGTGATGAATTGGTCGTCAGACCTCTACTGCTGTCTGATTCTTATGAGCTAAAAGTTTATAAAATTAACAAGTCCAAATGTCAAGTTCGTTCTCTCGTCATCACATTAGCGATCTTACTGGAAAAAATCAGCTTATAAACGCTCTACATGTGGTTGTGTAGCTCATCTTAATCCCAATCTACTTCTTCATTGATACTTTGATATGATTTGGTGTAATCAGTTCAATTATATCAAAGCATTCAATAAACAACCAACATATATAATATGGAGTATGACGTTTACGCATAGACATTCGTTCCACCAGCTCGTATGCTACTAGCTACATTGCCAATATTATTCAAAAATTGATTCAAAAATAATTACCATATATAAAAATGTAAAACTCACACATAAAAAACATAGAAAACTAACACACATTTATAAAATTTAAAATCAACCAAATTAATCGCAAATATTCAATAAAATACATTTTAAAAGTTTTTAATATTTCAGACGCCTATAGATGTCTGATTGTAGTGAAACCAGACTTCTATGGTAGTCTGAGAAGAGGGTATTTTTGCAATTGATTTTGAAATGTCAGACAGCGGATGCAGTCTGAAATCAATCAGACAGCGTACGCAATCTGCTTTGAAAAATTTTGAACTTTTTGTCAGACAGCTTATGATGTCTGAGAAAAAAAGGGTAGTTTTGCAATTGAATTTCAATTGTCAGACTTCTTTGGAGAAGTCTGAAAAAAGTAGAGGGTAGTTTTGCAATTGATTTTGAAATGTCAGACTTCGCCAAAAATTTTGATAATTTTTAGACTTCTTATGTTGTCTGACAAGAATTTCAGACAGCGAGGGAAGTCTGATAAAAACATCGCATTTTCGGTTTTTATCCAGCGTTGACCAAAATTCGATATTTCAGATGTCTATAGTCGTCTGACAAAAGTTTGGAATTTCAGATGTCTATAGCTGTCTGGTATTTTTTTTCCTTATTTTCAGACAGATTTAGAAGTCTGACGACTTTTTCGCTTATTCTGGTCAACATCTGAAAATTTGGGTCAATTGCAGTTTCTACCCCCCCCCCCCCATTATTTTCAGACATCGGATCCCATCTGACAAAAAGTCAAAAATCGGTCAATTTCTTGCCAGACTACATAAGAAGTCTGACTAAAAAATCAAATTTGAATCTATTGCAAAACTACCCTCTTCTTATTTTGACTTCTTGGTGACCTCAGATAAATTTTTTTTTTGTTTTCAAAGGAATTTCTCAGACTTCTATGGAAGTCTGTCAATTGAAAGTCAATTGCAAAACTACCCTCTCGTTGACCATAATTTTTCATCAGACTTCATGGGAAGTCTGAAATCGCAAAACAGATCTGAAAATCGGGGGATCTTGTGAAAAATCACATAAATATGATTTTGAGCTCGTTTTTACCTTCCCCAAACACTCAAAACTTTTAGTTACACCAATACCCAACAAACCCAACCATTTTTATGCAAGAATAACCACTATCACAAGAGATCCAAATTTTAATTTTTTTAAAAACGTGAATTAAAGAGCTTTTTGATTAAATTGGAGAGAAAATAAGAGAATAGAAGGTTGCGAGTTCTAATATGGAGTTTTGATGGCTCGAAATTGGTTGTGTGAGGCATTAGGAGCTCAAAATTGGTTGTTAATGGTGGTTAGGTGAATTGGAGAAGATGACAATTTCGTAAATAAGTTAAATCTGAAAGGCTTTTTTTGTCTTTTGGTAAAAATATCAGACTTCATATGAAGTCTGTCGATGGTATTATCGTGAATACACAGATTATTAGGGGGATATATTTGCGAAAAAAGAGACAGGAAAATGAATAGGGTATTTTCATGGTTGACTTCAATTTTATGGGCATTTTTGCAAATAGTCCATCATATTTTAGAAAAGGAAGAAGTTAAATACAAATCTCAGAAAAGAAAAGAAAATTCAAAAGCATCCGGATTTAACTTATTTGTATCAGAGAAAATCTAAGGTTTTGATCTAATTCTCGGAATATAAATATATTTTTCCTGCACGGGAAAATATAATTTGATACTTCATTAATTCGGAAATTGTTAATTGATTTTGAACACTACATCTAATAAAACGACTACATTTTCATTCTTTCCTTTATTGCCTTGTCATCCTTTAAATTACGAAATACTCTTTCTCAAATTTCAACTAATTACTAATTAGTCTTTTTGAAAGTTCATCTTTAACACCCATCTGCCGATCGATTCATTTCTTTCGGACCCATTGGCAAATCGCACCCAAGCACTCAGTTCTTTTTGGTTACGGACGTACTCCTATAATCTTTTCTTAGCTGTTTTGTTTTGTTTTTTTTTTTTTTTTTAAATTTGAAAGACTTTGAGCCCAACTTCTAGAAGCTTGGAGAATATCTTAGATTATAGTAGATATTTGTAGAAAAGTGTGGAAGAGTGTGGAAGAGTGTAGGGGATTAATATTAGCCCTTAGATTAGATTAATCTCTACCATTGGATCTTGGTGGAAACTTGTATATAAGGAGGTTTGGGCCTCACTTGTAAATCATCCAAGCATTGAGCTTTCAATACAAGTTCTTCTAAACACTCTCTCTCTCTCTCTACAAATTTCGTAGCTTTCTCTCTCTAAGGACCGAAGTCCTATTTCGGAGCAAGGCTGACTTAGCTACTGCGAGGGGCAGAAAGGAGCTAAGGCCGCAGTGACCGATTGTGAGAAATCAGTCTGTGACAGTTGGTATCAGAGCAAAGTTTCGACCGAGGGAACAAGGAAGAAGGATGGCCAGATCGAATGAAAGTTCCAACCCAGAAACTAACATCACCGCCGAGGAACAAGGAAGGGATGCTGCGGTGACCCAAGGGAAGAAGGGCCGACGTGATAAAAGCGTTACTCGGGAGATGTTTAGCATGGGGCTGGAACAAGTGGGGGAAAGGATGGATAGGCTGGAACACAACTCCGAGGCGTTGGAAGAGTTGGTCATGTCGGATTTGGAGGACATCAAGAAGAATGCCGCCGACACCGACTCTCGGTTCATTCAGCTGGAGGAGTTGGTCCGATCTTTCCGGGATGAGGTGATAGCAGGCTTGCGTGACGAGATCATGGCAAGGCTGGAAGGAATGGAGGCGGACATCACTCTATGCAGGAGGGCTGCAGCCAACGGCGTCCAAGGTGGCCCGGTTGGCATGGGGAAGATTGATGTCCTCAAAACCGTCGAAGTTCAATGGGACGCAAGATACTAAGGAAGTTGATAACTTCCTGTGGCAGCTGGAGCATTACTTCGACAACGTCAACCTGACAAATGAGAGGGCTAAGGTCAAGATGGCCACATCGTACTTGACCGATATGGCGATGTTATGGTGGCGAAGGAAGCTTGCCGACATCGAGAGGGGCGCTGCCCAAGTGGGAACGTGGTAAGAGTTCAAGAGGGAACTCAAGCGACAGTTCTATCCGGAGAATATCGTGTATGAAGCCCGGAGGAATTTGAGGGAACTTCGGCAGAAAGGTACGGTCCGCGACTATGTTAAGGAATTCACCAACATTATGTTGCAGATTCCTAGCATGTCCAACGAGGATCTTGTCTTCCATTTCACCGATGGATTACAAAACTGGGCGAAACAAGAGCTGCAACGAAGGGGAGTTCAGACTCTTGACGAGGCGGTCGCGGTGGCTGAATCATTTGTTGACTTTTGCTCCCAAAGCTCGTCTGGCTCACACAAGAGGAAGGATAAAGAGAAGGTCGTGGCTAAAAGTAGGGGAGAAAGGCGTGACTATCGCCCTCGA
This sequence comes from Orychophragmus violaceus, assembly GCA_030180135.1. Lineage (NCBI taxonomy): Eukaryota > Viridiplantae > Streptophyta > Magnoliopsida > Brassicales > Brassicaceae > Orychophragmus > Orychophragmus violaceus. Next base: position 62,380,894 of record CM058236.1, on the reverse strand, counting down.
TCCAGTGGGAGGGATAAGATCCTATGTCGGGATGACTATGAGGCAAAGAAGAAGTCGTTCGTGCCGAAAGGTGGGTGCTTTGTGTGCAAGGGGCCATACACCATGAAGGACTGTCCGAAGATGGGTTCACTTTCCGCGATGGTTGAGCAACGGGATGCCGAGACTCAAGGGGAGGAATCGGCGAAAATGGGGTCGTTACAACTCCTTAACGCCCTTAGATCTAGCCTGGTTGCCAAGACGGTCAACAAAGGGCTTATGTAAATCGAAGCCCGGATCAACGGGAAGATGGCTCGAGTTATGGTGGATACGAGCCACACATAACTTCATGGCTGATGATGAAGCTAAGAGACTCGGATTCGTTGGGATAAGCGGGAGGGCTGGATGAAGACGGAGAACACCAAAGCCAAACCGGTTCAAGGGACGGCTCGAGGAGTAGAGATAAAGCTGGGCTAATGGGTTGGTCCGGTGAACTTCTCGGTTGTCCCGATGGACGATTTCAAGGTGGTGATCGGCTTGGACTTCATGAGGCAAGTCCTAGCCATACCGATGCCTGCCCTCAGCTCGGTATGCATCCTTGAGAAGGGATCGCAGTGCATGATCCCGGTCATGGAAGAGAAAGGCGAGATGCCTAAGCAGTTGTCCGCGATGCAGCTTACCAAGGCGTGAAGAAGGGTGAACCCACGTTCTTGGCTGTGATTAAGGTGGAAGATGAAGGCGGAATGAGTGAACCGCTACCACCTGTTATTGAAGCCGTCCTTGAGGAAAATAAGGACGTAATGCCCGCTAAGTTGCCCGAGAAGCTACCACCAATGAGGGAAGTAGACCATCGGATCGAGTTGGAGGTAGGGGCGAAACCACTAGCGATGGCTCCTTACCGGATGCCTCCTTGCGAGCTTGAAGAGCTCAGGAAGCAGTTGGGCGAGTTTCTGGCCACGAGGAAGCTCAGGCCGTCGAAAGCTCCTTATGTTGCCCCGGTTTTGTTCCAAAAGAAGCATGACGGATCGTTGCGGATGTGTGTGGACTACCGGGCGCTGAACAAGGTAACCATCAAGAATCGTTACCCGATTCCTTTGATCGTTGACATGTTCGATAGGTTGGGAGAGGAAAATATCTATACCAAGATGGACTTGCAGAAGGGGTATTATCAAGTCCGGATTGCCGAAGGAGATGAGCCGAAAACAGCTTGCATCACTTGGTCGTTTGAGTGGTTGGTGATGCCCTTTGGCCTCACAAACGCCCCAGCCACGTTTTGCACGCTGATGAATCTGATCTTGCAAGCCTTTCCTTGACCGATTCGTGGTGTGTTACCTGGACGACATCGTGATCTATAGCCACACTAAGGAGGAGCATGTCGAGCATTTGCGGACAGTTTTTTGGGTTCTCCGAGAGAACGAGCTGTTCGTCAAGAACGAGAAGTGCACGTTCGCCACCAAGGAAGTTCAGTTCTTGGGGCACGTCATTGGGCATGGACGGCTTAAGATGGATGAGCCAAAGGTGAAATCGATCATTGAGTGGGAAGCTCCGACGAAAGTGACGGAGTTGAGATCTTTCCTTGGGCTGGTAAACTACTATCACCGGTTCATTGAAGGATACTCGAAAAGGGCTGCTCCCTTGACCGTTTTGTTAAAGAAGTGTTGGGAGTGGTCCGAGAAATGTCAAGAGGCCTTTGAGGAGTTAAAGGCCGCGGTAAGCCAAGAACCTGTCCTTGCCTTGCCAGATTTCAAGCTGCTATTCGAGTTACATACATACGCTTCAGACTTTGCGATTGGCGGAGTACTGATGCAAGAAGGTTATCCCATTGCCTTCGAAATTCGGAAGTTGAACGAGACGGAGAGGCGGTATACGGTGCAGGAGAAGGAAATGACGGTGGTGGTCCATTGCCTTAGAGTTTGGAGGCATTACTTGCTGGGATCGCATTTTGTGATCAAGACGGACAATGTGGCCACGAGTTACTACCAAACTCAGAAGAAGTTGTCGCCTAAGCAAGCTCGTTGGCAAGACTTCTTGGCGGAGTTTGACTACACGATGGAGTACAAACCCGGGAAGGCTAACGTGGTGGCTGATGCGTTGAGCCGGAAAGCAGAACTTGCGGCAATAAGTATGGCTGAAGGAAGTATCTTGGGCCGAATTAGAGAAGGGCTGGGACGTGATCCAATGGCCCAAGAGTTGATGAAGTTGGTTGGGGAAGGAAAAACCCATTGGTTTTGGGTTGAGAACGGGCTACTTTACGCTAAGGGACGTCGACTATATGTTCCGAAGTGGGAGAGCCTCCGTCGGGATGTCATTCGAGAGTGTCATGATACTCGATGGGTAGGACATCCGGGACAGAAACGGACGTTGGCGTTAGTGGAAGCAGCCTACTTTTGGCCACGGATGCGGGATACCGTGGAGTTGTATGTGAAGACTTGTCTCATTTGCCAACAAGATAAGACAGAGAACAAGCAATCGGCAGGCTTGCTGGAGCCTTTGCCTATTTCGGAGAGACCCTGGGAGTCGGTCTCGTTGGATTTCATTAGCGCCTTTCCTAAGTCGGAAGGGTTTGGATCCATCATGGTGATTGTGGATCGATTCTCTAAGTATGGAACGTTTGTGGCTTGCGATCGGGATTGCACAGCCGAAGGCGCCGCAAGGGCGTTTTTCAAAAAAATGGTGAAGTATTGGGGGTTTCCGAGGAACATCGTGAGTGATAGGGATCCCCGCTTTACCGGAAAGTTGTGAATGGAGTTGTTCAAGTTGCTTGGAACGGACTTGAACTTCTCAACGAGCTTTCACCCTCAATCGGATGGACAAACGGAAAGGGTGAATGTCTTGTTGGAGTGTTACCTTCGACACTTCGTGAGTGCGAATCAGCGAGATTGGGCTAAGTTGCTGGACATTGCCCAATTCTCATACAACTTGCAACGAAGTGAGTCGACTGGCCGGAGTCCATTCGAGCTAGCAACGGGGCAACAGCCTTTGACCCTGCATGCGTTGGCAAACCCCGGTTTGGAAGGGAAGAGTCCGGGAGCGATGAATATGGCCAAAGCATGGGAGGAGCATGCCGATTTGGCCCGGGTGTGCTTGGAGAAGTCTCGGAAGTGGATGAATAAATGGGCGGAAGAGAAGAGACGCTTTTCCGAGTACTCGGTGGGACACTTGGTCTTTGTGAAGCTTCTGCCTAAACAATTCAAGGCATTGCGGAGCTTACACAAGGGCTTAGTTCGGAGATATGAAGGACCCTTTGAAGTGATCGCGAAGGTCGGGAAGGTGTCCTACCGAGTTGACTTACCGGATACGCTGAAGATCCACGTGAGTATGCTGAAGCCTTACCACCGGGATGAGAGATCAAAGTCGGGGAGAGTCGATCCGAGCACCACCCATCGTGACAAAGTCTTATGACAAAGAGATTGGGGAAGTGCTCGGGAAGAAGGAAGTCAGGAAGCGAGGCGTTCCGTGTAAAACTCACTCTTGATCAAGTGGAAGGGATTGCCGAGTCAGAAGCTACTTAGGAGCCTGAAGAGGACTTGTGGCAGTTCCGCGAGAAGCTGAAGGAGTACACGGCGACGAGGACGTCTCCGCAATAAGTGAGGGAGGATGTCACGGCCCAATTATTACCCATGAGTTTACTTGATGAAAATAGGCCGAGACCCAAGAGAAGAGAAGATCCAAGATACTACAAGCCCAAGACTTTGAGCCCAACTTCTAGAAGCTTGGAGAGTATCTTAGATTATTGTAGATATTTGTAGAAAAGTGTGGAAGAGTGTGGAAGAGTGTAGAGGATTAATCTTAGCCCTTAGATTAGATTAATCTCCACCGTTGGATCTTGGTGGAAACTTGTATATAAGGAGGTGTAAACCTCACTTGTAAATCATCTAAGCATTGAGATTTCAATACAAGTTCTTCTAAACACTCTCTCTCTACAAATTTTGTAGCTTTCTCTCTATAAGGACCGAAGTCCTATTTCGGAGCAAGGCTGACTTAGCTACTGCGAGGGGCAGAAAAGAGTTATGGCCGCACTGACCGATTGTGAGAAATCAGTCCGTGACCCAGCAACGGTTAGCTTCTGTGTACCTGGTTCTATCTTTTTAAATCCTTCCTCATACAACTCCCATATTGACTCTGCCCCTCGCGAATTCAAAATTCTGATAGAATCGCTGAGAATCTCGACGCCATTGACAAACCCATTTTCTCCAAGAAATGTATTGCCTTTGTATCCAAAGAAATTGATAGGTGAGACGCAGTTCCCGAAATAGGTCACGGGAACTGGTGGGTCTAACCGGTCTCTGAAATCAGCATCGTAGTCGAAAGAAACAGGTCGATTTGGATCGCCTCCACGTGCCTTCACCACACAGGTCAATACATAGGCATAAGTGATGACGAAAGTTGACAGGTGAAGATCAGAGCGAGTTGACTCTCTTTTGACTCGTTCTCTGAGTTTCTTGACTTTCTCCTGAGTCAGCTCGAGCGTGATCCTCACGACGTCTTCATCCATCTCATTAGTGGGAGAAAGCTTTAAGCTTCTTACGCTAGATTTTCCCTCTGAGAGATACATATGACTTTCAAGGATCTTCGATTCGAGTTCGGCTGGAACATGGATAACAGTACGATCAAAAAGCGTAGGTAAATGAAAATCTTGCGGTATCGTTCCGTGTTTACAGATGTGAGCCCATGATTTGAGAAATTGTGCATTCGTTTTGCCATCAACGGCGACATGGCGGGTTGTGGTTCCGATGCAAAAGCCTTGGTTCAGGAACAAAGTGATTTGCACGGTAAGAATAGGGGCTGAGTCAGAGGTAACCGGTAACTCGGGCACTAGCGGGCGTAACTCAGTCTGGTGACGAAGCCCTTTGCCTGAAACACGAGAGAATTCGGCTTCGGTCTCCACCACGGTGAGAGACACAGTGTCTTGCGGGACGACGATGATGTGCGGCTTAGGATCTCGTGGCTCCCACTTGACGTGACCGGAGAGGGGGAGAACGTGTGTGAGGACGATGGAAAGGGATCGCTCGAGCTTGGGGAGGATCACAGAGTAGAAAAAGGTGCGAGAGGACTCAGACTCAGTGAGTCTGTAACTGTAAAAGGTGACTCGCTGCGTAGAGAGTTCTAGGTACATTAAATCGAAGACAGTAAGTGGGAGAATGAGCGGGTCGACCAAATTTGTTACAGGGCTGACTCGGGCGATCTTGATCACATTATACGCCATCGTTGAGGAAGGTACTTGGACTCTGTTTTAGATAAATTATCTGAGACTTTTGTAGGCAACGAAATTGTTGTTATTTTTATATTGTGAGATAGTGTTGAAGAAGAGGGAAGCAACGCAACATGCAAAATGCTTTTGGTAGGTACATGAATTTTCTAATATATTCAGATAAAAGACAAGATGACTTGTAGCACTAGTTAAGTGTTAATCTCTCTTTTTTATAATACTCCCC